>CM031239.1:35349227-36804227 GCA_018340775.1 Taxus wallichiana var. yunnanensis | reverse complement strand
GAACTTTTACCCTTCCGTTGCATCAAGGGCTCATTAAAGCTATGCTAAAGATGGGAAAACCTCTCATTGGTAAAAATAAAAAAATTGTTGCTAATTCTGGGAACTCGGATCAAGAAAATTTAGGGAAAAATGATATCTTGGAAGCCAATGTGGTTGTCACTCGTATGGAGGAAATGGGGAAATCGGTGGCAAAAAGGACTAGGTCAGTCTGGCCAAAGAAAATGTCAAGAATAAGAGTAAGGAGAGTGTGGCTTCGAACCTCGGGAGAATTTTGAAGTTATCTCTTATTTAGGGGAACAAAAGGAAGAGAAAGTGAACCATTCTGACATTAGTGAGGGTCATGAGGCTGGGAAATGTCTGGAGAACTTTGAGGGAAAGAGATACCAAAATATGGAAGAAGTAATTGAGAGTCTGCATGCTCTCAAAAATACTCAGAATAATTTGTTCAAAGCTTAGGATACGGCTTTCAACTCAAATTTCTTCCTGAAAGAGTTTGAAAATTGTAGGTGGATACAAATATCAATAAACATAAGATTAGCATGGTGTCCATTGATCTGAGGGAACTTCGGGAAAATTTAAGAAACTCACATCTATTGTTCTTCATGAACAACTTAAGAATGCAAATGAGATATGTCTAGCTATGGAGAAATTTATGTTGAAAATGAAGGAGTTTATTTTGCAGATTAGGGACGTTCACATCCTCAATGTCAAGAGCACCATTCACCATCTAAAATTACTAGAAGAGATGATTCACTCCATGGAAATTTCAAATAAAAAGAAAAGGATGGTTCTAGGCCTAAAGTGAAGATAGTTGAACTGGATTATCAGTACTGGAAATCTACTATTACCATTTTGGTCAATGAATTGAATGGATGGATGCACACTATTGGAGACTTGATTAAAGAATGACTGGTTCTATGCCTTTCGGAAGACTAGATATCTTGTTTTGGCTTCTATTTTTAGTTTCTTGGTTATTGTTATTAGTTATGTTAACTTTGATATTTTATTTTGGTTTTTTTCCTCGATATGTAATTCTATTTTTTGGTTTTGGTGGGGTTTCAATGGATACTCCCTTGGCCCTTTCTTATGGATTTTTTTACTACTATGTACGGGTAGGGTCCTCTTAGCCCTATTTTTCCACTTGTAAAAAAACATTAAGAAAGATAAATTTGGACAACATTCATGACATGCCCGGTGGGACCACCCTTTAGGTGGTTTCTTTCTTTTCTATATCTTTTTTTTCCACTAACACCACAATGTGAGGCCTTGCTTTATTGCTTGTTCGGTTCATGGCTTGGATCACCCATCACTCAAAAGTGTAGAAAAATAGGAAAAGTGTTATCTAGGTATTCTTCTTTTCCTTATTTTCTCCTTTTACATCATACCTTCCCTTCTTGTCTATGTACTCATCGAACGTCACATTTTGTTTTAGGCTTAAAAATAACCTTTCCTTATGCATCCTACTTGCTTACATATCTTAAGTAGGGTTTTGAATCTTATACATCACACCTCTTATCACGCACAACCTAAAACTTCACAAATAAATTAACATATCAAAAATTCCTTTCACCTGGTTCACTAATTGGGATTTGATCACCCAACAGGATCCCATTTCATACATTTCCCAGACACAACTTACTTGATACCAAACATAGTTCTCCATCTCCTATGTTTGTTCACATCCATCCTCTTCACACTTTATTAATTAGAACATAAAAATGAATTGTTTTCTTACTTGCCTATTTAAAAATTGAACCATATTCTCCTCGAGCAATTCTCAGCAGTCCTCTGTGAGCCCATCCAGACCACCAGTTGTTTCTAGGGATTTCTCTAGCCCCAGATATGACTATATTTGTTGTATAGCTTCCACCTCTATCCCACATCGATCTGTAGACCATGCTTCACCCTCATTACCTTTTGCATCATTCCATTTATCTCCATAAACTTATACTCCTTTTCCTTATATCTCTTCACCTTTATCCTCGTAATCTTTAGCTCCATCCCAATACACCATTCTTGCTTTTGACCCATCATCATTGACCTCATTACCTTGTGTCCTTCCTATGTCATCCGGTATCACCATACCCACTTATTTTATGGATATTCCTCACTAAAACCCATCCATGAATTCCTTCTTCGTAGGTATTAGTTAGCAGATCCTACCCCATCTTATGATGTCTCTCCTCCCATCTCACCGAGGGATACCTCTGATGAGCCTATCATATTAGATCTCCCCATTCTTTCCCCATCTCTATCATCTCATTATGATCCCACTTATCACCATACTCCTACATCCCCCAACCAATCCAATCCCAATGATATGTCATCTTTAGCAAACCATTTCCTAATCCTCCACTAGCCAGTTCATCTTCACCTTCTACATTACACCTATTTAACCCATTCTTAATCAATACCATACATCAAAACCTCTTTCCACATCAGTCTCACTCATTTCCTCATCTAATTCCATCCTAAGTATTGTGCCCTTGGCCCATTCTAACATTATTCCTACATCTATCACATCTACAGTCACCTTACCTACCTCCCTTACTTCTACCACTTCTCTTATAACCACATCCAATCCTACTCTCACTACATCTACATCATCCTTGGCCGCACCTATCTCCTCATCTACACCTATTGCTACATTGACATCCTTATCACACATTTCTTTTCCTCTACTCACATCACCTCATACTATGTCTACCCCAACATCCTTACCACCTATCTTATCACTTATGACCACCCTGCTTAGCTCATCTTCCACATCCACATCCATTGCTACACCTCCAAAATCTGCTCATGTGCCTTTTGACACTCATACCTCTTCCATCCCTATCCTATCCCATCCACCATATTCCCCATATCACATAGATATCATTAATCCCATCATCCAAACACCCCTCATCATTTCCACACCAACACCCACACCTATTAAAGATCCCACACCTACAATTGTTTTATCTATTTCAATCAATTATGCACCTCCATCCCCATCTACTACGGTAGATCCTATTCCTATATACATATATTCCACCCTTACCTATCTTAGCTTCCATAGATTCAGTATTAGTCCCTCTTTCCATGATTCTACCTACACCTATCGCATAGACCATTGTCACCATATCCCCATTATCTCCCTCTTCCCCATACCACATTAGTCATTTGAAAAAAGCGGAGGGCACTTTAACTTGCAGCGACTATAGGTGATGCTCTAGTCTCATCCACACAACCAAACATTACCACATCTAGCCAATATTTACCCTCCCTAGAATCCATCATGTAGAATCTACTTCTATCATCAGCCAATATGCCATCACAAAATCCCCAAGTAGAGATCATTATCATTCCCGCCAAGGGTACTATTAGTGCAAAATCACAAGCACTCAGGTATTGATCAGGTTTCTAGGTTGATTACTAATATCCAGTGTGATTGCATCAACATTGAATCCTTTCTCCAAGTGTGGGACTTGAAGAGTGAGAAAGGAATCTCCAGAGAAAGGCTGGTTCCTATTCCTCTGTTCAGGTGCATACGAAATATGCAGAGGGTTTTCCTCAAAATCTAATCTAATTTGCCAAGGAGACAAGGAAAGAAGATGCATAAAATAAATCTAAGCTAATAGAGGTGATGCACCAAGGAATGAAGAACATATGCTTTGCCGAATTTAACACAGATCATGTAGATGTAACACAACATCATGCACAGATAGCAAAAATGCAATGAAAGATCAAGAATGGTAATAAATATGTAAGAGGGTTTAGAAGTAACCACAGACACATATATATATTGCTCAAGGATAGATTCAATACATTGCAATGGCCAAAAGGCAAAAAATGGTGTTACAGTCTATATGGGAGGTTTGAAAACTCCACAAATCTTCTTATGAACAGGAGAGAAGGGAGGGTGCAAAGCGGAAAATGTTCCCCCTTAGAAAGAAACCCCTCCTTACAATTTATAGGAAGAATGGGGGAAGCAAAGAGAGAGGAATTCGAAATCTACCCCAACCACCTCTAGGTTGCATTTAATTCGTCCATCATGGCAGAAGCGACGGGTTCTGGCAAAGCGGCGGTTTGTCTAACAGAAGCGGCGGGTTGTTTGCTGCATTAAAGTGGTTGTTGAAGCATTACCTCTGCTTGTTATTTCGCGCCAGAGGCGTTTCTCAATTTTCATCCTCCAAACTGAACCAAAATGCAAGATTGACCTTGGAAACGTGTAGAGAATCTCATAAGCTTTCCGTTGATATCAAGAACGTGCAAATCCGAGCTCTGGATCGAAAGATATGTCGATCTGAAGATTTAGGGCACGGAACAGGCGAAAACGGATTTTGAAATATTTTCCCGCGCACTGCCACTTGGATGCCACGTGGCATGCTCTGATTCGCTGAATAATTCTCTCTCTTCTACTTTTCGGCGGGCTGTCTTTTGAATTTTCCTTGTGGGCCCTAGCTGGGACACGTGGCACTATCCCATTGGTTCGGATCGGTGCTCGAAAACTCGCCCATTGACTTTTTGACTTTTCTCTTGTGAGGACACGTGGCAGCTTCTGATTGGTCCTCGGCTGATTCGGCTCCTACGCGTACTTCGCCTCCATTTGTCCCGGATGTCCCATTTGATTTTGGGCCCTTTGTGCTCATTTCGGCCGGTTCGGGCGGTTCGGGCATTTTTGGCCCGCTTGTCCCACTTTGCTTCGGACTGACTTGACTCTTTTCGGCCGGTTCGGCATTGTTCGGCATTTCTGGCCCGCACGCGTCCCAATTGCTTTTGGGCTCCTTGTATTGTTTTCACGCGATCCGGCCGGTTCGGGCATTTTGCGTCCATTTGTTCCACTCGTCCCAAATGCTACCCTCTTCTTGATTAGCCAATTTTTCTCTTGGTGGATCGGCTTTTCGCGCCGCCGCGCACTTGTCCCACTTGTACCATTTGCTTTGTGGGCTGCCTGGACTCATTTCGGCCGGTTCGGGCGTTTCGCGTACCTTTGTCCCACTCGTCCCACCTTGTGCTGGACCAGGACTTAGCCGATTTTCACAATTTTTCCTGGCCCAAACTACTTGCTTTCTGCAACCTTCTCCGCACTTTCAAAGCTTGCTCCCTCCTTCTTCGGCACGGGAGTTTAGAAAGATTCTGAAGGGACCCTAGAAACCTGATTTTGCTCTGAATCAGTCATTTTTCTTGGAATTTGGACATCCTGATGCATGTTATCAAATTTACCCCTGGGGGTGAATTTTGGATAACAATTTGGCGACTCAGAGGGATCATTCTGCCTGCTAGATGAAAAGGCCAGTTGCCTGAAGCCATCCATTGGGCATGGAGTCATCAAATATTCTGTTAGAATCCAAACTGACTTAGAATGTGCAAAGGGAAAGATGGAATGTGACCTGATTTAGCAAAGACATGCATCATCTCCATAGACAGTAAGCTGTGCCAAGGCACTTAGGGAAAACAAAACTAATTACAGCAAAACAATGTGCACAAGCACTTAGAGGGAAGAAAATATAATCTAGTATTTATAGATGTAGTGAAACTCCCTCTAGAAGCAATGCTTGAGATAGATTCCATTTACTGGAATCTGCAGTTCTTCACCATCCAATGAGGTCAATTGGAAAGCATTGTTGTTCTTGCACTTTGTGACCATGTATGGGCCACTCCAAATGGCATCAAATTTTGAATGCCTTCCTGGTTTTGCTCTGTCCACATCCCATTTCAATACTAGATCTCCTACTTGAAAAGATCTATCTTTGGCCTTCCTATCAAAGGTCTTCTTGATCAAAGCCTGATCCTTTTCCATTGCTTGGAATGCCTGATCTCTGATTTCTTGCAGCTCCATCAATTCTACATATCTCACCTTCATGGGTCCAAACTCTAGCAATTCCAGGTTGTTTCATGAGTTCCAACGTTGGCAACTCAAGTGACGAGGGCAAGATTGCCTCTCTCTTCGTAGACAAGCCTAAATGGAGAGTTACCTGTGGACCTTTTGGGAGTTATCCTATCAGCCCATAAGGTGACTTCGTTTGGTATGCCAAGCCTTCGATTCTCATCAAGAGTCCTCCTAATGATCCTCAAAGTTTTTGTTTGTAGACTCTCGGCCTGGCCATTACCTTGAGGGTAATAGTTTGATGAAGTGTTTAGGTAGATCCGTTCTTGACAGCCCACTCAGTAACTTTAGATCCAATGAATGCCAATGCATTATCAGAGACTATTGTAGCAGGCACACCAAATCTGGTAGTTATCCTCGTAAAGTCCAAGATGCTAGACTCATTCGCCTCTTTGAGTGCCACGCTTCGTCCATCTGGGTGAAGTAGTTCAGGTCAGTTTAAAATCCATTTGTGCCCTTGGCTCGAATTGGGATTGATGATTCCAATGAAGTCCAAACCCCATTGCATGAATGGCTGGTCAACTGAGATTGGATGTAATGGGAGGGCTGCAAGTCTCTCTTTTCCTGTGAAGAATGCACAATTCTTACATTTCTTGATCCATGCATAGCAATCACTAAAGATTTTAGGCCAATAATAACCAGCCTTCATGATTTTCAGAGCTGTCACTCTTGGTGCAAAATGGCCACCAGCTGGTCCATCATGAAACTCCTTTAATACCCTTTGAATCTGAGCTGTGTTAATGCATCTCAGCAGCACTCCATTGACATCCTTCTTGAACAAAACTCCATCAATGATGGTATATGGAATAGCCTGCAACCTGAAGTGTCTTCTTCTTGCTTTGCTCATTTCTAGAGGGCACATGCCCGTCTGTAGGAAATGTATCATATTTTGAGTCCAACAGGGAATGGACTCATCATCATTTTCCTGTTTTTGATCATTTTGTAAAAGCAGGACAGCGTCTTCTTTATCTTCTGGGTTGTTTAGTTGTTTGGAAGCGAGCTGCTCACACAAACCCTTACCTCTTACCAGCTTGGTAATCTTGATCTCAATGTCATACTCCATGACACGGGTGATCCATCCTGCCCTTTTCTCATTCAAATCCTTGTTGAGGAGGAAGTCCTTAACTTGACATGTGAGACCAGCAACTGGACCTTGTTGTTTGAGATTAAATGCTTGAATTTCTTCAAGCTCGACTACCTGCAAGCACATGTTTTTCGATAAAGAGTACCTCAATTCACGGTCATTTAGGCTTTGGCTAAAGAAGGCAATTGGCTGTTCATCATTATCTTTATTACATTTGCACCAAAATGGCAAAAATAGTGTCATCACCCCCAAATGCATAGAGGATGAAACCCTTGGAAAAGTCTCGGGTTGATGAGAGTGGGTGCCTGGGAGATGGCTTCTTTGATTGCTTCAAAACTCTCCTTGCCTTTCTACCGTCCATTTGAAAGCCATGTTTTTCTTAACATTTTGGTGATGGGCTTGATAAGGGCTGCAAAATTTGGGACAAACCTCCGAACAAAGTTTATCCTTCCTGGAAACTTTGAAGAGCCTTTGTGACTTGGCAATGGCAGAGCTCTTATGGCTTCAACCCTTTCGGATCAATTGCTAATCCTTCCTTGGAGACAATATGGCTAAGAAGTTTCCCTTCATGTGCAAGAAAGATGCACTTCTTAGGATTTAAAGACACTCCAAACTTTCTACACCCTCGAAATACTTGCTGAGGTGAAAGAGATGATGGTCTGCAGCATTCTTTGAGAAGACAGTGATATCATCTAGGTATACCAAAGACTATCTTGTTAATCAAGCCTTTGAATGCCATATCCATAGCTCGGGCTGGAATGTTGCTCCGCGTTCGGCACCCAAATGGCATCTTCTTGTAAGCATATGTTCCCCATTTGGTTGTGAAATTTGTCTTGAATCGGTCTTCCTCCTTCACCATAATTTGATTGAAGCCCGAGTATCCATCAAGCAGCCGAAAACCTTTCGACCCAGCCTACAACCTGCAATATTTGCTCCATGGAAGGGAGTGGATAATGGTCCTGAGAGAGGCTCTATTCAAATCTCTCAAGTCAACACATAGCCCGATCTCTCCACTTTTCTTTTTTCGATGGAACTAAGTTGGCAACCCAACTAGAATGCTTGATTGGGAATATAATTGCCGACTCAATCAGCTTGTCCAATTCTTTCCTCATGAGAGGCTCCATGTGTGGATTGACTGGTCTCTGTTTACTTTGACAGCTTAGTATTTGGATCCAACTCGATGGTATCTTTGAGCTAAGTTGGGATTGAAGCCCTTCAAGTCTTCATAGCTCCAAGCAAACATGTCGTGGAATTCTTGACAAAGTCTGTATGAACTCATATCTCTCTTGCTCGGTTGTCATTTTTCCAATTTGCAATGGCTTGTTCTCTTTTACCAAGATGGATACCGAATCTTCCCTCTTGACCTGAATATTTGCTTTCTCCTTTCTAAACTGATCATTGGGGTTAAAAATGGACTCCAAGGTGACAAGTCCCTGGGCACTTGTCGGGGTTCTCGAATTTGTATCACTGGTCACCATATATTGCTTGTTTCAACTTCTCTTGATTTTTAGCTGAGAACTCAGCTTCTTCTTGCAAGAAGTGGATGATTTGCTGGTCATTCTCAAATACTTGCCAATTGACATCGTTATCCGGCACTGAAGGCCTCACAATCACGTGGATGTTTGGCTGTACCTTGTCTTGTTGAATGTTTTCTACAATGTCAAAGGTTGCCCCTACTACTGCAAGCCTGTCAGCCACTTGATTCTCTTTTCTGGGAATGGCCTTGATGCTGAAAGCCTCAAAATCTTCCATGATGTCCCACACCCTGTTTTTGTAGCATCTGAGTAGATCATTTTTGGCAAAGATCTTTGTCCCTTGACCTGATTTACAATCGTTCACTCGTCCCCAAACACTTGCAAGTTATTTATTTTCTCTTTATTGCCCAATGCATCCCTTGCACCAAGGCTTCATATTCAGCAAAGTGTTATTGGAGCATGCAAATTGAAATCTAAAAGCTGAATAATACTTTACTCCTTGAGGTGAAATAAGCATGGCTCCACCTCCCGCGCCTTGTCTACTCCTTGATCCATCAAAAACAGTTTGCCATACCTCATTGTCATCCTTGTGGCTTGGCTTGGTGATGTTAGGAATAGGTTGACTTTCTTCGTGTATACAATAGACCCCTAGCTCGATGCTTCTACTTCTTGATAAGGATCAAAAGCATGCACCTTGCTTGCCCATTCATCAAGAGTCAAATCGGGATACTTCCAACCTTAGTCGTCACTTCATCGATTGCAAGGTGATCTTCTTGATCAAATGCTTGAGCAATTGGTATTAATATGACTTGGAGTATGGGGCTCAATGTGGAAATATGCAATAGGTTCCGACCTAATTGTAGCTTTAGTTCCATACCTCGTTCAACAAAGCATGTGTGACCAATCAGCGGACAAATATCCCCGATCTTGGCAAGAAAGTCCCTTGACAAACAGAGAGGGCAAAGAGTGGTGGAAGGTCTATGACTCGATATATCTTGTAAGACAACAACATTTGGACATGCATGCAAGGTAAGACTCAAATTTTTAATCACTCCAATCTGCTATTCTTATTGCTGTCCCATCCAGCTGCACTACTCCCTTAGATGTTATTTCATACTGGAGCCCTAGCTGATCAGCTATCTGTTTAGGCATTACTGAGCTACTTGCCCCAGAGTCTATCATGCAGTTATGCACTAGCTGATTTCCAATAATTAACGAAACATAGAAAGGGGGGGGCTTCAGCATTCTACCTTGTTGTGTTCCATGATTTCCTTCAGGCTGGGCAGCATTTGTAAGCACTTTGTCTTGCCTTTGAACCTGCTGATTTGAAGTTGGCCAATCCTTTATGGCAGCTTGCAGCAGATTTCTTTGGCCTGGGATGGATAGGGATTCCCACATAGATATATTGACGTTTGTCTTCTTCATCTGATCAATGATACTGAATGGTGATGAAGGATCCCTCTGCTGTCCCTTGGTTTGCACATTTTCCCCTTGAATATGGGCAGCAAATTTGGCATTTGATTTGGCCTAGGGGCTGTTTTTTCTCGCCCTTGTGCATTTCAAAGCGGGTTTTGCTTGCCAATCATTTGTGGAGTGTGGGAGGTTGAGGATTGGTGGGACTAATGGCTGTTCTTCACCCAAATTTCTCCTTTTGACCTTGTGTTGGCAGCAACACCCCGAGAAACTATTCGATTCATGCCACGTAAATCCTCTCGCTTGCCAATTTACCAATGTGGTATCATTTGGGGCTGATTGCTGTTGGAATGTTTCTTGTTGTTGGCTGTTTTTTTGACTACTCTCACCCTCCACACCAGCATTTGTTACCATTAAAGCTTGGGTTAAAGCACCATTATAGCACATGGATTGATTATGGGGTTCATTACATGGAAAACACCAATCATACTCCTTGGCAATGTTGTTTTGCGTTGGTACTAATGCCTTAGAGGTAGATATGGCATTTGGATTATAGGGCTGGAATGGTCTATTGGCAGGAGGCCTTGTTTGATTCATATTTGTGGCTGGATTAGGTGGTCTTTGAGGCTGATATGGCTGCCTATTCGGTTGAGCTTGAGGCTGATACGAAGGTCTAAAACCTTGAGCTTGCTGCCTCTTGAGTGTGACCAGCTCATTACCTAAATTTTGCAGTTGCTTCATGACTTCTTGAAGCTCATTTGGGGCACTTGGAGATGAAGTGGAAGCTTCATTTGAACTCTGATTTCTAGGAATGGGAGAAGGAGCTAAGACAGGTGCCTGACTAGTACTTGGGCTCTCTAAGCTTGGATATTGAAAGAAAGGCCGCTCAGGTGGAGGAGTTGAGAGAGTTCTGTTTGGTGGAGATGGAGACCTTTGAATCCTTCTTCCTCTTTGCCTTCTTCTTGGAGATAGTTACAGGTATTCAAACAAAGCACTTCCTCTTCTCCAGCTCTTGATCTTGTGATTCTTCTCATAAGCTTTTAGGGCTGACTGCTGGAACCAGTTGATTCCTCCCCTTGGAGTCGCCAGATATGCAAATAATAGCTCTTTTCAAGCAAGAAAATTGCAGCAGATGCATATCAACCTCTTGCTGCAAATAGAAATGAGACCTCTCTGCCCCACCGGCGTGCTAAAATCGTTAGTGCAAAATCACAAGCACTTCAGGTATTGATCGTGTTTCTAGGTTGATTACTAATATCCAGTGTGATTGCATCAACATTGAATCCTTTCTCCAAGTGTGGGACTTGAAGAGTGAGAAAGGAATCTCCAGAGAAAGGCTGGTTCCTATTCCTCTGTTCAGGTGCATACGAAATATGCAGAGGGTTTTCCTCAAAATCTAATCTAATTTGCCAAGGAGACAAGGAAAGAAGATGCATAAAATAAATCTAAGCTAATAGAGGTGATGCACCAAGGAATGAAGAACATATGCTTTGCCGAATTTAACACAGATCATGTAGATGTAACACAACATCATGCACAGATAGCAAAAATGCAATGAAAGATCAAGAATGACAGTAATAAATATGTAAGAGGGTTTAGAAGTAACCACAGACACATATATATATTGCTCAAGGATAGATTCAATACATTGCAATGGCCAAAAGGCAAAAAACGGTGTTATAGTCTATATAGGAGGTTTGAAAACTCCACAAATCTTCTTATGAACAGGAGAGAAGGGAGGGTGCAAAGCGGAAAATGTTCCCCCTTAGAAAGAAACCCCTCCTTACAATTTATAGGAAGAATGGGAGAGCAAAGAGAGAGGAATTTGAAATCTGCCCCAACCACCTCTAGGTTGCATTTAATTGGCGTCCATCATGGCAGAAGCGACGGGTTCTGGCAAAGCGGCGGTTTGTCTAACAGAAGCGGCGGGTTATTTGCTGCATTAAAGTGGTTGTTGAAGCATTACCTCTGCTTGTTATTTCACGCCAGAGGCGTTTCTCAATTTTCATCCTCCAAACTGAACCAAAATGCAAGATTGACCTTGGAAACGTGTAGAGAATCTCATAAGCTTTTTGCTGATATCAAGAACGTGCAAATCGAGAGCCTGGATCGAAAGATATGTCGATCTCGAAGATTTAGGGACGGAGCAGTGAAAATGGATTTTGAAATATTTTCCGCCGATCGCCACTTGGATGCCACGTGGCATGCTCGATTGTTGAATAATTCTCTCTCTTCTACTTTTCGCGGGCTGTCTTTTGAATTTTCCTTGTGGGCCCTAGGTAGGACACGTGGCACTATCCCATTGGTTCGGATCGGTGCTCAAAACTCACCCATTGACTTTTTGACTTTTCTCTTGTGAGGACACGTGGCGAGCTTCGATTGGTCCTCGGCTGATTCGGCTCCTACGCGCACTTCGCCTCCATTTGTCCCAGATGTCCCATTTGATTTTTGGCCCTTTGTGCTCATTTCGGCCGGTTCGGCCGGTTCGGGTATTTCTGGCCCGCTTGTCCCATTTGCTTTTGGGATGACTTGACTCATTCATTTCAGTTCGGGCATTTCGGCCCCGCGCGTCCCAATTGTTTTTGGGCTCCTTGATCTGTTTTCGCGATCCACTGTTCGGGCATTTCACGTCCATTTGTTCCACTCGTCCCGAATGCTACCCTCTTCTTGATTAGCCAATTTTTCTCTTCTGGATCGGCTTTTCGCGCGCCCTTGTCACATTGTCCCACTTGTCCCATTTGCTTTGTGGGCCGCCTGGACTCATTTCGGCCGGTTCGGGCGGTTCGCGTACCTTTGTCCCACTCGTCCCACCTTGTGCTGGACCAGGACTTAGCCGATTTTCACAATTTTTACTGGCCCAAACTACTTGCTTTCTGCAACCTTCTCCGCACTTTCTCAAAGCTTGCTCCCTCCTTCTTCGGCCTGGGGAGTTTAGAAAGATTCCTGAAGGGACCCTAGAAACCTGATTTTGCTCTGAATCAGTCATTTTTCTTGGAATTTGGACATCCTGATGCATGTTATCAAATTTACCCTGGGGGGGTGAATTTTGGATAACAGTACTCTTAGAAATTGAAATCCAAATACCTTGGAATTATTCCACAACTGTCCTTGGATGTCCCCATAAGAAGATCAACATCCCTCCAATCAAAATCAAATCCACATCATCCATCTTGGGGCCACATTCATCCATCATAGGCCCCCTCCTTCATCATGATCCAAAACATCTGATTCTCTCCTTGGCCAGCCCCTTCATCAAAAACACCTATAATTATCCATCCATATAAGCCTAAATCATTCACCATTGCTTCCTTTTCTAGACCACCTAGATCTCAACCTAGTCCACCTTTTCCTTTGTCATCCACGCCATCCTACAAAAAAAAAAATTGTGCCCATATTGAATCATATACGAAGGTCCTCCAACATTTTCTTCATACTTCTGCCATCACACTTCCACCTATTAGAGCCTTCGATCGAACCATTAGAAGCCATCTTGGTTAAATTATCATCGACTCAAGCCATGACACCGAGCATTGTAAGGCCCTCCAAACTATTTTCCATGATCTTATTGAGCAAGATGACCTCCTCGATGAGTCCCCTTCACTAATTCACCCATAACATGTTTGATCCCTTTTACCACATCTCCATCTCGATCATCCTATTGACAAGCTTCCTCCCTTATTTATTGATATCATTCACCTTGATAAACCATCTTGTTGACATCCATTATCTTATCCACACTCCTTTCACTAGGGTAACATCTTCTCCCCCACTTTTAGTGATTTTTTAGCATCCTTCTTCTCGTCTCCTTTGATTCATCCTCCTATGCTAGGGGACTTCATTATAAGATCTATCTATTTCCAAATTAGTTCCTTTCAACATTTGACATCATCTTATATCATCCGCATTGGTTCATCTAATCATTCCTTTCATCCTTTCCTCCTATGACCAATTTGTTGGCATTAAATGTGCCTCCACTGGGAAGCACCATGGCTCTCATTTAAGAGCTCACCATTGTGGAACATCCATTTTATGATCTATATTGAATTTATCTTGTCTTTTCCTTACATTTTTTGATCTTCATTTTGATCCATCATATAATCCCATTTGTCTCTCTCTACAGGGACCTTTAACTCATTTTAGATCCATACGTTTCACTTTATTGAGGGGCAACACATTTTATTATTTTCACTTGTTTATCTCATCCCATATTCCAAAACACAAAAATAATTTCTTAACTTTATTAGAATAGCACTACTATAGAAAGGAGCCAACGTGGAAATTTTTCCCTAACTGGATTGGTCCATATGGTAAACTAGAATTAGAACCACTTAACAGATTGCACTTGTGACCATTCTTTTGTTAGCACATTTACCAATGTGCACTTAGTCATGTCTTCAGATCATTCCTCCATCTTAGCCATTTTCATTTCTCATCATGATGATTTGGAACTATGTGGTCTTCTGTCACTTCCTATATGTGACCTTAAATAAGTGCACCACAACTCTACCCGTAGCATTTTCCTTATGGATAGGTTCTCCCCATTGGAAAGAAATCCACAATCATCACGTCCATTTCCTTATTCACCTACCGGGAAACATGCAAAGGGTCCAGGGGTGTTTCTTGTACATCATCTATCCCCTCCTAAGTTGTCTAATTAGCTAGTCCCAGCTCTCCCATGTAAAAATCAAAAAAATTTAGATGCTCAAATCAAAATAAAAGTTATCAAAAAATAGATTGATCCCTCGAAGGAAAGTTTTTCATGCAAAAAAAGGGAAATCAAAAGGATGAAATCAAAATCAAAATTAAATAGACTTATACCTTGAAGTATGGCTATCATTTATTCTTTCCATCTATACATTGTAAAAATTATATCATACCCTCAAAGGATGGCTACTCTTTATGGCATTTAATGGCTTCCCACATTAATCAAATTTATCTTTCCCCTTCCAAGAGTTGGGGCATAGTTTAGGGAATGTCGCTTTTGGAGAAACCTCTTTCCTCTATAAAATTTTCATCTCTAACCTCTTTTTCCATGTCAACATTAGGTCTATGAGATCATCTTATCCATTTTTTCCTTATGATTTTAGAAATGACTAATAATCATTGGTTATTTGCTAACATCTTCTTTTGTCGCATTTTTTTTACGTTACCTGGATCCCTTTTTTTACCTCCAATGTAATTGGAGGCATCTTTTCGTCACATGTTCCTCGCTATAATGTAGTATTGTTGGCACATATAGGTCACCACCATTTTGAGGCCTCTTTTTCTAAATCCTATCACATCTATCTTCTCGTACATCTTTATTCATCTTAATCACCTACATGCTATCTATCTATCCTACAACACATTCATCATTCATCACATTCATTCTTAATTTTTCTCATCACATCTTATTCATATACATTTTAATCATCATGATCAAATTTAAATACAAAACATGTAGTCCTAATCATCACATCACACACCTATATCATCATTCTATTCATACACATATCAATAACCATCTAATCATACATTTATCCCACAATCATCATCAAATGTAAAACAAACATGCAATCTAAAATTACCATCACATCTAATCTAGAATCCATCATCATGACATATAATACAAGATCATCACCACATCAAAATTAAAATCATCACATCATATAATAGACACATGGGAAAATATAACACATAATGATCCACGAATCAAAACCATGTGTGTGTGTGTGTGTGTGTGTTTGTGTGTGTAAAAAGAGTATCAATACACCATGGCCCTCTCGAGCACTCTTTTAGAGCTGAAATACTATCAAAATATGTAAAATGAATATCTGAGGATCTCAAGTCCTCATCTCCTAGGGTAGGTACAACACCGACTCTGAACATCTTCATCACCCTCATGGCCTCCCCTCTACTCACCGCGGTTGTGCCACACTATTTTCACTCCTAGATGGCCCGGATCCTCCTTTCGTCATTCTATGGAGATGATCCTAATTGCACAACATCTTTGGAAACTTCTTAAACAAAATCCCCTCATAATATCTATCATCTACGGCTAGTTCTCTATATTTATCCATAGAAATCATGTTGGGAGGTGCTACCTATCCCGACCCCTATGGAGCTTCCTAGGCACCACTCACTGACTCTATCACCAAAATAGTAGTCAAATCACCAAAATAGGCCTTGTAGGCCTCCCTCTTCCTGTGGTAGTGGTCCCTCTCCTGAACAACTCGGTATAGACGCTTCGTGTGACCATATCCGCAACTGTAGAGATGTGTCTCACTCTACACGTGTTTGGTCTCTCTCAGTCCTCATCTGATCTAGCTTGGCATAAAAGCATGCCACCTCTATGAAATATCCTACTCCATCACCTCCACCTCCTCTAATATCCACATCAACATTAACCTCCATCTCCTCTATCTCTTCCTCTCGTCCCTCCTCAACCACTCGAGCCACCCATGTTTCCATATGTGAATCGAGTATCCTATTCCTACTCCCACATCATCATCATCATCCCATGTTACAAACATCCTCCTTGATGGGTCAGCCATTACAGAACTCGGTAACTCTCTATCTAGCTCCTCCCTCTTATACAAAATGGGATCATGCGGAACTGACTAAAAAACTTTGAATTATTATCTCACCTTGTCAAACTACACAACCTTGATCATCTCAGGCCTATGACCCTTAACACATCATGTCTGTCTCATACCCTACAACTCTACATCCACACCAGGCCAAGTGGGGAAATCCCAATATGGTCACCATCTAACCTGATCAATATCCATCTCTATAAGTCAATCTACATACCAATCCACCCCTCTCTCACCCTAGTCTCCAAAGGCCTGATCAGCCCTCCATCTCATAAATCCAACCTCCAACTGAATATGGTCACTTGTGACCCATAGAAACCCTGGTGGCCTAAACATAGCAATATGCTCATAGGCCCAGCAATGTAGCATTAAGCCTAAATCTAATCTTGACCTCATACCCGCCCTATATCACGATATATCATGATAAACCTGAGCCAATAATATGGTCCCAAATTAAAACATTGTTTGGTGGTCAACAATTTCGGCTACTACACTAGTTAATGCCACGTAAACCAAATCCTTGTGATTCGGAAAATCATAGAAGGACATTGTCATCATAACCATGCAAATGAATCGGTTGTGTACCACCCCATCCTCATATATATACTCATAAGAAAACTCCCTTAAGAAAATATGATAAGGGGTGAATCACTTCCCAAATGGCCATGTCAAACTGCACAATCTATCATCACTAGTCATGGAAACTATATGTTCCTCCCAGACAACATCCTAAGAATCTAAAACATGTCCTCGAGGGTGATAGTCATCTCTCTTGTTGTAAACCATAATGTACCAATCTTTCAATCCCATCTCTCTATAAGAGAAATCATAAGCCCCACATCTCATGGGATCCTTTGATAGTGTCTAAATCCACCTAATCGACTATGGATAGATGGTCCCACTCAACATCTGTCACGTCCCCTCTAATCTTCTCATAAAGATCTGGCACTCAGTCTCTGAGATATAAGGTCTCTCGGGCCTGTAATCATAAGAAAACATACACATATCAGACCCATGATCCAAAAATACATTTAAAATGCATTAAATTTTCATCCAAAATCAAATCAGACCCTAAATTATCCAATTTTACCCTATTTGACACTAACCTAGGTTATTTCAACATATTTCTTGTCAAATGGACAAGCCCTTGGGCCCAATTGATGTCGACCCACCTTGGTCGCCACCAAATGCCCCTGACCTCATCCACTTTTTACAAAAATGCAAAAATAACAATAAAACATGAAATTAAATTAAAAACTAGCATGAGATTTATTACTCACCATCCTTTGCACTTTCTAGCGCTTCCTCAGAGTTCCAGAGGATCCATTTTTTCAAATTCTCTTTCCTCAATTTGTTCTTTCTCATCAACTTTACGAGCGAAAATGAGATTTTTCATCTGATCATTAGACTTATATAGCCCACCGACATATGGTCATCTTCGACCCCCTTGGGTCACCATCGATTAGCCTTACTCATCTTTAACTAGCCTTACCACCAACCATTTTGGGATTTCTCCCCCTTTCTAGGGCATTATCTCTTGTTGACCTTAAATCCACATTTATGGTCATATCTATTTTCCCCTTTGGGCATTTTCATACAACATCAATCTTCCTCTAGGCATACATACTCTTCAAGTCCACATTCATGGCTATCTTTTTTTCATTCGCGCATGTTAATAATATATATTCCATAAGTCCACACTCATAGCCTTAATCACTCCTCTATTGGGAATTTTATTTTACAATCCTATCCAATTTGTGCACGAATTCCTCCTTTGAGACCATACTCATCCTCCCATTTGGGCATTACATTCATTATATCAAGTCCACTTTTGTGGCCATATTCATGCCTTCCTTGAGGCACCATTATTATTTTTCATCAAATTCCATCATTTTGGCCATATCTATCCTTCGAGCTTATAAACTTTTCTAAATTCCCACTGGGCCATACCTTTTCCCCCACTTGGGGTTTTTTTTTTTTTTTCCTTTTTTTGTGTTTGCAGCCATACACTCCCCTTTGGGGGATATCATTTATGCTCACTTTTTCATCTTTCCTTATTGGCCATTCTTTGTGTCCCATTGGGCATGTTATCATGCATCCTCGTCCCTTATGGACGCATACCTATTTTCCCGATTCCTTGTGTACAAAGGATTTCACATACCTTTTTGCATATAGTTGCACATACTTTGATGACTTTACTATTACCCGTTGGTCATCTCACTTGCATCCATACTACAATGGTATTTGACCCACTCACTCATCTATAGAACATTGTTTTCCATCTCTATTTAGACCATAATTTTCCCCTACCAATGTGATATTGGAGCCACCACCATAGTTTTCCATCCTATTACAAATCTGTTTTGCATGGGGAATATTTCCTTGGTTATGCTTTCACCCATATTTTCATCACCCACCCACCCTCATCAAGAAATTTTTTCAAATGCATCATCAATTTCCTTTGAAGTCATCGATCCCCTATTTAAGAGGAGCTCATCATAAATCCTATATCCTTATCCAACCCTTTTCATTTTTGTCTCGTGGTTTGGTAGGAGCCTTCCCTCCTTCCTATCATCCTCCCTTTCCACCATCGGACCAAGATTGTACCTATGTTGCACCACACTCATTGTGTTTCCTAAGGCCACTCGCTGGCTTGATCTCCTATGGATATCCATATGTTGCAGATAGTGTGTTACATACGGAAATCTCATCGTCACTACGTGCTCTTAGTATTGCACCTCCTCTCCTAGTTCCTAGTACTACTCCATCATCATGAAGATTGAAGGAGTTATTTGACTACTTCCTTTCCATCTCCCTACATTAGTTCCCTTGTCACCTCGATGGAGTGCCGGATCTCCATATATAGATAGCAAGGCCTCTCTCTGTCTCTAATATCTATCCCTATGCTCGATAATCAGGTCTCTCTCCTTGCATTACATTTCTCTCCCTGGCACATCGTATCCCACTCTGACGATATGTGTCAAGATATTTTTACTGATCATTCTATCTCCACCACTGTACCTCCATCTCCCTCCTCGCCTCCTTGACCCCCATATTATCTTGCCACCTTTTTTTCCTCCTCTACACCTCAATCTAGCCATAGTTGGGTCATCCACTCCACGTATCCCTTAGTGACCCCCACATCGTCCTCATTTACATCATCTAGCTCTACCACCTCTTCTAATGGATCTGCCATCACTAACTCGAGTAATTCCCTCACCGCCTCATCATGCCTATATCTAATAGGCTTCACAGGCACCGTTTACACCAATCCAAACTACCTCATCACCCGTGGAAACTATACCACCACCACCATATTTGGTCTCCTATTGTGTACCCATCTTAACCTCCTCATACCTATAATATGGACATCTATGTTAGGCCATGTGGGGAACCCTATGTATGGCCTCCATCCAATATCATCAATCATGAGGCTCCCTAATCTCTCTATATAGAACTCCTCCCCTGCACCACCCTATCTCCATGAGCATTCTCTACTCCCCACCACATCAATCCAACCGTGAATGCTATGTGATCACCTCAGTAACCCATGGAATCCCTTGTGGCCTCACTGCCACTATGTTCTCGTATTCCTAGAACTACAATAAAATCCCGCATCTAAACCAAATCTCCTATTTATCACATACATCCACAACTCATGCTAGACTTGTGCTAGGAGGGATTCTCCAAATTTAAATATCTTCTTTTTGATGTAGATCCTTGTATACATTCTTTAATGTGCCAAAAAAAATTTATTAGAAGTGACAAATATAACGTTATCATTCACTTTTCTCAATAGCCCATTCCTTGCTAACACTAGCTCAAAATGCCAAAATGCATTAGAAAAAATGTACCATGACTCAAAAACACTTCAAACATGTTTAACATCATCAAATACACTTTCTAAAATTACTAAATCAGTTTCACATTACCATCTATCATAATTTTTCTTTTAGACCTTCACAAGCCATGTAGCCTTGAAATTGAACAAATTCTAAAAATTTCTCAAACTACAAACCTTCACCTAACTAATTATATTTTTATGCACCCATTTATCCCATTAAGTTGCACATCAAATTTCAAGTCTCAATTTTTGTAATTTTTCCTAGCTTGCCAATTAGCCCTCATATCCTACAAATCTTCAAACTGGGAACAATCTAAAAAAATCAATTAAAAAGGATTAAATTTGTTAATACACTTTTTCTTGCTCTTTCTTTTCACCATTGATTTTTTCTTAATTCAATTCCTATCTATCTCAATCACCAAACCCTCATTTTTCTTGATTTTAGGTCTAGAATAGGGTTTCATATCAAAACTAGGGTTTTATTCTTATGTAACTGTCACAAATTCTTCAACACTTTACACCTCTTCAATATGATTTTTTAATGTACTTCTAATAGCTCCAATACCTATGTATACAAATTCTTGATAACCTTCTGGTTTTAATCCTTTCTTTTCTATATTAGGGTTATGATATAATTGCATATGGTTTATAATTCCTTCAAGTGTGTCAATATCTTTGTCATCTTTTTACATTTCAAAATAACTCACTCAAGGTCTACTTTCCTTATTCTCAATTCTCTATCTATTATTTTTCTCAATTCCAAGTTTTGCAATTTTTACTCAAAAGTTTCTCTTTAGGAATTTACACGCAAATAAGTCTCCTTACTCTCTTTTCATTCCATGCCTTGGTTTGTTATAGATTACTATCTCCATACCATTCCTCTGACATCTTGTACTTTTATTACCACATTCATTCTCCTAGTTTTCTTATCTTGTGATACATTTCCCTTAATGGCAATCATATTTTCTTAGTTTTTTAGGTTCCTCACGATCTGCATGGATCATTCAAGAATACTTGTATCTAAATGTTTCTATATGGTTATCCCAAGTTTTTAGATGTCACTTGCCCCCTCAATTTATTCATACAATGATGAATGATTTATTATGGACTATCCCTTTTTAGAAAACCAGCTCTTCCTGTAAGATCCTCCCTATCACGGTTTGTTTCCTCTTAGTCTAAACTTGCATTTATTTTTCTATTACAAAGTTCCTTCAATTATCCCACTTGTTCTCATGTATTCTAACTTTCATGGAAGTTTATCCATCCTAATAAGGATTCACAGAACTATTAGATGTGAAACTAACTTACAAGATGGATTTCCTTTTCAAGACCTTACTTTGTGCATACTCTCACAAATCAATTATGTTTTCTTGTTTTAAACTATGATATATTTTTCTCACAAACTTATAAGACCACATGTCATGCTACTTAATCCCTAAGAATCTTATCTTTAGGTTTATTCTTGACTTCCAACAATTTTTCTTCACATCAAACCCTAAAATAGGGTAACAACAAAAATTAAATGAGTTTTACCTACATTTACAATGAAATACCTCTTCAAAGGCACTAAAACGTGTTTACACCCCTGATTACACCCACACTCTCAAAATTATGGTCTCTTAATAACTTTTAAGGAACTCCTTTAACGTTTTCACCACTATCTTGAAGGTTAGAACTCTTAAAAGAAAAGAATGCACATTCTAAGATAGAGTAGATAATAGGCCAATAGTTATTGCTTAATTTTCTTAATGATTCTAATAATTTTCACACTATCATATCCTGGTACTCTTGTTAACCAGATCTCACTTATAAAAGAGTTAAATCTTCCTTGATCACCTATTATTATCATGCATTGATTGTCTCCCACAATTTATACATCTTTTGACTTCCTTACCATGTTCCGACATATCCATAATTTTAACATGCTATAAATTTAAGTTTGATTTACTCATTACCTTTTCATGAGAAAATATTCACCATAAAAGTCAATTCATTATTTTGTTTCATTCCTTACCTTATCACATTTCTTAAACATTGTATTAGACTGATTAATTGTTGATCTCTCCTTTTCATGGTCCTTTCCTTGAACTCCGAGACGACATTCAACACCAATACTCATGAGATTTAAGACTAATTCCTCAAAAATGTAATTTATTTCATTTCTATATACATTCAAACTTAAATAATTCCAATTAGAAGCCTCTATTTGATGTAATCATGATTGTTTACAAAGCTTCCTTTAGCCTTGAAGGCTCTTTCGGTGAGATATATTTCTTCCACACCCTTTTACTAACTTCAATAATTATCTCTCCTTTGAATTCACTAGTCTTATCATGAACAAAGTGAGGTGGTTAGGGTTCACCAACATAACTCACCTTAATTCAAGCTTACCTTAGCTAGTTACATCATGGTATGGTCAAGAAGGTAATTACATTACATGACCAAATTAGTACACTAACACTAACCCCTAACTTACTAACACACTAACACTTAGAGATAGGATACTTCACAACACTAATTTGAATATTCAAACGTGGATTTTGGAGGGAAACCTCTAAAATGCCACTTATTACATTATGAGGGGTCCGTATGGACCAAAACACATATAAAACCACCTAAGACACCCTAGAAGACTAATCAAACCAAAAATTAGACTATCTACATTACGCTCTTGCATCATACTCCCCATGTGGAGAGAAAATATTATGTACAAAAGGCCTTTTCTTCTTACTTTTTATCCAATTATGTTCCACTTGCAACGTATTTTTCTTCACTACTTGCACTTTCTTCATTTTATTTAGCTCCATGCTTGTTTTTCTCTTCCTTCTTTATCTTCATTTTATTCATCTTGTATTTATCCTCAAGAATGAGGTCTTCATGTCTTCTTTTCTTAATTTGAGCTCTTAGATGAGATTTTCTTTCAATTATTTTCACCTCTCCATCAATAATACTTGCAATCAAACATGATAAAAAAACCATAGATTTAAAAAAATGATACTTTTGAGTTTCTTCACATGCTTCTTCTTCATTTTAAGTCCTCTCCTTTATATTCTCAACTTATTATTCACCATTCTTCATTTCTTCACCCTTCAAAGCACACTCAAGTTCTTTTAATTATTCTTATGAATATTATTGACTTATATATACAAACTAAAAATCAATTTTTGCTTTCTCTCCTTTGAATTCTTCTTCAACACTTAATTCTTCCTTTATCACATATTTGATTTCTTCTCTTTTTCTCGGTTTCCTTCATTTTCATTGTTGTTAACTTGTTTTCCTCCTCTTTAATATTATTCTCTACTTTTAGTTTCTTTTCTCTCTTCATGAGTGACTTTAGAGGCCACTTTACCACTTTCCTTAACACTATTTTCATTTTCTTCCCTTTGCATTTCTCTTACTTTTCTCTCTAATTTATCTATTTGCTTGTTAGCATATGGATTTGCACGCATGAAAATGACATGAAATAGTGTGGGAATGAAGTCCCTCCTACATGAAGGTGAGGCTGCCTTTATTGAAAACCAAAAGCGTATTTACATCTATACATTCAAAATTGTATGTGGGGGTGTTTTGGAACATCAATGGAAAGAAAAGTGAATGAAGGAGATGAAATGGAATGAAGGAAAGGAGTGGGATGGATTGAACTGAAAGAACATGCAAGAGTTAGGTAAAAATAGAGCCTAATATTACACAAAAATAAAGATGAATAACTAACACAAATAAAACAGAGTTTGGGTTAGCCAAACAAGAACATGTAAAAGGGAACACACATGAGCAAGTAGATAATCAAAGCTTGATCACTGTGAACTAGTAAAATCGATTAATAATGTTGACAATAAGATCAAAGATAATATTTTCATGCAAGATTTAAACACCTAACATATAATGAACATAAGAACATCAAATGTTACAAGAGACAATGAATGAGACACAAAGTTCGTATTTCATTAACTCCAAAAAAAAATTCACAAAAGAACACAAAGTTTCTTCCTGAAACAAAGCTTGCACAAAAGTATTTTCTTCTCCTATCTCAAATTCACCCTTTAAAAATGAGCCCCTCACTTCCTTTTATAACCCAAAAGTTGGTTACAAAGTAGTTAGGGTTTTAAATGCACATTAAATGTGGCACTTAATTGACTTTGAATTTTTCAACCAACTTTTAAAAAGTGACTAAAAATAGAAAACACTTAAGTTAAAAATTCATTTAAGGAAAAATACATAAATAAAAGAAATGGGTACATGTGGACCCACTTAAATGACTTGGATGCACATGTAGACATCCTAGTCAGCAATGCGCCACCCAGATCAAGACACCTAGGATAAGTGCCTTATCCATTGGGCCAAGAGTCCACCTATCCCGATCATATGGGAATGAACTCATTGAATGTGCTCTGTAATCCTCCAAATGACAAGAGTGCTGAGATTGAAAGTTGAGAAATTCATCCACCCCTCTGTCTGAGCAATATCCTGGTGTGAGAAAATTTGTCTTCATTCGTATTCACATTCACAATTCTCCACATGCTCCAAGTACCTTTCCATGGTGAATTATTCATTTGTTGTGAGACCATAGTAATTACGCCACCTTGGTTTTTTAGAATCTAACTTTTGATATTTTTCCATTGAGAAGATCTTTCAGAGCCAAAATTGTAATTCACTACACGGAGTTATGTCCTTTGTCTTTGTCACCATCCCAAAGTGTTGATCTCCCGAGTAGAATTTATGAGACTTGAGTCTTGGAAATCCATCTCCTTTGCCCCATTATGAATGAGTGGTGTTGAAATATCATCGAAGTGATTTATGAATTCATTTACACACACCTTAGTGTAGTATTTGTTCTTTTTTGGAGTGATAGATTCTAAAATTTACAAAATTTCTTCCAAGTTTATCACTATTGACTTGTGACAAACCTCTTTCAATTCTTCAAGATATCATGTAGCCAGGTGGGAACATCTCCACCTATCTCATTGTACATGGTTCCTTATGTTCATTGGGAATTGATCTTCATTATGCTGAAGGAGATCACCTTCAGGTGTTGCTGAAATTGGATCTTCTTGTTGTGAGAGAGATGTTGTCACCATTTTCTCCATTTGTGGTGGTTCTTCAAATGTAGGTGGGGAAAGAACCGGATCATCATCTTTTGGTTGAGAATTTGTGACTACTTCCACAAGTTGAGATGGTATATTTTGAGGTACTTCATTAGCGAGTTCCACCTCTAGAAATTATGTGATATAGATTAGGGTGCTTGTGCTTGAACCAATGCTATAAATTATAGTGTTGTGTTGTTGATTAGGCCTAAAGAATGGGGCAATCGTGAAAAGATGAATGATGAATAGAATGAGAAATTATTGAGATGTGCTCCTTCCTCTCCTCCACTTGGTGTCATTTTCCAGACCTTCTAGATGATATGGGTGTGACAGGAGGAGTATTTTCTTTCCACTTCTTGTGATTCTCGGTAGTTCAATGTTGTATTTTACGTCGTGAGTTGAGAAGATGATTGATTAACTCATTTGTTCCTCTTCTCATTGTAGATGGGTGATTGTTTCTCTTCACTTACAGTCCTCTTGTGATGATTTGAATCCTCTTCAATAAACGATACTTACCTTGTGAACTCATTAGATCCATGTCTCTAGTAATACACAATCCCCTTTTGACCAATTAATCTTGAGTGGTGATGAAGGGATGTTTCCGTTGATGTGGATGTGGACACCAAGGGCAAGGAAGGTGTGGTACAGAATTAACATGGGAAGGAGTGCACCCGCATCTACGTGAAGGCATGCCAACACAAATCCAAATGGTAACCACAAGATTGTAATGAGGCTTACAATTGGTGTCGAAGCAGTGTGAACAGGTGATTGTCGTGGAAAATTTCTTCTCTCTACTAACCGCTTCCATCTTTGGCATTGCAGGGACCACGTTTCTCTCCTTGCAAAGATTCATGAAAGGGAATTCCTTCCTGTGGTCTCTAAGGCCAACATGGACAACAAAATCCCATTCCCGCATTGCCTCTTATAGAGCGTCGGCTTTCTTTCGCCCACCAACACACGGGGCTCTTGAAAACCTAGTCACCCACCTTGCAAAGCAACAAATCTCCATTCGATCACCATCTCCATGCCCAAGTAATCTGTGAGAAACACCTCCACCATTATGTGCGGGTTTTCCATCAACACGCACGGCTTCCACATGACGAGAACACTTGCCATGCCTCCAAACACAAATCCTCGAGAATAAAACTTGGGAAGAATGGCCCGAGCAACCAACTTGATATACTAAACATTTTCCCCAACAAAGGTAGTAAAAATAAGCACTTGTATGACCGCCATTTCCGATGCAAATAATACGAAAACCAGCCCATGGTGCCGCATTAGTAGCAGGAAATCCATCCTCACAATTCCTTCCAACTCAAACGCAATTATGGAAAAATAAGGAAAAGAGCTTCTTCCCTATAACAATGTTCCGTCCAAGTCCGCCACCGATCGATCTTCCTTCTTGTGCTTACACATTTTTCCATGGTGGGGAGCTTGTCATAACCACCATTTAAATATATTTTTTCCATAGTTAAGCCATGGAGACGCTTTATTCGGCAAGGAAAATATAAATTACATGCATTCCTTGAATGAATGGTCTTTTATAGCAAGAGTATACAAAGATCGACGGTGAAGGTGCAACTAAGTTGAATTTTCATTTGAGCTGATTTTGACGAAGAGAATGATGATCCCAATGATGATATATATAACATGTTTTCTATCAGTTCATCTTAAAAATATGGAACACACATGATTTCTGAATCGTCTAAATGATCAACCATGCCTAAATTTCCCCACCTCGTTTTATTTTATTTCCACCTGTTCTATTTCTTCAGATACTTGAGAATATACTCCTAGGTGGGTGCATGGGGTTTGAGTTCTTTGTCTTCTTCCTCTACTGTCCTTTTAATGCTACTCTTTTTTGTTTTTAAACAAATACCTACGTATTTTTAAAAATTGTTCTTTCCTTTGTGTTTGGTTTCCCATGTGGCCTATGGCTGCACTTTTGTGCCCCTACGTGGAAGGTCTTGCTTTGGTGAATGCGTGGGCATGCTATAAAATGACTATTCGTGGAGATTTTGAATTGGAATATTTTTATTCTTCCTTGTGCATGGCTGTTGTCCTCATTGTTGGGGTGGTCTGCCTTTAACTAATTTTTAAAACTGTTCTTGGCATGCATGGTTTTCTATTTCTTTGGCTAGGCGTGGAATTGCTTCTTCCTCTAGCTAGTGGTCTCCTCTAAAAAGAATGCATGGTTTTCTTGTCTTGTGTGCGCTTTGGCTTGATGTATTTTGCCTCGACCGTGTAGATTCTCCTTGGGCCTGCGTGGGATGCTTTGTTATTTTTACTGTGAGTCCTCTTTCCCTTTTCCCAATGTGAAGAATTTTCTTTGGGCTGTACGCCTCCTCTAATGCATGAAAACTTGTAAGGAAAAAAAATTTCTTTGGACTGTTCTTTCTCTCTACAACAAATGCGTGGAAGATTTTGTTGGATATGATAAAACATTATGCCTTCAGAATAATTAAGAAGCAAAGCTTCACATGAATTTTCCGAATGGGTTTGATGGAGGAAGTTACAAGGATTAATTCAACTTCCTCTCTTCCCGGGTAGTGGGATTAAGTGCCTGGGGGAAATGCGGAAAGCAATGGACCATTACCAATGGGAATGGAAAAATGGGTTAGCAATCCCCATTCAATTACCCCATGTGGGAAATTGGGGAATTTCTACCCGTTAGCCAATCCATGATTTTGCAATTGGCAGAGAAAATCCAACGTGCGGGAAATTGGAAGAAGATTGCCGAGAAAGGGGAAATCCAAGTTTGGGAAGCCAAATTGGCTTCTCGTGATTGAAACCGTAAGCTTACTTCTGTTGTCCACTCAAAATTTCCCGCTCTGATAAGAGTAAAATTTTCAAAATTTTGAGTCTTAAGTGTTTTTCTCGAGGTGCCTAAGTCGTGAAATCGAAAAAACGTGTTTCAGGTCGTTTTGTGTGATTTTCGAGCACTGTCGAAACTTTTGTCCCATCTGTCCCAAGTACGAAAGTGTCTTGTTCTCCGATCACCGAAACCTCAATTTTTCCTATTTTTGGGCTGTCGGAAGTTTTTGTCCCAAGTGCCCCAAAGCCAAAAATGCAATCTGTTCCATTTCGGCCGAATCATCCTTCCCGCGTACTTCGCACTTTCCTGTCCCGAATGTCCCAAGTAAAAAGTGCGAGTCGTTCCATTTTCACCCGAACTGGCCGAACCGCATACTCCGGAACTTTTCGTCCCAAATGTCCCAAGTTCGAACGGACTGTTGTTCCATTTTCGGCCGATTTGCCCTATTTTGTCCCAACTGTCCCGAGTTCCAAATTGCTCTCTGTTCCATTTTAGCCGGTTCGCCGGACCGCATCCTTCACGTAATTTTGTCCAATTGCCTCATTTTAAAAGTGTGAGCTTTCCCTATTTTGGCCGAGCAGTCGAGTCGCGTGACTTGGAACTTTTTGTCCCGAATGTCCCAAGTCCAAACAGGCCCATTGTTCCAATTTTGGTGAAACACCCGAATCACGTACTTCGCGCATTTTCGCCCCATTTGTCCCAAATACATTTGTGTGTCTTCTCCTGTTTCACCCAAACCGGTCGAGCCGCGTGTTTCGCGCATTCGCGTCTCACTGTCCCAAGCGTGCAAGTGTCATTCACACTTAGTTTTTCCCGCTTTCGACCGAATATCTGTTTTTCAAAAAAATGAATTTAAGTTGCGGCTCGATGCTATCAATCCAGAAGATCAAATTTCAAGAAGCGATTCTGAAGGGACGAAACTTTCAAGACGTCGGTTACATCGGTTTTGACATCTTCAAGATGAAACATCTGGTGTGTCCCTCGTGGCAAAGCGTGGTACGAGACGTGGAGGAAAACTCAAGCGGTGGTTTCGAAGACAGGTGGGTCCTTCTCGAAGCCCTGGACACTGTCTCCTTCTCCTTTCTTTTCTCTTCTTCCCTTTCTTTTCGTATTCCTTGTAATTAGTTAAGGCATTGCATTTGGCGGTACTTAACTATGCTCTAGTTAAAAGAAATGGTTACGAAGAGTAATCGACTTGTAATCTATATAATGGCCTTTCACGCCATTTTAAAAGAGGAGGAAGAACTTGGATATTTTGCTGAAAGTGTAAACAGATCTTAAATAAATCAATACAAAAGGGCTTTCCGTTCTTTGTCTATCTGATTCTTGTTGTCTCTATGTTTTCCTTTAATATTGTGAAGATCATTTTTCGTTTAGTCTCTCTGATTGCATACTGTTCAGTTTTGCAAGTACAGTGATCTTGTACAACCAAGAAGGAACTTTGTGTCCTTGATTAACAAATCTGAAGAAGGTTATTTACGGAACTTTGTGTCTTTAAATTTAATCCCATTCAGCTAATGCAAATGATCTTGTCTTAAATCCTTTGAAGCTTCGCATACACGAAGAATTATTCTGCTATCTATAATTCTGAATGTTGCCATTCTGCTCATCTTCTTATTCCCCTTCCTCAGTCCTGGCGTAACTGATGATCCTTGTGGAAAACACTTTCGTAATATCCAAGTTTGACCATAAAATAATGTTCTGTGTATTTGTAAATAAGTTCGTTTCAGAATAAGGGAACCTCTCCCATTAAAGAGGAGGGACTTTTTGTCCCCTGACTGTTGCTCTTCTAAAAAGTCCTATTTGACGACCAACAGTTTTTGGCGACTCCGCTGGGGAAAATCACATTCCAGTACTGCAATTTTTTCGATCATCCTTTGATCTGGCGACTCCGCGTTTCACTCGAGGGAGAAGGACCCTTGGTATTGAAGATTCTCAGTTTCAGCTTTTGGAGCAACAGGGTTTTCCTTTCCCTTCAAATAGAAGAACTCGTTCGACGAGCACTCCGCCTGTTCAAGATAGAAGTCCTACGGGTGGTATTCCTTCAGAGCCTGCTAGTCCCAATCTACGAGCTTTGATCCTTGCTGGTGTTAAAGTTCCCCTCCAAGCCGTATTTCCAAGAATGGCGGCACAATTGCCATGGGGTCAACGTGTCGGGCCCCTGGCTCTTGCGCAGCCTTTGCATGAGTTACCTAGAGGTAACCGAAAGAACTTCCCAAAATTTAAAGGAGATGGCAAAGTACACCCTGATGAACATATTGCAGCCTTCATAGTTGCATGTGGAGTTTTGGGGGTTGAGCATGAAGACGTCTCAGTAAGACTGTTCGTTGAGGCGTTACGGGATAATCTTTGTTGATTTGGTTCTATCACCTTCCGGCTAGTGCCATCACCGACTGGACTACCATGAGAACTCAGTTCGAAAGCCGTTTCAAGCCGGCAGAAGATGTGCATGCCCTGCTTGCCCAGATTTCTCAGATAAAGAAAGATCCATCAGAACCCATGAGAGAATTTGTGGCTCGGTTCAACAGATTGATCAACAAGATTCCTGTAAATACTCGACCGGTTGATCAAATTCAAAAATGTTTCTTTTTGAATGCCCAAACGCCTAAAGTCAGTTATGCCCTAAGAAGGGCTAATCTTGGAACGCTAATTCTGGATCAAGAACTGGCTGTTAGTGTCGAGGATGACCTGATCATGTCAGGGAAGTTGAGAAGAGATCCTCCTAAATCTAAATCTGCTGCTTCTTCCTCTTCCACCTCTGGACCCAATACTGATCCATTAGTCCAGAAACTTGCAAATGATCTAGTGGCTATAAAGAAACAATTAGCCCAGCATGCACCATATGCAGACGTTAGAAGAAATTTTCAACCCAGAAACCGTTTGCCAGCTCCCCACACAAGACTGGCACTTGAAGGACCTCCTGTCAAAGTTCCGGTGAATGCAACTTGTGAGGTTGAAGAGCTAGAAGATGATAATGAAGCTTGTGAGGAGTTCCTGGAGGAATTCGATGATGAGGTAGAAGAACTCGAAGGATCTCGAGTCAATTTCTTTACCACTGAAGGCATTGATGATGGAGATGACTATGATGAAGTGGTAGCAGACATGAACAGTGAATCATTTGCTGTCATGACTCGAGAACAGACAAGGTAGAAGGAGAAGGTGACACAGCCCCTAAAGAAATCTAAGGAGCAGCCGGCAACTATCCCTGTAATTGCCAGAAGAGGATCTCCTATCCCTACCTCATCTGCACCAAAGGTAAGTACTGTCAATCCTGCTCCCAAAGTTGCTTCTTCTTCTTCTTTTTCTCCCAAAGTTGATAAGCCTAGAATTTCAAATGATGATGGCCCATCCACCTCTGGATCCTTTGATATTGTTGATCATCTTAAAAGGACTAAAGTTCAAATTTCGGAAGTTGAATACTACCAAACCCACCCTAAAGCTTTTTCCAAGATGATCCAATTTGTAAATTCCCATTCCAAGACCACCTCTAAAGGCCTTTTGTCCACACCTCCTTCTACACCTCAACCTAGCACAGTAGCTACTTTGTCACCTCACCTGGAGACAAAATCAAGCCTTTTTATGTAACACTCCTTATAGCTGGCCATAGGCTCAGTAACTGTGTCATAGATTCCGGAGCCTCAGATAATGTGATGCCTGCTAAGGTAGCTCATGCTTTAGGCTTGACCCTTACTCGCACTTATGGATCTTGCTACTCCATGGAAAGTAAGGAAGTACCTTTAGTTGGAAGGATTAAAGATGCACAAGTGGCTTTTGCTGCTTTACCTGAGAAGAAGGTCTTGGCTACCATCCTAGTAGCAGACATTCCTCCTTCCTATGGAATGTTGCTAAGTAGGAACTTCTGTAAAGATGTGGGTGGAGAGATTCAAATGGATTGGTCACACGCACTCATACCTGTCCATGGACAAATGAAGAAGTTACTACCTGAGAAGCAGTCCGAGTATATTGTGCAGAAGACTGATGATCCTAAGGCACAAATACTCTATGAGGACAGGGGCCATGGTAATTACATGATTTTATCCCCTGATGAAATCCAACCCTCCAAAGTATCACCAAAAGATCCTAACGGCGTCTGGACTTTAGAATTTGATGGAAGTTGTTCCTCGGCTGGTTCTGGAGCTGGCATCTTGCTAGTATCACCTGAAGGCTGCCTACACCCTTTTTCATTTAAGTTGCAGTTCGAGAACACCAACAACACGGCAGAGTATGAGGCTCTCCTTCTTGGACTGCAAGTAGCCAACGAACAAGGTGTAAAAAATCTTCTCGCTCGTGGTGATGCAAAGTTGATTTTGAAGCAAGTCGAAGCCTTTTCGGGTAAAGAATGGAAGGTGAAGCATTATCGGAATTAGGTTTGGGATTCAATTGAATTCCTTGATGCTTTCTCTATTGAAGCAATACCTAGAGAAAAGAACAAGCAGGCTGATTCTCGGTTGTCTCGGGGTCACTATCGATTCCCCATCCGAATTCTCTCAGGATAAGTTCACTATTGAAATGGTCCATCGGCCTAGTGTCCCTGACAATACCAATAACTGGCAAGTTTTCAACGATGACCAGCATTTGCTTTCCTTCCTGGAACTCAAGGGGAATTTCGAGCAACTGTATTTTGAGGGAAGTGACAACCTGCCTCGTGAGAGTGTGTCCTCTGACCAAGCTGTCACCCAAGGAGAAGAAACTGATCAGGAAGGGTGCATCAAGCTCAAAGGAAACAAGATTCCCAAAGGTTTGGTGAGTTTGGAGGAGTTGTTTGATAAACACGACAGATACGTGAGATCTAAAGCTTCTACCGGACCTCAGCAATCAGCTGAGTATGATAAGATTGATATTGGGAGTTCTGATGACCCGAGGCTGGTAAATATTGGGAAATGTTGCACAACAGAAGAGAGGAGAAGAGCAATTGATCTTCTAAGGAAGTATAAGGATGTTCTTGCATATTCTTATGAAGATCTAAAAGCCTTCAAGCCAAAGGAAATGCAGCACTCTATTCCTCTCAAACCAGGAATCAAGCCTTTCAAGCAGAAGCAAAGGCAGTATAATCCAAAAATAGCCGACACCATCTTTGGGAGATCAGAGGAAGTTGTTGAAGGCTAAGATTATTTTTCCCATTCACCATTCAACATGGATTGCAAACCTTGTGCTGTTAGAAAAAGAATGGAGAGATCTCGCATCGTGTTGATTTCGAAACCTAAATCAGGCCTCTCTGAAAGATAACTACCCTCTGCCTATGATGGATCAGATTTTGCAAGAAGTAACAGGATCCAAGATGTTATCTATGCTTGATGGATTCTCGGGATACAATCAGGTAGAGGTTGATACTGCAGATCAACACAAGACAGCCTTCACCACTCCTTGGGGTACCTTTGCCTACAAGAGAATGCCTTTTGGGCTGATTAATGCTAGTGCCACTTTCCAGAGAGCTATGGATTTGGATTTTGGAAGCTTGAAAGGAAAATGTATTGTCATATACCTTGATGACCTGACAGTGTTTTCAAAGTCAAGAGCAGATCACTTAGACCACCTGGAAACAGTTCACAGAGATGCCGAGAGCATGGGATTTCTTTAAATCCTAAAAAATCTATCTTCTGTGTTATAGAAGGAAAGCTATTAGGCACTGCTTGTCTCAAAGGACGGCATCAAGATTGATCCTGAACGAGTTCAGGCCATCCAGCAAATTCCTCTCCCTACTAGTAAAAAAGGCGTGCATTCCTTCTTCGGTAAGATCAATTTCTTAAGAAGATTTATCCCTGATTTTGCTGAATTAACGTTGAATATTTCTCAGATGATGAAAGGGAAGAAAACATTTGGATGGTCTTCTGAAGGAAAGGAATCCTTTGAGGGTATCAAGAAAGCCATTGCTAAAACTCCAGTTTTGGCCTGCCCTGACTTCAACAAAGATTTCATCATCTATTGCTACGCTACAGACAATACCCTGGCTGCTGTCTTAACCCAAGAAGATTCTGATGGACATGAGCTACCAATTGCCTTCATGAGCTATATCCTGAAGGATCATGAGCTAAAGTACACCATGATGGAGAAGCATGCTTTTGCAGTAGTCAAGGCTGTTAAGCAGTTTCGCTTTTATATCCTCAATTCTCACTCCATGGTGCTGGTTCCAGATACGACTGTTAAGTCAATCCTTACACAACAAGAATTTGGATCCAAGAGGGGCAACTGGGTGGCTAAGGTCCAGGAGTATGACATTGATATCAAACCGACCAAGCTGGTTCGTGGAAAGGGTCTTTGTGAGCTCATTGCTGAAGGAGCCAAACATGAGTTGCTGGAGGAGAAAGCTGACATTCCTACTGTTCTATTCCTTAGTTCAGTCGATGAATGGTATTCTGACATTGCCCATTTTCTCACCTATGGGGAATGCCCCTCTCATTTAACTACCAAGGAAAAGAGGACTGTTAAATTGAGATCAGCGCAATATGTACTGTGGGAAAATGCCTTGTTCAAGCGTGGTTTAGATGGGAGATTTCTGAAGTGTGTGGACAAGGAGCAGCAGAGAAAGTTGCTCTCAGCTTTCCATGATCAGGCATGTGGAGGGCACTATTCATCAACAGTCACAGCTCACAAGATACTCCGGGGAGGATATTACTGGCCTTCCTTGTTCAGAGATGCATCCAAGTGGGTGGATAAATGCGAGGCCTGTCAAACCTTTGTGGGAAGACCCAAACTGGCCGCTTTGCCTCTCAAGCCAGTTGTGATTGAGGAACCATTTCAACAGTGGGGTCTAGACTTCATTGGTGCACTGAACCCTGCTTCTAGTGCTGGTCACACGCATGTGCTAACTGCCACTGACTACTTCACCAAATGGGTGGAAGCTATTCCAGTCAAGAGCACTACTTCTGAAGTTGTATGCAACTTCATCAAAGAGAACATCTTGGTTAGGTATGGTGTACCTAACAAGATTGTAACAGACAATGCTTCGAACTTCTCCTCAACTGAGATAATGGATTTCTGCTACGGGTATGGCATCTCTCTGGCTCATTCCTCAGATTATTATCCCCAGGGAAATGGACAAGCAGAATCCACCAACAAAAATCTGGTAACTATCATAAGGAAGTTGGTCAATGAGTCTCAGCGAAACTGGCATAAGAAGCTTTATGATGCTCTTTGGGCAGACAGGATCACACCTAAAAGAGCCATTGGAATGTCCCCCTTTCAAGTAGTGTATGGAGTAGAGGCCCAATTGCCAGTGACAGTGGAACTGCCAGCCTTGCACCTGATGAAGGCCATTGAAGACACTAGTTTCAGTGATGCTCTGGACAAAAGAATCATGTACCTGCACAAACTGAACGAGGATAGATTGGAGGTTGCTGACAGAATATCTGCTCACCAGCAGAAGGTGAAGGTTCTGTTCGATAAGAAAGCTAGGTCCAGAGAGTTCCAAGTTGGTGATACCGTGCTGTTATGGGACAAAAGACATGAACCTCGTGGCAGCCATGGAAAATTTGATTCTCTGTGGCTTGGACCTTTCAAGATAAGACACTTTGCTGGTAAGGACTCTTTCTATCTTGATTACATGGATGGTTCTCCCCTCCCACTTCCTTATAGTGGGCAGTATTTGAAGTTGTTCAAGTCCTAGGTGACTAGGGAGTCCCTTTGTATATTATGTACAGTGTTTTTGCTTTTTCTGCTTTTGGTGTGTTTCCCTTCTGTTGTGTGTGTTGCCCTCTGTATTGGTTTGTTTTTGACTCCTTTGCCCAATGGATAAGGCACTGGTCTGCTTCACCGAGTTCTCTAAGTTCTTGCCTTGTCTCATTCTATGAATTTACACCAAGTCATCCCCAGAAGGAGCCAGCTGTTGTCCACTCAAAATTTCCCGCTCTGATAAGAGTAAAATTTTCAAAATTTTGAGTTGAAGAGTTTTTCTCTGAAGTGCCTAAGTCGTGAAGTTGAAAAAATCTGTGTTCTGGGTCGTTTTGTGTGATTTTCGGGCCTGTCGGAACTTTTTGTCCCATCTGTCCCAAGTACGAAAGTGTCTTCTGTTCTCCGATCGGCCGAAACCTCCGAATTTGTCCTATTTTCGGGCCTGTCGGAAGTTTTTGTCCCAAGTGCCCCAAAGCCAAAAATGCAATCTGTTCCATTTCGGCCGAATCATCCTTCCCGCGTACTTCGCACTTTCCTGTCCCGAATGTCCCAAGTAAAAAGTGCGAGTCGTTCCATTTTCGCCCGAACCGGCCGAACCGCGTACTCCGGAACTTTTCGTCCCAAATGTCCCAAGTTCGAACGGACCTGTTGTTCCATTTTCGGCCGATTCACCCGATTTTGTCCCAACTGTCCCGAGTTCCAAATTGCTCTCTGTTCCATTTTCGGCCGGTTCGCCCGGACCGCGTCCTTCGCGCAATTTTGTCCCAACTGCCCCATTTAAAAAAGTGCGAGCTTTCCCTATTTCGGCCGAGCCGGTCGAGTCGCGTACTTCGGAACTTTTTGTCCGAATGTCCCAAGTCCAAACGGGCCCGCTGTTCCAATTTCGGCTGAAACACCTGAATCGCGTACTTCGCGCATTTTCGCCCCATTTGTCCCAAATACATTTGTGCGTCTTCTCCTGTTTTGCCCGAATCGCCGAGCACGCGTGTTTCGCACATTCGCGTCTCACTGCCCCAGCGTACAAGTGTCATTCACACTTAGTTTTTCCTTTCGACCCGAATATCTGTTTTTCAAAAAATGAATTTAAGTTGCGGCTCACGATGCTATCAATCCAAGATCAAATTTCAAGAAGCGATTCTGATGGCGACGAAACTTTCAAGACGTCGGTTACATCAGTTTTGACATCTTCAAGATGAAACGTCTGGTGTGTCCTTGTGGCAAAGACGCATTGGTGAGATGTGGAGGAAAACTCAAGCGGTGGTTTCAAGACAGTGGGTCCTTCTCGAAGCTGGACACTGTCTCCTTCTCCTTTCTTTTCTCTTCTTCCCTTTCTTTTCGTATTCCTTGTAATTAGTTAAGGCATTGCATTTGGCGGTACTTAACTATGCTCTAGTTAAAAGAAAGCAGTTACGAAAAGAGTAATCGACTTGTAATCTATATAATGGCCTTTCCACGCCATTTTAAGAAGGAGGAAGAACTTGGATATTTTGCTGAAAGTGTAAACAGATCTTAAAGAAATCAATACAAAAGGGCTTTCCGTTCTTTGTCTATCTGATTCTTGTTGTCTCTGTGTTTTCCTTTAATATTGTGAATATCATTTTTCATTTAGTCTCTCGATTGCATCTTACATTGCTTTTGCAAAACAGTGATCTTGTACAACCAAGAAGGAACTTTGTGTCCTTGATTAACAAATCTGAAGAAGGTTATTTACGGAACTTTGTGTCTTTAAATTTAATCCCATTCAGCTAATGCAAATGATCTTGTCTTAAATCCTTTGAAGCTTCGCATACACGAAGAATTATTCTGCTATCTATAATTCTGAATGTTGCCATTCTACTCATCTTCTTATTCCCCTTCCTCAGTCCTGGCGTAACTGATGATCCTTGTGGAAAACACTTTCGTAATATCCAAGTTTGACCATAAAATAATGTTCTGTGTATTTGTAAATAAGTTCGTTTCAGAATAAGGGAACCTCTCCCATTAAAGAGGAGGGACTTTTTGTCCCCTGACTGTTGCTCTTCTAAAAAGTCCTATTTGACGACCAACACTTCCCTCGACATTAAAATTTTCCAAATGCACTTTTAATTAATATTTATTTAATTAAATACTCTCAAGTTATTTACAAATTAATTTAATCAAATAAGGAGCAATTAATTAATTCTAATCTATTTTAACGTGTTTTAAAGCCCGATGGGAAGAGTTCTTGCCCAAAAAGGATGAAACGAGGAGTGAAATGATCACAAAAATGAGACGATCGCAACGAGGTCAAGTGAACCACGTAAAGTAACACTTTGAATTTTTTTCAAATTTTTCATTTTTATTATAATGTCAAAGTCAAAATTAGTTGATAACATCTGGCTCATATTGGGGACAAGGACTTCATGGAGGTAGCAACATACCCAGACCAAAATATTCATGAACATGATCACAAAATGATGGGGCACAAAAATGGGGCGACACAAGAGAGGAGACCGAAAAACAAGGAAACAAACAAACCAAAATCCTAATTACCTATGTACATACGGGGAACAACCCATTTTCAATTTCGATAATGCTTGAAAAATCCTGATTAAGATTACGGAAATCCATGTAAATCCTAATTTCTCCATTTTTCTTGCGAACCGGTACAATATTAGCTATCCAAGTCGAATGTCGAATAGGAAACACTATTCATGCATCTAGCATCTTTTGAGCTTCATGATTTTTGTCCATGTAATCTTGGGATTATATTGTCTTTGTTTTTTCCTAAATGGAACTGCACTAGGCTTCAAGGGTATGGCATGCTCCATTTCCCTGGGTTGGAAAGACTTCAAGTCTTCGTATGAATAAGCCAAAACATCAGAATATTTGGTAAGGAGACTTATGAATTTCTGCGCTCCTCGTGTGAGCAAAACTTACCAATATTGATCAAAGAGAGGTCTATCCATGGTACCAATATTAACTTGCTCATAGTCGAGTGGAATTTGCAGGTCCCGCCTACTCCTTCTCTTTGATAAACATGTCATGTTTGTTAAAAATTTATTCAAGTGAAACCAATCCTTTGGGAATTTTATTTCCTTTGAGTTGAATGATTCCATCACGGGATCTTTATTCTCAACTCCTTCTGAATGGGTGAGGTAGTTCTACATTATCAGAACACTTGGCCTAAAATCCATTTCAATGGTGTCTTTGACTTGATCAAATTATGAATGAGGAATCATTAATGAAGCTAAGACTGCTAGAGAATCTACTTTGTCATTCTTTTCATGAGGAATAGATTTTATGGAAAAAGTGTCAAAGACTTCTTTTGCATCCCATACTTTATTCCTGTAGTGTCTCAAATGATCATTCTCTACTTGAACTGATTTCTTACCTGTTTCACGATCAATTCCACATATCCAAATACTTCCATATTTTTGATCTCTTTCTCCTTTGCAACTTAGAGGCCAAATATTAACGCCTCGTACTCTGCAGTGTTATTAGTATTTAAAAATTTGAGTTTGTAGGAAAAAGTAAATATTTTACCATTTGGAGATATGATCACCACTCCTGCACCAAAGCCCATCGAGAAACAACTTCCATCAAACTTAAGAGTCCAGATCTCATTGGAATCTTGGAAAGTGATCTCTGGGGTATGAACTTTTGCAGTCATCATATAATTACCCATACTTGAGCCTTGGAAAAGGATTTGTGCAAGAGGATCTTCAGTTTTAGTTACCGTGAACTTTGCCTGAGCTTCTGGCATAAGCTTTTTCATTTCTCCATTGATAGGAATCATGGTGTGAGACCAGTCCATTTGAATCTCACCACCAAAATCCCTACAAAATTTCCTACTTAACAACATTCCATACAAGGTGGGGATATTAGCAACTAAAATAGTTACCTTAACTCGCTTTTGAGTGAATTGGGCTAAAACCATTTGGGCATCTTTAATCTTCCCGATTAGAGAAACTTGCTTGGTTTCCATGGAGTAACATGATCCGAATTTTCTCATACAAGTTAGACCGAGAGAATGTGCTACTTTTGCTGGCATCACATTATCCGAGGCTCCAAAGTCTATAATGCAATTACTTAATTTGCATCCGTTGATCGTGAGAGGACACAAAGAAAGGTTCAATATTTTCATTGGAAGGTGTAGTGGCTGCCACAATATTTTAAGTTTTCCCATCTTTGGGAGTTTTCATAATTCCTTTGGAGGATTGAACAATAGATTCACCTTTGATAAATCTGGACCAATTTCTCGAGCTGATCCTTGTTGGACTTCAAGTACTCTTGCCCGTGACATGGAAATTTTTGTTTTATTAATATGATCAATGATATCAAATTTAGGATAAGTAATCATACTTGATGTCTTAGATATAAGTTATTTCAAACTTGATGATGACACACTTTTGACCTTGTCCTCGGGCTTGGTTAATACTTGATGTGGAAGAAGAAACTTTCTTCGTAGTCGATTTACCAACCAATTGATCTAACAAAGGCCCTCCTTTCTTTAAGATAGTCTTGACCTTTGAAACCTCAGTCACCTTGGATTCTTTGGGAGCATCATTTTTCTTATATTATTTGGGAGTTCCTTGGAAACCTCTTTATCTCCCACCTTGGTGGCATCCTGCTCTTTTTTCTGAGAGTGCGTGAAAACAGTGAAAGATTGACTATTCATATCTTCTATAATTTCTTCGTATTCATCTTCCTCATCGGAATGGTACTCAAAGAAATGATTATTACTTTCCCCCTTAGGATCTTCAACTTTAGGTTTAGATGTCTCAGAATCTGGCTCTTCCTCATCAACCTCAATAACTTCAATCTCATCATCGCTTTCTTTAATGACATCACATTTGGAATTAGTTGCGGGAGCTACTTTAATAGCAAGCCTTGTTGGAGCACCTGCAATCCTAGCTTTGTTGGGAACGTATCCTTTTCTTATAATGTATTTGTAAGGAGAAGGTTTACTACTTTGAGCAACTTACTTTTTCAAAGCTAGCACATCATTAGCCAACTTAGTGAGTATAGTTTTGAAGCATTGGGGGTTTCTTGACTCTTTCCTTTGAGGGAATTTTTCTTGAATTTTCCTGCCATGATTAAGTCGTCTTCAATTTATATGGCCAAGGATTGAGCAAGTTCCAAAGTAGCGACCCTATCCCTTCTCAGCTGATAGCACACTTCTAGTTGTTGTGTGTTAATAAAGAAATATTTTTGTCCATCAAGGTTTGGATGAATCCCGGTGGGAACTTTGTTCACCATCTTGTTGAATTTAGCCACAAAATTCCTCATGGGTTCTGTTAGCTCTTTCTTTCCTTGAGATAGTTGGGCAAGAAGAGCATGTTCATCTTTTGCCATCTTGAATCGATTTTCAAACTTAGTTTTCATATCATCCCAATTTGTGATACATCCATTCGGCGGTGATGATGAAACCAATCTACAAAGAACATCATGCAATGTTTTAATGAAGAGATGAATAACAACATCTTCATATTATCTTGACAAAATAGAAAATGTAGCAAAGAAGGTAGAAATATGGTCATCGGTGTTGTCTTTCCATCTCCTTCAAACTTGGGAAGAATCTTTCTTGATCCTCGTGGAAGTTCATGTCAAGCAGGTAAGGAAAATGAGCCTATGGCATTTCCCCATGGTACATTGGCTTTCATTTGAGGAAAGGTGGTATGCGAAGGTAAAACAACATGAGAAAGGATGAGTGCTTGATTGGTAGTGATTCCTTCCTTGCTTTCTCTTTCAGGACTTGATGCAAGGCTTGCAGATCTACGAGGTGTGTTCTTCTTTGGAGGAGATAACTTGAAACCAAATTTTCCTTGAAATTCAAAAGTGGGGTCAAATCGACCTTTAGCTTTTTCTCCTTGTGTAAACCTCTTTCCTTCTAGTTTGGAATATTTATGGTGAAGGGATCACTAGCATGTTCGACCAGCTCTAGCCTTTTCTCTTCGCTCTCTTTCTTGAGCTATTTGCGTCTGAATAACTCTAGCAACTCTCACGGCTTTCTCTTCTTCGTTATCTAGTACTGATGCAGCGAGATGAAAATGATGGTTACTTGTGTGCTTTTCCCAAATATCTTGCCTCAAATATGATGATATGTCTTCTTGAGTATCTGTAAAAACAAGATTTGGTTGCAAGATAGGTGGGTTACTTGTAATAGTCATACAACTTATTACCTTGATGGAAGAGGACCATGTTGGTGAACAATGATCAACATGTGTCCAAAAGGTCTTCCGCCACAAGTGCGGGTGCTCTTCTTCTAAAGTATTTGATGTAGATTTCTCTATCAATGGCTCTATCCACACCACAAATTACTGCAAGATTTCACAATTTTCCCAAGCTACTGTTTGAAGGTTGGCAAAGCAATGCCTCCTTTGAAATATTCATCGAGAATAAGGTTATGTTAAGGAACCTGGAGCTTGTGTCGAGGGGATAGTCATAAAGATTTAACCAAGCACTGGTTAATGATTCCTGAATCCACAGGGGAGTCACCAAAACTATTAGCATATGGATTTACATGAAAATGACATACAACAATGTGGGAGCGAAGTCCCTCCTCAACGAAGGTGAGGCTTACTTTATTGAAAACCAAAATTGTATTTACATCTATACATTAAAATTTGTATGTGGGGGTGTTTTAGAACATCAATGGAAAGAAAAGTGAATGAAGGATATGGAATGGAATGAAGGAAAGGAGTGGGATGGAATGAACTGAAATAACATGCAAGAGTTAGGTAAAAATAGAGCCTAATATTGCACGAAGAAGAAAGATGAATAACTAACAAAAATAAAATGGAGTTTGAGTTAGCCAAACAAGAACATGTAAAAGGGAACACACATGAGCAAGTAGATAATCAAACCTTGATCACTGTGAACTAGAACAATCGATTAATAATGTTGACAATAATATTAAAGATAATATTTGCATGCAAGATTCAAACACCTAACATCTAATGAACATAAGAACATCAAATGTTACAAGAGACAATGAATGAGACACAAAGTTCATATTTCATTAACTCCAAAATGTTTTTCACAAAAGAACACAAAGTTTCTTCCTGAAACAAAGCTTGTACAAAAGTATTTTCTTCTCCTATCTCAAAGTTACCCTTTACAAATGAGCCCCTCACTTCCTTTTTATAACCCAAAATTTGGTTACGAAGTAGTTAGGGTTTTAAATGCACATTAAATGGGGCACTTAAGTGACTTTGAATTTTTCAACCAAATTTTAAGATGTCACTAAAAATGTAAACCACTTAAGTTAAAAAGTCATTTAAGGAAAAATACATAAATAAAAGAAATGGATACATGTTGACCCACTTAAATGACTTGGACGCACATGTAGACATCCTAGTCAAGAATGTGTCACCCAGATCAAGACACCTAGTATCAGTGCCTTATCCATTAGGCCAAGAGTACGCATATCCCGATCATACAGGAATGAACTCATTGACTATGCACTACAATCCTCAAAATGACAAGAGTGCTGAGCTTAAAACTTGAGCAATTCATCCTCCCTCTCCGTCTCGAGTAATATCTGGTGTGAGAAAATTTGTCTTCATTTGTATTCACATTCACAATTCTCCACATGCGTCGAGTACCTTTCCATGGTGAATTATTCATTTGTCATGAGACCATAGTCGTTACGCCACACCTTGGTTTGTTAGAATCCAAATTTTGATCTTTTTCCATTGAGAAGATCTTCCAGAGCCAAAATTGCAATTCCCGCCCGGAGTTATGTCCTTTGTCTTTATCACCATCCCAAAGTGTTGATCTCCCGAGCAGAATTTATGAGACTTCGAGTCTTGGAAATCCATCTCCTTTACCCCATTGTGAAGCGAGTGGTGTTGAAATATCATCGAAGTGATTTATGAATTCGTTTACACACACCTTAGTGTAGTATTTGGTCTTTTTGGAGTGATGGATTCTAACATTTACGCAATCACTTTCAAGTTTATCACTATTAGCTTGATGACCATCTTTCAATTCTTCAAGATATCATGTAGCCATGTGGGAACCTCTCCAATTACCTCATTGTACATGGTTTCTCGTGTTCGTTGGGAATTGATCTTCATTATGCTGAAGTTGATCACCTTTGGGTGTTGCTGAAATTGGATCTTCTTGTTATGAGAGAGATGTTGTCACCATTTTCTCCATTTGTGGTGGTTCTTCAAATGTAGGCGGGGAAAGAACTGGATCATCATCTTTTTGTTTAGAAGTTGTGACTACTTCCACATGTTGAGTTGGTATATTTTGAGGTACTTCGTTAGCGAGTTCCACCTCTAGAAATTATGTGATACAGATTACAGGTGCTTGCACTTGAACCAATGCTCTGAATTATATTGTTTTATTGTTGATTAGGCCCAAAGAATTATGGCAATCATGCAAAGATGAATGATGACTAGAATGAGAAATTCTTGAGATGTGCTCCTTCCCCTCCTCCACTCGGTGTCATTTTCTAGACCTTCTAGATGATACGGGTGCGACAGGAGGAGTATTTTCTTTCCACTTCCTATGATTCTCTGTAGTTTAGTGTTGTAGTTTGCGGCATGAGTTGAGAAGATGATTGATTAACTCATTTTTTCCTCTTCTCATTGGAGATGGATGATTGTTTCTCTTCATGAAAAATCCTCTTGTGATGATTCGAATCCTCTTCAAACCAAACGATACTTACCTCATGAACTTGTTAGATCCACGTCTCTAGTAATACAAAATCCCCATTTGAGCAATTAATCTTGAGTGGTGATGAAGGGATGTTTCCGTTTATGCAGACGCAGACTCCGAGGGTGAGGAAGGAGTGGTACAACATTGACATGGGAAGGAGTGAACCCATGGCTATGCGAAGGCATGCCAACACAAATCCAACTGGGAACCACAAGATTGTAATGAGGCTTACAATTGGTGTTGGGCGGTGAACCAGGCGATCGTCATGGAAAACTATTAGCTTCGGGAGTTACTCTCTGCTAACCGCTTCAATCTTTAGCATTGTGGGGACCACATATCCCTCCTTGTAGAGTTTCATGAAAGGGAATCCCATCCTACAGTCTTCGAGGTCGACATGGGAAATAAAATCCCATTCCCGCATTGCCTCTTACAGAGCGTTGGCTTTCTTACTACCCACAAACACATCGGGGCTCTTCACAAACCCGGTCACCCGCCCTGCAAAGAAACAAATCTCCATTTCGATCACCATCTCTGCACCCAAGTAATCTATGAGAAACACCTTCACCATTATGCATGGGTTCTTTGTCAACATGCACCACTTCCCGCACGACGAGAACACTTAACATGCATCCGACACAAATCGTCGAGAATAAAACTTGGGAAGAACAGCCTGAGCAACCTGACTTAATATCCGAAACCTTTTCCCCAACAAAGGTGGTAAAAATAATCACTTGTATGCCTGCCATTTCCGATACCAAATAATATAGAAAACCAGCCACTAGCACCACCAATAGCAGGAAAGCCATCCTCACAATTCCTCCTAACTCAAATGCAATTATGGCAAAGTAAGGAAAAGAGCTTCTTCCCCATAACAATGTTCCGTCCATGTCCGCCACCACAGTCTGCTCTTCCCTTCTTGTGCTTGTGCACTTTTCCACGGTGGGGAACTTGTCGTAACCACTTTTAAATCTGTTTTTGCCATAGTTAAGCCCTGGAGACGCTTTATTTGGCAAGGAAAATATAAATTACACACATTCCTTGAGTGAATGGGATTGTACAACAGAGTATACAAAGATCTGACGGCGAAGGTGCAAACAAGCTGAATTGTCATTTGAGTCGATTAGGAAGAAGAGAATGACGATCCCAATGATGATATATATAACATGTTTTCTATCAATTCATCGTAAAAATATGGAACACACATGATTTTGAATCATCTGAATGATCGACCACACCTAAATTTCCCCCCTCGTTTTATTTTATTTCCACCTGTTTTATTTCTTCAGCATACGTGAGAAGCTATTTGGTGGCAGGCACATGGACTTCTCTTGGTGGGCGTGTGGGGCTTAAGTTCTTTGTCTTCTTCCTCTATTGTCCTTTTAATGCTACTCTTTGTTGTTTTTAAACAAATACCTTTGTATTTTTAAAAATTGTTCTTTCCTTTGTGTTTGGTTTCCCATGTGGCTGTGGGTCGCACTTTGTGCCCCTGCATGGAAGGTCCTAGTTTGGTAAATACGTGGACATGCTCTAAGATAGCTATTCATGGAGATTTTGAATTGGAATCTTTTTATTCTTCCTTGTGCATGGCTGCCATCCTCCTTATTGGGGTGGCCTACCTTTAACTAATTTTTAAAAACGGTTCTTAGCATGCGTGGTTTTCTATTTGCTAGTTGGGTGTGGATTTGCTTCTTCCTCTGGCTAGTGGTCTCCTCCAAAAAGAATGTGTGGTTTTCTTGTCTTATGTGGGCTTTGGCTTGATGTATTTTGCCTCTGGCTGTGTGGATTCTCCTTGGACCTGCGTGGCATGTTGTTCTTTTTACCTGGCAGTCCTCTTTCCCTTTTCCCAGCGTGAAGAATTTGTTTTTGGTTGTACGCCTCCTCTAATGCATGAAAAATTGTAAGGAAAACAAATTTCTTTGGACTATTATTTCTCTCTACAACAAATGCATGGAAGATTTTGTTGGATATGATAAAACATTATGCCTTCGGAAGAATTAAGAAGCAAAGATTCACATGAATTTTCCCAATGGGTTTGATGGAGGAAGTTACGAGGATTAATTCAACTTCCTCTCTTCCTGGGTAGTGGGCTTAAGTGCTAGGGGGAAATGGGGAAAGCAACGGACCATTGCCAATGGGAATGGAAAAATGGGTTGGCAATCCTCGTTCAATTTCCCCATGTGGGAAATTAGGGAATTTCTTTCCCATTAGCCAATCCATGATTTGGCAATTGGGAGAGAAAATCCCACGTGCGGGAAATTGGAAGAAGATTTCGAGAAAGGGGAAATCCGGGTTCGGGAAGCGATTGGCTTCCCGGCGATTAGAAGCGTAAGCTTACTTCCCCGGCATTAAAATTTTTCGAATGCACTTTTAATTAATATTTATTTAATTAAATACTCTCAAGTTATTTACAAATTAATTTAATCAAACAAGGAGCAATTAATTAATTAATTTTAATGTATTTTAATGCGTTTTAAACCTGGTGGGAAGATTTCTTGCACGAAAAGGATGAAACAAAGAAAGAAATTATCACAAAAATGACACGATCGCAATGAGGGCAATGAACCACGTAAATTAACACTTTGAAAAAAATTCAAATTTTTCATTTTTATTATAATTTTGCAAATTCAAAATTAGTGATAACATTGCTCCATGCTTTTTTAAATCTCTTATTTATTTTTCTTCCCAAAAAATTATTTTCCTCTCTTCTCTTCTTTATTTTTCTTACTACTCATCAACTTACAAAACTCTTTTGTTATCTCAACCTCCATATTTTTGTAGCAAGTCTTTTTCACCTTGCCAAGTCTCACATAACCTTTTACTTGGTTACCTAGTATTTTGAATTATCATCTACTCTTCACTATATTTTCTACTTTATTCACTTTTCAAAGGAGAACCATGTCATTTATCACACATTCAACTCACAAGTAGGAAACAATTAGCTTCAAAAACACAATAAACTCAACCACATTCAGCAAAACAATTATATACAATGCTTTCTTAGCAAAAATCAACTTTTACCTTCAAATTAATCACTTCAAATTATTGATTTTCATGCTTGATACCAAATAATGCAAATACATGCATACATGCTTAAATGTACCCAAAAATGTTGCTTAGAAGTGACAAAAATAACTTTATCATTCACTTTTCTCAATAGCCCATTCCTTGTTAACAATAGCTCAAAATGCCAAAATGTATTAGAACATTATAGAGTGGGAGGATCAAGGTTTTCAAAAACCAAATGTGCGGGAACTGTCTTAAGACACAAGGACCCTTGGATCGAGGAGGTGCAGGGAAGGGGGCCCATGTCCGGTATAGCAGGAGGTAAGACTTCTCTTTCTACCTCATGGGATGATAAGATTTTGGGCCGTAGAATAGAATTTTTGAATAATCCATTTGATTCAAACATTATGACTATGGAAAAATATGGGCTTTTAAGTATTGTTATCCCTGATGGGTTAGTAGAAAAAGCTAGATCTAGGATGGAATATGCTTTGGTTGGAAAATTTTATGGATCAAGACCAAATGTGGAATGGTTTCGGAATGGGAGAAATGGAAGTGGAACCCGAAGGGATCAATGGAAATTTCTTCCTATGTGAATGGGTTTTTTATCATTAATCTTTCAAATTCAGAGGACTGTAAAAACATCTTGGTTAGAGGTCCTTGGTTTATGGGTAGATCAAGCCTTCTGATCCAAAAATGGAGCCCATGTTTTGATCCATTTAAGGAGAAACTAGATGAGTTGCCTATATGGGTAAAACTTCCTGGGTTACCAATGGAATTTTGGGAAGAAGATATCTTAATAAACCATTGCAAATGTTATAGGATATTTGGTGGTGTTTGATCCAGTTACTAGGGAAAGAACGAGGCTAATGTATGCTTGTTTTTTGTTGTTGTTCCTATGGGTAATTTGTTGAGAAAGGAAATAGAACTTAAATCAAATTTTGGTGAATGGATTCAGAAGATAGAGTATGAAGCTTCTCCTTGTTCTTCTAGAAATGTAGGTGGATGGGACATGAGCAGAGATAGTGTAAGGAGGGTAAGAAAGGTAAGAAGACTTGGGATAGAAAAGAAAAGGAACCAATGAGAGAAGAAGGAACCAGTACGTTACCTCTAAATAATTTTCTTCAAATAGTTTTCATTTTCTACAAGTAGAGGAGTTGGAGGAAGTTGTTTAGCTCAAGAAAATATGGAACTAAAAATGGATTCTTAGATTAAAGCTTGTAAGGTTATGGATGGTGTGGATTAGGAGCTTGAAGGAATTGGGTCTCAAGACCAAAAGGTGGAGTTGATTGTGGAAGGTTTGGGTGTGAAGGATCAACAACCTAGTCAGGAAGGTTTAGATCCGATTTTTGGATCTACCAAAACAGAATGAATCCTTTTTAAAGGAAGAGCAGGAGTTGTCTCTGGTTGAGGAAGTTCCTTTCTCTCTAAATTTAGATAGGATTAAGGAGGTGTTGGAAGAAAAGAGGGTAAACACAAGAAGTTCTCAAGAAAAAAAGTTAAAGCAGATTATGGGAAAGCTCCTGCAAGAAAAGGAAATACGTCAAATAGGGATAAAAGGGAGAAAACAATGGCTAAAGAAATAGATTCAAGAAGAAATGCTCCATTGAGGAGATAATTTCACCAAATAAATTGAGATGAAGGTTATTTCCTGGAATATAAGGGGTTTAAATAACCCTAATAAATAGAGTATTTTATCATCTTTTAGGAAAAGGAATAAGCCTGATATTTTATTGATTCAAGAAACTAAGATGTCTAAAGAAAAATGAGTGAGGTACAGAATAAAGTTTGGTTTAGATCTGAGCTACAGAGTGTATCTTCAGTGGGTGCTTTTGGGGTTTGGTGAATTTTTGGAATCAGAATGATAGAGAAGGGAGTTTGATTTTCAAGTCTTAGTATCATGTTGTTATTTTGTTTAGAGAGAGTAGGATGGGTTTGAGTGGATTTGTTCAAATATTTATGCTCCCAATTCGGTTGTTGAAAGAAGAAAACTTTGGATGGATATTGGCCAATTTCAAAGCCAATTTAAAGAGTTAAATTGGTTAATTGGAGGTGATTTTAATACTCCATTGTGTATGGATGATAAAAAAGGTGGTTTAGGTGTCTACAAGTGATAGTATGGGGACTTTTTGACTTCATTGCAAACTGTAATTTGGTGGATGTTGAGTTGAAAGGATCTCCTTTCACTTGGTCGAATAGGAGATTGGGGAAAATCTGATTCAAATTAAATTGGATAGGTTTCTCATTAATTTATCTAGTTACAACATCTGGATGTGTCCTTGGTGGCTTTACCAAGAATTGGATATGATCATAGTCCCATTTTCCTTCAAACTAGTGTAAGTAATGGTGTAAGAGGAAGGCTGTTTAGATTTTTTAAGATGTGGTTGCAACATCCTAGTATTGAGGAGGAGATTAGGTCGAGTTGGCAAGTTGTTGTTAAAGGTAAACCTATGTTCAGGCTTGTGGAAAAATTAAAGAATGTTAAAATGAGATTGAAAGTATGGAACAAAGAAATGTTTGGGAATATTTTTCTCAAAAAATTGAGATTAGTGAAGCATTAAAGAAGTTGGAGGATGAGATTGTCAACAAAGGTTTGTAAAAAGAGTTGAGAGATAAGGAGAAATTCCTTTTGATGGAATATCATAATTTAGAAGCTAAAGAGGAGGCTTATTGGAAACAAAATTCTTGTGTTTTGTGGTTAAAGGAGGGTGACAGGAATATGAATTTTTTCCATCTTACTGCATCTATGCATAAGAGCAGCAACACTATTTTGGAATTAGAAGATGGAAGAGGAGTTAGATTAAAGAATCAAGGTGATATTTTGTAGGAATTTGTTAGTTTTTTCTCTTAGTTATTAGCTGTAGGAAGGGAACTGATATGGGTAAGGAAAGTGATATTGAAAATATTTTTCAATCTATCATTTCTCATCAGGATAATGTTGAATTGATCAAAATCCCATCTGCTGAGGAGATATCTACTACATTTTTGATTTGGAAGGGGATAAATCACCTAGCCCTGATGGTTTTCCTGCTCTATTTTTTCAATCCTTCTAGGAAATCATTCATAAGGATGTGGAAGAGGCTATTCAATATTTCTTTAAGTATGGTAAGCTTTTGAAGGAAGTTAATAGTAATTTTATTGCTCTTGTTCCTAAGGTGCTGGGGCTGAAAAAGTGACTGATTTTAGACCAATAAGTTTGTGTAACATGGTCTATAAGATAATAACTAAGATTATCTCTTTAAGAATTAAAGGTTTTTGGAACATTTTATTTCATCAAATCAGGGATTTTGTGGAGGGTAGACAAATTTTGGATAGTGTGATAACTATTCATGAAGTTGTTCATTTGGTGGATGTTTCAAAAAGGGTTGCTATGATGCTTAAAATAGATATGAATAAAGCCTATGATAGAGTGTCATGGAGATTTCTTAAAATAATTCTTGGAAAGTTGGGTTTCATAATCATTTTATTGATTTGATAATGGAGTGTATCTCTACTCGAAGTACTCAATTTTGGTCAATGGGAAATCTGAAGGTTTTTTCTCATCTGGAAGGGGGTTAAGGAAAGGGGATCCTCTTTCTCCCTTTCTTTACATCATTGTGGTAGAGACTTTAGGAGACTTTGTGCTGATTGTAAATTGAAAAATAAGTTGCATGGGTTAGTTATTTCTAATGGTCTAGATCCTATAGCTTTACAACAATTTGTGGATGATACTTTCCTTTTGGGTAAGGAAACTCAAGTGGAAGTTGTGGTTTTTAAGGAGGTCTTATAGGATTTTGAGGAGGTAACAGGTCAGCTCATTAACTTTAGGAAAATTTTGTTCTCTTTTTAATGTAGATGTTGAAATTCAAAACAGAATTGTTGTGGTTTTGGAGTGTCCTATTCAGGTGTTTCCATGCTCTTATCTTGGAATGCCTTTGTTCAAAGGAAGGATGTAGTTGGAAAGTTGGAACCCATTGATTATGAGGTTTCAAAAAAAAAGTGGCAACCTGGAAAGGAACTTTGTTATCTCAGGAAGGTAAACTCCAATTACTTCAAAGTTGTCTTTAGAGTATGGTGGTGTATTTGATGTCCTTGTTCAAAATTCCAGCTAAAATTAGATAGATTATTACTCAGATTCAGTGAAGGTTCTTATGGTTGGGAATGGAATCAAAAGATAGAATTCTGTTGGTGGCATGGGAAAAAGTTACCCTTCCAAAGTATGTTGGTGGGTTGGGATTGAAAGATATCAAAAGTATGAACTTAGCCCTTATGGCTAAAATTGGTTGGTGTTTGGAGCATGAAGATGGCTTATGGGTTAGAATTCTTAAAGCTAAGTATTTATATTTTGATCAAGCTTCTTTTGTCTCTAATGGTGCTCTTCGGATGGATCCTTTTTTGGAATGGTTTGGGAAAATGTAGAGATATTTTGTTGAAAGGTAGTAAATGGTTAATTGGAAATGGTACAAAAATCAGATTTTGGGAAGATTGGTGGTTATCTGAGGCTCCTTTAGTTAATCAAGTTCACTGGAGAGAGGTGGCGGTTCACTTTCAGTTGGCCATGGGAGATTGGATTAGAGATTATTGGGAGAGATCTGATTGGGGTTGGGTTTGGAAAGAATTGGATTGGGAAGGGGGATGAAGAATTTTAGGAAAGAATTAGAATTTTAAATGCTAATCTTAGAGGATTACATATACCTGTTGTCTAAAAAGAGGATGAGTTGATATGGTCTTTGACAAAGGATGGTAGGTATTCGGTTAAAACTGGGTATGGTATAGCAAGAAATTGTCCTCCTCCTCAACCATTTTGGAAAAATTTATGGGATAAGAATCTTACTCCAAAGGTTAATTTGTTTTTGTGGCATGTTGTCTAGAATAAAATTTTAACCATTGATAATTTATAGGTGAAAGGAATGATGATCCCTAACTGGTGTGTTTTGTGTAAAAATGATAGTGAATTGGTTCAACACCTCTTTCTTCATTGTCCTTTTCTAGAAGGGTTATGTTTCATATTATGAAAGTCTTCCAGACTTTGTGGGTCTTTTCGAGAGACTTTTGTTGACTAGTATAGGCAATGGATAAGTCCTTTTGTTTCTTTAAGTCTTTCTAAGGCTTGGAGTTTTGTGGTGCCTCACTTTTTATGGGGGATTTGGCTTGAAAGGAATGGCCAAATTTTTAGGGATAAATAGAAAAACTCTTTGAGGGTGGGGAGTGGTATATTAGGTGCTCGAGAAATAATATTTCTATTGTGAAGATTAAAGAGAAAAGTGGTTTTCCTAGACATGAGAAGAGATTATTCAAGCCTTAGGAATCACTAAGTCTATAAAACAAGCTCCTCTTGGTGAAGAATATGGGTAGAAGAAGTGTTAAATGGGAAATACCTATTGAAGGATGGATGAAATTGAATTTTGATGGAGCAACAAAAGGAAGTACTGGTTTAGCTACAGTTGGTGGTATTATCAGAGATGAAGTGGGTGCCTTGGTTTTAGCTTATGCTTGAACCTATTGGAAATAATTCAAATAACTATGTTGAGGCTTATGCTCTTTTAATTGGGTTACAATGGGCTAATTCTTTACAAATTAAGAAAATTCAGGTGGAGGGAGATTCCTTATACATTATTAATGTGATGAAAGGCCTTTCTAAGCACCATATTAATATAGATTCTATCATAAGAGATGCAAATACTATGCTTATAAATTTTGAAAATATTATTTTTAATCATGTGTTTTGGGAAGCTAATATGTGTGCTAACACATTGGCTAATATTGGTGGTCAAATTCATCATAGAAGGTGGTGGTGGGATGAGGTGGAGTTTCCCCAAAGTATAAAGGTCATGCTTAATGCAGAAAGATAGATTTAGGTGTGAGAATAGGATATGTGACATCCTACTGGAAATAAATTCACCATGGGTGAGATTTATTGTCAAAATCATTACAGTGTATGTGTTGGTTTGGAGTGGTTATTTAAAGGTTTGGTTCAAGTTTTTTGCATAGGTTTTTTTCAAGTTTGTTTTAGTAGTCAGATTGAGATGGGTGGGGCTAGGGTTAGGTAGAGCCTTCTTCGTCGGTGATCTTGGAAAGGGATTCCTTTCTTTGGGATATTTTTAAGGATGGTGGTATTTCATATTTTGTTTAGAGTTTGAGGGGGTGATGAAGTTATCTTGAGGGAATTTTCTTTGGCTTGGGATAATGGGTTTGTTTCTATGAGGGGTGTGAGTTTCCTAGTTTTTGAGGATTTCATTGGTAATGTGACCAAGATGGACTATGGGGGATGTAAAGTGTTCAAGGATAGGTCTTGACTTCAAGAGGAAGTGCATATTTTTTTGGATAGTGATGAGAAGATTTGTTTCATGGAGGATGGTATTGCTCAAAAATATCTACCAGGGAGGTGGGCCAAAGTCTATTTCTACATCATGAAGTATATTACCTTGGATGGGAAGTACCAGAAGCTGCATTCTCAACATTTAATGCTCTTGAACCATTTTTAGAGGCAAGAGAATGAGTATTCCTTTTTATTTGTTTAACTCTCTGTAATTGTCGGTTAAAAATTTTAAAGAGGAAAAAATGGAGGTCCTTCTTCATCAAGGTTTAATTCTGTTGTTGGTTAAATTGGGAAGCCAAATTTGTAGACTAGGGGGCTGGTATTCATTTGGGGGATGATTGGGAAGACCATATTTCTCTATCGACATGATATAGATTAGGCTTAAGAAAATGAAGGACAAAGCTATGAAGGAGGTGGATGTGGTGACTTCTTTACAAAACCTTGTTGGGGATGCTGATGAGAACATGCCTAAGGATGGTCTGGTGGAAGGAAACACAAGTTTTTAACTTCTTTTCTAGTAAGATTGAAGCCCTCGAGGACATGGTTAGTTAGGTTAAAGCTCATAATCAGAATTTGTTGCGGGGTTTACAGAGGATGAATGCTGAGGTGAAAGTTTTAGAGAATAGGGTTGAGACCCTCCAGGGGATGATTATGTTGGGGATAAAGGTAAAAAGAGGTAGTTAGATATCAGTTCTTTTGATGAGGATGATTTCTAGGTGGATGGTGTTGGTCCCCATTCGCAACTAGGTAAAAGTGTGTTTAAGGCTAGATTGTTGAATTTTACTAACTCGGTGTTGTGGTTTCATTATTGTTTTTGTTTTTTTTGTTTGGGTCAATGGGTATTTTTACTCCTTTTAGGTCAATGTACTTTTTTTTTGACTTTATTGTAATATCTTATGTAATAGGTTTTAGCCTTTTTTCCAATTATTATCTATTTTTTGATAGATAGGTCTTTTTGTTCGTTATTTTTGTAATTTTGGATCCTTATTGTAATATCTTATGTAATAGGCCCTATTTCTTTTCACCATTGGGCCTTTTTTCCAATTATTATCTATAAGTTTTGTAATTTTTACTCAAAATTTGTTCTTTAGGCATTTACACACAAAGCGGTCTCCTTACTCTCTTTTCATTCCATGGCTTGTTTTATTCTAGATTACTATCTCTATCTCATTCCTCACAACATATTTTACTTTTCATGCCACATTAATTCTCCTAGTTTCCTTATCTTGTAATACATTTCCCTTGATGACAATCATATTTGCTTAGTTTTTAGGTTCCTCATAGTCTACTACAGATCAGCCAAGAACACTTGTATCTAAATGTTTCTCTATGGTGTAGCCCACTTTTTTAGTTCTCAATTTCCCCTCAAATTATTCATATAATTATTAAAGATTTCTTATGGACTATCCCTTTGTATAAAACTAGTTCTTCCATTAAGATCCTCCTTGTCACGGTTTGCTTCCTCTCAATCTAAACTTGCATTTACTTTTCTATTACCAAGTTCCTTAAATTATCCCACCTTTTATTGTGTATTCTCACTTTCATGGTATTTTATCCATCCTAATAAGTATTTAAAAACTATTATATGTGAAATTAACTTATAAGATGGATTTCCTTTTCAAGTCCTTACTTTGTGCATACTCTCACACTCAATTGTGTCTTCTTGTTTTGACTATGGTATACCTTTCTCACAAACTTATAAGACCACATGTCATGTTACTTAAACCCTAATAATCTTATGTTTAGGTTTCTTCTTGGCTTCCAATGTTGTTTCTTCATGTTTGACCATGAAACGGGGTAACAACACAAATTAAATGAGGTTTGCTCGATTTGTAATGAAATACCTCTTCAAAGGTATTGAAACTCATGTGTACCCGATTACACCCACGCTCTCATAGTTATGGTCTCCCAATAACATTTAAGGAACTCCATTAACGTTTCACTACTATCTTGAAGATTATAATTCTTAAAAACAAAGCATGCATAGTCTGAGATAAAGTAGAGATCAATCTAATAGTTATTGCTAGATTTTCTTAATGATTCTAATAATTTTCACGCTATCATAAACCCTAGACTCTTGTTAACCAAATATCACTTATGAAAGAGTTAAATATTCCTTGATCACCTATTTTTATCATGCATTGACTATCTCCCACAATTTATATAGTTTTTGACTTCCTTAAACCCCTTACTAGCTTCCAATCATATCCACAATTCTTGACATACTATAAATTTAGGTTTGATCTACTCATAACATTTTCATGAGAAAACATTCACCATACAATTCAATTCATTCTTTTGTTTCATTCCTTACCTTATCAAATTTATTAATCCTTGTATTAGACTAATTTATTATTTATCTCTCCTTTTCATGGTCCTTTCCACATTTTCAGAGCATTGTCATAGCTCCTTGACCCCGAGATGACATTCAACACCAAAACTCATGAGATTTACAACTAATTCCTCATAAATACGATGAATTTCATTTCTATATACATTCAAACAAAGATAATTCCAATTAGAATCCTTTATTTGATGTAATCATGATTGTTTACAAATATTCCTTGAGCCTTGAAGGCTCACATTTGAGATATATTCCTTCCACACCTTTTACCAACTTCAATAATAATCTCTCCTTTTAATTCACTAGGATTAAGTGAGGTGGTTAGGGTTCATCAACCTAACTCACTCCTTAATTCAAGATACCCTAGCTAGTTACATCATGGTAGGGTCAAGAAGGTAACTAAATTTCATGACCAAATTAGTACACTAACACTAACCCCTAACTTACTAACACTTAGAGCTAGGATACTTCACAACAGATAATTTTTATATTTAAATGTAGATTTTGGAGGGAAACCTCCACAATACCACTTATTACATTATGAGGGTTCCATATGTACCAAAACGCCTACAAAACCTCCTAAGACACTCTACAAGACTAATCAAACCAAAAACTAGACTACTTACATGATGCTCCGCATCACATGTGCTCCACTATGTCAACCACCACTATTACTAAGGCCCATGGGAATCTAGCCCTGCCTGAGTTTGTTAGTGCATAGTGCATAAAAATATATATTCATCATCACCGATGTACAATCTTAGCTTAGTCCAATCTCTTTCCTAGTGTTATGTTTCTCATAATGTCACTCAAATTCATATATGTGTTGTGTATTATAGATATGTATGATTTACATAAAATATAAGCTTTTAGGAGCTCAAATACCTATCTCTACACCTTAGTATTCTTAACATGAAAACATGTTCATGTGTTCTCTGTAATGAGTACTCAAGGGCACATTTATATCCTCATTTTCTATTACTCAACACATCACTATTATTTTTCTTGATCATGAAATAGTCATATGAGTCCTTGTGTGTTCATTCACCTTGCTCTTGGCTTCTTATAGCTATGTACTTTGTAAATGAGGGATCCATCAAGTTCTAGTATTAATAATTCTTCCCATTCTTTTATTCTTCATTGATCTTTGTTTTATTAGCTCTTGTCTATTCAACATGCCTCAAATTTAAGTATTTTTACTCTTACCTTCCTTGGGATTGTTATCATAGGATTCTAGTCACCATGACTCATGAGTTATTTCTACATGCTAAAACCCACATACTAATAGCCAAAATGACTACCCATAACCCATATTCCCCCCTTGGGGCCCCATATACATATATAACGTAAGATCATATCTTGACACTAGAATAAAATATACAATCAAGCCAAGAATATTTAACGTGGTTTTAGATGAAGCGAGTGTTCTTATTGAATGGAGATGGGTTTAGCTCTGTCAATATATAAAAATGGTCTTCAAGATGATATCACACACTTGCATGAACCTTAGACTTCTACCATCACAGAAGATTAATTCATTATGTAGATAAATATGTAATAATTTTTTCTTATCGATATATATTTTCATTGATTGTCATCATTCCCTCCAAGAACCTTTCTAGATACATTTTTTCTTGATTTATTGTTAAAACTCTATCTCTTTAAGATCTTAAGTAATAGTTGATAAAGAATACATGATATCACCATGGAAAAATCATGATAAGCATGAGAATATGGTAATTCATTATCAAGACCAAGACTACACCTTGAAACATGAGAAATTATCAAACTTTACATCAATCACCTCTCATTTATATTAACTGTGTTTTCTCCGCAATTCCTGAATTTTTTTTCATTAACTACTCTTTACACACGTGACCAAATGTCTTAAAAATTTATAGAAATATTCTACATGTCGGGAAAATATTATTACAAAGTTTCATCATATTCCATCAGTCCATTTAATAGAAAATTGATGCCCTAGCTCGTGGTCGCAGGTATAAAAAAACTTATTAAACTCTTAAAACGTGGATTCAAGAATTTTAATAAATTAAATTCGGTTTGAAATTAAATTCTCTCCTGTTCATTTTAAACAGCCAAGGATTCTAGTGCATATTCAGCATTGGGGTGATTTGTATCTCACTTTGTCCTCTCAATACTTTTATACACACCCAATTACAAACATAAAATTAGAGCTTAATCTTATTGATCAAGCTTGATTACATCATATACATATTGAAACACATACCATTAAGGAGTAATTCGACTCATTCAGGAAAACTCAACTTTATTCCTCCTCTTTAAAGCTGTCATACAATACCACCGCAACATGATTCTTTACTCCAAGTCCAAATATCAACTCTAGACTAAGAATTATTTTCTTATCTACCTCTGCACCACCTCTACTTGATGAGAACTTGACCCTTCTATGCATCCACAATACATCTTATCTCTAGCTAGTATGGTATTTATATTAAAACAAAACTTGACTCTATCTTGTTGCGATATTATCTCAACTAGAGACAAGAATAGATAGAGTTGTTTGAATACAGCTTGCACAAGATTATGACAACTAAATATAATCTCATATCATCCTAACACACCTAGTCTTCCTCCTTCTGCATAGCCTAGATTGGATAACACCTCATATGCACCTAAATTTCACTTTTCACTCTTACACTATGGTGAAAACCATCACAACTCAAATATCCAAATTCTTGAATTTGGAGGGAAACTAAATAACACCCTAGTACAATTTTGCATGTATAACGAAGGTTGTTTTGAACTTATTTATGTATTTCATGCTCCTTAAAAATATTCTCATGCATCAATCACTAAGCATATCAGTTGATTCCCAAAAACCATTGGATGATAATGTGTCTTAATGTGTAGATCTATTGATAAAAAGGTAATGTGTGGGGCCTCCTCTCCAAACAACTATCTTAGTGCATCTCCCTGACCCTCCTGTGTGATGGGAAATATAGGTTCCCCCTAGATTTGTAATATCAAATTATGATACACATCCTCTAATGTGATTGCCAACTCTCATGTGTATAACTAGAATGTATTGGTCCTCGGGTCCCATATCTCTATCAATGTTAAAATCAGAAATGTATCTTAGGGAACCCTATTATAGTTGTGGAATCTTCCCAATACAAAAATATCCAAATAACACCACTCGACATTAGTAACATCCTCTTTGATCATCCCCAACATGAAAGGGACTCTATCTCTCAAATATAAGGTATTTTTGTCCTGCAAAATCTACCAACAAGCATCCATCAGTTCCAAAATCATCAAAAATATTATTTTTATCCAAAATAATTAATAAAATATACAATCTACCCTCTATCTGACCCTAACTGGTTGATGGTGATAAGGCATGGTCACCACCGATCATCTTTTGACACCTATCAAAAATTTAAACAATTCAAAAATATCAAATCAAATAAAAATAAAGCTAAGTTCTTGTAACTATCTTGCTCTCGAGACCTCTAGTGCTTCCTTCCACCTCCACTGGCCTCTATTTTTTCTCAAATATCAAGTTTTTATATCACTCGAGCTCTCAAACACCGAATCTTTTCATTCAAATAATCCTTGTCAGTTGTTCCATCAATTTTATAGGCCCATCACCCAATTTGTCATTGACCCAAGCTCGGTCATCGTTGACTCACCCATTTGTTGTCAACCCAATCCTATTTTTCACCCTTCATCTTATCTCCTCCTCCCTTATCAACTATATTTATCCAAATTATCTTTTATTCAACTTCATACTTGTGTGTCACCCATAACACACCATTTCTTGACTTATATAACTTATTTTTCTATTTTTGCCTATCCACCTATCTAACACATCCTCAATCACATACAAAATCCTACTATGTGTCCATCTTTGTGTACTTCTCAAGGAACCATATCTCATATTAAATCCACCTCTGTATCCACTTTTATCTTTTTTGTCCCCTAGGATGCATAATTGTTTGCTTCCTCATATTTGAAGGATGTTGCATACTCTTTTACCCCACATCTCACAAATCATTGGATTGACCATACTTGCATTTTTCGATATACTTTGGATGTCTCTCTTTGACCCATTAGTCTCATGGCTTACACATCCATATGATAAAATTTCGATTGGAATCCTTCCATATTGTGGTGATCTTTGTTAACTCATGGGCTCGTAGGACATTAATGTCGCTTTCGTTGAGGTCGTGTTATATTCCATACCGAATATTACCTCCATATTGTATCAATATTTGTTGACTCACGGGTGCATAAGACATTAATGTTACCTCCATTAAGGCCATGTTATGTTCCCTACCAATGTGATTCCAGGATTCCTACCATACTTCTTTTTGTTCTTTTATTCTCCTTGTAATGGCCATATCACTCTCCACTTGGGGCATCTTTTTCTCATCTTTCCATGATTTTATCCCTTTCTCCATCAATCTCCATCAACATAATAATCAATTCCTTTCATGTCATCAATCCCTAGTTTGAGGGGGAGAAAATTAACCATCTTTTATCACTTCTATTTTTTGTCTTGTGGCTTGCTTAACACAAACCACTTGACAAAACGGGGCAATTATAGACATCCTAATATGGTTCACTTGTTCCCCATCCCACTTTCTCTCTCCCCTTTTTCATCATCGTGTATGCTTGCACCCATATCCTATTAAAAATCATATCGCCTCCTAAATTATATTTATTTCCCTTTAGTTTCCTATTTTCTTATCTTAAATATATCTCATCCCATCATTATTTCATCTCCTATCATCCCTCTTAATCACATTTAATCATCCCTAAACATGTTTATTATCTTAATCACATCTCTAAACCTCTCATTTATCCTTTCTAGAATCATCATCTACCCGCATTTAATATTTTCAACCACCCAGCCTACCATTTCTCATCCCTATACAACCCTAACCTTCAAAATGATCTCTAACCTTAATCATCACTTATTAGGGATTCATCCCTTGAGTTGTGCACCAAACCCTTCTATGTTCACTTTCTTTGTCGACTATCTTGGGTCTTCATCAATCGTCGGTATGGTTTCATTTATTTATCTTAATTTATCATTATCTACATCATTTGATATTTGTTTATCTATATTTGAATATATTTGTTCTACTTATTTTCTACATGTTATCCATTACTCATTTTCAATCAATATTTTAGAAAAAATTTACTTACCTCCTTCCTAGGAATCTCATCACTTCTCAAGGCTGACTTTTTAGGAATCCTACTAAATAATCTACTAATATTTTTCTTGTCTAGTTGTTATTTATGTTGTGCAGGTCTCAAAGCTCATTGTGGAAAGGATTTTTGTGATCGCATCTCATCACTATCATTATCACACATTATAGGTAGACTTAAACCCTCTCATATTTATATTTTCTTGTTATCTTGCATACCATTTCATTAACTTGGAATAGGAGTGGAAAATTTGTCAAATAGTATGACAAAAATAGTATCAGAATGTGATGAAAGAAGATGAAAAAAACATATGAAGCAAGAGGTGTCAAAGTTGCACGAGACACATGTGCTATTACTATTAAATAAAACAAATAGCACAGTACACAATTTATATAATCAATCAAAATGAGGATGTAAAAAGGAAATATAGTGAAATAATAGCACATGTACAATGTGGATGTATGCTCCCAATATAAAAATGTAAGGAACCAAAGGATATCTAATTAACATATATCAATTTTTGTATCATGCATCAAACTCAATATCCCACATGAAATCATGTGTGTAAAGAGTAAAAATAGATACCCTATCAATCAAACTAATGTGAAAAAGGAAATTTATAGTGTAAAGTACTAACAATTTAAGTCAACTATATAAGTCCTTATTTTGTTATTTTGTAAATATTTGAATGTATTTTTATTTTACAACTATGTGAGTGTTTTTAGATTTTGAAATGTCTAGCTAAGTACAAATAATGAAGATTACAAAAGAGCTACCTAAGGAGAACCTTGTGAAGAGGAGAAAAAAACATTGAAGAGGATAATGGTACGGGCCTCAATTATACTAAATAATGTGACTCAAGTTCAAGTGATATCATAATGGTGATGCATTCTAAATAATTCCTAAGAGAATAATTAGGTGAATTATCTCTATGGATAGTGTGTGAAGTATAACATTTACATGGAGAGCTAAAAGAATTATTACTCCTAGACATACCATGTGAACTAGAAGCTATATGAGAAATTGTAGAGAGAGAATGCACACTAGAAGACCTAGGTGGTATCCTATGAAAATACAATCCTCTAGAGACAATGTGTGGAATTAAAGGCTTAATAGGAGACCTTAGTGAGCTAGAACTACTAGAGATATGTTGAATAGAATGATAATATTTTTTTATTAAAGTATGATGTTGAAAGAGACTAAAATTTATTTAAATTAAGTTTGATTTATGCTTGAAACACATTTTTATTTAATAGATATGATATGGCACATGTATAGTATTAGTAGTAGTAGCATCATGTTGTCCTCTCAAAATTTCCCCTCTTTTGAAAGTCTGAATTTTGAAAATTTTGAGTTGGCACCTTTAATAATGTCCTAGTGAAAAGAAAACTTGAAGAGATGGTGAAAATTGCATTTTTGTAGTCTTTTTAGTGATTTGTGGGTCTTTCAAACATTTTTTCCCCATGTCCCAAGTTCCCCTGGGCCTTCTGTTCACCGATCAGCCACTTTTCCCGCAAAACCTTAACTATCAACTTTTTCGGAACTTTTTGGCCCATTTGTCCCAAGTTCGCCTAGGATTCTTGTTACCTGATCATCCGCATCGGGTACTTTGCGTACTTTTTTCCCATCTATCCCAAATGTGTCTGGGCTTTCTATTCCCACATCGCCCACATTGGTTGAATCACGTCCTTGTGTCCCTCACATCTTTCACGTATCAAGTTCCTAGACCGCCCATGCTCATTTGGCCCACTTTTCCTACATCGCCCACATCATCCGGATCACGTCTTCACATCCCTCATGTCCAAAATGTACCAAAGACCATCCAGTCAGTTTTCTTCATTGTTCCCACTTTTCATCTTTTTGAGTCGGTGTGGGGTGTATTTAATGCACATTTAATAACCTTCTCTCCTAAAATGGATATTTAATTAGACTCCCCCTACACATTTTTCACATCACTCGCTTGCCTTCTCTTTCTTGAATCCTTTCCATTAAATTCATTTTCTCGTGCCCTTGTATTCCTTTTCCGCCTCATCATGATTTTTATCTTTGGAAGGTTATCCCTTGCACATTGCAAGAATGAAGATCAAGTTCCAGGGCCAAGAACATGTATCACCTCACTGTCTCTGATATCTAGTACATAGGATGAATCCACTCCTGAGAGTGACGTTCATAACCTTCAAGTAATAGTGACAAAGGTTATTGAACAAGTAGAGAATGGCAAGAAAACTATAGAATAGTTGGAAGAACAAAATCAAGTTCTTTCCAACTTTATCAAATCATTATTGACTAAAGATAAGGTTTTGGATCCTACCCCACTAGTTGCTCTTCCGCCCCCCATGATTCTCATCCAGGATGAAGTTCAGAGCATCAAAGATATACATAGGTATTCTACTTATGGAAAGGCTATGGAAGCCATGGTTGATGATATGATTATAGCTGGCTTGAATTTCATTGAGGAAGCCTTCAAGACCAATGAGAAGGTGATTAATCTACAACAGAAACTCACTTCCTCAATAAGGGCTATGGATAAAGAGCTTAAGCTCTGGGTTAGTTGTATTACAGATCTTCATCTTATGGGCCAAACTGATGAAAAGATCCTATTGGTTAACAAAGTATTTTTGATGAGGCCAAGAATAACTTGTCAAAGGCATGGGTTTTTGGTGTAGAATGGAAGATGAAGGTGTTGGAAGAAGCACTGGGTGAGCTAAATAACGTATGGAAGAAAGGAGAATCTTTCAAGACTTGTGTTTCTTCTACCTTTAAAGATATTCATTTCCATCTTCATGATGAAACCTTAGGTGTTCCTTTCTCTCTTCAAGAGATCAAAGCTCAGTTCAGAACCTTTGTCAAAGAAGACTTGTTCAAAGAAGAATTGATTACCAAAGAGAAGATAAAGGACATTTGCTCCCTTCAATCTGCAATTGCGAGGCAAATAAAGAATACCTGGATCACACTGAATTCGATAAAGAGATGGAAAAATGTCTAGGCACTTGCATTTCCAACACAACAATTCCACGAGGTATGGAGATAGCTGAAGCATTGAAGAAATTTAGATATCGAATTCTCAAATCAGTGGGCCCACCTCAACCATAATCAGATGTTTCTTCTTCTGGATTCTCTTTTTCTCCTTCTATTTTTAAGTGCTGAGCTCCTTGTAAATTAATTAAGGATATTGTATTGAGCATTTCCTTAATTAATCTTTTAGTTAAAAGAAATGGTTACCAAGTGTAACTAATTTGTAATCTATATAATGAGCTCTCCACGCCATTCTTAAGGGTTGGAACTCTGACTATTTTTGAAAGTGTAAAAGAGTTTAAAAAGCTATCAATACAAGAAGACTCCTCTTTTTGTTCTATCTGTGGTTATTCCTCCTTTCCTATCTGTTAAATTATTAAATCATTTATCTATTTCTGCATCAAGAAGCTTTGTATTCTCGTGGATGTCATCTCTGGAACTTTGTGTCTATGGAATAACATCTTATGGTTTAACGTAAATGATTTTGTTCTATATGATCCTAAGTCAGCATTTATAAGGAATTATTTTTCTATCTATATTTCCTGAGAATGCCACTCTTCCTTTTCCCACTTCCTAGTTCTTCTGTCTTTTTGCATTGATAATTGGTTATATAAAAACACTTCCATGATATCAGAGTTCCTCTTTAAAACTAAACATTGTACATTTGTAAATAGGTTTTTACCTTTAAATAAGGGAACCTCTCCCATTAAAGAGGAGGGACTTATGTCCCCTGACTGTTTCTTTCATTAAAGTCCTTATTTGATAACCAACACATCCATATTGGAAGCATTACCATCACCAAAGTATGTAGGGGAATATATAGTGTAGGGAATCATGGTCTTGGAAAAGAAGGAAGGGAGATGCACATGCCACCCTTAGTATTCAAGAATGGATTATAAATTTTTTTATTGATAGAATATCAACATGAAAACAATAGATAGGATCATGTGTCATAAAATTATATGTGTAGTATGAGAAATGGATGTTCAAAATTTAATATAGGAATCTAGTGATCTTAGGAAAATCCTAGTAGATATAAGTAGGAATTTTATATTACTTAATGTAAAAATCCTCATGGACATAAGGGATAGGGAAATAATAATATCTATCAAAGAGAGGAATGTTTAATTCACACAAAGGATCACTTGTTTATCATCATCCCTATCATAATTAAAATTATTTCCCCCACTACTATATTTTTCAAGATAGATCTCTAATGGTATCTTGGTACTATTCTTGAAATTTTCCTATAAATGACCCCCATTAGGGATGGAAACCATAGTGAGAGATGATTTTATATAAAAAAACTTAGGATTAAGTTGATATGTACCTATGTCTATAGATATGTACAAATCATCATCATCATTAATCGTATTTAGAGAGTCATATCCATGTGTATTAGGTTTCACCTCATTAATAAATGACACATGAACAAGATAATTTGTATTTACATTACAATTGAAATAATTATTTGAGTTAGGATCTATCCCATGTTGTTGTGGAAAGGTAGAGATATTCATATATGACTCACTTGGTGAATCAACTTGTTCCACATTACTAGAGATTCAACTCCTCCAATGGGATTGCAATCCGAAGTACACAAATGGTCATCGACATATCAAACAGTTCATTGGAGTCATGTACATTTCCATTATCATCAAAATATTAATTTGGATAAGTTTTTTTATAGAATATTAGAGGTATCTATAGAATTCATTGTTGCATTTCCCCTTAATTGGACTTATGTATGTTCTAAGAGCCCTGAGGTAGTGTGTAATTTTTCATGCTTGATTTGTATTAATACTAGTTTGGTTGCTTAATAGTAATGTTTAATTCTCACACTAAGAGTGAATTTAACAAAGGAGGTATTTCATTTTCATCCTCTTTTTTATTAGATGACTCACGGTGTATGTCCAAAGGTGTGTCATTCAATATCATAATATTATCATTGGATATAGTTGTTATAACTTTAGGAACCCATTAAGATTTCAAAGCTTGAGATGATTGCATGGTAGAATATTGTGTATCAAAGGAAATAAATACCTTATACTCAAGTTGTTGGATTCTTCATTGTAGAGCATAGAAATCATTATCAAAATGTTTTTAATTCTATGATAAGTTTAAAATGATTGACCTTTGATATTTGTAATCCAATAGTGGGGGTAGTAATGAGTAGGTAAAAAGTGGTTAAGTGATTATCAAGTAGCTCAGATAGAATATCATGTTGTCTAGCATTATATTCAAATGAAAGAGGTTCTTTTTATTGTGGTTTCCTTAGTATTTGAGATTGATCTTATGGAACATATGAATTGTTTCCTCTATTGAGAAATTTCAATTCACTCGTATGAGCACATGTAATATACATAATAGTTTTATCACATTATATCTCAATGGAATTAGAGAAATATTGGTCATGATTTGTAAAGAAATTAAGAGCATGGGAATTGGAATAATCCTTTAGATATGTTATCTCACACTTGAGAGATGTGATCTTAATATTCATAGCTTGAAATTGGACTTGAAAATCACAATGTAAAACATGAATAGATTGTAAGATAGATTTATGAAAGGTGTCTTGATTACTAATAGAGGGAGTTGAAATATATTTATCATAAATATTGAAAGATAAATCCCTTTTAATAATAGATTAAAAATTATTAATGAGTATGTTGGGAAGAAACCAAATGTTGTGAATGATTTTAAGAAACACTTTCTTGTGTGTGGGTTTCACTTGAGATATTCAAGGAATGATATAGTTTTACCATGAAAGGAGCCTATTATGACAACCAAAAGTATAATAAATAGGCCTAGAAAAAGAAGAAAATAACAAGAAAAAACAAGGAACCCTAGTGAAACTAGGTTTTGGAGAACAATGTTCAATTCAAGAGTTGTGTTCACTAAAAATTTCAGATGATTTTTATTGGTGATTATAATAATATTAGATATTTATATACACTAAGGATGTAAAGGGTAGATACATGGGGTTATTTTGATTAATTAACTTCCAAGATTGATCATACAATATCATAAAAATACATGCATGCTTACATGATATGTTATAGGCTCAAAAACAAAAGAGGATGAGTGCACTTAGCTTATTACAAAATGGTTTCGGGAAGTTATGGACATGTAAACTGTTAGATATTTGAAATATAGACCTAATAATGCCTCAACATGAAACTTTAGTTGGAAACTAAGCTAGTGTAGGACTGTATAACTCTATCATGACTATTTATATGGGTTTTCATCTATTGTATGTATTTGAACCTGCTTTGAATATGGTTTTGTAACTTTTTAGGAGTGTGACCTACATGAAAATATATGTCTCTATCAAAACCTAATTATTGGTCATGTTGTACAATCTTCTAAATAATTCGAGTTAGTGAAATATTTTTTTGCAGGTGCAAATTATTATTTTCCACCAAATTTCATGGGGCTAATCCCCTCCTTATTGTGTATGGGAGGCTCCCATTATTGAATGTAAACTACCTAAAATTATGGGGTGGCCATGAGTTCATGGATCACATAGGAATAATCCACTAAACCTATAGAAAAGTTCTTGTACAAAGTACAAGGGAGGAATTTGTTATGAGGAGAGGTAAAGGGGAGTTAGGGAAATAAGGAGAAAGAGGGTTAATGTTGTGATTAGGCTTATAGAATTCACATACATCAACCAGATTAGGTCCACATTAAATTAGAAGAACACAACAATGTTAACAATTATAAGACTAAAAATCACAAAAACAAAATTATATTGATTCATTTATCAAAGGCATTGACACCTTTCTTGGTTTTACAAGATCATCATGTTTACAAAGTTGGAAATTAGAGGGGAGAGAGTAGAGGAACATAGACAAAGAAATAGAGGAAATTTATATTTTATTGTTTGATGTAGTAGTGGTAAATCTCAAAAACATATAATCAATCAACAATTACCAGCCCTTTTGGAATGGAGTATCCATTCCAATTTATAGTACTACAAACTTTCCTTTCATCTATGCCCCATATGAATTTTCACCTATCCTCATCACTTGTGACCTTTCACATTCCTAAGATATAAAATTGATTCTTTTCCTTATTAATGAAAAATGATTCTTACAATGTTAATGTTGGAGGTCCTTTAAGTGAATAGGATGAAAAAGAAAAAAGTGAATTCTTAATGGAAAATTAGAATATGGAGAGAGAAGAAGGAAAGAGATAAGGGTTGATTAATCTGATGAAGATAAAAAAATTTTATGAAGAACTATCCATTCCTGATCCTTGAGGCATATTTCTTAGAATGATCTCTTGCTCTTTGAATTCTCTATTGAACCATACTTCTGCAGTGCCACCTTTTCTTCTATTGTAATACGAGATGTAGCTTAACACTTTAATCCATGTCTTGATAAAATTATTAATAGCCTTAAACTAGTTAAACCATTCCTTGTGGTATCTTACAAAGTGTTAGAAATGGGTCTGTGATGTTGGAAAGGGAATCCAAAGTATCCTTGTTGGAGGAGAGAGGATCACATACCTCCTTGACCAACTCTTGGAAAGAACCCATGAGTTCCTTCAATGATGAATTCTTAGTGAGTGGAAGGGATCTAAGATTATGAACATAGTTATTGAAATCATACAAAATATCAAAGGTATTTGTTTTTACTAGATTCAATTTCAGAGATGACATCTTATATCGTGTCATATCTAGAATTAATTATGTGGATCAGAACTAGGGACAATTTCTCAAGAATAGATGTGAACACATTCCTAATCATGAGAGTTTTTGATTCTATGTAACTCATCTCAGACACAAGCAAGAACACCTCATCCTAATGGATATTATATGTTTCAATCTATTCCCTTACTTTCTTCACTTCATAAATTGTGGAAAGAACATATTTGAATAGAGAGAGAGCTTGTGGGAGTAAAGCCTTTTACTTTTCAAGATTACTTTCAATCCACCGGTCATTGGTCCTTCCTTGCATTGAGTAACCTTGATCTCTTTTGATTTATTCATGGTCAACACTACTGATAGGATTGATAGCTTCCACAAGAGGATGTGATACTACATAAGGATCCAAAAATGTTTGCACATAAGAGCGAGAGTTCTCACATTTCCTTCCATCTATTCTATTATTTTCTTGTACTCCTTATTTCAATAAATTATGGGTATAAGATTCCTTGAACATATGTGAATCACCTTCATGTGTATCTTGAACCAATAAAATGTTTTTCCTATTGTATCCATTATATGTTATTTCTTTCATAGGTTTTGTGACATTTGGTCGGGAAATTTCTACATACCTGATCACCATAAAAGTTCTGCCAAGAGATGAGAAGTTACATGTGCCTTATTTCTTCACTTTGATCTTAAGATTTTTGTGTTAGCTCCAATACCAGAAAAACATATTTTTGTATAATTCTCAATTCACTCATGAGAAACTCTCAAACCCTTAGAAATGGATCTTCTAGAGTAGAAATGATGTTAGTCATGGGAACACTTTCAGGAATTTAGTGAGGGATCATATCTTTCTTATTATGGGATGGTTCTAACACTAGGGAAAAGATACTTGAATGCTGATGAAGAAAATGAGGCAGTGATGGATCAATCTCATATGACTAAAGAGGATCTATAGGATCTTTGATGATTGTTACCTTCTTATAAAGCTTCCTATAATAGGGAACCTCTACGTGCCCTCTTTTCATCATCTTGATTTTTGAATATTCTTTGCGCAATGGCCCCTGGTTATATTGAAGTGATATTTGGTTGTAATATCTCTTCCTTTGAGGAGTGATCACGTTAGTTTTTGAATGAGTATTTAAGAAAATTTCCAAGTTAGTGACATCAAATGAAATTGAGATGATTTCTCATTCTTGCATACATAGTGCCCCACATAGAGATCAACTATTTACCTTTTTAGACTCTAGAGTACTCCTTGAATGAAATTATATTTGGGATGTATATGTAACTTCTTACTCATATTCCTCCCATGGGAAAAATTATTAATTGATATTTCACATATGATGGCTTTGAGTACCTCAATAGCCTGATTATCTCACTTTGACTTGCTCCTCAAAGATATTTGGACATAATGGTAAATTTAGGATATGATGACCCTTGACTTGCTCCATGACCTTCCCATTTCAATTTTTAACATAATGACACCCTTTTTCACTTCACAATTCACTTCCTTGACTAAGATTTCACCTAAGTGGAAAATACCTCCAACACCTATACATATTTGCTTAATTTGTTCCTCATAGAAATGGATTTCCTTCTACAGATAGAAGGATTGATCTCTGAATGGAACTTGAGGATGAATCATATGTTTCTGACCTCCAAATTACACTAAGCTCATCACCAAGAACTAATTAAGTGTTTAGAAATTCTCTCATGGGTATGTATTTTTGGGAGCTTGAGATGATTTCTATCATCTCTCATGGTGGTATTTTCTTGCCATTTCAAATCCTTGCATCCATTTTGCTTTGCAAAGATAAATTTAGAACTAATGTTTGATATTATACAATGGGTTTCCTTTCTTTTTTAGGCCAAAAAATAACTTATTGGCCTTGTGATAATGGAAAAAAGAAAAAATATAAGTAGAACGAGACTTGTCATAACTTTATGGGCTCAAATCCAAGACTTACAATTTTTAGTAGGTCTTATCCAGAGCACCTATTTTTAGCAATTTTTCATTGTTCTTGTCTCCTTATGTTTCTATCTCATTTTTATTATTTCAATTGATGAATATTTTCTATTTTTAGAAACCTGTTTATTTTTGGATGCCCATTGTCCTGAATTTTTTTTTAGAAAGCTCCTCAAATTACCCCTTTCGATGCTTCCTACTTTTTCAATATATCATTTTTTTATAGAATTCATCACTTTAGGAAACTTACTATTTTTATAAATATATTTTTTTGAACAATTATTATATTTATAAACTACACTTATAAATGTCATGTTGTAATGAAACCACTACCAAAATCTTTTGTTTTACACTGGGGTCATTTTCCACGAATTTCACCTTTTTAAACTTTTTGTTGGATCACTTAGAAATTAGAAATTAGGTATTAGGGTTTGAAATTTTAGTTTTACACTATGAAAAATCTAGGCCATCAATTAATTTATTGTTACAATCTACCCTAATTTGTTTTCCAGAGGGATATTTTTGAAAGTTTTCACAACAATTTGACTTTTGGATTAAAAGTTATGTCCAAACTTTGTTATTTGTGGTCATGAATGTATGGAAGAATTTTACAACACCCCTGGGGGAAATGGAGTTTAGAGAGAGTTTCAGTAGTAACCTATCATGAAAATGGTGACATGTGTGGTGAGAGTGAGTTTCAAATGAGTTTATGAAGTTTTTAACTCACCGTACTAACTACACACAAAACCTAGGTTAAAATGGAGTTAGAGAAAGTTTGAGAATGGTGTAATGGCGACACCAGGGACATAAAAGGTTAACTTGGAGAAATATTATTACAAGTGGAATCTTGTGGGTGCAATGTAAGAGATGAGGGGATTGAGAATGAATCATGGGGGCTAAGAAAATGTAGTTATAGAGTTATGTGGTCACATGGGGGTCTAGGAGTTTCATCATGTCTTGGGTCATAATTTCTTTTCCCCTTATCCCCTTGTGGATCGATAAGACACCAAAGACACAAAATGTTTATCTAAGAGAGAGAGAGAGAGATTTAGGTCACACTTTGGAGCCCCTCTTATCCCCAACACATTATAAGATATGTGAAATATTATATGATTTTGAATCCAAAACACATTATAAGATCAATGGAACTATTAAAAATACTTTATTCTTCCTCAAACTCAAAAATTATGTCCTTTTTTATCTTGAACTAAGAGGGAGTTGCGAGTGTTTTGAAATGTTTTAGGAAACCTTTATTTCTTAGAACACAATTGATATTTTCACCTTGTATATAATTCCCATATATTTCCAATGCCTAATTTTTTATTCCAAACTCTTTGTGGAGATCCCAAAATACTCTAAAGAAGTTAGGTTTCACCATTAGGATGCTCATTCTTTGCACCTAGAAAACCCAATGTTGAACAGATTGCCCCTGAATGAGAAATTATGTCCTTAATCTTCCTAAATTTCCTCCAACACTTTTAAAACTCCAAAAATAACCTTGGTGTTTAATATTCTTAAACTATTCTAGGATGTATATTGGCTTGAATCGACCAAAATTGGCCTTTTTAGGCCTCAAGAAGACTCTTCTTTCACTAAACTACATTTAACTCACCCATCAAATTAATAACATTTATTTGAATATTGAGGAATGATTGAATTATTAAGTAGTACCTTCCTTGGGGATATATTGATTGTTTTATTGGATACATGTTGGCTAGGAGAAGGGCTTAGTATGGATCGAGAAGCTGATTTTTAAACTATGGGCTTAGTTATCATGCTTTAAAGTTTCAATGTTTTGGCTAATCATTTTATATGACAATATATTTCTCTAGCTCAAGGACCTTTGAATGTAAGGGGAAATGGATAACCTCATAATTCTCTTTGGGTATTAAACCATTGCTTTTTCAAATTGGTCAATATAGTCCATTCATCACTATGAATACAAACAACCAACATACACAAAGAGAAAATATACAACACACACAATCGTTTAAAGAAAGAACAAAATGGAAAGGTAATTTATATTTAATGGGAGGAAAATTTATTGAGGTGTGATAATAATGTGCATACACCTGTAATGAATCAAGTTGAGATAACTATGTACCATCATGGAATAGTGGGCTAAATTCATACCATTTTCGAAGCTCGAGGGAAATCATATGATCATGTCATGTTCTCATGATGGATATGCATGGTTTGTGAAGAATGAGAGAGAGAAAAATTTCCATATTCATATTGATACTGCATAGAAACCACTATTGAATCCAATAACCACTTTTTTACTTATTTGAAATTTTTTCCTTCGTGATCTCTACCTAATGTTTCATGACCATGAGAAACCATTCCTTCATGTTTTTAAAAATGAAGTCAATTTTTTTGAAATAAAAGAAGGCATCAACATCCATAAGTGAAGGTTATAATATGGAATCATTTTTGGAATCAGCAAGGAATCCGGAAATGGTGAAAACAAGTTTGTTCTCTCTCCATTCACAAGCTTCTTACCTTTTTGCTTTAGTGTTATGAAAAATTGCTTTCTATGTGTACCAGCTCAATATTGGCATTGACATAATTTTCTATGGTGGAGGTACTTCCCTCATGAATGAAGACACCCAAATGATATTCAATCATTTCCTTCCACTTCCATTCACCATGAATACAACCTTCTTCACAAAATGGGAAAGAGGAAGACTCGTCTTCACATTCATACTCATCCAAGGATTCAAAGACAAAATTAAGCTTACCTATTTGTTCTATCTTCTTATGGTATATTTTTACATCAAAATAATAATCATTACGTAACTCATACTTATCTTACATTTTCATGGGATGGGTCAAGATCTCAAGATTAAGCTAAGGATCTTCAATTTCTTCGTAATCTCCAAAATATCTTGTGCATATTATTCATTCTTTAAAGCTACCACATACTCAATTTCATGTTCATTTGAAGAATATTCATATTAATTCTCATAAAGATAATGGGAAATGTGATCTTCATATGACTAGGATTCATTTAAAAAATATTCCTTTTCCTGATCCATATTTCTTGTCATTTGGGGGTTACCTTCTTGTAATTTTAGGAATACTCGATCTTCATCATTTTCAAACAGAGAGAAGAGATCCATGTTATATGATAAGAGTACACCTTTAATCTCATGATTCATCAAATCATCCTCATGATAGGAGGAAGAACACAATGTTGGGGATACAACATGAGAATGATCATTTAATCCATCATGAACCTCTCTAAGAGAGTCATTTTCTTCATAAGGAGAAGTGAAGACCCATAACTCATAATTATTATTGATATCATACTCTTTTGGTGATGGTAAGGAAACCATTTCCTCTTAGAGGTCATGTTCTATTTTTTCATCCATAATTGTTTTAAGAAGGAAATTGGATTCTTTAATTTGCTTCATTTCATCATTGGGCATTTGTGCATAAATTGAAGAGTCAAAATGAGATATAAAATCATCCATGATTATCTCAAATTCATCATCTTGAATAAATGGTGTTGGGTATGGAGAGTTCATCTTTGGAACATATTCATGATTGGTATAATTCTCAACAAGCATTGGATCCTCTATCATGAGACAAGAATCCTCATCTATCGTCCACATTGATCCTTCCAAGGACTATGCTTTGGTCTAAATTACCTATGTGAATGGATAATAATATTTCTTGATTTCTTTATTACTATCCATGGTGCTTAGTTTGCTTTCATCAAAAGGATCAAGAAGAGGACATTTGTGAGAGGCACATAAGAGTCTTTCAGGAATAAAATCTTCATAATATGGATAATCATTAGAATCTTCTTCCGAAATATTAATTTATTCTTCCTCACCATTATAGAGTGCTTCAAGTTTCTCATAGATTTAATGCATAGCCTCAACATAATTTAGAATATCAATATTGGTTTGGGGATTAGAACCTACAACACTTAAAATGATTTGCACATACTCCCTTTTGAAGGATGATGTTTCTTCATCTTTAAAAGGAAGAAAAATATCTAAAGCAAGAGAGATGAAAGAAAAATATTTGAGTTTCTCAATCAATTGTGTGAAGTTTAAAACATTACCTTTAATATATTCTTCACATTCATTCTTTTCATATGAAATTTCATATCTCTTTTGCATATTTCTCATCAGGCTCTTGGCTTCTCGATCATCAATCAATGAACTTCCATTTTCTTTCCTTTAACAGTAGTCTGCTTGAATTGAAGCCACAAGCATTTGATGGTAGGATCTTCATATGTATAATTTTCTCTATTCTAGACATTATTTCAATAAATTTTACATACATGTTACTGAACCTTATTTCCTTTTAGTAATTGCATATTTTGGTTTGAAGCAAGATACCTCTTTGTTATACCAAAATATGTATTTTTGCAAGAGCTCATCCATAATGATGGTTGATTAAAAATTTACATATCTTGGTGATAATATTCTTCCTCATTGTAGTTGTCACTTATTGGCTCCAAACACCAATCTCAAAACTTCATCATTTTGATGCGGGAAACAAATGTGACATGGATTTGTTCCTTGATAGAGTCGCATTAAAAACCTAATTTTTACTTTGATATCTTTTTGTTTTTTTTGGAATATGCATTTTTGGGGGTATTTTTAAAAATCTTTTACGGGAGCACAAAGGGTATATCTTCCTAGTGGATTCACCAAAAAAATTGGTGAAATAATTTGTTAGAGTGAAAATTATTGGTTTCCAAAAATGGTCATGGGGTTAAGCCCCTCCTTCTTATGTATGTGGAGTCTCCCATTATTGAATGTAAACTACCTATAACTTTGGGGTGGTTGTGAGGCCTAGAATTCTACATGAATACTCCACTAAACTTGTGGAAAATTGATTATACGAAGTATAAGGGAGGAATTTTCATAAGGAGAGGTAAAGGGGAATTAAGTAAATAAGGAGAGAGAGGATTAGTGTTATGAGTAGGATTATAAAATTCACATACATCAACCATATTAGGTCCACATTTAGTTAGAACAACACAATAATACTAACAATGATAATAATAAAAAATCATAGACATGGAATTGTATTGATTCTTTTATCAAAGCCACTGACATATTTCTTGATTTTACAAGATCATCATGTTTACAAAGTTGGAAATTAGAGGAGAGAGAGTATAGGAACATAGATAAAGAAATATATTAAATGCATTTTTTTTCTTGATGTAGTAGTGGTAAATCTCAATGACATACAATCAATCAACAATTGACAAACCCTTTGGAATACATGAGTTATTCTAATTTAGATCATTGAAAATTGTCCTTTCATCTACCCCCACATAATTTTCAGCTATCCTCATCACTTGTGACCTCTCATATTCCTAGGATACAAAATTTATTATTTTCTTTATTAATGAAAAAGGACTCTTGCAATGTTAATGTTGGAGGTCACTCAAGTTAATAGGACAAAATAAAAAAAGTACATTATTAATGGAAAATTAGAATATGGAGAGATACGGAGAGAAGAGAGAGAGAGAAGGGTTGATGAATCTGATGAAGATGAAGTTTTAGCCAATGAATAACTAGCCATTCATGATCCTTGAGGGAGAGTTCCTATAATGATCTCTTGTCCTTTGAATTCTCTACTAAACTAGACTACCACAGGTGCCACCTTTTCTTCTTCTAGAATATGGATGTAGCTTAACACTTTGATCCATGTCTTGAGAACATCATTAATACCCCTTAACTGGTTAAACCATTCATTATGGTCTCTTTCAATGCTATAAATAGAGTGTCTAATGCTAGAAAGGGACTCTAAGGTATCCTCATTGAAGGAGAGAGGATCACATACCTCCTTCTTGAATAATCTTGGAAAGAACTGATGAGTTCCTATGATGATTAACTCTTAATGAGAAAAAGGGATCCAAGATTTTGAACACATTTACTGACATCATCCAAAATCTTGAAGGTATTTTATTCAGTAGATTCAATTTTTGAGATGACATCTTCTATTGTGTCATATTTATCATTCATTTTAGGGACCTAAACTAAGGACAAGTTCTTAACAACAGATGTGAACACATTCCTACTCATGAGAATGTGGGAGTCAATGCAACATATCTCAAACACAAGAAATAACACCTCATTCCAATGGATCTTCTCTTTTCAATAACTTCCCTTGTTTTATTCCTTCAAAATGGTGACAAGAACATATTTAAATAGAGAGAACTTCTAGGAGAAAATCCTTTCCTTTTTCAATAATCCTTTCAATCCACCAAAGTAATTATCCCTTCTCTGTATTGAGTAACCTTGAGATCTATTGATTGTTTCAAGGTTGAGGCTACTAATAGGAGTGATAGCTTCTGCAATAAGAGGTGATAGTGCACAAGGATCCAAAATATGTTGCACATAAGAGGTGAGAGTTCTCACATGTCCTTCCAACTATTTTCTTGTACTCATTTCAAAAATGTATGTAGGTATAATATTCCTTAAACATATGTGCATCAAGTTCATGTGTAGCTTGACCCAATGAAATATTTTTCATCTTGTAGTCACTCTGAGTCATTTATTTCACATAGGTTTTGTACTTTTGGTCATGAAATTTCTACATACTAATCACCGAAGTTTCACTAAAGAGACAAGAAGTTACCTTCACCTTATTGCTTCACTTGGAACTCAATATTTTGTGATGGATCCAAATTCAGGAACTCCATCTTTTTGTATCATTGTTAGTTCACTCATGAGAAACTCTTGAATCCATGGGAATGACTCTTTTGGACTAGATATGATGTTAGTCGGAAGAACACTTTTAGGAATGTGGTGATGGATCACATTTTTCTCATTATGGGAAGGTTCTTCCTTGGGAAGACATACTTGAATATCAATGAAGAATATGAGGAATTGATGGATCAATCTCATATGGCTCAAGAGGATCTATAGGATATTTGATGATTCTGACCTACTTATGAAGCTTCCTATAATATGAAACCTCTGCATGCCCTCTTTTCAACATATTACATTTTGAATATTCTTTCCCAATAGCCCATTAGCTATACTAAAGTAATAATTGGTTGAATGGGTGTTTAAGAACACACCAAGTTAGTGACATCAAATGAACTTGTGATGATTTCTTGTTATTACACACATGGTGCCCCACATGGAGATCAAATATTTAACTTTCCTTACTCCATAATACTCCTTGAATGAAATTAGATTTGGGATGTTTACATACCCTTTTTCTCATATGCCTCCCATGGGAAAATATGATTTCTTAATCCTTCACATATGGTGGCTTTGATTACCTTGATAGCCTGATTAGCTCACTTTTACTTCTTGGAGAGATTTAGACATGATGGTAGATTTAGGATATGATGACCCTCAACTTGCTCCATGAGCTTCCCATTTCACTTTTGAACATGATGACACCATTTTTCACTTCACAATTCACTTCCTTGACCAAGATTTCACTTGAGTGGAAACATGCATGCAACATTTGGACATATTTTCTCAAAATTTTCCTTATGGAAATGGTCTTCCTTCTCCAAATAGAAGGATTGATATCTGAATGGAACTTGAGGATGAATCATATTTGTTTGACCTTCAAATTACATTGAGATCATCACCAAGCACCAATTAAGTGTTTAGAAACACTCTCGGGGGGTATGCACTATTTGGGATCCTGAGACGATTGTTAGCATCACTCATGGTGGTCTTTTCTTGTCATTCTATCTCCTTACATAAAGTTGTGCTTTGCAGAGATCACTTGAGAACATATGTTTTGAGATATAGGTTGAGGGATTCTTTTCCTTTTTGGTAAATGAAATAGATTCCCAAACTTTTGATGATGGAATAAATCCAAACATAAAATAAATGGGAGTTTTCACAACTTTTCGGGCTAAAATCCAAGACTTCTATTTTTAGCGAGTCTTATCCAAGGCTAATATTTTTAGAAATTTTTCATTGTTCTTATCTCCTCATGTTTCTAGGTCATTTGGATTATTACAATGGATGAGAGTTTACCATTTTATAAACCTTCTATTTTTACATTCCCACTTTCCGAATATTGTTATTTTAAGAAAGTTACCTGAATTACCTCTTTTTGATGTTTCCTATTTTTTCAAGATATCACAAATGTTGAGAATTAATCACTTTGGGAAACTAACTATTTTTAGTAACCTACATTTTTGAACAATTTATATTTTTAGAAAAATTACTTACCAATGTTGTGTTGCAATGAACTCACTACTAAAATATTATATTTTACACCAAGGTCTTTTACTCGAATTTTATCGTTTTGCATCCATTGGATCTCGAGGAAATTGAAAAAGTATATTTTAGGGTTTGGAATTTTAGTTGTATGCTTTGAAAAATATATGGTATTAATTAATTTTTGTTACTCTCTTCCCTAAGGTGTTTTGGAGAGGAGATTCTAGAAAAAAATTACAACGATCGACTTACGGATGAAAATTTATGTGCAAAACTTCATTTTTAGTGGCCATGAATGTCTTGAAAGAATTTTAGCGGTACCTCCGGGTAAAATGGATTTTGGAGATATTTTCATTAGAAACTTGTAATGAAAATTGTTACCTATGTGGTGAGAGAGAGGTTTAAATGAGTTTTAAAATTAACTCACCGTATCGACTACACATCAAAACTAGGTTAAAATGGAGTTAGAGAGAGTCGAAAATGGTGAAATCGGGACACCAAGATATAAAAGGGTGAATTGTATAAATATGGTGATAGGTAGTAGCATTTTGGGTGGGGTGAATGAGATGAGGGGGTTGAGAATGAATTCTAGTGGCTAGGAAAATGCAATCTGCGGAGCCTGTGTGAGGTCACATGGGGGTCTAAGAGCTTCATCATGGCTTGGATAACACTTAATTATCCCCCTTTTTCCCTATGGATAGAGGGGACACTAGGGACACAAAATTTTATCCTAGGAGAGGGATTGAGGTTGCACTTTTGTGCCTCTCTTATCCCCCTTGCACCATGAGGATGAAAGGGACAACAAGGACACTCCGAAAAATTTGGTGTCTAAAGTGTCACCTAGAGAGGAGGATGAGGTCACACTTTGATGCAGCCTAGAATTTACCAGATAACACCCTAGACACGCACATCACTCAACCTAGATTGAGTTCTCACCCAAAGCATGCAAAGGTACCAGGTCCCTCTTTAGGGTTGCTATAACAAGATGTTAGCGTGATGAAGGCATAAACATATAGATCCATAACTAATCCATCATTCTACACTGCATGCCATATTTAAATCTAAGAAAGAACAAGCTTAAACAATAATCATGATTGAAACAAGAACATGCGCTACTCAATTACACATAGGATTGACACTAAGATTCAGAAAATAACTTCCATTTATTAATAAACACAGAATCTCCTTACAATAATGACATTATATACCGATGCACGCATGGATCTAATACAATAATCCAGTCATATGCACATATTATGTTCTACATATACCTATATATCTCTCATCTCTCTCTCTTAGGTTATTCACTACCTATATATAGGGTGGGTACTTGCCCTTCACCGCTTATCTATTCCAAAAATAGGCCACATGCTATTAATAGCCACGCATCGTTTACAAGCATAGCCACACATGAAAGTGTGCTATCTATAGACCTCTTTCGCTTAATCAAGTGGTAATCCTATTCTTAGCTCATCTCCATGTAAAACGCTTCGATCGATCCTCCAAAAATAGACAATGTGTGGTGTACATGTCTCTGCATCATTGGTGTGTTCTACACGCCATCTTCTAAAAATAGGTCTTCATGCTCAAAATCAGCTAAGTCCTGAATGTTGAACTTGCCCTTTACATGCGGGTTCTTCCTGTCCATCTGCGCCCTTAAACCTAGCATGTTTTCCTTCACGGACTTCTTGTGTGAGTTCTATCAAGTGTTCTCTAATCAAAATTACCCCACACTAATCTCATTGTCTCCTCAAAAATGGGTATCAAGTCTTCTCTTTAGGGTTGTTGTAGCAAGATGTTAGCATGATGAATGAAGAAACATATAGATCCATAACTAATCCATCATTCTACAATGCATGCCATATTTAGATCTAGGAAAGAACAAGCTTAAACAATAATCATGATTGAATCAAGAACATGCACTACTCAATTACACACAGGAATGACACTTAGATTCAACCAATAACTTCCATCTATTAATAAACACATAATCTCCTTATAATAATGTCATTCTATACCGATGCATGCATGGATATGATATAGTAATCCAGTCATATGAACATATCTCTTTATGCTTACCTCTTACGCTCTACATATACCTATATATCTCTCTCTATTACTATGTGATTCACATCATATATATATGGTGGGGAATTTCCCTTCACCACTTATCTATTCCAAAAATAGGTTGCATGTCATTACTAGCCATGCACCGTTTACGTGCATAGCCACACATGCAAGTGTTCTATCTCTAAAACTATTACGGTTAACTAAAGTGATAATCTCATTCTTAGCTCGCCTCCATGCAAAATTCTTTGATCCAATCCTCTAAAGATAGACAATGCATGGTGCACACATCTCTGCATCATTTATGTGCTATGCATGCCATCTTCTAAAAATAGGTCTTCATGCTCAAAATCGGCTAAGTCCTGAAAGCTGAACTTGCCCTCCACACGTGGGTTCTTCTTGTCCACTCACACCCTTAAACATGGTCTGTTTTCCCACATAGACTTCTTGTGCGAGTTCTAACAAGTGTTTTATGATCAACAGTACCCCACACTAATCTCATTGACACCTCGATAATGGGTATCTCCAAAAATGAAGTAAAGAATAGAACAATGGAAAGAATAAGAAAGAATGTAGATGAATAAAGAATGTTTAATGAGGCATCCTCCATTATATTAGAGTGAAGAATAAACTCTAGATACTCTTCCTTTATTTCAGCCTCCAAGGCCTTCCACTTAGTGAATGCTTTCTCTGCCTGCTCTGGTATGTCCACAATAATAGACTCCAGTTCATCTTGGGTAACTTCACCTTTTTCATTTTGCAATACCAACATAATGTTGGAAATTGTAGTATGTTTTCCTTCCAGCGCATCCATCTTTTGTGTAATGAGTTTCCCAAGCTCATATAATCATTCCTTGTGTGGCTCTTATGTTGTTGCAGGGCCTCGTGCTTTTGCTTTACGAGTGTTAACCATTCTATGTGGCCCAAGGTATCATCCTTCATAGCCTTTTGGAATACATTATCTTCTTCCAGAGTCTTTACCTTGATCAACGCCTCTGGAGCTGTGCATATATTTAAGGCATGATCTACCTTTTTCAATTCTTCTTGGAGTGCTTGTAGTAGGCCTTCGTATGATGCAATTTTTCTGACTACTACAACCTTATCCCTTTCTACCTCTTTTTCAGGATCCTTTGGTTTTGGCATTCTAATTGTGTTCTCTACCAATACCAAGTCCACCAAATCTCTAACATAATGCATTACCAAGGAGAATTGTTCTAGTACCTTAGATTTCATATGCGAGCACTCTTTCTTCACATGATCTCCAATGGCCTCTGCCATGGCAATTAACACACTATTATTTTTCTTCTCCAAGTCCTTCTCTTGAGTTAGGTGTGATATCTATGCATCCTTCATCATAAAATCCTCACACAATGCTCTTATTGTTACATCCTTGTCCATGTTTCTTCTTACAACTTCAGTAGAAACCTTCACCAATGTGTTCTTGACGACTGCTAATCTTACATGAGAATAGGCTTTCTTGTCATATGTCTAGCTTGGGTACCTTCTTCAGCCATCTCAAAACACATGAATCTTTGCATACATAAAATTCAAGATCATACATGTGGGTATTCATTGACCATGATAGTTGCTTTTGAGTGTACACAGTCGCCATATCCTCATCCATTAGCTCCCAGCCGAATAAATCCTTCTATGTTATCATGCTCTGGAAGCAGGCACGGAAAATTTTACCTGTGTCCTTTGCATACCCCATGGCTAGTGGAATGTTCTCTCCACTCATACTCTTTGATCTAGGACCCTTGGGAATTGTAGCTTCAAGGTTAGGATTCTATCCTGTTATGCCTTGATCAGTCACATGCGTGGATCTAGAGGTTTCTTTCTCTCTTTCTTCTCCATCCTTCATCTCTTCATATTTTTTCTCTCCCTCATTCTATGGCTCATCTTCTTGCTTGAGTGGGGTAGGAGATGCATGCCTGCTCTCCCCTGATTCCTCCACTTCTTCATCTAACTTCAACTTTCTCCTCCTTTTTAGCTCAATGGTCTCCTTGTGTGGAGAGAGACGAGGTGATTTCTGTATCATTTATGGGGTTCCACTTTGAGTCCTTGTGCATCTAAACACCTTCTTAAGCCCATGCTCCCCCTTCTCAACCTTTGTATCTTCCTCTTTGTCCTATCCTTGAGGTGGAATGGCCACACACTATGACTCTTCTCTATCATATGGTTTCTTTCTTCTTCACTCCAAGCATCCACTATCTTCACGCTTCTCTTCTTCATCCTCTACTTCAACAGTTTCTGTTGGCCTCAACAACGGTACATTTTCCATTGTATGCTTACCCTTTAGTGGCCCTAGGAGCATGAATTCATTCTCCACATACTTATTTTTCTCCATCTTGGGATTTAGCTAAAGATATACTAATGTTTCCCCTACATCTACTACAACCAGACTTATTGGCTTAATATTCAACACCTCCAAAAAGAGCTTCTCATCATAGGCACTTCTTCCTGGATACATATACTTCTTCCTCAACGTGTGGTAGTCACAGTCTACCTTATCCGCATTGAATACCGGTCAAGCACATGTCTATGAATCTATGAACAAGTGCTTGGAAATACCTTGCAATGAATGTGTAAGGAAATTTACGCCAAGGGCTCCAGAATCCATCTCTCATAGGGAAGCGCATGATACATAAATGTTGATATATAACAAAATGGACTTGTTTCCTCACTACTTATGGTAGGTCCTTCGAGATGGGCCACTCTTCTCCAAATGCCGCATGGAGCCTATCGTACCATTTTTCTCCCCTTTGCTTGATGTCATCTATTATGGACCCTTTACCTAGGTACTTTTAAAACCTTTCAATGGCGACTTTTTCTCCATTGGGTATTCCCATACCTTATCCTTTGGCTCATATGGTACTCTAATTTCCATGAATAATAGTGATAATAGAACAACCCTAAGGCTAATATTTCCTCTGTCGATGCTTCCTCAACTATATGCTCTACGATGTAGCCAAAAATATTATAGACTACTCCTTCTAACATTTTACACGCAATGTGTAACCACATAGTATTTACCTGTGACCACCACTCCTAATCATTCAACTTGGTAACAAGGTGTGCTACTACTTGCACAACCAAATAGTTATTCAATTTGTCTAAATCCATACCGCATGGACCCTTCATGTACCCCAACTCTTGTCTGGTCTTTAAGATTGTAGCTTTATCTGTGAGATCATTCTTTATATCCTCTCCTATGGCCTTCAAACTGTAATTGATGAGATAAGTGCAGATGAGATTCTAACTCTGCGTCCTACAAAGTAAAAGAAGTCCTCATGCACCCTACTCATGAGCCACTGGTACAAGGGCTCATACTTCCTAAAGTATGGAAGCTCAAATAATTGGTAGACCCCAATTTTATTTAGAATCTTCTTGCCTACATTGTCATAAACCGGCATGTCATCTACCGTACATTTGTTCATCCTCGTAGTGAGCAAGGAATTGAGCTCCTTCTTGTTCTCTGAGGTCTTGTGATTGTATTCGCTTACTTTTCTCTTTCTGATGTTTGAATCCCATTCTGGTTAACGATGACTCCTTCTATATATTGCATATCTAAAAAATTACTTCTGGGTGCCATCTTTTCCTCCTCAATGACCATCTTCTTCTTTCCTTTTTCCCCGCTACAACTACCTTTTTAGGTGTCATTTTTACCTTACAATCATCTCCTTTTTAACTCTATAATTTGTGAATCAAACCCTAGCTCGATTCAACCATACCCTAAGTGGAAAATTTGTGCCCTAACTCCTCTCCGTCACCTTGCTTTGCTCAAACCCTTCACCACAGGGGACACAAGATTCTTCTTACATAGATTTGTTTGTCATGTCTAGTTTCACACCCTTTGCACCTTAACCCAATCACTTGGCTCTTCACACTTAGCTATTTCCTCAAATTCTCTTAGTCGTAATGGTAAAAATGAATTTACATCCCATCCTTATATAATTTTTCAAATTTTTATGCATTTATTGCTCCTTCACCTACCAAATATCCTCTCATTCATTGACCAAATTCATTCATTCCGTGTGGTACATCTTCATGCCCTAGCTATAACCTTATAGTGTGCCTTCCTACCCTCTGGTCATAGACTTCTCTTTAGCATGTGTCCTTGTGCCTAAGTACCTCATCATTGTGCCTTCTCTTGTAGTTATCATGGCCTCTACTTACCTTGCGTTATACTATCCTTTCATTCATCTCCATCCTTGGTCACTTTAGAGAAGTAATCTTATTTTGAATTAAAGCACACTTGTAGCAACTTATTCCTTTCACCTTTCAATTCCCACAATTTTTTTCTTGGATAATGAAAACCACTCCACACTTAAAGTATGTGTAGTCCTCTATGCATAAACATTCTTTACATAATAATTAGATTCATGCACACAAGTGTACTTATTACACAATAACAACAACTAAAATTGACAAATAATAATGATAAGGAAGGAAATACATTAAGGAAAGACATAATTGAAAACCTAATCTAAATGGAAATACTACCTTATTACAAATGCCAAGAAGACTTATTTAGAGTAGGGCTTTAGCCTACTACCATTAAATTAACTGGGTAGCCATGTTCCATAAAGTGTTTCTAAGCTGGTAAGCACATGATTCAAGTATGTAAGTGATGACATACGGCCCCAACCAATGTATTTTAAGTTTTCCTGGATGGCGCAAAAACTTAGAGTCATAGAGGAGTACCATTTGTCTAATCTCAAGCTTCTTATCCCTTATGTTCTTATCATGCCATGCTTTACGCCTAGCCTTTTCCTACTTCTCAATCCATCATGCTATGGATCTTCACTCATACAATTGAATCATATTCTCAATATTTTTTTCTAAATCCCGCTCTTCATCCAGGACCTCTAGTGCATGCAATGCACAAAGAAGGTAACATAAATTATATAGGAGAATGGCCTGCGCCAAACACCAAGCTGAAATGGTGTGGCTTTTTCAATCTCTTATATGTTCTTCTATATGCCTAAATAACGGTGACACTTTATCATCCCAATCCTTTCTTCCAACATCACAAATTTTTTTCAATGTCTTGCTTAAAATCTTGTTGAAAGCCTCAGCAATTCAATTTGCCTAAGGGTGGTAAGGTGTAGTCTTATGGTGGGCATCCATAAACTCATCTAATAGGATCTTTATGGTTTTATTTAAAAAGTGTGTACCCCTATCACTTGTCAACATTAAGGGACATCCATATCTTGTAATAACATTCTCCCATAGAAAATTAGTTGTTGTACGAGTCCTTTGTAGGTGTTATTCGCCCATTGTGTGAGATAATCTATGTAAGTAATGATATAGCGTGATCCGAGTCCTATGCGTGGTTGATGAAATATGTCCTACAAAGTCAATGACCCATTTATCAAATGGTTCGGCACTAGTAATTGCTCTTAACGACATCTCATCTCTTTTCCTTGGTTTACCTAGACACGACAATGGTCACACACTTTACAAGTATACTTTACTGAGTCTTTAGCAGTGTCTCCCACCATAATCTAGCAAGTAAGATCTTTCAGCAGTCGCATCACTTGTATAATGGCCACCTATAATACCACCATGGGATTTTTCCATAATATCCTTGTGCTTATGCTCTAATACACAATGAGTGTAATACTTCATCTCTACCTAACTTTTATAGGTCACCGGTGATCAACATAAATGGTGTCACGCGTATAGCAAGCTGTTCCTTTTCTAATGCCTCTGTTCTTTACGGTTCCACACCAGTCCATAGAAAGACAATGATGTCTTCTAATTCTGATGGTGCACATTGTAACCTATATAACTGTGCATCTGGCATGGTTTCTTCAATTGTCTATGCTTCCTCTCTTGATTTAATTCTAGACAAGTGGTCTGGTCAGATTTACTACGGCTTCACCATAACTATGAAATCAAACTCTTGAAATAGGAGTACCCATCTACATATGCACCCTTGTAAGATGGGTTTTTTCACCAAATACTTCAATGCCATGTGATCTGTATAGAATACAAATGGTGTAGCTAGAAAATACTGTCAAAACTTGTGCAATGCATAGATCATGGACAAAGCTTTACGCTATGTAGTTGTATAATTTTGTTCAGCAAGAGTCAACTTCCTACTAGCAAAGTAGATAGGATGATCAACAATACCTTCTCTAGGTTGAGCTAACACAACACCAATGGCCATGCCAGAGGCATCCACATGTACATGAAATGGTTTGTCCCATGAAGGAAAACGTAGGATAGGTGTAGTAGTAAGTTTCTCTTTCAATGTTTCGAACGTGCGTTGCTGTGATTCTCCCCAATAGAATGTACTTTTTCCTTTCAGTAAATCCTCTAGAGGTGTGGTAATTTTTGCATATCCCTTCATGAATTTTCTATAATATCCTTTATGACCTAAATATCTACATACCTCACTCTGACTGCTAGGTGCCTCCAACCCTAAAATGACTGCAACCTTAGCTGGATCAACAAGCAATCCCTCCTTGTCCAAAAGGTGTAGCAAATATGAACTTCTTGATGTTTAAAGAGATACTCGTTTTCTACCTCAGTCAAACATTAAGTGCATTGTCACGATGATCCTTAACAAGCCCATATACTATCCAATCATCGAGGTAGATATGTAAGAAGTGTTGAATAAAATATTTGAATTCCTGAACAACTATTCATGAGAATACAACAGACATGTTTTTCAATCCAAAAGGCATCACGGTATAGGCAAAACTGCCCCATTCAGTAGTAAAAGTTGTCTTTTCTTGATCCTCCTGAGAAATCCTAACCTGATGATACGTAGAAAACCCATCTGTAAAGGAATAGATTTCATGCCCTACAAATCCCTCTAATATTTCCTTAGTAAATGGCATAGGGAATGGGTCTATTAAACATGCAACATTTAGCTCCTGTAGTCTAAACATATTCAAATTTTACCATCCTTCTTTAGATTGGACACCATTGGACTAACCCATTCTGACTCATCAAGTGGCTTGATAATTCCAGATTTCAACATTTGATCAACTTCTTCTTTTACCTTTTCACACAAATTAGGATTCATTCTGTAAGGTCTCTTTCTCACTGGATGCACACCTTCCTTAAGTTTTATCTTCATTTCCCCAAGTGATTCATGCACACCTTTAAGTTCATGATACCCTCAAGGGAATAAGTCTTGGTAATCCCGTAGTAACTCAATAATCTTTTCCACCTTTAAGTTTGACCAATAGTCTCTAATTATGGCCTCCTTAGGTTCAGCCTCCGATCCTATATTGACCTTCTTTGTCTTCATGGGTTCATGATAGGTGCATGTATCCTTGCTTGCACTGTCCAAGACCTCACGCGCACCTTGTGAATGTTCAATATCTAGGTTCTCAACTTCCTCATCATCCATGATGTAAACCATCTTTCCTTTTTCTTTCTCAAGGAAATCATCTTCAAGCAATATGGATTCTTCTCCTTCTTCTTCAAAACGTGTGCCTGATTTTGTCTTACCAAATAATCCATGTATGAGTTCCTCCACCTTTGCACTATCTCCCATGGTTAACCACTTCCCAAATTTTAATGCCTCTTCTAGTGGAGATTGGGAAGAAAACTAGTCAAAGGTCTGGATCATTCTTATAGTCAAATTTTTCCAATTCCTAGTCTCTTGATGTAATTCGGTGTATACATACCAAATGCATGCGCATCCGTGTAGAGTACAATCTATGTACCTAGAGTTAAGGTGGTAATGTTTCCTATCACGTTGTCTAGAGCCTCTCACATTGCTAAATATGATGTTGAACAAGTTGATCACTAGTATAAGTCTAGATCTACGTAGGTGCATTGCTCCTTACAAACCTAGTAGATAGGGTGTCTCTGATTTCCTTCCACTCCGTAATATTATCTCTATGAACTACCCACTAGCACACTAATGTCCTGCAAAAGACATATGCTAACATGTCTCTTGTAGTTCCCATTTCCCTTTGACACTTTTGGATACGACTTTGATACTATTGATCATATTATGGACACTATTATGATTTGTGTTAGTATGATGGCTAGATGTTAGATCATGGATTATTATTAACTGCGGATTCGAGTTAGTATGCATGATGATTACTAGATACATTTCCTTTATGTGGATGATGATATATTGTTTGACATGGACATACTATAGATGTTGATTTGGACTTGTGACATTTGATATTTTGAGTAGACCTAGTATGAAATAACATAGATGATGATATAGTTGATTTGTGAATTAAAAATGATAATGTTAAATTCTTGATATTGTTGTGATTCATGTGTTTAGATGATCTTGAAATTTTGTTTATATCATTTTGGATGTTTTGATATGACCACGAGGCCAAAGGAGGTATTTGCATTTTTGCAGGTTAAAAATCACAACAATGTCGGGGACTGGAGACTAACCATATTAGAATTTTGGGTGAAATTAACAAGGTCACCATGGAAACTATTTTGTGGGTGTGTGGTTGTTAGGGATTCCCATGGGGGGGGATTTCCATTATATGTGACCATGGGATATGTATTTTATTAGTAATGTGTTCCTTCTTGTAATTAATTTAAATGTGGTAGATTAATGTGAGAGATCATATAGTTAAACTTTAATTAAATTTAATTGGGATATGGAATGTAATTAATGAAGTTGTTGATTTTAAATATTAATTTTGGAAGAGTGTGTAAGAAATGTGTAAGAAGGTGTAAGAGATATGTAAGAGTTATGTAAGATAGATATTTGGAGTATAAGACACTTCATCTCCTTAGGAATTCGAATTTTTCCTTAGAGGCCAAATTTGGAGGCTTGTGGGACAAGTTAAACTTGTCCCACACCTCTTAAAATGATCCACCAACCATGTCTATGGTTTGGGGATTAAATTTAGGCATTTTTATTACATTTTGAAGTGACAATTTGTAAGTTTTAATTGCACTTCCCTTACATATTTTTAATTCAGTCCTTTTTGAGTATGGGTCATTTTGGAGTGTGTAAGTTATATTGTCATTTTATTTATTGTGATTTGGTGAGTGTTGTTGATTTCCTCTTGGGGTCGAGGAAGAATGATGTGGCATCCCACATGGATCCACATCATCCTATTCTCTTCCCTCTCTTTTAAAAGTGAAACTCCTTGCTTATTTTGGGTTGTTGAAACTTTGTCCATTCCTCTTGGGGGTGCATTTTTGTTGTTGTTTAGGAGCTTGTTGTGGAGGAAGTTTGGAGTATTTTGCATGCTTGAAAATTGCTGGTTTTGGACTGCACTTTGATAGTTGGAAAGCTTTTGAGCTTGGAACAAACTCCAGTATGGAGAGGTAGGATCTTGAGCTTGTTTTAAATATTTTCTTTCTTTCTCTTGCATGCATGTTTGAAATGGTGATTGTGTTATGTGTTCTTGGCTGGTTGGGTAGACTGCTTAGGATATGGTGTAGGAGAAGGCTATGGGGATTTCCAATGGGGGACATAAGGGATTGCCAATGGCACCAGTTTTATTGTGGAGGGAGTTTTGGATTGGGATCCACCTTGGAAAAGAAATTGCTTGCATTTCTTACTCTTAGGGGGAATAAGGGAGAAACTTTGGGGGTGCATAAGGAGGGGTTGGGAGATATAAGGTTTATGGGATTTGATATGTTTATTGGCAAAGTATAATTTAGGTGGATGCCTAATTCCAAATAGGGAGGCATAAGCAATTCCCCATAGTTCTTACTCTTTTTGGCTTGCTTGATCAAGCCTATGTGTTGTGTGAATAATTTCAAATGTAGTTATGAACTATTGTCTTTGTTTGGACTATATTTTCTTATTGTTCTATGCATGTGAAGAATACTATATGTTTTTTTTGGAAGCCACTGTTTCCATGAGTTGATTCTCATTCTCTATTTCAATATGGTTGGGGCTCGGGGGCCAATGAGGAAGGATGGATTCTCCCTTCGATTGGATGTATTGGTTAGGTGTAGAGATTTTCCTTTCCCCCTTCCTTGTTGTGATCAAAGATGAAAAGATGGAGAATCTAGCATGTTGCTATTTGGAGCAAGAAGATATATAGTTTGACAGTCATGTTTCTTTGAGAAAATTCATTTTAATCCCTTCCCACTTCCATTGGATGAGTGTATAAATTCTGTAATGTGAAGTTATTATGTTGTAATGGAAGATTGAAATCTAACTTAAATTGTCAAATGTACAAGAGATTTATATTTGTTCCCTATTTTGGAAAAGAAATGAAAAGGTTGTTACATGCATGGTGTAATGTATTTTTGAAATCAAATGGAAAGGAGAAATTTGTAAAGATGTTCTCTCTTTTAATTCAATAAATAAATTGCAAGCTCATTCTTATTCAGATTGTTGTAATTGAAATGGGAATATCAATTGGTGATTCATGTTGTGTTTTATTGCAATGGAAAGAAAATACATATGAGAAAGCTAAACTATATTGTTCTCATTTGAATTGTGCATTAGAATTGATATCTGAACTGCAATTTAATTTAGAAATGAATGGTTTTTAATCAAGAAAATGTATTTGACTAAGTTTAGGAAACATATACACATTCAAAGAAAAAAATTGATAAACAAATTCAAAAGAAACAGTTCACTATCATAAAATTCATTACAGCGATTCACATTTTAATAAAAATGAGTAGTTCAAACTTATACCAAACAATAAGATAAGAAACATTAAAATTCAGACTTAGTAAGTCCTAAGAAACTCAAATTTACCATAACAGTTAAGAAATAACCTCCAAAACTTAATAAAAATCCAATTTGGAACTTACACAGTCATTTTTCCTGTCTATTGCCAGAAAAATACAAGTTGAAATAAATTGAACAAATTGACTTTCCTAAAACACTCTAAACCCTCCATAGACTAACCCTTTATGTTTGTTCAACATATTGAGTGAGGGAGGAGTTCTAATTTAACCAAATTGAGAATTTGAAAAGCTGCCATTTCACTAATTAGAACCTTGTAAATTGTTTTCATTAAATTTATCTCTCTAAATTCATCAATTTCCAAAATTGATGATCCCAATGCAAAAATGGCATCGAGGGATTTCTGAAAAGTCCTTATTTTCCCAAAACTAAGCCTCCTAGCTGAAGTTATGGCCATTTGAAGTTTTACTTCAATTTGGAATTCAAAAAAATAATAAGATTTAATCTAACTATAGAAAATTTAAATTTTACTTTAGAAAATTTTCTCAAAAAGGTCTGCGGCCCCATCCATCCTGCAACCAATCGGGGCCTACCATGTGGCACCCTAAGAGGGGGAGATCAATTTTTAAACTTATCCCTTTGGAAAAAATTCCTTGGGAATTTTTTCCCATTTTACCCCGCCAACCCGTAGCCAATCACATGCTACCATGTGGCACGGTGGAAGGGCAGACTCTTTTCAAACATAAAACTTATTCTTTTGAAAAAAAAAAATTCTTGGGAAAAATTTTCAATTTTCCTCTGCCGGCCCACAACCAATCAAAGGGTGACACGTGTCCTCTAGGGGCTAAGGCGGAGGTGTGGTTTGTTTTAACATTTGTTCCTTTTGAAAAATTTTGGGGAAAATTTTCCATTTTGTCCCCTATGACTGCGACCCAATGAGAAAGTGCCACGTGGAACTTTTGGGGTGACATCAGATAGGGCGGAACCCCTTTGTTTCTTTAGTTTTCAGCCCTTGGAAAAGTTCTAAAATTTTTCCCGTGGCCCACTTCTCTTCCTTCCACTCAAACTTTGTTCTTCCACGGGTGCGCGGACCCACACACCTTTTTTCCTTTCCTCCTTTGTTGGTGCAAGGCACTAAATCCACCTACCGCTCCGCCCTTCCCTTCTCCTTTTCCGCTTGACGCTAGGATTTGACACGAATCCCTAGGGACTGTAGGGGCACGAAATGTTTTGTGCCCTTGAGCCTTATAATGGGAAAATTTCCCTATTCCACCCCGTGACCTCCCAAACCGCCCAAGTTGCATTCCCGCTCCACTTGCCATGTGTCTCCTAAGGAAAATTTTCCCTAGAAACTCCACCCACTCATATCTTGAGTTCTACAAGGAGTTAGGAGGTCTTCCTTATATACCGAAAAGGTGAGAAAATTTCCTATCCATTGGGAATGGTTTAGGGAAATTTTGGAAGTGTTAAGTAAGAAAAAAATCTAGTTAAAAATTTGAGCCTATTAGAAAGTAGGTATGGGGGTAAATTACTCCGAACTCGACTAAGGCATATAACCCTAAATTTTGAACCTTGTGAACTTGATATAAGTTAATAAAGGAAAATTTTGTTTTGGTAAATAGGATTTGTTCGAACCTGCTTTAGTGGTAAGCTGTTGTCTTGCTGACTTGGTTGTGGAAACTTCTAATAAAAAAGAATTATTGGAAATAATTTTTCTAGCTAACCCTAGGTAATTTCTTGGGTCTCAGTGGTTGTTTAAATGGGCACTACATCTCTTCTCCTCGACCCGGTCTATCCACTTGTGCTTCCATGGATTGTAAGAATATAGGAATATTTTCTCCTCCCGTATACCAAGTCTTGCACTACCATTCTGTCTATGCAGAACAAATTCCATTCTTGCACGCATTGTAATTTTTACCTTACATCCTATTAGTTCATATGTACCATGAGCCCAATTATGACAAAAATACTCGTAGTATCACTAATAGAGTGATAATCCTCCCACTATAGGATGCCTTCCTTTGATGGCTCATTGACCTCTAGGTCCTGAATAGCATGTACATAGATTCTATTTAAGTCCTCCTCACTTAGAGGCTCAACATAAGGTGTAGACTTCCCATCTATCAAAGGTATCACAAGACTTCCCTCTTTTTTTCTCAAATCTGATATACCCCTTATTGAATCTCAAATCATCATTATTCACATAACACCAAGGGCATCCAAGCAAGGCTGGAAAATTGTCTGCTTCTCCAAGTGCTAATACCTCAAAATCCCAGTGAATTTGGCCTCTTATATGGTTATAGATGCATCCTTAAAAACTCCTATGGGAGTGGCCTTAGTCCTATTTGCCATAAAAAAACATTAGATGATGGCTACAATGGAGGTCTCCCAATTTTTACCCATGCATCTAAAGTAAGCACATTGAATTCCACTTTGTATCAATCAAAATATTGCTCAACATCGATCCATCTATACCATCATTTAGATTGATCTCTTTATCCTATTCAATGCTATCATGGGGAAGATTCACATGTATGATCTTCTGTTCATTCTTAGTGTTTTCACGCAAAGTGTTCTCCTTCAACCATTTCCCTAATATTGGAATAATATTCTCTTGGTGTAGAATTTTACACACCTCTCTCGGATCATCGATATTAGTTTGGACTATCTCGATGCTTTCTTCTACTCCTTTAGGTATTGTATCTCACCCTGAAGATTCCTTAGCACTTCCATGGTATCCTGGTAAACTTCCTTCTAATGAGTAGGATCTGGGTACCTTGCATGCAAAACCTCCTCCTTGGTGATCATAGGCTTCTGGTGCAATGCCTCTCTTGCATGCCCTACTTCAGCTCATGTAGTAATCTTCACTATTAATGCCTCAAGTCCTTTTGTTATCTTAGGCATCCACTGATCTTCTACCATGCGCTAGATTCTAACCATCCCAACACCTTTGTTTTCTTGCTTATGTTGCTTACTCAGATGCTCATATAAGTCCGGGAACTCTTCATAGGTATGGTTATTTCCGTAGAAAGAACATGCAATATTTTGAGGACATTTATGCCTATAGTGGTCAGGATATCCACACATATAACATGTTCCATGAGGGAACTCATCTCTTCCTCCACCACAGCCTCATCCTCCATATCCACCATGATATCCACGTCCTCTTCCATGACCTCCTTCAAAATGCCCCTCATTCCTGTCATAGCACATTTGATTATGATCCCGATCATGGTGATCATTCTTTTTCTTAGAGTTATCCGTTACACTAGTCCTGTCAGTAATCCAATGTCTATAGCATCATGGATCGACCACTCAATCAACAATCCTCGATATCATGGTTTGTGGACCTACAAATCTTGTAAAAGCAGGATAAATTTTTCCTTATCATGCACTATAACAAGGGATAATGACTAACATCATGATTCAAATGATAGATCTCATAGTCCAATAGTAATGACCGTACTATTCTGCAAGGACAACTATCCTTGGTGTGACCTTCCACCTCACAATCTGTACACCAAATCCCTAAGCGCGTTTAATGGGTAGAATTGGATGATATATTTTCTAACTATTTTTCCATAGCTGTAATATATGCCTCTAAGAATGGACTAACACTAGTGTCAATGCTCCCAACTGCCTCAACTTGTAAAGCTTCTTCCAGTGTTTTGTGTAGATCAATGTATTTCTTATGTGAGAACTCTTCTAAATGGTGTAATCAATCCTCCAACAAACCATTGTGCATGTTGGCTGGCATGAATATCATAAGACAACTTAGATAGAAGTGTCTTAAACTTAGCATCATACTCACATACACTCTCAGTAGTGCCTTGCTTTAATATCCTTGAGTGCACTTATACTCTTCGCTCAAATTCAGGGATATAGACCTCTTTCAAGAATGCATCCTTTAGTACTGTATAATCCACACAAGTTTGATCAGGTTCAAACTTCCTATACCAACTATGTGTACATCCTTGTAATGTAGTAGAAAATTGAATTTCCTTACACTCAGAAGCCATGATCCCTTTCACATGCCAGAATATTTCACACATATGAACATGTTCAACAACATCCTCTATACCTCTATATTCTGGGAGATTAAGAGACATCTCCATATAGATATTTTTGGTTGTTGTAGGCCTTGACCACCTGATCCAGAACCTCTTGTGTTTCCTCTTCCTCAAGAACCACTAGATCCACTAGAACTAGAGCCACCTATACCTCCTGATCCTCCACCTGTAGCTGGAATAAGACTTGTAGATGTACTTCCCCATGCTCTGACAGTAGTACTATACTAAACCTCTACAGTCTTTGAGGTAGTTCCACTTCCAGAGGTAAATCCAACATTCTTCACACTCATGTTCTGTGTGGATGATGCACCTAAGAATGTTCCTCCAAATATCATTGAAGTCATTTATCCCGCCATTGATGTACTTGCTCCATGACTTACTTGTGCTCTCCTACTTCCCACATTAGCATGTTGGTTACTTGTCGTACTAGATACTAAAACCAAATGCAAGGAATAGGTCACTAGATGGATTAAGATGTGCACCCGAGGCCGGGTAGTCTCGGTGGTGCACTACTCTGTGAAGCCAAGTGGGTATCTCTATCATGTTTTCTAAGATGGGGTAGTTTTTATGCTCGGCTTCACATCTTCTATGTGAGCTATAAATCCTTCACGATTCATCTCTCTCCTCAATGCCATAATTTCTACAACAAAATGTTGCTTCTCTATCTCCCTCTCACACACCACATTATACTTAAGCCACATTTCCTCTCTCTTCCTTTCGCCACTAGGTATGCCATCTTTCACCTAACTTGTTCCTACCCTCATGTGTGGTGAGTATTAGTTAGCCATTGGTTTACTCTCAAGGTTCAAAGTTACCATCAAAAATTTGAATGCCAATGGGATGCCTTGTAAATTTTCTCCTCTAGGATACTATAAAAACTCAAATTCAACTACCTCGAGAAAGAATATGTCAAAATTAAATATTCTAGAATGTAATCTATTTAGAACACCACAAAACCACGTATCCATAACATGAGTCCAGATCAGATCAACATCATAAAGGGCCTGAAATTCTTCTTGTGTCAAGACAAGTACGCAATACCTCTAATTCGCTTTACATACATAAAAATCAGCCACTTGTATAATTCTCTTTGGAAAGGTGGCGAAAAATCTTGCATATATGCTGTCATAAAGATTTTTTCTACCCAACTACGTGTGTTAAACTCAAATCCAATGTTGAACCATCATGTATATTCTTCCTCTAGGTCATGTATCCACTCCTCAATACTTACTATATTTAACCGGTATGTCTTCATCTCGAACAATCTGAAAAGAATGAAAAAGAGGTCCTAAAAATAAAACCAATGATGTAGCCTAGAATTTACCGGATAACACCCTAAACATGTTGGAACATCACTCAACCTAGACCGAGTGCTCTCTGAAGTGCGAAAAGGTACCCAGGTCCTTCTTTAGGGTTCTTTATAGCAAGATGTTAGCATGATGAAGGTAGAAACATATAGATCCATAACTAACCCATCATTCTACACTTGCATTCCATATTCGAGATCTAAGAAAGAACAACTTAAACAATAATCATGTTTGAATCAAGAACATGCACTACTCAATTACTCATAGGATTGACACTTAGATTGAGAAAATAACTTCCATCTATTAATAAACATAGAATATCCTTAAATAATTCCCTTTGCATGTGGGTTCTTCTTATCCATCCATGCCCTTAAACTTGTCCTATTTTTACACGTGGACTTCTTGTGTGAGTTCTATCTAGTGTTCTCTCGATCAACACACTTTTTGTCCATCTTGTACCCCTTTTCCTCGAGGGGGTAGAGGACACAAGGGTGTCAAAAAATTTTGTTGACAAGTTGCATACGTATAAGAAAAATAGATAGGGTAAGGGTGAGGAGGAATACCTATGAATGAAGGTGGAAGGTAGAGCGTGCATGTTCTAACTTCGTGATCCGGTGTTGATTACGATGACTTCCATTTTTCTAAGAGGAACTAGTTGAAATGAAAAAGAAGACCACAAGAGGAATATTAAGCAATATATGTCATTGGACTACCTCATGCATGATAGATCCGGGAAGTGTAATACTTCCTAGATGGTTGTCAATCCATTGTTTAACACAAATTAATGCAAGAAATAATGTAAACCAATAATATCCTATTGTAGTTGATATGATTTAGGTGTCTCATTCAAGTACAATAAGAAAATCTAATCTAACAGGCTAGGTTATGATCAGATCTAGAAGTTAGACAGGTGAATAAGGTAGTTGGGACCAGTTCAGGGTCAAGTTTTGGGTGGTTTGGGTTATTTTGGTGAATGTTATGAGTTTTTATTACGGGTAGAGTTTCCATATAGAGAAAAACATTGGTCTAGTATGACCAATTCCGGTTAAGAGAAAAATAACAATAGTTTAGGTTAACCGGTGTCGATAGGGTCAAGCTAATAGAAACTCAATAAAGTTTGGTTTTGGTGATTCTTTGTGATTGCACAAAGAATAGATAGAGAATGGTGAGTTTGATAACAACGATGGAAATAATCGAGATGTTAGGAGTCGGATATGGAGAGTTAGGGGTTGTAGGTGATTAGGTAGAGGGATTGATAGGAAGGTGAGAGGTGATGAGATGAAAAGGAGACTAGGAATCCCAAACAAAGATAAAGAAATTCATCTAAATAAGTATGGAAAGATGCGAGATACAAATATACTTACTTATACTTGCAAACTTGGTGGTTGGATGGAGGTGATGGTTGACCCATGGAACTGATGGTTAGTGCCATGGTTGTGCTTCCTAGAATGTTAGCGTGAATGCTTTCCCTTCAGATAAGTGCTTGTTTTGGTTCAGGATGTATGGATGTGTAAGAGTGCTTTGGTGTGTGCTTACATGCAGATCTCTCTTCTCCAAAACTCAAATAATTATTCCAACCTCCAAAAAGGTTACCCAAAATGAATATAAGGTAACCGATGATGGTTAAAGGATACCGGCGTTAGTTTAGGTTTGGACTGGTGTTGATTAAGGTGAGAAATCCTAGGTTTGCTAAAATGACATATCTTGGCAATATTTTTGGCCAATTCTGTCCATTGTCGTGGATCAAAATGGGATGTTTCACTTAGATAAGCGGGCATGCGATTAGAGGAAGAATATGCATGTGATTTTAGGGTTGAACTAAGTCTTAGTTAATTAAGGTAAGTAGGACTAAGTCTTAGTTAAAAGGAAACATGTTATGAATAGGTCTATGATGAAGTGTCTAGGTGATGTGGTGGGGTGAGGTGTCTAGGTGAGGTGGAAATTAGTTCAATTAAGGTAATTAAATAATGAATATTGTGAGAATGGGAATTAATTTAATTATAGGTAATTAAATTAATATACATGTGGGGTAAAGGGGGAGTGTGACCCAAATTTGGTGTCTACATTTTCCCCTTTTTGTTGTGTAGCTTGTATTGGTAAGCGATGTTGACAAAACCGGAAGTGATTGCCCCTATTTGGGTGAAGGTGATCCCCCTAAAACAAGGAACTAATGAGGTATTATAAGGAATCAGTGAGTGGTTTAAAATAGGAGTAGTTGGTGGAAGTGAATGTATGTGGGGAATGGTAATGAGTACTATGGGAAAGTGTGATGGTCAATGTGGGTAATAGGCAATAGGATGGGGTCAAATCGGGTAATAGATAATGGTAATAAATTCACACACATGTATAGATTGTAAGCGGTACCAAGTTAAAGATCTTGGAAACTCTACATCGTCAAGGTTGATAGGTTTATCCAAACAAGGGTGAAGTGATTCGGTATCCAAGACATAGGATATGGTCCGAAAACACAATGTAGGTCAGTACAAGAACGTTTAGGTATATTCCGATACACCAAGGGTTTGGTTGGGATAAACAAAATGAAAATAGGTAAGGTATGATTTTTAGGATAAAATAACATATGTAACAACATCATAAGGTATAGCGAGTACATAAGGTCAATGGCCACATCAAGTAGGTCAGTCTTAGGAAAATAGGTCATGGTGTGGGTAAGGCCAAGGTATAGGTAAATAACATATCCCGATATGCAACTAAGGAGCTGTAGGGGTATTTGGGTATTGTAGGTAGGGTGCCATAAGTGTGGGTGAGGTCAAAGATATCAAAAAGTGAGGAAGTAAGGTCAAAAATAGGAAAATTGGGGTAAAAAGAGTAATAACATGCGACCAATGTTGGTTAAAGCTTAAGCGGCGTCATTTTGGTATGACCGACGTCGGTCAAGTTGGGTAGTGGTTAATAAAAATAAAAATTCATATTTAACGGATTCATTGTAACTTTTTGTCCTTTTTGAAAATGACAGAGGAGAGGTGGAAAGTTGGAAAGTGATAAAACAAGACGGAGATCTAAGTTAGCAAGCCTCGTATTGGGTGATTGGCATTTGGTTGGTAGGTCCATGAGATCGGGTTGAGTGATTTGATTGATTGTGAGGTGGATAGTTGATTTGGTGATGACAAAGGTAGGAGAGGGTTTGAGTGTACCACTAGCAAAGTGGCCGGATGTACCACCACACTAACGACACTGAAATGAGGTAGGATTCTATCCGATCTACACTTTTTTTTTTTGAAAAAGTTTGTTGACATTAGTTTTGTGTAAAATTTGGTGTAATGTTAATTTTTTAAAATTGTGGGTAAAAATGAAGGAAATGAGGGGTGGGAAGGTTTAATGTAGGTTAAATAGGGTTGGGAATGAAGCTAGGATAGGTTTGGGTGCGTGAGAGTAGGTTTTAGGTCAGGTTTAGTGAATTTTTTAAAATTTGAGTAGGGGTTTGTGGATTTTGACGTCACGATAATGACCGATTTGACAGTCGAGGGTTAGCCAACATTAGTTGGTATTTATCGGCATCGATCAAGTATTAGGTGACTGATGCGATTATGATGGACCGATGTCGGTCAATAGTGACCAATGTCGATTGTCTTTAGGGAAAATATGTCAATAAACAAGATAGGGTGGGAGGAAATATAGGAAATGAGATATAAAGGCATGTTTATTGAGAATAGGTAGGGTATTAGGTACAAAATAGGTACGGGTTGAGGGATGTGAAATTGGGATGGGGGAAAAGGGGTAGTCTTGAGGATTGTGATGTAGGTACGAGGGAAGGAAGTAGTAAGGTTCTTGGGAATAGGTTGGTTGGTTAAGAGATATGTTGGGTATGGTCAAGGCTTAACAATAGTGTGGTTTATTGGATGTAGGTTAGGGACCATTTATAGATGAGAAATAGAGTACTTCCTTTGTTCTTAGTGGTATGGTCAATCATGACCGCAAAGGAGTGGAGGCACGTGATAGCGTCAACTTTGATTAGGATATGATGCTACAAACATATCGCACTCATCGATACATGGGATTCAACAACCAACACATTTCATTTACCAACGGTGAGATCACAGTCACCCTAGAGGATGTATACAAGATCCTACGGCTACTATAGTGTGATAACAGGTTTATACGATTTCCTCGGAGGCATCAGAGGAGCTGATATTGGTAGTGTTTGGAGAGGGGATGGTGGAGATGAGGTACCATAGCATGAGCCTAAGCTATGGGGATATGTACGCGGCCCATCCTCAAGAGATGAGGTTGGTTGTCTTGATCATGGAGGTAGTGTGTTGCTTTTCATTTCCAGATGTAGAGGGTGGGATATTCCCACGAGCGCTAATGGGGTTTCTCCATGACATGATGGAGGATAGGACCCATTTTTCTTGGGCACCAAAATTCCTTATGTAGTTATACAAAGAGTTAAGGGCCTATGGGAGGATTCGAGAGGTTCAATATGTGTTTTTCCTTCCTTATTCACTACTGGCCATGCGATCACATCATATATGTGCATCCATTTGGTATGCCCCTTCCTGATGCATTTGATGTGGGCTTGGTCTGAGTTGGCTATAGGTGTTGGGTACCTAATAGGGTAGAGAGAAGGACTGCTAGGGATACACATGATATATCATATTACGAGGCATGTATCAAAGGGGTTATCGAGGATTTGACATCATTTAGCGGAAATATGTTGGTTTCCCTTTGTACAAACATATGGATGTGGAGTTGGATGAGATATAACTTCTCAAATGGATAGAGGGACATCGTACTAGCTAGCATGAGATGATACCTATGGACAAGGTTAGATAATGAGTTTGGGCTGCCCCAGGATGTGCCTCTAACATTCCCAAAGTATAGGAGAGATGAAGTTGAAAGTTCTATACCTCTACCACGGTACCGACAAGGTTGACGGGAGGTAGGAGGAGAAGGCGGTGGACCAAAAATTGATGACATTATGGTTACGAGACATATACGAGGTAGTGGTGGGCATCACATCTATGGGAAGCACCAACGAGGCTAAGGTAGCGACACAGCGGCGATGATTACAGATTCAACATGACACCCTACAAGAGCATGTGGGCACTTTGCGAGGCCTAGATCACATTATTACGAGGGGTAGCGATAGGATCAAAGGCACAAGTTTCCACACTACAAGATCAGTGTGGGGCCTTATAGGTGCGGGTAGCACAAGGACATGTGCCCACATATGGTAGGGATGGTGATAGAGGGCGGTAGTAGCTGCTGCCTTAAAGGTGTAGTTAGAAGGTCTATAGGGTCAGTTGGACACTGCAAAGGCTCATATTGTGGCCCTACAAGTCCAAGTCACATAACAAGAATCCTCACAGCTAGGGACATGGTCTCATTTTATAGCGGTAGTGGGACGGGGTCCCACAAAGTATAGGAAGGAGGAAGGGTTCATAGGGACAAGGGCCGAGGCCATTATTAGTAGGATAGAGCTTACGAGTTCTTTGTGAGACCTATGGCACCCCACAGACAATGTCGATGGTGAGATTTAGGGATTCCTTGAATGAGGCCAGATACTATCAGGATCACTTGACTCATCCAAGATAGATGTTCCATCTATGTAGAGTACATGACACGGCAGGCCTCGAGTGATAGGATGAGATCCTACACACATAGTACGAGAGAGTATAGGGGCACTGAAAATCTCGAGAGACAGGGTTAGGGTGAGGCCACTAGTTCACGGAGTCCTGACCTAACTATAAGCTAGGTGGAGGTGAGACCTAGACCCACAAAGGGTGGAGGGATGATGCTAGGGTGTTAGATAGGTAGAGAGGAGGAGACATATGAGACTGACATGGACCTCAAATGGGACGATGATTAATGTCTCTGCACATCATCACTTTGTTTATATTTTTTAGATATAACGTCCTGCGTGTCGATGATAGTGAGGTTGTATGTGAGATTTTTTTATTTTTTTATCATATATCGGCCTACGTGCCGAAGATGGTGAGGCTGTATATGAGAGTTTTGAGAGACTTATATTATTTTGTATCAGTGTATAGTTGATGGATACATATACTTTTATTTATAAATGGTGAGATCGATGGTGCACTTGTGTTTTGGAAGTTCTATTGTTATTTGTATATGGATGGAAACTAGGTGGATTAGGCATGGTGGAGTTAGGTTGGTTAGGCATGGTTGAGTCAAGTATAGGCATGGTTGAGTTAGGTAAATTAGGCATGGTTGAGTTAGGTCGGTTAGGCATGGTGGAGTCAGGTCGGTTAGGCATGGTGGAGTCAGGTAAGTTAGGCATGGTGGAGTCATGTTTTTGGTTTTGATTTAATTTTCAAGCTATTTGTGAGTATGGGAAAATGAATGATGATGAATATGTATGTTATGGTTTAATTTTCTGAATATTTGTTATCATGGAAACAAAATAAATGATAAATGGATGATTTGATGATGTGTTAAAAATGGTAGGTAGGTGTATATGTGTGTTAATTGATGTTTGTTTTAATTTCTACTTTTTTATATAAAATGGAAACCAGCTAAGGTAGAATAAAAAATAGGAGAATAAGGGGGTAATTTGTTATGGTAAAGAGGGTCGAGCTAACCTCCAGGGTCCCCATGCCCTTGAAGTGTTGCCTACATAGCCCCAGCAAAAAGGGGCCTCAGGCCGATGTAGTTATCCCATAAGCTAGGGAAGAATATGATAAGGTAGAGGAATGGGTTGGTAGATTTCAGACATGATTGATTCTAGGTCATAGGCATCGTTGAGTTTTCTGTTTTAGGCATGGTTGATTTTTTACTTCGAGGCATGGTTGAGTTTTGTTTTGAGGCATGATTGAGTGTATATGAAAGAGGAAGTCTTCTTAAATGTAGGTGTTAATGGTCTAGTCTAGTATAGGAGAATTAACAAGTAATGAAGAAGGTGTATGGTAAGAGGTGATAAAAAGAGCCACCTAATTGATAAGAACCCTAATGAGTCTATCATACCAAATATTGTCTTATGAACATGAGACCTTAAAGGCGCTACATAATGGACTATTCTAAGGGTGAAGAAAGTCACATGATCATGAAATTTCATACTTACGGAAATTCCCTTAAGTGGGAAGAAAATTAGGGTGAAAAGGCAATAAAGTGAAAATTGGTGGTTTAGCATAACTTAGTGTATGAAAGCATGTTTACTTTGCAAGAAACCCATGATCAAAAATAGGCAAGTCCATGACAAATAAAATTTATCATTGTATTTTTTTATGATAGATTGATTGATGCGGGAAGTCTATGTGGGATGAGTATATCATCTCCTTGAGGTCTTCATGAAGTTTATCAATGTGGGAAGCTTATGAGTATGCTATTTTTTTGTGCAAGGATTGTCTCTTTTTATGATAGACTATGTGCAGTATGGTAAGCTTTGTATAGCTATCCTTTGAGGGAGTAGTCTATTTATAGCAACAATATAGAGAGAAGAGATGCCTCTTTTGAGGAAGTCATATTTTCTTTGGAATTTTGACTCAAGGATTTGAATCCCATTTTTCTTTTGTAATTTTAAGTCATGGACAAGACTATAGAGGAAGATTAGGTTCATTTTAAGAAGATAAAACCATAGCACACAGAGGTTAACTATGAAAGAGATGGTTTTAAGTGATGAATGACCATGCCATTCCATCATGAAAAAGACCAAAAGTATCCATGAGAATCATGCCATGAGTAGAGCCATGGTACTCATATTGAAGATAAGGTTGAAAGGTGATGGGTAATCACATGATTCTCATTTAATTATTGATCCTCAAAACAGGAAACATGGAAGGTAAATGGTGCTCAAGGGATGATCCAAAAATAAATAGAAGGTGATATAAGAATTGATTCAACAATAGAATAGTTGAAGATGTAAGGCATTCAAGGGTTCAGGTTTGGGTTTACCTTCGATTGAAGACAAATGATAAGCACTTGATCCATAGGTATGAGTAATGATATAGGGTCTAACCTAATTAGGATAAATTTTCCCCATTTAATTTTCTCTTCTTTGGTTACATATTGATTTTCCTTCAGGATGAGGTCACCGACCTAGAATGTTCATTCATGGACACATTTATTATAGGCAAGCTTGATACATTTTTGGTAGATTTGAAGATAATCAAGAGCATTGAGATGACATTCATCTAACAACTCAAGTTTTGTTAAATGGTCCTAGTGAAATTCATCATCATTGAGCATGTCTTGTAGTGATATGGAATCATGACTTCAAGAGCCAAGAAAGCCTCTATACCGTAGACCAGAGAGAAAGGTGTGGCTGCACTCAAAGTGTGAATACTAGTGTGGTAAGCCCACAAGGTGAAAAGAATGTGTTTATGCCAATCCTTCCCAGTCTTGTCGACTACTTTCAATATAATTGTTTTTAAGCTTTTATTATTTGATTCTTCATGGCCATTTTTGTGGGTAATGAGGTGAAGAAAAACTAAGTTGAATTTCAAAGGCATCGAAAGATTTTGTAGGGTTTTTCTAATTACTTTTCGTTATCAATGATGAGGTAGTGAGGGACAACAAAGTGACAAATGATGTAATGGTTGATGAATTCAATTTTTTTTTGGATTTTGTAGAAATGAGGGGAATGGCTTATATCCATTTAGTGTAGTATTCAGTAGCAGTTATAATCCATTGATGGCATTGTGAAGAATAAGGATTCATTCCTCCAATGAGATACAAACCCCATTGAGAGAAAGGCCAAAGGTATTGTGCGACCTATAAGGCATGACTAGGTGTGTGATGAAGATTAGCATGTTGCTAGAATTTCACACAATGTTTGACATAGTCACAAAAGTCACGGTCTAGGGTTGGCCAATAATAACCAAGGAGAAGAATGCGTTTAGTGACAGCTAAGCCACTAAAGTTACCTCCACAAATTTCTTCATGAACTTCCTTAATAGTGTAGGGAATTTTAGAACTTATAAGGCATCGTAAGAGAATATCGAAGCCATGTTTATAAATAAGACCCCCTATGATGACATAGCGAGAGACACTTTTAAGAAAGGTGCATTGTCCATTACAAGTGAGATTTGAAGGTATAATGGAAAGGTAAAGGTAGTCTATAAACTAATTATATCAAAGGTCACATGGGTCGGGTTAAACAGTTCAATGGCGGCGACCTCTCAAAATAGATAAGAGGATGATTGCAACCTTTGTATTGTGACAAATATTTTAGATTCGTAGGTGAAGTGGGTATATGATAATCCTCGTAGGCCATGGTATCCACAAATTTATTAGTAGAATGTGGGGTGGTTTGAATTTTGTAACATTCAAAGGTAGTCAAAAGTATGTTGACATGACATCTGTACTTTTAAATTATTTCGTTATGACACTGGTATATACCATTGACTTGGTTTATAACCAGTTGGGAATCACCAAAGATATTAATTTATTTAAAATTTAGGGTGATGGTGGTTTGAAGGCCTAATACAAGTGCTTCATATTCGGCGATGTTGTTAGTGCAATCAAAATCTAGTTTGAAAGATAAAGGCATAGGTTCACCATCTAGAGGAATGAGAATAATACCTACACCACCCCATGCTGACATTTGGAACCATCAAAGAATAAGGTCATCTAGTAAGTGGTATCGTCCAAAGAGAGGGTAGCAATGGATTCTTCCGGGAAATCAAAGTTAGAAAGATGATCTCCAGAGAGAGGTGTGTTTTCTAGTTGGTCAGCGATGGTTTGGCTCTTGATATATTTTTGGTGGATGAATTCAAGGTTAAGGTCTGTAAGAGGCATGAGCCAATGTGCAACACGTTGATGTTGGTAGGGTTTGTTGTACATATAATGTAGGGGATTAGTGTTAGTGATGAAAAAGGTTTCTTTTGAGTAGGTAATGGCGAAGTTTTAGTGGTAACAAAAACTAAGGCTAAGAAAAGTTTTTCATCATGGTTGTACCTAGTTTCGTAGTCCAATAGGGTATGAATTATGTAATAAATTGCTTGTTCCATGTGTTTCTCGTTGCGATGAGTGAGCATACACCTAAGGAATGCTCATTATTAGAAATGTATAGGTAAAAGAGGTGGTCATCTTTAGGGGGAATGAGCACCTTTGGTGGTGGAAGAAATAATTTTTTAAGGTGTCATAGGCTTTGTGGCAGTCATCATCCCATTCGAATGAGATGTTATTTTTGAGGAGATGATGAAATGGTTGAAAATGGTCGAGTTATGAAATAAATTGATGAATAGATTGCAACTTACCTTGTAAACTTTGAAGTTGATGAAGATTAGTAGGTAGAGGCATTTCGAGAATAGCCTTTACTTTAGCAAGATCGACTTCTATGCCATGTAAAGAAATGATGAAACCAAGGAGTTTTCTTGAAAGCACCACAAAGACACACTTCTTAGGTTAAAGGAAAACACAATACTTGATGAGGTGGTCAAATATGACCTTAAGGACTGTTAGGTGTTTGGCCTAATGTTTAGATTTTGCAAGAAGGTCATCCACATAATCTTCCAATATGCGATGCATTATGTCATGGAAGATATAATTCATTTCTCATTGATAAGTAACACCAATGTTTTTAATTCCAAAATGCATGACTCGATAGCAAAAGGTCCACTAAGGAGTTATAAAGTTAGTTTTGTGTTGATCTTTTAGAGTGAGTAATATTTGATTATAACGAGTCTGGTCCATGAGTGATAACATGTCATGGCGGTGGTGAGATAAACTAGTTAGTCAATGCTGGTAGAGGAAAGTTTTCTTTGGGGCAAGCTAAGCTAAGGTTGTAGAAATCCATGTAAATGCGGAGTCCCTCCATCGTTTTTATGATAGGTATGATGTTAGAAATCCATTAGGGATATTCAATGGGTAGGATGAAGAAAACCGAGAGAAGGCGCTAGAGTTCTTCTTTACAAAGAAGAGCAATGCTAGGATGTATTTTTGTAGCATTTTTTTATGGGTTTCGTATTAGGAATGGTCACGATTTTTTGGACCACAATGTTTGGGTCAATACGTGCATATCAACATAGGACCAAGAAAAAGCATTGCTATGGTCCCAGAGGAAAGAAGTAACAACTTATTGTTCAATAACATCTAAAGATTGTCCAATCTTTAGAATGTGCGCGTCATCCTAAGTCTTAATGTTGATTTGGATGGTTTATTTTTTCAACATGGTTTGTGTCTCGAGAAGATACCAACATGTGAATATAAGAATCTTACGCACCTGAGGGTAGGTGAGTATAGACTCATTGTCCGAAATTGAACAACATTAATAGGTGTATCGTCATCGATCATATCGGGATACATGAAGGGAAAAGAAGAAAGAGCCTTACCATCGTTTTAATAAGTCGAGGTCCCAAGGAAATAATGTTCATGAAAAAAAGAGTTAGGAGGAATAGATTCATGATCTATAGACTCCATGGGTGAAGGCGGTGACGTTGGTGAATAGGGTGGATAAGGTTTGTCTTCCTCAATGAGGTTGATGTGGGCCAAATTGGAAGATGGTGTGGAAAATCCAATGTCACTGTGATCTTTGTGTTTACATGTGGTACATGGAATGATGGTATGATGGCCTTGTTCGTAAAAACCAAATCCAAAGCCTTTCCATGCACAACGGTGAAGGAAAGTGTGGGCGAAGCTGTGGTTTGTGAGGGATAGGAGGTCGGATGAAAACTAACATGTTTGGGATGGGGGTTCATGTGAATAAGTGGTAGTATCAGTTCAACATACATGAATTTGGTGCGAAGGTGGGGAGGACCATAAGGGAAAACCTCTCCTATATGATAGTCATAATGAGGGTGCTAGTGCAGGTTTCCATACTCTTGCAGAGTGAGGAATGTGTTAATATTATAGAGGCGGTAATCCCTAGAGTGAGGTATTGAAAAACATGTTCTAAGGGATTGATAGTCAATATGCAGTAGTGGGGATACACAAATCACTAGATGATTGGCGGGAGGGTGTCAGTTGGTTGGGAAGTAGATGGGTTAGTTTGTAGAAGTTACTGACGGTAATAGGAATAGAAGAGTTAGGTGTGGAAAAGGTGGTGGTAGCATTAGTGAATGGGGCTATGCGTGAAGGAAAATTGGGGGTAGTGGCAGATGCCTTGACTAGTACAAGGACATCATTAGGTTGGTATAACATGTTATAAGTTTTGAATGGTGACGGGTCGGCTAGGATGGTATAGTTATGCCCTTCATGTTCAAATTTTACATAGTGGTGTAAATTTGAGGGGACACAACCCATGACATGAATCCAATGTCTCTTGAGCAATAGGGTTATCTTTGGAACTCTCCCTCTAATATGTAGAATAATTCCAGGAAAGTGTGAGGGCTCACATGAATATGGAGAATAATGGTGCAAGGGTGGAGGTGATGGCATCGTTGAAGGAGCACAACATAACTAGGTTATTATGCATACAATTGGAAGGGATGCGCATTTGATTGTATGCATGTGAGGAGATAGTGTTAATGCTAGCACCACCATCAAAGATGACATGTCATACATGTATGTTATCGATATAGATGAAAATGAAAAGGGTGGGATCATGGTCATCTTCTTTGGAGAGGTACAATCTCCTCATCGAGAGAAACGACGGTGGTGACTCGATGAGTGGGCATGGGGGTAGAATACGGAGATGATTTGGTAAAGGAGGCCACGTGGTGAGTGGTGATAATGGAGGCCACCTTTGGTGTGGGGTCATTAGGTAAAACTTTTATAAATTGCAAAACCTCCATAAGGGCTTGTCTATGCGATTTAGAAGTTTGGATGAGATTGTAAAAAAACATCTTCACGGGGATTGATATAAAAAAATTTATTATTGTCAATGGGTGACCCGTTAGAGATAGGTTATGAGGGTCCTCGAATGGTGATTTTAGGCACAAGTACGAGATGGTATATTGGGCATGGGGTTTTTTGATGGGATAGTCACTTTTTCATTTCATTTGTCCTTCTAGGCATGGGTGGCAACTTGAACTATGTTAATCTAAGGGGAGGTGGTAGTTGCGAGATGGTGTGGGATTAGTAGTGTAATGACATGAGGGGAAAAAATATAATGGGGGAAGATACTTGTGAAATGAGTAGGGCACACTGGCATTTGGGTGGTGGTTTGGCCAACTCTTTGATACGAACCATGTTGATCTCAAATTTTAGAGGTGGAAAAAGGGTTGTGGGGGTGGAGATGTAGGTCATTGAAGAAGCAAGGGACGATGATGTGTGGTGACAGGTGAAGGTGGAACATGGTCCTCATCAAGAAGGTCATTATCATCAAAATTTTGTTCAAGAGGACAAAGTGTGAGAAGAATGGTTTTATAGCCTTATAATTTTCTACATCATGTCTGGCACAAGATGATAGGCACAAATCTTGGTTTCATCAAACCCCTTTGGTTTGGGTTTGAGAGGGTCGTAACATCAAAGTAACGGTAATGTGATGACGGAAGTCTCTAAGACATTGGTTATAATGTTGGCTTAGGACCGCCAATGGATCACAATGGGAACCGAGCTTGGGTTTGGGTAAAGGTGCGAGATGATCGAGAGGGAAGAGGAATTATAGGAGGAGGAATGGGTTGGACCACTAATTTCGTAAGTGGCATTGTCTTAGGTTTTGATGGCATCTAATTTGGTAAAGGTGTGGTAGAAGAACTAGAAATGGAAGGTGTTATTGGTAAGTGATCGGATAGCCTTGAAAATGGGACTTTTAAGGAGGAGGGATTTAGTTAGTTTAGTGGTAATCCCTATAAAATATGTCTGTGAGACACAAAATTGATTAGCCTTGGTCTTTGTGGGTAAAATAGTCGAGATCATGTTAACGGAGTCCTATGATGCTAAGGGAGAATTTCCCCAACAGGTAGTGGCATGTCTAAAGAATCTCCCATGGGTAGGAGAGATGGTAGGTGGGGTGAGGTAGACTTCTCCCTTGGTGGAGGAGAAGGTGATGATGATTCTCTTGTGGATGGGAGAGTTAATACTATTGACTGTTTGGTAGGTTGTGAGGTAGATGGTGGAATGGTATCAGCAGAAAATGTGGGTTCCTCCATGAGAGTAGGGGAGATGAAGGGGACTCCTCTGTGTGAAGGATTATAAGAGGTATGCTCCTCTGTGGGTAGAGGAGCTCATGCCATAATTTCCTCAATACACAAAATAAGTGAAATTTGAGGAACGGCCAGTATGGTATCAAAAATTGTGTGGAATTCATAGACATTTATGTCTAGTTAAAGGTTCACTATTTTGATTAGATGATGGTTTGTGGTTAGGGAATGACATCTTAAAGATGTACAAATTTTTATTTTTCAACACATTGTGGTTTTCCATGACGAGGTCTCCATTATCTATCATCTCTTGGACAATGTTCTTAAAAGTTATGCAATTACCATCACTATGGCCTTTGACACAATGATAATTATAGTAGTCATGTTCCTTATACCATGCAGCATAGGATGAGTAGGATCGAAACTAGTATGATGTTTTATGGGAGGAAGTGTAATGGCTCCAACTTTAAGAAGATTTTCCAAGACTGAAGAATAGGGTTCTCCAATTGAAGTGTACTTCCATGTTCCTTCTAGAACTAAAAGGTCTAGACAAGGGAAATATTGGAAGAAGGTTGGGCTTGATTAGAGGGATGAGATGGACCAACTTTGAGAACTACCGTATTGGTAGATCCTTTGGATTTTGAATAATTATTTTTGGGTTTTGAAGATGAAGAAGAATCATTTGGTTTGAATGGGGTGTTCTTGTTTCATAATTAGATTTTATTTTCTTCAATGGCACAAATTTCCATCTTTCATGCCATGGTGAACACTTCATCAAAGGTATGGAAGGTTTATACCTATAGATTTGGTGAGATGTGTCTAGCACAAGCTCTAGTGAACAACTCAATAAGTTCATCTTGAGGTAACTAGAACGTTAATTGGTTGATAAGACTTTGCCAATGAGCAATGAAATTTGTGATAGATTTGTCATCATACTATCATGTCGAATATAGGTTGGTCATGGTGAATATTTTTACTACATTAATTGAGAAGTGGTCCAGAATTCTTGAGCCATTTACTTGGAGTAGATGGAATGTCTAGGTAAATTGTTGTACCAATCTGAGGTAGATCTTGTTAGGGACATGGGAAATGTTTGTAAGAACAAAACATTGTCATGAGAAATTGGATAGCACCCATGTTTAAATGACCGTAAGTGTTGTTGCGGGTCCTCTTTATTGTTGAAATGGTTGAACTTAGGAATTTCCTAATGCACATTATATGTGTGAATAGGAATGGATGGATGAATAGTATTATTACAAATTTTTTCATAGGTCAAGGAGTTACGAGAGATGGAAACCGATGCTTCTAATGTCTACATATTTTCCATCATCATCCTAATGAGGTCATTGGTGGGTTGTGAGGAATGGGTTCCTCTTGCAGTAAAGGGAGGTTGATGATGGGTGTATGATGTGGAGGGAATCCTAGTACATGAGGGTGTCGAATATGAAAAACTATGAAGGGGGATAAATACAGGTGGAATGTACCCTGAATAAGTGATAGATGAGATTAGGGGTTGTTGGTGATGCATGTAAATAGGTGGGGTGGTTGCAATGACTCTCGTGGTAATGGGTGGTAGAGACTAAGGGATGGAAAGAACCAAGTTTTGGAATGGGGTGTGGGTTACCAACACTAGAGGTGGTTGTGATGCAACTAGTATATATGAGGAAATAAGGGTAGATGGGGCCATGACCGAGGTGATTGGTGAAGGAATGGTTAACACCACGGGTGTAATAGGCGTCGTTGAGGAGGAAATAGTTATAACAAATGTGAGACCTAACTAAGAGACTACAAGGGGTAGTGTGGATGAGGGTAGTGCCGAGCTAGTGGTAGCTAATGCAGAAGTGGGGACGAGGGAAGGAGGAATAGATATAGGCATTCTATATACTAAGCTGTCTTAAGGAGCCTCGGGTAGATGAGTGGGCAAGATAGTATTGTAAATTCATGGGATTCGATCAAGGAATCTTGCAAACTAATTGTCACCATTAGAAATGGTGATAGGATGAGTTGAATCCATATGTGACAAGATGAAAGGTGGTGATGAGCTAAGTGGGAGTGGATAAAGACTAGCATGAAATATAAGGGTGTTTTTTTAGTTGCGAGTTGACACCATGTGAATTAGTATTGACCTGGTGAAATTGTATTCTACGAGATGACATAGAAAGCGGCAGGGATGGTACATAACAAATATTGATAGGTAGATTTATTCAATGTTTCAATTAATAATCAAACCAGGGAAATTGATGTCGGTTATGATGAATGGTGATGGTTGAGGGGGCTAATGATGGTTCTGATGGCAAATCGAGTTCTTGTGGGAAAACAATAGTTTGAGAAAAAGGAGTAAAACTAATGAAAAATGAAATGGGGAAACTATTCTTGTGGTGATACCGACATGTTGGGAGTACGAGGATGTCCAAATGAATTTAAATAGAACAGATAAGGTGATGGAATTCCTTTTTGGGTAAAATAACAAAAAGAGTTCATAATCGGACACCGGTCGAGTAAAGATGATGATCCGATGGAAAGCGATGGCGATCACCTGGTGACACCAGTTCTTGTGAAATCTAAAGAAGTGAAGAAAAATGATTTTTGTGAATTAAATCAGATGAAGAAACAACCCAAAAGACCTGGAGATGATGATATGAGGCCCTGAACCACTCGAAATAGTCGAATACTCTAACTACAATGGGGAGTACGAGACGAAGAAGAAAATGAAAAAACAAAATCCTCACAACTCAAAATGCAATTCAAGTAGAAAGCTAAGAAAAACATGTAATCCTACAAATGGATTTTATGTTACTTTAGCTTATGCTATTTGAGACTGACTTGTGAACTTTAGAACATATTTTTTTGTTGCGAAGGCATCCTAAGAAGAGGTAATCGACGGTGAAGTTTCAAGTTATGCTTTTGTGGGGAAATCCTTTCTCTAAGTTATGATTGGATAGAGAAACCGGTTGAGCACCCCTTTATCCAATCCTATGATCATGTGATCATTGAGATCTTCTTCCGGGTAATTTGTTGTTTAATAAAATGTGTAAATTCATATTTATGTTGTTTGGAAAAGAGAGAGAAAAGAGAAATGTGCTTTCTACGATTCCATTGTGTCAACCATTTGTTAGGCATGACTTCCACCGTATAGGATACCCTTAATTTTAAATGTGAGTTAATAATGCAGCATACAAATATGAAATGTAACAAATTTTATAACCCAAATCAATATTTATATTCGATGAGGAAAATGATGAATAGGAGAGAGGATGATTTTCACTAATGCAGAAAGAAAGAAGAATGCTTATTTTTATATGCACCACAAGAAATGTTTCATTTAGAGCAATTAGAAAGAACGGAAAATTGCCAGAGAAGAAGATTTTGTGAATAAAAATTTAGAAAGGAAACACACAAGATGCAACCTATATGAATAGAAAGAAACCCACAAATGTGTAACCCATTGGGTGTGCCAAAATTTTTCCGACAAGTTGCATACGTATGAGAAAAACATATAGGGTAAGGGTTAGGAGGAATGTACGTGAAAGAAGGTGGAAGGTAGAGTGCATTCGTTTTGACTTCTCGATCTAGTGCTAATTGTGAGGAATTCCTTTTTGCTAGGAGGAACTACCTAAAATGTAAAACAAGACCACAAGAGGAATATTAAACAATATATGTCAATGGAATTCCTAGTGCATGCTAGATCCAGGAAGTGTGATACTTCCTAGATGGTTTTCAATCCATTGTTTAACACAACTTAATGTGTATTCATTTTTATGCCTTTCAAATAACAAGGAAATCCCATGTGCATCGACCTATCACCCGGCGGGAGTTGGGCATTGACACGAGGCATGCACAAGCATCAAGCCCCTCATTTATATGAGTTGTGTGAGGATGAATTTTTAGGACATAGACTTAATTGAAGAGAATGGAAGCGAGCGATACATTCATCTTAGAGTTCGAACAGGATTCTAGACCAATGCATTCATTTATATAAGAAAAGCATTAAATAACATAGATTTGAATCAAAACAGAAAGGAAATGCATAGGGCTTTACACCTACTCATATCAAATATATATATATAGCTGATCCATACATATATAAGTAAAAACTAGAACCACATATATCTATATCAAATATTTTTGGTAATCACATTACATTCATTGAGGCTATCACAGATCCATATAATAGTGCAAACCAATTTCATGCATCGAAACTGGACTTCAGCCCCTCATAGTAAAAACAAAATTATTTAGACCCATCCCCTTGATACATCATACTCTTATAGATCCTTTAATCCCAACCTATATAACTCTCACATTATTTTTTTCATAGCTTCGACTCTTTTCCATTCTATATGTCTCTCCTCATATCTCTTGTTTCTTCTACCAAGTGCTCATATATATAGCCTTAGCAAGCACCACCATGCCTTTACGAAGTTGTAGATTAGTTGCCTAGTGTCCAGTGGTCATCTATGGGAGCATGCTCCTTTATAATTGAGATCTCTATTCTTTTCCATGATGACCTTCTAGAATCTTCTATCGCAAGGTATATTCCTTTCGTGGGCACAAAGTTTCTAGCGGGCACCTTATCCAATCTACATGCGTAGTCGGGTCATGCTTTCCTCGTGTTCTTCACGATATGCCAAATATGGCTAAGTCTGAAAACCTTTTATTTTCCTTGCACGTGTGCCACTGGTTCTACTAAACTGAAAGGAATGAAAAGAAGACTGTTCCAAGCTGCGATCTCATATGATTATAGCACACCACATTAGATTTGCAAAATAGAAGAGCTAAAATATCATATATGGAAATCCATCATAATCCATAATGCTCAATACATTACAATAGAATGACTTGAATTCTTGATAACAAAGATATACATATAAGAGGAGGGAAGTGAAACTACTACCTAAATCAGTGGTGAAGAACTCCCACTAAGCGATCTTTGGTAGTTAAGTTAACTCAAAAGACTAGTAAACTAACTCCACATAACTGAGAAACTAACTCCACACAACTAGTACACCTAAGCAAGCAAACCCAACAAGTGTAGGGCTAACACAAGTGTTATAATTATCCTAATAAATAAATAAAAGGATAAATAATAACCTACACTAACAGCCTCCCGTAAGCATAGCTTAGGTGGGTGGAAAAGAAGGTGGGTCCCAGAAATAAGGCCTGATGAGGTACCCACGTACAATAAATGGGAAAATTGGACACCGTAAGGTACCCAAAACTAGTAATAACAAAGTAGAGAGAAAAATCTTGCTGTAAGATATCCTCAGAAGCTCGAATCCAAAAACTTGTACAATGTTGAAGAAGTGTGGTGCACACTATGAGTGCGAATCCAATGCTCAAGTATATAACTCGAAAACAAGCGACATTGGGCTTCACGAGAATAGCTCCATGCAAGGATATCATCGATGGAGTGATGTCGAAAATTGAAAAAAAAACACGGACATAATTTGATCAACTCTACAAATAAATGTGCCACTGATTCTTGAGCATTGTACAAGTTTTTGGAGTCGAGCTTCTGAGGATATCTTGCAGCGGGATTTTGCTCTCTACTTTGTTATTACTAGTTTTGGGTACCTTGCGGTGTCCATTTTTCCTAGTTATTGTACGTGGGTACCTCATCAAGCCTTGTTGCGAGACCCACCTTCTTTTCCACCCACCTAAGCTATGCTTACGAGAGGGTGTTAGTGTAGGTTATTATTTATCCTTTTATTTATTTATTAGGATAATTCTTACACTTGTGTTAGCCCTACACTTGTTGGGTTAGCTTGCTTGGGAATCTTCTATCACAAGGTATATTCCTTTCGTGGGAAAAAAGTTGTTAGGATGGCACCTTATCCACTCTACATTCGTAGTCAGGTCATGCTTTCCTCATGTTCTTCACGATATGCCAAATATGGCTAAGTCTGAAAACCTTTTCTTTTCCTTACACGTGTGCCACCTTTGGTTCTATGAAACCCACCTAAAAACTGTCTGTGCACTTTTACCTTGCGCACCCTTCTTTAAATAGGCCTTGCACTCCCTTGCACCTTGTTGTAATTAGCCAATATTTTAGGGGCCCAAAATCACCCAACACTATGGTTGTTCTCCACCTTTGGGAACATTTTCTCAATGAATAAAGAATGAATGTCCTTGAATAGTTTGGGGAAAGAATAAAGGAATGAAGAATTTGGGAATAATGAAAGAATGGGGAAACTATGATTACTTTTGCAAGAGAAGAGGGAAATATTTCTTCAATTTTGTCTCCAACTTATTCCAGGCATCGACTTTTTCCTATTCTTGTTGACATAGGTCACCTACTAGGGTGCTCACCTCTTTAAATCTTATCCCTTCTCCTTGGTTATTCATTGTTTCCATGATTCCCTCTAATTGTATGACCAAATCCTCAACCATGTTCATCCTTTGATTGATCTAGGGATATAACTCCTTGACTAGTTCTTGATTGAGCCCCGAGGTCTTGATAGCCTCGTATTTCTTCTCAACATCGGATAGAATTTTTCACGGTCCACTCTATTCCCATCATTCTTCTCTTATAACTCCTTACACTCTGTTTCTTGAGTGCAAACTAGAATACTTGCAACTCTATCTCTATCGGTGCAATTTTCATAGGCGGCCTCAGTGACTTTGGCGATGGATTTCACATCAGCGAGGACTTTATTGTACTAAGAAACAATTTCCACAACCTTCATCTTGTCCTCCTTCTCTTTGTGCACTGATGCCTCTTCTATATATTTTAATGCCAATGGTCAAATTTCAATTGTGAGGACTCAAGTCAATTCCTCTAGGTATTCTAGGGTGGATCCATACTTTTGTGTTGGTGGTATTAGATCTGGATGCTTCAAGACAATTGCATATGTGATCATCTCTAATTTCTTGTAAACCTTGCACTTCCTTGCCTTCACATCTTTTAACTCACACCTTAGTTGAGCGTTGATTAGTTATTCTTGCCTTAAATCCTTGGTTCTTTTAGCGAGCTCTTATTCCTTCTTTTCAGTTCATCCTATAGGAACTTCACCCTATCATTCCTCTGAAGAGCTTGGCCTCTACTTCAACCGAAATATTATTGAGCATTACAAATTTCTTCTTTTGATAGATTTTGAGCATTTACCAAGGGGTTGACTCCTTTTGAGTTTAGTACATTTATAATTTCCCCATGGCTTACTTAAAACTTTAACTCATTTATATGGGACTTAAATTCCCAAGAAATCATTTTCCTTGTTCGAGGGTATGCACCTTCCTCATCAAATGATGCCATAGCCAAGAGTTTCTCCTTTGGTTTGGTGCTTTGAAAGCATGTGCACAACACTTTATTTGGATCATCAATGTAGCCCGTCCCTTGAACTTATGATTCTTACTGCACTTTTTCTCCCCATGTGCATGGCCTTACGAAATCTTACTGCCCAAGTGGGATCTCCTCCCATGCTGCCATATTATTTTTTCTACACTCTCCTCCTCAGCTTCCTTTATCGCCATGTCCATGTTGCATTCTATTTCTTTCTCTACCAGGTCCTTGATGATTTTTTATACTTCTTTCTCCATAGCCTCATCTACCTTTTCCTTTGTGAGGCTTGGGGTCCTTTTTTATTTTGTAACTTCTTTTCTTACCCCTTTGTCCTGAGCATCCTCCTCTTCCTTGCCATTTTCCTCCCGACAAAGATGTATTCATTATTCTCTTCCTATCCTTCCTCCTCCAATTCTTGTACTTCAAACACTAGAGGGATTTGAAATTTCTCAAGCTCATCATAATCATCTCTTTCACCTCTATAGGCCTCCAAGCTCTCTATATTCTCCGATTCATCCTTCTCTGTCACCTTTTTCTTTTTCCTAACATGATATTTTCTTTCTCTTCCTCCTCCTCTAGTGACTTCTCCTTCGGCGCTTCCCCTTGGGAACATGGCTCTCCTTACTCCAATTCCTCCTCATGTGGGGTATTCACTCTGTCCATGGAATTATTTCAGTGTGTATAGGTGCTTAGATTGGCACTTTCCTCCTACACACCTACTGATTGTGCGGTTTGGACACTTGGGTTCCTTTTCACTTGCACCTCCTATCTTTCTCTCTTCTTTGGAACAGGCTTCCTCCTTCCTATATGGTATTTAGGGATGGATACATCATTTTCCAAATATGCACCCTTTTTTGATTTCACCCTGATGCATAGATACAATCGCACCGCAGTCCTTCCTGTAATTGGTAAAGTCAGGGGCTTCATCATCTGGACCTCGTGGGATACATACTTTTCACATATGCACGCTTTTTAGGGTAGATGAGCTACCTAGATAGCTCTTTGTGGTTTTGATCCACCTCACTAAGGTCAAACCTTAGTCTCTTGGCCTCTTTGAACTTTTTCACCCCCACTTGGAATTATTATGCGGTGAAGGAGAAGGGAATTTTGCATCAAGGGCTCATTGTTTCATCTATCAATTTGAATCTGCCAATGCAAAAGTGTTGGTAGATGAAAAACTCTACTTATTTTTCTTAGAACATTGGTAGTTGGTTTATAATCCTCCATTCTACCCAAAACTCATCCCTCATTCACTTTTTCCACTTTTCTAAGTGTGCCTTGTGAGTGGCTTTCATGGTCTCACAAGTATATTTCATGAACCTCTTCGCAAGTGATGGTTCTTCTTTTGGGTACTTCTAAACAAACCTTTCCACCCCATCAAGAACTCTGATATCAGAGAAAACAATTGTGAGGAGGACATTGCCAAATAATATCTTCTCACCCTCCTGCGCGTTGTTAATGATTTCATCTGTGATGAAGGTGGACAAGTTGTAGATAGTCCCCTCCGATATTTTTGGCATACATTCAGCCATGCCTTGTTCACTTGAGTCCATCTTTATTGATCATTAATATTGGTTACCAAGCACGTGGACATCCTCATCACGGGGTCTGGAATCTTTACGATGTCAAATTATTGCAATCCTTTCTTGTAGTCATATATGTCTATTGTTTCCTTGATGGCCTCATTGTCACTCAAATCGTCATCTATGCTCTCTCCCTCACTAGATAAGCCATGTGAACTTGGAAATCAACTAGGGAGTTATTCACATCTTGCACCCTACAAAATAAAAATTGTCTTCGTGAACGCATGACATCACCCACCTGATAGAGGTGCTCTAGTTTTTTAAGTAGGGTAATGTGTAAAGTAGTAGTAAACCTGTGTTCTCAACTTAACTTTTACTTCGTCACTATATATGGGAATGCCCTCTGGTGTCCTCTTGTTTGTTGGGTGAAACAACTCCAAAGTGATTTATTTCACTATCAAGCTGGTGCGATGATTATAGTCACTCAATTTCATTTTCCACAAATGAGACTCTCATTCTTTCCCTAGCAATACCCCATCCGGGTAATTCATCTCCGCATACCACTCTTCATTTGTGCTTGCAACATAAGTCATTTTCTTCCCCTTTCCCTTTCCCTTCTATTTTTAGGTGAGATGGTTTCTTTCTTTGGTGCCATTCTTTTGGTTAGGTTAACACTTCAAATGTCTTCTCCTTGCTCTACTCTACCACTCTATCCAACCTCAAAACTCAATCTTGTGAAGAAACCCTCCTAACTCCATGCCCTATCCATCAAACCCTAATTGGAACAATTCTTCCACAAGACGATGCTTCTCAACAACTTCCTCCATACCCATGTACTCCTTTCCTACTGGTTTGTGGATCTACTCTAGTCACACCCTCTTAGAATTTGTAGATTGTTCTTCGTATGAGATCACTTTTGGATGCCCTAATTCATGAGATCTCTTTTCACTTTGTAAATGTAAGGTAAAATAATGAAGTTCCCAACTTCTTATTTATAGATTTTCTTTTTCCAGCATTAAATTCTATTTTACCTACCATTGTACTTAACACTAAATGCATATTTTTCCACCAAGCCAGCCTTATGCACCTTCACTTACATGCCCAATCTTGTGCAAAAATTCTACAACCTTCTAGTGCACAAACAATCCATCTTGACAGAAGACTCTTACGTGCATGTCAACAGTGCTAAAGGAACTTCTTCTATCCTCCACCTAATTTTTTCTCTCGCCTACCTCATGTTGTTCTTGCACTTCTTCCTCCTTTGTATGTGGTTTCTCTAAAGTCTTATCCTAACACCAATCATTATTTTCCACATGTTTTCCTATGCACTTCTTAATCCTTACACATTTTGTATCCATCAACCGGGCCGATCACCGTAACTTCTACTTCCGGTTCAACTTTGCACTATACTTTGCATCACTCCACCCCACACTAAAATAGATGTTTAGTCCTCTACACATACACAACCTTCAAAAATTAATGTGGTTACTAGCGCCCAAGGCACAAAACAAAGAACAAGAGAAATGACGAGAAAGGGAGACACGAGAAAATAAATTACATAAAGGTAAATTCTAAACTAACTGGCAATACTACCTTATTACAAACACCAAGAATACTTATTTAGAGTAGGACTTTAGCTTACTCCCATTGAAATGGCCTGGCAATATTGTCCCATCCAACGATCTCAATTGGCACGTGCTTGAATCAAGGATGTACGAGATGATATAGGGCCCTGACCAATGGAATTTCAACATCCGGGATGGTGCGAAACTTGGAATCATATAACAATACCATCGACCAGCTGCAATTTTTTTTTTGATGTGGTGATCATGTCATGCCTTTTGACTCCACGGCCAATGATCATCTCTCATCTAATTTCCTCAATTTGTCAATCCTTTCCTCCAATGCTTGTTTGTTGGCCAATCCTCCTACATGCGCTATACATAGAGAAGGTAACATGAATTCAATGGCTAGGATAGCCTTCACACCAAACACCAATGTAAAGAGTGTGGCTTTATTCAACCTTTTGTAGGTTTTCCTATACACCTAGAGAACTACGATACTTGTTCATCCCAATCTTGTCTACCAACGTCAAAAAATTTGGTGAGGGTATGAATCAGTATTTTATTAAATGCCTTGATAGTCCCATTTGATTTTAGATGGTAAGGAGTAGTCTTATGATGAGCCACCATCAACTCTGTTAATATAATCTTGATGGTCTCATTTAGGAAATGTGTACCCCTATCACTAGTTAAGATCAATAGGCATCCATACCTTGTAATAATATTTTCCCTTAGAAAATGGGTTGTAGTAGCCACTATACAATCCTTAGTAGGCATTTCTTTATCCCATCTTTTCAAATAATCCATTCAAGTGATTACATAATGTGATCTCATCCTACACGCGGTTGGTGAAATGGGACCTACAAAATATATGGCCCACTTTTCGAATGGATTTTTACTTGGATTAGGGTGAAAAGGCATTACATCCCTTCGCCTTGTTTTTCAAAGGTAATGAAAATGATCACATACCTTACAATACTCTTTGTAATCTTCATATAGGGTCTCCCACCATAAACCAAATTGCAATATCTTGCATGCGGTGGCATCCCTTACATATTGTCCACCTACACTTCCTACATGTGCCTCCTCCATAATAGACGAGGTGCTCATGTTCTAGTATGCACCAATGTAACACTTCATCACGTCCTAGCTTGTACAAGCACCACTAACCATCATGTAGGGTGTGACGCATATGGCTAAATCCTTCCTCTCTAATGCTTTCATCCCTTCTGGCACCACACCTATTTTGAGAAACACCATAACATCCTATAAGTCTGAGGGCATGCACCGTAACCTAAACTTGATTATGTGTTTGGCATGGTATACTTAATGCTTTGTGCATCCTCTCCTAAGTCAATTCTAGACAAGTGATCGAGTCCAAAATTACTCTTTCTTGGCTTGACAACCACCATGAACTCAAATTCTTGGAATAATAGGACCCATCAACATATGCACCCTTGCAAGAATGGGATTTTTATCAAGTATTTTAATGCCATGTGGTCCGTATAGAATACAAATGGTGTTGCGAGTAGATATTTCCTAAATTTGTGCAACATGTAGATCATGGATAGTGCTTCGCACTCGATAGTGGTGTAATTTTGTTTTGCTGATGTTAAATTTATGCTTGCAAAACACAAGGGATGGTTAATAATCCCTTCACTAAGTTTTGCTATTACTTCTCCAACGATTTTACAGAGACATCCACATGAACATGGAAAGGCTTATCCCAAAGAGGGAAATGGAGTATGGGTGCGGTGACAAGCCTATCCTTCAAAGTGTCGAATGCCTTTGTTGTGCCTCTCCCCAATGAAATTCACTCTTGTTTCTAATAAATTCCTCTTAGGGTGCAATGATCTTAGCATATCCCTTGATGAACTTCTTATAGTATCTGTATGCCTAAGGAATCCATGTATGGTGCTTTGGCTAGTAGGCTCCCCTAAACCCATAATGACTGCAACCTTGGCGGGATATACTAGTAAGCCTTCCTTGCATATGATATACCCCAATAAGGTTCCAAATGGGGTAAAAAGACACATTTCTTGATGTTGAGGGATATCCTCAACTACCAACACCTTTCAAACATTAGTCTTAAGTTATCACAATGGTCTTTGACTAGACCATACATAGTCTAATCATCCAAATAGACTTGAAGAAATTTATGGATGAATTCCTAAATGGATTTTACTACAATGCATGAGAACATAGGAGGTGCATTCTTCAATCCATAAGGCATGACCATATAGGAAAAAACTCCCCATTCAGTGGTGAAAGTTTTATTTCTTTGGTCTTCCTTTTAAATTCTTACCTAGTGGTACCCTAAGAACCCATCTGTGAAGGAGTAGACTTTGCACCAGGACCACTCCCTCTAATATTTATTTAGTAATAAAGGTTGGGAAGGGATTGATGACACATACTACATTCAGATCCCTATAGTCAATGCAAATCCTTATCCTCCCATCTTTATTAATGTTGATGACCATTGGGCTTATCCATTCTGACTCTTCAACAACCTCAATGATACTTGATGTTATCATTTTGTCTATTTCCTCCTTAACCCATACTCACAAATTGGGATTCATCGGTATGGCCTCTTTTGGATTGGGCGTGCACCTTCCTTTAGTTTTATCCTCATCTCCCCCAAGGAATGGTGGATGCCTTTGAGTTCATGATACCCATAGGGAATAAATCCTGGAACTTTCTGACAGATCAATGATCTTTGAGACCTCCTTCTCTGACCAATAGTCTCCAATGAGAGCTTCCTTAGGTTCTACTTCTGACCCAATGTTAATCTTATTCATTTTTAGGGTCTCATGGTAAGTGTGCATCCTTTCATCAGTGCTATATATAACATCATGCATACATACATAGTGGTTAACATCTATACTTTCCATTTCCTTCCCATGTATGACATAAACCATCTTCCCTTTTTCCCTCTCTATGCATCTACGCTCAAAGCTGCATCTCCTCTAACTCATCCTCATTGAAGCTAAACTGGGATCACGTAGCAAATATAGTAGCCTATATTATGTCATAGCACTATCCCCCATCGTAAGGTGCTTGATCACTTGTAATGCCTTATCCATTGATGGATTTGTGCTCCAATATTAAAAAGCTTGGATGAGATTAATTGTCAACTCCTTCCAATTTCCCATCTAATAGTGTGTTTTTGAGTGGATATACCACACGAACACACAACGTTGTAGTGTGGCATACAATCTATTCACCCATAATGATGGTGGTAAGGCTTCTACACATCCTATCTAGGACTTCTCCAAAGCTTGGATGAGGAAAGAGGTAGGCTCCTTGCCATGATATTCTTGGATGATAGTGGGTGAGTTGCTTCTAGATAATCGATAGAGAAGGAAATCCTAAATTTATGCCATTCTAAGAGACTCTTGTGGTGTGTAGCCCACCACCGTGCTATAGTGCCGACTATTACATAATTCAACATCTCCCTTTTTCATCCTCACTCGTCCACTTTGAGCTTCCATGTCACCTGTAAGACAATTTGAGTATTACCCTCCATATTAACTTGGCAACTTCTTTTCTCCTAGGCACTTGAGTGAGTGTGCCTTGGTCACTCTTGTTACATACCCCCTCAATTTTCACCCAATTAACTCATAGATCATGTGCACCCAATTGTCACACGCCATGCTTGTTGTATCACTCACAGATTGAGCATCCTAAAATTGTATAATTCCTTTTGTAGGGTGAATTATCTTTGGGTCTCTGATTAAGCGCACATAAATTCTATCAAGGACCTCTTCTCCCAAAGGTTTAGTGTAAGGTATCAACTTCACATTCATTAAAGAGATGATGACCCATCCTTCCTTGTTTTTGAAACTGATATATCCTTTGTTGAACCTCAGGTCAATGTTGTTCTTATAGCAATATGGGTGCCCAAGAAATGTTGGAAAATTATCTTCCTTGGAAAGAACCAAGTCTTCAAATTCCCCAGTGAATTTTTCCCTGAATGGTGATCATTGCATCCTTGATACTCCAATGGGTAGTTCCTTAGTTTTTTTGCCATATACAACACATTTGAAGATGGTTGTAATGCGGGCCTTCTCATTTGATGTCGGGCATCAAATGTAAGAGCATTAACCTTTGCTCTTGTTTCAATCAATATTTTACTCAACAACCAACCATCCACAATTGCATTCACTGTGATCTCTTTGTCATAGTCAAGGCTATGGGGAGGGAGGTTTGCATGCAACACATGCCTTTCAAACTCTGCTCTGGTGAGTGGTACCTTCTCCTGTATCCATTCTCATAGAAAGGAAATAATATTTTATTGCCTTAACAATTTTCACACTTTCTTGACCTCATTCAGGTCCTTGTGGATCCTCAACATTCCTTCTTTGCTCTTGCTACCTAGACTTCTCCTTTAGAGACTAGATTTCTCCTGTAAGCTTGAATGACATCCATTGTCTCTTGATATACTTCCTTCTGATGGGAAGGGTCTAGATACTTCCTTTGCACCACTTCTTATCTTGAGACTAGATACCTTTGGCTTGGTACCTCCTTGGCATGCATAGCCTCTACTCGTGTTGTCACCAAGATAGGTTCTAACTTTGACTCACGCACCACTCTAGGCATCAATGTGTGTCATCATTCTTTGTACTCACCATCCCAACACCTTTTTCCTTCCAATGTTGTTGGCTCATATGCTCAAACAACTCGGGGATCTCCTCATACTTATGTTTCTTCCCATACCATGAGCACTTTGCAATAAATATGGACACTCGCACTTGTAATGTGCGTAGATCCATAGTTATAGCGGGTTCCTCATGGAAACTTACTTCTCCCTCCTTTGTGGTTATTGCAACCATGGAATCCTCCATGAAAACCTCTCCCATGTCCCCCTCCATCCACATGTCCTTCATAATGGTGATCATCTTCCTTGAAAATACTCGACAGGATGGTCTCGGAAAACACCATGATCAATGGCCTCATGGATTGGTCAATAAGCCTACAATCTTTAGTATCATGGGTTGTAGAGGTACAAATATTATAGTAGCAAGACATATTCTTCCGGATTGTGCGATGTAACAAGGGACACCTACTCGCATCATTGTCCTCATCACAAATTTCACAATCTACTACCATGACGCATACTAATTTCTCTGGTGAAAACTATCCTTGGCATGCCCCTCTACTTCAAAATCTATGCACCAATTACCACTATGTTTCTCATGTGTAGATTTTGTAGACAACTTCTCCAACTAGGCCATTATAGCGATTTGAACCTCCCAGAAAAGGGCTCACACCAGTATCAACACTCCAGAGCTACTTTAGTGTGTAAGGAAACCTATAAATCCTCATGTGGGTCATTAAATGTTTTATTTGACAATGCCCTCCTAAATAGAATGATAAACCCTCTAATAAACCATTGAGCATGTTGTGAAGGGTGAATTTCATATGACATTTTTAATATGAGAGTTTTAAAGCTGTGCATCATACTCCCACACACTCTCTACCATTCCTTATTGGATCTCCTTCAAAGCTCTAATGCTCTTCTACTCAAACTCAGGTATATGGAATTCTACTATGAAGGTTTTCTTCAATGTAATGTAATCCACCACCATCGATGGGGTTGTACTTCCTATACCATCTATGTGTGCACCCTTGCAATGTTATTACAAACTAACTTGCCTTCCGCTTTGGGGTAGAGATCCCCTTCACGTGCTATAGTAATTCACACTTGTGTATGTTTTACGAAACATCCTATATACCTTAGTAATATTGTAAGTGTAAATACATCTCAAAGGACACTTGAGGAGGTGGCTAAGGCCCTGTCCTCCCGATCCGAGATCCTTGGTTCCCTCGATGTTTCCTCCTCGACCAAATCCATTGGATCCACGAGGTCTGTGCCTCTAGCTCCACCGGTTCCACCTCAAGATCCTCTGTGTAGCTGGTAATGGGCACGAAGCGGTTGTGCCTAAGGTCCCCGATGTTCCGATGAATTGTGTGCCAATAGGTTGTAAGATTTATCCTTTGCCGCAGAAGTGTATCTCGTACACTCCCCAGACGCATTGTCCAAACCTTGCGTACTTATAGTTTGCCCAAAAGTCCTCCAAACACCAAAATGGTATGTACAACCATAGATGTTCTAAAAAATAACTATATCTCACGGGTGTCGATCAATCACTCCCACCAATACCGATTAGTCACTCTAACAGATACCAACTTGGTTATCGATAATTCTCCCTTGATTTGGAAAACCAAGTGCCAGGGGTTGATCGCTAGGTGGGTTCAAATGTGTATTAATGGATCTTCTTTCTCCAAGAAAAAAAATCTCATCAGAATTTGAAGGGGCCTCTCTCCTATGCTTGCCAAGATGGGGTAGCACAAACCGCTTAGGCTACATGTCCTCTCTGTGTAAACTTCAACACCTTCTTGTAATGTCTACCTCCATAGATCCATCACACTTACAACCTCACGTTGTCTAGTCATTTTCATTTCACAAGCTTTTTATACTTGAGTCATATTTCCTCCCTTTCCTTTTCATCTGTAATGTCCACCATCTTCCTCCACCCTAGCTTCCTCTCTTAGCACTCAAAGTAGCTTAGCTAGCCATGGGGAATGCTTCTAAACTCAAAGTAACGACCAAGATCTTCATAGCCAAAGGAATAACACTCAAAAATGATCCTCTAGGCTCCCTCAGAAACTCAAACTCAGCAATTTTTGGGCAAGAATACGTCGAAATGGAATATTCTAAAGTGTAACCAGTCATCACTCCCTTTCACCAGTGATTAATAGCAAATGTCCAAGTTATATCTACATCCTATAACCTCTGATAATCATCTTCGGTCCACATGCGCAATCTATAGTACCAGCTTGATCTGGATGTGTATGTTGAAAGCCATTCATATAGCTCTACTGGGAAGCAACAAAATAATGTCTCATACATCTCATGGTATAGGTTCTCTTCTACCCATCTACACATATTGAACTCAGGTCTAGTGTTGAATCTTTAAGAAAACTCATCCTCTGTCCTCTTTAACCACGTTTCAACACTTTCTAAAGTCAAGTGCTCTATCATTACACATCACAAGGACAAAGATGCATGCCATTTATCACAACTTCAAAAGGAGGTCCCAGCATGAGAACCAAGATGTGTTAATTTTTATTCCTTTTAAAGAACAAATAAATCCCATGTGCATCGGCCTATCTTTGATGGGTCTTGGCGCTCACACGAGGTACACGTGGGCATTGAACCCCTCCTTTATGTGAGTTGTGTGAGAATGCATTATTTATGATAGAGACTTAAGTGAAGAGAATGGAAATGAACCATACATTCATCTTAGAGCTCAAAATGGGATTCTAGACCAATGTATTCATTTAGATAAGAAAAGCATTACAAAACATAGATCTGAATCAAAACAGAAAGGAAATACATAGGGGTTTACACCCACTCATATGAAATATATATAAACCGATCCATACAAATATAAGTAAAAAATAGAACCACATATATCCATATTAAATATGTTTGGTAATCACATTACATTCATTGAGACTATCACATTGATATAATAGTGTAGACCAATGTCATGCATCAGAACTGGACTTAAGCCCCTCATAGTATAAAGAAAAATATTCAGACCCATCCCCTTGAGACATCATACTCCTATAGATCCCTGTAAGCCCAACCCATATAAATCTCACAGTATTTCTACATAACTTCGCCTCTTTTCCATTCTATATGTCTCTCATCATATCTCCTTTTTATTCTACCTAGGACACTCATATATATAGCCTTAGTAAGCACCGTCATGCCTTTTTGAAGTTTTAGATCGGTTGCCAAGTGTCCAAGTGGTCCTCCATGGGAGCATGCTCCTTCATATTCGAGCTCTCCATTCTTCACCATGATGACCTTCTAGAATCTTCTATCATAAGGTATATTCCTTTCGTGGGCACCAAGTTGTCAAGTTGGCACCTTATCCACTCTACATATATAGTCGAGTCATGATTTCCTCGTGTTCTTCCTGATATGAAAAATATGGCTAAGTTTCAAAACCTTTTCTCTTCCTTGTGTGAACATGCCACTTGTTCTACTAAACCCTCCTAAAACCATGTCCTGCGCACTTTCACCTTACGTGTCCTTCTTTAAATAGGCCTTGCGCGCCTACACGCCTTCTTGTATTTAGCCAATATATTAGGGGCCCAAAATAATGCAAGAAATAATGTAAAACAATAATATCCTACTATAGTTGATATGATTTAAATGTCTCATTCAAGTAAAATAAGAAAATATAATCTAACGAGGCTAGGTTAAGATCATATCGGAAGTTAGAAAGATGATTAAGGCAGTTGGGATAGTTCAGGGTCAAGTTTTGGGTGGTTTGGGTTGTTTGGGTGAATGTTATGAGTTTTTTGTTACAGGAAGATTTACCAGATACAAAACCGACATTATTCTCGTATGGTAGTGCCGGTTAATAGAAATCCGGTGATGGTTTAGGTTAACCGGTGTTGGTAGGGTTGGGCTGATAGAAACTCAATAAATTTTGGTTTTGGTTATTATTTGTTATTTCACAAAGAATAGATAGAGAATGGTGAGGTTAATAATAGTGTTGGGAATACTTAGAGATGTTAGGAGTCAGATATGGAGAGTTGGGGGTTGTAGGTGATTAGGTAGAGGGATTGATAGGAAGGTGAGAGGTGATGAGATGCAAAGGAGACTAGGACTCCCAAATAGAGATAAAGAAACTAATCTAAATAAGTATGGAAAGATGCAGATCAAATGTAATTACTTGTACTTGCAGACCTGGTGGTTGGATGGAGGTGATGGTTGACCCATGAAGGCGATGGTCATTTCCATGGCTGTCCTTCCCGAGAACATTACCGTGAATGCTTTCCCTTCATATAAGTTTTTAGTGTTGGTTCAGGATGTCTGTATGTGCAAGAGTTCTCTAGTGCATGCTTACATGCAGATCTCTCTTCTCCAAAACTTGAATAATTCTTCCAACATCCAAAAAGGTTACCTAAAATGAATATAAGGTAGCTGATGATGGTTAGAGGTGACCGACATCGGTTTAGGGTTGACCAGCATCGGTTTAGGTGGGAAATCCTAGGTTTTCTAAAATAACAGATCTTGGAAATATTTTTGGCTAGTTTTGTCCATTGTTGTAGATCAAAATGGGATGTTTTTCTTAGATAAGCGGGCATGCAGTTAGAGGAAGGATAGGCATGTGTTTTTAGGTTTGAACTAAGTGTTAGTTAAATAAGGTAAGTAAGACTAAGTATTAGTTAAAAGTAAACATGCTATGAATAGGTTTATGATGAAGTGTCTAGGTGATGTGGTGGGGTGAGGTGGAAATTAGTTCAATTATGGTAATTAAATAATGAATATTGTGGTAATGGGCATTAATTTAATTGTAGGTAATTAAATTAATATACATGTGGGGTAAAGGGGAGTGTGACCCAAATTTGGTGTCTACTGAGTGACTTTCTTATCCTTGTTATGTTGATTTTCTTATTTTTAGCTTTCCACCTTCTTGTACCACGGTGTCTTGTATTGCAACTACATTCTCCTTTTACACGGACCCATGTGTTCCATGTCCTTTTTTGTTATACAAATTTTTTTATCATGTGCATTTTTATCTATGGATTTTCCTTTGTTGTGTGGGTTTTCCCCTTTGTTTTTATATTTTGGCCAATTATTCCATAGAACACTAAAATTTCAAGTATTTCACGGAACACTATTTCTTTGTTTTGCAGATTTCAAAGTTTAAAAATTTTATAACTTTATTCTCTATTGCATCATGACCTCCCCTTGCTAGTTTTTGTGTTTTTGGTCTTCCTTATTGGTTATAGTACCTGTTTGAGTATTTTCATCAAATTTCAAAATATTTTATTTGAGTATTAATCATTGTATTCTTATCTTTATATGACAATTTTTGTAAACTTTTGAAAAACACTGCCTAGCACTTTTTCCAAATTCTCGCTAATTTTTCCTTATAATGGCTAGTTCTTCTATTTTTCCATGGATAAATCACAACTATTTAATGAATCTAATTATTGTATCTATAGAATTATGGTTAAGGATATTCTTATGGATAGAAATATATGGGATTTTAGGTAGTGGTGTTGAGAAGAAACCCACTAAGAGACAAGCTACTCCTAAGAACCTTAGTGTTTTCTCTCAAAACTTCCAAGAGACTATGTCCATCTTATTGAAAAGTATAAAAGATGATTTCTTCTTTCATATTGGTCATATGGAATCTCCAGTTGATGCATGTTATCAATTGCAAACTATGTATGAGGTTAGATGTCTCTCTAGAATAATTAAGTTAATCATGGAATTGCTTATAGCCCCTATGAAAGTTGATGAAAAGGTTGCTAATTATATAGCTAAAATTAACGATATTAAAGATCAATTAAATAGATGTCATTGTGAATTCTTTAATAATAAGTTTCTTTACTTTATTATTCAAATTAACATTCATGAAAAGTTTAGAAACTTTATCTTTATTATGAAATCTAAATATCAAAATGAAGATGATCTACGATTCAGACACGTTTTCTTCTCTCCTTATTCAAGAAGAGATTGTCATGAAGAAATTTGACTCAAAAGAGAATGCTTCTTAGGCATTTTTGCTTAAAGTTTGAATTCTTCTAAAATTAGTTTATGAGTAATACAAATCAGCAATCAAATTGTAGATCTAAGTTTAAGTATAATACGAATAATTAGAATTTTAAAGTAAATTTTGATGGCACTTGTAACAATTGTGGTAAATTTCAGTCATAAAGTAAGCGAGTGTCATGCACAATTATCTCATAACATCCTAAGAATAAGAAATGTAGACACCTAAAATATGCTTACACTTAGTATTTCATCCAATCCAATCAATTAACGACATTTTGTTAAATCCCCATACTTCGCTCCACTCTCGGTGCCCATTTCTACAACACCTTCTCGGTTGTATTCTTCCCATATTCAGCTTATTTGGCTAATATCTCTCTTATTAGCTAAACATTCCTCCTTTTGACCATTCAAAACCTCCTATTTCTCTCTAGACCACTTCTATTAGCTTCGTAGGCTATCAATCAGTCAAAATTGGCTATCCAAGCCCCTCCCGACTCTCGTGAGTCTCTAATCACTTGCTAATCAAGTTTAATTAGCCTAATCCTAGCTTAACTAAGCCTAAAGAATGTTTATCCAAATATAATCCTAAAAGTTATTTTTGAGATTTAGTCCCACATGCACCCAAAGTTCAAACTCTTCCATTTGGAAAACTATAAATGCAAGGCCAAGCCTACCTATTCAAACGACCACTTTATAGACAACTTTACTCACAAGTCCTTCTCTCTCACATTTGGAGATATTGGCATTAGAAATCATTTGTGATAGCTTTAAGCTATAGAACATTTAGATCTTGGCCATCCTTCATTGGTAAAGCTCTTCCATCTTACATCCATAACTTCATAGTAGGTTAGTAGGAGGGTATTTAACTTGGTCTTGTAGCCATTTTAGAGAGACCTCTTCACCTCCATTGAAGTAAAAACACATCTAATTTAATTGCTTAGAATCTAACTAGGTTCATTTTTATTAAGCTTTCATGGAGTAGAGAGTAGTATATATGCTAGGGTTTGAATATTTGTTTCAAATTTATATATGCATAGATAGTTTCTTGTTTAGCTCTAATCCTATGGTGCATGGATGAGTTAGAAAAGCTTTGAGGTTCTTTAACCTCATTCCATAGCTTGTGCAACTTTCCATTGCATACATTTGGCATGCCCGAGTGGGACACTTATGTCCATCCTCCATTAATGGAGTCACTTTGAAGCTTTTTGTTTTAGTTTCTAACTATTTCTTAGTTTTAATCTTTCTAGAATAGTTTCAAAGCTTTCTAGATTAGTTTCAAAGTTTGTAGATTAGTTCAAGTTTTTAATTTCACTAAAAAAAAAAATTTAAATGGAAAAAAATCATGTTTCTTAACTAGTTTAATTAGTTTGTCTTATTTTTTTCTCTTTGCAGGATCAAAGGAGGTGAAGTGCTGCCAAAAATTGAACCAAATCGATAAAATTTTGATATTTTAGAAAAATCACGTGTTTTTAGCCTCCTACAAAAAAGGGGTGCGGTACACTAATAGTGGTGCATGCGTCATTAGCAATCTTCCGGAGGCCATAACTTTTGCTCCCGAACTCGAAACGAATCCATTTTTGTTGCGTTGGAAAGGTATTGAAGTGAAATAAACAATGGAAACATAAATTTGGGGTTTTAAGTTACCAAAAATTTAAGGTTTTCATTTTTTATTAAACTACTCATTTCTAACATGTCTAAATGCTTTGGAAAATTTGGTCTTTGATGTTCTAACACCTTGTAAGTTTTATTTTGAATCTAAATTATATTTTGTAGGGTGTTTTTACTTGTTTAAAAGTTAATAAACATTGCATTTTTATTTAGGAGATTAAAGTCATGTATGCTCTTCCCTCACACCTTTTAGGTGATCTTGGGAATCAGAAATGATTCTTAAGTCCTTTTGATGCTTTGAGGTTGTTAGGAATATTTGAGTGGAAATTGGCTAACTTGGCATAGTTGAATTAAAAGTGTTTTTCCATTTTGATATCTTTTTGGATTTTTGAAGACAATCACGTATGCTCTTCTCTTGTGTCCTTAGACGAGCTGGAGAATCAAAAATGATGCCTTCTCTTTTGATGGAAAACTACTAAAAATCGTCATACAGGACCAAAACACCATTGCTTTCCAAAGAACGGAGGAATCAAAACAAAATTCAGAAAACTACTAATACAATTGTTATACATGTTACCAGACGGTGTTCGAGAAAACCACATCTAATTAAAAAAGATAAAACAAACAACATATTCAAAACATTGTATTACAAGTTTCGAAAAATGGTACGTCCCTCTCCGCTCAACTGGAACATAACCCCTTTGGCATAACGCCTTAAGCTACAACAATGGGGGTGGTTCTAAGAACCCCAAAGTAGTCCACGCAAGAGGGAACCTTGTGGAAAAAATGGGAAGTGCTCCGCACTACCTATCTGACTAGTAATTCCTTTGTGAGATAGAGTTACAAGTTTTCCCTATGTGACCCTTTAAAGTACACAATTGGATGCATCTGATGCCCACTATGCTTGAAGGGGGCAAAGTCGAGATACTCCCAAACTAGTTAGTGTGAATTTTTGGGTAAATCATCCTACTCGTGGATAATCTTTGTAGCACCTAGGACAAGAGAACCACCTAGGAAAATATACTTTGGTCGGAGCCCACTTTGACCATTCTAAAATAGTGTTGAGTTGTGAACCGTATTTTCATTGTGAAACATGTGACGCATTACTTTTGCCTAGTTTTTACTTACCTTAGGGTGAGGTGAAACTCTGCCGAAGTGAAGCCAACATTTTTCATCCTTTTTTGATTTGCTTCCTTCACAATTCTTTTGACACTTTGTTGATCAGAAGAAGGGTGACTACCTCTGTGTTACCAATCGATTATTTCTGCCACTTTTTTTCCATTTACACCCATCCATGTTTGCATCTGGGTAAGTTAAATGTCTAAAGTGCGTGGAAATGTATTCATATCATTGGTGGCCTTTGTGATCTTGATACCCATGTCAAGATCGTCATTGTAGTTAGGACTGATTCATCATTTTATCTCCCTTTGACATGTTACCTTATTTGCATTGTCTCGACACAATTAAGATACTTATGTCACATTTCTCGTAAACATGATCTAAGTGTCTATATTGTGGCGTTACGCTACCCACTTTTTAACACATCCTTGGTATACTTTGACTTAGTTTTTATTTCAAACATTGTCCCAAATCTTGAAAGGTGTCGGTTACTTTGTTTACATCGTTTCGATACAACTTTGACACTAATATCTCACTTCTCCGTGAAGTTTGATAAACGTGTCCAATTCGTGTGGTTACTGGCTTACCTTTATAAACCCCACCCTTTAACATTTAGGTCTTATTGGTTGTTGAACTTGTCGTGGTATCCTTTGATTGGGAGTCACATCTACCCTTTGTTAATATTTACACCTTGTTCATTTTGAGCTTGACATAAATATTGACATTGTGTTGATCACCTTTGCACACGCATTTTCATATGGTGTATTTCCTTGTTGATTGGCTTTGTGTTTCACACTTGCATGATTGTTCCTTATGATTATTCATTCATAAAAATTATTTTCTAGGACAATCCCTTTTTATCTCATCGATATTGCATCATCACGATGTCTATTTTCCTTAGACCTTCTTTAGAAAATCATGCACACATATCAATACTTATGAAATGTCTAGCTAGTTGTCCTTATGCTACCAAAATCGACATGTCACTTCCTTCCCTTTGAAGGAGTTCCATCACACTATCTAGATCTAGACATTTGTGCTTAAAACAGTGCCAAAATGACTGACTATCACATGGTTCCCCATACTTACAAAAATATGGAACCTAGGTTTAGAAATTCAAATCAAAAGATTCCCATTACAACTAAACCTCGTTTGGTTCTTCGTGCTAGAGAGCCCATACGGGTAACTCGTTCCCCACCTTCATCTCATAGTTGGTGGTATGATTTGGACATGTCTGATCCAAATTATTATTCGAGTTCCCCCCACTCTTCTTCTAATTCTAATCCAAACATTTCCTCTTCTTCTAAGGATTCTAATCCAAATATTTCCTCTAACTCTTCTGAGGATTCAGATCCAAACTACTATTTGGATTCATCTAATTCGACTCCTAAGTCATCTAATGCGACTCCTATGTCATGGTCCTCCCTATCTTTGTAGGAACCTCTTCATCATACATTTAATGTGACTCCTACATCATGGTCCTCCCTGTCTTTGCAAGACCCATTTTATCAGTCACCTCAATGACGTCTTCTTCCTTTAAAGATACATACGACTCTAAATACCTCCAAGCAAACATCTAATACAATTCTTAAATCATGGTCCTCTCTTCTTTAGCAGGACCCTTGTTATCATTCACCTAATCCAATTCTTGAATCACAGTCCTCCCTATCTTCGCAAGACCTTCTTCATCAATTACCCCCACGAAGTCTTTCTTCTATGAAGATTTTTGTGACTCAAAGTCCTTCTAGTCAAATTTTTGGCGACCCATATTTCGCAATCTAAGTACTTTGGACTTAATCCTACTAATTACTGAGATGATATACTATCATATAGGTAGGTCTACACAACCTTCTTCTACTCCTAAGACAAAAAGTTCCACATCTTCTTCATCCCCCACATCATCTTCTTCTATCAATCATCATCAAACATCTTATAAGTCTTCCACTTCTATTGAACCTATTTCTTCCAATCAACCCTTGGTGGTCAATCAAAAACTCATACCGATTGACCTCTTTCGAATGACAACAAAATTAAGGCATTTATAAGGGCACATGAAGATATTCCTCTAATAGATTATGAGAAAGGTTTCTCTTTAGACTTCGATGTGCCCACATATTCTAAGAAAATGTTGATTCCTTTTATCAAGAAATAGAGGAAGATCCTCAAATCATGCAACTTAATCCTCCTCTCACTCTTCCATCTTTACGTTCTTCATTAAGTGAGGAAACTCCTAGGTCTTACATTAATCCATGGCCTATCTTCTCATCACCCAATCACTCCTTGTCTATCATAATTCCTCAATCACAATCTCTTATGGGGTCAACGCCAAGTAGCCCTTCATCTTTGTCTAGGTGTGGGTCACCTTCTAGTAGCCCTTCCTCTACTATTTGTGGGACATTTTTGAGTAGCCCACTATCTTCTATTCTTGGGGCACATCCAACTAGCCCCTTGTCTTCTAGGTATGGATCACCCCGGGTAGTCCATCATCTTCTATTCTTGGGCCACATCCTAGTAGCCCATTATCTTACATCTATGGGTCACATCCTAGTAGCCCTTCTTCTTCTATTCTTGGGCCACATCCTAGTAGCCCTTCATCTTCTATCTATGGGTCACGTCCTAGTAGCCCTTCTTCTTCTATTCTTGGGCCACATCCTAGAAGCCCTTCATCATCTTCTATCAGTAGCTCACCTCCCGGTAGCCCCTCCTCTTCAATTCTTGGACCATATCCATTTCATCCATCACATATTTCTTCTATCAATGGTTGTGGCAAGCCCATGGTCATTTATCACATCAGTTATAAACGTCCATGTTCACTTTCTTCTCCTTCTCGGGATCAAACAAGTCATGTGTTAGCTTATAAGAAACCCAAACAATTTCTTAATCAATCTCAGATCAAAATTGTAAAGAGCTCTATAGCTCCCAAAAAATCAAACAATCTCAAAATTCTAAATCAAGTGCGATTCAAGAACGCACACCAACATAACCATCAAGTATGCACAAAGTGTATAAACCTCTGGATGGGGAATTAAATCTCCCACATACAAAATCCATGTTTCAGAACAAATCACGGTCATTTATTGAGTGTGAACTCACCTCGATCATCGAGATCGGGGATAATATCACTCTTGATGAACAAACGTGCCTAGTCTCCCTTATCAAGGAAGTCGCAAACATTGTTGTTGGATCTTATCATGCAAACTAACTTTTTTGGTCCCACCTTTCCAAAAACTATCGAAAATATAAAAATCAAAAATAAATTCAAAAATGCAAAACATTGAGAAAACACAACAAAAATCAAAGGTACATTTTCTCAAACATTGCAATCAGGTAGTGCGTACACATGGATGTTTCTTTCTTTCCTTCCTTGTTATTCTTGCAAGTCTTCCTACCATTTTCATCCTTTTGGTGATATTTTGGTTAGCTTATTCGCACGCATTTTGTGACATTTATCTCTATGGTATCTGTTTGACCCTGGTCTTTTATCACCTTGGTAAATTAAAGAATGACTAACCTCATGGAGATCCTATCACATTCAAACATCTAATAAACTTGTTGCGAAGAAATTTTGGACATATTTGTTGACACTAGCCAATGTCATCATCACAATCACTTCGGATAATTTTAGCGGCGAATATTCGTAATATGGCGAAAATTTCATTTTAGGAAAATTTGAAAAGGCGAATTTTTCGGAGTGGGTCGGTGTCCTGTTCGCCTAAAATATATAGTATATTTTTTTTGGGGGGTCGGCTTCGCCTTCATTTGAAAACATCTCCTATAAAAACCTATGTGATTCGCCGGGTAGTATACCTCAAGTAGCTTACCAAATTACCAATACTGTGAAATTTGAACTCGCATACCCTTGAGCACCAGAGATTCATATTACTGTTGACGCGCGACAAATGCAGTGTTGACGCGCGACAAGGGCAATATTGACGCGCGACAAGATCTGTACTGACGCGCGACAAGAGCTGTACTGACGCGCGACAAGAGCTGAACTGACGCGTGACAAAAGCTGTACTGACGCGCGACCAGAGCTGTACTGACGCGCGACAAGAGCAATTCTGACGCGCGACTTGGGCTACGAAGTGACGCGCGACTGAGGAAGGGTTGACGCGCGACTCTCAGACAGTTCACGCGCGACAAGACCTCAGAGACTCTTTTCAGAATAATGGAAGGTGCCAGCTCAAAGAATACGAATAACCTAAAAGTAAGTAAGAAATCTCAGAAATCACTCTTCAAGTATTTTGGAAACTCTGCGGATACGAGATAATGTAAATACCAATCATATAGATGCCACCAAAAGAATCGAATCTTCGTGTGTGGAAGGCATTATTGAGGTGGACATGCATTACGCAAAAGATCACAGTCAAACAAATGAAACCTACGATAATATGCCGAGATCTTGAAGATATTGTTCTGTTGGGGTGCAACGAAGTGCAGCTAGATATCACAGATACAAACACTCAGCAAAATGGAAGACAGAAATCAATATCAAACTCTGGTCCAAGAAAGAGGAAACCAGGTGATTGCGATATTCCTCAAAATTCTACTCAAAAAAGTAAAGCATTGAAAACAAACAAGAATATGTGGACCATTGGCAGGACATACAAGTTTGATTGGGCAGCTAAATTTCCATTTATTGAACCTGTACAATCATCTAATTCTGAAGAAATCCCATGTGAATGTACATGTACAATATGTACGTGGAAATTGGGAAAGCAACAAAAAATGCAACTGAAGCTGGACACAATAGAAAAACATTGTGGAAAACAATATTTAACTGTAACAGGGGCGGATGGCCAGAAAATCAAAACACACAGGTGGAAAACTGAAAAGGAGTGCATGCATGTCAGATACGTAGCGGAATATGAGGCGAGAGAAAAAACATAGACATCATCTGTTGGAAAAGGGAGGAACAATCACATCGTATATTGGTAAGATGAAAGAAACAAATCTACATGCAAAATTCATACAGTTCTCTACTCTTTTTCAAATACTTAAAAAGGAAGGGCGATGTCAGATTTCCTTGATTTCAAAGTTTTGTATCAATTTAATGGAATGCTGAATGTACCTCAGTCTCATTGGTCTGAGAGTAGTGGATGGGAAATGGCAAAATGCCTCTCGATGATAGAGAAGGAAGATTTGAAAGAGAATGTAAAAAAAGCAAACTTTATCTCTCTTTCAATTGATGAAGTGACAGCAGTCGACAACACCGCATGGGTATGTATCCACATCTATACATTAGAAAATCATATAAGGACACCTCATCTGTTGGGTGTTATGAAAATGGTTGAAAACTGCAATGCCGAAAACCTATACAAAATAGTTGTTTCTCATTTGAAAGATGTTGTTGGTATGACTGATTATGAAATTGCTACGAAGTTGGTATGCGTTGGAGCAGATGGTGCATCTGTCATGCAGGGTCACCGAACAGGGCTCTGTGTTAGATTACAAACAACAGTGGCCCCATATATGCTACCAATTCACTGCATGGCTCACAGAATGAATTTAGCATATAAAATGGTAAGCAACCATGAAAATGTTGCTAAATTAGAAGACCTAATAAGAGAACTCCATGCCTATATGTCAAGCAGCCCAAAGCATTTTCTGGAGTTCCAAAAATTTGCAATTGGAATTACAGACGGCAAAAAACTTCTGAAGGATGTGGAGACTAGATGGATCTCTTTGTATGAACCAGCATGCAGAGTTCGTGAGGAGTATCCTTCATTGGTTGGTTTCATGCACAAATACCGTCATGAAGTTGATAGGGCAAGGGACCTGTTGTTCCGCTTAACTGATTTGGAGACTTTGCTTACATTGGTTGGTATTCTTCCAATGTTAAAGGAGATCAATACACTGATGAAGCATGCACAGGGCAGATTGATCTATATCGTGGATTTTATACGGATGAGGAAAATGGTATGTCAAAGTCTTGATATATTGTACTGTTCCCAGGATAGTTTTGATGCACCTGTTTTTGAAAATTGGAGAGATTTATTAGATCTTAAAAATCCTAACACCTTTTTGAGATTTAATATCCACGATCACCTATGCATCTCTGTTAATGGGAGGGAAATACCAATGCACATCTTGCAAAGACGTCAAGATATTACAGGATCGGAACGAGAAGATGTTCCTGTGACACGTAATTTGTTTGAGTCTGTGATAGTTGAGACAAGAATAAAGCTTAAAAAAATTTCAGAAACCTTGTCATCAGAAATTAGGGAACGTTTCTGTAAAGATAAAATTCTGGAAGCAATGGGTGTGATGAATCCGAATTTTTGGAATACAGAAGGTGGCCGTGCAGACTTTGTCAGTAAGCATTTCCATAAATCAATGGGTACAATAATGGAACAATTTACAAAGACTTCAGAGCTCAAGGGTACGGAAATCAAAGGTATACTGAATGCCGATTTATTGAAGTTTCAGTCAACCAATTTTGCAACAACAATGAGGAACCAATATAAGAATTTAGATCAACCTTCTGAAAGTGGTGCTATTACAAGGCTGTGGCGAGGAATCTTTCAAAGTTCTATCTTACAAGAAGATATCAGTGAGTATTTCAGACTATATGAGTTATGCCAGACAATGATTTTGGGGTCTGTGGAGGATGAAAGGGTTTTCAGTGCATTGTCATTTATAAAATCAAAACTGAGAAACAGTTGGACAAAAATCTGGAAAGTTGCATGAGGTGTTACGTTTCTCGATACTCCCTCGAAACCTTTCCGTTTGACAGAGCAATTGCGCACTGGAATTCCCTTTGCGAAAGAAGAGGTGTAAATAATACAGCTACAAGTACAAATATTCCCAACCTTGAGAGTGTAATTGGCTCTTCGTCACATTCTACAGAAGACAACATCGACTTTGATGAAGCTATTGATAATGGACTGTTTCAACTTTAAGTAGGTATCTTCTTTATCTATCTTTTATCTTTATCATTAAAGATGTTACAGGTCTATATACTAAAAATGTCAGGCAATTCACCCATCTATCTACTAATCCATTTCTCGCGTTGGATTTTTTTAAAACACAGATCTAGCTCATTACCAGTGGCAGTGATGATTTCAACTTTAAGCAGGTATCTTTTTCCCCTTAATCTTATTGTTAATTTGTTTGTTACTATTCAATTTTTGACAGAGCAATTGCTCACTGGAATTCCCTTTGCGAAAAAAGAGGTGTAAATAATACAGCTACAGGTACAAATATTCCCAACCTTGAGAGTGTAATTGTCTCTTCGTCACATTCTACAGAAGACAACATCGACTTTGATGAAGCTATTGATAATGGACTGTTTCAACTTTAAGTAGGTATCTTCTTTATCTATCTTTTATCTTTATCTTTATCTTCATTAAAGATGTTTACAGGTCTATATACTAAAAATGTCAGGCAATTCACCCATCTATCTACTAATCCATATATCTGTATTTTTTCTTGGATGCTAAACAGAAAGGTTGTTAAATCTTATTAAATTTGGCATGGTTAACCATGGCAATTCACCCATCTATAATCTAATCCATTTCTCGTGTTGGTTTTTTTTGAAACACAGATATAGCTCATTACTAGTGGCAGTGATAATTTTATTGTTTGTTACAATTGGTTAAATACAATATATTATTTTTTGAAAACGTGGGTTGACATCCGTCCGAGGAAGCTGTTATTTCTCGGGACTGACAATGTCAGGCAACTCACCCATCTATCTACTAATCCATTTTTGTGTTGAATTTTATTAAGACAAAGATCTAGCACATTACCGGTGATGATTTCAATTTTAAATAGGTATCTTCTACAACATCATCTTATTGTTTAAAGATATTGTTGGTCTATATATTTAAAGATGTTACTGGGACTTCTCAGGACTGACAATGTCAGACAACTCACCCCTCTGTCTACAATGTCAGGTAAAACAAAGATCTAGCACGTTACCCTTGATGATTTCACTGCAATCTAATACGCAAGAGGTAAGTTAAACCCTATCATATTTGCAATTATGTTTAATTTATTATATATTAAACTATTAAGTTGAGTGAATTATAGATGCATACTTCATCTCAAATGGGGTCCACGTAATGGGATTATTCAGAAGATAAAAAAGATTGTAGCTAGAAGTATAGAGATTCAAATAGATTGATTGCATTTCACAAATCATTCATTAAAAAAACCTCTATCTAAATTATAATGTATTTTTTTTTAGAAATAGAAAAACATTGACATTCAATATAATGGAAAAACATATATAAGAAATTTATCGTCCCATTAGGTAGAATATATATACACTCAAAATTATTCCAACTTATAGACTCCCAGTTCTAATCCACAATACAGACTAATCTTCATGATAAAAACCTTATATGTTTTACATTAAACTTCAAAGTTCTGTATCGAGCTTGACCTATCTTTTAATCACATGGTTATTCCATCTTTGGTTAATCCAGCCTCCATAGCCTCCATAATCTACTCTACACAAAACAATATCCATGATAACAAAACCATATCTTTTAAACCATTGTCTTGATTATTTCCCAAGCTCTAATTCTTATGGCCTGGAATTTAACTATTTCATAATTGGCTAATCTAGCCTCTACATCAATGATTGTTTCCAGCAAAACGTTATTTTCTGATAAATGGTCTTGACTATTTTGGATGTCAAACAACCTCTCTAGTGAAAGATTATGCACTAATATAGAGGTGAATCTCTTTAAAATAGAATTTTCCTACACCATAAGTCTATTAAGGAGAAATCCTAAATAGTAAAGATCTGTTTCAAAACTTAGTTGCTATTTTTTCCCAAAGACATAATTTTCAAGATAATTAAAGAAATTAAATTGATCATCATATTTCATCAACATCTATCATTGATTATCAATTCTCATCATTCATCATCTTTCATCATCATCTATCATTATCATCATTCATCATCTACGTCCACATACAATTCATGACAATGCAAGTAAACAAGAAACATACATATAATTCATGATAATCACCATCTAATCACCATATAATTAAATTCAAATAACATATTACATACTCAATAGTAGAAGTTTTGAAATTCAATATTTAAAGTTTAGTCAATAATAAAAGTTTCTAATTTTGAAAGCCTCTTTTTCTTTAGAAACTTCTACTCTACTCTCTTCCCCAACGGCTTCTTCCACTCTGGCTGCACCTCTTTCCCCAACACCAGAAATAACCCCTGAACTTATGAGATCTTCTGCAGCACTGTCCAGATTTTTTAAAATTCTTTCCTCTTGATTTGTTGCATCTCCATGCGACAGCAAATTTGGATCAGCAGCTGCTTTTTCTTTGAACAAGATGTCAGGGTCAAGACCATGCTCTTTAATTATCCGCTTTAGTGTATTGTTTTGTTTGTTAACCAAAACAATATTTTGCTTCATATTTTTTGCAGCGGATAAGCTGTTCTTTGCTGTTTCCAAGTGAACTTGCAAAACCTTCGCCTGACTCTTCAAATTTTCATATTTCAACTGCACAAAAAGAGTAATGTCAAATCAAAATATGAATGTAAATTCAAAATTTCAAATTAACAAAAATGATTGTTTGAATGTATTAGTACTTACAACCGCTCTATCTCTTTCGGCATTTGCGATTGATACCAAATCCTTGTCCTTTGACCATTTGTTAAAATATGCCTGGGCCTCGGCACTAATATTTTCCAATCTGTTTAGTGCCTTATCTAAAATGCCATCTTTATAGTCGTTGTTAAAAGTGACAGTCCCACATTTTGCTTGGGTAAGTAAGGAATCCATCTTCGCAGGTTGATTCTGGACTGCAGCGTATAAACTGTCCCGTTGCCAATAATTTTCATAACGACTAATAATCTCATTGATAAGAACTTTGGCCCTTCTCTCCCATTCTATTAGCTGTTGGATATGAGGAACAATAAACTCACTGACATGGGATTGACAATCATTACCAATTAAGTTCTCCAAAGGATAAGGTGGAAACTCTTCACTATCTGATTCTGATGCAGACGATCTTGCTGGAGAAGTGTGGGGGCTTTCACCAAGATCAACTGCTATTTTCTGTCTTTGGGTGGGCTGATCCTGTTTTGAAAAAATAAATCAAGATTTAGATAAAAAAATTTAAATCAGAATGTAATTAAAAATTGTAAAGCATATTAAAATTGAAATTTGAAGTATACCTGCTGGCCTTGAATCATCTCGCGGGTATCGAAAAAACCAGTTGGGTCATTGCTATCAATGCCCAAATAATCTTCATCTAAATTTATATTGTTCAAAACAGATATGCCCGTTGCACTGGGCAAGCCACCAAGTGAGAGAGTTGGAATACGAAACGAGGAGTCAAGGTTTAGTGTCCCACTGGGGGCCGGAGCAAAAGTCATGCGTTTACCAATGGTCTTTTTCACTGTTCCTCTGGTTGGCATTTTAAAAATTAATGGTTGAGTTGGTGTCGCTGCCGTGGTTTGATCATGAATGACATGCGCTGTAAAGTACAAGAAAAAAAGAAAAATATTAGAACAATTCAAAAGTCAAAACTACGAAATTAAACGTCCTATAGAAAAGTTGTACCTTGTTGTCGAGGGGTTGTTTTTCTCGGTGCTACGGGTGGCCTTGTAGGAGTTGTACTCAGTGGCTGTTCAGAAGATATCAATGCATGCGAATGTATGGAGTGAGTTGGGGAAGAAGGTTCCAAAATCCCTGCAATTCATCAATATTAAATGTTAATTCATTTGGTTAAAATTTAAATTGAAAAAAAAATCTGCAACTTTGGAATTTGTAAATAATATATGAGAATGTATTACTTCTCTGGCGTTTAACGAGTTCAAACTGTTGAGGGTTTGGAGAGGAGTGAGCTTCCATTTCAGATTGGGAGTCCCCCGAAGCCTCTGCGTGTAGTTGGCCTCTTCCTCTCGACATCTTTTTTTTTCGGGAATGGCTTCAAGATATCTTCTCTGCAAAACATTAAAATTTAAGATTTAATAAATGTGCACTGTAATGAAGAAAATTGTAATACAATTACAAACTAAATAGTTTATACCTGCTGTTCTGCAAATGGAACTGAGAATTTCTTCAAAGCCTCATCAGAGCAAGTAGGAATTTCATTATGTTTTAAATTTAAAAGTGCCTCATAGTAGAAGCCGAGGAGATAGTTTGTTGAATAAATGAAAGGTTTATCTGAGACTTTTGAATTTGCTATGTCAGTTCTTATTTTTTTCGATAGAAATGTGCACCAATCGAATTTTCGTTTTGTGATAGTGGCACAAATGTATGCAATGGCCCAATTTGGTATATCTGTTTGGCGACCCTGCAAAACAATTCTGGCTTGAAAAAACGAAATAAGTGCAGCAAGAAAGTGATGTGCAATTGATTGTGTATCTACACCACGCCTGGATTTATTGACATGGGCTGCAAATGCGAAACAGTGAAAATTACTATAAATTTATAACAGAATTGTATCAGACTAAAAAACAGATTAAAAAATATGAATTAAAATGAATTATACTTACAATCAAAATGGAAACCGTACGTTGATTCGAGAAATTTCTTGTCATCTTCCGTGAGTGTTGCCTTGGTTGTCACAGTTGGTAAATTTCTTGATAGGAAGGCCCGTAAACCGATGTATGTCATTTGGTTCAATAGTGAATTGGAACATTTGGCCATCGTTCAGAGTAACATAAAATATACCGTCCTCTGAATTGTAGCATGACAGAAGGTAATTCAAAATATCCGGATCTGTTTCGAAATGGGGCATATTAACGAGCCCTGTAAATTCACACGCTTCCATTATAGCTGAATATTCTGAAGACATCTTTAAAGCCGTATGGATGTGAGGGCATAAGGGATTCCTGTAGGTTATCTTCGAAATCGATTGAGTTGGATTGTCCTGATTTTCTTCCTGAACTTGCAATTGGGAAGCATGTGAAGTCGACATTATAGTTGCAATAGCGTCTTTGTCAAAGATTTAGACCTGCAAAAATTCGAGAACGGGAAAACGAAAACGAGAAAATGAGCGGCACATGGCTATTTATAACCTAAATAGGGCGTCAATGTCCTCTATTGACGTGCGTCATTTGCCTATACTGACGCGCGTCATCTATATCCTTTGTGGCGCGTCAATTGAGTGTATTGTCGCGCGTCAATTGAGTGTATTGTCGCGCGTCAATTGACTGTATTGTCGCGCGTCAATTGAGTGTATTGTCGCGCGTCAATTGAGTGTATTGTCGCGCGTCAATTGAGTGTATTGTCGCGTGTCAATTGAGTGTATTGTCGCGCATCAATTAAGTGTATTGTCGTAGCGTCAATTGAATGTATTGTCGCGCGTCAATTGAATGTAGTGTCGCGCGTCAATTGAATGTATTGTCGCGCGTCAATTGAATGTAGTGTCGCGCGTCAATTGAATGTATTGTCGCGCGTCAATTGAGTGTATTTTCGTGCGTCAATTGAGTGTATTGTCGCGCGTCAATAGAGAACGATGTCGCGCGTCAATAGGGGGCGATGTCGCGCGTCAATACAGGACAATGTCGCACGTCATTTAATTACAATGTCGCGCGTCATTTAATTACAGTGTCGCGCGTCATTTAATTACAGTGTCAAGCGTCAATAGAGGACGATGTCGCGCGTCAATAGAGGATGAATACCAAGCGAAATTTTTTTTTTTGAATACTGTCAAATTCACCTTTCGCCGAAACAGGTTATGGGATATTCGCTGTATTTTCCACCTTCAATTTTATAGGGGTATTACACATTGGCTATGTTGTATTCACTTTTTTATTAAATATTCCCTTCAAGAGGTAATTAAATTCCATGTACACACATTGGATCTCTATGAGTAAACAGGATTAGTATGTTACCAAGTGTCTTTTTTTGGACCTTGTTCAAACTCTTACTCTAGTCCATATCTCGTCTCACGATTTGTGCCTTTGGCTAATCACTTCTTCATTGCAAGGATTCTAAGCTACATTCATATCATTCACATTATTATTCTACTTCTTTCAGAACATTCATGTGTATAAGATTACTTTTTGCCATGTTTTCAGACACCTTTGTCCCCTTTCACAAAAAAATCTTCTCCTTCCTTTCTATCATGTGATTTTAGGCCAACTTACACTGGGGGAATCCTTGCTTCTTCCCAGCACTTCATTGGTTTATGTTCATCATCATGTTGAACCTATCCATAATGGCCTTGGGTCCCACTTCTACCTGTGAAGAGTTTGCCTTTGAATACTCCCACCTAATCGTTGGGGAATTTTTACATCTTCACCTTTCTCATACGCATGTGGCCTTATGCCCTTATACATCCCATCTATCGCTAGGTTCATCCATGCTTCCTTATATTCCTGTAAATAGCTTCAGAAAACTTTCAAAAATAATCAAAACATTCAAATATGTTAGAAAAATAACAAAAACATTCAAATATGTTAGAAAAATCAAAACATTCAAATATGTTTAAGAAAACTTCTAAAAATGGAAAATCATCCTACAAAACGTCACTCTTTGGTTCTCACATGTCCATGTGTGCGACTCATGAGATCATCTTAATCTACCTCCATCAACAAAAGTTAGGTTGCTTACTTCATCTATACTCTGGGGCACAACGAGTTTCCTGGTACTATTTCGTAGTGCACATTGCTTTTTCATCAGACTGAAGTGTCCTCCATTTTCCCTTTGCATGTATCCTTGCTTGGGGCACCGTCATTAACCCTTGTCATTAATTTGAATAGGTTGGAATTGAAGCTTGATAACAAAAACATTACATTATGTTTCTCTGTTAGGTTAGCTTGTTTACTTTCTCATATTGCATTGCATTATGTATGTTGCATGGAGTTACACATATTTTACTTTCTTGTATTGCATTACATTTTGTATGTTGCATGGAGTTGGTTTTTTTAGCAATGGACATTTGTTCGTATATGGCTTTTCATGTCATACTACACTTTTTGGAATATCTTTAGCAATATGATGAAAAATAAAGTTGTTTAAAAGGCACTGGATGGATGTTAGCTCATTCCCCCTTTCTCATACTCCTTTTCTTCTATATCCCCTTTCTTTTCTTCTTCTTCACATTATCATTTCTTCTATTATCTTTCCATCATATTTTTGATAGTTGATCGAGTTCTTCTATCACCCCATCGCCAATCGAGGGGGCATCCTCCATTCTACTAATTTTTTTCTTCTATCCCTTCAAAAACTTCTACTTTTTTATGCGTGTTTACTTTCTTTGAAGTGACGTCGCTTATTTCACCCCAAAGAGGGGAAAATGTAGACACCTAAAATATGCTTACACTTAGCAATTCATCCAATCCAATCAATTAACGACACTTTGTTAAATCCCCATACTTTGCTCCACTCTCGAATGCCCATTTACAACACCTTATCAGTCATATTCTTCCCATATTCAGCTTATTTGGCTAATATCTCTCTTATTAGCTAAACATTCCTCCTTTTGACCATTCAAAACCTCCCTAGTTCTCTAGACCACTTCTATTAACTTCGTAGGCTATCAATCAGTCAAAATTGGTTATCCAGACCCCTCTCAACTCTCAATGAGTCTCTAATCACTTGCTAATCAAGTTTAAATATCCTAATCCTATCTTAACTAAGCCTAAAGCATGTTTATCCTAATCTAATCCTAAAATTGATTTTTGAGCTTTAGTCCCACATGCACCCAAAGTTCAAACTCTTCCATTTGGAAAACTATAAATGCAAGGCCAAGCCTACCTATTCAAATGACCACTTTACTCACAAGTCCTTCTCTCTCACATTTGGAGATATTGGCATTAGAAATCATTTGTGATAGCTTTAAGCTATAGAACATTTAGATCTTGGCCATCCTTCATTGGTGAAGCTCTTCCATCTTGCATCCATAACTTCATAGTAGGTTAGTAGGAGGGTATCTAACTTGGTCTTGTAGCCATTTTAGAGAGACCTCTTCACCTCCATTGAAGTAAACAACACATCTAATTTGATTTCTTAGAATCGACTAGGTTCATTTTTATTAAGCATTCATGGAGTAGAGAGTAGCATATATTCTAGGGTTTGAATATTTGTTTCAAATTTAGATATGCATAGATAGTTTCTTGGTTAGCTCTAATCCTATGGTGCATGGATGAGTTAGAAAATATTTGAGGTTCTTTAACCTCATTCCATAGCTTGTGAAACTTTTCATTGCATACAAGAACAACAATAATAGGAAAAAGAACAATAAAAATTTGATTCATACTAATAACCAAGCCAATAATGTTGAGCATTATATTTCATTTTATACTACCCTTTCAGCCTCCATTGATAGAAGATCAATCCTAGATATTGGTACATCTAGGCACATGACATATATGTATGATACCCTTCATGATATTATTGAGAGTCGTGAAAACATTTATCTAGGAGATAAATTTATCATCAAGTCTAAATGTTATGGCGATATTAATTTTTAAATGGAATCAATATGAATGTGTTATTTTTTTATAACTTAAAGAAGAAACTTTTATATTATTCTCAATTAACTAAATTTGACTGTAAAGTTGTGTTATTACAAGATAATTGGTATGTAAAAATAAGCTTGGTAAAGTAATTACTATTGGTTTATAAAAGAATGAATTGTACTTCTCTGATGGATTTATTGTTGAATATTGTATTTCCACTTATTCTTGCAATGTTGTTCAAGTATGGCATGTAAACTTTAAAATTTTGTACAAGATGTCACACATTAACCTTTTATAGGTATTCTTAAGATAAAATCAAATCATGAATCTTGTGAAAGTTTCTTTCATGGTAATAAACATGTACTACCATTTCACACACGCCATGAGTCTAATTCCTCTTTCTTTCTTGAGTTAATGCATAGTGATATTAGAGGTCCTTTAGAAGTAATGTTGAGAGGAAAAATGGCTAAGTAATAGCCACACACATAGGTTTGGAAGCGTGTGCGATGGGTACATGAAGGGGCATGTGCATGCAAGAAAGATCATCGTGTGAAAGTTCACACATGAGCATATACAAACATAGTTAGAGTGGCATCTAAACAAGGTGTTAAAATAGAAAAAATAAGGATAACGTGGGACACACGCAAAGGATCTAAAATTAGAAAAATCATATGCATGGAAAGTAAAGGATCATGCATGAGATCAATATAATAATAGGATTTAAGCATGTCATATATTTAGGTTAATCTATTATTATGAGGAGTTAAAAATCATGCAAGATATTTTTATATGCACACCTATATTTGGGAAAGTGCATTAAGTGATGAAGGAAAATTCCCAACCTGTGTGTGTGTGTGTGTGTGTGTGTGTGTGTGTGTGTGTGTGTGTGTGTGTGTGTGTGTGTGTGTGTGTGTGTGTGTGTGTGTGTGTGTGTGTGTGTGTGTTTTAGAGAGGTCGATTCGGTGAGTACGCAAGATTATGATTTTTGTATTAAGATCTAGAGATTATGGCTCTCTATAGGATTGTATATGGAACACAAGTCCTGTGTATTAGTTGAACTATGATGTAATAAGTTTTTGTTATATAATAAAATTATGCTTATGGTGGAGGATTGGAAATTTGAATGTTATTATTCATCTGCGGTGATGATTTATTTCCTTATTATATGTGTTGCCAAGCTTATGGTGTTCTCTTTGTATAATTGGTTGTTATTGATTATGAATATGGTAAACAGGCATGCTAACCTTCTGATAGGAATGAAAAAGGAGGGACCTGGTTCTTGTGCATGCCTCAGGTGAGCTTATAGATCTTTTTAGGTGAAGTTTCGATGTGCCTATCCATGGTTTGGGTAAATAAAATACTACATTTTGGTTTTGATTCCAGGACATCTTTTCAATTTTTCTACTAGGATGTTGCATGCAGATGGCATATTGACTATCTTTGGAGAGTATTGAGAGATGGATAGAAGAAAACCAAGATTCTTTTACACAAATATATAGTATTGGACCTAATTTTAATGCGTAAAAATGGGTAGAAGATAACATATATGACTACTTGTATGAGACGTTCTTCATCTTCTTTCTAGTAGAGTTATACCAATGGTTGAAAGCTTACGTGGAAAATAGAGGTCTCGACGAGGAAAGAAATTTTGGAAGTAGGAAGACTACTAGACTCTCTCGAATCGGATGAGACATGGAATAAAGATATAGATCATTGGTGGGAATGTGTATTGTGCAGCTATACTTTGGAGTATGTAATTTCGACATCATCTTTCCCAGAGGAACCAAATTTTGGTTCTTGCGTGACCCAAAATGATTTTATTTTCATGTGATACCCTTGGATATCAAGATCTTGATGGTATAACTAGGAATGGATAACTTACCTATGGCAAGATAAACCCTCAAAATGCATAGGGTTATGAAAAAATCTTGGAAGGATGGCATTGGTCTGACGAGAAGAGAGACAGATAGAAGAGATATAACTCAAGTATAATGATCTACGATAGAGGGTAGTTAATGAAGCATTGATATCGAGAAGAATGATGACTGGAGGAAGTGATGAGAGCCCCGTGGAAGATGAGGAGTTGCGATATCATGTCCTCCGGATGTTGATAAAGAATAGTAGAGAGAACCCACCAGCTTCCGATGAGAGAATGTTAGAGGAGATAATGAAGATTGTGGGGATGCATATGACCTAGCTTAGCTACCTAGCCCTTGAGAAATATGTTCTAGATTCAAAGGTAGTTGTTAAAGAGTGTCACGGTGAAGGAAATAAATTAGGATCCCCAAGATGGATAAGAGACATACATAGACATTTTTAGTTTCATCTTAGGAAGCGCAATAGATTAGAGATAAGAATATGGTAGCACAATAGGAACTAGTGTTTGGAATAATTTTAGAGGTATTTTTATATCCATTTTATCTGGATAGTGTGTTGGCACATGGACCATTATAATCAACTCTATAGGTGCTAGTATAGCACAAAATATTGGTTTCAAATATAATACAAATACTAGGATGTAGGGGAGTTCATATACTAGACCCGAGGTCATGGCGGAAGCCTTGGGAGGATTAGGAGGTCCCCCATGTGGAGGTAATACTAGTGGTGGATCATATTCTAGATATATTCCTAACCTTGGGTAGGGTCATTGTTGCCACAATAACCACCACAACAACCACCTCATAAACCATTGCAAAAAGCACAACAAAAGACACCCCAAGTTTTCTTTGAGATGTCTCTCCACTTTCTATAGTATATAGGTGTGGAGGATGTGGCTAAGCACATGTATAAGCATGAATTATTATGAAGAGATAATAACATAACAACTTCTAATAGGAATGCAAGTCATTTTTCCACCACACTTCAAACAATTGGTATAGAAAATATGATCCACATCAAACTGTGGTGGATTATGATGTGTTACATGCTACATTTTTTTCTGAATTCCACGTTCCATAGTTTGAGAAATAGAGTATTATCATCCTTAAGGATATCAAATGGGGCTTATCTAAAAGTTTAAGGGAGTGTGATGTGTGGTTTAAAACTTATTTTCTAAGATATATTACAATATCCACCATATTCAACATGCAAAATGTTTTATTGGAGGTTCCTTGACTTCATTTTGAAGGGATTTATCACACAAAACATACACTAATCCATAGGAGGCTTTGGAAGTAGCTTCACACGCTAAAATAGTTAGGAGTGCAAACATTGGAGTAATCCATTTTCATGAGGCATAAATAGTATCTATGGCTGAGAAATTAGAGAGTATTTATACCAATTCGAGTGCATGATACATGAAGTTGATTGTGGTGCATTGACTAAAAGTAGAGGGACATAGAAATGATTTTTGTTTGTGCATGAATGTGGGCGCACTATTACGGTCTTGTGATATTTTCCACAAGAATCATGATGTATGGAGTTTTCCCCTCTTTTAGTGCACAAGAATGAAATATTTATCCATGTCCTGTAAGATTTTTGATGCACATACCCGTGATACAAAATATTTTTGTTTGATGGACCAAATCCATGAGGCATGCAAGACTAGATTATGGTAGACCAAAGTGGCGAGAAGCTCTCGGACACAAGAATCTCAGCCTACTACAGGGTACAACAATGGAGATGGTGGGTTTTAAGTTGGATATATGAGCATAGGATTTTTTGTTAGAGGAAGTTAGACATGCGGGACTTGTTATACTTGTGGTTCCCCAGATCATTACTAGCACAAGTTTCTGGAGAATCAGGTATGCACGTATTGTGGAAAGCAACATAAGATTGAGGAATACCCTGATCTTTATGAGCATATTTGTAAGAACAAAAAAAGGAAAAATGTGTGGGGATGATCAAGGTATAGAGCATAAAGAATGTGCATTGGGCACCTAAGAAGATAGTCGATCTGAAGCTTCAGCCTCTTTCAGTGACTAATCTCATAGAAGCAGTAAATGCATAGGAGACTCTTAAAGAAAAACCTCTCATCAGGAGATAGGATATTATGCATGTTAAGTATCAATATGATACTCATCAGAAAGAGGTATATCAAGAAACCATGGGGATGATTAGATATTTTCAAGGTGAAATCCATTTCTTGAAGGAAAAGTTACATGAAAGGGAACATGTGAAGAACATTGAGCTGCCACATAAGGATGTATATGATCGAAGGAGATCAGTAGGATGTGAAGGTAGGAGAACCTTATTCCTCTAATTGGATAATGGCTACAAGAAAAGGTATTTCCCATTGGATTTGAATGTGAGAACCATATATTACATGTGAACTTATGTCCATGCAGAACCATGAATATGACAAGGAAATCACATTGGATACATTGATTGATTGTTGGCTAGTGAACAATATTTTTATTGACATGAGACACGGAGGTGAATTTAATGAGCTTTTATGTATGGAACTAGATGTGAAGGCCACCATTATATCCATCTTATAATGTGTGGCATATGGAAAACAAAACAAAGGCCATGCCTATCGAGGTATTGAAAGATGCAATAATCACTATTCAAGGGGCCAAGTTTACAGGATATTTTGAAGTATTGGAACTTGTTAAGGCGAGATAATTTCCCACAATTTATTAGGTGACCTTAGTGTTATATTAATAATGCATACCTATGCTTCAACAAAAGGTACATCATTTTTGAGAACAAGGAAGAGCATGTGGTCATACCCTTAGATGATGTGAAGTTTGTGCCCTATTTTGATCCTATGAGTGAAGAAGAGTTGAATAGTATTTATGCACATACGGTGCACGACCCTAAGAATTTGGATCCATCTAAGGAAGGCATACTTAATTGGGAATATGTGTGGTCTATCGGTGACATGGTCGGTGTTGATTGTGATAATTGGGCCCATAGTATGCATGAAATGGTTGGAAACAACGTTAAGGGAAGATTTACCTATATTATTAGGTTGTGCATGATTAGGTGCTTATGAAAAAATAGGTATACATCAAGAAATATTCAGGATTTTCATCTCCAGTATACCTAGGTGCTTGTGATTTACCTAGGTATACTGGAGAGAAAAATCCTGAATATTTCTTACATGCCATGGAATAACAATGGAATAATGAGGTGGATAGATGGAATGTGTTGGTGTATACCTTGAACAAGACAATGAGTGTTTTTGTGAGCGAAACATAGGGATAGTATTTTAGGCTTAAACGAGGTAAGAGTAGGCTTTGTGACAAGGTTTACTCGGTATAATACCTCTTCTCTTATTCGTGAGTATGATGGAAAGACTCCATCTTTGGTACACGTCCATAACAATGAGAGACATTGGGCACAAGTCAAAGTATGATTTACCACCATTCATGTGGGTACTTAAGTTTTTCTACGTTACATGGATACGCGGTTGTGTGGTATGTCTATGTTGAGCTCAAGAAATAAAATGCAAGTTGGCATGATATGGTGAAGGTATGACACATACTTTTGATTATTTTTCTAATAATCCACCACTATATGAGTCCTTACAGATAATAAAGCACATCACATTGGGGGATAGAACAAAGGTAGAAGAACTCATAGTTCATCTCTTGGGAGAACTTAGGACTATGGCATGTGACGACATAGTGGACACGAGAATAAATACATCTAGGGCATGCATGGAAAGAAAAATAAAAAGGGAATATGGTATATCTTGTGGATGATGAAGAGGTATAAAACCTAAATATTAGCCACATATAAGGTTCACGTAAGGTAATAGACTCTAAAGATGAAGAAACGTGTGCATACCATGTTCTATGAAGACCAAGAAGTTTAATATTTGGACCGGTAATGCTTCTAAGGAGGTTATCATTGGATATTACTACTCATAACTGTTGGAACATAATGATTAAGTGGTCAGCTAACCCTTAATTAATATGGGTCCTTCACTATTATATAGGTTAAATATTTAATAATATGAAATATTTTTCTATTAGTAAATATTCATACCTAGGTAATATACATTAGGTAAGTATTTAATAATGTGAATCATTTATGTTTATATTTATTACATACACTCACCTAGGTATATGTTTCAACCATTTAGGTTAAAAAGGTGGGTCGGGAGACATACCCGATCACCTTATATAAAAAGGACTTTAGGTCCTCATTTGATATATTCGGAAATATATCAAAGGTGTGCAAATCAAGTGATTTGGTTTTACCCTTAGTAAATAGAGTTTCAAAGGAGGAGGTGACCTTTTTGGATGTAAAATAAATTCTTTGAAGTAAAAGACTATTTTCAAAGTGTATTTTACCCTATTGGGGTTTTCCACTATAAATATTATGTCACTTGTGTTATTGATTTCTGTAAGTATTTCTTTATTTACTTATGTTATGATGTAATCTTTATTTAAATATTTATTATAAAATCATGTAATATGTAAGTTAATTAAATCTGTATTTATTAGAATCCTCAAATTCTAACATGGTAATAGAGTGATGTAAATTAAATAAATTAAGATCAAATATTTTGTATTTTATTTATTTAATTTATACGGATTTTTTCAACCAACCCGAAAGGGTATTTAAAAGTATCCGGTCCCCTTCTTTTTTCCCAATTTATTTTGGCATTACATTTGTGCAATTAAACTCTCGGTAAAAATTTTAGGGTTTTTCAATTTTAAATCCCTAATTTTTTTAGGGGGAGATGTAATATGATATGATTCTTAATTTCATTTACATTTTATAAATTATATGGAATTAATGTTTGTTTGGAGATTGATGTGTGCACAGGTGAAAGGGGCTTCAAATATTTACTGCGCATGAAAGTCACATACAGAAAAAGAAAGGATTTATTACTATATGAAATAATTTTCATGTTTTCTATAATTTCAAATGTTTGCAGGTTAAATATTTTGGAAGGTAAATTCATACCCATGTTCTTTGGTCCCCTCTAAAAGGATTTGATTTGAAAAACTATAGTTTATAGTTAATCTATAACTATATCCTATATAATTTGAAAACTATATTATTTTTTTAAATAAAAATATATATAATATAGAATAAGGTTTATATAATAATTTATATAAACATCATATTAAAATTTATATATTTTTGAAACAAAAATATATATTAAAAGCCTTAAACCATATTAAAATTATATGGGATTAAGGGAAGAGTAAATAGACCATATTTTAAGCCTAAATTTAAACTTAACTTATAAATCTAGGCATATATAGTTTTTTTTTTTTTAAAGAAACAAACCTAAGTTTGAATCATATTTTATATATATGGTTATTTTAAACCGCTTAAAATATAAATTTTATTAGATTTGGTTTATATATGTTTTAAAAAAAAAACCAAAGTGCTTAATTTTTTTAATAATGGGCCGTGTTTATTTCTTGGCCATGAAGGGATTACTTTTTAAATCTTAATACTTATTAAATAAAACCTAACATGTATCCCTAACTATTTATATTATCCATGTAAGGGGACGACCCCATTTATTTAGGTCTTATAGTTTATAAAAAAAAATATAAATAAACCTATTTAAAGGTTTTCTTTTATATAAGAGTGGGAGTGGAGAATAAAATGAGATAATATCTCAGGTATAAATGTGGAACTCTCAAGTATAAATGGAGAATTAAAAAAGGGGGCTAGTTTATTGGTGGCCCACGTGAAGTGTGGTAAATATTTATTAAAATATTGGTAGTTATAGCCACATAAAAGTTTTAAAGTTTTTAGCTTGCAGGAATTATATAAAATATTTTACAATATTTCCATACTTTTAAATGTGTGCGGGGTAAAATTAAGAGTAAATGAAGGGAGGAGACAAGGTTCATGAAAATAGGGATTTCAATTTATTTCATTGGTCGGGTGAAATTACTTGTCTAAAATATGTAGGTTAATCTATACTCTCATAAATCTACTTACACCTAGTAAAATTCTTTTAACCTGGTCTATGTCCTTTAAACCCCTTTAATAAGGGTTATGTGTTTTTTAATATAAAAACAATATACTATAGTTTATAATTTTTATGAACTATATGTTGTTTTTTATTTTCATTCTATAAATTATATACATTTTTTTATTAAAAAAAGTGTATATATTTTTACATTATAAATTATAATAGGTTATTATAATATGTTAAAATATAACCTCCCTAATATTATACATAAGAAGAAATTCTAGAATTTCACATTCTAAAAATACACAAGTTTTCACTTCATTAAATTTGTGGTGGGTAAGTGCACAAAGTTGGTTGACAATTCGTGGACATAAAACCCGAAATAAAGGAACGCGATTGCGGTTCTCGAATTCAGTTCGATAATTATCGAACCTAAAGCGTGATCGTAGAACTCGAGACAAAAATTAGCAGTCTCGCGACTCCTTATTTTCCTCATTTTTCATTTCAAACCGTGATTTTTCCTAAACGTTTTTCACTCGCACTTTGAATACCACCTCAAAATTTCTCATCAGACTTCTGGATAGCGATAGATTCAACCATGCCACCAAGATGAGGAGGTAAGTCCCCAATTGTAATCATTTTTTTGCATTTTAGGTTTTTTTTTGCATTTTCATTGGTTTTTTGAAATGTTTGTTTATGTATACAATTTTCTTGTTTTATCAGTTGGTCGGTAAGCTTGAAATCGTGCAAACCATCAAAATATTCCTCAAAACCCGCCAAACATTCCTCAAAACCCTTCAAACATTCCTCAAAACCCTCCTCCAAACATAGATCTACCCTCCGTGGCTCTTTTCTGTCCCCATTGAGCTAGCGAGGAACGCAATATAATATCATTGGAAGAATCTGAGAAAATAAAATTGTCATTGAGAACCTAATTCAAACTATAAGACAAAATCATGCTACAAATCCATCCCACATGACTTTAGCCAATACATTACAAACATTGATTGGTGAAGTCGAGTCATGACCAACCAAATACATAGATGGAAAACCTTTAGAAGGTGTAGGCGGTGGTATGCGAGATAAACTATCCCATGCGGCCGTAAAAGATAAAAAAATTGGAAAAGACCTCATTTTTGCATTATTTACGACCCTAGAACCAATGCCCCCTATAGTTACTTGCAAATGGTTCCCAATCCATTGGTGCCATGATAGCGAGAATCAAAAACAATTTTTGGGACCGATGGTCGATGGTTTTGATTATCCACTATGCAACAACAATGAGGTTCCTCCTTATTCTTGAAGAAATTATATTGCGAGTTTGTGCTCAATGAGGTCCCAAATTATTTTGACTTTTCGACTTTTTGGTCAAGGAGGTGGCTATATACACAGAGAGCAGACTTGGTGCACACATAGGTCGGCCTAGGATCCCCCATGCCCCAAAACTCCCACCTTTGCCTTGATTATCCCTCCTATAGTGAAGGAGGTTATGGAGATTGATACATTACATGCATTGAGGGAGCTCACTGACACTCTCACCCAACATAGTGACCAAATTGCATCTAGTGATGTTGGTAGAGGCACAGTTCTAGCACACCACACCACTATGGATCATGTGGTGCCGTATGCCTTAAAGCGAGACATTATTTTTGGTTCACAGGATTTATTTTCTATAGATGAGATGTTGGGGAATTTTTTTGGAACTGGTGCCACTGATATTGGTCTTTCACAGGTAAATTTCAAATAAATTTAAATAATATATACATAGAATAGTTTAATTCACATGTTTGAGATATTATATATATATATATATATATATTTGATTGTACGTCATGTACATACATGTAAAAAATTAATTTTTATTTTATTTTAAATAGCAAGAGCCGATGAAGGAAACATCTGGCATCAACATGCTAGCTCTTATGAGATGGGTGTGTTTCAAACGTAAGTTTCAAGTTGTACAAACTTACATTTTTAATTTCATTTGATTGCACTAGATTATTATTATAATGTTTCACGTGTATGTTGTACATATTAATATTTTTCTCTTTTATACACGGGGAGCACAGCGGGTCATCATCCGCTCGGGAGGCGAGGCTACTAGCATGTCTCGCATGAGTTTTATGCGGGTTAGTAAATCTCTTTACACTTTTTTCTAGTTCTTGAAAGTTCACGAGGATTACATGCTTTGGACCTCTGTTATGTGGTGCACAGTCATGTAGATTTTAATATTGATTTGTACATGTTTTTTGTATAGCTTATGACTGCTAGAGAGACTCCTCCATATATGTAGACTATGGAGGTTGCTGTAGATACTGCCATAGCATCTGCAGATCCACTAACTGAGGTACAATTTTTTAAATTTGTTAAATTTTGGAGGTTCATTATTTCTTATTACTTAAATCTACAATATCAAATTTTGTATGTATATGTGAAATATTTAATTTGAAAATTAATTATTTGTATGTAGCTTACCCCTCATGAGTCTATTGTTGTCCCTACGATGCGTCAACAACAAATTGATAGGGATCATGACATTGTGGTAAGATTTCACATGCATTTTAACTAAATTGTACAAGTTTCTAAATTTTGAATGTATTTTAAAATTTTTGGTGTTAAATTTTTTTGTTTATGAATGTGGAGTTAGGTTACGGGCATGCTTAGAGACACCTAGAACCACATGGATGAAATCAGAGTGGCATCTCCCTCCACTACATCCCTAGGTCGTGGACGTGCTACTTCTAACAGGGTGAAGAGAGGGAATATGTTTCATGAGTAGATTCATAGTGGACACTGGATGTACATATGTGGTCATGAGTAGATTCATACTCCATTGTATATATATAGCCTTTTGCGACCACATGTGATTCCATATGTAAATTATGACACACTTAGTTTGAGATGTACACATACATTATGAACTTATACATATATATTTTCGAGAGACGTGCGTCTGGAGAAAACCTTTTTGATTCTTATATATCCATGTGTGTTCGTTTTCATAACGATAAATCTGAACCATATGTGTTTGATTTGATTTCATTGCACGTATGATAGCCTTCTATATATGTTTTTATAACCATTTAAATTAGTTACGTGATATATACATGTTTGATTTAAATATTTAATCATGTCTTCTTGTATTTGGATTGAGATGAAATTTTTCATTAGATTAGGTATTTTCATATGGTTTCCTAATTCAAATTTCAAGTGTTTTCAATCTCTAGAATTGCAAGGATCTAAAAAGGTAAGTTTTTTCTCTAAAATTTTAAATGGGATGCTATAAAAAATTAGGGTACCAATGGAAAATATTTTTAGATCATCTTCAAGGAGTTCACATGAGTAGAAGTTATGGGTAAAATTACAAGGAAATGGAGCAAAAATGAAGGAGATATGAGCAAAAATGTGATTTTTGCAATAGGGTTTCTTGAAAAATTAGTAGCATAACTAAATATACTAGCAACAATGAAGGAAAAGGAAATATTTTAAAAAGGGATTAAAAAAATGGCTAAGTGTATGTTTATACTCACCTCTTAACATTAACCTAGCTAACTCACCTTCTAACTCATCCTTGACCATTCTAGATTAACTCGGGTTACATGGCATGACAGGGTAGGGTTACAAGCCTTAAGTGACAAAGGGACTTAAAGGGGCACTGTGAGAAGGGGTTAAGTATTCATGAGAGGGGGAAACATAATCAAGTTGGGGTGCTGAGGAATTGAATACCTAGTGAGAATGTTACAAGCCTTAAGTGACAAAAGGAGAGATTTCATGTGGTGGTGCATTCTGATGTCCCAAGTTGAAACTTGGGTAAAAATTTGACAGTAAGCCCTTATTAGTATTCTTAGGTTCCACCCATCGCATGAAGAATCCTCCTCTAATGAAGGATTCTTAGTATTCTTAGTATTCTCCCTGAGAGGTGTACCAAGCGCATGCATTCTTGTGCCAAGAATGCACAATGGCTTCTTTTAGAGCTTCAAACCTCTAGGTGATGGTATGGGACAAAATGTCATACAAGTTCTCTGAGTCAGATGAAAACACAACTGAGCTCACCAAGGAATGAGAATCAAAATTATTCATCTCACTCACAAATGGGATATTATTTTCCCAATGGAATTTCTCTTTCTTGATCTCAACTCTATTCCTATTGATTTTCAAAAATATGACCAAGAACAATCTAAACAAAGAGATAATCTCAGGAAATAGATCATGTTCCATTTTTCAAGGATCATGCTCACCCAATGGTCACATGTCCTTCTTTGCAGTATGAATGCTTGATCTTGCTTGTTGGACTAGGGGGTTGAAGTTTCAGATGGGAGACATTGCTTCAATTTTAGGCGAGAGATGATTAATATCATGCAATCAATGATGGAACTTATGAATAAAAGGTCCTCACACATATGTTACCCTAATTGTTTGATGATTTGTAATTATACTCCTAATTCTGTGTCTAGTGATATGTGATGAAGAATCCTATTACAATGCAAAAATAATGAGCATGTAAGCACATAGCTAGGGCAGTAGAGGATGGAGAGAGATCACCACAACAACATAGCTCAAGAGAGAAAAGCAAGGATAGTGATGAAGTAGGTCTAAGAGGAAAAAGGAAAGTACAAAGAGAACAAGAGAGATGGAAGGTAAACAAGTGAAAAATTGAATGTATTGAGTCTTAGGAAATGAACGGAGGTGAGGAGTGAGAAGTCATGCCTCAGGATGTCATGGAACTAAGCAGTGTGCCAGCATGTCCGAGTGGCCGGGTGAACGCTAGAGGAGGTGGTGTTTCGGTGAGTGAAAGGGTCGTTGCTTAGGGCTACTTCATTCATTCGGGCGTAGTCCCTTAAGAGCCCTCAGACCAAAATATTGTTCAACTTTGACGGGTGACTACTTGGACTCCATAGCACCTAGAGATGCCTCATCTAATCTGACACCTAAACATATAGACCCTCTACAAAAGCCTCTCTCAGTTTTTTCCTTCTCATTTCGGTGCTCTCGCTGCCCTATTGTTTGTAAATGCACGAAATAGTGCAGTTGGAGCAAGTGATTGGTTGTCAAATGCTATATTTTACAAACGGTGGGTCGTGGCACTGAACCAACTACGCCGAAAAATCCAGGTGGCCAGGTGAACACTAGAGGAGGTAGTGTTTTGGTGTGTGAAAGGGTCGTTTCTTCCGGGCTACTTCGTTCGAGCATAGTCCCTTAAGAGCCATGAGACCAAAATATCGTTCAACTTCTACGGGTGACTACTCAGACTCTGTGGCACCTAAATATGCCTTGTTTGATCTAACACCTCGGTGTAGGGACCCTCTACAAAATCCTCTCTCAGTTTTTTCCTTCTCATTTCAGTACTCTCGTTGTCATATTGTTTGCAAATGCGCAAAATAGTGCAGTTGGAGCCAGTGTAAGGTTGTCAAACGCTATATTTTGCAAACGGTGGGTCATGGCACCAAACCGACTGCATTGGTACATCTGAGTGGCTAGGTGAACACTAGAGGAGGTGGTGTTTTGGTGCATGAAAGGGTCATTGCTTCCGGGCTACTTCATTTGGGTGTAGTCCCTTAAGAGCCCTGAGACCAAAATATCGTTCAACTTCGATGAGTGACTACTTAGACTCGTGGCACCTAGAGATGCCTTGTATGATCGATACCTCGGTGTATGGACCTACAATAGTCTCTCTTATTTTTTTCCTTCTCATTTTGATGCACACGCGTAGGTATGGTCTTGTAAACACTTGGAGAGGAGTCGTTTTCAAAATTTTCAACTTTTTCAAAATTTACAACATTTTCAAAATTTACAACATTTTCAAAATTTACAACTTTTTCAAATTTTACAACTTATTCAAAATTTACCACTTTTTCAAAATTTACCACTTTTTCAAAATTTACAGTTCTTTTTCAAATAATGAAAGCTTCTCTTAGCTTCGAGAATTTAAAATTCTACTATGAGTGCCAACCACATGAAGGTGGAAGCTTTTCTGGCACCACTAACCTAAACATAAAAGTGTTAGTCAAAGAAATTTAAGTTTCAAATCAAAACCATATACTATCTATATATGTACAAAATACGCAAATTTAAAATAAAATATATTCAAACTTAAATCTAGATCTTTAAACTAAAAAATTTATATATATATTGAAAAGAAATTATATATACCAGACATGAGCATTGTAAATTCATTCCAATGAACCATCAGGATCGGATCTACTCTGAATAGTAGACAAGATTGCTTCATGATCTGACTCTCGAACCTTCCAAAGAATCTTGTTATTAGGCCTTCCTCAATATCTATACAGTTGAATATTTGTCGCTAGAACTAGATGTGAATATAAGAGTATTTTCTTGTGTGTCTCAAAGTCTTCAAACACCCAAACAGAGGAGTTTTTAATGGATACTGTCGAAGCCAAGTTCTAGTAACTACCACTAACCCTATAGGATACTCAATATCTTCACCATCTATAATAGGAGAAGTCAACTTATTTCTTTCCTTGATGCAACGACATAAGAAATAGTCTATTCCTTCTTCATTGTCTTCTATCGCAATTACTACAAACACATGTCCTACAAAAAAATAACTTGGTGAACAACTCAAATTTAAATTACATATTAAAATTTCAATGGACATAACTCAATACAAAAATTAAATAAATAACCATAAATACCTTGTCACACCAAAATCAAAAAAATTCAAAGTCCTTGGATGTTGTAATTTCATCTGTAGAAACAAGTTGTAATGCTTGTGGAGGTTGATAACTAGGAAGCGGAGTTAGAGGCCTACAAATCCATCCTTCCACCCATTCTTGTGAATCACACTCAGCAGTGATAAATTTGATACAAGATGCATAAAAATATGTCAACTTTCTTGTTCATATGGCCCACGAAGTAGTTTCGAGCTACTGAAAATGAGTGCATATCATTGGACCCAAAGTGAGTGTCATACAATCCTCATAGTAAGCAATATATTATTCCTCTATCAACCAAAAATATCTACAAACTGTAGAATTTTCTTGAGAACCTCGGGTAATGTTGTCAATACACCATTCCACTATGCTCTTTGTGTCTTTTAATTTAGCACCACCTTTGTACTTTAACTCTTCTCTTGCAAGAGCTATTTTCACACATGCCTCTGCACCGTCATGTTCTCCTTTTCCATGTCCAGCCTCAGTGAAACTCCAAATATGTTGCACACCCATCTTGACGTGCATTCTGCTCATCTAATAAAACATTCGTGCATTCTTAAACTGAGATGTGTAATTATCTGACCATATATAATGTTGTTTGAAGTGGATGTCCCTATCAGACAAGTTTTCATAAAATAACTGGAAACACCCTTGCACAAATTCAATAGAATGAGTATGATCATCACTGATATAAAAGTGGTACTCTCTTAAAAAATCGATCATTCTCTGTATTGTCAGGAGAATGTAGAAATGCTATATGCACAAAAATGGCAACTTTTACTGAGTTGTAATATTGCGATTGAACCTCCATTTGTGGTTGCAATATGTAATTCTCTATAAAATCAACCATTGAAACAATAGTACCAATAGGAAATGTGTCTTTGTATAGCTTGAATTGTTCATCCAACCATCGAGCTCTATGTGTATGCCTCGCATACTCATAAACAATTTCATCCTTAAATTTTCTCATAAATTGAAAAATGGCATTTGTTTTGTAACTAGCTCACACCATTTAGACTCTTTTCCATCTTTCAACTGGTATGTAACTGATTTATATTTATCAAACTCAACTAAATTATGTCTTATTGTACCTTTAATTTTCTCATGGATGTAACTTTTTAATTTAGGTAATCGCCGCATGTGTACTACAACTTCCATCTAAACAATCCTGACTATAAAAAAATTGTCCAACTTTTTCACAAAATATAGTAGGAATGAAATCCTGGAAGATATTGGTGGAACTTGAACACCACATTCCGATAACATAGTTTCAGAATAAAAATTAGAACAAATACGTAAAAATTTAGCATAATACATCGCAAATTCAACATGTTGCCTACAACAACAAGTGGTGCGAGCGTGGTTGATTTTCACATAGAATGGTTTCAACATTTCAAAAAAACATTGACTAATTTTAATTTCCAGATTCTCTTGTTCAAACTTACGAAAAAATTGAGTTTGAGTCATATCTAAGAAATGCTTTGGATGTGGTTCATGATTAGTAGAACCAACTCTCCATTTTATAACATCTCTTGTATTAGGTGAAACTCTAGTGTTATCATGCCAAAATTAATAACAACTTCTCTTATAACATCATAATTATTTTTGTCCTTACATGGTGATCTAGCAGAAAATGCCCAAAAATTGGCATTATTGAGTGATTGTAGGATATTAAGTCTTTTAATTGCTTTCATTAGAGTTTTTGATTAACTTGCAACATTCGACTTGTTTGCGTAATCAAACGTTGTTTTTTTATTGATTCACTTACAACACTAGTAGTAAGTACACGACGCACAATATTACTATCCCTAGTGCATCTCTTGACACCAACAGTGTGATATGCATCATGAAGGTTTTCAACAATTATAGAGGTTTGACCACGTATATTAGATGTTGTCAATCCTAAGGTGTTTAATGTAGGTCTCATTTTAATCAATTTCATCAAACTAACCAACAACTAACATCTTTGGGAATCATTTAAAATTTCAAAATGATTATCCCAAATTTCAGTGGCTTTTCTTCTGATTTTTCGTTTAGAAAGTTTGTTAGACATTGGTTTCAAAATGTTTTCATCAATTTCAATAAAAAAATTAGGTTTCTTACGTAAAATCCTAGGAGGTGTTTTTGTCAAATTTTGCTTGTCTATAGTTTCAACATGAATTTCCTTATTCACATTTTCATTGTCTCCTTCAATTTCAACATTTGCTACATCATGAGTATTTAATTCTTCTTCAACATTGACAGTAAAAACTTCTTCATCACGAGTATTTAATTCAACTTCAACATTGACAGTAGAAACATTACCTAGTTCTTCATTGCTTACAATAGTTGGGATTGAAGATGAACCTCTTCTAGATTCATGAAGTTTCGTATTTGCTTAGTATTTTGAATTTTGCCAGCCTCTAATTTGTTTGGTGTTTTTTTACTTAATGACTTCCTTTTGACTTCATTTTTTTTCTCCCATGATGTTTTGCTTCCGGTGATAAGAAAAACATGTAGAAAAAGACATAATTTCGCAGTAATTCATATGGTAAGGTCGAGAGTAAAAATCATATAGTAATTTAGAAATTGGGATGTGTGTAAATATGATTTATGAACCGCGAGCACACTTTATAAACCGCGATCGCGGTTTATAAAGCACGCTCGCGGATCTATCTGCCGAACCTAAGCCTCGGAAAATCTTTTTTTTTTCCCCAACCAAAGCTATGGAAGGTCATTATAAAGTGTAAAAGGTCAAAAAATCTCAAATCTAATCTTCCAAAAACTTGAACCATGCTAAAAACTGAAAACATTTCACAAAAATGGTGCCATCGCGTAGGGGAGACTCTTAGCTTCGTAGAAATATTGTTTTTAAAGTGAATAGAATAAGATAAATATCATTTTATAATTTTTACCAACAATAGGTCTTTAAGACATTTTTTTACCGTGAATGTTCATGTCTACGTTTAAGACTCATGTAAATTTTGTTTCGCTTATCAAAATATGATAAAATTATACCATCCCAAGCATGGAAAAATTCTATACACGTTAAAAAAATATTTGATTTCGATATTTTTTGATATAGTTATGGCGGGAAAACGGAAAGTGCTCCGTTTTCTAAATATTTTCATACCACTTTCACGGAAAAAATTAAAAAAATCTATATTTCTAAAAAAATACAAAATAAAATCCATCCCAAGATAGACAACTACATCTAACATTTCACCAAAAAAAAAAATAACAAAATTTGGTCATCCAAAATGCGAGGCAAACGGACTACTGATCTTATAAGTTTTTTCAAAAAAACTAAGTCATATAATTTTAAGTGTTTATTATAGCTAAACTTGTCTATTTTTTAAAAATAGTATTTAAGAAACTAGATTCGAATGCTATGATTCATATGTATATAAATTTTTCTAATTTAGAGTGCGTGTATAGCTAATAATCCCTACAAGTTGAGATTTTGCTATTTTTTGCAATATAACGTCCATGGATGACCCTATATTTTTCCATCAACTTCCTGCACTTACCCTGGTCAAATGACCGTCATGGTAGACCAAACATAAGACAATATGACGGTCATTTAGATGTCAAATTTAATCTCATAGGTTCCTAAAAACTTTAATGTGTTAAAATTGATGGTCAAATGGTTGTCATGATAAACCAAAAAATAAGCCATTATGACAGTCATTCAGACGTCAAATTTAAGCTAGCCATATTTTTGTGTACATTAATTTTTCAGAAATTTGAAATTGTTATGCATTATTAGGGGTCTCTTTTTCACTTTTATATGGTCAAAAATATGTTTTATATAAATTTGGGGTATAATGCAGAGCCCTTTATAATGCGGGTTATTATTTTGATCATGGGAGGTTAATTAGTATGCATTGTAATGAAAAAATTAGTTATGATCAAATAGTTTCTTTAGATCTGATTTTATTAAAAATGTTGTTTTTATCGATAAATATATATCTAACTTTGTGGTATATTGTATATTATAATGGGGTGTGTTTTATAGGTTTAGGAAAACAATGACGTCCAACTATTTCTATCTTAACAAAACTCAGATCTTGAATGAAACCAACTACAACATTTGGGTCAAAATAGAATTTATGGCGAGGAAACTCTAGATGATTGTTTCTAGATCTGAGGTTTCTCCCACCAGTCGTCAAGCAACTATAGATAACATGAATGCATTCTTGCAATGAATGTAAGATACTCTTTCTATGTAATGTGAATGATGAGTACCTTCTACACATTGGTAATATCGAACATCCGAAAGAGGTATGGACACAACTAGAATCCATGCATGAATGATACTTGGTATATCAAGGATAGTAATGAGAGTATAATAGCTGAAGGAATTCAAAGAAATGATCTATATATTTTTGATGATTTCTCTTCTGCATCTTGTTTTATATCTCATAGTTTGAATAATTCAAAATTATGGCATAAAAGGTTAGGACATGTTAATTATCGAAGCTTATATGAAATGTATAGATATAGTCTAGTGAAAGGTTTACATGTGTTGTCTTCTTCTCTTGAAGTTACTTCATTAAATGCTTCTAAATGATGGTTTTGATTCTAATTTAGTAAATGGTCATGATGATGTTTTAATGTTATAGATGTTTCTGAAACTCTTATCTTCCTAGATAATAAATTAAATTAGGCTCAATCTATGTTAGAAAACTCAAATCCTATTAACCTTAAGAAAATGACTAGAAGCCATCATATGTACCATGCATTAATTACCTTGTATGAACCTGAGCCATGAAGTATTATAGGGTCTAGGTGGATATACAAAGTAAAATATAATGGTGATGGTAGTATTAACAAACATAAAGCTAGACTTATTGCTAGAGGTTTCACTCAGAAACTTGGTATTGATTATGTTGAGACATTTTCGTAGCTAAAATGAGTATTGTTAGGGCCTTATTTGTAATTGCCACTCAATTTGGGTGGGAAATCCACCAAATGGATAAGAAAAATACTTTTTTGAATTACGATTTAAAATAAGAACTTTACATGTTTCAACCTAAAGGATTTGAAGAAACTGGTAAAGAAAACTATGTTTGTAAGTTGAGAAATCCTTGTATGGTTTAAAACAAGCTCTTAGAGCTTGGTATGTGAAAATTGTTTTCTTCTTTAAACTGTTAGGTTTTGTTAATTGTTCTTCTAACAATGATATATTCATTAAGCAATAAGGCTCACATATTATCATTATATGTATATATGTTGATTATTTTCTTATGTCTAGTGAAAATTTGATTTAATTCATAGGATTAAAGAGAAATTGAAGCAGTAATTTGAAATGAATGAATTATGTCTCTCACATCATGTTATTTTTATGATTTTATTTCATTCTATTGTTGTTTCTCAAGCACAATATGCAACCAATTATATTGAAAATTTTTAACATGATTGATTGTAAACCAATTTCTACTCTTATGGAAGTTGGATGAAAATTGATCATAAACCTGCATGTAAAAAAATTTGATCCTACTTTATATAGGCGAGTTAATTGATAGTTTGATATATCTAACTATCACTAGACCAAATATTTCCTATACAAAGAGGAATTACTTCTAAGTTTACGAGAACCTTATAGAGATCATTGGAATCTTGCAAAAAGAATTTTTAGATATTTGAAAGGAACAATCAATTATGGGTTACATTATAGTAAGAATGAAAATGCTATCTTATATAGATTTTTGATTTTAACCATACTGATGTTGTGTTATAAAATATATTGGATATGTGTTCAAGTTTTTGGTGTAGGAACCATTACTTGGAACAACAAATACAATCAATAGTCTCCATTTTTTCTACTGAGACAGAGAAGTACAATGGAAGAAGTAAAGAAGTCATGTGGCTGCAACGACTATTGGTAGAGATACACATGGAAGCTAAAGGAAGTATTTATCTTCTATGTGGTGGTCAGAGTTGTATTACTCTTGATTAAGAATCCAATTCAACATCAGAGGACAAAGAATATTGAGATACATATATGCTTCACTCATGAGAAGGTGCAAAGTGATGAGATAAATCTCAAGTTCATGTTGACTGAAGAGTATGTTTGACATCTTCACAAAGTCCCTGAGTGCTACAAAGTTTTGTCACTTTCGTGAAAAGCTTGGATTGTCGGAGTTGTCATTGAGGGGAGTGTGCATGACAATGTCACCTCCTAATGGAACTTGGTTTTTGTAAAAATACCTTTGGGAATTTGTAAAAGACCTTCGAGCAAGTGTAAAAATACCTTCGGGCATGTATACCTCCTTGGCTTCTTTTTTAGAAAGAAGTGTAGAAATATCTTAAAGGTGGTATTTAGTAAACTCTTTAGTGCTATTGAGTTTACTAGTAAACATATAAGTACAAGAATATTATTAAGGAGGACCTTGGTTATAAAAGGCTCCTATATACTTGGGTTCAATAACTTTTAATGGGAACCTACGATAATATGTAAAACTCACAAATCATACTTAGCCACTAATCATGGGATGATTTTGGGATTCCAAATCCTTTTGTACCAAAAGGTAACTTGAGTATGCTAAAGGTGTTATAATTCATTTATCTGATATGCTAGCCTAAAACCTTTATGGTTTAAGGATTGCAAATCCTATAGTGTACCATGGGAAGGTAATCTATTGGCATATGTTATCCCACTTAACATTAAGGGGGTGTTGGAACATAATGATTAAGTGGTCTAGCCAACCCTTAATTAATATGGGTCCATCACTATTATATAGGTTAAATATTTAATAATATGAAATACTTTTCTATTATTAAATATTCATACCTAGGTAATATACATTAGGTAAGTATTTAATAATGTGAATAATTTATGTTTATATTTATTAAATACACTCACCTAGGTATATGTGTCAACCATTTAGGTTGAAAAGGTGGGTCGGGAGACATACCCGATCACCTTATATAAAAAGGACTTTAGGTCCTCATTTGATATATTCGGGAAATATATCAAAGGTGTGAAAATCAAGTGATTTTGTTTTACCCTTGGTAAATAGGGTTTCAAAGGAGGAGGTGATCTTATTGGATGTAAAATAAGTTCTCTGAAGTAAAAGGTTATTTTCAAAGTGGTTTTTACCCTATTGGGGTTTTCTACTATAAATATTGTGTCACATGTGTTATTTATTTCCTGTAAATATTTCTTTATTTAATTATATTATGATGTAATCTTTATTTAAATATTTATTGTAACATTATGTAATATGTAAGTTGATTGAATTTGTATTTATTAGAATCCTCAAATTCTAACAAGAAAAAGAGGTAGAAAATATAATCGATCTCTGCGTGATTTCAAGGATTTTTTCCAAGAGGTTACTATTAGTTTAAGGGATTTTATCCCTCATTGGGAGAGATGAAGATTAACCTAATGAAGGTGTGTGTTTGATTCGAAAGAGGCCCTATAGGATGAACCCAAACTTGCACATGAAGGTGAAAGAGGAAACCTGACAAAAGTATGGGATCATTACAATTGAGGAATCTGAGTGGGTTAGTCCCATGGTTATTAGCATCAAGAAGGATGGTTGGATTAGGATATTTTTATATTATAGAGAACTCAATGCTTCATGTTTCGTAGATCCTTTTCGATGCCATTCACAAAAGAGATCCTTAAAGGAGTTGTCAGAGGGTGCAAAATTTATTCATTTACTAATGGATTTTCAAGGTATCACCAAGTGTACATTACATGTGAGGATCATGAAAAGACCACCTTCACCACTTAATGGGTAATTTTTGCATACCCCCGTGATGCCCTTTGCTTTGAATATTGTGTCAGGCCGGTATTCTTGCAAATAGTTGTGTAGGAATGTCATGACTTCATTCATAACTTTTAATAGGTTTATCTCGGATGACTGGATGGTTTATGGGATAGTAAAATAACATTATGATAATCTAAGGATCATGTTTACAAGATTTAGGAATCTAAGTATCTCCTCAAAATTAATAAGTGTATCTTTTCTACACCCTTTAGAACTTTACTTGAAAACATTATTTGTAAGGATGGATTATTGGTAGACCCAACTAAGATTGCGGTGATCCTATGAATGGAAGATCCTACCAATAAAAGTTAAGTGCATGGATTCTTGGGACATCTTGGTTATTATATAAAGTTTATCAAGGGATATACAAATATTTACACACCCATGGAGGAGTTTCTCAAATCCAAACAAAGGTTTTATTGGGGTGACACGCAACAATAGGCATTTGACATTGAAGGAGAAGCTTACCACTACACCAATCTTGTACTTCCCTTCATGGAATAAACCTTTCCATGTACATGTTGATGCCTCGGGCATGGAAATTCACATAGTATTCGCACAACAAGGAGAGGGTAATGTGGATCATCCAATTTTTTAAGTATGAAGTTGGCACCAGTAGAAGAGAACTACCCAACTAAAGAGTGCGAGAAATTTTCTATGATATACATGCTTCACAAGTTTCTCCAATACCTGTTGGCCACCTCGTTTATATTTTATACAGATCATATTGTGCTGAAGTAATTAGTCGATAAACTTATTTTTTAAGGGTGCATCTGTCAATGGATACTCCTCTTTTAGGAATTTGACTTAACGATTTGTATTAAAGCCATGAAAAAGTAACTTGGGACTTGATCACCTATCAAGGATCAATTCTGGAGAAGATGTGCAAAGCATTGAAGATACTATGCTACATGCATAAATTTTTAGGATGAACCATGCACCATCAGAATTGGAGGACATAATAGTATTCTTGCACACTTTGGTATGGCATCGGAAGGAATGAAAACATTAGAAAATAATTAGCTTGTTATTCAAGAAGCACCATACCAGCTTATTAGAGGATACTTGTATAAGATGGGTAGAGATGAGGTCTTTTGTAGATGTGCTCTTGAGCATGAGCATAAAGCCATCATAGAGGAGGCTCGTGGATGAATAGTAGTAGGCCATTATTCGGGAGATGTCACTACACGCAAGATTCTTTTAGCAAGTCTATGGTGGGAGACACTGTACAAGGATACCAAGGATTTTTTCAAAACATGTGATCACTACCAAATAATTGGAAATCCTAGAATTAGATATGAAATGTTATTAATTCCTATAACAAGCGAGAGTAACCTTTTGAGAAATGGAAAATTAATTTTATAGAACCTATTGCACCACCCGCATGCAAGACTGGGCTACGCTATATCATTACATGCACAAATTATGTGGCTAGTTTAGTAGAGGTTGCACTTACAAAGTATTACGCGAAAACTACAACAACAAGCTTCCTTTGTGAAAACATAATCAACATGTATGGATGCCCTTTGATCTTGACAAGTGATAGAGGAACTCATTTCTTAAATGATACTATTAGAATTTTATTAGCAGAGTTTATGGTGGCACACCATAAGACTACTCCTTATCACCCTCAAGAAAATGGTATTATTGAAGCTTTCAACAAGATCTTAGGACAGATATTAATAAATATATGTGATGTTGGAAGAAAGGATTGGGATGACAAGGTATCATTTTTCCTTTGGGAATACAAAACAACCTATAAATTATTAAACAATAACACACCCTTCTAGTTGGTGTTTGGCATAGAGGTTTTACTACCTATAGAATTTATGTTACCATCCTTGTATGTTGCACGTGCATGAGGATTGATTGATGGAAAGGCGTGGAGGAGTGTATTAATAAATTGATGCAATTATATGAGATATGTGCCATTATGTGTTGGATATAGAAGATAGAAAAGGAAAGGTATAAGGCTTGGCATGATAGGCACATCAAGAACAAGTCTTTTGCAGTTGGAAAGATGGTACTTCTGTATGAATCCAAGTTTGTGTGCCACCCAAGGAAGTTGAAATTCCTTGCTAGGACCTTTTGTAGTGACTAAGTTACTTAACTCGGATGTGAGTCAATTACAATCAACTGGATGGTAATATGTTACCTGGTTACTTCAATGGAATTAGGTTGAATACCTATTATAAATAACCTTCCTTTATGTTTTTAATAAGGAACTATTATCACTTATATTAGATTTCATTTTCATGTTTTTTGTCTTCTTTTTTTTTTTTATGTAATAAACATGTTAGCACGTAGGAGATAATTACTACTTGTTGATCTTATGTGAAGATGACTAGGCATACTTTTAGTATGGGGTAGAAGCGAGTGTGATTTGTGTGAACAGGGAAATCTTAGATGATAATAATTTCCTTAGAGTTGGTTCATAGGTGTGCACAAAAAAATTGAAATCAAAGTACTCTATAGACATGAAATGGGTTTGAACGTAAGAAAAAGGAATGTGTTACAGGTGGTTAGGAATGATGGTGTTTGAAATGGGTTTTGGATTGTGCGGCCATGTGAGTAAAATTTTGTGAAGTGTAATGTGAGGGAGGAAACATCGGGAGGGACTACTTGGCATGTGGTACGGATGAAGATGGTTTGCGATGCAAGGAATTACATGTAAGGATGATTGCATCCTTGGAGGTAGTTGTGCACCGTGAAGGTTACAATTGTCACACATGGAGGAAAGTCGTGAAGGAAAGAAAAAACTAATGTTAAGTTCCAAAATTATTATAAAAAATGAGAAAGTGCTTTAAAGAGGAAAAAGGGGATTTAAAGCTAAAAATTAAGTCGATGGAGTAATTAAGTGTGAAAAAAACTATAAAAAGGGGAAAATCAAGTCATTTGTTACCTTACTTTCGAATATATTTACACAACCAAGTGCGACAGAGTGAATAAAATAGTGAGAAAGCCGGGTATAGTGTAAAGTCTTTTAGTGTGTAGCACATTTAGTTAAGGAAATAGAATTTTGAGTAGAAGGTGAGCACACAAGTGTACTAGGGTTTGTATAATTGGAGACTTGATGGATAGAGGTCATGAGAGAAAGAGATGAAAAGTTAGGGCTTGGATGTGACAAACTAGGGCTTGGAGGTGACACACTAGGGCACGTAAGGTAGGCTAAGGATTTGACACATAGAATATGGATTTAAGGAGTAATAATACATATGGCACATGTTGTAGTGAAAAGGTGAGGATAATAAATGACACCTAAGAAAGCTACCATAACATCGCCAAAGGGAAGGTAAAGGTAAGGGAAAAGGAAGGAAACCGAGGAAGAGGAACAACCCGAAGAGATATTCTCAAAAATGCAATTCTCGTTAGATTTGATTAATGCATGTCATTTATTTAGGTTAGTCTATTATTATTAGGAGTTATAAAAATCATGCAAGCTATTTTTTATGCATACCTATCTTTATATAAGTACATAGAGTGGTGAAGGAAAGTCCCCACCCTTTTATCTATGTATAGTGAATCCTTGTTTTAGAGAGGTTGATTCAATGAGTACATGATTTTATGATTTTTGTATTAAGATTTGGATATTATGGTTGTCTATGGGCCTTTATATGGAACACGGGTCCTTTGTATAGATTGAAGTATGATGTAATTAGTTTCTATTATATAATAAAAGTATGCTTATGGTGGAGGATTGGAAATTTAAATGCTATTATTCATCTCAAGTGATGATTTGTTTTCTTATTATATCCGTTGTCAGTTTTATGATTATTCTCTTTGCATAATTGGTTCTTATTGGTTATGAATACGGTAAACATACATGCTAACCTTATTATAGGAATAACAAATGAGGGACCTCGTGATTGCACGTGCTTTGAGTGAGCTTCCAGATCTATCTAGATGAAGTGCCAATGTGCCTAGCATTGGTTTTGCTAAATAAAAGACTAAAATTACCTTCTCTTGGTGGTGCTTTAAATGATATTAGTTTTATTGATGATTTCTTAAGAATGAATTATTATTATTATATTAGGAAAAAGTTCTATGTCTTTTTTAAGTTTTAATGTTTTTAATCCCTTGTTGAAAACATGACTAATCTGAAAATTAAAAGAATAAGAATTGATAATGGAGGTGAGTATGTTAATAAGAAGTTTGATGAGTTTTGTGTATCTTGTGGAATTCAAATGGAATTAAAAACTCCCTATTCTCCTCAACAAAATGGCATAGCTAAAAGAAAGAATAGAATAGTCTTAGAAATGGCTAATACAATGCTTCATACTTCTAATGAAACTAAATATCTATGGTATGAATTGATGAATATTATTTTTGTATCTTTAATATATTTCCTATAAAATCTTTACATCAAACCGCACCTCATGAATTTTGGACTAAGATAAAATGTGATATCTCTTATTTAAAGATATTTAGAAGCCATGTTTATCTTCTTATTCCTAAAGTTAAAAGATAAAAGCTTGATCCTACCTAATACTCTTGAATTTTTGTAGGTATGGCAGTCAAACAAAAGGATTAAGAGTATATGATCCATTTAAGCATGTGATTATAGAAAATAGGAATTTTCATGGTCTTGAGAAACCTTTTTGTAAATCTATCACTCTTCCCTCTTCTGAGCTTCCTAGGTATCGACTTATTTTCTAAATTATAATCCTTGCTAATACAATATGGAAAGTGGTTTTCAAGAGTTTAATTATCCTTCTTTTCATATGATGAATGTATACATTGAGGGGGAGTCTTCTCAATCCTTGTCTCAAACTAGGATTCCTAAATGGGCTAAAAATTTGGTTTCAAACTCTCAACCTAATGATTTGAGAAATATGACCCATAGTCAACATTCTTATCATGCCTTATTCAAATATATATATATATATATATATATATATATATATATATATATGACGTTGAAACTCAATATTTTGAAGAATACAATGTAGGTGAAAGATGGGTTGCAGATTATGGAAGCTAAATACAATGCTCTAATCAAGAATCGAGACTTGGGAATTAGTTCTTATTCCTCCCAAAAGAATCATTGTAGGCTCTAGATGGTTGTACAAAATGAAATATAAATATATTGGTACGGTTGACAAATTCAAGGAAATGTTAGTTGTTAGAAGGTTTACTTAAAAACATGGTTTGGATTATGTTGAAACCTTTACTCGTGTTTCCAAAATGAGCACTTTTAGAGTTATTTTATCTTAATCTTTTCAACATGGTCAAGAGATTCACCAAATGGATGTTAAAAATGCATTTTTAAATTATGACTTGATAGAATAAATTTATATACATCAACCTAAAGGTTTTGAAAAACCTATAAAATTATTATATGTGTGTAAACTTAAGAAATCTTTCTATATTCTTAAACAATCTCTTAGAGTTTGGTTTTTGCTAAGATAAAAAAACATGAGCTTTGTAGTCATTTTGTACCCTTCACATAACAGAAAATCCCATGCACACCATCCTATCACCCGGCGAGGCATTGGACACTCACCAAGGCATGCGCGGGCACCGAGTCTCTCCTTTATGTGAGTTTTGTGAGAATGCATCATCTTAGAATATATAATCAAATGTAGGACAAAAATAACTAAACCACATTCTTATGAACTTAGGAAGAGTTTTCATCTCATTGTATGCAAGTAAGATAAATAGTAAGCAACACATACGAGATGATTCATTGAGAAAGGAAATTCATAAGTATTGAACACAAATGATTTATAACAAAGCATTATATTCATACTATCAAATTTAATAACCCACATTACATCCCTTGAGGTCATAACAGATCCTCATATAATTATGCAGAGCCAAGTCATGCATTAGAACTATACTATGTTCATCATATTACAAAGAAAAATGTAGACCCATCCCTCTAAGTGTGCCATTGCTCACAGAGCTCTCCTAAATCTCTAACCCATAACATCCTCAATTTTGTTTGTTTTAGGTATTTTCCTCTCTTCAACTATATCTACTATCTCTCTATATATCTTTCTTCTACGGGTTCTTGTATATATAGCCTTATCACCCACCACCATGCCTTCTAGAAGTTCTGATTGGTTGTTAAGTGTGAAGTAGTCCTCCATGGAAGCATGCCTTTCTAGATATGATATCTCCATTATTTGTAATGATGTCTTCTAGAAAATTCCATCGCATGCGTATAATATTCCCTTTTTGATCCATAGTCACCAGGCTGGCACCTTATCCACAAGGGTCGTGATTTTATCATGTGCTTCTTGGGATGTTAAATGTGGCTAAGTAAAAACCTATTTTCCTTGCTTGCACGTGCCGTGTGTTCGCAAAACCCTACCGAGAACCCTTTCCCTATGTGCTTCCAACCCACGCACCCTTCTTCAACTAGTTCACGCGTAACCATGCACCTTCTTGTACTTAGTTGATATTTTGGGGCCTAACATCACCCCACACTAAGCCTATTCTCCATCCCTGGAAACACTATTCAATAAAGAATTAAACAATGGTGAATCCTTACGGATGGTTAGAATGGAAGATTGAAGGAATGAGAATTGGAGAAAAGAATGAAAGAATGGGGAAAGTTATTTACTTCTAGAGGAGGATAAGGAAATCCTTCCTTAAATCAACATATAATTTTCCCCAAGTGTCGACCTCATTTCGATTTGCTTTAATAAAGGTCACCCACCGTAGTGGTGCTCACTTCTTCAAAACTAAGCTCCTCTCCCTTAGTGCTCATTGTCTCCACAATATCCTCCATCTGCTTTCCCAAATCCTTGAGTGCATCCATCCTTTGAGTGATTTGAGGGTACAATTCCTTTAGTCGGTTCTTGATTGAGCCTGCAAGGTCTCAATGGCCTCTGATTTATTTTCTACCTCAGCTAGGATCTTGTCTTCATCTCTACCTTGTTCCCCTTGTTATTTTCCTAGAACTCCTTGAGTTTTGCTTCATGGGTGGAAACTAGGATACTTTCCACTCTATCTCTGTCTTTAGTGAAAGTTATCATAGGTAGCCTTAGTAGTTTATGCGATGGTTTTTTTATAGGTGAGGATCTTATTGTCTTGAGCAAAAATCTCCTCAACCTTCATTTTATTTTCTTTCTCCTAAGAACACCAACACCTCTTCCGATGATTCTAGGGCAAGTGGTTGTCTCTCCATGGTGAGTATGAGGGGTAAGTTCTCTAGGAAACACATGAGAACCAAGATGTAGTCCATCCCTTGAACTTTTGATTCTTCTGCACTCTTCCTCCCCATGTGTACGGCCTTTGGAAAGCTTACTGCCAAACTGGGATCTCCTCCCATGATGCCATATTCTTTTTCTATGCTCTCCTTCTTAGCTTCCCTCATCACCACATCCATGTTGTGTTTCACTTCTTTCTCCATCAATTCTTTGATGATTTTTTCCACTTCTTTCTCCATGGCCTCATCTACTTGTTCCTTTGTGAGGCTTGGGGTCCTTTTTTCTTTTGTAACTTCTTCCTTGCCTACCCCCTTGCCTTGTGTCTCATCCTCTTCTTCATCCTCCATTTCCTCATCTCCTTCATTATAATCCTCATCTCCTTCTTCCTTAAAATCATGTATCTCATAGATGGGATGGTCTTCACCTCCTAGTTCATATTCATCATCATCTTTATCACTGATGTAGGTGTAAAGGTATTTTTTTCTTCTAAATTAGCCTCATCCGTCACAAAATTTTTTCTTCTTCTTACTTTAGGGATTTCTAGACGAGGGGATTCTTCTCTTTATTTTTATTTAACAAGTGATGTCTTTCTTAGTGATTCCTCCTAAGTGAGGGGCTCTTCATGCTCTGGTGCCTCTTCTTCTAGAGTCTTTACTTTCATTGGGTACTTATTCCTCCACGTGTAAGTACTAGGCTTAATAATTGTCTCTAACGCACTTACCGCCTAAGTAGTTTGAACACTTGGTGCCTTCTGCACCTCTTCTCTCTCCCTCTTTCTAGGCACGACCTTCTTCCTTCTTGTGGGGTCTTTAGGAATGGAGACATCATTCTCAAGTAAGCATATTTTTCAAACTTTGGCCTTATGTGTAGGTACACCCTTGTTATGGTCCTTCTACAATTGGCAGCATCAAAGGCTTCATCATTTGGATCTCGTGGGAGACATATCTCTCCACATTCACGTTCATCTTTGGGTAGACTAGATTTCGGTGTAGCTCGTGGTGGTCTACATCTACCTCACTAAGGTGAACCTTAGTCTCTTGGCCTCCTTGAACCGATTAACTCCGGCTTGGAAGTATAACACGGTGAAGGAGAAGGGTAGTTTGCACCATGAACTCATGTTCCCATCTATCATCATAAATCTTCCAATGCAAAAGTGTTGGTATACTGAAAAATCTTCCTCTCCACTCACGAGCATGGGAAAATACTCTAGGATCCTCCACTCAGCCTCGAATGTGTCACACATTCTTATACCACTTCTCCAGGAACACCTTGTGAGTGGTCATCATGGTTTCATGATTATATTTTGTAAACCTCTTTATGGGTGAGGATCTTCTTCTGGATACTCCCGAAACAAATTTTTTTGGCCCGTTGGGAACTCCAATCTTTGAGAACACAATAGTGAGGAGTACATTACTAAAGAGTATCTTCTCTCCCTCACGTTACTTATAATTTCATCCGTGATGAAAGCGGAAAAGTTATAGATGGTCCCTTCTGATATCTTCTGGCATACATTTAGCCATGCCTTGTTACTTGTGTCCATCTTTCTTGATCATTGATCTTGGTTACCAAGCATGCAACCATCCTCATCACTAGGTCTAGTATTTATGAGATGTCAAAGTATCTCAAACCCTTCTTGTAGTCATACATGGCTATAGTCTCCTTGATAGCCTCCTTGTTGCTCAGATCATCATCAATGTTATCTCCTTCACAATTGAGGCCTGTGAACTTAGAAATTAGTTGTGGTGTGATGTACATCTTGTGCCCCATAAAATAAAAATGATCTTCATGAATGTGTGACATCAGCCATTGATAAAGGTGCTCAGGCTTGCCAAAGTAGGGTAACTCATAAAGCAACATCAGCCCTATTTCTCCAATTTTACCTTTACCTCATCATTGTAAATGGGCATTCCATCTAGCATCCTATTGTTGGTTGGGATGAACCAACTCCAAAGCCATCTCCTTCTCCATTGTGCTTGTGTGATGATTATAATCACTTACAGCCATCTTCGTAGGTGTGACTCCCATTCTTTTCCTAGAAATACCCCATCTGGGTACTACATTTCCACGTACCATTCTTCATTGGTGCTTATGACAACAACGATCTGCTTTCCCTTTCCCTTGCCCTTTTTTTCTTTGGTGAAATGGTTGGTTTCCTTGGTTCCATTCTTCTTGGTCGGTGCTAACACTTAAATCCTCTTCCCCTTTCTCTTCTCTACCACTCTATCCAATCCCACAGCTCAACCTTGTGAAGAAATCCTTCTAACTCCGTGCCCTAGCTGCCAAACCCTAACTGGAAAAATCCTTCCACAAGATGGTGCTTCCTCAAAAAAATTTCCCACACCCGTGTACTCCTTCCACATTGGTTTTTGGATCTACCCTAGTCACACACTTTAGATCTCTTGGATTCTCCTTTCTTGTAAAAATATCTCTCTGGATTTTCCTAGTTCGCAAGAGCTCTTTCTTCTTGTAAATGCAAGGTAACAAATGATTTACCGACCTTGTATTTATAGTTTTTGCTTCTTTCAGCATTAAATGATATACCACCTACCAATGTACTTTAACATTAAATGTAGATTTTTCCACTAATTCATCTTAAGCACTTTTATCCACATGCCACATCCTGTGAAAAAACCCTTTTTCAACCTTCTAGCGCACAAAAATCCAACCCAACCAGAAGACTCTTACGTGTGTGTCCACACGCCAAAGGCACTTCTTTTGTCCTTTACCCATTTTTTCCCTTGCCTACCTCATGTTGTTCTTGTACTCTTCATCCTTTTTTACATGGTTTCTCAAAGGCTTTTTGACACCAACCATTCTTATCCACCTTCTCTTTATGTGCTTCTTACCCTTACGCTTTTCATCCTTCAACTCGGGCCATTCACCACAACTTCCACTTCCAGCTCAAATTTGTATTAAAGGCCTATACTTTGCATCACTCCACCCCACACTAAAACAAATGTACGGTCCTCTGCACATACACAACTTTTAGAAAAATAATGTGGTTACTGGTGCACAAGGCACAAAATGAAACAAAAAAATGAAATGAACAAGCAATGAGAAAGGAAACACAAGAAAAGAAAAATCATAAAGGGAAATTCTAAGCTAACTGGAAATACTACCTTATTACAAACACCAAGAAGACTTATTTATAGTAGGGCTTTAGCCTACTCCCATTGAAGTGACCTAGTAACCTCATCCCATCCAGCGCTTATAACTAGAAAGCACCCAAATCAAGAATGTACGAGATGATGTAAGGTCCCAACCAATGGAATTTCAACTTCCCAGGATGGCACAAATACTTGGAATCATACAACAACACCAAATACCCAACCTCAAACTTCTTGTTCTTGATATGATGATCATGTCATGCCTTTTGTCTTTCTTTTTTCTATCTTCTAACTCCATCTAGCAAGTGATTGCCTTTCGTCTAACTACATCAACTTATCAATTCTTTCTTCCAGTGCTTTCTCATCAGCTAACCCTCTGTACATGTGCTATACGTAGTGAAGGTAACATGAATTCCACTGGTAAAACAACCTCCACACCAAACACCAATTGAAATGGTGTGGCCTTGTTTAACCTTTTGTAGGTTGTCATGTATGCCCATAGAATGGATGATACCTTATCATCCCAATCTGTCTTCCAATGTCACATATCTTAGTTAACATGTGACTTAGTATTTTGTTAAATGCTTCAAGCAGTTCCATTTTCTTAAGGGTGATATGGGGTAGTCTTATGATGGGCCACCATAAATTCTACTAACATAATCTGATTGTTTCATTGAGAAAGTGTGTACCCCTATCACTTGTTAAACTTAAAGGGAAACCATACTGTTGATTATGTTCTCCCATAAAAATATAGTAGTTGTCACATGGTGCAATCCTTTGTAGGCGTTGCCTCTACCCACTGTGTCAAGTAATCAGTGTAAGTGATGATATACGTGAACTAGTCCTTCGCATAGCTAGCGCAATTGGTCCTACAAAGTCAATTGATTTCCCATTTCTCAAATGGTTCAGTGCTAGCTATTGGTCATAAAGGCATTTCATCTCTCTTTAGGTTTTCAAGGCTTTGGAAATGGTCAAGAGCCTTAAAAACTCAATACAATCCTTGTAGATGGTTTCCCACCAAAGCCCAACTAATAAAATCTTTTGCACGGTAGCATTTCTGCATAGTGTCCTCCTGCAATCCCACCATGTGCTTCTTCCATAATGGCTATGCACTCATGTTCCAATATGCATCGGACGTAGAACCTCATCATGACCTAACTTATACAAATCCCACTAATCAACATGTAGGGTGTGTGCATATTTCTAACTACTTTCTCTCAGGGCCTTCATTCCTTCGGTGCCACACCTATTTTTAAGAACACTGTGATATCTTCTAAAAGTCGAGGGGTATGCCATAACCTAAATAGTTGTGCATTTGGCATGGTATCCTTAATGCTTTGTGCATCCTCTCCTAAATTAATCCTTGATAAGTGGTCAGGTCTTGAATTACTTTTTCTGGTTTCACGACCACGGTGAACTCAAATTCTTGAAATAGTAGGACCCAACGACATATGTGCCCTTACAGAATGGGTTTTTGACCAAGTATTTCAATGCCATATGGTCTATGTAGAATATAAATGGTTACCAACAGATACTACCTAAACTTATGTAGCGCGTAGATCATAGACAATGCTTCATGCTCAGTAGTTGTGTAATTTTCTCTCTGGTGTCAACTTTCTACTTGCAAAGCACAAGGGATGATCAACAATTCCCTCTCCAGGTTGTGCTAGTACTTACTCCCATAGAGTTTTTCCTAAGGCATCAACATGCACATGGAAAGGCTTATCCCAAGAAGGAAAACGTAATATGGGCGCCATGACAAGCCTATCCTTCAAAGTGTCAAATGCCTTCTGTTGTGCCTCTCCCTAATGAAAGGCACTCTTGTGTTTTAATAATTCCTCTAAGGGTGTGGTGATCTTGGCATATCCCTTGATGAACTTCTGTAATACCCCGTATGCCCAAGAAATCCATGCACTTTGCACTTTGACTAGTAGGCTCCCCTAATCCTACAATAATTGTAACTTTAGTGGGATCTACTAGTAAGCCTTCTTTACATATAATGTGTCCTAACAGAGGTTCCAAATGGAGTAGCAAAGACACATTTCTTAATGTTGAGGGATATCCTCAATTGTTGACATCTCTCAAACATCAGCCTTAAGTTATCACAATGGTCTTTCACTAATCCATACACAATCAGTCATCAGGTAAACTTGAAGAAACTTATGGATGAAGTCCTAAAATGCTTGTACCACAATGCGTGAGAACACAACAGGCACATTCTTTAATCCAAAAGGCATAACCATATAGGAAAAACTTCCCCATTCAGTGGTGAAAGTTTTCTTTCTTTGGTCTTCCTTTGTAATCTGACTTGGTGGTACCCTGAGAACCCATCCGTGAAAGAGTAGACTTCACGACCTGGCTACTCCCTCCAAAATTTCTTCAGTAAAGGGGGTTGGGAAGGGATCGATGACACATACTACATTCAGATCCTTGTAGTCAATGTAAATTCTTATCCTACCATCCTTCTTAATACTGATAACCATTGGGCTTATCCATTTTGATTCTTCTACTGCCTCAATGATACCAAGATGCTATCATTTTGTCTATTTCTTCCTTAACCCATATGTGTAAATTTGGATTCATCTGATAAGGCCTCTTCCGAATCGGTGTGCACCTTCCTTCAACTTGATCTTCATCTCCCCAAGGAATGGTGAATGCCTTTGAGTTCATGGTACCCATGAGGAAACAAATCTTGGAACTCACACAACAGATCAATGATCTTTGAAACCTCCTTTTTGACCAATAGTCACCGATGATAGCTTCCTTAGGTTCTACCTCCATCCCAATGTTAACCTTATTTGTTTTTTAAGGGCTCATTGGTAGGCATGTGCTCGCTCATCAGTGTTATATATGACCTCACACGTACCCTCGAATGGTTAACATCAAAGTCTCCATCTCTTCTCCATCTATTACATAGACCATTTTTCCTTTTTCTTTTTCCATGCACATGTGCTGCTCAAGTTATACCTCCTCTGATTCTTCTTCATTGAGGTACATCTCCAAAGAAGGCTCACCTAGAAATTCTAGTAGCCTATCCTCTTCCATAGCACTATCTCCCATTGTAAGGTGCTTGATCACTTATAACACCTTATCTAATGATGGTTTGGTACTCCTATACTCAAAATCTTGAATGAGATCAGCCACCAACTCTTTCCAATTACCCGTCTGATGACGCATCTCCGAATGAATGTACCAAGTGCACATAACCTTGTAAGGTGGAATAAAACTTATGTACCCATAATGAAGGTGGAAATGCTTTATGTGCTTCCCATCCAGGCCTTCTCACATGCTTGGATATGAAATGAAGTGGTCTCTTTACCATGGTAGTCTTGTATGACCATGGGCACATTGCTCTTGGAAAACCTTACAAAAATGTGATCCTCACCTCATGCCACTCTAGGAGGTTCTCCCGATGTGTAGCCCACCACACGTTGCTGTAGTTTTGAGTAGGTTATAGCTGAGCATTCCTCTTCTTCATCCTCATTTTTCCATTGAGCTTCCATTTCCATAAGAAAATTTTAGGGTATGCCCCTCAGAGTAACTTGGAAACTTCTTTCCTCCTAGGTGCTTGACTAAGCACACCTTTGTAACCCTTATTATAGATCCTCTTAACTATCACCCAATTAACTCATAAGTCCCATGTGCCCAATTGTCGCATGCCACACTAGTGGTATCACTCACAAATTGAGCATCTTCAAATTGGATAACTCCCTCCATGGGGTGAATTATCTCAAGGATCTCTGATGGAGCACATAGATTCTATCAAGGACTTCTTCTCCTAAGGGCTCAGTATAGGGTGTTGACTTCCCATCTATCAAAGGAATGACCACCCTTTCCTCCTTGTTCTCAAAACTAATATACCCTTTGTTAAACCGTAGGTCAACATTGTTCTTATAACACCATGGTGCCCAAGCAATGCTGGAAATTTGTCTTCCTGGTGAGCACCAAGACTTCAAAGTCTCTAGTGAACTTGGCTCCTTGAATGGTGATAACTGCATCCTTGAGGACTCTAATGGGCATTTCCTTAGTCTTGTTTTCCATATACAACACATTCAAAGATGGTTGTAATGTGGGCCTCCCATTTGATGTCAAGCATCTAAAGTAAGAACATTGACCTTTGCTCCCATGTTGATGAGGATATTTCTCAGAAGCCACCCATCAAAAATGCATTCAAAGTAATCTCCTTGTCATATTCAAGGTTGTGAGGAGGAAGGTTTTATGTGCAAAGACTTTCCTTTGTGCTCTACTCCGACGTGTGGTACCTTCTCTCTCAGCCATTCTCCTAGCAAGGGAATAATATTCTCTTGCCTTAACATTTTGCATACTTCTTTGACTTCATCCAGGTCCTTCTGTAGAGCCTCAACATTCCTTCTTTGCTCCTACTACCTGGACTACTCCTTTAGACACTAGATCTCTCCTTATAAACTTTGAATGACATCCATAGTCTCTAATATACTTCTTTCTAATGAGTAGGGTTTAGATACTTTCCATGTACTACTTCCTCTCTTGAAACTAGTGTCCTTGGTCTTGGCATCTCCCTGGCACGTGGTGGCCTCTACTCACGTCATCACCAGCATAGGTTCTAGCCCTGACTCACACGTCACTCGTGGCATCCATTGTGAATTTTCCTTCTTGATGCTCACCATCCCAATGCCCTTGTTCTTTCAATGTTATTGGTTCATATGCTCATAAAGTTATGGACACTCTTCATACTTTTTCTTCTTTCCACACCATGAGCATTGTAATAGATTAGGGCACTCACATTTGTAATGCTCTGTAGATCCACAATTATAAAAGTTCCTTGTGGGAACTCACTCACTTTCATCCTCCCGTTATGGTTAATGTGACCATGAAATCCTCATGAAAACCTCTTCCATGCATTCCTCCATCTACGTGCCCCTCATAATAATGATCATCATCCTTTGAACTACTTGCAAGGTTAGTCTGGTGCACACCCAGATCAATAACATCATGGATTTGATCAATCAGTCTACAATCCTTGGTATCATGGGTTGTAGAGGTACAAATATTTCAATAGAAAGAAACATTCTTGTGGATTGCATGTTGGAGTAAGGGGCATCTACTTGCATCATGATCCCATGGAAAATCATCACATTCTACCACCATAGCGCATGCACAAAATTCTAAGGAAACTATCCTTTCATGTCCCCTCCACTTCATAGTCAATATGTACACAAAGACCACTATGAACCTCATGTTGAGTTTTAGATAGATTTTCCAACTTCTTGGCCATTGTAGTAATTTGAGCCTCCATAAAAGGGCTAACACCAGTGTCAATGCTCCCAAAAACTTCGACGCACATGGAAACTTCAATGCCTCATGTGGGTTGGTGAAAGTCTTGTGTGATAGAGCCCTTCTAAATGGTGTTATCAATCCTCGAAAAACCATTGAGCATGTTGAGAAGGATGAATGTCATAGGATAACTTTGACAAGAGAGTCTTGAAATGTGCATCATACTCCCACACACTCTCTTCCATTCCTATTGGATCTCCTTAAGAGCGTTGATGCTCTTTGCTCAAACTCAAGGATATGGAATCTTAGAGGAAGGTGTTCTTCAATGTGGTGTAGTCTACCACCGTCTGATGGGGTCATACTTCCTATACCAACTATGTGTGCCCTTGCAATATTGTTACAAACTGACTTGCCTTTCACTCTATGGGGTAGTGATCCCCTTCACGCACCATAGTAACTCACACTTGTGCACATGCTCTATAGCATCTTCAATACCCCTATAGTCTGGTAAGTGCAAAATACATCTCAAAAAACACTGGGGAGGTGGTTGGGGTCCTTGTCCTCCCGATCTAGAGCCTTGGTTCCCTCTAGTGTTTCCTCCTGACCCACAGATCCACTAGATCCACTAGGTCTATTCCTCCTGACCCACCAGATCCACCTCCTATAGTTGGAAAAGGACCAGAAGTGGTCGCGCCTAGTGTTCCCAATGTCCCACTGAACTGCATGCCGATGGTTTGTGATATTGTCCCACTACTAGTTGTATGTCCTGCGCCACTCCCAGATGTGATACCTAAAGCTTGTGTACTTACACCTTGTCCAAAGATTCCCCAAATACATGAATGGCTTACGTAACCATGGATGTTCCAAATGAAAAATTATATCTCTAGGTGTATCGATCGATTACTCCCACCACCGATACCAACTGGGTTAACAATACTTCTCCCTTGATTTGGAAAACCAAGCATCAGGGGTTGGTCACCAGGTGGGTTTAGATGCATGTTGATGAGCTCTTCTTTCTCCATGTGACAGAACTCTCATCAAAAGTTGAAGGGGGCCTCTCTCGTGCTTACCAAGATGGGGTAGCATAGACTACTCAGGCTCCACATCCTTTGTGTGAACCTCAACTCCTTCCTGCAATGTCTACCTCCATAGATCCATCACACTTACAACCTCACATTGTCTAGTCATCTCCCTTTCATGAGATTTTTATACTTGAGTCATCTCTCCTCCCTTTCCTTTTCAACCACAATGTCTTGCCATCTTCCTCCACCCTAGCTTCCTCTCCCAGTGCTAGAGAAGCTTTAGCTAGCCATGGGAAATGCTTCTAAACTCAAAGTAATGACCAAGATCTTCATAGCCAAAGGAATAACATGTAAAAATGATCCTCTAGGCTCCCTTAGAAACTCAAACTTACAACTTTTGGGCAAGAATACATCGAAATGGCATATTCAAAGTATAACTGGTCAACACTCCCTTCCACCAGTGATCAACAACACATGTCAAGTCAGATCTACATCCTACAGCCTCTTGATAGTCATCTTGGGTCCACATGCATGATCTATAGTACTATCTTGATCTGGATGCGTATGTTGAAAGCCATTCATATAGTTCTACTAGGAAGCAGAAAAATAATGTCTCATACAACTCATGGTATAGGTTCTCTTCTACCCACCTATATGCATCAAACTCAAGTCCAGTGTTGAATCTTTGAGAAAACTCATCCTTTGTGCTCTTGAACCATGTTTCAACACTTTCTAAGGTCAGGTGCACTCTGTCATCATGCATCACAGGGACAAAGATGCATGCCATTTCTCACAAAAACTTTGAAAAGAGGTCATTGGCAATGGAACCAAGATGTAGTCATTTTTATACCCTTCACAAATAGAAAAATCCCATGCATGCGTCCTATCACCCTGGCCATGGGCGTTATGCACTCACCGAGGCACGTGTGGGTGCCAAGTCTCTCCTTTATGTGAGTTTTGTGAGAATGCATCATCTTAGAATAGATAATCAAATGTAGGACATGAAAAGAACTAAACCACATTCTTATGAACTTAGGAATAGTTATCATCTCATTATATGCAGGTAAGAGAAATAACAAGTAGCACATGGAGATGATTCATACAAAAAGGAAATGCATAAGTATTGAACACAGATGATTTATAATAGAGCATTATATTCATACTATCAAAGTTAATAACCCACATTACATCCCTTGAGGTCATAACAGATCCTCATATAATTATGCAAATCCAAGTCATGCATTAGAACTATACTATGTTCATCATATTACAAAGAAAAATGCATACCCATCCCTCTAAGTGTGTCATTGCTCATAGATCTCTCCTAAATCCCTATCCCATAACATCCTCCATTTATTTTTGTTGCATGGATTTATCTCTCTTCAACTCTAACTACTATCTCTACTATATATCCTTCTTCTATCGGGAGCTTGTATATATAGCCTTAGCACCCACCGCCATGCCTTCCAGAAGTTACAGATTGGTTACCAAGTGTTGAAGTGGTCCTCCATGGAAGCATGCCTTTCTAGATCTGAGCTTTCCATTCTTTGCAATGATGTCTTCTGGAAACTTCCATCGCATGCCTGGAATATTCCCTTTTGATCCACAGTTTCAGACTAGCACCTTATCCACAAGGGTTATGCTTTTCTCCTGTGTTTCTGGGATGTTGAATGCAACTAAGTACAAAAACCATTTTTCCTTACATGTGGGCATTGTGTGTTCCACAAAAATCTACCATAACCATTTCCCCCCGCTTCCTTCTGACCCACGCACCCTTCTTCAACTAGGTCTTGCGTGCCCACATGCCTTCTTATACTTAGCTGATATTTTGGGGCCCAACAAGCTTAGTTTCTCTAAGAATTTTCCCTGATAATGATTTATTTTTCAAGTATGAAAGCATTCATGTTATCATTATTGTCTTATATGTTGATGATCTCTTGATTAATAATAGTGATAAGAATATAATTCTTATAATCAAAGAGAATTTAAGACAATGTTTTTAAATGACTGATTTAGGACTATTAAATCATTTTCTAGGCATAGTTTTTTGTCAAAATCACAAATCTATTATTGCATCTCAATCACAATATACTACTAATCTTCTTAAAATATTTAATATGATTGATTGTAAGCTTGTCTCTATTCCTATGGAAGTTGATGTTAAATTATATCCAAAACCTTCATGTGATAAATTTAATCCTACTTTATATAGATAGCTAGCTAGTAATTTGATTTATTTAATCACCTTTGGGTTTGATATTTCCTATGAAGTTGGAATTATTTCTAGATTCATGCAGGATCCTTATGAGAACCATTGGAAAATGGAAAAAATATTTTTAAGTATATAAAAGTTATAATCAATTAAAGATTGTGTTATTATTCTTTTGATAACGTAGTTTTATTTGGTTATTTTGATTATAACCATGTTGGTGATATTGTGGATAAAATATCTACTTCGGATATATTTTTTAAGTTGGGTGCAGGGGTAATAACTTGGATCAGCAAGAATAAACCAATAGTATATATCTCTTCTATTGAAGCAGAGTATAGAAGTGTCGGAAGAAGCAAAAGAAGTTGTGCGACTCAAAATATTGTTGGAAGAATTTCATATGGGCAGCAAAGGAATCACTCTAATTTTATGTGATATAAATAATTGTATTTCTCTTGCAAACAATCCAATCCCATATCAAATAACCAAGCATATTGAGATCCATATGCACTTCATCCTAGAAAAGTTCTCAATGGTGATATAGATCTCAAGTTTTGTTTTATTGATGAGCAGGTTGAAGACATTTTTACTAATCCCTTGGGTGTTGTAAATTTCTAAAATTTCATGATATGTTGGGAATTTCATATTTTATCTCTTATGATCATGTGAATGATGTTGATCTTCACCTTTGAATCATATGATTTTTAGCCTTTCAGAGCTACCCTTGAGGGGGAAATAAGAAATGGGCATGTTAAATCATTTTTTCTTATGCAATGTCATCTCTTAATGGCTTAAATGTGTTAAATTGGATAATCCTAAGACTATTTCTATATTTTTAAGTAATTTTTCATGTATGTGAAGTTTACTTGTAATCCTCAGTGAAGCATTAGAGATGAAATTTTATTAACTCCATAGTCGTATGTAAGGTTTCATCCTTAATCACTTTATCTTGAGAATTTGTAATGTTCTTTTGTATTGTGGTTTTTAAGGAATCGATGGAACACTAATTTAGATCAAGGAAAATAGTTTCTCATTTCTTATCTAAAACCCACATTGCATATACATTTGTTTATGGCTTGCATAAGTACGTGGGACACTATAGTAGTATATCGCAGAGTTGAAAAACTTGCATGATATTGTTTTAGTACACCACGGAACCGCAAATTCTATGGAATTTTTTTCTTGGATGATATCCTAAATCATACGTTGATTTATGGATTGTAATTATTTTTTACCAAAAGGTGACTTGGCATGAGGAACAAAATTTGACATGTGAAATCAATTTTACATGTTTCCTACTTAACATTAAGGGGGAGTGTTGGGTTTATAATATTAAGTGGGAAACTAATTATTTAAGAAACCCGCCAAATACTATATGTTTTTGGTTTATATATTATATTTAAAATATAAGCATGGCAGATCCACTATTATTGTTGGTGGTGTTTTAAAATGTAAGAGTGGCCCAAAACAGGTCATCCAACTTATATACAATAATGTGATCTCATTAGAGATCGGTTACATCGGTGATATGAAAAATATCAAGTATAACATATGAATGATAGAAATGTTTGTTATCTATTTACATGGACATGATGTGAATGATGTAAAATTTATGAGTGTATCTATGAGGTAGTTTTTAATCCCTTGAAGGTGTACCTACAAGTGGATCTGTGAAATAGTGGGAGTGTTGGGTGAAATTTTATTCTCAATAAAGATAATTGATTTTCAGTGTTTTTTTACCTTCCATGGTTTTCCCACTTATATCTTGTGTCATTGTGTTCTTTACTTTATGTTCATGGTGTTTACATTTTGTAATTTGCATTATAAACATCTAAATCTATGGTTTAAATTATTGCACTTCATAAACTATAATCTTTGGAAATTTATATTATGGATTTATAATTTGTAACATTATTCATCCCTTACATTTCCTAGCATTATATCTTTCCTAAAATCTTTCGAGGATGCATATTGGCTTCAGAATGACCAAAATTGGGCTTTAATGCCTCTAGGAAGACTTATCTTTCACTAAACTTCATTGAACTCATCCATAAACTTAATCACATTTCTTTGTATCTTTGAGGCATGATTGAAATCTTCATCAAGACCTTCCTTGGGGCTAGGTTGATGGTACCATTTAAGATATATTTTCCAAGATATGTGACCAGTGTGATTAGGATGTAAAATTTTGAACAATGGGCTTAGTTTTCATGCTTTAAAGTTTCATTTTTTTTGCTATTCATTTTGCATGATAACATGATTAAGATCTCAAACCCTACCCATGGGTGAGAGACCCTAGAAAACAACCATTATTTGGGTTTTGGACACCTTTGTGCACTTTTGATGGTGGTACTACTCTAAAGAGGCCTCAAACCACACCTTGTTCTCCACCTAGCATGTGATATCAGAATGTATGCAAATACGGTTTAGAAATTGGAACCTCTTTAACAATGCTTGAATTAGGTTTGGTTCTTTCTAATATACTTGGAGAAGGTGTATTTGAGTGATTTCAAATAGGATGACCTAAATTCTTGACCTGGTATGATGCTTCATACCTATAGTGATTATTTGCCTAATTTACATAATATTTTATTAGATTTAGGGAGTCTCTAGTGCCTTTTGTGAGTGTTACAAGAGGGTATGTCAATGTAGTGCCATAATGTCTCTAGATTTCCAAATGCAAGAGTCTATGCTTAGTTATATAGGGTTCTAAAGGTAAATAATCAAAGAAAGGCCAACCTAGGGGGAATAAAGGACCCAACAAAGAATATGAAACTGAAAGCAAAGATGGAGGATATGTCGGTTCAAAACCATACAAGTTGTCCACGATTTTGGATAACAACTTTTGACCAAACTAGATACTTTACATAGGGATGAGAAACATGAAAACCAGAGTTTGCATCTATCAATTAGATTTTTCTTTATATTTTATGCATTTGAATATCATAACTTGTCTATATATTAGTTTTTATGACTAAGAAATATATACAAGAGACCTTGAAATGTACTAAGTGGGGATAGATAGAGTGAACTTATCTTAGCAAGAGTGCATTTTCAAAACCTCAATATTAAACCGTAAATTGGTAAATTTGAGTGTCTAGAGTGTCCCCTACAAATAATCCATAACGTGCACAACAAAAATCAACAATACAAATTTATATTGAATAAACCCAACACAAAAAAAATCAACATGTTAATTTCACCATCCACCTTGGATCAAGATATGGTTTTTCTCATATATGCTTGAAATGTAGGTGCTTCAAAGTAAGCTCCCTCATGAAATATAGGTATGGCAACATATTGTTACTTTTCTAGATGGATAGGGGGAATTTGGATGCAAACTTCTTAGATATAAATCAAAGGGGAAATTGGTATAATGAGACTATAGTCATGAAACTACATATATTAAATTTGGGGGTAGGGTTTTAATTATATGAAATTGGATTGGTATTAGTTAGAGTAGACTAACTAATTTTTTTAGGGATAATGAGTAATTAGGCAGTGAATAGCATTAAATAGTGTTGAGACTTTGAAATTAGGGATAATAGACAATAGATGTCATCACTTTAATTTATAATGGGGTGCACGGAAGATATTGGAGGATTTAATCATAATATTTTATTTGATGGTGGGGGACATGGAGGATAAAACATAATATTTTATTTGATGGTGGGACACATGGAGGATAAGGAGGCTTGATATGGTAGGTGATGAGTAAGATTTGATTAACTGATAAAATTAATCAACTTGATTAACATTAATTAAGTAGATGTTAATCATTCATGAAATTTTGTGGGATTTTGATGGGATTAGGAATTAATTGATTAATGTGGTGGAATAATATAGTATGTGCATATCGATACCTACAAGTGATAAAACCACTATAAGTAGCATGTACAATATAATACCTAATATGAGGTGTATAATGGAGAGACCCACTAGAAGTAGCATGTCTAATAGAAGACTAGAATAAGATTGTGTAATAGAATATCTAGATGGAGGTATAAGAGGGTAAGATCCACTAGAAGTATTATATGTAATATTAGACCTAGTAAGAGGCCTAGGAAACATTTACCCACTAATAACAACATTTTTAGAAGTAGTAGATGTGGAAGAAGTTAACATAGATTTTTAATTAAGGAGATTAGGTGTTGCTGCCTCATATGGGATACCCTTTTTATATAAATAAAATTTCAAATAATGGAAATAAACAAACACAATGCAAAATTGATCCTTCCTTTGTACCTCTTTACAACCTCCGACGAGATTGACTAAAGCTTGGAATGAAGTACCAAACTTGTTGAATCTCTAGACAAATTGAATGTGGATGCTCTAAGAAATGTTCTAAATGGAAGTGGATTGCAGCTATGAGCAATGTAAATTATTAATGATTGAATTGATTAGCATATTCGTGATTAAATGGATAGTGTAACGGTGTGTAGAATTGAATGGAAATTAGACACAATAACAATGTAAATTCTCAAGCTTCCAAATATGAAAAAAGGATAGGAATGAGTGTTTAATTATAGATTAGGGAAGAGGATCCCAAATCCTTGATTTTTTTGAGTTTCCATTTTGATTAGCAAGATAAACTATTGTTATCATTGAGTTGGAAAAGGTGGCATGTATTTTGAATATTTTCAACTTTTGAATTGAAATATTAAATTCATGTATGTTTTATTGTTCACCCAAAAAATTGACATGAGTTTTAGTTTGAGGGATATTTATTTTAATTTTGGAATTTCATGCTTTATGGGATATGTTTAGTTAACTCAAAAGTATGATTTAATTCTATCTAAACATGTCATCGTGCATATATTTAATGATTTTATCTTTAATTGATTTTTTTTTCTCTAGTTACTTGAGATTTTAATTAGTGAAATTAGATAAGAGGTGAGGTAGAAATGGATATGTGTAAGATTTATTTAATTATTTTAATATGAAATTAGCTAATAAAATTAGATAATCGGATAAGGAATGAATAATAAGAGTGATAGGATTAATTAATTAATCTTATGAATGGGATATATGTGTAATAAGGTTTATAATATGAATATTTAACAATTAGAGACCATGTGTGAGTGATAAGAATGATAGATTTTTATTGGGACAATGTCGTAAAATGTCATTAAAGGTAGTAAAATAGCGGAATATATTAAAATTGGTGAAAATTCTTCTAATGTATTGTGAAGTAATTATGAGATAATTTTGGAGGCTTAGAATGTGTGATGCATTATTTTAAGGTGTCTACATTTACCCCTCTTTAAAGTGTTATTATGAAGTAATAGCATTTTAAAGATAGTAGTATATGTAAATTAGTGAACATATGATAAATAAGTGTAGAAAAATTCTTGATTTACCCTAGTGATACATTTGGATGCCCTAATGGATAGAGATCGTGTTAAGGGATTGTCCCCTCGAGCATATGGGTGACGTGATAAAGATGTGGAAATATTTTTATAAGAGAAATAAGAGAACATTTGAGGAGTGAAAAAAAAAAAAAAGCTTTAAAAATGAGAGATATAGGTTAAAAGGATAAAATTAGGAGTTGTGGAATGGAAGGTTTAAATAGGAAGAAAATGGAGAATGGGAGGGAAAATCATTGGTCATTTGTGTTATTAAGGTTTTCTTGTTATACATTTTTTCTTTGATTTGTGAGAGATATGGCACAATATCAAGTATGCATTCATTTTGTAGACCAGGTTTGAAATTTTAGACGAGGTCCGATGACAAGGGTCTTGTAAGTACATGAAAAAATTATGATGGTTATGTTTTTATTGCATTTTATGGATAGATTAAATTTGAAAATAAATGTTAGCACAAGGTATTACTTGTGCCAGCATTACCTTCAAAATGTTCTAGCATAGGCTTACTTGCACTAGTGTGAAGGTAAATTTGTTTATGTATAAAAACATGTGTTAATGTAATGGGTGCACTAGTGTAATACATGAGTTCGCTAGCATACTACTATATGTATTAGCATTAATTGTGTTGGTGTTAAAATAAGTGCACTAACATGAGAATAAGTGTGCTAGTATGAAAACACACATGCTAGCATAATATTAAGTGTGTTAGGATGAGTTAGGGATTAGGTAAGTTGTAGAAATGATAGTAATTAATGATGAGTAATGTGTGCAATAGAGACTATATGCATTGGAAATTTGAGAGAGACATTCATAATTGCGATCATTCAAGAAATGGATGACATGTTTGGAGAAGAGAACACTATGTGTGATACTAGAGGTAGTAAGTTTGGCGCACAAAGCATGGATGTCGAGATCAAATTGTATCATTTTCTATTGAATGATTCATTGGAGTGATAGCAAAATGAGTCTTAGACATTCAGATTTTCAATTGGGGAGATGTTTTTGACATTAGAGGATGTGTATCACATACTAAGGGTTCTAATGTAGGTTCAATTGATTCATTGGGAGAGGAGAGCATAAAATATCTAGGTGTAAACATAACTAATATTAGGAGTAGAGGAGATTCATGAAGAGGGTATGGTGGGTGCACCTTATAGAGTGCATAGAGGATTATGAGATAGTTCGAATACCTATCTACTTACTAGCTCTTATCCATGGCTACTTGCTTCATGATAAGACCGGGAGGAATTTTCAGCTTGGTTTGATTGGCTTGGTAGTGGAGTTGATGGATTCGGTGATATTTTTACATGGGGACCATGCATACTAGCACATCTATAAAGAGATATACATATGGTGGTGTATATAGGAGTCATAGTATTTTGGGTGCAGTGACACTAATTTAAATTTGGGAATAAGATCATATAGAAGTGGGTCATCTAGTGGGGAGTTTGAGAGATAAATAGTTCGAGGAGCCATTAGTGTGTGGATGGGGATACTGATAGGTGGAGATCAAAGAGGTCACCGATGAGATTTTCATTCTATAGATGAGTTATAGATGATATTTAGTTTTTCCTTATTATACGGAGGCCATACACTTATGAGTGGGTAATAGACACAAGTAGAGTTGGGGAAAATGGAGATATCATAGTATATTATTAGGGAGTCAGTCATACATCATTGAGCATTATAGACCAAATAGGGTCATTCAACAACTTGGATTTATACATGATATACTAGAGGGAGAGTATTGGTATGTGTGGTTAGCATGAGAGACTACATATTTTGGTCCACACATCAAGCCTTACATAGTGAGGGACATTTTTGGAGGTGTCTTAACATAGGTATGGGATGCATGAGTATGTATTGTGGATCTAGGTGTATCAATAGGGTATGCAGTATGGTATGCAGCGATAGTACCTATTCATTTGAATATCTTGTAGGTAGTTATGAAAATAGGGATTGCAGCTGCAATGAGGGTATTTTTATGATATAGGAGGAAAGGGATAGGTCAATAGGGCCAGGGAGGAGGATATGGATAGGTCCATGTATAGGTGTAGGCACAAGTAATGATATAGATATAGGGACATATATAGATACAAAAAAATATAGGGTGCACAGGCATATGCGGGACATGTTATACAGTACATGGTGTACAAATACTAGTCTCTGCATAGAGGGAACCTAGTCTAAGAAGAGGAGGTGATGGAGATGAATTATTGGTAAATAGGGATAGAGATGGGGATGATGGTTCAAAAGATAGGGGAGAGGAAGATGTGTAGATTTAGATACCACTAGTACATCCTCTTAATCCATTAGTAGTAGAGTTATATGTGGCACGAGGCATAAAGAGACAAAGCGGTGTGGAAAGAGATGACTTAATCATTATAGCTCAGAAATTGTAGACACAAATAGACTCTATGAGGGTCGAGTTGTAGTAGAGGACAATGGAGCTATAATAGGTGACAATGGAGATTGATTTGGATCCTATGTTGTTAAGGCCAATGGGATGGGGGATATATTATAATAGTTATTGATAGTAACCCATGACATGTGGGTTATTACAAGGATTATACAAGGAAACCATCCTATAGAACCGAGCTAGAGATCCATGCTATAGCCATAGGATATGGATGAGGTCATGGAGATTAGTTAGATCGCATGGTCTATTTAGATCATTTATATCATTCTAGATGCCACCATCGAAGTGAGATGATAGACATGGTAGTCCAAGTGTTGGTGAGATAAATGGTTAATATTGTATAGTAGGCATTTAGTTTGTGTTGTATATTCCCCATGATGAAGGCATATTCATTATATATATATATCATGATGATGTACATATGTATGACATATTTTGAAACATTGAACATTGTATATGACATTTTTGAGACATTGTACATTGTATATGATGACGTATATAGACTATGATTTGGATTGTTTATCCATTTACACATTGTTATATATGTATATTAATGAATTATGTTGATATGATGCTTTTTCTATTTTGGTAGTTGTCAATGAGATGTATGAATGAATGTAATGATGATATCACTAAAATTACTTGTAGCTTGAGATTTCATTCAAATTTTGTATGTTGGAGCAACATGTTTTGCTTTTGCACAATATATTTGTCACCATGATTATTAAATAACCGTGATGATCAACCCATTATGTACATAAACACATGCATGCACGTGTGTGCGCACAACACATAGAAAGGTCAAAAAAAACCCAATATACACAGTAGATGTTTACACCATGGATATAAATGAATCAAGATGGTAAAAATAAAATTTTAATTGGTCAAAAAAGTAATGATAAAAAGGTAAAAAAACCCAATACACACAGTAGATGGTCACAACATGGTTATAAATCAACAAAGCGATAAAAAATAAATGTGTAATTTGTCAAAAATTAACTATGAAATATTATAAATACAACACAAATATTATAAAGACACTTAATTTTGTCCCTAATGTGTTCCATAGTGAAGATTGCTTGAGTTGGTTTTCCCGACAATGGCACATGTTAGGGGTAAGATGATTTGGGGTTGATTGGGTCATTACCCCAAGTAAGGATACAATAAAGGAGTAAATGAGAGCTAGGTTTTCCAAAATCAAGGATACATGTGAGGTATTTATATTGTCTATATTTTTGATTGATTGATATTAGTAGTCATGCTAGGATAAGATTCAATGTGTTGAGCTTTGGGATTTTTATTTGTTGCAAATATTTTTTAATTTTTCGATAGTTTTATGTTTTATTTTTTTGAGTAGATTTGATAGTTTAGGAAAAAAATGTAGTCTTTTGTGATTTTTGGAAATATATTAAATGTTTTGGGATTTTTGGTGTTTTATGAATGTTTAGGGATTTTGTGGTTTTTTAATTTTTAGTAGACAATGAGAAACTCTAGGTGATCCAAAACCCATTTGAGCATTCACAAGAACACAAGAGATCTATGACACCAAGGGATGAATGAAAATGGATATGAGAAAATATTGATAGTATAATGAAGGGAAAATTTCCTAACTAGAAGGAGAAAATGGAAAAAGTGGTTTGAAATATATGGTAGAGGAATAGGATGAATAAGTGGTTGTTCAAAATTCCCTTAGTATAAGGGATACTCATAGATGATTCAAAATATAATATATTCATATGAACCACATTCTTGGGTTCTTTAGGCTCTTAGCCATCTTGATAGATAGCTTGTATGCACCAAATCCATATTTTGCAATGATAACATAAGGACCTAACCAATTAAGTTCAAATTTTGTATTTCTTTTCATGATATTTTGTTGTGTTCTTATTATTTTATTTTAGTATAAGGTTGCCAATTTCAAATTGTATTGTATTTATCCATTTGTTGTAGCTATAATAAAGTCAATTCTGATATAGTTTAAATAATCTACAAGTATTAATACTTTTTTCATCCAGGAGGTGAATTTCAAGAAAGATAATCATGTCTTTTTCATATTTATTCATCAAATATTTTATGGGTATACAAAATGATGGGAGATCAAGATCTATGGGTAATACAAATTCAAGTGCCATATGTGAGTGAAAAGGGTGTGGCTCTAGTTGGAGTATGGTAAGCTATGTGATAGGTCAGATGGTTGGATAAACATGTGTATACCAATTACGACCATGTTTGTCAACAATATTTTCCAAGATGGATATAAGAATCTTATTATATGCTTCACCCTTGAAATTACCTTTGGGGATAGTATGGAGTGGACCATTTGAGGAAAATTTGAAATCATTTCGATAACTCTTTAATGGTTTTGTTTTTCAATAAAGTAATGTTATCTATAACAATGGAGGAAGGGATGCCAAAATGAAAAATGAGATGGTTAAATATAAAATTGGAAATATTAGTACCAATAAAATAAGTGAGAGGCATGGCCTCTACCCATTTCATAAAATATTTGGTTGTAGTGATAATGAATGTATGGACATTAGAATATGTGGGTTTGATTTTTCCTATAAGATCAAGTCGTCATTGTGATAAATGCCAAGGTTTGGTGATGGGTTGAAGATCTTATGATGTGGAATGAATGAGATTACCTTTTTCTTGTCATGTAAAATATTTTTGACAAATTTAGGCATCATACTCCATAATGGGCCAATAATAACCCATGTGTAAAAAAATAGCTAGAAGCATGTCACTTTGTGTGTGTCTTTGCATATACCAGCATGTACTTCGACTATATTTTGGTTTTATTCATCTTGATTATTTTAGGAGAGTTCCATCATATCCTCTTGATATAATTTTTCGGTGAGGAAATTGTAACACAAAGCTCATTATGTTAGGGCTCATTTGTGTTGGGAATTCATATTTTCAAGGAAATTTTTATCGTGGATGAAGGTGTAGATATCATGATACCAATGGTTTTTAGGACCAACTATTTCACATATCATGGTTGACTCAAGAAAATTGTATGCCAGAATTAAAATATGTTCTATGAGAAACTCATTGTGTGTTTGATTTGGACAAAACTCAAGAAGGGATCTTATAGTCACCATGACATCTATTGATTTGTTTTGTATGTGAGGAACTTTTTAAAAGTGATAAATTGGAAGTAATATTTTATGATATCAACCATGAGCTTATAGGGTAGAAATTTTTCATCCTTTACTTTATATTCACCGATGAATTCATTGATAACTAAAGAGAGGATTCTCCATAAATTCTCAACTCCTTGAGATTCCATGAAATATTGAACTTTAATCTAGCTATGGGAGCTTCATATTTTGTGATATTTTTGGTGTAGGGGAAGCCAATGCAGAAATATTTTGGAATAATATCACCATCTAACATGAGTAGTATAATTTTAAATCTTGACCTGTGGATATTACAAGATCCATCAAAAAATAGAGTCTAAGAGGGAATTGCATCAACATACAAGAGTTCTTCATCTAAAAATTCAAAGTGAAGAGGTTTTGATCTGGTAAAGGTCTTGACTATCTAATATTTAAGGGCTTGTCGGTTGATGTATTTTTATTAAAAATTCTATATCAAATTCACTGAGTAAAACAACCCAACTAGACATTCTTCTTGTTAGGACAAGTCTAGATAGTAGATATTTGAGTGGATATATTTTTGTGATAAGCTTAGTTGTATGATTGAGAAAATAATGATGTAGCTTGTGAAATGTGAAATCCATTGCTAAGCATACCTTCTCAACTTGTGAATATTTAATTTCATGATCAATCAAGGTCCTACTGAGATAGTAAACAACATGTTCTTGTCCCTTATCATTATGTTGTGTTAGTAATGCTCTATTATCCCATTTTTTTGGTAGGCGTATAAAAAGAATTGTTTTTATGGAATAGGTGGCATGAATCTTTGGAGTATTTCATACATATTCTTTTATTTTGGAAAATTATTCTTGATTCCATTACAAATTTCCATATTTTTAAGAAAGCTGATTAAAGTGGTGACACTCGTCTGCTAGTTGCGAGATGAAATGTCTAATGGATTGAAATTTTCCTTGAATACCTCTTAGCTGTTTGAAATTGTGTGGAGGAGCAATTTCCATGATATCTTTGAAATTTTTAGGGTAAAATTCAATACCTCTTCATGAGACAATGAACCCCAAGAGTTTTCCCAAAGTTATACCAAACACAACTTTCTTTAGATTGAGTCTAATATTTTATTCACATAACCTTTCAAAGTGCACCTTAAAATTGTTGGATGATCAACTCTTGTTTTTATTTTTCCAGGATATCCTCTACAAAATATTCCATAATGTCATATAGGTTGATGTGGAATATAAATTTCATTTCTCTCTGATAAGTGGGACTTACATTTTGAAATCCAAAAGGCATTACCTTATAAAAAAAGTGCTTGATGGTGTAGTGAATGATGTCTTGGTTTAATCTTATTTGGAAATTTGTATTTGATTATAACCAGAAAAACCATCCATTAGAGAAATCATTTCATGGCCTGTCGTAGAGTCAACAATCATATCAATATTTAGTAATGGAAATTCATCCTTTGGACTTACCTTGTTTATATCGTGATAATCTATGAAAATTTTTATTCCTAGGGTTTCTTTGAAACCCTTAAAATATTTGATATCCACTCTAAATAATCAATTGGTCTAATAAAACTTTCTTGTAAGATTTTTTTAAGTTCTAATTTGACTAGTAGGGAAACTTTTCGATGCATTTTTCTCGAGTTTTTATTTGACTGGTTTGGCATCCAGATGAACTATAAGGTGGTGTACCACAAGGGAAGGATCCAACCCTAGAATATCATTATATGTCCATGAAAATACATCTTAGAACTCAACAAGGAGTGTTGTAAATTATTTTATTTATACTTTTCTTAGGCTTACACCAAGTTGTAAGAGCTTAGGATGCTCACTGTACTAATGTTGATGTTAATGGTGTCCACTATTTTTTATGTGTTTTTTTCTTAAAAATATGTTTTAGGATGATGTAGATAATCTATTTTATTTTAACTATATTCCCATCTCCATATAGCATCAGAAATTTTTCATTAGGAGATACATCCTTTTTATTTTTATTGTTTTTTTTTTTTCATTTTTTTTGTTTGTCAAATAATACCTTAATAAGTTTTTTTCACTATGGGAGATTTTTTTTTTTTTATTTTTTTCTTTTTTTTTGAGATTTGGGGTACTAGATTTATTCACCAAAATAAGCATTTTTATTTAGGTCGATATCAAATCCCTTCTTTTATCAGAAATGGGTATAGGGTCTCGAGTCCCAAGGAACTCTTTAATGGGAAAATCACTTTGAAAGAGATCCGTAGATATTATATTTTGTTTATCCTTACTTATGAGATGAGGATGTATAAGGTTGAATTCAATGGTATATATGTATAGGTATTCAAATAAAATAGTGTTAGCTAATTCATCAAAATTCTATGTGTAGAACATGTCTCAATGTTCAAGTCAATATCATCATCACTAGTCGATACATCAAGTAATACAAGAATAGTTACAAATGTTTTGAAACCTAGGCCATAAAGATATATATGATTTGTGTAAATGATAATATCAAGATGACCTTGTTCATTTTTACCGAGTATTTTACCATTCCAATGCATGTCCTTCATCATTTCTTGTTTTTATTATAGTCACGAGTTTCATAGCATGTTACTAAATAATAATCTTATAACCAAGAGCTCACGGAACCTTGAATGTGTTCATCCTTTAGATATTTGAACCATTTTAAATGAGTTATCCCAAGATTATAAATGAGAGTCTTTTGAGATGGGAACATCGTGATCTCCATAACTATGTAGAGATGAAGGTAGTTTTCCAATATGAAAGGTATTTGAAATTCATATTTTCCAATACTTTTTTCAATTCAAGGATCCTAAGCTCGGGTGGAGAAGTGGATGTAGAAAGTCAGATTTTTAAAAGGATTTATAATTCAATGTGGTTTTCATATGTGAAGAGAATGATATAATGAGATGAATATCTATCTATAAAAGGGAAATAATTTGTGATATTATATATCCCTTCTATAATCCTACAATATTCAAATGGTTTAGTATCAATAAGTAGGGGAAAATCTTTACCTTTGTAAAGGAAATTTATGCAATGATGGAAGGTGGAAGGCACATCTTATATAGCATGAATCAATGGATGACCAAGGAGAATGTTATAGGATGTTTCAACATCCACAACATGAAAAAAGGTGTCTAACATTTGAGGTCCAACCTTTACGGATAATGTGATTGTACTTGAGGATTTTCTTTCATTATTATCATAACTATGAATAGTGTTGATGTTAGTTCCTAGACTTTCCTCATTATGACTAAGGCATCTTAACAATTTCATGACTAAAATACTCAATGAAACTCCATTATCAATAAGCGCCCATTTAATTTTATGATGGGTTATGTATTCTTCAATATATAAATTTTTTTTATTTTGGATATTTGGATTTATAACTTTATGAGGACAGAATGAAAGGATTGGACTACCAGCTTATAGATTTTCATATCAAGGCTTTGAACTACTGAGTATTGATATCCTTAGGAACATGTGGATCATAAAGTGCATGAGTAAGGATGTCTTCAAGTGTAGGTGATGACTTAATAAATTTCATGAGGGATATTTTTGATGGTGTCCTCTCCAAATATTTCATAATACTATAGGAATTGGAGGAATATTTAGCATTGGGTATTTTTGGTCTAGTGGTAGGTGGGGGATTAGGTGTTTCAGGTATAGTTGATGTGGAGGGTTGCTTGGCCGCATATACCTAAATAGATTTTTATACCATTGTCACTACATAATTAGGAGTAATAATTTTTATGGTGGCCATGGAGTTAGGTATTTTTTATATGATTGAAATGATGGAATTGAACTCAACATTGTTGGAGGATTGACCCTTATCTTCAGCTTTGTCATTTGTAACATGTTTTGGAAATGGGTCCTTAAACATCTTTAGTTTTTCATTTGGAATTATATTATATGTGTTTTCAATTTCAATACCTTTGTGGTCAATTATATCTTGTATGTAATGATGGAGTTTCATACAAATATTTAGATGGTGAATGTTGATATAGTGGTAATCACATTATTCATTTTATTTATACCACGTTGGTTTTGATTTCCCTTCTTTGAATGGTCTTGTGATTGGATAGGTTACCATATTAGTACTTGCTAGTTGATGGAGGACACTAGAAAAACTTTTCTCGAGAAGTGTGAATTGTCTTCATTTGAATTCATGTGGATTAGTTTCTTTACTAGAGATTATGATTGGTTGATTGTTTGATTTGTTTGGTTTTGATTGATGATTTTAAAAATTTGAACATGGTGAGTATTATTAATCATATCATTTACAAAATTTCAATTTCAATTGAATTTTTTTAATTATCTTGATTTTTATTATTGTTCTTATTGGAGTTATCTTTTAAAGGATATTTGATTAATCCCTTAGCAATGAGATCCCTTTTGATTTGTGCTCCTTTTTGAATTACTTCCTTGAAGTTTTTTAGGAAATGCATTTGCATTTGGAATGATAATTTCATATTAAGATTTGGTATGAAAATGCTTACCAATTGTTTTTCAGGTATGGAACAAAGAAATCATCTTTTGATCCCTCTCCATTGTTGAAGAATGATGTGAATGTTTCATTATAGCTTTTCTTTGTATTGAAAATGTTCATCATAGTGACTTTAGAATCTAGAATGAAGGAGAAGTGTTTAACAATTTTTTCCGATAAGTCGGTAAAAGTAGTGATTTAGCCTTTTGAAAGGTGTAAAAACCAATATAATGCTTATCCTCCTATAGTTTTTGGGAAAATGTGTAAGAGATATATGTCATCATAGGCTACTTCTTGTCATTCCATGAAGAATTATTTAACATGTTGTCTTAGGTCTTGTTTTCCTTTATACTTGTCAAATTCAGGGGTTTAAAAGGATTGAGGAAATGGTATAAGAAAAATTTCTTTGTCAAATGGATATAGATAAAGTTATTCAAATTTAAATTGTTTTTTAATTTTACATTCCCATTAATGTTTCTTTCATGCTTTTCCAAGATTTGTGTGAATGGAGATCTTATTTGAGGATGTCCATGGTTATTTCAGTTTTGTGATTAGGTTAGTCCTTTTCTTCATTGTTTTTGGAAACCTTAGAATCCATATTAGAAATTTCACTTGTCATCTCCTGAATTTTGGCTAGTAAGGATTCATTTGATGTATTCGTTGAAGTGTTATATTTTGTTTTTTTTTCTAGATTTGGGTTTGTCTAAAAGATGTCTCAAGTTCTCATCACCAAAATCTAAAGGTAATTATCTCCCATTTCTAAGAGATGAAGAATATATTGATGTTTGTTTTGTCTTAGAAGTTCATCTATTTTCTCTTTTTCTTCTTTTGTGATCTCAGGTTGTCTAGCTTCTTCCTCTTCATTAGAACTATCTTTGCAAGGGATTTTTGTCAAAATTTTCAAAGATGTTATAGATTTTGTTTCAAGTTTCCACCATTTTTACTAAAGGGTGAGAACCTAAAGTGAGATGTGGTTTGTGATTTTGATAAATCTTATTTGATTTGATTGGATTGCTTTGATTTGGATTCATATTTGATTTGATTGATTTTCTTAGATTTGGATGTATGTATCCAAAATATAAGATTTTATTTGTATGTTCTTATATTTGGATGTGGGCATCTGATATATAAGACTTTGATTTAGATTGGATTTGGATTTTTATATGATAGGAATAAGATCCCGATTCATATTTGGATAAATTTTTATTTTGACTTGAGTAGATTGGGTTGGATTCGATTGGTTTGTTGATCAAATAGTATGTATCAAAGGGTAGGAATTGTTTTTGAATTGGTAAATTTGATCAATTCATAAATGGATAAATTTTGATTTTAACTTGAGTAGATTGGGTTGTATTGGATTGGTTTTTTGATCAAAGAGTATATACCCAAAAGGTAACACTTGTTTTTGAATTGGTCAATTTGATTGAATTTTGGTATAATATTGGATTGGTTTGATTCTAATTTTGAATAAATTGGGATGTGAGCATCCAAGGGATAATATTTTTAACTTTGATTTTTGGATTGGGTTGAATTTGATATTTAGAACATAAGTTCTAGTTTCAAATGGATTTGGATATTGTAAATACTATTTTTTTATCTCAAGGGGATTGGATTTTTGTTTGTGGAACACAACTTCTAATTTCAACTAGAATGTAAAATGGTGTTTGTATAAGACAAGTTTTTGAGATAGTAACTTGACGTAACTTTTCTTGTTTACAAATAACAAGCAACAAGTATGATATGATTTTAGATGATTTTGGATTTTAAAGGCTTGAAATATGTTAGGTAATGCAATGTTCTTATGAAAATGTAACAAAAAGAATCCGTGAAATGGGTGAATGCAAGGCTCTTATCACTCCAAAATATGTGTCTTTCGATTTATCTTAGTCCTAGTATACCAAATTTGTAGGGAAATTTTTTTATTGGGGAACCTTTAGAATATTGAAAGAGATCACCTGATCACCAACCCTCTTAGAGGAGTGAATCACCACTCCAATGATGGGTTTTATGACTAGGTGGTAGGGTAATGAGGGAATGAAATGTGTATGGTGTCCTTATTTCTCCCTAAAGATTTATAGGGATGATCCAACATACTTCTTTTTATAGCTATATTAGGAATTTACTTGTTGTAACCCCATTCATGATAGATTCACTGTAAACTGGGGACAAAGGTGAGGAAAGTGTTGAACACTATTTTGAAAGTCTCAAGTATAATGCAATGTAGTATGAGTTAATGCATGGTGGTGAAATCCACATCACTAGTGTAGCTAAGTGGTGATGAAATCCACATCGTTACGTGAAAATATAATGTGTGAAGTGATTAAAAGGTAGGTTCTTTCTAACTTAAAATGTGTAAAAGAATGTGTAATTGACATGATTAAAGAAAATTTTACCTAATTTTTTAGAAAAAAATTAGCAATTTTTTAAATTTTCTTTAACCAAGGAAACCTACACATAAACAAGTTAGAAGTTATTTTCTTGAGTTTGACAATATGTTCCAAGTCAAGTGTGACCTTGCACAAAAGTGATTAATAGTTTTCCTATAAGCACAAAGTTAGGAGAACAAAACAAGAAAAGATCTCATCCATTTCTAATTCTCAAGATCATCCAAAGTCATAAGAGAAAGATCATACATGGATTTTTATCACAAAAATTGATTAATAAAATGATTAACAAAATATATCTCAACCAATAATGATTCTTAAGATCACCCAAAGGTGCGAGATAAGAGCATACATGAATTTAAATCACAAAAGAAATGATAAAAGATAAACGTAAATATAATATTACGCTTTTCTTTTGTTATGAATTAAACTAAAAACAATGTCATACTTTGCACAAAAAATAGCATGGGAATAAAATTAGAGATTCTAGAAATTTGAAAATAAATTTTAAATTAACACAAAGCGTTAGTGCACATATTTATAATAGAAACACACTTAATATATATAGAACCACGCTTCTGTTAGCATGGAAACGTGGTTATGAATAACATTAGTGCATATTGTTCACAAAAGATACATAATGCACGCTTATACGGGGACTTTAATGGATACAAAAACCTATAAAAGGAATATATGAATAATTTCATAAATAGAAACAAACATAATACCACAAAAATATACCCTTAATCACACACGGATGTAAGGATCATAATGTAAACTCATATTTGGACCACAAACCAAGTTAGTATAAAATAGTAGCGCATATAATATGAGGGAAATGCAAGTAATATAACATTGATGCAGGTAAAACACACACTAGCGCATGTTGTGACATAAATACATATATGGTGATACTAGAACAAATTATGTGATACACTAGCACAAATGATGTCACGAAAGTGTAGATCGCCTATCTTGCTACACGAGAAAATGTTAGATCATGGTCAAAATGACTATTTTTTTTAAACTATTTGCAATCTACCCCTTGAAATGTCTCAAAATGTTGTCAGTAGTCCTCAAACAAGACCAACAACATGAAAAAAAAGTTAGAATGATAAAAAATAGTTTAGAAATATGTGGGTCTCCCATTGGGCATGCTAGAAATGTATACAAAGAAAATTTAAAAGAAGGGAAATAAAAAACACAATGCAAACATGATCCTTCCTTTGTACCTCTTTGCAACCTCATATGAGATTATTGGAGCTTGGAAATAAGTATTGAGCTTGTTGAATCTATAGAAACATTGAATGTAGATGCTCTAAGAAACCTTTCGAACGGAATTGGATTCAAGCTATGAGAAATGTAAATGATTGATGATAGAATTGATTAGCATATTCATGATCATATGGACATCATTGTAGCATGTAAAATTAAATGAAAATTCAACACAATAACAATGCAAATTCTCAATCTTCCAAAGATGAAAATGGAGACGAATGAGTGTTTATTTATAGATGAAGGAAGAGAATCCCAAATCCTTGATTTTTTGTTTGATTTGTCTAATCTAAAGTTAACTAAAGTATGATTGGAGATATTTGTTTAAGTTTCCAATTTGATTGGCAAGATAAAATCTTATTTTGAGCTTGATTGAGTGAGTTATAATTGAGTTAGGTGGCATGTCTTTTGAATATTTTTTATCTTTTTTATTGAACTTTCAAATTCATATCTTTTTTTTATTCACCCTAAAAAGTGACGTGAGTTTTATCTTTGGGAGATTTTATTTAATTTTGGAATTCCATGCTTTATAGGATATGTTTAACTAACTCAAATGCATGATTTGATTTAATTTAAACTTTCCCTCTTGCATATATTTAATGATTTTATCTTTAATTGGTTTTTTTCTCTAGTTAACTTGAGATGTTAATTAGTGAAGTCATAGTGGATAAGAGGTGACGTGGGAATGGATATGTGTAGGATTTATTTGATTATTTTAATATGAAATTAGCTAATAAAATTAGTTATTGGGAAAGGGGATGAATAATAAGAGTGATAAGATTAATTAATTAATCCTATGAATGGGATAAAGGTGTAATAAGGTTTATAGATACGAATATATAACAATTTGAGACCATTTGTTAGCAATAGGAATGATAAAATTTTATTTGGGACAATGTCAATAAAGGTATTAAAATAGCAGAAAAAATGGTCATAATGTATTGTGAAGTAATTATGGGATGATTTCAGAGGTTCGAGAAGGTGTAGTGTGATATTTTAGGGTTTTTATACCCTTGACTTTAACTATAGACACCCTAAAAATACATACATATTTATATCCCACTTCTATCCAATTAGAATTAATTAAATTAATTCTATCATCTGTCACAACATACCCCTTTGGAATTAATTAAATTAATTCCATCAATTAAATACCCCCTTCTAGAATTAATTAAATTAATTCTATTTCCTAAGTCACATTCCCACCCTTTAGAATTAAATAATTTAATTCTACTATGCCTTTGGAATTAATTAAATTAATTCCTAACACCTTCTATCTAGTATAATTAAAAATTTAATTAAATAAATAATTAGTTGTTCCCTCAAAATTAAATACTAATTAAATTAGTTATTTAATAATTGTATCCACTTCAAAAGCCTATAATGGTGGGGGCTGCAATAATGCACGTGCAACCACTTCTCGGATGAATTCAAAGACAATGATTTCCCTTGCAAAGCTATTTGTCTGTACAAACATGGTCATCCTACTATTTTAAGTAATTATAATTATTACCTTGAAGTCAATTCAAACCTGAGATCCACTTCCCATGGCCTTACCCTTAGCTATAAGAACAGGCCATTTTCCTTTCGATCGATCCCTTGAGCTTTGAGTAAATTACATCCAACTTCCGGTGAATTGTTCCCGCATCCTTATGAAATATTCTCGTAACATCTGCAAACATCCTTGAAGATTAATACAAAGAGCATCCACAATTCAATTTTCAATAAGATCTAACAAATCAAAGCTTCTACGATCGTACTTGAGGTTTGTAAGATGTTACGGTGAAGGTATAATTTTTTTATTTATTTATCTTATTTTATACGGTAATTTCCCTTACAGACATTTGGCATGCTGGTGGAACCACACCCATTTTCCATTCATTTTTGTTTCACATTTCTTTAAAATTTTAGTGTAAATGTTTAATATTTACTAGCTCATTTGTATGTGGTTTTATGTGTTTAATACTTTTATTTGGTTTGTTTTTTTATTTTTGTTGCTTTGATGTGTTTGTGTAGCTGTTAGGAGCATCAAAATATGAATAAAAGGCTTTAAAATCATTAAAAAGTTATGATTCTTTTTGCATGTGCCTTTTGGGAAGCAAAATCAAATTTAATTTTTTTAAAAAGTCCTTTGTTGTTTTATTGATTGTTTATTTCTGCACTAGGAAACTCTAGAAGCAAAAAAAGGGGGAATCAAATCTATAAAAAAATTACAAATATAGGTGTTTCTTCTATAAATTTAGAGGATCAATTTAGTTACTATTATAATTAGAAATAATTTGTATTTGGAGGTGTATCTATTATATTTGGAGCAGACTGAGCTCCCCACCAAGTTTCATATTTATTTGACATTCCCTATCAATTCCGCATGACTCCCGACTCTCACCCCGAGCCAAGCTATCCCATGTATCCCGACCTACACTCCCGAGCTCCCTTCCTCATAGATCCTCGACTCTACATCAGCAAGGTAACTCCCTTTAAGACCCAATATTTTTCTCACTTCTTATATTGATTTTCTTTAGCCCAGATATATTCCTCGTTTATGCTCCTATAAATCAATCAAACCCTCTATTCCATCTGAAACCTCTATTTTGGTAAGATTATTTATCCATCCTGTACCATTTTTTTTTCTCGGGCTTCTCTATTTAAGCTATGCCATTTTCATTATTCACATCTTGGACACAGTCCAAGATGGTGGAGGTTTATGTAAACTACTCAAGCTCTTACCTTGTGAGTGAATACGATTTGGAGTTGAGACTCGACCTTCCACCTCTATCTCACTCATATTTTTGTCAAATATAGTTTTGTGTGGAGGTGTATTTTTGGTATCCCACTCATAGAGAGATCATTTTAGGGTTAAAACCCTATTCCGATTTCCTTTTTATTTTTGGCCCTCTTTTACATAAAAATAGAAACAAACATCGCCTTGAGCCCTCGCATGTAATACAATCTTGTTTTATTTTTATGGTTTTTATTATGTCTTCATCACTTTAACATTAGGTATATCTCACCTTTTGTTTAGGCTTAAGTTTTATTCAAGTTCTTATCTTTTTAACTTAGCTCTCATCTTAAGTTATACTTCCTATTTATTTTTAATTAAGAATCTTGATAGTTTCTTATTGCTTATAATTAATTTATTTTAATTAAATTTAAATTATGTATTTTCACCTTAATTAGGCCATTTTTAATTTATTTTTTTGCTAATCTCGTCAAATGGACTAATCGTGAAAATTGCTAGTATAGGATTATTGCTCAATTTTGTCTAATTTTTGTCATTTTTTATCCATTTCATCAATGTTTGATAATTTTGCAATGTAAACTAACACTTTTTTGTGGATTTTTTAAAAAAATTGTTATCATTTTTATGTTTTTGAAGCTAATTGTAACACATTTCATTCATATGATCTTCTCTCGCACTTGTTACAAGTAATCTTAAGAATCGAAACATGATTGTGTTGTTTTCATTGTTTTCTCTTTGTTCACCTCATGAAAACTACTAGCACTTGTTTTCAAGACTCGCATTACGTAGACCACATCAAAACTACCAACTACACATTGCCTTGATTTTTTGCTAAAAAAACTACTAATACTTTGTGTGCAGGGAACCTCTTTAATCAAGATAAAATACACCATTCACATTGTATTTGTAGGTGGGGTTGACAAAGCTATTTCACAACTGCTATAATTATGGGAAGTGTTTTGGCTTAGGCCATAAATTTGAGGAGTTCCAAAGGAACCCCATAGTAGTTGGAAAATTGAGGGAACTGGCTAACAAAATGGTACCCCATCCCAACGGATTAGTAAATCTTCTAAAATTAAAGTCACAAATATCCTTAATGGTGACTCTAGTGTGATTCATTTGAGTAAGATATTTTCTCATTTTTTCAAAGGGGGTAAAGTAAAGTTTGAAGCTAGCAATAACACTGTGCTCACTTAGTTATACTACTGAGACTTAGTTTAGAGAACCATCTAGGAAGCCAAAAGTTTACTAAGCCAGTTTAAGGTAGAGGCCAATTTTTACTACGTCATTTTTCATTTTTCTTACGTGTTGCATACTTGTGTTTCAATCTTGTCATTCACATTTTTCTCACATCCACCTTGTCACTTTGTAAACAAGTCTAATTCTTGGGTTATGAACATCCATATCCAAACTTGAGCACTTTCATCCTTTTCATCTAAGTCTTTACATCATGATACTCACTTTATCACAGTCAAGCACCTTGTGATCACCTTGATCTTTCATTTTCATAAGTCTTAAGTTTGACACTTACCTTTGTTGAACTCTAAGAATTACATCATCATACTTCACATTCACTTTGTTGCATTTTTGACATCCTGAACATTTCTTCACTTCTCTTTTAAGACACTCACTTTTTCTATAATTTGTGATCATTAATCAATCACTTTCCCCACACCTATTATCTCCGCTTTCAAGAGATTTGGACCTTCTTATCTTTATTTCTTCACTTCTTGTGATGACATTCAATTTTTCATTCTTTAAGTGATCCCATTTATTTGTTGTGTCTCCTCTTTTAACACACTTTTAAAAAGATTTATCATCCTTCATTGTCTTCCTACGTTTCCTATTTTAACACCCATCTTGTCAAAAAGTCGAGTGAACTCATTTTATTTCTAAGTCTCTTCCTCTTAACTGACATTTGGTTTAGAATAGAGAATTTTCATCACATTTCCTTAGTCTCTTACCTTAACACTACTTTTTTTAATCATTGAGAACTTGTTATCGTGTTTTAAATATTTTGTTGTAGCCCTCATTTTTTCACAAGTTGAGAAAATTAACCTTATTTTACCTATCGCCTCTTCACATTCACTTTGTAAAGGGTCACAAAGCATTTCAAACCTCTTCATATTTATTAGCACTAATTGTGTTAAGAGTCCTTGAATTTAAAATTTTAATCACTCTTCCACCTTAACATCACTCATTTTGTTGTTGCAAAGTCTCACCCTTTTTTGTTCCTCTTGACACACATGTTGTCAAGAGTTATCATTTTCAAATTTTCTTCACTCTTATCACTCATTTTTTTAAGAGTTGATCATGTTCATCTTGTTAAGTATCTTCATCCTTAATATCCATTTTTATTAAATAGTAGATCACATATAACCCATTTTAGTCCATTTTCTCTTAACTCTCATTTCATTATGAGACAGGAAATCAACTAACCCTTTTTACCTCCTCCCTCTTAGCACTTATTTTGCTAGAGTAGAGAAAATTTGAAATTCCCCTCTTCCATCTTAACATTCACGTTTTTAAGGGTCAATTCTATCAAATCTTTTCAATCTTTCTTATGTCTTAGCATTCACATTGCTAAGGGTCACATTGTTCAATCGTTTCATCACCTCTTCCATTATAGCATTCACTTTGTTATAGGTTGAGTAATTTTCATCCCATCTTCCACTCTATCATTCACTTTGCTAGAGTTTGAGTACGTTTCTAATATTTTCACCTCTTCCATATTATAATTCACTTGGTTAAGGATAGATCTTTCAAATATTTTGGACTCTTTCATCTTAACATTCACTTTGATAAGGGTTGAATGCTTCATTGCACCTTTCTTTGTTCTCCCTCATTTTTCATTATAATGGTGGATTCACATAATTTATAATTTTCTTAGGAATGGAAAATGATGAAGGACACTATTTTTGGGTATGTAAAAACAACTCAAGAAATTCAAATTTGATGAATTGTGTCCTTAACCTTTTAGCATGGACATATTATACACACCCTTTCCATAATATTTTGAAACAACCAAATTTTCTAAATACAATGGAAAAAATGATCCTAGAGAGAATGTAAAATAATTTTTCACGGCATGTGAAGAAGTGGTTTATAATGATATCTTTATCTTACACCTTTTCCTAGAATTCTAGTAAGAAAATATTTGGGCTAGTTATTACACCTTTTAAAGGGAATTATTTATACCTTTGTGGACCTCTCTAATAATTTCCTTAAACATTTCTCTTTCAAACATGACTCCAAAGTCACAAGGATGGATTTTTGCAATGTCAAACAATAATAAAATGGGATCTTTACACATTTCTTACAACTATGGTGAGGAATCTCAAGTCAATTCACATGTTTAATCCCTAAAAAAACAAATTGTTAGCATATTCATCTCAAACCTTAATGATAAGTTATCCTTTCACATATAGATGCAATGCCTCAACAACTTTGAGGAAGTTATCGAAAAGGGGACTCAAATTGAAAAAACCCTCATTTCTAAAAGCTTAATCAAGCCTCATTATAAAGATAATGGGCATAATCATAACCATAACAACAACCCTAGCACTTCTCATGATAAACCTAGGTACATCAACCACAACCATAATGTTTTCAATGATGGTGTCATGGATAATCACAACGTGCATAACTTATAGAACAACCAATCAAAATAGATTAAGTCTAAACCATCTGTCACCATTCCAAGAAGAGAAATTCCCCTTCCTCATGACTATAAACGATGAAAATATATATGTGGGGAATATATTTCAAGCGTCTTGAAACAACTAAAAATTTCCAATATGGTCACTTATCTTATCATGCAACCCTTCCCTGAAGGAGAACCTACTCAGTTGGTATAGACCTAACACATATTGTGATTTTCATCACATTGATGGTCATCAAATAGAAAAATGCAAACAACTTTGCAACTACATCCAAGACCTCATTAATAATAGAGACATAGTGGTTGAAGACCTACCATCTACCAAAACACCCAACAATAATCTAAAGGTGTTTTCTAATCCATTTCCTAACCATGATACAAAGGGAAAATCTCACAAACATGGTGAATCCTTGAACAATGTTGATTATGAATCCATCATATCATGTATCATAGACACTACTTCGTGTATAGTTGAACATCATTTTACACCTCTCGGAGAGAGGAATTCAGTGTCTTTCAATAATTAACAAAGGCTAACATGATCAAATATCCAACTATGAGACCCTTTCTAATGGGGAACCCAATCCTATGTGGTATAATGCATCAGAATATTGTGAATACCACCACATGGAAGGCCATTCTACTAATAATTGTACATCTATTCGTCATTATGTTTGAGAATTAATTGACAATGGATATTTCTCCATAGAGCTTGATGATGAAGCTCTCGTAACCGAATACACGTCAACTTCCACAACTTCTAATGAAGAGTTGAATGTTGTCCAAACTTCTATACATACTGACATTCAATGAGATCATGATGAAGGTCAAGTATCTCTCCCTCTAAGAAAATCTATCTCTTCTACAGATTTTCTTTCATTCTTCTAAATAAAAATTGAACCTATTTTGGACAACCTTTTAACACCAAATGAGAGATTGAATTAGCTTCAAGACTCCCTTCCAATCCTTGATATAGCTATATAAAATAAAATAGATGGTCCATCATCAAGCATCACTGATCTTGATTCTATTCTTTTAATTCTAGCTCATATGCCTAAAACATCTACTCTTGTTATTGAAACACAACCACAAAAAATCTTGAACACTTGTAACAATGCAAACTTCTGCATCCATTATACCTCACATGATAAATCTTGTAGACATCTTATCAATGGTGATTCCTACCTGTTAATACCTCTACATGTGTACACTCTATGAGGTACATATACCCAAGAACATCCTTATACAAGCTTTTCATGCTTTAATTGTAAATATTTTGTCAAATCAAGTACTCCCTAGCCTCAAAGAAGAAACATTGATTATTTTCTCTCACTCTTCCACTCATAGATGAATATGAATCTCAACATATTCTCCACCTTAATAATCCTCCTCTAACATCACATAGGTCTTTCGATCCCATAGAATACTTATCCAATCATACATCGTTAACTTGGACCTTGTCAACCCGAGTCTCATAAATTGGTACTTATCAAATCCTTTGATTCACTCCTTTGGCTTGACCTTGTCCTCCTAAGTTTTGTACATCAAGACTTATCGAATCTTTAGATTTCCACCTTTTACTTGGACCATTTTCTCCAAAGTCTCCTAAATCGGGACTTATCAAATCTTCAAATTTCCTCCTTTGACTTCGACCTTGTCCTCCCAAGTCTCGTATTTTAGGACTTACCGAATATTTTGATTCTCTCTCTTGACTTGGATCTAATCCACCAAATTCTCATATTTTAGGACCATTTAACTTTAATAAACATATACCTATTTCTGATGATTCTATTTCAAACCCTCATCCTCGAATATTCAAAAAAAAACTTAAAAAGCATTAAAAGAGAATAAAACTATGTATCAAACTGTTCCTTAAATCATTTTTAAAAATCAAAAGTGGAAATTTGAGTAGAAATAACCATAATAATTCCATGTTTTGGCAGATATCTTAATCATAACATTATCATATATTTGTATTCTTTACCTATCACAAAATAGGTTAACCTTGTTCCTCTTGGGCATTGTATATCGGTATTTTTATGGTTTCTACCATTTCATATATTTTCACCAACATTTTTGTCTCAAATCTTACTGATGGTAAATCCTCCTTTCAAATAAGCTCTCTCTTAAATAGAAAGCTCAAAATTATTTACTTGGACCTTTTTGATCACCCATTTCGGTCTACTATGTTGACCCTTGTGACATACTCGTTACATGAGGAAATTTGAGACTTAGGGACATAATGTTCCTTCCCAATAAGAAAAATATCAAATAAACAATGAAATATTAATCATTACACCTATAAAATAATTACACCTTTTTACTTCAAATTCTTTGGTGATGAGCCCATACTTGTTAGTACTAGTATGAGATTGGGAATGGAGGAAGATGTCCTTACTCACCTACATTTTTATTTGGTGTTGATCCGTTTTCTCTTCTTGGTGACATGGGAAATATATGGGGGTTCCTTTTAAAAATAAATAAAAATAATTAGCCAATAAAGCCTTTAGAAATATTAATCAAAAGTGCTTCATCAAAATCATCCCAAGAAGTTTCTTACGTTAAAGAGAGACAACAATTCCTTTAACGGACCTTGTGAATCAAGTAGGCCATTAACAGATCTAAGTCTAGTAAAAACCTATAAAGTGGAATCATCTTGGACTCGGTCAAATAATTCTGACTAGAGATGAGTTAAATTTTTCTCATATGGATCATTGGTACACATTATGTCTACATTTTTGTCAATGTAATAGAATGTTGCTAATTATTTGCACCTAATTTCAAGTAGTGCACCCCTTTACTAAGTTTTAAAATACCAGAAAACATTCAAAAAAAAGTTTCACAAAAGAGAAAAATATTCAAATATGTTTCTCAAAATAACAAAAATAATATAAAATTGTTCAAAAATGCAAAAACAATATAAATTTTTCAAAACTTCAAAAAAGTATAAAACTGTCAAAATCAAAATAGTCAAATAATGTTTGACCAAATTTCAACAATTATATAACACATTTCAACAATTTTTCCATTTAACGGAACTCCTCTTGATCATTCTTGATCATCTTACATCATCATTTTTATTTCCCATGGTGTATATATATGCTCGAGGAAAGAAATAATTTACCCTTTCATAATATAACTTTACTTGGGGCACATTTGGATTTCAAATTTTAATCCAATATAGATCAAACATCAATGGGATACGGAAAGATTTGCTTTTATAGTATCTAAGTATCACTCGTCTCTTTTCCTTAATCCAATCCTATTACATTCTAAGCTATTGCTTGAGGGCATTCATATTTTTCTAGTTCTTCAATGTGGAACACATTCGGAGTGTCATTAGATGTTGTTATTACAAATTGTGTTGTATTATTGCGGTTTTTCAACATTGTGACAATGTTTTTGCTTCTTTTAATTTGTTATTTTGTTGTACTTTGTTTACCTTTGTTGTAGACAAATTGTAGGAAATTTATTTCACATCTTAGTTCACATATAACTTTGGTGTCATTCATTCCTGTTCATATTGGGTTTATTTGCAATATTTGTTTTGTATCTTTTTTTTGCTTGCACGTGTTTTGTTTTCTTCCTAGCTTATCAAATAAGTCATTGTATGTTTTCATTTTTTTGTGTATTTAGTTTTGTTTACATTTATTTACATTTATATTTCATATTTTTTAAAAACTCACAAAAATCCTAAAAATCATATATTTCAAAATTCCAAAAAATTAAAACTTAAGAAAAAAATCAAACAAATATTCACTTCTCATAGAAATCCTATAGCTGGAAAACCCTTGAAATGGATCTTTTTACATTTCAACATAATCTTGATAGATTCATACTCTTATCTAATACCCTAGTGATCATACCATTATTTGCAACTATCACCTTCTTCCCTTTGCATGATTGCTAAATCTATTTGGGGAAAGTCATAAAAACATTTTCCTTCATGATATAACTTCACCTAGGAAATTTATTTCAGATCATTTGTAAAATGGATCCAACAAGAGTGTCACGAGGAGTATCTAAGTATACTTCGCTCTTCCATTCTGATCCTATTCCCAAGCCTTTCATAATTTTAAGTGTTTGGCGGAATTTGCATCTACTTAATTATCATTTTGGCACGTGTAGACACAAAATCGTGCACTTTAGGAATTATTTAATCTTGGTCTCATACTACTATTCATATGGTTTGTTGGTGAAAAAATTAGTAATTAACCCATGTCCTTTAGTCATTTTACTTTTCTTGTTGTCATCACTACCAACCTCCTACATGTACTCACCTATTCATTTTTGCCATTTGGCATCATTTTATCTATAACTAGGGCACCCAACCCAAAACCGGGGTGCCTCAAGTGCTCTGGTCCCATTTGGTGTGCCCTAAGCCTTTTTACACTTTTTGGCACTTTCTAGCCATTTGAGCTTTCTATCTTTTTAGTGGTCAGCCTTTTCGGGGCTAATTACAAAATTAGAACAAGAGAACCATATAAATATAAATTTATGAGACCATAATGAGGGACCAATCACTAAGCACTACTATCATCACCTAAGGTTACATCCATCAAAGGCTCCATTTGTATCCATCTATCTCCATCACAAGGCATAATGTTTATTCATCTACATCACATTGTATAGGAAGGAAGTTTATTCTATTCCATCCACCATTTTATTACATTTCTATACCTATTTATTGCTTTCTACTTTCACAAAGTGTGAATGACACAATAGCACTTAGGTCATGATTGCACATAGACACACATAGAACTACATCAGATCTTAGATATAGTGCAATATCAGTTAGTAAGTCCACCATTATGGCCACTGAGGATAGTCCAACCCCTTCATATGCATATTTCTCTTTTTATAGATTTAATGCCCGTCTTGGGGTTTTCGGGCGATTCCTTATTGCAGGTATTACAATGACATCTAACACAATTCAAAAAAGTTAGTGTGATAAGAAGAGAACACGTGAAAACTTCTAGATACACCTCAAAGGAGGGTTTTAGGCTATTTCCAAAGACCATGGTGCCCTTTGGTGCCCTGTCCCTCTCCAGTGCCCATTGACCAAAGAGCTTAGATATATGTTTTCTTAGGCTTCTGTGTGATCATTTCCTCCTCCTATTTACCTGGTTCACATTGTGAAATAGTTTAGCACCTTCATCAAATCAACTAAGATCTTTCTAACCTTATTTTCTCATTAGGGTTTCACATTTCTACTTAATTAGTTTTTGGTTCATTTTATTTATGCGATTATCTCGTTATTTACTATTGTTCTTAATATTATAGTAACTTGGAATAGTTTCTAATTTTAGTTAATCATTTTTGTGAACCTGATTTCGATCATCACACCTTTTAGGATCCTTCTTTCCCTAAGATCCTTGCATCATGTATATCTTAATCCATACTTATTTGTATAATCATCTTGATTGTATCAGTAGGCTCAAACAGTACTTATCTACTAATTACATTCCTCCTCACACATCACCCAAATATGTATACCATAAGTTTACTTGAGACATATCCCTCAACGAGGATCAAATAACTTTCACAACAAAATACCTACCTTCACAAGAAATTCTAGAACATGACCCCCATCTATATATTCAAGTTTATGTTCACAATGTTGGGGTCAAACGTGCCTTAGTTGATAATGGATCTTGCCTTAATATTTGTAATATTAATTTCCTTCATCATTTAGGCATGTCAGAAGCATCTTTAGCAGCTTCATCAATCTTTATTTATGTATTCAATAACATACCCAAATTTTTATTGGGTATCATCAACTTTCTGTCATTATTGGTCTATGTACAATCATTATTCCATGTCATGTCAACCTAATAATCTTGATTATAAAATTATTTTGGGATGACCTTGGATCCATGCTATGCATGTGGTCCCCTAATGATTGGTCTATGTACAATCATTATTCCTATTGATCCATACATTGAAGATCGTTCATCCCTTATCAATGAAGAGACAATACCATAAAACTTAGGTACATTTGAGAACTCTGCGAGTATTTTTGCTAGTTTCCTCCCTCACGCCCACCGAAAAATAATATATAAAACAAGTCCTTCATGATTTCTATGATATTTTTTCATGGGACTATAGTGATATGTTAGAAATTAATCCATATGTTGTAATGAATAACATTTTCCTCAACCTAAGTACTAAACCTATCTAACGAGAAAATTCATAAAATGCATCCTAAGGTAGCACTCTTAGTCAAAGAAGAGATTCAAAAATCCTGGATGTTGGTTTTATCCATGTTTTTGACTATCTTGAATGGGTATCTAATATCATGTTAGTCATGAAATCGGATGGTCGCATATGTTGCTACACTAGTTTCCATGATTTAAATAAAGATTGTATTAAGGATAGTTTTCCTTCTCATCGCACATCGACGTAACTATCAATTCTACATTTAGATATGATATTCTATCTTTCATGGATGGCTTTGCAGGTTACAATCAAACTAAAATCAACTCTGCTAACCAAGAAAATACATCTTTTACAACACCATGGGGAATTTTTTGTTACACTGTTATGCCCTTTGGCCTTAAAATGTCGAGATACTTAACAATGGGAAATGACACATATATCATGTGATTACATCCACAAGATTATTGAAGATTACGTTGATGGTATTTTGGATAAATATAGATGATGTTCCTCCCATGTACAGGATCTCTGAACACTCTTTCAATGGTTATGGAAATATCGTGTACGCTTAAATTCCAAAAAATGTGTTTTTGAGGTCACAACAGGTAAACTCCTCACATATATTATTTCCCAACATGGCATTAAACTCGATCCTACAAAAATAAAATCCTTTATCGATATACCTCCACCAAAAATTTACATCCATTATGATCACTACAAGGAAAAATTCAAGCTATGTAGAGGTTCATTGCACAACTCGCTGATAAAATTCAACCTTTTACACGCCTCATAAAGAAGGCCAATAAATTTTTTTGGGATGAGAAATTTCCATTGGCATTTGATGATATAAAATATTATTTGTTGTACCCACCTATCCTAGTCCTTCTCTTAACTAATCAACCTTTCTTATTGTATATTTCTGTTATGTTTAATGCATTAGGCACTTTACGGCACAACATGATGATTCTCGATGTGAAAGAGAAATATAATACATCAATCGTACAATACTATCTTATGAATGTAATTATAACTACATTAAAAACATATGTCTCAGCCTCATCTTCATTATGGATAAGTTTTGACACTATCTTACGAATAAAAAAACACATATCATCACCAAAGTTGATCCCTTATGATACCTATTATCCCGCACACATCTATTGGGACGATTGGCTTCTTGGGTTATGATTCTCGGTGAGTTAGATTTCAATTTCATACCACAAAAATAAATCAAAGATAAGTCATAACTGATCAATTATCTACAAAGCACCCATCTCGAGCTCTCTCACATCTCTTATTCTTTTCGTGATGATTTCACTACCTATATTGTGGAGCCACACACATGGAAAATGTATTTTGATGACTCTTGTTGTCACTCGACATTAGAGATGGGATAGTATTCATCACCCCACATGGTGACCCACTCCCCTTTGCATATCGTTTGGGGTTTTCCTACACAAATAACATCGTTGAATACGAAGCCCTCATTTTAGGCCTTCTTACCACTCAAAAACTCCTCATTCGTAACCTATGCATTCATGGTGATTCTCAATTAGTCATAAATCAGGTAAATGATACATATAACACAAAGGAGGAACATTTAATTCCATACAACATGCTCATAAAATATCTCTTGGCTACATTTGAGTCCTACTCCATCACTACCATTCCTTGCAAATATAATCGTCATGCAAACACTATTACTACCGTTGTGTCACTCATCCCGCAAGATATCATTGATGACCAAGATACATTTATAAGTATGCACTTACATCATCCTTTTATCTTTGCACTACCTCTTACATATTGCACCATAACATGTAGTTAGGACAACTCTAAATGGATTACACTAATTTATAATTACTTATAAAATAAAAATATGCCTAATAATATACTGACCTCATGAGGCTTGACGGTTACATCGTGAGGATTCTCACTATGTCATTATTGGGAAAAAAATATTTAAATGTGCAATTTACGGTTGTCTCTTACATTGCTTATCACTCATAGATATCCCTACTACCATCTTGCGGATACATAACAGCATGTGTGGTGGCCATTTTCGAGAAATCTATGTCATAAAAACTTTTACGACATGGATATTACTTTCCTACAATGGAAAAATATTTCCTTGAATATGCTACTCATTGTGAAAAATTCTAGAAACATGATAACCTCCACCATGCACCTATATCGACCTCCAACCCATTGTGCCAACTTGGCACTGTAGTGCCCATATTTTACACACAAAATTACAACAATAAAATACCAGGATAATTTTTTTCACTTACATTGCTCACTACACACAACACAACAAGGGCTCCAAGTACGAAACTCAACTCGCATACACAAATTACATAATTCATCGACTCACATAGACACCTAAACACAACATAGGCATGTCGATGCCACACTTTTCCCAATGAATGGTTACTAGTAATGACCCGACCACAAGAAAAATTACTTCAGGAATGGCAAACCCACGCACATCATTTCTTTAATTGTATTTTAGTTACGATTAACATTCTAAGAACATTATTGTACAAGGATAAAATTCTCGTTTGTCCACCTAATGATTCTTAAGTTAATTCCATGGTTAAAATTACCGTTTGACCCTTTTAGTTGGCTTCTTATTATTTACAAAATTTTCCATAACGTACATACTTATTTGGCATAATTCGAATGCATATATAATACTTAATTATCTTGTTCTTAAGTTAAGAATCTTCTTCTCGAACATATATTCAATGTCTACCTTTTTACTCTTACAACTCAAGTGAATGCGACTTGGTGTCCATATAGAGAGATTAGGATTTGATGGAGATTTAAATACAAGATAGCTTTTTACCACAAAACATTCCTCAATCACGGTATAGTTGTTTCCCTACCATAGTTATTCTAATCCAATGACTTGTGGAATTCCACTTTGATTTATATAAGTATTTTGTTTTCTCGAAGGTAGAACACACAAAGGCAATTCATATTCTTTGAAAAAAAAATATATTTAATTGAGTTATAAGGTCTCCAAGAGTGGCATTACTCCAAACCTCAAATCTCGTATTTACTATTATATGCTTAATTTTCTACGTCACATTATGGCCTTATTATTAGCATTGTCTTGATAAAGGAGCTACGAAGTGTTTGTCTAACTACTTGAAGACATAAATTATTATAAGACTTGAAGCTACACTCGAACCCTAAATTAACATCCAAATCAATCGAGGTTTAGATTAATTCCAACTTCACCTAAGGGTCTACCCTCCACTATATATAAGTTCTAAGAAAGAGGGCATATTTATGCTAATCCACCTTCAAGAAGGGACCAAGATGTTATGTTGATAGAAACCAAGGTAACACATTTAGCTGAGCGGAGCTAAGGAGTTCATTAACAAGAGTGCAAAGCAAGGAACAACTATATCCTGATCTCCATTTATGTCATTTGAATCCAACAAGGATTTCATTCAATGAAGAAATTTAATTCTAAATCTATCTTTGGGAGACAAGGTAGTCCACTAGGATACAAAGGAAGAGTTAGCTCTACTTACTCCAAATGAAGTTTGACTGTATCACTCCTATCAGAAAAGTTTATGACAATGTCACTAAACATACTGATTAAGATGATAAGCCCATTCTTGGGCTCTTGTTTACTCAAACTAGAAGGTTCTAAAGAGTGCAGAGTTTAATTTCATTCTATGGTGTTCAATGTCTTCTACGGTAAGGAGTATCACACATGAAAACAAGTTGTGCTCGATATTGTGCAAGGGTAGAGTGTTTTGATTAAGTCTCTTTATTACATTTGCAAAGTATGAATGCACAAGATGACTCATTAATCATTTATTGAACACTAAGTATTCACTACAAGATATTACTTTGAATTCATTTACCTTATATATATACATATATCAAACCTTTTTACCATGCATGTTGTGCATCAAATTGAACCTATAATTAAATATACATTTCCTAGATGTCCTTAAAACTATCATCTCATGCATATCAACAAATTATCAAATATAACTTTCGTAATGTGAGACTACATTGTACATATATTCATTTTACAATGAAATATATAAATTACAATGATAATTAATAAATTACACATCACCTTTTCCTCATCATTATTTCAACTCTGTAAAACCACATGAGCATGAAATCAGCGATAATTCGCTAGCATGGCATCCACCCTAATCTAACACAATTATCATTTTTCAGTTTCCCATTTACATATGATAATAATTACAATTTGCAATTGAAATTAAAGGTTTAGAGACATGTATTCCTTACATTTCTTTTCACTTCATTTGTAACCCAAGAGAGAGAAAACACCATTTTGTCAAAAGTTCTATTTCACACAACAAGCTATACTATAGAGTTTTTAAATAATTATTTAAATGTGTCAAAAGTTTCCATGGTGGTTTGGCAACCCGACGAGGGTCCCACAGCTTCCTATTTTTACATTTTCTTACTAGCTACAAAAACGTTCAAAACAGGCTTTGAGGCTAAGAAACCACTTCTAAAAGTTTTCTTCTGATGAGAACACACACCATGATTTAATTTCTACATGTCCACCTATATACCTGGAGTTCATAGCAGAATTGATGAAATTTGAAACTAGAAAACGGTTTACGTATGGCAAATTTAGTTTTAAGGGGCCCTTTGGTTGTAGTTGGCCCAGTGCAAATGAACAAAAGTTAGCTCGAGGGCTCAGAAAACCACATCCAAAATTGACGTTTGATGGATGAATGTGCAACGAGAAACTTCCTAAAATTTCCCTATACAAGGAGAGTTCAACAGAGTCAACAAAACTCAGAACTAGAAAACAGTCTTCGAACGGCGACAAGTTTTCTGAAGCCACCGGTCCTAATTGGTCAGTTTGACTTTGTCAAACTATGACCAGAGGCCTACAAAATGCCATTGTCAAACTATCCAAAAAGTGTTTTTCCCTAAACTGAATTTTCCATGCAATTTTCTAGTAAAAACACTAGATTTTTGCGGAGACGGGAAATAATTTCTCTATCCAGGTTTCAAAAGGCGGTTCAAAATGTAAGCCAACTTTCTAGATTCAACAACTTCCTACCACTACAAAATAGTTTGACAGGCTCCTATAAGAGAGTCAAAAATATCCCATATGTTCATTCGGGGGTCAATCCAGAGGTCAAGGTGAATCCTCACATATCATTGTACATGAATGAATCTTAACATCTCGTTTTCAAAGTTACAAAGGGTACTTAATGAGTCTCTGAAAAATTCAAAAATTAACTATTTAAACTAGGAGATGATCAACTTTATTACTGGGAAGTCAATTTCATCTGCTCGATAAAATAATATTGTAGCGATCTAGTTGGGTAGGAAGTTTTCTACATCACCTCAAAATGAGGGTGGAATTTCATGTTTTAATGCAAACGAGTTATTTTGACTTCGTGAGTTATGACATGACATTTCATTATTTTACAATGAGTTGATAAAAACATTTAACTGTATTATAATCCTAATATTTTAAAATTATATTAAGTTGCAAATGAAAAAATAAAGTATGAGAGTTATGAAAGATGAGGGGAGGTGAACCATGCCTAGGAGGAACGGAGTCGGTCAAACCCTGTAAGATTTGGTTCAACATCTCGCTTGGCACTTCGTCAACTAGTTCACGAGCCTTGATCTAACCTCCACCATGTCACACAAACTTCCCGATCACTTGAAGTTTTCCAATAGAATACGTTTCCCATTATCCTTTGATAATTTTTTAGGGCCTGCACAAGGCTCCATACTTGAACACAGGCTAAGAGAATGTTGGCAAAGGATAGGAGGCTCTACACCTGTGAATGTAGTTTCTCGTAAGTTTCTGAGCTTTTTAGCATACCCATTTTATCGATAACCTACAATTGTTGCAGATCACGAACCCACATTTCTCTTAGGATTTGTTTTTGTTTAAAAGTTTACATGCCCTTCTTATGCTTCCACAAGTTGTAGGTCGATCTGTCAGGGCACTCACAACTACAAAAACTAGTAAAAATCCCCATTTTTGGCGCAGATTAGTAGGAGCTAGCAAAGTGAAAAAAATTAGATTTCCAATATGCTTTGATGGATGTCCATACCCTATCCCAGAGCTCATATTTTAGCACAGGTCAGGAGTGCGCTGGTAAATGTAAACTCATCAAGTTAGAGACCTTTTTTGCATGGGTGAAATAGTGTGACCTTTCCGAGGAAATGCCACATCTTCTATATACTACCGTGATAATATTCCATGAGAAGTTATCTCATTCTTTCATTTGGTCAAACACTGTAATAGCACCCATGTTACGTGAGGTTCCATTTCCATAAAGTGCCACCGGGAACAAAAACACGAGAGAATATAATTGGGAAAGGCTTCCTCATAGACTTTTATGCATTGTTAGATGTCCCACGAGTCCGGGGTTTGTGTTTGACATAGGCTGGGAGGATGTTGGCATAGGCTACCACCATGGCACTCCATGAGATGACATTTGGCGAGGCATTTCTTTGAATAAACATAAGGAACCCTTAAGCGCATGGGTTTGTGTAAAAGTTGTGACCAGCATTCAGTGAAACCATGTTTCCTTTAGGGATTCTTCCCAATAGGGAAATGAACCTTACCCTGCGCATTTCCAACTGCCACAACTGACAAAACCTCCTCCTTTGGTTCTTCATTGGCCAACAAAACTTTGTTGCACTCTTATCCTTGGCTCAAGCAGAGAGGACATGACAAAATAGCCCTGGTTTGCAGTTCTTCCACCCACAAATTTGACTTTGGTGTTTGCATTTGCCCCTGAGACTCGCCCATTCCCAAACACATAAGAGACAAACCCTAACTAAATATTTTTGGAGCTTTTCACCCTTGCCTCCAATTTGGTTTTATTTTATTTTATATTAAATCATATATGTATTTTTTTATTGGATTAAGTGATTTGTATAAGCTTATGCATTTTTTCATACATTTTCTTATTTGGTCTATGACATATATTTATTTATTTTTAATTTTCCTTTTGCAAATTATTTAATAATCTTCCTTTCCTCCTTTATTTTATTTATTTATTTATTTATTTTTTAAGTTTAAAACTTGCGATATTGGGTTCTAGATTGACTCAACCAAAGTCATCTTCTAGTTTGACAAGGTAATATTGAAACCACGCCCTAGCAATAACACTTATGTGTTCCATGGTTCTCGAGGTCTAGTACTCGAAGAAGAATATGGCATTCGCAAAGGCAACTAGTTCCTGATTGAGGTATTAAATTTTATAAGAATAACTAGTAATAAGAATCTGAAATGAACTAATTTAATAACTCGGCCTAAAATGTTTGAAACAGTCACAAGGTCAAAAGATGACCCTCAGAAAGCTTTCTGACTAAGTGTGGCAGGTAAGGATAGTATAGACACGAACAAGCCAGAGATCAACTTTCTACCAAAAAAATGTGAAAGACAATGAGAATAAGGGGGCACTACATCTCCCTCCCCTTACAAGAGCATCATCCTCGATGCAACACAATATCGCGCTCGGAGGGTACGTAGGCAAGAAGCTAAGAATGAAACACGTTGGGTAAAAAAACAACTAGTTGTTAAAACATGACCACAAGGAAGAAAACTATTTTTGTAATATATTAATTTATAATGTTCTGTGAAGAATGGTAGTTCCATTTTACTGTATTACTTTGTTAGCATTTTCTTTTACATATTCCTTATCTCAAGATTATAATATTCATTGTTTAGAATTTTTCAGTTGTCTTAAGTTCATGGGTGCCCAATAATAACTAACATCAAGATGTCACACAAAACTTAACACAACACAAACAACCCACGAGACATCTTGCCACCTACTTTTATGACTGTATCACATCACAAGACCTTTAATTCCTCCATGGAATTACAACTAGTAGTCCACATAGCAAAGAATTTCCAACAATTATGTCCCAGACATAGATCCAGTACACACATGTGACTGACAAATAGAATGATCACGCTGATACATATACAACAAGCATCACATGATGCAAAATCCATGACTATACCAACATAGTGCCAAGACAATATCTAATAGTCCATACCAACCAAGGGAAGCGTCAAGCCTCAAACATAACAAGGTGTCAAAAAGACTCACAAGGGTACACATAACTCACTATACCAACTCCACACATCTCAAAATATCAAGAAATAACTCCATATATCTCCTGAAGTATCATAAAACAACTCTATATACCTCCCAAACCATCACCAAATAATCTCCATATACCTCTCATAGAGAAAGAATCATAGTTCCAAAACCAAGTTAGGTCACTCAACCATAGAGCCCCATCAGAATATCAGGTCACTCAACCATAGAGTGCCATAAAGAATATCAGTAACTCAACCATAGAGCCCCATCAAGAATATCAGGTCACTCACCCATAGAGGCCCATCTCCTTTCTCCTTTTGATGAGGCCGGGTCACCCTATGGCACTATGCACATAGAGCCCCATCACCCCTGCCCAAGTGGTGTAGTGGCTGTAGTTTAAAAACTACACAACACTATGACCTCCTTGGGGCGTAGCCCCATACAAAAAAGCGGTCCCATAGGTTCCACCACTCCATGGTGAATCCCATGACCCTATTCCAACACATTACAACATTAGAACCACTATAACAATCCATTTCAATGCCGAGTGGTAAAATCAAAATCCTTGGGCAAGGCTATAAAACTTTTAAACATGAAAAGAAAGTTTAAATCTAAGAAAAAGAAATGGTTAATTAGCCATTATTAGTGCAAAATCTAAATGTTAATGTAACAACCAAATAAATGCCCAAATTATAAGAACATGTCAATCAATAAAATGACTGGTTCTAGAAGAAAAGAGATAAATATTAATTTACGAATAAAATACATATTGAGAAAATAGCACATTACAATCACTATGTGGCCTCATACCACCACCAAAGGAGTACTCATCGAGTTGCTGGCACTCAAACATCAAGCCTTAGCTCATAAAAATATACATGTAACTAGAAATGAGTATATCAAATAATGTAACTTTCATCATCTCTATTCGAATCATTCCTCCATACTCCCACAAGGATCAACATAATCAAAATCACATAGGATTATTCAATGAATAATCAAATAGGAAAGAGAAGGGGACACTAGTTGCATAAGTTGAGCTAAAGGTAGTGTGCACCCACAATATCGAGCAAGCTTGAAGTATACTAAACAGATAAAAGTGGTTTTTTAGTCTATATAAGACTCCACTTTCTCACTCGTACTCAGCTCAAGATTATGAAAACCTGGTCCACGCCTCCTCTCTCCACACATACACTCTTGACAATTTTCTCCCCTCGGTTTTGTCTAGTGTAAGGTTCACAACATACACATAACTACATCACTATCACAATGTTGATTCACACACATTAAATATAATGTCTTGTGTATGGTATATATATAAGGGGTATAACACAACTATTACTTTCATGGGTTACGATACATCACATTACCACATCCTGTACCCAAAGTGAAATCACTATACACTAGGGATCATACTCACCATATGCCCCTAAATCACGACATGAACTATCAGATTTTACATGAATTATATGTATGAAGAAAAAAATTTCTAACCTTACAACATATATTTAATTACAATACAACATGACAATGCATACAACTTATCACAATACGGTGATGACATCACGATAAACTTTGATTCACTTTACATCAATTTTTTCATGCAATACATCAATACACCTTCACATCACATAAATCCAAAATGTTTTAACCCTCTGTAATCCACAATAACATTCGTTCACAAACAACAAGGTGGTACATCACACACGGATTTCTCATTGAATCAACAACATAGAGAGTGAATACTCTCATCACAAGCACATCAATATGATAACAAATACGCACTGAGTGACATGCACCACATGTACTTCCATAAGGTCACAATTACGACATAGTTCACATAACAACATATATCACATTACTCTTCCAATATCCACTACCATCATGCAGAATCATCACAACTTCAATCCATCCCAGAGGTCCGAGAGCATGAACCTCCGCTCTGATACCATATCTAGTGCCCAAATTTTACACACACAATTACAACAGTAAATATCAGGATAAATTTTTTTTGACTTACATTTCTCACTACACACAACACAACAAGGGATCCAAGTACAGAAACTCAACTCACATACGACAATTACATAAGTCATCGACTCACATAGACACCTGAAAACAACATAGGAATGTCGATGCCACATTTTTCCCAATGAATAGTTACTAGTAATGACCTGACCACAAGGAAAATGACTTCAGGAATGGTGAACCCACTACACATCATTTATTTAATTGTATTTTAGTTACGATTAACATTCTAAGAACATTATTGTACAAGGATAAATTTCTTGTTTTTCCACCTACTGATTCTTAAGTTCATTTTGCGGTTAAAATTACCGTTCGACCCTTTTAAGTTGGCTTCTTATTCTTTACAAAATTTTCCATAACTTGCATACTTATTTGGCATAATTCAAATGCATATAAAATACTTAATTATCTTGTTCTTATGTTAAGAATATTCTTCTCGAACATATATTCAATGTCTACCTTTTTACTCTTACAACTCAAGTGAATGTGACTTGGTGTCCATATAGCGATATTAGGATTTAACAGAGATTTAAATACAAGATATATTTTTACCACAAAACATTCCTCGATCATGGTATAGTTATTTCCCTACCATAGTTATTCTAATTCAATGACTTGTGGAATTCCACTTTGATTTATATAACTATTTTATTTTCTCAAAGGTAGAACACACTAAGGCAATTCATATTCTTTGAAACAAAAGAATATATCTAATTGAGTTATAAGGTCTCCAAGAGTGGAATTACTCGAACCTCAAATCTCATATTTACTCTTATATGCTTTATTTTCTACATCATAGTATGGCCTTATTATTAGCATTGTCTTGAAAAAGGAGCTACGAAGTGTTTTTCTAACTTCTTGAAGACATAAATGATTAGAATACTTGAATCTACATTCGAACCCTAAATTAACATCCAAATCAAGTGAGGTTTAGATTAATTCCAACTTCACCTAAGGGTCTACCCCTCCACTATATATAATTTTTAAGTGAGAGGGAATATTTATGCTAATCCACCTTCAAGAAGGGACCAAGGTGTTATGTTGATAGGAACCAAGGTAGCACATTTAGTTGTGTGGAGCTAAGGAGTTCATTAACAAGAGTGCAAGGAAAGGAACAACTATATCCCGATCTCCATGTATGTTGTTTGAATCCAACCAGGATTTCATTCAACGAAGGAAATTAATTCTAAATCTATCTTTGGGAGAAAAGGTAGTCCACTAGGATATGAAGGAAGAGTTAGCTCTACTTACTCCAAATGAATTTTGAATGTGTCTCTCCTATCAGACAGGTTTATGACAATGTCACTAAACATACTGACTAAAAAGATAAGCCCATTCTTGGGCTCTTGTTTGCTCAAACTAGAAGGTTCCAACGAGTGCAGAGTTTAATTTCATTCTACGGTTTTCAATGTCTTCTACGGTAAGGAGTATCACACATGAAAACAAGTTGTGCTCCGATATTGTACAAGGGTAGAGTGTTTTGATTAAGTCTCTTTATTACATTTGCAAAGTATGAATGCACAAGATGACTCATTAATCATTTATTGAACATTGATTATGCACTACAATATATTACTTCAAATTCATTTACCTTATATATACATATATCAAACCTTTTTACCATGTATATTGTGCATCAAATTGAACCTATAATTAAATATACATTTCCTAGATGTCCTTAAAACTAGCATCTCATACATATCAACAAATTATCAAATATAAATTTCTGTAACATGAGACTACATTATACATATATTCATTTTACAATGAAATATATAAATTACAATGATAATTAATAAATTACACATCACCTTTTCGTCATCATTCTTTCAACCTGCAAAACCACGTGAGCATGAAATCAGTGATAAATTTAGAATGACATCCATCCTAATCTAACATAATTATCATTTTTCAGTTTCCCATTTACATATGATAATAATTACAATTTGCAATCAAAATTAAAGGTTTAGAGACATGTATTCCTTACATTTCTTTTCACTTCATTTTGTAACCCAAGAGAGAGAAAATAAGGGAAGAGAGAGAAAACCCCATTTTGTCAAAAGTTCTATTTCACACAACAAGCTATACTATAGATTTTTAAATAGTTATTTACATGTGTCAAAATTTTCCGTGGTGGTTTGGCAACTTGACGAGGGTCCCACAATTTCCTATTTTTACATTTTCTTACTAGCTACAAAAACATTCAAAACGGGCTCGAGGCTAAGAAACTACTTCCAAAAGTTGTCATCGATGAGAACACACACCACTATTTAATTTCTACGTGACCACCTATATACCTAGATTTCATAGCAACTGACATAATTTGAAACTAGTGAATGGTTTACATTTGGCGGCTAGTTTTGGGGCCATTGGTTGTAGTTGGCCTAGTGCAAATGAACAAAAGTTAGCTCGAGGAATCAGAAAACCATGTCCAAAATTGACGTTTGATGGATGAACGTGCAACGCGAAACCTCCTAGAAATTTCCCTATACAAGGAGAGTTACAAAGAGTCGACGAAACTCAGAACTAGAAACCAGTGTTTGAACAACAACACGTTTTTTGAAGCCACCGGTCCTAATTGGTCCAGTTTGACCTTGTCAAACTGCGACCAGAGGCCTACAAAATGCCATTGTCAAACTATTCAAAAAAGTGTTTTTCCCTAAACTAAAGGTCCCATACAATTGTCTAGTAAAAACACTAGAAACAATTTCTCTATCCAGGTTTTAAAAGGTGATTCAAAATGAAAGCCAACTTTCTAGATTTAACAACTTCCTACCACTACAAAACAGTGTAATAGGGCTCATCTAAGAGCGTCAAAAAGATCACATATGTTCATTCAGGGTAATCCAGAGGTCAAGGTAACTCCTCACATAGTAAGGTACACGAATGAAGCTTAACATCTCGTTTTCAGAGTTACAAAGGGTACTTAATGAGTCTCCGAAAAATGCAAAAATTAACTATTTAAACCGGGAGATGATCAACTTTATTACTAGGAAGTCAATTTTGTCTAGTCGATAAAACAATATTGTAGTGATCTAGTTGGGTAGGAATTTTTCTACATCACCTCAGAATGAGGGTGGAAGTTCATGTTTTAATGTAAATGAGTTATTTTGACTTCGTGAGTTACGACACAACATTTAATTTTTTTGCAACGAGTGTATAAAAACATATAACTATATTATAATCCTAATATTTTAAAATTATATTAAGTTGCAAATGAAAAACTAAAGTATGAGAGTTATGAAAGATGAGGGGAGGTGAACCATGCCTGGTAGGAACAAAGTCGGTCAAGCCCACAAGATTCGGTTCAACATCTTGCTTGGCACTTCATCAACCAATTCACAAGCCTTGATCTAACCTCCACCACGTCACACAAACTTCCCGATCACTTGAAGTTTTCCAACAGAATATGTTTCCCATTATTCTCTAATAATTTTCTTGGGCCTGAACAAGGCTCCGTACTTGAACATGGGCTGAAAGAATGTTGGAAAAGGACAGGAGGCTCTACACCTATGAATGTAGTTACTTACAAGTTTCCAAGCTTTTTTCAACATACCCATTTCATCGATAACCTACAACTATTGCAGATCATGAACCCACATTTCTCTCAGGAGTTTTTTTGTTTAAAATTTTACATGCCCTTCTTATGCTTCCACAAGTTGTAGGTCGATCTGTCAGGGCACTCACAACTACAAAAACTGGTAAAAATCCCCATTTTTGGCATGATTGGGAGGAGCTAGCAAAGTGAAAAAAAAAAGATTTCCAATATGCTTTGATGGATGTCCATACCCTATCCCAAAGCTCATATTTTGGCACAGTCAGGAGTGCGCTGGAAAATGTAAACTCATCAGGTTGGAGACCTATTTGTTGCATGGATGAAACAGTGTGACTGTCTCCTGAGGAAACCCCACGTCTTCTGTACACTGTCGTGATAATATTCCATGAGAAGTTGTCTCATTCTTTCATTTGGTCAAACACTATAACAGCGCCCATGTTCTGTGAGGTGCCCTTGCTAGAAAGTGCCACCGGGGAAAAAAAACATAGAGAATATCACCAGGAAAGGCTTCCTCACTAACTTTTATGCATTGTTAGATGTCCACGCAGGTCTGGGGTTCATGTTTGACACAGGCTGGGAGGATGCTAGCACAGGCCGCAACCATGGAACTCCATGAGATGACATTTGGTGAGGCATTTCTTTGAATAAACATAAGGCACCCTTCAACACATGGGTTTGTTTAAAAGCTGCGACCAACATTCCGTGAAACCACATTTCCTTCAGAATTCTTCCCAACAGGAAATGACCCTTACTCTGTGCATCTCCAATTGCCACAACTAACAAAACCTCCTCCTTTGGTTATTCATTTGCCAACAAAACTCTATTGCAATCTTATCCTTGGCTCAAGTAGAGAGGGATGTGACAAAATAGCCCTGGTTTGCGGTGTTGCCACTGAAAAATTTGACACAGTATTTGCATTTCCACCCATAGACTCGCCCATTCCCAAACACATAAGAGACAAACCCTAATTGAATATTTTTGGATCTTTTCGCCCTTGCCTCCAATTTGGTTTTATTTTATTTTATATTAAATTATATATGTATTTTTATTGGATTAAGTGACTGTATAAGCTTATGTGTTTTTTCATACATTTTCTTATTTGGTCTATGACATATATTTATTTATTTTTAATTTTCCTTTTACAAATATATTTAATAATCTTCCTTTCCTCCTTTATTTTATTTATTTATTTATTTTATTTTTAAAGTTTAAAACTTGCAAGATTGGGTTCTAGATTGACTTGACCAAAGTCGTCTTCTAGTTTGGCAAGGTAAGATTGAAACCACGCCCTAGCGATAACACTTATGTGTTCCACGGTTCTCGAGGTTCGGGACTCAAAGCAGAATATGGCATCTGCAAAGGCAACTAGTTCCTGATTGAGGAATTAAATTTTATAAGAATAACTAGTACTAAGAATATGAAATGAACTGATAAATAGTCACAAGGTCAAAAGATGACCCTCGGAAAGCTTTCCAACCAAGTGTGGTAGGAGGGGATAGTACATACATGAACAAGCCGAGATCAACTTGCTACCAAAAAAATGTGAACAAAGAACGAGAATAAGGGGGCACTACATGGCCCTTCTCCCTTTGGGGACTTGACCTCATCGGTATGATCAACCCCGATTCTCACAAAGGACAAAAATTCATTATCGCAGCTACCAAGTACTTTACTAAGTGATGTAGGAGCATCTATGAATATACATTCAATTACAATAATTTTGTCTCTTTGGTGTCAATGTGAGTGCAAAAAAATCTTTAGAGGTTCAAGAATGTTTTAAAATTCAAATAGTTTTAAGGTGTGAATGGTCCTTAGAGAGTGACTCAAGTGATGATAAGTGTTGTAAAGGTGTCAAGAGTGTCATAATAGGTTACTAGGAGGATTTCAATAAGTATTAGATGGAAATATTAGGCATTAAAAGGTATAAAATAATGTAATATAATATATTTTCCAAGTATGAACTTGAGGATAGAGTGAAATTTGGTTAGGGATGAAAAGACTCATGAGAGATAAGATATAATCCTGAGGAAAGTAGTTATGGAGGAGTCATTCCTTCAAGGAAAGGAAGGGAAGGAGGATGGATTGAAGGAGGAATAATGTTTTGTGTGAAGATTCTAAGGGAATTAATGAAAATCATTATTTTATATGTGTGTATTTTTCTTTCAAAATGTGATTTCTAAATTTTAGAATAACAAAACATTCTTTTCCTTTCATTATATGAATAATATGAGTGATTTCCTTTGTCAAATTATGGATTGTAACAATGTATTAGTTCCTAATTTGTTTCATCATATGATCAAGCATAGACTATGATTACTGGGTGGTATTGTGTTAAGTAGGTATTTTAATTATGTTGAAAACATTCTAAGTTACTTGAAGCTAGCTAATAATTCTATGTGGATGATTTGCATATGCAGTAGTTCTTGTGACAATTTTTATAGGTTCATAAACTTTAGAAATATTACAATTGTGTGTGAATGGTGTATTCAAATGGTGAGAATATGGAGAGAAGTGCAACTGTGTGTGTTTAATATGTTCTTTCTATATTACATACATTAGTGTATGATGGAACTTGAATGATGTGCAAGGAAATTTTCTTTATTTCTCAAGGATTATGAGATATTAACTATTTACATGAATGGGGATTAGTTGACGAGAGAAACTCATAGAAGGTATTATAACAAAGGCTTCTTGGGGAAGTGTTGATTTTATTCTCCTTGCAAAGGAATTAAAAATAGGATGGTGAAAATTTTGAAAGGAATTTAAAATCATGTTGGATAATGGTTGTTCACAAAAACCCTTATGGTATGAGAAATATTGATATGAACTCGTGAAGTAAACCTCTCGTGAACCATACATGCATTTTTTTACAAAGATTATTTTAGGCTAATTATACTAAAATTATTCACGTATGGGAAGGAATGTTACACCTTGAAGAAGTTTTACTTTGATCCAAATTATCAAGGAAAACTTAGTTCTTGCATTAAATTTTCAAAACTAATATTGACAGTGTTCACCCTTTTCAACACATTTTTTTAATACCATTGTTTCATGAAAGGAACATTTGTACTCATTTTATCATGTTACTAGTAATTTCAACATGTTCAAAACTTTTAAAAATTATTATAGTTAAAATTTCAAGCTTTGATTCGAAGATCTAGAGGAGTTAAGAAAAATCTCCCTTTTTGGGTTACCAGTGAGGGTTTGGGAGTGCTAGAGCTAGGGCTTGATCTTTGGGAGGATAAATTAGCTCCAATTTTCTTAAAATATTCAAGATATAATGCCAACCCTCTACAAAAATATATTTTGAAAGAAATTTGGAAAACCAATGGTGAAATCTCGTTAGTTTTATGACACTCTAGGAAGGGAAGTTCAAACACGAGTCATAGGGGTTAATTGAAAAGAAAGTTTACAAATGAGGTATGTGAAATATTAGGAGTTGGACTGAGAAAAATTATACACATTTGAATGCCCTTAATTGGTATCAAAAACACCCATTTTCATGCATTGAAGCTTCACAAGAACCTAGATAATCATGACAGTATCCCTAAGAAGACCTAGTAAGGGTCAGGAAGTTATAATACAAAAAGTAATATATAGAGAATTGTATGTAGAGTTGTAGCTTTAATTGTTAGGAGAATTTCAAGGTATTCAAAGGTGATCCATATAATATTTCAAAACTCTCTAGGTATCCATGGAAATGTAAATGCATAGTTGAAGTAAGAACCTTGGTCGTAAGGGCAATTTGGGGAAGTTTGAGAAGGTCACTAAGGAACATGAAACTTGTGAGAGATATAACCAATGTAAATGTTATTAATGCATTGTTTAAGTTGTGAAATAGGGAAGAAATTCTTGAAAGGAGACAATAGTTTCAAAATGTCAAAACTTTCTTGGGCTTGGGCTAGACAGGTGAAGAAGCTAGGAAGTGGTTTATGTACGCAAATAGAAAGAGTTGAATTTTATAAGGAGATTGATTGTTTTATCAACTAAACTAGAATATGTTCAAAGAAGAAGGAAAAATTATTGTGTGGGATGAGTGATATAGTGATTGAGAAGGTAAATTTTATAATTTTATCCATTCTTACACCTAAAACTATGACACCTAAAATAGGGTACCAAATTAATCGGATAAAATTGAATGTTGCTAGCTTGTGGAATGCATGGAGAGGAGTGGTGCACTACATCACTAAGTGGGTCAAGGTGGATCTCCTGAAAATATTCACCAACTCAAACATTTTTAATTTTCTCACTACTCACATTATTACATGTTTTGGTCCGCTTTTTTTGCTATAATCGCTAATAATGGATCTTCCTTACAAAATTAAGACTTTAAAAAAAAATTATGCCAAGTTTAAAATAAAAGAATCATTTTCCACACCCTATTATTCATAAGGTAGTGGCCAAGATGAGGCCACTAAAAAACCATTTTTAATATTTTATGGAAAATAGTTGACTCTAGCGGTACCGATCATTGTCATAACTAAATTTTCTACACTCTATTCACATATCGTATTAGTGTTCGTATACCTAAAAATGCCACCCAATTTTCCTTGGTTTATAGTGTTGAGGATGTTATTCCTCCGGAGCTCTAGATCACCTCTTTGTGAATTTATCTCAAAGGAATCCTTGAAGACAATGAATTTCATGAAAACTACTTACATGAGTTAGAGATGTTGGACTTGCGTCGTGTCCAAGCACTTGAATATCTTCACACATATAAATCTCGCATTGCACACACATACAATCGTAAAACTCATTCTCGAGAGTTCAATGTTAGTGACCTAGTCTTAAAAGAGAATCAGAAGAATACAAATGTTGAAGCACCTATTAAAGGAAAATTCAATCCTAATTGGATTTTCCCATACATAATCACTGAAAAAATCGGTGTTGGATTTTATCGCCTCACCACCCTTTTATGAAAACCACTCAATGTAATGTATCTTAAGAAATACTATGCTTAAACATGACATTCATTACCCAATGAAACACTCTTTTGCTTCAGTTCACACTCAATTGTTGAGGGCATACTACACATGAACTCCACACACTACACAGAGGCATTACACATCACATCTCTTCCCACATCTTACAAGACATATCTTTTTTGCATATTACATCTCCAAGTTACTCTACATCATTTGTGTTTGAAATTTGTGCATCTAAATATTATACATATTCTACAAACCATAATATTAGTTAATCATCATACCTTTATAATCTATGCTTCTTGTACTACATACTATTCATCCTTCATACTACATAGTGCACATTTTACACTATTAGTCTATCTACACATCTTTCATTGCATACTATACATCACATATTTACAAATTTTTCTCATCACATGGTCGTATTGTATCATCACCGTATACGCTACATACATATCCTTGTATGTATACACTCACTACCCTATGATGCACTCTAATTCCTTGGTCCATACTTGACTTCCAAGGGTTTACAAATCAAATGGACCTTATCATACACACACATTCATCACTTGAACTTCTATCATACGACATTAATAGGTTAGTGACATACACCATTGGATAAATGGTCACCTATTCCCTCATCTTGTCGTGATATACGCTTTGGCTATAAAGTCACATACACACTTCATCGCTAGGTTGCATATCATTAATTCACATACACATTCATCACATCGCGTTAAAAATAATACACACTTTGACCATTTCCCAATGATGCACTCTCAATTTTGGTTCATTCTTGACTATTGAGGGGGATTACTAAATTAACCTCACTACATACACTTCCATTCACTCAAGTGGCATGCACTTATATCATCCATCTTACATTCCACTCCATCCATCCACATCATATTGCATATCCCAGTTTCTTCTACTCATTCTTACATTTGATTTTTCATGTTCACTTATTACACATGCTAGCTAGATCTCTTGTATGTCATTATCTTTACCATACACACATGCGCGTTCACGTCCTTTTCTAGTTGTGATCACAAATGTAGGTCTCTTACACACAACATGGATGCTCATCTTCTACCACACCTACAACGGTTGTTGGGTGTAATGACATTCATCTCTTACAGTGTTATTATTTCATTTTGTACTTAGCACTTCACATTACTTTCTTATACACACTTTAGACATATGGGTTATCTATCTAACATGCTAACGGGTACTTCATGTGTAGAATTTTTTTGTAGGATTATTTTCTTCTCTGGTTATTGTTATCTAAATTCACCCCCAAGGTTGAATCGATAACATACATCAGAATTCTCAATTCCCAGGCAAATTAATTGATCCAGGGCAAAAAATCATGTTTCCAGGGTCCCCTCATATTTTATCCTAACTCTCTGTCCGAGGTTGAAAAGTGTAAGTTCTGAGGAAAGGTGAAAAAAGCAGCAAAAACAAGCTTGGGACAGGAAAAATCGTGAAAATTGGCTAAGTCCTAGTCCTCGCAACAGTAGGGACGTGAGGGACATCGAGACGCGGATCGGCCGAAAAGCCTCCAGGTGGCCCACGAAGCAAAGCACATCCGGGACAAAAAGGCGAAGGAGTGTGAGAAGCCGATCCGGCCAAAAGAGGAAGCAAAATTGACTAAGCTCGCAAAGCAAAACAGTTTGGGACATTCGGGCCGTGAGGACGCGAACCACCCGGATCGGCTGAAACAGAGAACTTTAGCACTGGGACAGTCGGGCCAGAAGTACGCGGCGGACGCGAACCGGCCGAACCGGGTGAATCGAGAAGAATTTGTCCCAGACAGTCCGGGAGCAAGTGGGACAAAGGTACGTGAAGGACGCGAACTGGCTGGTTCGGCCGGAACGGGAACTTTCACACTAGGACATCTGGGCTGTGAGTGCGCGGAGGATGTGAACCAGCCGGTTCACCCGAAATAGAGAAATTTCGTATTGGGACAGTTGGGACAAAGGGACGCGTGGGACGCGGATAGCCGAAAAAGCCGAGAGCCAATCAGATTGTGCCACGTGTCATCGGCAGATAAGGGACAAGGAAGCCCATTTCGGGTGGATCGGAGGATTCTATCCCAAACAACACTGGGACATCTCGGGACAAAAAGACGCGAAGGGCGCGAAAAGCTGGCAGACCCGCGGACCAATCAAATCGTGACACGTGTCACAAGGGAGAAAGTCCAAAAGTCAAAGGGTGAGGTTTCAAGCACTGACCCGAGCCAATCAAAAGAGGACACATGTCCAATGAAGTAGGAAAACCCATGGGACAGAGAGGACAGAGAATTACATATCCAATCAACGCGTGCCGCGTGTCATCCAGGTGGCAGAGCGCGAGAAAAATTTCAAGATGCATTTTTGCCTATTTTTTGCCCTAAATCTTCAGATCGACATATCTTTCGATCCAGAGCTCGGATTTGCACGTTCTTTATATCAATAGAAATCTTGTGAAATTCTCTACATGATTTCGGGGTTAATATTGAGTTTTGGTGTAGTTTGGAGAGATAAAATTGAGAAATGGCTCTGACACATGTTCATGGCCAGAAGTGACATTCCAACGACCAGATTTAATGTAGAATGGGTCGCATTCTCCTGTAATCCGGTCAAAATGACAGGGTATGGGTTTGTAAGGTCCCCCATGCCGTTTTAATGCACCTGTAGTCAAGAAGGGATGGGCTCTCATGTTTTGTACGTTTTCTGTCCCCTGGGCTCGACCCATGCAATGTAAAAGCCAAATTTGGCTCATTTCTGAAGGGGGGAACATTTTTGACATAGCAACTTCTTCTTTCAGCTCCAGCAAGTGACTGAAGCAAGGATCAGACCTCTCCAAAGATTGTAACAGTTTTCTTTTACCTCTCTGAGGGTGTAATGCATGTTTTTGACACTGGAAATGATAATGCAAGCTCTGTGAATGGTTTTCAGTCCTCTGTTTGTATTATTTGCTTCATTTCAGATCCTAAATTATACCTTATCAGTCTGTGTATGTTTTATGCTGTGAACTTTGATCTGTGTCTATTTGCATGACAAATATGTTTCACCACTCCTTTTGGTGCATCACCACCTTTAGTTAGTTTCATATTTTTTGCATTTCTATCCCTGTCTCCTTGCAGTTTAGAGTAGGATTAGGATCTGAACCTCTGTAGTTTTGTAAAATATAGATCTGAATCAGAGGAGTTTGAGGAACCAGCCTCTAATCTAGAGATTCCTCTCTCAGTTTCACAAGTCCCCACACTTGGAGAGAGGTTTCCATGTTGTGCAATCACACTGGATGCTAGAGTGATCAACCTAGAAGCCTGATCTACATCCAGGGGTGTTGTGAGTCTGCAACAACAGTGTTTTGGCATGCCCGGTGGGACCTAGAGGTCTCATTTTTATTGTAGCAAGGTTGATGTGCATCTACTACATTTTTCTTGTTTAAAAGAGCTATTATTTGCATATCTGGTGACTCCAAGGGGAAGAATCAACTGGTTTCAGTAGTGCAGGCCTGAAAACTCATGAGAAGAATCACCACAAGGTCAAGAGTTGGAGAAGAAGAAGTGTTGTTTGAATACCTACAATTATCTCCAAGAAGGAGGCAAAGAGGAAGAAGGATTCAAAGGTCTCCATCTCCACCAAACAGAACTCTCTCAACTCCTCCACCTGGTAGGCCTTTCATTCAGTCAACAAGGGTTTTAAGACCAATTAGAATGGCTCAAAACAATCCCTACGTCAACTTCACAGGCAGCAGCCCACTTTCTCTCAATGCACAACATCCAGTTCCTATTGCAGCCTTGAAGAACATTCCCTACTTCACTGGAGAAAATCAGACTACTCCAGGTGATCATGTTAAAGATATTGCTAACCTTTGTGCAATCCATGAAATCAATGAAATGCAAGTGGCTATCAAGTTACTGGCATCTTCATTCAAGGGTAAAGCATTGCAATGGTTTAGGAGCCTTGGAGTTGGTTCTATCACAAATTGGAATCAGCTATGTATTGCACTTCATGAGCAATTTGGAGAGAAGGGAGACAACTTGTCTCTTTTGTAGTAGCTGACAACTATCAAGAGAGCCCCCACGCAGCGGTGGTGACTTCAACTTCAAATTTCAAAGGTCTTGGGATAGGATTCCAGTGGCAGTCATGCCAACAGCAGAAGGTGCTTTTCTATATTACCTTAAAGCTTTGAATTTGATATTTCTATGTTAATTCAATCTATGGGAGGCATAATCTTACTGTTGCTTATAGCATCACCATTAGAGCTGAAAGCTGTCTTATTCAAGTTGGTAAAGCTGGTTCTTAGGCCCCCATGCCCTTGTATCCAAACTTAGAAAATCCAAACACTAGTCAAGCACCCACTTTGGCTCCTGTTCCCACCCCTAGAAATCAAAGTTCAAGTGAAACTTCTACTTCATCCTCTAGTGCTTCAAATGAACTCCAAGAGGCCATGAAATAGTTGCAAAATTTGGGAAATGAGCTAGTTACTATCAAAAGACAAGCAAGCTCAAAGTGCTAGATCAGATCGCCTCAAGCCTCAAGCACTGTGCAGGCTAGGCCCCATACCAGCAAAATAGGTCACCAAATCAGGCTGCAAATCAAAATCAAAGCCAAGTAAGGCCTCCCGCTAATAGGCCATTTCAGCCCTATAACCCCAATGTTGTATCTGCTTCAAAAGCATTAGTGCTAGTCCAAAATAACATGGCCCAAGAATATGATTGGTGTTTCCCGTGTAGTCAGCCACACAACCAATCAATGTGCTTTAACGGTGCATTAAATCAAGCCCTGATGGTGCAAACCGTCAGTGGGTCGCAAGAGTCCAGCCACGAAGGAGATCAGCAGCAAGAAGCACCTCAGCAAGGAACATCTCCGAATGAAACTACTCTTGTCAACTGGCAAGCAGAAGATTTCTGTGGCATGAATCAAGCAGTTTCTCAAGGTGTTGCAGCCAACACAAGGTCAAAGAGGAGAAATTTGGGTGAAGAACAGCCATTAGCCCCAGCCAATCCACAACCTTCCACGGCTCCACAGATGATTGGCAAGCAAATCCCAGTTTCAAATGCACAAGGGCAGCCAAGAACAGCCCCTAGGCCAACTCAAATGCCAGCTGTTGCTGCCCACGTGCAAGGAGTAAATGTGCAAACCAAGGGACAACAAAGGGATACTTCATCCCCATTCAGTATCATTGAACAGATGAAGAAGACTAACGTCAATATATCAATGTGGGAATCCCTATCCATCCCAGGACAAAGAGATCTACTACAAGCTGCCATGAAGAATTGGCCAACTTCGAATCAGCAGGTTCAGATGCAAGAGAAGGTACTCACAAATGCTGCCCAGCCTGAAGGAAACCATGGAGGACAACAAGGTAAAATGTTGAAGCCCCCTCCATTTTATGTTTCATTGATCATAGGAGATAGGTTGGTACATAATTGCATGATTGACTCTGGGGCAAGTAGTTCAGTAATGCCCAAGCAAATAGCTGATCAGCTAGGGCTTCAATATGAAGTCATCTCCAAGGGTGTAGTGCAATTAGATGGGACAAGCCAATGACAACGGTTGGAGTAATCAAAGGTTTGAGCCTCACACTGCACGCATGTCCCAACGTAATAGTGTTACAAGATGTGTCAGTCATAGACCTGCCACCACTCTTTGCATTGTGCTTGTCAAGAGACTTCACTGCTAAAATTGGAGGCTATCTTTCGGTGGATTGGTCACACATGTTGTTCAGAACAAGGTATGGAACCAAGGCCACAATCAGGTCTGAACCTATTGCGAACTTTCACATTGAGCCTTACACTACCAGCCAAATCAATACCAACTATTCAGCATTTGATCAAGAAGATTATCCAAGCACTGATGAAGCTGACACCAAGGTTGGAAGCATCCTAGATTTGACTCTTGATGAATGGGCAAGCAAGGTGCATGCTTTTGATCCCTATCAAGAAATAGAAGAATCTGAGCTAGGAGTTTATTGTTTACATGAAGAGGATCAACCTCTCCCTAGCATCACCAAGCCAGATCATAAGGACAAGAATGAAGTATGGCAGCTGTTCTTTGATGGATCAAGGAGTAGACAAGGTGCAGGAGGAGGAGCTATGCTCATTTCACTACAAGGTATAAGGCATTACTCAGCCTTCCGTTTCTAGTTTTCTTGCTCAAACAACACAGCTAAGTATGAAGCCTTAATTCATGGGATGCCTTTGGGCAATGAAGAGAGGCATCGTGGGGAATTTACAAGTATTGGGTGATAGTGATCTGGTCGTAAACCAAGTCAAAGGAAAAAATGCTGCCAAAAATGATCTGCTTAAGCGCTACAAAAATTAGGTATGGGATCTTATTGAAGATTTTGAAGCTTTTAGCATCAATTCCATTCCAAGGAAAAAGAATGAAGCCGCTGACAGACTTGCAGCAATTGGGGCTACGTTTGATGTTGTAGAGAGTATCAAAAGTGAGAAATCTCAGCCTCATATCAAATTGGTTGTGAGACCAGCTGTTCCAGATAACAACACAAGTTGGCAAGTCTTCGAGAATGATCAGCAAATTGTTAATTTCCTACAAGAAGAAGCTGAGTTCTCCGCCAGAAATCAAGACAAGCTGCATCAACAATATGGTGACCAAGTGGTGCAGCTGAGGACTAACAAATTACCAAAAGGCCTCATAACCTTGGAGTCAATCTTCAACCCGAATGATCAGTTCCGGAAGGAGAAAGCAAACATTCAAGTGAAGGGTGAAGATTCAGAGCCTATTTTAGTGGAAGAAGGCAAAACATTGCAGATTGGCAAAGTAAGTACCTCACAAGAGAAATCTGATTTTGTTCAGCTTTGTCAAGAGTTCCTAGATATCTTTGCTTGGACTTACAAAGATCTAAGAGGTTTCAACCCAAAGCTGGCACAACATACTATTGAGCTGGATCCGGAATCCAAGCCTGTTAGGCAAAAGCAAAGGCCAGTAAATCCTCATATTGAACCTCTCATGAGAAAAGAGTTAAGCAAGCTTATTAAGGCCAATATCATCTTCCCCATCAAACACTCAAGTTGGGTTGCAAACTTGGTCCTAGTGAGAAAAAGAAATGGAGAAATCAGACTATGTGTTGACTTTAGAGACTTGAACAGAGCCTCCCTCAAGGACCATTACCCACTCCCTTCCATGGAGCAAATATTGCAAGTTGTAGCTGGTTCAGAAAGGTTCTCACTACTTGATGGATACTCAGGCTATAATCAGATAATGGTGAAGGAAGAAGATCAATTCAAGACAGCCTTCACTATAAAATGGGGCACATATGCTTACAAGAAGATGCCTTTCGGACTGTCGAATGCCGGAGCAGCATTCCAAATGAGCTATGGATATGGCATTCAAAGGATTGATCAACAAGATGGTGCTGGTATACCTAGATGATATCACTGTCTTCTCAAAGAATGCAGCAGACCATCTCTTTCATCTGAGGCAGGTATTTCAGAGGTGTAGAAGATTTGGGGTATCATTGAATCCCAAAAAATGCATATTCTTGGCTCATGAGGGGAAACTTCTAGGCCATATTGTCTCGAAAGAGGGACTGGCAATTGATCCAGAGAAAGTTGAAGCCATAAGAGTGCTACCATTGCCAAGTCACAAGAAGGCTCTTCAAAGCTTCTTGGGAAGGATCAATTTTGTCCGCAAGTTTGTCCTAGATTTTACAGCCCTTGTCAAGCCCATCACCAAAATGTTAAAGAAGAACATGGCTTTTAAGTGGACAGCAGAAGGCAAGGAGAGCTTCGAAGTAATCAAAGAATCTATCTCTCAAGCACCAACTCTCATCAACCCAGACTTCTCCAAGGATTTCATCCTCTATGCATTTGGAGGTGATGACACTATTTCTGTCATTCTAATACAGTAGAACAAAGATAATGATGAGCAGCCGATTGCTTTTTTTAGCCAGAGCCTAGATGACTGCGAGGTGAGGTACTCTTTCATCAAAAGCATGTCCTTGTTGTCATCAGGAACTTGAAGAAGTTCAAACATTTGGTCTCAAATAATAAGATTCAACTACTGGTCTCACATGTTGGGGTTAAGGACTTCCTCCTCGACAAGGATTTGAATGAGAAAAGGGAAGGTTGGATCACCCGTGTCATAGAGTATGACATTGAGATCAAGATCACCAAGCTAGTAAGAGGGAAAGGATTATGTGAGCAGCTGGTTTTGGGAAACAAAAAGAAGTATGTAATGAAGAAGAGGCTGTTTTGACAGTCCAGGATAGTCATGAGCCAAGTGGCAAACAAGAAGAAGACAATGCTGCCCCAACTCCTTGCTGGACCCAAGGTATTATGCACTTCCTAGGCACAGGCCTATGCCCTCCAGAGATGAACAAGACCCAAAGGAGACATTTCAGATTGCAGGTTGTCCCGTATGCCATTGTTGATGGAGTTTTGTTCAAGAAAGATGTAAATGGAGTGCGTTGTTGAGATGCATTAGCACAAGTCGATTCAAAGGGTATTAGAAGAGTTTCATGGTGGACCAGTGGTGGCCATTTTGCACCAAGAGTGACACTCTAAAAATCATGAAGGCTGGTTATTATTGGCCTAAAATCTTGATGATTACTATGCATGGATCAAGAGGTATAAGAATTGTGAATTCTTCACGGGAAAGAGAGACTTGCTGCCCTCCCATTGCATCCAATCTCATTTGACCAGCCATTCATGCAATGGGGTTTAGACTTCATTGGAGTCATTAATCCCATTTCAAGCCAAGGGCACAAATGGATTTTGAAATCCATGAGACTACTTCACCAAATGGATGAAGACGGTAGCACTCAAAGAGGCAAATAAGTCTAGCATCTTAGACTTTTATGAGGGGATAACAACTAGATTTGGTGTACACGCCACAATAATCTACGATAATGCATTGGCATTCATTGGATCTAAGGTAGTGAGTGGGCTGTCAAGAAGCGGTATTTACCTAAGCACTTCATCGAACTATTACCCTCAGGGTAATGGCCAGGCCAAGTCTACAAACAAGAACTTGTTGAGGATCATTACGAGGACTCTTGATGAGAATCAGAGGTCTTGGCATACCAAGCTGAAATCAGCCTTATGGGCTGATAGGATCACTCCCAAAAGATCCACAGGTAACTCTCCATTCAGGCTTGTCTATGGAAGAGAGGCAACCTTGCCCATGTCACTTGAGTTGCCAACGTTGGAACTCATGAAACAGCTGGAGTTGCTAGAGTTTGAGCCCATGGAGGTGAGGTATGCAGAGTTGATGGAGCTATAAGAGATCAGAAATCAGGCATCCCAAGCAATGGAAAAGGACCAAGATTTGATCAAGAAGACCTTTGATAGGAATGCCAAAGATAGATTGTTTCAAGTTGGAGATCTAGTGTTGAAATGGGATGTGGATAGAGCAAAACCAGGAAGGCATTCAAAATTTGATGCCATTTGGAGTGGTCCATATATGGTCACAAAGTGCAAGAACAACAATGCTTTCCAATTAGCCTCATTGGATGGTGAAGAACTACTGATTCCTATCTATAGAATCTATCTCAAGCGTTGCTTCTAGAGGGAAGTTCACTACCTCTATAAATATTAGATTATATTTTCCTTCCTCCAAGTGCTTGTGCACATTGTTTTGTTGTAGGTTAGTTTTTTTTTCCCTAAGTGCTTTGGCACAAACTTGTTGTCCATGGAGATGTTTAGCAATCCTTACTTTCATCAGGTAACATTCCATATTCCTCCTTGCACATTCTGAGTCAGTTAGGGTCCTAAACAGAATATTTGATGTCTCCATGCCCAATGGACTACTTCAGGAAACTAGTATCTTCTACCTAGCGGTAGGTATCCTATTTGAGTCACCAAATTGTTATCCAAATTCACCCCAGGGTTGAATCGATAACATACATTAGAATTCTCAAGTCCCAGGAAAATTGATTGATCTAGGGAAAATATCATGTTTCCAGGGTCCCCTCATATTTTATCCTAACTCTCTTGTCCAGGTTGAAAAGAGCAAGTTCTAAGGAAAGGTGAAAAAAGCGGCAAAAACAAGCTTGGGACAGGAAAAATTGTGAAAATTGGCTAAGTCATAGTCCTCGGGAAGCAAAGGGATGTGAGGGACATCGAGACGTGGATCGGCCGAAAAGCCTCCAGGTGGCTCGTGAAGCAAAGGTACATCTAGGACAAAAAGATGCGAAGGGCGCGAGAAGCCGATCCGGCCGAAAGAGGAAGCAAAATTGACTAACTGTTGAGCAAAACATTTTGGGACATTCAGGCCTTGAGGACGCGAACCGCTCGGATCAGCCGAAATAGAGAAATTTAACACCAGTACAGTCGGGACAGAAGTACACGGTGGACGAGAACCGGCCGAACCAGGTGAATCGGAAGAATTTGTCCTAGACAATCCAGAGAGAAAGTGGGACAAAGGTACGCGAAGGACGTGGAACCGGCTAGTTCAGCCAAATTTTAAGGAAACTTTCACCTTTGGGACATCGGGCCATGAGTGCGCGGAGGATGCGAACCAACCAGTTCACTGAAGCGAGAGAAATTTCGTATTGGGACAGTTGGGACAAAGGGATGCGTGGGACGCGGATAGCCGAAAAATCCGAGAGCCAATCAGATTGTGCCACATGTCATCGATAGATAAGGGACAAGGAAGCCCATTTCAGGTGGATCGGAGGATTCTGTCCCAAATAGCACTGGGACATCCAGGACAAAAAGACGCGAAGGGCGCAAAAAGCCGGCAGACCCGCGGACCAATCAAATCGCGACACGTGTCACAAGGGAGAAAGTCCAAAAGTCAAAGGGCGAGGTTTCAAGCACTGACCCGAGCCAATCAAAAGAGGACACATGTCCAATGAAGTAGGAAAACCCATGGGACAGAGAGGAGAGAGAATTACATATCCAATCAGCGCGTGCCACGTGTCATCTAGGTGGCAGAGCGCGGGAAAAATTTCAAAACGCATTTTCACCTGTTTTGTGCCCTAAATCTTCAGATCGACATATCTTTCGATCCAGAGCTTGGATTTGCGTTCTTTATATCAACAGAAAGCTTGTGAAATTCTCTACATGATTTCGGGGTTAATCTTGAGTTTTGGTGTAGTCTAGAGAGAGAAAATTGAGAAACAGCTCTGACACGTGTTCATGGCCAGAAGTGACATTCCAGCGACCAGATTTAATGCAGAATGGGTCACATTCTCCTGTAATCCGGTCAAAATGATAGGGTATGGGTTTGTAAGGTCCCCCATGCTGTTTTAATGCACTTGTAGTCAAGAAGGGATGGGCTCTCATGTTTTTGTACGTTTTCTGTCCCCTGGGCTTGACCCATGCAATGTAAAAGCCAGATTTGGCTCATTTCGAAGGGGGGAACATTTTTGACATAGCAACTTCTTCTTTCAGCTCCAGCAAGTGACTGAAGCAAGGATCAAACCTCTCCAAAGATTGTAACAATTTTCTTTTACCTCTCTGAGGGTGTAATGCGTGTTTTTGACACTGAAAAGATAATGCAAGCTCTGTGAATGGGTTTCAGTCCTCTGTTTGTATTATTTGCTTCATTTTAGATCCTAAATTATACCTTATCAGTCTGTGTATGTTTTATGCTATGAAAGTTGATCTGTTTCTATTTGCATGACAAATATGTTTCACCACTCCTTTTGGTGCATCACCACCTTTAGTTAGTTTCATATTTTTTACATTTCTATCCCTATCTCCTTGCAGTTTAGAGTAGGATTAGGATCTGAACCTCTGTAGTTTTGCAAAATATAGATCTGAATCAGAGGAGTTTGAGGAACCAGCCTCTAATCTGGAGATTCCTCTCTCAGTTTCACAAGTCCCCACACTTAGAGAGAGGTTTCCATGTTGTGCAATCACACTTTGGATGCTAGAGTGATCAACCTAGAAGCCTGATCTCGCATCTAGGGGGTGTGAGTCTGCAACAACAGATTATCTATTTTTAATTTCTCATTTTGTTTGCTATTGTATGTGGGCTTTACCCTTTTTGTGCACACTTGTTTGTTGTATGTGGCCATTATGGCATTGATTTTATTACAACATCATGAGTGATGTCCCATGTTTGTAGCCCACTTTGGTGTTATATAATTGTCTTCTTGCATGTTTACTTTATTTTTAGATTCGTCATTGGTTGTGTAGCGTACACTTGTCTTTTACATGCATGTTTGTTCATACTAACACTTGTTCTCTAGCCACTTGTTTGTGTGTGCCTTGGTTTCTACCAAGCTCATTCCCTTTTCCCTACGTGACACAGTTTATGCAGTTGGTCCTATTTTAGGCCGCATCCTCCTATATGTGATGTCACATGCACCCACAAAGAGGGGGCATCATTTGGGGTTTTACACACTATTTAGCACTTTCTACCAGTGTAGTTCAGTTCTGTTTCCATCCTTGACATTGAGGGTTATATAGCAAGTGGGTTCAAACCATTCTACGAACCTCATACACAACGAAATTTACAAGACAGGTAGTCCTTAGCATTCTAGGGAGCAGTTACAGATGGAGTTAGATGATATAATGGATTTACTCTCTACACTACTTCAACCAGTGGCATCGAATCACCCAAAAAACCAGGTAGTATAGAGATCTCTTCATACATTATCAAGGAAGCAATTATAGGTTGGAGAATAATGCAACTTTCTCCCTACACTTATTCATCTAGGGTGGCATGAGATCACCCAAAAACACACAATATAGGATATCCTTCTATACACTCTTTCCTCTCATCATGGGTCAAAGTGCACATGTTCCTTTTACATATGTCCATTTCAGTCTTTTCATTACTATATACATGCTTTTTACATACATACATGTGCATTTGACTACTTGATCATCTTCTCCTTGCAAGTCTGTTCGTATGAAAAGTGAGCAATCAACAATAAAAACAACAAAAAAGAATTTACAGAAGCACACACCTCATACTAATATGGAGGTACATTACACACATCATAAACTACACATGCATTTTTGTCCTAGGTTCACTCTCATAAATGTTTTCTCTTTTGCATCTTTAGCTTCCACACTCCATATTTTTATCACTTCACACTTTTTCTAGTCCTTAGGCATGATTTCTATATCACTCTACATGGACATCAGGTACGCATCTCTATCTACTTTATGTTACCGAGTATTCTTCTCACCAACATAAAGTGGGGAAAATGTAGACACAAAATCACACACTTTAAGAATTATTTGATCTCAAGGTATCATACTACTATTCATATGGTTTTTGACTGAAGAAAGTACTACTTAGCCCATGTCCTTTTACCATTTTACTTTACTTGTTGTCGTCACTTCCGACCTCCCGCATGTACTCGCCTAATCATTTTTTTCCATTTGGCATCGTTTTATCTCTAACTAGAGTGCCTAGAGTACCCTAGTCTCATTTGGGGTTCCCGATCCTTTTAAACTTTCCTACTACTTTTTGGGAACATTCTAGCCATTTGATATTTCTATCTTTTTATTGGTCATCCTTTTTGTGGTTAATTATGAAATTAGAACAGGAGAACCATATAAATATAAATTTATGAGACCAAAATGAGGTACCAAACACTTGAGAACTACTATCATCACCTAAGGTTACATCCATCAAAGGTTTTATTTGCATCCATCTAGCTTCATCACAAGGCATAAGGTTGGTTCATATAATTCACATTGCATAAGATGGAATTTTATTCCATTTCATCTACCATTTTATTACATTTCTACACATGGTTATTGCTCTCTACTTTCACAAAGTGTGACTAGCATAAGAGAACCTAGGGCATGATTGCACACACATACAGAGAGAGAACTACATCAAATATGAGATGTAGTGCAGTGCTCTATTAGTAATTTCATGATTGTGGCCCCTAAGGATAGTCGGCCCCTTTATATGCATCTTTATTTTTTTAGGGATTTAATGCTTGTCTCAGGATTTTGGAGGTGATTCCTTATTACAGGTATTACAACCACATCTTACGTGGTTCAACAAAGTTAGTGCAACAAGAAGATAACACAGGAAAACATTGAGCGACACCTCGAGAAGGGTTTCGGGCTATATGTAGACCAAGGTGCCCATATCTTAGACCAAGGCACCCACAGGTATTCGTGTCCCTCTTGGGCACCCCATCCTAGCAAAAGATCTTAGATCTATGCTTTCTCATGCTTCCTTGTCATCGTTTCTCCTCCTATTTACCTAGTTCACACTATGACACAGTTCAACACCTTTGTTAAATCAGCTAAGCTCTTCCTAACCCTATTTACTCATTAGGGTTTCAAATTTATACTTACTTATTTGGGTCATTTTCTTTATGCATTTATATGTTATTTACTATTGTTCTTAATATTAGATTAACTTAGAATAATTTCTAATTTTATTTAATCAACGTGCATTAAGGGCATAGTTGATTTTTTTAGCATTGTGTTGAATTATTGATGTTTACTTTTTGAACCACTTGCGAGTAGTGTGATTACATCTTGGTTCCTTCATAACCTTAATGTCTGCACCTATTGTGTATATTGGTTTTATTTTCCTTATTATCTTTTCTTTGTTATATGTGTGTTTTTTTATGTGCATATGGGTTAACTATCTTGATTCTTTCATAATCATGGTGATAAATCTATTGTGTAACAACAAAAATAAGGTTTCTCTAAATTTATTCTCCAAATGATGCTCATGTTATGAGCACAGTACTTTCCCATCCTTGTTCCAATCCCTTATTTTCTTCCTATCAAGTAGTTTTCCACTAATTTTTGCATCACCCACCCACTTGAGGGGCATTCCCTATCCATCCTTCTTGTTGGGGCATCCAAATGTTTCACCACTTTATGTTCGCTAATTTTCATGTTTTTATTATCTTTCAATCACTATTTCTTCGCAATAACACTTTAAAGATGGGAAAATGTAGACACCCTATAAATATATACATATTTCTATCTCTCTTCTATCCAATTAGAATTGATTAAATTAATTCTATATTGTCGTAACATGCCTCTTTGGAATTAATTAAATAAAGTTTGTCAGTTAAGTACCATCTTCTAGAATTAATTAAATTAATTATATTTCCTAAGTCACATTCCTACCCTTTAGAATTAAATAAATAAATTTTAACTATGCCTTTGGGATTAATTAAATTAATTCCTAACATATTTTAGCTAATATAATTAAAATCTAATTAAATAAATGGTTATTTATTCCATCCTAATTAAATTAGTTTTTAATTTTTTGTATCCACTTCACTCCACTTCCAAAACCCTATAATGGTGGGGGCAGTAATAATGTACATGTAACCGCTTCTCGAGAATAATTTAAAGATGATGATTACCCCTGTAAAGATGCAACTACACAAACATGGTCATCTTACTATTTTAGGTAATTATAATTATTACCTTGGAGCCAATTCAAATATGAGATCCACTTCTCATGGCCTTACCCTCAGCTATAATAGGATGTTATTTTCCTTTGGAATCAATCCCGGAGCTTTGAGATAATTGCATCTAACTTCGCTAAAAAAATTCTCGCATCCTTGTGAAATCTTCTCACAGCATTTGCAAACACCCTTGGATATTAATATCAAAGAGCATCCATAATTCAATCTTCAACAATATCTAAGTTAAATCTTCTACAATATTACTTGAGGCTTAAGAGGTATAGTGAAGGTATAATTTTTTTAATTTATTTCTCTTCTTTTTCTAGTAATTTTCCTTACATACATTAACAACTTAATGATTGTAAATAAACTTGACACATTAATGCAAGATAGATGGTATAACTTTAAAATCATGCAGCTAAGGGTAACCAAGATGCATATCACATGAGCTAAGAGAAGCGGTGACCATAAAGGGGATAAACATACTAGTAGAAACAAATGTAATTATATAACAATATGTCCAAGATTAGTATTATTATAAAAAGTCACGTGTCATTTAGTATATCCAAAAGAAACAATTACCTTGAAAGTGAACATATTTTGTTTATCACTACTCTTGATTGGAACATTGTATATAGGATGGTGGCATGAGCAAGTATAGGTATTGCCATTGATAAAAAAATCTCATTAATGACAAATAATATGATGAATAACTATCAAAGGATGCTAGCATGATGTTTACATGGTCAATTAGGTGATGACATGATGGCATGAGTGGAAAAGGTGAGAATGGCTTGGTCTAGCAAGCCTAATCATGTGACCTAACTAGTCTAGGTGATAGTGCATGGTGAGTAGAGATTCATAGTGACTTGAATATCATGATAGAGGCTGGAGAGTGTGATAGTAGTGTGTTGATACACTCACATGAGTTTCAAAGTGCAGGTACATGTGGAAGACCCAATTGCAGCAGTGATCATCTAGACCTAATCTAAGTGCTTGGAAGACAAACGAAGCATGGGAATAAGGTATAGACCCATGTTATCTCATGAAATTATTTAGGTGAGTGATACATGTTGCCTCGGGTGTTTTAAATCCTTTTGGAGAGATTTTATGATGAGGTATGAGGTTCTTCTACTATGAATTAACTTAAACCATGCAAAACCCTAAGGGCTAGTCATGCAAATGAGATGGTAAAAGAATATGAAAAGCTATTTTATCTAACCTAATGATTGGATATGATGCATAGGGGTTTCTAGAGGTTCAAGAAAAATTTCAGGTCATTATGAAGTGAAATTTGTAAGATACATCAGTTTTAGTAAAAGCAGTGTTGAGAAAAAGGCAAAACTAGCTCGAATTGTGAACTTCAAATGCTCATTGTGAAATGTATGCTTTGCATGTGTTAGAAATATTCATATTGTAGTGTGAACGTAGAATATCATGTGAGTGATTATATTATCTAGGATAAAATAATGTGAGTTATAATATTTAATTACACTATGATTAGTAGGTGGTTAGTAAGGTATACCCGTATATTCATTTGAAGGGGTTATGATTCATTATTTGTTAGTACACTTGACTATACCGGGTTATTAGATCCTATTTCCTAGGATTTTGGTTTTCTATTTCTATGGATATATAATATCCTTTGTATTATTCTCATAAATGGTCTGAATATAATATTATTATTATTGGCATAATCTTCTCATACCATTTCATTTGGTATCGAGCAATGATGAGATCTGTGTGAGAGTGTGTGTGGGGAATTTTTCATGATTTTTGATTATCCCATCTAATGAGCATATTATTTTTTTGGTTTTATAATAACTACGTAATCGGGTTTTACGTGATGTTGTCTACATAGATCTAAATTTTTGCAAACTATATTCGTCATATTTTTGCTATCCTTGAACCATAACTTGGATATCGATTGCATCAACAAATAAAATCTTCCACATATTGTACATGTATTTTGGGTATATCCGAGAGTGTTGGGAATCCCTTAGATTAAATCATTTTGGGATAATATTTGGTTTGACTCTCTTCTATGGTAGAAGATACTTTAACATTCTCCTATATAGACATTGCATCAGCCTTTCCGTGCATCATTGACACTCCTATACGAAGTGGTTTATTTATAATTCTCTTCTCATCTAATGTCTATCTCGACAAATATGTCCTTCCAATGTGAGCTCAAATTGATCTATTTTAGCCTCTTAGTGTCTATTGACCTCACTTTGCATCAATTTATCATCTCCATGTCAAACTCGGCATGTATAACAAGACTTTCCTCTCAATCGCATCAAAATCAAGACATCTACATACCTGGTGGTCTATTCTGTTAAACGTGACCTCACAGGTTAGTCGTTTTGTATAATTTTAAATAGATAAATTCAATTTCCATTCAATTTCTTATTTTTCATATGAATATTTATAAATTGTCACTTATCGTAGAGTCTCAATATTAAAAAAATAAAAACCAAGAATCATATAGTTTTATTCTTTCCTTTGGTCTATTCAATTTTTTTATGGGCATTTTTAATAGTGAGTCGAGTTTGTAATTAGTTGTTCAAGTCAATAAGTTTTAGTGTTTTAAATCTAAAGTCTTGTTATGCTGTTATTGTCATGTATAACTAGGTGTTTAGTTAGTCTTGTATGTCATATGCAGTAATGTTATGTAATAAAAGTAAGAATAAATTACTTTTAATAGTTATAAGAAATAAATATTCATGTCTTTTCAATGTTATTAGTTGTGTCAAGAAATGCCATATATGTCTTTTTTTCCGCAACCAAGAGTCAAAGTGTCAAAATATTGTAAAAATAAATAAAATTGCCTTATGGATGCCTTTTTGGTGGAATCTAATGTCTTTTCAAGATTTTTATTTGAGCTCCATGATAAAATCCATTTGAGCTAGCAAAATAATATTAGATGAAGGAGGAATAAGAGGAAGGGGATGTTTCACTCCTCTCGTCGATCACTAACAATGGGGATACAAGTGATTTCATGGTAATTTCTATTTAGCATGTGTGGTGTGGTGTGGTTCATTTTTCAATGATGTGTTACTACATTTTTTTGAAATTATAACAACCGTTCTTGAGATGTTTATATGGTTTGGAAGGAGTAGGAATGTAAGACTTAGTTTATAGGAGATAATCTTCTATGTAAAATCCTAACTTTTGTACAATCCTCTAAATTTTGTACTTCATTGTAAGATGATCATCCAGTAAATAGATTCACATAGAGAGGTGATCATGATCAGTTGGTGAACCAGATAGGTGATCATGTGCAACAAGATCTAGACAACAAGATCTATTAACAACTGCAGAACTCGTTATACTCATGTTTTCATGTGCCCTTCTCCCATGTTCACACTAAGGGAGTGAATGTTATATTATCTAGGATAATATAATATGATTTGCAATAGTTAATTACACTATGGTTAGTATTTGGATAGTAATTTATACCTGTATATTCATTTTAACGAGTTATAATTTGTTATTTATTAGTACTCATGACTATCCCAAATTATTAGATCTTATTTCCTAGAGGTTGGTTTTCTATTTCTATGGCTATATAATAGCCTTTATATTTTTATCATAAATTGTCTAAATACAATATTATTATTATTGCAATAATATTCTCATACCATTTCAGCATGGGACCCGAGAGGTTTTGGGGATTTTTTCCATTGAACTAAGATCATTTCAAAAAAATAATGGATTTGTTTCATCGTCATGTTTTTATGAACATATTTTGAGAAGATAAGTTACTTTGAAACCCTAGTTAAAACCTAGCTCAAATAAACTTGGAGGAAATTGATTGTACTAAGCTAGCTTTTTATTCCTTTTTAAAATTTGATGATTGTATATAAATCCTCCATCTTTCCAAAAAGGTATAATAGAGCTTGTGATAGTATGTGGGCCCTGATCAAACATACAAGTTTCCAGAAATTTTTAGTTTTGGAAGATATTTCCAAACAAGGTATTGAATAAATAAAAATTTATTGCATCTTGGGAATTGGACTATATATACATGGTGGTTTCAATTCATGGTTAAATTCCTAGAGGGAAAAGTGTGCCCTATCTTTTAGGACTAATTTTTGGGCTTGTAAAGAAAATTTTGAGCGATTTGGAGATATGGACTTGTTTGAATGCCATCCGCTTGGATTTGGAAAGAAATGTTAGATTTTATAGAAATTATATTTATATACCTTTCTATTTATATATGGTTTGTCTCTTGATGAAGTGGTTTTATAGGTGAACTAGCTCAGTTTGTGAAGAACAAGTTAGACTATTTCAAGATAGGATTGTTCTAGCTAGAAGATGGAGGTAGAAGACTCATGTTTTGGATTAGTTGATGTTTTATATCTATTAGAGAATTAATTGGGATTAATTTTTTCCGATTGAATGAATTTAGAGATCTTTAAAGTGACATAAAGGGTGTAAACTAATTGATTTTTCAAAGCGCTTTCTATGAAGTTCAATTTGGTGAAGAGGAAAAGACGTGTGGTTTACAATAATGAATGTTTCATGAGTTATAGAAATAATTTTATATTTTCTATAGGTTATTGTCTTTCCAATGAGTGGTTAGATGGAATATTTTACGATATGTGTTATCCTGTAAAATTGGCAAGGGTAATTTTACAGATAACCCTACCGAAAATTTTGTTCGGCCCCTCATCGGGGACCCCTTGCATCCATCATTGCAACAACATCATGTTGTGTAGACCTTCCATGCGCCGCGCCAAGTTCCCCTATGGTGCATAGAAAAATGATGTTACATGGAATAAGCTCACGTCCTTTGGCACATCCTACACCCGTGTAACATGAAAAATATGTGTGCCCTTTACAAAAGCATACATATGGCGCAGGCGCACTTGTGCTTACAACAACAAAGAATGCAACCTGCAGTATCCATGCGCCATGTGCCCTGAGGCCTTAAAATCACTAACTCTTTCTTCTGTCAGCATTTCAATGGAAAATCAAACACTGACATGAATTTCTTGCATTGGGTTTCACTTCTTATTCTTGCAGATCAGCAACTAAGTTCAGAAGAACATATGTCAACATCAAGCAAGAGACCTACCAAATCTAAAGGCAAGGCCAAGCTCACAGAAGAAGAAATGAAGTATAAGTATCAGAGGGTCAGAATGCCCGAGTCCCAAGCAGAGTGTGACCTAGACATCAGAGACTCAGAGCTTGGTCATATTGATATGGAGGATTTCTAGACCAGAACCAGGGAGGTCACAAGAAGTCCCTGGATGGACAAATTGATAGGCAATGCCCTGCACTTTGCTGGAGGAATCCCAGTCAGTGCAATTAATAATGAATTTATGATGGTAGTTGCCCGATGCTACAACAAAGACACAAGATATGTCCACAATGAGAAGGGTTAGGTTATAATCAACCTCACACGCCCTCCATTTTCAAATAATGCTCGACATCCCTCACCACCGGCACTTTGTGGCCATCAGCCAGAAGGCGCATCAAAGCCTATGATGACAATGAAGATCGGTGCATGCGGTGATGAATGAGATTTATCCGAAGAATAAAAAGGTGTTGACTCGGTGGCCACAAATCATTCATCGTAGTGACTTTTCAGAGGAACTCAGCGACACAATCACGTTCGAGTAGAGTCTTTGGGCTTCGACACCCATTACTTTCACAAGTGGATGTTGCGGTACCTTGAAACAATGAAAAGAAATGTGCCGATCGATCAATGCTTTGAGTGGCGAAATCATAAGTAGCACGATATCAAAGCAACTACAACAACTTAACACAACGGGAGGTTCTATATGAACTCCTACATCGTCTATGTTGCAGCTTCAGAAAGGGACTATCCAGCTCTGGTGCGATGCGGGGTTTGGCCCCAAGTTAAAATCTATGAATATTATCCAGAGCTGAAGCTGGAAAATAGCATCCCCCAATTTACAAAGATCAATGATGCATTCTTCTACTTCATCATCTAGCCCTTGAGGTTGAATATGACTCACGGTCGTATGACCAAGAGCATAGTAGCAGCTACTAAAAAGTGGGGGGCCTGTTCACTCAATTCCCCACATTCACCTATCGAGGGCAGTCAATTTCTTGGGGAACCGACTAAACTACCAAGGTGTTTTGGTCCCAAGTTGATCCTGTTGGAGCTGTCGAGGCAGCTTGTTACTTACCATGAAAAGTTCCTAAAAAGAAAGAAGGGTGGAACTCCTTTCCCCCTCACATTGGGTAGGTATACGTGTCTCACTCACCACAAGGCAAAAGATATGTTCACAGAACGGGAGCTGCTGAATCTGAAACATGACTTCCCAGCAAGGCCCACCTTTGACCCAAGAAATTGTTTGCCTAGGGCCAAGCTCGACCTGATCCACATCCCTCAGATCGAAGATATCTACATCAACATATATCATGAGGTTGAGCTCAGGAGGAAGGATCATTCCCATTTGGCCTTAGAAGAAATCATCCAGTACGGGGTGGCCATCATCCCCAAAGGCTACCAAACTACTGAGAAAGAAATGGATCAAGTGTATCTTGACACAGGTGGGGACGATTGGCCTTTCGCGGTGATTGATAGAACTAAAGCACCCCAAACAATAGAGGAAAGGGTCAAGGAAACTCTGCAGAACAGAGCATTGGTGCCGAATGAATAGGCTCATCTACCTCGGAGTTGATTTCACAACCTCTCCATTGGGTAACGCACCTCCTTAATCAAAACAGCAGCCAAAAGGCAAGGGTAAAGATAAAGAGGGTGAGTCCAGCTCCACCCAAGAGGAAGCTCCAGAAAGCCCTCCTTCCACTTCACAAGAATGGGTTGAAATCCTGAAAATCTCAGAGGAAGAAGTGGCGGAAGATGTTCCAATAGGCATATCCACCCAGGATGTGGCCGCGGCTATGAAAACTAATGTCCCTTCTGTTCCTTCTCCTTCTCCTCCTTCCCCTCCTCAAGTGAACCAAGCGACCATCCCTTTGGTCGTGTCCTCTCCCCTTCTTCTACCATTCCTCCCGCTTCCTCGTCCATCTTCTCTTCTCTCGCGGACTGTCCCCCTCCATTTCTTCCCTCATCTCGAGATCCCTTCCCTTCCTATGTCTTCCTCCCCGCAGTATCCCTTCCTCCGGTGAGCACTTCCTCATATTTTCTCTCTATGTCACCTCCACGTGTCTCCACGTTTTCCCTTCTACTACCGCATCCGCCCCCTTCTCTGTTTCTGGTCCTGCTCCCCTAAGTCCAGCCTGGATCTCCCAGCACTTAAGTCAACAGAAAAGGAAAGTTCCCATCACACCGATGGAATTTTCTGTTATCCGGTCAAAAGGGGCCAAGAAGCAAAATCCTATCACACGCTTCTCTCAGAGTGCTTTGGGAGAGAGGGTAATGGAGATTGCATACCCCAATCCTCTGAAAGATAAAAAGGATCTATCTTCGACAGATTACACAGTGACTCAAGTCACAATGGGGACGTCTTCTGAAAGCCTTCAGGGAGAGGCCCTATCTACAATTGATGCCCTCTGCAAGAAGCTTCAAGAAGTAAAAGAAGAGAAAAGGCTACTGAAAGAGAAAAATAAACATCTGCTCCACGCCTTACAGAAGATGGGCAGTGCACCTCCCACAACTACCGCCAAAACTCCTAAGCCTCTGAGTCAGGATAAAATTAATGAATATGCAAAGATCAGCGAGCAGGGTATGGCAGTTTCCACTGGAGGAGCCAGATCCTCAAAGACAGTGAACGAGTGATCACCAAGTTCACCTATTTGTATCTGAACATCAACAAGGTGAATAAAGAGCTCCAGGCATTGGTAGGACCCATATCCAAAGAGCTAGACCATGCTAGGCTTCAGCATGAGACCTTTCAAAAAATGTTCAACTGTTTAGTCGAAGATCTGGTCAAGTTCGGCGTTTTCGGTCACCCCAGGGCCCTCAATAAAATCCTTTCCACTCTAGATTACCAGATGGATCAACTGGAATTCATCCTCGAAAAGATTGATAAGGTAAAGGAAGAAGCCCTAGACGCAATGCATCAGATGGAACAAATTGTTCTAACGATGTCTCCAGGGTTGCTTACTCCTTCTTTCACCTTAAGGAAGGTTGACGAAACCATTCAGATCTTCAAGGAGATCATTTCACAAGGGCTAGGGCCAGAGGTCACTTTTGACGTAGAATCCATCAATAACCTGCTGGCCTATCGGGACTTCATCGTGAGTTCTTAATAGAAGCGAGAGAATGAATATTCCAAACTCCCGAGAGAAGCTCACGAGATGAGCGGGAGACTTGCAAGGCTATCCTTTGAGTGACACAAGGATCCTTCCCGGGATCAATTAGAGCCCGTGATCAGCAAGTTCATGGAATACCGTGCCCAATTCCACATCTCATCATCGAAGTAGCGGTGAAGCGAGATCCCCCCTTTCAGCCGCGGGATGACGACGATGAATAATTTCTCTCTCTTCTTCGACTTTCTTTTTGCAAATGTCTAAAGTATGTTGGCACAAATGATGACATCATCTATGTTGCACCATGGGATGATGTCATCCATCAAGTTGTCAAAAGTCAACATGACTTTGAGATATTTTGTAGATATTATGTAAATAGGTGGTTGGTTCCTTTTTTCCTTCCTTCTTCTCCTTCTATAAATACTTGAATACTTGTTGTACTCGGGTGTGAATACTTTTCAGATGAGAAATAGAAGTAAGAAGAAGATTTTGAACTCTTTGTAATAGAAACAAATATTGAATACAATATATTTAGACTTTGTGCTGAATACATGTGTTTTAACATTAGATCTTTCTTATGTTAGATTTGTGTGATTGTTCTGTTGGATTTGCTTCTACTTTGTTGTCATTTATTCATCAGTATTGCTTTATCTGTCTATGCAAGTAGGTTCGGCTTTGTTTACTACCAACCCAAACCATAGACCCTTTGACCCTTCTGCTTTGGAATTCATTTCTTTTCTCCCTTCGGATCTGATCTTTCCTCCATCTCCCCCTTCGTTCCTTTCTTTCCACAGTTGGAAACACCCCTACTGGGATGAGATCCCAAACCCCCGAAGGTAGAATATTGTGAGACTTGCACAGATTCTTGCTGGTAGAATAGCAATAAACCAGTTTCGCTTTGCTGACTCAAAGAGGGGCTATGCCCTGCACATTGTTGACTCGTTTATCCATAAATCTACCCAAGCGACAGATTTTCGAACCAACAATTTTTGGTGACTCTACTGGGGATCGAACAGATCTATCAGATCTATGATGGTGGTATGATAGAAAATCAGTAAAAATCTGAAAAATCACTACCTGTTTGCAAACTTTAACTTTTTGTTAAAAATCCAAAAAAATTGCAAAAGTGCTCTAAATCGAAAATTTTCTTCTGAGATCCATAGATCTGGCCTAGTTGGAGACCTTTAGTTCACTGAGTTTTTATAAAAATATGTATTTTTCCATAGATCTGAGTTTTTGACTGTTTACCGAAATTTTCAAACTCTTTGAAAAAGTCAACTTTAGATCTGAAAATCAGCTTACTAATCTTCACTGTCATTTTATCCTCATTATTCTTTGTCATTAAACCACAATTGGTTTTCAGAAGAGGATAATTTTAAATATTCAAAAAAGTACATGCTGCTGGTTTTTGTCAGAAAAACCAGAAAATCAGCAAGTACAACCAAAAAGAATTTTAAATCTGCTCCACAACATCGCAGATCTGGAAGGTACGCTGGCGGGTGAACCATTTACTCATAGTAGGAGAGCTCGTGGAGAATTCAATCCTACTTTTGATTTGCTTCAAAGGCACAACTTCAGTATAACACCGGCGCGCTTTTCATCACTAAGCTCGGCTGACCGGTCATCCAGGAGTGTCTCACCTCCATGAAGGAAGAACCTCTCGCAAGGGGCATCCACATCCCTTTGCAGTGCTTTATTGCTCAGCGGAACCACACTTCCAGCCCGTGTTCTTTTTCCAGCTGTCCAAATGGCAGTACCATGGGGAAATGTTATGGGTCCCCTGGCTTTGCCACATCCTGTTCATGCGCTCCCTCATGGAAACCGAAAGAATTTTCCCAAATTTGATGGGAGTGGAAACCAAAGCACGGATTCACACATATATACATTCATCATGTCATGCAGTATCCTAGATGTAACCCATGAAGATGTGTCGGTTTTCCTTTTCCTGGAAACTCTACAAGGGCCCACAGCAGAATGGTTTCAGCATTTACCGGCCGGATCTATTACCAGTTGGGCCACCTTGCGGGATGCTTTTGAAGATAGGTACAAGCCTTGGAAGATGCATTTGCATTGTTATCTGAGATCACTCACTGAATAAGGAGGCCAATGAGACCATGCGTGATTTTATCGCCAGGTTCAATGCATTAATCAACCGTGTGCCTGTTGCCATGCTTCCAACACCGGAAAATCAGAAGTGTTTCTTCGTGAATGCTATGAGTTCGAAAGTAAGTTTCTTACTCCTGCAAGAGCAAGTGGCTACCTTGATTCTCACCTAGGCTGCTGCCATCTGAATTGAAGATAATTTGATAATATCTGGCGAATTGAAAAGGGAATCATCCAAGCTTAAATCTTCGGGCCCTTCTCCCACTACTTCGTCTGATCTGGCATTTCAAAAGATGGCAAACGACTTGCTTGCATTAAAGAAGTAGTTAGCCCAAGCTTCCCGGTTCCTCATACCGGGATATCCCACGGAGGAATTTCATTTCCAGCCATGTTCCTCAAAGGTCGCGCTTACCTACAACTGCTCCACGGTTGGCACTTGAGGCTCCTCCGGTTAACGCCTTAGCCGAAATTGAAGAAGAGGAACAAGAACCTTTGTCTCAAGGCGAAGATGATCAAGACGTCGATGAGGACAGTGGCGACTCTAATATTGGGTATATGGAATTTGATGAAGAAGAATATGATGAAGAAGAGGGTACCCATGGATATGCAAGTGAGACAGTCATCTGTATCTGTTTTCACCTATTCTCAAGGAAAAGAAGCAGAGGTTGCTGCCAATGTGCAGAAAGAAAAGACTACGTCATCTACGTATCCAACCATCACAAAGAGAGGTAATCCCCTACCCACTCAACTCCTGTTAAGTCTTTTACAAAGAAATATTTTCCCCCCATCTCTCCCCCAAATCATCCCTCTCATATTCCTATCAAGACCCGGTAATCCTACCCTGCCATCATGAAGTGAGGGACTCATTCCTTCGCTAAGCGCAACCTTTGGCCGCTTTGATATCATAGATCATTCTAAAAAGACCAAAATCCAAATGTCGAACCGAGTATCTTGATTAAACCCGAGAAGCTGATGAGGTTAACTGAATACATTCAAAGTCAAGTTGTCATAGCTCCCCAAGTTTCCTTAAAAGGAATCCTTTCCACTCCTCCTACATCCCGCATAAATGTTGCCTCAACATCTGCATCAGGCAAAATAGAACCTTTCTATCTCTCCCTCCTAATCAATGACCACAAGTTAAGTAACTGCATAATTGATTATGGAGCTTCCGATAACGTCATGCCGACAAAAGTCACCCATGCTTTGGGCCTCACCCTTACCAAGCCTTTTGGCAGATGTTATTCCTTGGAAACCAAGCAGGTTCCATTGATTGGTCAAATCAAAGACGCGTAGTTTGCATTTGCGGTGTTCCCAGAAAAAAGAGTAAAAATGACTGTCCTCGTTGCCGACATTCTAGCAGCCTATGGAATACTGCTGGGAAGGAGTTTTTGTAGTGAGGTTGGTGGGGAGATTCATATGGACTAGTCCAAGGCTAGAATCCCCTTCAAAGGTGTAATGTAGACTTTGGAGCTAGAATCACAAAAGAAGTACTTGGTTACTAACTCTGAAGACCCTAAAGCTCAAATTCTTTTCGAATCATCAGGGATGGGTAAGTATTTCTTGTCTACCGAGTCGACAAAATCGTTGTTCTCGCCCAAGAAGAAGATCTTAACAAGGTCTAGACCTTGCGGTTTGATGGCAACCGAGCAACCGGTGGATGTGGTGCGGAGCCGTCTAATATCTCCCGACGTGAGGAGATTATTCCTCTCTCTTTCAAATTGTAGTTTTTCAACACAAATAATCTTGCTGAATATGAATCTCTGCTACTTGGCATGCAAGCCACAAGGGAAAGAGGAATAAAAAATCTAAAAGTACAAGGTGATGCAGAGCTAGTCGTGAATCGGAGTTAAGAGGGTATATCAAGTAAAGAACAAGAGGCTCAGCACTACCGTAATGTGGTATGGGATAGCATCGAGGAATTTGACACTTTTTCAATAGAATCCATTCCGAGAGCTCAGAATGACATGGCCGATTCATTGGCCGTTTCAGCATCCCTCATGCTCCCGCACCCAGGTTTGAAAATAGACAAATACACCATTGAGATGGTCTTCCACCCAAGCATGCTAGATAATTCTCAGCATTGGCAAGCATTTAACGATGACAATCAACTCATTGCCTTTCTAGAAAAGGTGGAAAATTTTAAGGGACTTCACTTTGAAGGATCCACTTCCACTTGCCGTGAATCAGTCACCGATCAAAACAATGAATCCGAAGGGAATGACGGCATATGTCAGCTCAAAGGGAATAAAATTCCCAAGGGCCTGGTCTCTTTGGAATGGTTGTTCGACAGGCATGACCGTTTTGTAAAAAATAAAAAGTGAGATGGTATGGGCTCCTCCCCAGAAACCGAACCGGTTAATTTAGGTTCGGTAGAACATCCGTAGTTTGTGAACATTGGAAAATGTTGCACACCTAAAGAGAAGCGGAAGTTTGTCAAACTGCTGAAGAAATACATGGATGTATTAGCATGGTCCTACGCTGATCTGAAGTCTTTTAAGCCAAAGGATGTTCGGCATGACATCCAGTTGAAAGAGGACGTCAAACCCTTTCGAAAGGAAGAGAGGCATTATAACCCTAAGATCTCAGGTACTATCCAAGCTGAAATTTAGAAAATGTTGGATGCGAGAATCATTTTTCCTATCCATCACAGTACTTGGGTAGCAAACATTGTGCCAGTGTGCAAGAAAAATGGTGAAATATGCATATGCGTAGATTTTCAAAACTTGAATCAGGCTTCCTTAAAAGACAACTACCCACTTCCTATAATGGATCAGGTTCTACAAGTGGTAACTGGATCAGAAATGTTGTCCATGCTTGATGGTTTTTCGGGCTACAATCAGATTGAAGTCTCACCTGAAGATCAATTTAAAACAGCATTCACTACTCCCTGGGGTACGTTTGCCTACAGCAGGATGCCTTTTGGCCTAACCAATGTTGGCGCCACTTTTCAGCGGGCTATGGACCTTGCATTCAAAGGTATGATGGGGAAGGTCATTGTGGTTTATCTAGATGACTTAACTGTGTTCTCTAAACAATGAAGTGATCATTGTGATCATCTGGAGCAAGTATTGGCCAGATGCCGAGAGCATGGGATTTCCCTGAACCTGAAAAAATCTATTTTGGAGTCACAGAAGGAAAGTTGTTGGGGCATGTTGTTAGCAAAGAAGGAATGAAGATAGATACCGAAAGAGTTAAGGCTATTCAGAGCCTCACCTTGCCTACAAGCAAGACCAGGCGTTCATTCTTTCTTTGGAAAGGTGAATTTTCTTAGGCGCTTTGTTCCTGACTTTGCTGAAAAGACTCGTCATATATTGGACATGATGAAAGGGTCACCAAATTTCCGATGGAGCGAGGAAGGGAAAAGGTCATTCGAAGAAATAAAAGCTTCTGTCACTCACGCACTAGTCCTGGTATGTCCCGACTTCTCCAAGGATTTTATCATGTATAGCTATGCATCTGAGCATACTGTATCTACCATCTTGATGCAAAAGAATTCTGAGGATGTTGAATCTCCGATTGCATTCATGAGCTCTCCCCTCAAGCCTCACGAATTAAAAATGTCTCAGTTGGAAAAGCATGCCTTCGCCATTGTCAAAGCAGTCAAAAACTTCAGGTATTACATTTTAAATTCTCATACAGTGGTGTTGGTCCCTGACACGGCAGTCAAGTCAATTTTAACTCAACAGGAGTTAGGAAGCTTGCGAGAAATTGGATTGTAAAGTCTAGGAGTACGATCTAGATATAAAACCAACCAAGTTGGTAAGAGGCAAAGGCTTGTATCAACTTATGGCCAAAAACCAAGGGTCGGAAGTTTCCGGAGAAAAGGATGATTATACCAATGAAGCACAAAGCCGGTTGGAGAAACCCGATTCTCTGCCTCTGGTCCTATTTATCGCAACCAACGATGAGTGGTATTCCGATATTGCTTTCTTCCTCACCTACGGTGAATTCCTAGCTCACCTAACTATAAAGGAGAAGTGCACTATAAAGCTCAGAGCAGCCAAATATGTCATCTGGGATGACAGTTTATACAAACGTGGGATAGATGGTGTCTTCTTGCGGTGTGTCGACAAGCCACAGCAGGTGAAGTTACTTGAAAGTTTTCATAATTCAGCCTGTGGAGGCCATTTCTCCTCTTCTGTGATAGCACACAAGATCATCCGGGCCAGGTACTATTGGTGATGATTTTCCAAGATACGACCACAGGGTAGCAAAGTGTGAACCTTGCCAGCAGTTCGTTGGCAAGCCCAAGTTAGCTACTTTTCCCCTCGGTGGTCATTATTGACGAACCATTCAAGTGATGCGGAATTGATTTTATCGGTGCACTCAATCCCCAATCAAGTGCCGGACATAGTTATGTCCTAACAACAACAGATTACTTTACCAAGTGGGTGGAAGCCATACCTACCAAACATGCCACTTACGAGGTTGTTTGCGGTTTCATCAAAGAAAATATCATCGTCGGGTTCGGCGTCCCAAACAAGATTGTTGCTAATAATGCTTCTAACTTTTCTTCATAGGAAGTTATTAGTTTTTGTTATGAATATGGGATAACTTTAGCTCACGCCTCAGATTATTACCCTCAGGGAAATGGTCAAGCGAGAATCCGAATAACAAAAACTTGGTGACCATCATACGAAAGTGGTGGATGAGAATCAACAAACGTGGCACAAGTCCTTATACGATGCCTTGTGGGCGAGATCGCATTACACTCCTAAGAGATCTCTCGGTATGTCACCTTTTCAAGTGTTATATGGCGCGATGTCGAGCTTCCCATTTCGCATTGAACTCCTGCTCTGCATTTGCCACGGGCAATCAAAGATGAAACTTTTCAAATTTCCCTTGAAAAAAGGATCATGTATCTAGTAGAGCTCGAGGAAAAGAGAGTAAAGGTGGTCGACAAGATCACCAAACATCAGGATCAGGTCAAAATATTGTTCGATAAAAAAGCTAAGAAAAGAAATTTCCATCTAGGATACCTCATCCTTTTGTGGGACAAACAAAGAGAGCCAAAGGGTATGCATGGAAAGTTTGATTCAACGTGGAGAGGGCCCTTCAAGATCAAGTAGCTCAATGGAGAGAATAGTTTCTATCTCTCATATCTGGATGGAACCAAACTCCCGCTTCCCTATAGAGGGTACCATCTGAAAATCTTTAGGAAGTAGAGCTTGCTCTCTTCTTTGTCTGATTTACTTCAGATTGTGTGTTTCTTTTTGTTGTGTGTTTGCTTTTTAGGTTGTGTGTTTCCCTTTCCAGTCACCCTTGTTTTTGACTTTGTTACCCAATGGATTGGCATGTGAGATCTGGGATTCTCTACCCCGAGGTACGCTCAGGAATAGTCCCCAAAAAGAGCCAGCTATTATCCCATAAAATTGGCAAGGGCAATTTTATAGATAACCCTACCAAAATTTTGTTCTAGCCCCTCGTCAGGGACCCCTTGCATTTGGAATGTTGCAAAATCCCTTCCTGGGAAATCTAGTTTTTGAACTTAGCCATTTTTGGTCTTTTTTTTAGTCGGGTGCATATAATGTCTATGCAACATCAAGTTTTGGTGCGCCCCCTTTAAATCCTTTGGTGCATGCTTTCTCGTGTCAACAGGCATTTTGGTGCACCTCACTATGTTGAGTCTTCCTTGAATGCGCCAAGGCGCATGCGCCTTCCTGTCAATGAGCTTTTATTGTGCCACTTTTTGGTGTGCCTAGGGAGCACACATTCCTCTGTCAATACCACTTCTGGTGTGCCAAAGATGCACATAACTTTGTGTTGACAAGAATTTTGGTGCGCCACGGGGCACATGTTTTCTTGTGTCGACAGTGCTTTTCATGCGCCACTTGAAAAATTTGGTGGCGCATTTATTGCTACCTCACCTATAAATAGGCGCATCTGTGCTGTCATTATCATCCGACACAAATCACGTGATTTTTCTCTGTACCTGCCAGCGCACCTGCCCTGTCATTTTCAATCGCTTTGTGGACCCGTTTGCACATTTCTTCGTTATATCCGGTAAGAGGTCCTCATTTCTTTTGTGTGTTTTGTGCTTTGGTTCTTTGTTTGCTTGATGGTTTGGATTGGGTTTGGTTAAAAAATCTGTCAAAGCATGGACTCCCCACCCTCCTTGTTGTTTTCTTTTTCCATGCTTTCCCCCCTCTTTCCAGATCTGCTGGTAAAGGGGGGCTCTGTCCTTAAAATAGCCTGGAACTCTCATTTTATAAGCTTCTTCATAACCCAAATGACCCTGCAGAAGGGGCTAAACCACATGTAAAACCCCTCAAAAGAATCATGGCTTGAAAATAAGAGGCTGTTATTTTTCTCCTTTGGCGCATCTGTCTCTCCTGCTAACATGACAAACAGGCGCGCCAATGGTGCGCTTTACCTGCCTGTTACATGATAAACAGCCGTGCCCTCATGGCGCGCTTCCTTTGCTTGTTGCAGTCACTTTCCCTGTGCCCTGCTTGGCGCACCAAACTCATATGTCGCATTGCAAAACCATGCGCCCTTTGGCGCACCTTGCGTCTGTGCAACACCAGCTAAATATGCACCAAGTACCACTGATAAATCGGCGCAGCACATCCATCATTGCAACAACATCATGTTATGTAGACCTTCCATGCACCGCGCCAAGTTCCCCTATGGCGCATAGAAAAATGATGTTACACGCAATAAGCTCGCGTCCTTTGGCGCATCCCACACCCATGTAACATGAAAAATATGTGCGCCCTTTACAAAAGCATACATATGGCGTAGGCACACTTGTGCTTACAACAAAAAAGAATGCAATCTGCGGTATCCATGTGCCATGCGCCCTAAGGCCTTAAAATCACTAGCTCTTTCTTCGCATCGGCATTTAAAAGGAAAATCAAGCGGTGACATGAATTTCTTGCATTGTGTTTCACTTCTTATTCTTGCATATCAGCAACTAAGTTCAGAAGAACATATGTCAACATCAAGCAAGAGACCTGCCAAATCTAAAGGCAAGGCCAAGCTCACAAAAGAAGAAATGAAGTATAAGTGTCGGAGGGTCGGAATTCACGAGTCCCAAGCAAAGTGTGACCTAGACATCGAGACTCGAGAGCTTGGTCATATTGATATGGAGGATTTCGGACCAAAACCGGAAGGTCACAAGAAATCCTGGATGGAGAAATTGATAGGTAGTGCCCTGCACTTTGCTAGAGGAATCCCAGTCAGTGCAGTTAATAATGAATTTATGATGGTAGTTTTCGATGCTACAACAAAGACACAAGATGTGTCCACAATGAGAAGGGTGAGGTTATAATCAACCTCACGCCCACAATTTTGAAATAATGCTCGGCATCCCTCACCACCGACACTTTGTGGCCGTCGGCAAGGAAAGCGCATCAAATATTGTGACAACAATGAGGATCGGTGCATGCAGCTAATGAATGAGATTTATCGAAGAATAAAAAGGTGGTGACTCGGTGGCCACAAGTCATTTATCGTAGTGACTTTTTAGAGGAACTCAACGACACAATCACATTCCTGAGTAGAGTCTTTGGGCTTCCTGACACCCATTATTTTCACAAGTGGATGCTGCGGTACCTTGAAAAAATGAACAAAAATGTGCCCGATCAATGCTTTGAGTGGTGAAATCATAAGCGACGATATCAAAGCAGCTACAAAAACTTAACACAACCGGGAGGTTCTATATGAACTCCTACGTCGTCTATCTTTGCAGCTTGAGAGAAAGGGACTATCCAGCTCTGGTGTGATGCGGGGTTTGGCCCCAAGTTAAAATCTATGAATATTATCCAGACCTTAAGCTAGAAAATAGCATCCCCCAATTTACAAATATCAATGATGCATTCTTCTACTTCATCATCTGCCTGTTGAGGCCGAATATGACTCACGGTCATATGACCAAGAGCATAGTAGCAGCTACTGAGAAGTGGGGGCCCTGTTCACTCAATTCCCCACATTCACCTATCTGAGGGCAAGTCAATTTCTTGGGGGAACTGACTAGACTGCCAAGGTATGCTGGGCCCAAGTTGATCCTGTTGGAGCTGTCGAGGTAGCTTGTTACTTACCATGAAAAGTGCCTAAAGAGAAAGAAGGGTGGAACTCCTTTCCCCCTCACAGTGGGTAGGTATACGTGTCTCACTCACCACAAGGCAAAAGATATGTTTGCAGAACTGGAGCTGCTGAATCTGAAACATGACTTCCCAGCAAGGCCCACCTTTGACCCAAGAAATTGTTTGCCTAGGGCCAAGCTCGACCCGATCCACATCCCTCAGATCGAAGATATCTACATCGACATATATCATGAGGTTGAGCTCAGGAGGAAGGATCATTCCCATTTGGCCTTAGCAGAAATCATCCAGTACGGGGTGGCCATCATCCCCAAAGGCTACCAAACTACTGAGCAAGAAGTCGATCAATTGTATCTTGACACAGGTGGGGATGATTGGCCTTTTGTGGTGATTGACAGAACTAAAGCACCCCAAATAATAGAGGAAAGGGTCAAAGAAACTCTACACAGAACAGAGCATTGGTGCCAAATGAACGGGCTCATCTACCTCGGAGTCAATTTCACAACCTCTCCATTGGGTAACGCACCTCCTCGATCAAAACAACAGCAAAAAGGCAAGGTTAAAGATAAAGAGGGTGAGTCCAGCTCCACACAAGAGGAAGCTCCAACAAGCCCTCCTTCCACTTCACAAGAACGGGTTGAAATCCCGAAAATCTCAAAGGAAAAAGCGGCGGAAGATGTTCAATAGGCATATCCTCCTGGATGTGGCCGCGGCTATGACAAGCGAGTTCCGTTCTGTTCCTTCTCCTTCTCCTCCTTCCCCTCCTCGAGTGACCCAAGCGACCATCCCTTTGGTCGTGTCCTCTCCCCCTTCTTCTACCATTCCTCCTGCTTCCTCGTCCATCTTCTCTTCTCTCGTGGACCTGTCCCCCTCCATTTCTTCCCTCATCTCTTAGCTCCCTTCCCTTCCTATGTCTTCCTCCCCTGCAGTATCCCTTCCTCCCGTGAGCACTTCCTCAGCTTTTCTCTCTATGCCGCCTCCACATGTCTCCACGTTTTCCCTTCTACTACTGCGGTTGCCCCTTCTCTAGTTATGGTCCTGCTCCCTAAGTCCGGCTGGATCTCTCGGCACTTAAGTCAATAGTTAAGGAAAGTTCCCATCGCACCAATGGACTTTTCCGTTATCCCGTCAAAAGGGGCCAAGAAGCAAAAGCCTATCACACGCTTCTCTCATAGTGCTTTGGGAGAGAGGGTAATGGAGATTGCATACCCCAATCCTCTGAAAGATAAAAAGGATCTGTCTTCGATAGATTACATAGTGACTCAAGTCACAATGGGGACGTCTTCTGAAAGCCTTCAGGGAGAGGCCCTATCTACAGTTGACGCCCTCTGTAAGAAGCTTCAAGAAGCAAAAGAAGAGAAAAGGCTACTAAAAGAGAAAAATAAACATCTGCTCCATGCCTTACAGAAGATGGGCAGTGCACCTCCCACAACTACTGCCGAAACTCCTAAGCCTCTGAGTCAAGATAAAATTAATGAATATGCAAAGATCGGCAAGCAGGGTATGGCAGTTTCCACCTGGAGGAGCCAGATCCTCAAAGACAGTGAATGAGTGATCGCCAAGTTCACCAATTTGTTTCTGAACATCAACAAGGCGAATAAAGAGCTCCAAGTGTTGGCAGGACCCATATCAGAAGAGCTAGACCATGCTAGGCTTGGCAGCATGAGACCTTTCAAAAATGTTATTTGTTGGAGTCGAAGATCTGGTCAAGTTCGGTGTTTTCGGTCACCCCAGGGCCCTCAATAAAATCCTTTCCACTCTGGATTACCGGATGGATCAACTGGAATTCATCCTTGAAAAGATTGATAAGGTAAAGGAAGAATCCCTGGACGCAATGCATCAGATGGAACAAATTTTTCTAACAATGTCTCCAGGGTTGCTTACTCTTTTCGCCTTAAGGAAGGTTGACGAAACCATTCAGATCTTCAAGGAGATCGTTTCGCAAGGGTTGGGGCAAGAGGTCACTTTTGACGTGAAGTCCATCAATAACCTATTGCCCTGTCGGGACTTCATCGAGTTCTTAATAGAAGCAAAGAATGAATATTCCAAACTCCCGAGAGAAGCTCACGAGATGAGCGGGAGACTTGTGACGCTATCACCGAGCGACACAAGGATACTTCCCATGATCATTTAGAGCCCGTGATCAGCAAGTTCATGGAATACCGTGCCCAATTCCACATCTCGTCACCGGAGTAGAAAGCAGAAGGGATCCCCCTTTCAACCACGGGATGCGACGATGAATAATTTCTCTCTTCTTTGACTTTCTTTTTGTAAATGTCTAAAATATGTTGGCACAAATGATGACATCATCAATGTTGCACCATGGGATGATGTCATCCATCAAGTTGTCAAAAGTCAACATGACTTTGAGATATTTTGTAGATATTATGTAAATAGGTGGTTAGTTCCTTTTTGCCTTCCTTCTTCTCCTTCTTCTATAAATACTTGAATACTTGTTGTATTCAGGGTGTGAATACTTTTCAGATGAGAAATAGAAGTAAGAAGAAGATTTTGAACTCTTTATAATAGAAACAAATATTGAATACAATATATTTAGACTTTGTGTTGAATACATGTGTTTTAATATCAGATCTTTCTTATGTTAGATTTGTGTGATTGTTCTGTTGGATTTGCTTCTACTTTGTTGTCATTTATTCATCAGTATTGCTTTATCCGTCTATGCAAGTAGGTTCGGCTCTGTTTACTACCAACCCAAACCATAGACCCTTTGACCCTTCTGCTTTGGAATTCATTTCTTTTCTCCCTTCAGATCTGATCTTTCCTCCATCTCCCCCTTCGTTCCTTTCTTTCCGCAGTTGGAAACACCCCTACTGGGATGAGATCCCAAACCCCCGAAGGCAGAATATTGTGAGACTTTGCAAGATTTCTCGTTGGTAGAATAGCAATAAACCAGTTTCACTTTGTTGACTCAAAGAGGGGCTATGCCCTGCACACTATTGACTCGTTTATCCATAAATCTGCCCAAGCGACAAATTTTCGAACCAACAATATGGTATGCTCTTGAGCCCCATAGGTGAAGATTGGTTCCTAGAAGTTGTTTTGTGAAGGAAATGGCACGGGGGGGTTCACCTAGTAAAAGTATGGTATAGCACGTGCGTTTGAAGAGTATTAAAGAATACCCTTAATTCTATTTTCTACCTCTAATTATTTAATTGATAATACCCCCTCTGTTATATTATTAGAATGAAAATACCCCCTATATTTTCCATGTACCTTACCCATTTTTCAATTACAATTTTATTTACCCCTTTTTATTTCTACCCTAATACATTAGACAAAAAATATATTATATTTCTCACTCAATTTTTTTAATATGCATTTCCTCTCGAAATATAGTTTAAAGCCATTGAAGACCTATTAAAAATCACCTTATATATGTTAATATTTAATCATTTATCAATAGTTCTTCAAATAATTAAGATGGTGAAATAATATCACTTGTGTTGAAAAGCATACTCAATCCTAATTTTCTACCATCTTATTGTCTTTGTTAAGAATCTAGATTTCTTTATTAAAAAAGAGATTATAATTTAATTTATGACCACACTCCTTTTGCAATTTTAAGGTATTTACTTTTAAAAACTAGGGTTCAAATGTTTTATTTTTATATTAAAATTAAGCCTCCCTTTCCTTTGGCCCACCTCTCTAACCTACCCCAAATACTTGATTCAAAACATTAATAAATTAAACCCTTTCACCCCCTCATGTATACCAATATATTGACTTTAATTTTATTAATTTTAATTACCTCAATATGAACCCACGTGCTAGGATATTTCCTAGCTAATGAACCCCCGAGGGAAATAGTCCTTCTTCATAGAGTTATGAATAATTTCATTGGTTCATGTTAATTTGTGAGCTTGTATGATGTATCTATGATATATTTGAAATTTTTGAGTCATTTGGAGGCTTGAAAAAGCATGGTGATGGGTTTGGAGGTCTTTGAGGAGCTTAGTAATTGGGTTTTGAGCCTAATTTTGGCTTGTTTAGTTGTCTTGGTGCATGATCGACCTACATGGGTACATTAAATGAATTTGTATGAATGTATTGTTGTATTTTTAAGTTTTATTGGTCTATATCCTTGGTTCAAATTGACCTATGTTATGTTTCGGATGAGAAGCATATAAAGTAAGTGTTTTGGTTCAAATTTGAACCCGGTGAAAATAGAGGGAAAAGTGTGAGTTTTTATTGTGAGAGAGTAAGAGGTTCAAGGGCATGAAATCAAATTTTAGAGTGTGTGTAAAAGTATAAGGAAGGTTAGAGAGCTTTTGTGTAGTATTTTTAGATCAAATCAGGTCATGAAAGTCCAAGTTTGAGCGAGTTAGGAGGTGTGTTTGAAGGAATTTGGAGCTGAATTTTGTGATCACCATTAGTTGAGTTTTGGTTAGATACATTCGGTGGGTAAGTGCATGGAAATGGGGGCCAAAAGGGGGTAAAAAAGGGACATATTTTTCTAAAATCAGAAAAACCTAAACTTCATCTAATAATTCAGCATGCATATGCTCAGAATTTGACAAAGTGATAAGAATGAGTACTTTAGATCTCGGAATCTAGTTTCTAAACTACTAATTTTTTTCAAAATGGTGGAGATTAAGATTTTTAAATGTGGTGTGCACACAAAGTATGTCTATTTTTATGTTAAAAAGATAAGAACCTATTGTGTGTGTGCCCCCATTTTTTAGTTATATAATTTATTTTTAAAATACCTTGATAGAAAGTTAGATAAAACCATGTACAAGGTCCCACTAATTTTTCATAATTTTTGGATGAATATATAATTTTTTATTAATTTTCAAAGTGCACACATCCCAAAAATGAAAAATTTGTGTGTACACCCCCATAACTTTGAGAAAAAAGTCATTTTTTTTTAGTGTGTGTAGAATGGAGTTTCGAAGAGAGGTTTTTTTTTTAAATTTTGTTGAAAAAATCATAAATTGTGTACAAAACGTATGCATATGTTTTGACAAGAAAATAAGGCACTAGTAAAATAAATTAAGGATGAAAGCCTTAAACTAATCGATTTTAGAAAGAAGCATATCATCACCAAGATAAAACCAATCTTGATGTCATAGTATAATTTTTTTGGAATATTACATTATAATGCATTTAATATCGGGGTGTACACATGAGATTTTGATGTTTTCTTACTAAAGAAAAATACATTAATGGATTGCACAATCCAAGGCTTATGGTGGGAGATCCAAGGAAAATCCAATCCTATGGGTCGGAATTGTCAAACCCACGTAAGTTGGAAAGTTTGGAACATGAGTGCCTTATAACGTGATCACGTTATTATGTGCTCACATTATAAGAATTATAAGTTTTTATTTTATTAATCTTTATACTTTATTATTTCTTATACTTTAAATTTATTTTAGTAAATATAAGAAGTTAGGGTCACTCTGCACCTTATGGAACTAGTCTCATAGCTCCATCTTTCACGGTTTAGAGGATGGTTTTTCATATTCTAACTTGGTCAGTACATAGGTATTTTTCAAGATTTTGGCATTCAGCCTAAATATAGTCATTGTTTAGGTTTTGGGGCCTTTTAGATTGATTATTGACATTTTTAAGAGTATTAAATGTGTCAAAATTAGAATTTACAAACCTCACAACTCCCAAAGGTAGCGACAACTAATCAAATATATAGACTCATGAATTTTCCCATGAGCATGGAGTTGAATCCCTAATTTTGACTTAGAATATGGTAAAATCATACTATGGATGAGTACCTACTTTACAAGCTTAGGGAATTTATATTTCATTTCCTAGTCAATGGTGTGTCCTTCTTTTGGCCAACCTGCCTCAATACCACTCTCAACTTGGATCAAAAGAAATTATTAACAAGGTTTTTAAAGTTTGTTTCAATGTGTAGGGATGATTAGATATGATGATTTATTAGTTCAGTGTGACTTGATGAAAGATAACTTCCTCTGAAGTCCTAAAAGGCCATTCTGAACTAATCAAACACCCTCTGGGATAATTCAAGAAATATATTAAGTATCTGGAGGTGATTTCAAATAATCTTGGAAGTGTTGGAGTAAATTTACTAATATTGTTTAGGGATTAGGGATTAGGGTTTATGGTTCAGGGTTTAGGGTTCAAGGTTTAGGGTTTAGGGCTTATGGTTTAGGGCTTAGGGTTTAAGGCTCATAGATTAGGGTTCAATGTTTAAGGTTTAATTTTTTATGGTTTAGGGTTTAGGGTTTAGGGTATACAATTTAGGGTTGAGGGTTTATGATTTAGGGCTCAGTGTTTAGGGCTTAGGGTTTAGGATTTAGGATTAAGGGCTTAGGCTTTAGGCTTTAAGCTTTAGGATTTAGGCTTTAAACTTTAGAGCTCGGGGTTTAAGGTTTAGAATTTAGGGTTTAAGTTTTGGGTTTAAGGTTTAGGGTTTAAGGGTAAGGGTTTAGGGTTTAGGGAACAAGGAATAGGATTTAGGGTTTAAGGCTCTGGGGTTTAGGGTTTAGGGTTTAAGGCTCATGGTTTAGGGTTGATGGCTTATGGTTTAAATTTTAAGGTTAGGGTTTAGAGTTTAGGGTTTAGGGTTTATATTTTAAGGTTTAGGGATTAGGGTTTAGGGTTTAGCATGTGTGGCTTAGGATTTATGGTTTAGTGTTTAGGTTTTAGGGATTAGGGTTTAGGGTATAGGGCTCAAGGTTTAGGGTTTAGTGTATAGGGCTCGGGGTTTAGGGTTAAGGTTTAGGGTTAGAGTTTTGGGATCGGGGTTTAGGGTTTAGGGATTAGGGTTTAGGGTTTAGGGTTTAGGGTTGATGGTTTAGGTTTGATGGTTCATGTTTTGTGGTTTGGGCTTAGGGACCTCGAGAGCTTAAGGCTTAGGCCTTAGGCCTTAGGGCTTAGGGATTAGGGATCAAGGTTTCTGATTAGGTCTCAAGGTTTACGGTTTAGGGTTTAGGGCTCAAGGTTTAGGATTTAGGGCTTATGGTTTAGGTTTTAGGGCTCAGGGTTTAGAGTTTAAGGTTTAGGGTTTAGTGTTTAGGGTTTAGAGTTTATGGTTTAGGGTTTATGGTTTAGGGTTTAACACTCGGGGTTTAGGTCTTTGGGCCTAGGGGTTAGGGTTTAGGTCTTAGGGTTCCAAATAGTAAAAATAGGGTTTATTGTTTAGGATTTAGGGTTTAGATTTTAGGGTTCAGGGTTAAAGGTTTTGGGTTTATAGTTCTGATTTATGGTTTATGGTTTATGGTTTATGGTTTAGGGCTCAATGTTTAGGGTTTAGGGCTCGGGTTAAGGGTTTAGGGTTTAGGGTTTAGGATTTATGGTTTAGGGTTTAGTGCTTAGTGCTTAAGGTTTAGGGTTTAGGTTTACGTTTTAGGGTTTAGGGTTTAGGGTTTAGGGTTTAGGGCTCAAGGTTTTAAGGTTTAGGGTCAAGGGTTAAGGGTTTACGGTTTATGGTTTAGGGATTAGGGTTTAAGGTTTAAAGATTAGGTTTTTGGTCTAGGGCACTTGGTTTAGGGTTTAGGGTTTAGGGTTACGGGTTAGAGTTTAGGGCTCGGGGTTTAAGGCTTAGGGTTTAGGGCTCGGGGTTGAAACACCCATTCACTCACTTTGTAATGTTTTGTGTCTTACCCATTCTTATTAGTATTTACATAGAGTATTCCACTAAAAGGGTTCATCTAATTCATATGAAGAACATTAAAATAGAGTCGATCAAAATTTGATGCATTTCATCTACTGATATTTTGAAGGAGGGAAATGTCAGATATCCAAGAACAATTCGGTACAAAGAAATGTTACCCAATACATCTATATTTTGTTTCCCATCGCATGGGAAATATTTCACTCGTTATAATGTTATTTGTCTTACTCATTCTTATTAGTATTGACAAAGATTATTCAACCTAAAAAGGGCTCATCTTCTTCGTAGGCGTAACATTCAAAGAGATTCATCAAAATTTTATGTATTTCATTTCTTTATATTTTGAAGAGGGAAATGTCGGATATCCGAGAAAAATTTGGTACAAAGAAATGTATTTTATGCTCTTTTGAATAATTCTTTCAGTTGTAGGTTATCGAGAATGAAGGTTTCATTCAAAGAAAAAATCTTGATATGTCCAGTGCTTGTGTAAGCTAGCAATTTTAGAGGATTTCTAAAGTTCAATTTTATTTTCCAAGATTCATTACTCCATTGTTTGAAAAAAATCTTTAGATTCAACAAAATTCTAATTCGAAACTCATTGATTCTGAATTTCCAATCCTACCATAGACCCTAGTAGTCCTCGATCCTTAGATATAAGGAGACATCATTACTTGGCTTCCATTTATAATGATAGAGATATCTTTAAATTCATGTTATGACCTCTAAATATGTATGTATTTCAATTTTATTGGAAATCACATCACTCCCTTCACTAGGCATGATGACTACCCCTATATTTTTAAGGTACTTTTGAAAACATCCATGGGTTTATCATAGAAGGAATTATCAATGAATGGAAGGTCACTAAGCCGTAGGCCAACTGACTCCCATTCAAAACTAAACAATAAATATTTACTAGGTGATTTATAACCCCTTTGTGTTCTTATCCATTCCCTTGTTGTTATGCTTATTTTTAACACTTTAGGAAGTTTTGTCAAATTTTCTATCCATTCCAATAGTAGAAGATATTTCTCTTTCTCTAGAGGAGAGGATACTGTAGGAAATTCAGTTTTGATCCTACACCTCCACGTTGGTATATTCTCTATGTTTCTTCCATTTCCTTTGAGATTAATTTTTGTGTTACGATGGTTATTTTTTCTAGCTTCCAATGGGTCATCCTGGCTTGCATAATACCATACATGGAAATATGAGAAATGTGAAAAAAATCGAGTGTGAAGAAATTGGCATTCACGAGTGCAAGTATATGTGGGGAGAAACATGTTTGTCATAGATGTGGAATATACATTGCAAGGCACAAGGTAGATGCCATATCCATTTAGTTAGTTGTCCCACCTTTCATAAAAAAGGTATTTGTACAAGAAGACTCAATGATAGTTCTAGATATGAGACAAGGAAATATGGTCCTAATATTGATATTCAAAAAGATGAACTCACTCATGAGACATCGGAAATATATGAGGTTTGTCAATCCTTGTAGTGCAGAAGATCAAGAGTAGGTTTCACTTCGTATTCACTACTATAGACTAGAGGGATTTTAAAAGATATTCAGGTTTTCTTGTGATTGTCATGCCCGCCTAGTCGATCTATCAATAAAATTGAAGTTTTTTATTCAAAATAAAGAAAGAGTTAGTGAGAGTGTGAGAGGAAAAGAGAGTTAGGGTGAGATTGATATTTTTTAGGGCTTAGTGTTTATTTTTTAGGGTTTAGGGTTCATGGTTATAAAAATAGGGTTTAGTGTTTAGGATTTAGGGCTCAGGGCTTAGGGTTTAGGGCTCAGGGTTTAGAGTTATGGATTTAGGGTTTAGGGTTTAGGGTTTAGGGTTTAGGGTGTATAATTTAGGGTGTATGGTTTAGGGTTTACAGTTTAGGGCTCATGGTTTAGGGTTTAGGGTTTAGGGATCAGGATTTAGGGTTTAGGGTTTAGGGTTTAGGATTTAAGTTTTAAGGCTAGGGATTTAGGGTTTAGGGTATAGGACTCAACTTGTTTAGTATGTGTTTAAATATGAAGATACAATCAACATAACCTAGGAAAGGCTACAAATATGGAAGGCCAATCTAAGAGAGTGGATAGTGAATGGAGCAGCTAATGGAAGGTTATGTTAAACAAACTTGTCATACCTCCTTGAGATTGAGAAGGGTGTTTAGGGATGATTTTAGCTTGCATGAAGAGTTTGCAAAGCATACAAACTAAGAAGTGACCAGTGAACCTTGGTCTTGTGAAATGCAAGGGAAATTCTGGTAAAGGCAAGTGAGAGGAGTCTTTGGATGAATGTTGAGAAACTAGATGAGTGAAATAGGTGGTTTAGTTGTCTAAGAACATGATGGAATGATAATACTATCTCAAAAGAGAGGAATAGATTCAAAGGTGCCTAGATTTGAAGCTTCTCAGTTGAGGTAACAAACCCAATTAAACTATTCAGGGCATAGTTGGACCAAAACACAAAGCACTAGAGGAAATTATTAGGATAAGGATAACAATGAGTGAATGAAGGAATCCTTAAGGAAGACCTCGTGATTTTTCTAATTGCACCCATTTTCCTCATGATGTTTTAGATCCTTCACATACCTCATGATGACCATTTCCTTGATTATTTGAATTGATAAAAACTTACATATTTGTTTTTATTTATTATGTGTTATAAGGAATTACATGAGTCCATATATTTAAGCAATTGTTTCTACCTTTGGGAGTTGTGAGCTTTATAAAATATACTTTTGACACATCTAAAACTCCTAAAAATTTCAATAACCAATCAATAATACCCTAAAACCTAAACAATAACTATAATATTTCACAAAATAGATATTTATTTTACAATTTGAACCCTAAAAATTTTAGTCTTGATGTTGAATCCTAAAAATACCTATGTATCGACAGATTAGAATTTAAAAAATATCTTCTAAACCATGACATATAGAGCTATGAGACTAGTTCCATAAGGTGCAAAGTGACCCTAACTTCTTATATTTACTAAAATAAATTTAAATTATAAGAAATAATAAAGTATAAAGATTAATAAAAGAAAAACTTATACTAAATGTATCCCTCCCATAAGCCTATATACCACATAACAATCAGGAACGCGAGCACGTTATAACATGCTCACGTTTGGATTGGTAATTACAAAACCTGATAATTCAAAATGTTCTCACACATTCCCAAAAGGTGCTCACATTTTACTTAAAATCATATTTGTGTCCTCTATTTGGCCCCCAATATTTCTGCACTCACCCGGTGATCTTCTCATAAAAATCATATGTGATGATTCATATTCATGCAAGTATTTTATTGTGAATAATATCAACAATGGTCTAGGGGTTGGTGCTCCTTGTGGGGTTAGTACCTCACTAAATAAATCTCTTGTGATGTGTAATATTCAATTGAGTACTTTTTTGTGAGTAATATCAACAAACTTTTCCAAAGTGGGTTTTCTTCCCCTTGAAGTTTTCCCACTTATATATTGTGTTCTTATGTACTCCTTTTTATGATATTGTGGATGGTTGTTTCTTATTGTTAATATATCTTTAATACATGGTTGAATTTTAATGGTGTATGAAATTTAAATGGAAATTGTTTAAGGTTTTTTTCAGAATGATTCACCTCAATCCTCAGTCCATTGTTATTCCAACAATTGGTATCAGATTAGGTCATTTTGAATAAGTTTAATCACTTGAACGAAGATCCTTAAAGAACAAAAATGGTGAGTCAACAAAGTGGTTCTTCTTCTAGTAAGGCACCATTGTTTGATGGAGTGAGTTATGATTTTTGGAGTCTTAGGATGAGGACTCACATCATGTCTCTAGGATTTGACATTTGACAATCAGTTATGAATGGTTATACATCTCCTGCAAATCCCCAACAACTATTGATGATAAGAAGTTCTGTTGTGACAATTCAAGGGATATGAATGCAATTATGTGTGTTCTAGATGAACTTGAGCCTATGAAGGTGAAGCATTGTAAATCAGTAAAGGCTATGTGGGAGAAACTTTAGGTCTTGTATGAGGGATATTCCAAGGTAATAATAGCTAATCTTAAAACCTTTAGATATCGTTTTGAAGGGTTAAAAATGGGTGATGATGATCCCATTATTGTATACCTACTTAGGATGACAATTTTGTCAACACCATAAGAGGTTTAGTTGAAGAAGTAAAGGAAGAGGTAGTAGTTAAAAGGTATTAAGGTATTTGGCTTCGAAGTTTGATTCCAAAGTTTCTAGCATTGAAGAAGCTAAGGATTTGAATCTTTTGACTATGGATGAGTTACATACAACTTTTACTACCTATGAGATGAGATTTGTTGATCCTAAACCAACCAAGAAGGAGATTACTTTCAAATCTGAGATGAATACCAAGGGAAAGAAAGCTAAGGATGATGGAGATGTTGTTAAGTTTGATGATGAAGAACTCTTTACAATTCTTGTTAGAATATTGAAGGTTGGCTCTGGAAAATATAAAGGTAAGCTTCCTTATAAATGTTTCAATTGTGGTAAAGTAGGTCATTTTTCTATCAAATTTCCTTATAAGCACAAGGAGGAAGATCATGATGAGCATGAGCATGATGAATACCATGAAAAGAAGGCTAAAAATTTTTACAAAGATAAAAATGGTGTCAAGAAGTTTAACTATAAGAAGAAAGGAAAGAAGAATTTTTAGAAAAGGAATAGGCTTGCTCATCTGAGGTAAGTAGTTGTGATAGTGGTGTTTTAGATTCGAATCAGCATCAAAACATGAAGATGTTGGAGATGAGGTCTTATTCATGACCAAATATGTCATACCGTCATTAGTAATGGTCCTATCATTTTTGGTGACTCTATACATTATGAAGATGAAGAATAAGATGTTAACTATCATACTCGGTTGAAGCATGTTGAAATTAAGAGTAAGAAGATGAAAACATTATTCAAACAATATGAAGACAATATTCATGATCTAGAATGGAAGCATTGGTCAGAAACAAGTAAGATAAAAGAGACAGATTAGGATGTTATACCAAAATTTAAAGCTCTTGATCACAAGTTTGTAAAATAAAGAGGGTAAGTGCATCAGAATTAAATAAGATATAAATTTTATAAGGGTAGAGTTATCTAAGGTTGTCAATAAGGCCAAGACCTTTCAGAAATTTGAGAAAAGTACCAAGGATCTTGACAATATCCTTATCAATCAAAGGTTTGCAAGTAACAAGATAGGTTTGGGGTTTAGAGATGACCTCAAAGGAAAATAAGTGATGCAAGAAGATAGTGTTCCAAGAAAGGAGGTTGAAGAACCAAGCATCAAGGAAGGAAAGAAAGAGAACTCCACCAAAGAAAATGTGAAGACAAAGTCAATTAGGCAACCTAATGCTTTAAGGTATGAAAGATCATTTAATGGTTATTGTTAGAATTGTAAGGTATGTGTCAAAGGGAAAATGAGTGTATGAGGTTTTTCAAATATGGTCATCCTTGGAGGAATATTAGGAGTGATCAAGAAAAGAATGTATTTTTATAAAATCTCCATGAGAGAGGTCATGTTGTTAGTACTATTTATATGAACCATCAAGTCAAAATTTGAGTAATGAAGTTACAAAGACAAAAGTAGAGTTATGTGTTTCGACTAAAATAATTTTGGACATGTTCTTTGGGATTTTTATGGTCCTATAAGGCAAGAGAGGAAATTTCAAAGTGTCCTTTATTGCAACAAAGGGGCCAAAATAGGTTATGAGAACTAAGAATGAATAACATGGTTCCACCCAGGCATGAGATGACAATGAAAATCAAGGTGTTTCTCATATTATAGATCGAAGCAAGTGGATGGAATTTAATTGAAGGTGTTTAAGAGGGCTTTGGACCTCTTTAAATATTTCTTCTAGATTTATCATGAAGAAATATGTCTCTACTAGGATTCTTAGAGACATGTTGATCTATATGAAGAATTGAAAAGAGGGGGAGCTAATTTGTTGAGATTTGTTGTTGTAGAAGTCTTGTCATGTGGTCAAGGTATGTATTGTGGTTTTATTTTTCTATTAAAGTAATCAAAATGTGTGGTTTCAGTCAATAAGTTTCTTAATATGTACAATCATAACTTTAAGCTCGTGGTTCCATATTTGAAGTCTACGAGGCTTTGTATTGATGTTTCAATGTGTAGTTATGATCTGCATCCGAGTTTCTCATGTAGTTTAAGTGTTTTGGTCTAAGTGTGGAGTCATGTTAGTTTATCAAAAGTATATTTTACCTCATCTTGTGTAATGGTCATGTTGTGTCCCAGTAGTATCAAGAAATTCTTTCATGTCATAGTTTGACACTACAAGGTAGTTTTCATAGATATGTCATGAGATTTAATCTAAGCAAAATATGTCACTAGTTAAAGTATTCTTTTGATTGTGATTCAAGTTCAAGCTTCTTAGTTGATATGAAGTGTGCTAATCCTATACATGATATCTTGAGTATATAGTATGGTATCAAAATTGTGTAAGGTTACTTTAAGTATGCAATGGTATTAAAATTTTGATTGATAATTCAAAGAAAAATAATTAGGGATCTTGTTATGGTTTTTAGTAATCTAAATGGCATTATAACTATGATATCAAGATATGGTCTTCATGTCTTTTGAAAATTGGTGTATGGGTTGATGAACTATTTTATAAAGTCTTAAAATGAGTTTAAAGTCAAGAAAGAAGTATTTCCTAGGTTTTTCAAGGCTTTGCAATGTGTTCCAGACCTTAAATAGGTTATTTTTAATCCTTTATATCATGAGAAGTTGAAAGTGCATTAGGATCAAAGTGTTTAAGATGACAAGACAATGAATGAAGACTACATTTGTGGAAATGAGGCTTGAAGGGATTTGTAAGATGAAGAATGGCACTATAGCGATGTTATTATGGAATCAAGGGATGTTATTCATGATAATTGAATCCTTTTAACATGTTTAGAAGTTAGATTTGGTTCCAACAATCAGTAAGGAGAGGAATTTTTGATGAAAAATTCATTCATCGATATGATAACTTGATCATACCTTCTAAGAAAAGTGGCTTGGTGCTTACCAAGGGCCATTTTGGTTGTCTCAAAAAAATGTATAGCTTGGTATGTTGATTCACATAGATACGAATGCTTAAGAAGATGAGGAATATGTATTTTTGATTATTGGAAGGCTGGTCGAGTTTACGGGTTTCAAGAGATGACTACAAGTCCGAGTTTGGTATTGAGAAATGTAATGATTTACCCAGACCATGATGAACTATGAAGAAAAATAATTGCTACTATAGGTTTTTAGAGAATATTTCGAGTAGGTTCATGGAAAAATAGGATGATTAGTAAGGCCACTCAATCTAAAATAGAGATAAATCATGATAAAAGTTTGTGGAACTTTTACAAATGTATTCAAGTGCTAAGAGGTGAGGTATGTTTTCGAGTTTATTCATGAAGAATATATAGTAATTTAAATATGTATATGTGTTTCACATGTTTATGAAGTCTAGTAGATGGTTTGTGCTGAGGGGGAAGCTTGTGTATTCTCAACCTCTAGAAGATGTGAGATCTAGTATGCTTATGAGTAAACATTTCATTCTAACAAAGTTGTGAGTTGTTATTTTACACACCAAATTGGTATGATACAGTGTGGAAGCTTGTGAAAACTATCTCTGAAGGTTTGTGAGTTATAAAAGTCATGATTTAGATTATATAAGAGAATGAATGCAATCTAAAGAGTGCATGGATGAAGGAAAAGAATTATCAAATGAAATAGGTGAGTTTCTAAGTTGATAAGGTCTAAGTCATGTCACTAGAGCTATGAATGTGAGCTAAATGTCTAAGAATATTATTTGCAATAGGGGAAAGCCTTGTCCCTAAATATTTGAATAAAGTGGAAAGAAGGTGAGCAAGGCAGAGTTTATGATGATCACGGGGTTTTTACGACCAAATACTTGCACTTTGAGTGAAATGGGTCTTGAATCAAAGTATTGCAGGATGGTGTTGACTGAAATAATGAGCTACATGTTAGAAGGAGTGTCATAAATAGGTGAATGAGATGAAAACATGATTTGAAATGTCTTTTATGAATAGAGTAAAGATTTAAAACCTAGTGAGGGTGTGTTGAACCAATACAAGGGTATCATCAAACTAAGGTTGTCCCTTTACATTCATGGAGGTGCTACATTGGTTTGAGGAAAATCAGGTGACTTTGAATTCAAGAATCATGGTTTCTTAGTGTGGTGGCTTATGTTGAGAAGAATTTTAAATGCTCATTATCAATTGGAGATGAATCCATAAATGTTACATAGCCATAAAGATTTTACTAATGCATCACATTATGGTGTAAGATCACTGTAACAAATATTAAAATGTTTATGAAGAGAAAAAATGTGGTCTACAGGTTTGAGAAAGACTATCAAGGCATGGGAAGCCTATTATGAAATACATTTAGGTGTACTAGGTGTTAAGAAGGATATATTGTATATATGTCTTAGTAAGTGAATTATATTAGATCTTAGAAGCGTGACAGAGTATAGCAAGGTTGTGGAGAGAGTAAATAGAGACCTATAGGTCTAATATAGCCCATCAAGGAAGCGGGACCTTGATTTGTTCCTTGATTAGGTGTGAAAGTTGTCTAAGAGGATTGTATGGAAAATCTCATGTTGATTATAGGTATAATGTCTTGTGGAGTAGGTCATATGTCTAAGAAGGGTGAAATATCATGCAATAAAGGTTAAAGACACTAAAATGTTGCTTTAGGACTGAGTCAATGTGGTTGAGTCATCTTCATGGCTTAAATGCAAGGTATGAGCTCAAATTTCTATGTTTTTGGTTCAAAAATGGTATTATAAACCAAGGGGGTCTATAAGAAGTTATTTCATAGTGTGTTTGAGCTTCTACAATATGAAGAGGTTGGTCTAAAGTTCACCAAAGGAGTGGTTTAGAGATTTTAATCCTAAGGGTTGTGTGTCATCAACATATGGAAGTGTCAAGTCATTTTTAAGCATCTACGAGATGACATAGATATAGAAGAAGGTAGAAGATTTTTTTAAGCCCTAAATCAGAATTTTTGTTATGAGAATGAGTGATATGTAATTTTTCTAGGGTTTTTATAGTGGATTAAAGTTATGAAGAAGGTAAAATCAGAGTATAAGGAAGGTAAAGTAGATTTGTAATCCCAAATGATTAATTTTGTGATGTGTTGTCACCAAATCACTGCACCCCCAGAATGGCCTGAGAATGAATCACAAAATTCGGTGTGATTGGGACACATGGGATCACCTCTCAAGCTATGGGACTTGAACTTGAGGTGAACCTCTAGAGAAGGCTGACTTCCTCTTCCTAAACTAAACACAACTCTACTTCTAGTGCAGGAAAAATGGCTAACTAGTCCTATGCTAACATTTCATGGGATTAGGGAAAGAGATTTGCAAGGAAATGAAACCTATACTAGAAGTGGTGATGCACCAAATTAAGGGATGTTTAACATCTAGAAGGGTTAATGTGGGAGGTATTCTTGCATCACCAACCACCTTCACCTATTGCGATTAGAAAGGGTATAAAATACCACAAACCAAGGCGAGATGTTCCTCTGTTAAACTCGAGTGTATGTAAGGGTAGATCAAATCAGATACAACACAATTAATTTATCAAAAGTAAACCACACATGTAGATAACAACATCTATTTCTGTGAGTAGGGACAACAATGATATAAAAATTAATGCAGAAGGAAAACAAAGTCTTCACAACTGGCATAAAATATAGTAGTATTATTCCTTCACAACATGAAATAGACCACCTGAAATAAAGGTAAGTTAATCACTATCACTAAGGAATTATAAATCCACAAAGTAAATGCTAATTAACATTCAACACAATAAATCATATTTTTTAACAGCAAGGTGTAACTCTGAATATAATCAAAAGGTTTCTTGGAATCTTAGAATCACTCTTCCAAGCTTGAAGAGCACTCTTCTCAAAATAATCTCCCAAAAAATAATATCCTTAAACAATGGAAGCATTCCACTATTTATAAGTTCCTAGGCTGAGCCATTACAGCTGGGCCCTTAACTAACATTTAACTAAAAATAGAAATTTCATTAATATTAAGGGAATAGGCTCCCATAAAAATAGCAAATTTGTTGAAAGGGTTTGACTCAGTCAACCCTACAACTTTGACCAATCCTAGAGCTTGAACCTATCCTTTCATGGCCACTCAGCTTTGGCCTGATTCATCTACATCTCCTTTACCTACAAGTTTTTACCGTCCTTCCTCCCATATAGCCATTTGGTGTCTGTACTCAAAGAAGCACTTGATAACCCCCGAGTTTCTTCATCTCCAGGCCCACATGCATAGTGATTCACTACGTCTAGTGTCTCAATTTCTTTCCGATCCTAGATGGAAACCTTAGAATTTTATTTGTAACTTTCTTTAGTCTCACTATGAAATTTTGACATAAGACCAGTTGCCAATGGACTCACTATTGAAATTCTTGTTGACCTCATCATCACGCTTCATCAAATCTTGAAATTTTCCTTAATTTGATCATAAGGAAGAGCATCGATATTTTAATCGAAGAATTTACAATTGGAGTTGTCAAACTCCTCGATATTTCATTCGGGAATCTGTAATCTCCACTCATTTCTCCTCCAATTTCTTAATCAGGTCTTGTAATACTTGACACCTAGGAATTCCATGGCTTTTTGATATTCAAACAAATTAAAGGCATCATCAATCACCTCTTCCTGAAGAAGCAAGTCATAGTCCTCTTCTCTAATGTCACTCCATGTTTCCAAAGTTAAATATAAATTATTATTATCCTCAAAGAAGGATTTGTCCATCTTAGAAATGGTGGTTTTTATAACCTGTAAATCATTATATATCTCAACTACTTCCTTGATCAAAGGATTAGCTTCTTGCAGAATTCTTTCCATCCATCCACTCACTGATCTCCCTTTCTAGCCTAGCTTCTCGAGCTCATGATAAGAAATATCATCGATTGTAGATGAAATTTTCATATCCATAGTAGTTGAGATGTCAATGGATGGAGTGGGTTGGGTTACTTTATGCAGTAGTGCAATGAGTTGCTCGACCTTGGCCTTGAGCTCATCCTTGGTGGCCTTATCTTTATCATATTTCTCCAAAAGGGCCCCAAGAGTAGTGTGTACATCTTTCTTGGATCCTTCATCAAGTAGCCTTCCCAATGAGAATTTTTATATCCGGTAATCTTCTACCGTGATTTTTTCTTTAGTTTTTCCCTCAAAGGGGTGGCCACCTCTATCACACTCTCTCCGAGATGAATTAAGCTGCGTCGGACTTGATACGGTTCTTAGTCTCTTGGCCTGTCTCTTGGGCATAGACTCCAATATGCACTTGAGATCTATAACATCTCCTAGAGGAACCTTTTTCTTTTGCTTGGGAGTTTATCTAAACAACCATTCTGGTATAGCTAGAGCTAATGAAGATGGAGTGGTAGATCCAATACTTGAAACATTGGTTAGAGCAAGATCACTAGAAACACTAGTTGATATTTGAGCAGAGGTAGCAATGATGGAAGGTGTGGATGTAAGAACAGCCATGGGAATTTTCAAAGCAATGATGGGGGTTGTAATTGAGGAAAATGGAAGTGTTAAAGGAAGTGAAGAGGAAATGGGTGACCCGATATTTTCCCCAGCTGATAGAACTAGAAGTAACGAGAATACATGGGCCATAAAAGGGGATGGGAAAGAAGAAATGATGGTGGAAGTGGAAAGAACTCATATTGGAAGTGATAATGGAGGAAGGAGAAGATGTGATGGATCCTAGATGACACTAGGAGAGTCACTGACTTCAACCACTTTTGTCACAGGCACTAAAGGTGATGTAATCTTTGGATTAGTAGAATTGGAGAGAGATGAGCCACCAAAAACAAATGAAATATTCTTTGGAATTATAGGAACCCTTTTAGTTGACCTCTTGTCCTTGGTGGGTGTTAGTCGGTTCATTATTTATATAACCTCTATATTTATAGGTTGATTTTCCCCTTTGGATGATATTCCCAAGGTGGTCAACCAAATGAAAGTCCTCTTAAAAATGAGTCCCACCCTCTCCTTGGTATTGTTGCATTCTTCCAAATATCAATCAATCTGGGTGGAGTTGATTGGAAACATTATCGCTTGTGTATGACGAATCGAGGACCTCATCATTGTCTTGCATGTCCTTTGGCACATCATCCAAACCAAATTTTCGAACTTTGTTAAGGTTTAATCTTTCATAATCTCTTCGTCACATGATGTATTCGTCCCAACCATGAATCCAAATATCTTCTAATTGGGGGTACGTGAGCCCGGGCTGACTGTCTCCCCAAACTTACCCCAATAATCAAAATTATTTTGCGAATGAAAGGTCTGCGGGGTTACCTCAGCTATTTCTACATCAACATTTTTTCCTTGTGAATATTTGGGCAAGAATACCTATCAATCGAAATAGGGAAATGCATTCTTGCTTTGTGACACTTATTTTGGATTTGATGATAATCCAACAACTACCAAAATAATTCCAAAAGAATCCATTTGTCAATGGGACACCTTGGGAATTTTCTTAGGGCACCTATGATACCCGGAATTTGGATGTAGGTGAATGTAGGAAACTGAAAGTAGATTGCTCCCCATTCTTACACTTCTTGGAAAGCCTCATCGGAACCCCTCCAATTGTATAGTTCTTTATCAAAAATATAGAGGGTGACAACGAAGAAAGCATCATTGACTCTTTGCAAATGCTTGCTTCCCTCATCCAAAGTGAGTTAGGGATAAAACTCATATATTTGGGAGGTGTTGTGAACACCCCTAGTATTTAAACCCACAAAATCTCCCATAGTAGCAACCACATATACTAAGAAAGATGTCATGTAGAAGGTTTTTGTTTCTGAAACTTTACCCAACTGATAGTGAATGGTGCTACAAATATTCTCCCCCCATCAAATAAATGCATCATTCTTCTTGATAGTTGATATGTACAAAAACATCCATTCCTGGAATTCGTTTACAAATTAAAGACCTGAAACTTTGCTTAATAGAACAATAAGATCGTTGACTTCCTGAATAAAATATGATCGATGCATAGTTTTCGGTAATTTGGCAAAATTCTTATCCAAATAATATTTCATTATAACCTTTGAGCATACTTCCTCTTTCTTATCCCAATGTTCCACTTCTGCTATTTCTTGTGAAATTGTGGCGTAATCTTGAACATCTAGAATTTTAAGCAAATCCTCGAAGAAATGCAGGTCCAAACAGTTACCACCTTATCATCACCATCCCTAACTAACGTTTAATATTCGTCAAAGTGGGATGTTGTAGTTAAGACAAATTTTGGGAAATGCATAGATGGGGAAAACCGGTGGTGAGGGATATCCCACTTTCGTAGATGGATTTCATCCATGGTTTCTTGTTTGGAGCCTTTAATCTTTCCCGAAATTGAGAAGATTAAATTGTCCTAGATCGTGTCCCCAATATGTCCTAAGTCGAAGGACAAGTAGGATTGGTGAGCAACCCAAAGAAATGAGTATTTCATCTTATCTTTTCCCTTTGAAGTGGAAGTAGACATGAAACCCTGTGTTTTGGGAGCTTAAGTTGTAGAAATTCTAAAAACCTGAAAAGAAACCTCTGAAATTCTAAACCACAAAAGTTCCGAAAGAAATCACTGAATCGAAATCCCCAAAAAAATTCTCGAAGGAGTTTCCTAACTGAAATTCCCGAAACCAATTTGTCCAAAAAGAAATTTTTCAAAATATTTTCCCGAATCCGAAGGTTCCTAAAACCTAAAAGCAACAAACCTCCAAAATTCTAAACTGAGAAAGTTCTAAAAAAAAAATTCTGAAATTGAGATCTCGAAGGAAAATTCCCAAACAAATTTCCCACTTAATGATCTTCCAAAGGAATTCCTTGAAGGAATTCTCCGAACGAGTCTCTCTAAACAAGTCTGAGGAATTTTCAAAATGATGTTAAATCACCAAAGTTGGAACATGAGAAATGAAAATAAGTATGGGAGGCCTAAAAGGATCCTTTGAACAACTTTGAATACTTGGAGAAAACTCAAAAAGTGAAACATGGTGAACCAAAGGAGTGACATCATAAAAATTCGAGAGGGAAACCAAAAGAAAAACCAAAATGAGAAGGAAACAGAGAAAAAAGACCTAAAGCCAAAAGAATATTATCAAAAACCATACCTTGAAAAAGACGCGTCATAAAGTATAAGAATAGAATGTCAAAGCAAATGTGTGGGTAAAAATTACAAGTAAAAATCTGAATTTAAATAGAAATCCTGATATTAATGGTAAAAATCTGATCATGCAGTAGGTGGAAATTAATTATGCGCAGAATCTCGAAGGTCGACACGAAAGCCGAAATTATTAAAATTCAGGATTTCAAACTTCGGGGATTGGGAGGGAAAAAAATGAATTGGTGATGGAAAAGTACAAAGCCCAAAAACTTGAAAGTTCAAAAAATCAGACTTTTGGACATTCGGAATTTAGAAAACTTCAAGTGAAAATCCTAAAAATGAATCGAAGAACTCCAAAAACCTGAGACCTGAAAACCCAAAAATTGGGTTTTCGGACATTCAGACTTCAGAAGTCCAAGAGGGATTTAAACAAAAAAGAGCCAAAAAGTCCCAAAAAATTAGACTTTCAAAAACTTCAAATGAAATTATGAATCGAGCTTAAAAATTTTGAAAGAGGAAAAAACTCCGAAGTCCGAAAATTGAAAATTTTCAGATTCTTGCCTTAGCAAAAACTTCACTTTGCGAGGATTTCTTTAAAAACATTGGTCTAACACATAGCTTTCTTCTGGGTAGGTTAAATGGTTAACATGATGTTTTCATGAAGTAAGGACTTCAAGAAGGGTGAGAAATATGAATAACATGAGATACATGTATGCACTTTGTCATTAATGTAAAAAGGGGAGAATACTAGGTGGTTTTCCATCAATGACAAAAGGAGAGGTTGTTGGCATGAGTGAGTATAGGTGTTTTCATTTATGTAAAAGCTAATTAAGGAAAAACAGGGTGATGGAGAAGTGTCATAGGATGCTAGCATGATGTGGACATGGTGAATCAGGTGATGACATGATGACATGAATGGACAAGGTGAGAATGGCTAAGTCTAGTAAGCCTAATCAGGTGACCTAACTAGTCTAGGTGATAGTGCATGGTGAGTAGAGATGTATTGTGACTTTAGGATCATGTTAGAGTCTCAGTATAGAATTATATAAGTTTGTTTAGACATTCACATGATTTTTAGAGTGCATGTACGGGTGGAAGACCTAATTGTAGGTGATCATTTAGACCTAGTCTAAGTGCTGGAGGCCAAATGGAGCATGGGAATGAGTTATAGAGCCATTTGAGATCATGATATAATTGATTTGAGTGATACATGTTATCTCATGTGTGTCAAGGCCTTTTGGAGAGGTTTTATGATGAGGCGTGAGGTTCTTCTACTATGAAGTAGCTTAAAACATGTAAAACCCTAGGGGTTAGTCATGAAAATGAGATGGGGAATGAAGATTCGGAGCTATTTGAGATAAATTAATGAGTGTAAATGATGCACGTGTTTTTCTTAGAGTTGTGAACAAAATTTTAGGTCATTATGAAGAGACTTTTGCAAGATACATCAGTTTGCTAAAATAAGGTTGAGGAAAAGGCAAAACTAGCTCGAATTGTGAACTTCATATGCTCATTGTGAATTGTATGCTTTACATGGCACCCAGATGTTTTTAGGGATTTTTTTCCATTGAGATAATATTTCACAAAACTAATGGGATGGTTTCATCATCATGTTTTTATGAAAGACTGTTAAGAAGATAAGTTGCTTTGAAACCCTAGTTAAACCCTAGCTCAAAGAGACTTGGAGGAAATTGATTATACAGAGCTAGTTTTGATTTATTTTTTAAATATTATAATTGAATGTTTTACAAGACTCCTCCATATTTCCAAAAATGTATAATAGATCTTGTGAGAGTATGTGGGCCCCACCGAAGCGGGTAAGTTTCCAAATATTTTTAGTTTGTGGCTAAGTTGTCCAAATAAGGTATTGACTAAATCACCATTTATGGAGGATTGGGAGTTTTACTATATCTCCATGGTGGTTTCAGGTCCTTGTTGAATTCATATAGGGAAAAGTGTGCCCTAATTTTGAAGACTAGTTTTTGGGCTTGTAAGGATAGTTTTGAGCGATTCTGAGTGGGCTTGGTTGAAGACCTTCCACTTAAAGTTTGAAGTAAATGTAAGATGTTCTTGAAATTAGATTCAGATAAATTTCTAATTATGTGTGTTTTGTTTATTGATGAGGTGATTTTATATGTGAACCATTGCAGTTTGTGAAGACCAAGTTTGACTGTTTTAGGATAGAATTACTCTTGCTAGAATATGGAGGTAAAAGAATCATCTTTTGGATTGGATGATGTTTTCTATATATTGGAGATTTAATAGGAATGGATTTTGTTCCTAGTGAAGGAATTTATAGGCCTTTAAAGTGGCATAAAGGGTGTAAACTAGTTGAGTTTTTAAAAGCGCTTTACAGGTAGTTCAATTTCGTGAAGAGGAAAACATGTGTCTTTTGCATTAATGGATGTTTCATGAGTTATAGCAAGCATGGATGTGTTCTAAAGACCAATGGATTTCTAATTATTAGTTACATAGAATATTTGAGATGCGATGGTGTGATATTGAGCTCCATATGTGAAGATTGGTTCCCTGAAACAATTGTTTTGTGAAGGAAATGGTCCTTCTTGATAGAATTATGGATAACTTGATTGGTGTAAGTTAATGTACGAGATTTTATGATGTTTTTATGATATAAATTACATCTGGGAGGAATTTAGATGCTTTAAAAATCATGTTTATGGTTTTGGAGGTCTTTTAAGAGCTTATTGATGGGGTTTTGAGCCTGTTTTTGGCTTGTTTGGGAAGGCTGCTCAGATCTAAACCTGCAATTTCCATGTAGAAGAAACCTCTACCTTCTACGTGGACTGCTACAATACAGGTTGCACGTTCTACTCAAGATCAAACTAGACTGACCCAGAATTGAATTTCATAGCAGGCCGTAAGGAGAAAATTCAACAAAAAAATCCTTGTCGTAATTTTTAATTTTCTCTAGATCCTGGATGTGGGTTTAGCTGAAATTTTGACAGTATTTTCCACAGAAACAACCCTTGAAACCCATTAGAAATATTAGAGACCCAGATCACGAAATGAAAGTTATGATCTATTTTGGAGACAGAAAAAATAAGACTCTTGCTCAATCATGAAAAATCCATTTTCAGGGTTGCATACCTGCTCTGATACCAAATGATATATTTGGATCATAATAAAATAATAAAATAATATATTAGTCTTCATCATAATGTCGTACACAATACATGGCTAATATATAGCCAAGCAAATAGCTAAAACTACATCCTATAATGTAGGAGTAGTTACAAACAAAAAGCTATATACGTGAAGTTGTTTAAAACAACTTCACATATAATACCAAGTAATTATGAGTTGTTTCTCAACAACTCATAATAATGTTTACACTATATTAATATTCCCAATAGAGGATGACCTGATAATGTTGGAAATTTGAGAAAGGAACCACCCAAGACTAAAGTGTCTACTTCAGTGCATCAAATTCTAATAAATTGGTCCAAAACTAGCGAATGATATGCTTACAATCAAGAAACAACTTGCTCAGAACATGTCATATAAGGATATTCCACAAAATAATTTTCAGCCAAGGAACTTTCTTCCCCTTGTTTAACTAAAGTTGGCAATAGAAGATCCTCCTATTAAAGCCCCAATGAATGAATCCTATGAAGTCTAGGAGCATGATGATGAGGAAGAAAAAGAGGAAATGAAAGAACCTAAAGAATAATCTGAAGAAATCCAAGAGGATGCAAATGACTCCTAAATCAACTTTCTCACTACTGAGGGAGTAGATGATGAATAGGATGATTATGATGAAGTGGTTGCAAACATGAACAGTGATTCCTATGTTGTCGTGACTAGAGAAAAATTGAGCAAGAAGAAGGATTTTGTGTAGCTTGCAAAAAGGAGAAGTCTGAGGAAGTTTTTGTCACCATTGCAATAGTTTTGAAAATATGAGCACCCATTCCCGCTATTGCTACTAATAAAGTAAGTACCTCTTCTCCATCTAATGCTCCTTTTACTTCCTCTTTTGTGCCTAAAACAACTACACCTTCTACTCCTGTATCAAAATCACATTTAGCCTCAAAGGCTGATAAACCTAAAGCCTCAAATGCTTCTAATCAAGAAAGCCCATCCACCTCACAGTATTTTGATATTATTGATCACATAAAGAAGATAAAAATTCAGATTTTGGAAGCTGAATTTTACCAAACTCGCCCAAAATCCTTTTCTCAAGTGATCAAATTTGTCAAATCTAAGCCTAGTCAATACCCTACAACTTCTAAAGGCCTTTTACCTACCCCCATCTCTCCTTCCCCATAGAATCTAATGGCCTCTGTACCTCCACCTCCGATAAGATCAAGCCCTTTTTATGTCACACATCTAATAGGTGGCCACAAATTCATTAATTATGTCATTGACTCCAAAGCATCAAATAATGTAATGCCTGCAAAATTTTCCCATGCCCTTGGCCTCACCTTAACCCAAACCTTTGGCTCATGTTATTCAATGGAGACTAAGGAGGTGCCCCTAGTCAGGAGAATAAAATATGTGCAGGTATCTTTGTTGCATTCCCAGAGAAAAGTGTCAATGCCACCATATTGGTTGTAGACATTCCTCCGTCATATGGTATGTTGTTAAGTAAAAATTCTGTAGGAAATTTGAAGGAGAAATGCAAATGGGTTGGTCCTATGCTCTTATTCTATTCAATGGACAAAGCGAAGAAGTTGTTGCAGAGTGACGGAGTTGAATATATTGTCCAAAGATAGATGACCCTAAGGCTCAGATCCTTTATGAATATATTGGTCATGGAAATTATATGGTGATGTCTGAAACTAAGGCTAAGACTCCCAAGGTGGTTCAGGATGATCCTAATGGAATTTGGATTCTTGAGTTTGATGGAATTTGTTCTATAGTCGATTACGGAGCATGAGTTGTATTAATTTTGCTCGATGGTAAACTCTACTCTTTCTATTATAAGCTTTAATTTTCTAACACTAATAATATTATCGAGTATGAGGCCCTTCTTCTCATCTTAGTAGTAGTAAGATAAATGTGAGTAAAAAACCTTTGTGCTTAAGGAGATGTAAAACTTATTGTTAAAAAAATTGAGGAGCTTTTTAGGTAAAGAATCAAAGGTGAAACACTACAGAATTTGGTATGGGATTCTGTTGAATTTTTGGATGTATTTTCAATTAATGTTTTGCTAAGGGAAAGTAAATCTAGATCATATGCTCTAGCAGCTTTTGGGTCCTTGCTCATCCCACATCCAGATTTTTCCCAAGATAAATTTATAGTGGAGATTATTTTCAAACCCAATGTACCTAATAATGCTAGATAAGTGGTAGGAGTTCAATGATGACCAACACCTGATTTCATTTCTTTAATTAAAATATAACTTTGGCTAATTGTATTTTGAGGGAAGCAAAGTTGGTTATCATGAATCCACTTCACCTTATGTATCTAAAGAAGGAGTTCAGGAAGAATCTGACCAAGATGGTTGTATCAAGCTAAAAGGAAATAAGATACCTAAGGGCCTTGTGAGTTTGGAGGATTTATTTGACAAGCATGACAGGTACATCAAAGGAAAGGTATCACAATAAGTTTTTCAATCAGCTGAGTTTGAAAAGGTTAACATTAGAAGTAATGAGGAGCCCAAATTTGTTAATATTGGAAAATGTTATTCTAGTGAAAAAAGAAAGAAAATGGTTGAATTGTTGAAGAATTACATAGACGTTCTGGCTTACTCATATGATGATTTAAAACTTTTAAACTAAGGGAGATGTAGCATTACATTCCATTAAAGCCAAGTATTCAACCATTTTGCCAAAAATAGAGGTAATACAATCAAAAATTCGTAGGCATGATTCATTAGGAAATACAAAAATTATTAAATTCCAAGATAATTTTTCCTATTCATCATTTAACCTATGTTTCCTATATTGTGTCGGTGAGAAAGAAGAATAGAGAAATCTGGATTTGTGTTGATTTTTGAAATCTAAATCAAGGTCCTCTCAAGGATAACTACACACTTCATATTATGGACTACATTTTGTAGGTTGTCACTATTTCAGAGATGTTGTCCATGCTCGATGGATTCTCGGGTTACAATCAAATTGAAGTGGATGTATAGGACCAACATAAAACTTCTTTCACAACTCCCTAGGGCACATTTTCTTATAGAAGAATTCCATTTGGTCTCATTAATGCAGGTGCAACATTATAGAGGGCAATGGACTTGGCCTTTGGTGATCTAAAGAAAAATGCATAGTGATCTATCTTGATGATCTGACTATTTTCTCAAAGAAAAGAGAAGATCACTTTCAACACCTAAAATTTTTACTTCAAAGGTGTAGGGACCATGGAATTTCATTGAATCCAAAGAAATTTATCTTCGTTGTAACATAGGGAAATTTTCTTAAGCATATTGTATCTAAGGATGGAATCAAGATTGATCGAACATGTCCAAGAAATCCAAAATATACCTCTTCCAACAAGTAAGAAAGGTGTGCATTCCTTCTTCAGAAAGATTAATTTCCTTAGAATATTTATTCCTAATTTTGTAAATTTGACTATGAATATCGCTCCTATGATGAAATAGAAACAATATTTTTGTTAGACTACCGGGGAAGAATTAATTTAAAAATATCAAGAGAGATATTTCAAATAATCATATTCTTGTTTCTCTTGCTTTTAACAAGGATTTTATAATCTATTGGTATGCCAATGAGCACACTAGCAGCAATCCCAGTGTAGAATAATTTGCATGGATGTGAAGTACCTATTGCATTCAAGATTTATGTCTAAAAGGATCATGAGTTGAAGTACTCTCAAATGGAGAAGCATTCCTTTGTTATAGTAAAATTAGAGAAATAGTTATGTTTCTATATCATGAATTCTCATTCCACTGTGTTTGTGTCGAGTACAAAAATGAAGTCAATTCTCACACAATAGGAATTTAGATCAAAACGGGAAATTGGGTAGAAAAATTCCAAGAGTATGACCTTGATATCAATCCAACCAATATCGAGGTAAGGTCTTTTTGAATTAAGTTCTAATGGTTTGAAGAGTGAGTTAATTGAGAAGGAAACTGCCAGTGTTCCAACTGTACTTTTTCTTAGTTCTAACAATGAGTGGTATGCAAATATCACTCATTTAATCACTTATTGAGAATTTTTGGCACATATGAGTTCCAAAGAAAAAAAATATGTTAAGATTCGATCTACACAGTATGTTCTCTAGGACAATTCATTATTCAAGAGAGGAATTGATGGTCGATTCCTTAGATGTGTTGATAAGGAGAAACAAAAGAGATTGCTGAGGGTTATCCATTATCAAACCAGTGGAGGTAACTTGTCTTCCTCAATGATAGCTCATAAAAAATTTGTGCAAGGTATTATCAGCCAACACTTTTCAAAGATGCAACCAAGTGGTTCTTGAAGTGTGAATCATGTCAAAATTTTATGGGAAGACCCAAGTTGGCCACCTTGCCTCTTAAACTAATGGTTATTGAAGATCCCTTCCAGCAATGGGGGCTAGATTTTATAGGAACTCTTAATCCAACCTCAAGTACAGGACACACACATGTGTTAATAGCCACTGACTATTTCACAAAGTGGGTTGAAGCAATCCCAGTCAAGAGAACCACTTCTAAGGTATTATGTGATTTCATCAAAGAAAATATATTGGTCAGATTTAGAATTCCAAACAATATTGTCACAGATAATGCCCCAAAATTTTCTTCCCATGAGCTTATTGATTTTTTCCATGGATATGGTATCTCTCTTGCACATTCATCTAATTTATCCGAGAAGGGAATGGACAAGCTAAATCACCAATAAAAATATTGTAACAATTATCAGAAATCTTGTGGATGAATCATAGAGGAATTTTCATAATAAGCTATATGATGCTCTCTAGGAATACACCAAAGAGAGCCATCGGGATGTCTCCATTTTAGTTTGTGTATGGGATGGAAGCACAATTTCTAGTAATAGTGGATTTGTCTACACTTCACCTTGCAAAATCTATTGAAGATGAAGATTTCTCGAGTGTCATGGAGAAAAGGGTGATGTTCCTACAACATTTGAATGAATAAATATTGCAGGTTATCGATAGAATCACTACACACCAGCAGAAGGTCAAAAAAATGTTTGATAATAAATCCATGCTGAGGGACTTTCAAGTTGGAGATATTATCCTACTTTGGGACAAAAGGCATGAACCACGAGGAAGCCATGGTAAGTTTGATTCACTCTGGCTTGGTATTTTAAAGATTAGACATTTTTCTGGTGAAAATTTTTACTATCTAATCCATATGGATGGAACTTACATTCCATTGACATATGGTTTCCAATATTTGAATTTATTTCAGTCTTGAGTAAACATCATTCCTTTGCATATAATCTTATAAATAGTCTTTCTCGAGTCTTTGTTTTTGGTATGTGTGTGTCTCTATTTGTTTTGGTGTTGTTACGTATAAATTTTCCCAATGGATAAGGCACTAGTCTTATAACCAAATATTCTAGGGTCCTTTGATCTATCTTGTTTTCACTATGTGTCAAGTCAGTCCAATCCCCAAAAAGATCCAGTTGTTGTCACTTACCCAAAAAATGTGTAATTTTTCAAAAAAATGAAATTTTGGTCAAGTGACCCCTTTGTCAAAAAAAAAAATTTCATTCGTGGAGTCCCGAGGAGTGAAAAAGATCAAAACAATTAGTCATTTTTAAGGTTACGAGCTATAAACATGTGTATTGCGGAAATTTCAGCTCTCGGAGGAACAAATGGAACAAGTTCTTGATCCTTCATTTCTCTGCATCTTCACTTTACCCACATTTCACTAAGTCCTTTATATTATAGATTTTCATATTCCCAAGGAACCATTTCCATCTAGGTCTTTGATCCTAGCACCCACTTGTTCTCTGCACTCGTTTCCCATCTGCAAGTCTTGTTTTTCTCTCACACGGGTATTCTTTTTATTATAGACATTGCTGACACTCGTAATACTTTATGAACTTGTTCCTTCCAAGTCTTTGTTCCCCACAGGCCCCTTTCTTCTACACTCCATTAAATATTTTTACGTTACGAAACTTTCATATATTTTTAGAACACTTGACCCTCGTACCACCCGGGCCTTTTTCTCCACATTATCCTTCCTTCCACAAAGCTTAACTCCTCTCTCCTCAATGCCTCCTCCCACTATTTTTTCTGAAGAAGATGTCAAGGCTATCAAGGAAATTCATAAACATGCTTCATATGGTATGGTTTAAAGCATTGGTGGAAGGAATGTTGATTTCTGGTCTAAATTTCATAGATGATGCCTACAAAGTATATGATAATATCTTTGTAGCTCAAAATCAATTTGATACAGTGATCACAGGATTAGAAAAATAACTTAAGCTATGGTTGGAGTGCATTCAGGATTTAAGGATCATGAGCACTACTAATGAGAAAATCCTCCTTTCTCATAAGATCTTTGATGACTCCAAGAGTAATATTTCCAGGAAGTGGGTATTTAGTGTTGAATGGAAAATCAAGGTACTTGAAGAGGTAGTCACAGAACTCAAGAACATGGTACAAAAAGGAGAAGCCTTCAAATATGAGATATTGGCTGATTTAAAAGCTCTTAGATGCCAAGTCTACAAGGAAAATTCTATAGAGAAACATTTAGTGGATGAATTCAAAGAAAAATTTAGTGCACTTGTCAAGGAAGATTTGTTTAAGGCCAAGACTATCAACAAAGAGAAGATGGAAGAAATCACATAGCTACACAACATTGTTATAGAGGCCACCAAGGGCTTGTTGCAAAATGGAGGCATTGCTAAGGAAATGGAATATTCCCTTGGTAGTTGGTTGAATGCTACATCAAACATTGTTATTCTAAAGGCCATGGAGATTGCTAGTGCTTTGGTGAAATTCAGGCTTCATGTACTAAAAGTAAAGACTTCAACTACAGCTCTCACAAGTGTTCCTTATTCTAGTTCTTGAAAATATTTCTTTCTAGTTGTTATATTTTGAAGTTAGATTTATCATTTTGAAAACATAAAATTGTAAATAAAGCTAACTTATGTAATTCATTAATTAAGTGTTATCACTTAATTAAATGAAAATTAGTTAGAAAGTTGGTTACAACCACCCCTCAGCCTATATAAAGCTTATTTCTCATTGTAAAGGGGTTGGATTTTGGTGATATAGAATGTAATGATACATAATTTTTAAGATCAATATAGAAGAAGACTTCCCTCCTATTTTCTGTTCTTTCTATTTCTATCTCTTAACATTGCAAATGTGAATCTAGTATATTTGAATACTGAAACTATGTGTTCAATCCATTTTTGTAGTGTGAAGAAATTTGTGTCTACTGCATCTATGTCTTGTGGATTCTTTTTCAAATATATAAATTCATGTGTTCTTAAAGTTTTGTTTCACCATTTTCTTTATGTATTTGTGAAATAGATAAGGTGATGGGCCATGGAGGAATACCTCTGCGATGATTGATAGGAGGTTGTACACACATTCTAACTTCTTGATCAATTGCTTTTGTGTGAGCTTCCTTTTGGCTAGGGGAACTACGAAATACAAAACAAGACCACAAAAAGAGTTAAACAATATGTTTTAGTGGGCTACCTAGCGTGTGCTAGATTCGGGAAGTATGATACTTCCTTAATGATTATTAACCCATTGTTTAATACAACTTAATGCAAGAGATATCATAAATAAATAAAATCCTACTATAGTTGATATGATTTAGGCATCTCATTTAAGTACAATAATAAAATCTAACATAACATGATAGGTTATGATCAGATCTGAAGGATGGGTAGGTGGTCGAGGTGTTGGAATAGGTCAAGGTCAAGTTCTAGGTGAGTTTGGGTGAGTTGGTGAAAGGTATTAGGTCACAGTCATAGGTAGAATTACCAGTCATAGAGACCAACGTCGGTGAGGTATGATTGATGATGGTTAAGAGGGAACCGATGACGGTTAAGGTGGGATGGTAGAAACTCAATAAACTAGGTTTTAGAGAGTCTCCATGACTACATAAAGAATGGGAGGGGAATGTTTAGGTTATCAAGGGTGATGGGAATTCTCAAGAGTGTCTAGTATAAAATATTGGGGAGCTAACAGGGATTTTGGGTGATTGGATAAATGGATTGAAGGAATATGGGGATGGTGGGATGCACAAGAAACCAGAAACTAACTCAAAAGAGATAAAGTGATTGATTCTAAATAACTATAGAATGTTACAGATTAGAGTGTACTTACTTTAGGAAGAATACTAAATGGATGGAGGATGGTGATGGTTGATCTGTGAAAATGGTTGTGTTGTGTTGCGGAATTGTTTCCCAAAATGTTAACTTGAATGTTTTCCTTTCATATCAGTGCTTGATTGCCGATTCAGGGTATCTTGATGTACAAGAGTGTTTTAGTACATGCTTGCATGCAAATCTCTCTTCTCTAAGACTTCCAAAATTCTTCCTACCTCTCAAACAAGGTTACCAAAGTGAATATATGATAACCAACAATGTTCTAGGGTGACCGATGTCGATTTAGAGTTGACCGGCATTGGTTAAGGTGGGAAATCCTAGGTTTACCTAAAAATGACAGATCTTGGCAATATTTTTGGCTAACTCTTTCTATTCTCCCAGATCAAATGGAATGTTGTGCTTAGGTAAGCAAGAATGTGGTTAGACGAAGAATAGTCATGTGATTTTAGGGTTGAACTAAGCCTTAGTTAGCTATGGTGAGTGGATATTGAATCCTAGTAAAAGGAAAACATGTTAAGAATAAGTTTGTGATGAGGTGTCTAGGTGAGGTGGTGGAGTGAGGTGGAAATTAGTTTAATCAAGATAATTAAATAATGAATATTATGAGCATGGGTGTTAATTTAATTGTGGCTAATTAAATTAATATACATGTGGGGTGAAGGGAAGTGTTACCCAATTTTGGTGTCTACATTTTACCCCTTTTTTCTCGTAGCTTGTATTGGTAAGAGATGCTAACAAAAATAGGTGTTGGCTGCCCCATGTGTGGGTGAAGGTGATCTCCCTCAAACCAAACACCGATGAGGATTAATACGGAATTGATGAGTGGGTTGATAAATTTATTTTTGTTGTAAGTGAAGGTAGGTGGGGAAGGGTAGTGGTCAACTCGGGTAATAGATAATAGGCTAAGGTCCCGAAATCAAGTAATGGGTAATGAAAATCAAATGCATGGACACGTATAGATTGCAACACGATACTAGGTTGAAGAGCTTATAAACTCTACATTGTCCAAGTTCGATAGGTTTATCCAAATAAGGGTGAAGTGATTCAGGTATCCAAGGTATAGGATATGGTCCGGAAACACAACGTAGGTTAGGTGCAGGAACGTTTAGGTATGTTTTGGTACACCAAAGGTTTGGGTCGGGATAAACGGCACGAAATAGGAAAGGTGTGGTTATTAGGCTAAAACAATGTAGGTAACAACATCACAAGGTATAGTGAGTACATAAGGTCAATGGTCACACCAAGTAGGTCAGGTTCATGTAAATAGGTCTAGGCACGGGTAAGGCCAAGGTATAGGTAAAATAAAAATCCTAAGATACAACTAGGGAAATGTAAGGGTAGTGTGGGCTTCTAGGTATGGTTCCATATGTGTATGGGCTGATGAAAGGTATGTGGGCACTAATGGTTATAGGTAAAAGGGAAGCTTAGTAAGGGCAACTAGATTTAAGGGTGACTAATGTTGGTTATAGGGTGACTGACATCGGTTGGCTAGGGCACAAATATGACCAATGTCGGTCATTTCGAATTGGGGTTAAAAAAGGAAAATTCTACTTTTTACATAATCATTTGGCATTTTCCAATTTTAGAAAATGATAGAAGAGAGGTGGAAAGTTGCAAAGCGATAAGATGAGATGAAGAGCTAAGTGGGTGAGCCTCGTAATGGGTGACTTGCATTCGGTTGGTGGATCCATGAGGTCAGGCCAAGTGATTCAATTGGTTGGTTGGAGGTGAGGAGTGGATTTGGTGATGGTAGAGGTAAGAGAGGGGTTGGGTGGGCCACCGGTCACGGTGGCAGGGACGTGCCACCACACGTGAAAGCACCTAGATGAGGTAGGATCTTGTCCTATCTATGCATTTATTTTTAAAAATAGGGTATGGGAATTAGGTTGGGTAAAACCTTGTTAGGTGGGGGTTGATTTTGAATTTGGGGTTAATATTGATGTAATGAGGGAAGGGGGAGGTCCCATGTAGGTTAAATAGGGGTGGGGATGAGTTTAGGTTAGGCTTGGGTAGGGAAGGGTAGGTAGTTAGGGTATTTTGTCAAATTTTTTGGGAAATGGTGGGGGGTTTCAGGTTTTGGAAATGTGACAGAGACCGACGTCGGTCAAAGGTGGCCGACTTTGGTCGGTCGTAGTCAGCATCAGTCAAATAGCAAGTGACTGATGTCGGTCATGATCGACCAATGTTGGTCGGCATTTGAGAAAAAAATGATCAAGAAAGGGTTATGATGGGAGGGAAAGATAGTCAGTGAGGTATAAAGGCAAGTGTGGTGAGAATAGGTAGGGTAAAAGGTATATATGATATGAGTTGAGGGGTGTGAAAGTGGGATGGGAGAAAGGGGTAGGTTGTTAGGGTTGTGGTGAAATCAATAATAAGAGTTTTAGGAATAGGTTAGTCGGGTAAGTGATATGTTAGGTATGGTCAAGATTTAATAATGGTGTGGTTTGTTGGATACAAGCTAGAGAACAGTTGTGGATGAGGGATAAAGTACTACCCTTATTGATAACAATACAGGGGAGTGTGATAGCATAAGAGTGGTATCACGTTATAGATGTGGGATTGATCGGGATCTGACATTATAGGCATGTAGCTTGATATCCTAGCTTGATGGTTACACTCATCGATAGATGGGATGTTGCAGCCAACACATTCCATTTGTTAGCGAGTGAGATCATTGTCACCGTGGAGAACATGTACAGGATCTTATGGTTACCGATAGTGGGGATGCAGGTTTATTCTATTACCTTAGAGGCATTAGAGGAGCTGATGTTGACGGTGTTTGGAGAGGGGATGGAAGAGATGAGGTTCCATAGCATGAGCCTGAGCTATGGAGATATGTATGTGGCCCATCCTAAGGAGATGAGGTTAGTGGTCTTGATTATGGAGGCAGTGTGTTATTTTGTGCTACCAAATTCGGAGGGTGGGAGATTCCCACGGGCACTGATGGGGGTTATCCATGAAATTATGGAGGATAGGACCCATTTTTTTTTTTGGCACCAGTGATACTTTGTGTAGTTATATAGGGATTTATGGGCCTACGAGAGGTTGCGGAGGTTCAATTTGTGTTATACCTTCCTCTTACATTATTGGGCATATGAGCACATCATATGTGTTCGTCTAGTTGGGTTGCCCACCGGATGCGTTCGAGGCGGTTTTGATTCAAGTTAGGTATAGGCATTGGGTACCTGTTAGTGGAGAGCATAGGGTAGCTAGGGCCGCACATGATGTGTCATATTATAGGTGGGTTCTTGAGGGGTTATCCAGTGTTGATATCATTTGGAGGCCATACGTCAGTTTCCCTTCATACATGCATATGGTAGTGGAGTTGGATGAGTTACATCTATTGAGGTGGATAGAGGGGAGTCATCTTTGATGAGCATGAGTTGATACCCATTGACAAGGTCGGGCAACAGATTTAGGCTGCCCCTGGGACGTGCCACCACCGTTCCCTCATTATAGAAGAGATAACATGAAGAGGCCTATGCCTCTACCACAACCAACAATGCCAACGAGGTAAGGGGAGGAGTAGGTAGTGGACCGGTGGATTGATGATGCTCGAGTTACATATAGATATAGAAAGTGGTGGGCAGTCCATCTAGGAGCAAGTTCCACCCAAGTGGGGTAGCCATACTTAGCTACCCTTATAGTTTAGAGGATACATTTTAGGGGCAGGTTGTTGTCACTTTATAGGCCTAGATCACATTATTACGGGGGCAACCGTAGGGTCGAGGAGGTATAGGTGGCCACATTATAGGCACATGTGGTGGCTTTACAGGCCCAGATTGCCTAAAGCCAATAGGCACCCACACAAGGTGGAGATGGAAATTGGGGATAGGTGGTTGCCTTGCAAGCAAGCTGGTAATAGGTTTGTAGGGCCAGTTGGCCACTACACAAGCATAGATTGTGACCTTACAGGCCCAGATCATAGTACAGGCATTATCTCAGGCTCTAGGGCAAGGCCCCATGGTAGAGGCATTAGTGGGATAGGGTCCTATGGTAAAAAGAGGAGGGTAGGGTTCACAGGTGTAGGGGCGAAGGCCACCGGTAGCAAGGAAGGGTTCACAAGTTGTTGTGAGACACATGGCACCATCATAGACATTGTTGATGGCAAGATTCAAGGATGCCCTAAATGAGGTCAGGTACTAACAGGATCATATCACTACTTCCAGGATAGACATCCCTTCCTATGCAGAGTACAGGGTATAACAAGCCTCGTGTGAGATAATTAGGTCTCGCACACATATTGCAAAGAGTATAGAGCATCGACAAGCCCCAAGACATGGTCGAGGAGAGGCCACTAGCACATAGAGGCTAGACCCCGGCTCAAGCCAAGCAGGCAAGGTCTTGACCCATACGGGGTGGAGAGATGGTGGTAGAGTGTCGGTCCAAAGGAGAGGAGGAGAAGATAGATGAGACAGACATGGACATAACGTGGGGTGACGATTAGTCACCATATATGTTCAGGGTATAGATTTTGCATATTTTGATATATACTTGGCTGCATCTTTGAAGATAGCGAGGATGTACATGAGAGTTTTTAAGATTTTGATCATATACCGGCCTACGTGCTGAAGATGGTGAGGTTGTATATGAGATTTTGAGATACTTGTATGTATTTGTATTTGTATTGGTGTACATATGTATTGATTTTGCTTCTATGCACATATGTATGGGCACACAAGATTTTGGTGATTTATATATAGATGGTGATTTGTATTGTATGATGTTGTGCTTATGTTTTCAAATGTTCATTTATATATGTATATGGGTGAAAAAAAAATGGATTAGGCATGATGGATCTAGGTCGGTTTAGGCATGATAGAGTCATTTTAGTTTAGGCATGATTGAGTTAGGTCGGTTTAGGTGTGATGGAGTGAGGTGGTTTAGGCATGATTGAGTTAGGTCGGTTTAGGCATGATGGAGTTAGGTTGGTTTAGGCATGGTTGAGTCATGTTTGTAATTCTAATTTAGTGTCCAAGTGATTGGGAATATGGGAAATAAATTATGATTTATATGTATGTTATGGTGTAGATTTCAAATCTTTGATATTATAGAAATGTGAAATAATTGATTTAGATTTTTGATAGTATGATAAAATAGTAGATATGTATGTTTGGTAAATTTCCAAGATTTGTGAAAAATAGAAAATAATATAGAATATGAATAGAAAAATGGGGGAAATAGGTTAGGGTAAAGAGTGGTTGAGCTAACCTCTAAAGGCCCCATGCCCTAGAGTCTTTGCCGCCTACATAGCCACGATAAAAAGGGGCCTCAAGCCAATGTAGTTCTCCCACAAGTTAGGGAAGAATATAATGAATTAAAGGAATGTGTTGGTAGGTTTTGGACATGATTGAGTCTAGGTCATAGGCATGGTTGAGTCTTAGGTGATAGGCATGGTGGAGTCTTAGGTGATAGTGGAAATCTTTTAAAATGTAGGAGTCGATGGTTTGGTCTGTATAGGATAATCAATAAGTAATGAGGAAGGTATATGGTAAGAGGTGGTAAAAGAGCCTCCTAATTTATAAGAACCTTAATGAGTCTATCATACCAAATATTGGCTTATGAACGTGAGACCCTAAAAGGTGTTACATAGTGGACTATTCTAAGGGTGAAGAAAGTCACATGATCACGAAATGTTGCAATTACGGCAAGTCCCTTGAGCAAGATAGAACAATACGGTGAAAAGGCAATGAGGTGAAAATAAGTGGTTTAGCATAACTTAGTGTATAACAACATGTTTACATAGTAAGAAACCCATGATCAAAAATAGGAAAATCCATGACAAAAATTTATCATTTTCTTTTTTTGTTTTGTTTTTATAGACTAGTCAATGCGAGAAGTCTATATGGGAAGAGTATATTATCTCCTTGAGGTCTTCATGAAGTTGATCGATGTGGGAAGATTACGAACATTTTATTGTATTTTTACAATGACTGTAAATAGTTTTCCTTTAAGGGATCGAGTATATTTATTGCAGCAAGGTAAAGAGATGAGATGTCCTTTTGAGGGAGTCATATTTTGTTGGAATTTTGACTCAAGGAGTTGCATCCTATTTTTGGACATTTAAGTCATGGAAAATACTATAGAGGAAGATTATGTTCTTATTCATAATACAAACCCATAGTACACAGAGGTTAACTATGAAAGAGATGGTTTCAAGTGAAAAACAACCATGGGCTTCCATCTTTGAAAAATATGAAAATTATCCATGATAATCATGCTATGAGTAGAGCCACAATACTCATATTGAAGATAAGGCTGAAAGGTGACAGGGTAATCAAATGATTCTTTTTACTCATTGATCCTTAAAATAGGTAACATGGAAGGTGAACGGCACTCAAGGGGAGAGTGGTCAATAGACAGAAGGTGATATAGGACTATATTTCAACAATAAAATAGTCTAAGATGTAAGGCATTGAGGGGATCAAGTTCAGGTTTACCTTCAAGTGAAGATAAATGATAAGCACCTGATCCATAGACATGAGTAATGATATAGGGTCCAAGCCAATTAGGATAAAAATTTCCCCATTTACTTTTCTCTTCTTTGGTTACATGTTGATTTTCCTTCAGGATGAGGTCGCCAACTTGGAAGGTTTGTTTATAGAGCCATTTATCGTAGGCATGTTTGATACGTTTTTAGTATATTTGGATATGGTCAAGCGCATTGAGAAGATGTTTATCTAATAACTCAAGTTGCACTAAACGGTTCTCGTGAAATTCATCGTCGTCGATCAAGTCTTGTAGTGAAATGCGGAGAGATGGAATCTAGACTTTGAGAGAAAAGACAACCTCGATACCGTAGACCGAGAGAAAGGTGTGGTAGCAAATCGAAATGTGAATACTAGTGCGATAAGCCCACAAGACAAAAGGAATGTCCATATGCCAATCCTTCCGGTATCATCAACTACTTTCATAATAATTTTGTTCAAGGTTTTATTGGTTGATTATGTTTAGCCATTTTTTTGTGGGTAATAAGGTGATGAGAAAGCTGAATTGAATGCCGAAAGCATCACACAACTTTCATAGGGTTTTTTTAATTTTTTTGTTATCGGTGATGAGATGGTGAGGGACACCAAAGTGAAAAATGATGTGATGATTGATGAACTCACATATTTTCTTAGCTTTTATAGAAATGATGGGAATAACTTCTACCCATTTTGTGTAGTATTTAGTAGCGATTATAATCCATTGATGGCATTGTAGAGAATGAGGATTGATGTCCCTGACAAGATCCAAACCCCATTGAGAGAAAGGCCAAAGGTCTCGTGTGACCTATAAGGCATGACTAGGCATGTGATGAAGATTGGCATGTTGCTAGCATTTCACACAATGTTTGACATAGTCGCATGTGATGCATGATTTGGGGTTTACCAATAATAGCCAAGGTGAAGAATATGTTTAGTGACATTTAAGCCACTAAAATAACCTCCATAAATTCCTTCATGAACTTCCTTGATGGTGTAAGAAATTTATGAACTTGTAAGGCATCGTAATCGAATATCGTCAAACTCATGTTTATAAAGGAGACCACCCATGATGATATACCGAGAGACACCTTTAAGAAAGGCACGTTGTCCATTACGAGTGAGATCGGGAGGTAGACTAAAAATGGAAAGGTAGTCTACAAACTATTTATCTTTTGAAGGTCACGTGGGTCAAGTGCAACAGATTACGATGAAGTTGACCGTATGATATAAATAAAGGGTGATTGCAACCTTTGTATTGTGACAAAGATTTTGGATTCGGAAGGTGAATCGGGTATTTGAGAAGCTAGATAGGCCATGGTATCTACAAATTTATTAGTATAACGTGGGGTGGTTTTAATGTTATAAAGATCAAAGGTAGTTAAAATTGTGTCGACATGACATTTATATTTTTGCAATATTTCATTAGACTTGATGGTATATACCATTGAATTGGTTTACAACTAGTTGGGAATCACCAAAGATATTAATTGATTTAACATCTAGGGAGATGGCAGTTTGAAGGCCTAATACGAGTGCTTCATATTCAACAATGTTGTTAGTGTAATCAAAATCAAGTTTGAAAGATAAAGGCATAGAATCACCCTCAAGAGGAATGGGGATAACACTTACACCGCCTCCATGCTAACATTTGGAACCATCAAAGAATAAGGTCATCGATAAGTGGTATCGTCAAAAGAGAGGGTAGCAATGGATTTGTCAGGGAAATAAAAAAAAATTGGAACATAATGATTAAGTGGTCTGGTCAATTCTTAATGTATATGGTTCCATCACTAATATATAGGTTAATATTTTATAATATGAAATATTTCCATTTCTATTATTAAACACGCTAACCTAGTTATATACTTTAACTTAAATATTTAATATCATGAAATGATTATATTTCTAATATTAAATATTATAAACCTAAGTGTATGTGTCAACCATTTTAGGTTGAAAATGGGGGTCGGGAGACATACCGATCACCTTATATAAAAAGGACTTTACGTCCTCATTTGATATATTTAGGAAATATATCAAAGGTGTGCAAATCAAGTGATTTGGTTTTACCCTTGGTAAATAGGGTTTTAAAGGAGGAGGTTATCTTCTTGGATGTAAAATAAGTTCTACGAAGTAAAAGGTTATTTACAAAGTGGTTTTTACCCTATTGGGGTTTTTCACTATAAATACCGGTGTTATTTATTTCTTGTAAGTATTTATTTATTTACTTATGTTATGATGTAATGTTTATTTAAATATTTATTTAACATTATATAATATATAAGTTGATTAAATCTGTATTTATTAGAATTCTCAAATTCTAACATGGTAATAGAGCGAGGTAAATTAAATAAATCAAGATCAAAAAATTTTATATTTTATTTATTTAATTTGTACGGGTTTTTTCAACCAACCGAAAGGGTATTTAAAAGTATCCGATCCCCTTTTTCCCCAATTTATTTTGGCATTACATTTGTGTAATTAAACTCTCGGTAAAAAATTTCAGGTTTTTCAATTTTAAATCCCTTATTGTTTTAGGGGAGATGTAATATGATATGATTCTTACTTTCATTTACATTTTGTAAATTATATGGAATTAATGTTTGTTTGGAGATTGATGTGTGCACATGTGAAAGGGGCTTCAAATATTTACCTGCGTAAAAATCACATACAGAAAAGGAAAGGATTTATTAGTATATGAAATAATTTTCATGTTTTCTATAATTTCAAATGTTTATAGGTTAAATATTTCAGAAGATAAATTCATACCCATGTTCTTTGGTCCCCTCTAAAAGGATTCGATTTGAAAAACTATAGTTTATAGTTAATCTATAACTATATCCTATATAATTTGAAAACTATATTATTATTTTTAAATAAAATATATATAATATAGAATAAGGTTTATATAATAATTTATATAAACATCATATTAAAATTTATATAGTTTTGAAAAAAAAACTATATATTAAAAGCCTTAAACCATATTAAAATTACATGGGATTGAGGAAGAGTTAATGAGACCATATTCTAAGCCTAAGTTTAAATCATATTTAAACTTAACTTATAAATATAGGCATGTATAGTTTTTTAAAAAATCAAACCTAAATTTGAATCATATTATATATATATGGTTAGTTTAAACCGCTTAAAATATAAATTTTATTAGATTTGGTTTATATATGGTTTTAAAAAAATCTAAGTGCTTACTTTTTTAGTAAGGGGGCTCGATTATTGCTTGGCCATGAAGGGATTACTTTTTAAATCTTAATACTTATTAAATAAAACCTAGCATGTGTCCATAACCATTTATATTATCCATATAAGGGGGTCGGCCCCATTAATTTATATCTTATAGTTTATAAAAACTATATAAATAAACCTATTTAAAGGTTTTCATTTATATAAGAGTGGGAGTGGAGAATAAAATGAGATAATAGTATAAGTAGAGAATTTTTTAAAAAAATCTATTTTATTGGTGGCCCACGTGAAGTGTGGTAAATATTTATTAAAATATTGGTAGTTATAGTCACATAAAAACTTTAAAGTTTTTTTCAAGAATTATATAAAATATTTTATAATATTTCCATAGTTTTAAATATGCGCACATGTAAAATTTAAAGTAAAATTAGGGAGGAGACAAGATTCATGAAATAGGGATTTCAATTTATTTCATTGGTCGGGTAAAATTACTTGTCCTCTACGTAAAATATGCGGAGTTAATCTATACTCTCATAAATCTACTTGCACTGGTAAAATTCTTTTAACTGGTCTATGTCCTTTAAACCCCTTTGATAAGGGTTATGTGTTTTTATATAAAAACAATATACTATAGTTTATAATTTTTTTGAACTATATGTTCTTTTTTATGTACATTCTATAAATTATATACCTTTAAAAAAGTGTATATATTTTTACATTATAAATTATAATGTTTTAAAATATAACCTCCCTAATATTATACGTAAGAAGAAATTCTACAATTTCACATTCAAGAAATACACATCAATTTGTGGCTTCATTAAAGTTGATGGTCAAATGACCGTCACGAAAGACCAAAAAAATATTATGACGGTCATTTAGGCGTCAAATTTAAGTTGGCGGATTTTTGTCTACATTAGTTTTTTTCCGAAATTTGAAGTTTTTATGCATTCTTAGGGTCTCTTCTTCACTTCTATATGATCGAAAATATTTTTATATATAAATATGGGGTATAATGCGAGACCTTTATATTGCGGGTTATTCATTTGATCATGGGAGGTTAATTAGTATGCATTGTAATGACATAGTTAGTTATGATCAAATAGTTTCTTTATATCTATAAAATTCAGATCCGATTCTATTAAAAGTGTTATTTTTATTATCGATAAATATGTATCTAAATTTATGGTACATTGTATATTATAATGGGGTGTGTTTTACAAGTTTACAAAAATAATGGCATCCATATATTTCTGTCTTGACAAAACTCGAGATCATGAATGAAGTTAACTACAACATTTGGGTCAAAACAGAATTTATAGTGAGAAAAATCTAGATGATTATTTCGGATTTGTGGTTGCTCCCACCGGTCATCAAGAAACTGTAGATAACATGAATGCATTCTTGCAACGAATGCAGGAGGCTCTTTCTATGATTTTATGCAATGTGAACGATGAGTACCTTCTACACATTAGTAATATCGAACATCTCGAAAAGGTATTGACACAACTAGAATCCATGCATGAAGGATACTTGTTATATCAAGGATAGTATTGAGAGTATAATAATTGAAGGAATTCAAAGAAATGTCTCGTATATTTTTGATGATTTTTCTTTTGCATCTTGTTTTATATCTCAAAGTTTGAATAAATCAAAACTATGGCATGAAAGGTTAGGACATGTTAATTATCGAAGTTTATATGAAATTTCTAGATATAATCTAGTGAAAGGTTTACATGTGTTGTCTTCTTATCTTGAAGTTACTTCATTAAATGTTTCTAAATAATGGTTTTGATTTTGATTTTGATTTAGTAAATGGTCATGATGATGTTTTGATGCTATAGATGTTTCCAAAACTCTTATATTCCTAGATAAAAAATTAAATTAGGCTCGAGTCTATGTTAGAAAGTTTAAATCCTATTAACCTTAGGAAAATGACCAAAAGTCGTCATATATATCTTGTTGGTGCCCATTTTGATCATCTGTCATTTTTCCATGTTTCCCCTTTTCTCTTTGTGCTCTGAAACTTTTTTTCCTCATGAAATCGATGATGTGAAGTTATAGCTCCATTCTTGTGCATTGGATTGTTTGCAAACTCATTACCTTGCCCTAATTTTGCCCGTTCAAATGCCTCTACCATTTTTCCCATGTTTTCCCAAGCCTTTAGATCTTGAAATTGTTCATTTTATACTTATTTTCCCTCAAAAATCCCTTGCCATGGTTGTAAATTGCTTTGAATCACTTTCCATTTGTCCTTTGATCGAAAATTTCTTCACCCACAAAGAAAAAATTGATTTTGGGCATCGCTGGCAATTTCTACATTTTTACGGTCATATGGGCATCCTTTACCCGTCAAATTTTAGCTCAAAAATATTCTCCTACATGGCCATTTTGATTGAACAAGATTCGGTGGAGTGGTCTGCTCAAGTAACTTAGCATTTTTTTGTTTTTTTGAAAAAATGTGCAAGTTGCCCCCCAAGCCCCAGAGGAGGTACATGTGTCGCAGGCAGAGTGAAGGTGGATGGGCGGGTCGTTTTGTGCCTTAGGGCACTTTGGAAAATGTGTGGAAACAAAGAAAATCCCCTAAGGCCTCGCATCCAATCAAAGGAGGACACGTGGTAGGCGGGGAGATGGAAAGGCGGAGGAGTTTGATACTTTTTGGCCTTTGGTGAAAAAGAGTTAAAGTATAAAATTGGACTGCAAATTCGCAAGCTAATGGGATGAAGACACGTGTTAGCATCAGAGCATAGGGTGGTGAGGCGGTCCTTTGGAGGCAAGTTGTATTTTTAGCCTCTAGTTATCAAAAGGGTAAAATTATTGAATGGACCCATGAGCGCGAAGGTAAAAAGTCAAGATTCATCTGAGGAGTCAATGGCAAAGGTGCGGGATGGTGAAGGAAATATTAAAAAAATTCCTTCATGGAATATGATTAAAATATGAAATAAGAGCGCTGCCCCATAACCAATTAGGTGAGGACACGTGTCTGTGGGAGGACGGAGGCCGAGGAGGAAAAATGAAAATTTTTCCTTTTTCTAAAAAGAGGTAAAATGTTTAAAATTGAGCCGCAACTCCGTATCTAGTCATATTACGCACGTGTGGGGACGAGAATCAAAGGTGTGAGTCGGCAGGATAATTTAGAAAAAATTATCTTTTCCAAAAAAGGTGGAAATGTGTAGAATTGAGCCGCGATTCTGCTAGGACCCACATTGGGACACGTGTCAAGCTCATTTTCAAAGGGCGGAGGCGGAGAAAATGTCAATTTATTTACATTTTCCAAAAGTGTTAAAATTTCAATAAGTGATCCCAAGCCCATTTCCAATCACATTGTGACACATGGAAGGCTCAGATTAAAGGATAAAGGAAGATCAAGGGTAATAGCTGCGCATTTTTCGGTTTGGTGCCATTTGAGCTCTAGGAAGCTTGGAGATGTAATTTTTACATCAATTTTCACCAATTTTTGGAAAATTTGTGTTTTTTGTGCCTAAAATGAGCAACGTAATTGGTTTTGAGGATTAATTTGAAGATCAAAGATGTTTTTGAAATGATTTTGGCCCTAACCCATCCAAAAATGTGAAATATCATATCCAAAAGTTGTAGAGTCAAATTTTGGAGGGATAAGGATGAAATAATGAAAGGAAGGGGGTATGCATGCTTTGAATATGAAAAGTGTACCTCCAAAATGGATAATGATGCAAATTTTGCAATGATTCGTCTTTTTGAGACAATTGGAAACTTCTTGGACGTGTTACATTAAACATCCCTGTCTGCGAATCATGAGAAATTTTTGTAACGAATGTGATCCTTTGGCATATTATTTTCTTGGAAAAGAAGGCTTGAAGGATATTAAATGTTATATATTGCGCGAATTTTTCATGCAAAGGGTTGGAAGAGTTTAAAAGGATCCTGGAAAACTAAAAATTTCACGGGAAAATCTGGGAAGAAGCCCATTCTCTGAGTGACCACCTGAGAAACTCATATAACTCTCTCTATATCAAATTTCAAATCATGTTAAGTTGGTTGCACATGTATAGCCATTAACAAGCTCTGAGATTGTTTTTAAAAACATTCCCCTCTTGATAAATCTGATCATTTTTTAGTTATTTTGTGTTGTCTTTGGGAAAAATATGTCAATGCTTATTTTTTAGAATGCATTTCAAATTTGTGTTTCTTGTTTCCTATTGTAGTCTTGTGTTTAAAATCTCTCTTGATCATATATGGTCTCATTTCTTGTGATAGTTTAGTGGCATTTGCAATATCACATTCAGAAGAGCTTTCATCTGATAAAGAGATAAACATATTTAAAATCACTTTACCTTCCTTGATTTTAGAGATTATTTGTAAACCTTTGGGTGAACCTTAAGTCATGATTTAATAGGGATTGTTAAATGCTTCATTGGTTCATTCTAACTCAAGCTTGTGATCAAAGATTATGTGGAAAAGTACATATATGGGCCTCCATTTGATGCACATATCCTAGTTGAAGGGATGATTAACCATTTTGATACTTTCTATTGTTAAGTTTCTCCATATTTTGTTGAAATCCTCAAAGAGTCTGGCGGACCTTGGTTTGTCTTGTCTAAACTCCCACCCAAAAATCATTCAAAATAACTAATCCTACCCTATTTTACCCCTGTTTTGACTTCTATACCCACTGAAGATCAAAATGCATTTGCTAAAGTATGTAGAATAGATCAGGATTTCAAAATGTCTTCAATAACCCTTGCCTTGCATTGAAAGTATCTCCATAATCTAGAAGCAACAACTTGTGAAAGTTAGATTTGGAGTGTTAATCATATTTTCCCAAGGCCATTTTCATACTATTTGCACAAATTGAGGGATATCTTCATCTCCTTCACCATTTGAGGGTTACAAAATAGGTTCTCATACCTTGGTTGAAAGGCACAACCTAAAATAGTTAGGACAAGATTAAGTCTTATTTGAGTGCTATCCATCTCTCCACAAATCTAAGTGCAAGTTAGATCATATCCCCGGCTACAAAAAAACACACACCATGATCCATATATCTTCATAATTTATGTCATAGCTTTGATGCTGCTCATACTGAAAAGGAGAACAAATTTGGGTACCAACACCAGTGGTGCTGCATTTGTCGGGACATTATTCAATATTTCAGTGTTTTAGATCCCTGGTAATACTTCTTATGTGATTTATGTGCAATTACAAATCTAAGCATCATCTTCTAATCAGATTTATAAGGCTGGAATGAAGAGTAGAGTTTTGAGTTTGATATTTTCAAGTGTCTCCAATTTGTTGCCTCAAACTTTGCACCATAGTTGAAAATTTGAGTAAAGAATATCAAATCTGTTAAAACTTTGCATAGTGCTGATATTTACAAGTCATTTGATAAATATTCATAGTGCATTTTCACAAACTAGGGTGAAAGTCCTTAGTGGCGACTCCTTGCTGTTATAATTTTGATAAATACCAGTACCTTATCATACATTAAGTGAAGTTTGTCACATAAAATCTGCAAACCTGGAAGGAAGAAGATCTCTCTTCAGGAGGGACCCAAGTAGAAAGTTATTTCAAGAATTGGGAAAGACAGTTTTAGAGGAAAGAAAAGTTTGGAAGGTTGTTGAAGGTTAGACATCAAGCAAAGGAATATCCATTAGTGAGAGAGATTAGCCTTTAATAGAGGATTATCACTCTTCTTCCAGTGATTCTGATTCAAGCAATCTTCTCATAAACTTGTTTACTTCAACTAGTGAAGGTCCTTCTACTGTACCTGGTGAGTTCCTTTTTCAAACTGCACCTGTGTGTTTCAATTCTAGTAAAACTTTCCAATAAAATTAGCACCTAGAGAATACCAATCTTGTGAACCACATTCTTGAGCCCTAAAGACCTCACACTCCTCATCAGCTTGTGTCACCCCCAAGATCACCTCCACTAGACAACATGGCTCAACCTCCACCTAGGCCTCCATTTGTGGTCAATACCTTTGGCCCAATAAATTTTAGGGGAATGGCTGGTTATCCTAATGTTGTGCCTCAGGATGTTAGAAGTAGATTGCCAAAGTTCCAAGGGAATAATGCCATAACAGGTGATCAACATTTGAAACTCTTTATTAATATGATGGAGGATTTTGAAATTGGATTTGAGGATGTGTACATTAAATTGTTCATTCATACACTAGAAGAGGATGCTAGGGATTGGTACAAGGCTTTACCTAATAATTCTATTGATTCATGGACTGAAATGCAGAATGCATTCAGATTGCAATATGGTGACAAAACTGATCCTAGGTTTCTCTTATCTGAGTTTGAAAATATCAAGAATAACCCCAATGAATTAGTTCATGACTTTAACACAAGGTTTAACAAAACTTTGAGAAGGATGTTTGTTAATTTGAGGCCATGTGATGAGTCATGCTTGATCAAATATGTAGATGCATTTGACAAGAAAGCAGCCTATTACCTAAGAGATAAGAACCCTACCAATTTAAGGCAGGCCTTTACCATGGCATTGCAAATTGAAAATAACATTAAGGCCATAGGAAACATCTCAAGAGAGATGGTGTAAAGTTGATAAACCCTGAAAAACCTCAAGCTAGCAAGGGTGTTGATTTGGAGGAGGTTGTGAAAACTTTGGCAAGGGCTGTCAAAGAAATCTCATACAAGTTAGCTCGGGCTAGAGAAGGGAATTGGGTAGACTTCACAAGGTCAACAAAAAGCACAAAACCATGACAGATTTTCCAATCATCCTAGGGATGATTAGAGATCTGATTATAGAGGGAAAGGACCCATGGGGTCTACAAATAGACAACCTCAAGCACGTGAAGGAAGATTGTTACCTGATCCCCTAACTATTAGGGTTGTTGTTGTTGAGGAATTTGTTGATATTGATTGGTGTGATAGGTGTTTCCTACCCCATCCTCCATGTGAAGTGGACCAGTAAGATGGTGAAACTAATAATGATGATGGTAATGATGATGATATCTACATGGTGGGTTTTTCTTTAGGCTCACAACAAGGAGCAACATCAACTGAGGTAATAAGTGCAAGGACAGCTCTACAACCTTTTGGAATTGCATCAAATGGGTACAAGTCCTTCTTCCCTTTCATACTCTTGAGGTAGATGTAGTGCAAGCTTTTGAGATTCCTAACAATGACTTTGAATACTTAAGAGCTTTTATGATTAAGAAGTATGATGGTGGTATCCCTTTGGAGGAAGATAGATAATTGTTAATGAATGTTGTTATGGATCAAGAGAAGGAGTATAACACTAGGAGAAAGGTTGTTAAGGGAGTTGGGCCTCAAACCAAACCTAAAACACCCTTTCTTACAAGTATTCCCAAAGAAGCTCTTAGAAGAGAAACACTTGCCAAAAGCTCTGTTGTCCCAGGTAAAACTTTCAGTCCTCCTCATGCCCAAGATGCCAAGAATCCCATGCCATCTAATGAATATGTTTGTTTCCCTTCTAATGTTGCCTTGCTAAAGAATGTTCCCTATGACATAGCCCAAGTATTGAGCCAAATCAAAGTGAGTTTTCCAATCATTGAGTTACTTAGGATTCCTGAGCACAAGAAGAGAGCATTTGAGTACTTGGGATTGAAGGAGGAGAAGAGTACCCCAAGCAGAAAAGTAAACGTTGTTGAAACTCCTCCTCGAGATCATTGCAAACCTTGAAAAACCACCAACATGTAGAGGATCTTGGAGAAAGCTTTGAGGTATACTTGGGGACATCCTTATTTGATTCCCAATTGAATGTTGATCCATTCTTTACAACTTTGTTTATAAAGGATAGACTACTTCAAAATTGTATGTTTGATTTCAACGCATCATGCAATGTCATGCCTCTAGAAGTCATGAATGAGTTGGATATCAAAGTGACAATAGCCTATGGAAATTTTATTGCCATGGAGTCAAGAGAAGTGTCGGTAGTTGGTTGTGTGAAGGGTTTTGTGGTACAACTTGCAACCTATCCGGGTAAGAATTTGAAACTTGATGTTGTGATTGTTGATTACCCGCCAAATGGGGTATGTTATTATCAAGGAAATGGGCTACAAGTGTTGGTGGGAGTTTCCAAATGGACATGTCTTATGCCACTATCCCCATTAAAGGAAACTTAGTAAAGTTATATGGAGAGAAAAAGATGTTGCACCTTATTGAAGACCCAAACAATGCATCTTATGAAGTTTTGCAGGCAGATGTTAGTACTGATCACTTTGTGAGTTTTGTGGATTTCAGGGAGTATGAAGTTGTTAAAAACATATCTCCTAAGTATGTTGTTTTTCTAGAAATTTGGTCCTTGATTTATCCTTGAAAAATGTTAAAAGGTTTGACCTGAACATAATGGAGGAGCTTCAAAGAAACTAGATGGTTTACAAATTAAACAAAGAAGAAAAAGAGGTATATTTCCAGTTGCTAAAAACATATCAGAACCTCTTGGCATGGTCATATCCAGCATGGAGGAAATTTGGGGTTTCCCCTTGATTTTTTTCTTTGAATCAAGGTTTGCTTACCAACTTGTACAGTGTATAGTGTTTGGCTTTTGCTCTGTTTTTGGTGTTTTGTCAGTTCATGGTTTTCCTTGGTGTGTGGCAGCCATTTTTGTTAGTTTCTTAGCTAGTTTTTTGGTGGCTTTGGCTCATGACTCCATTTTCCCAATGGATTATTTTGGCACTTGGTCTACTTTTGTTCTTGTGGCACTCACTGGGAGTGCCCATCCCTAAGCAGGAGCCGATGTTGGTGCCCATTTTGATCCTCTACCATTTTTCCATGTTTCCCCTTTGCTCTTTGTGCTCTAAAATGTTTTTTCCTCATGAAATCGATGATGTGAAGTTATAGCTCCATTCTTGTGCATTGGATTGTTTACAAACTCATTACCTTTCCCTAATTTTGCCCATTCAAATGCCTCTGTCATTTTTCCCATGTTTTCCCAGCCTTTGGAGCTTGAAATTGTTCATTTTATACTTATTTTCCCTCAAAAATACCTTACCATGGTCGTAAATTGCTTTGAATCACTTTCCATTTGTCCTTTGATCAAAAATTTCTTCACCCACGAAGAAAAATTGATTTTGGGCATCACTGGCAATTTCTGCATTTTTTAACGGTCATGCGGGCATCCTTTACCTATCAAATTTTAGCTCAAAAATCTTCTCCTACGTGGCCATTTGTGATTGAACAAGATTCGGTGTGTCGCTTGAGCAACTTAGCATTTTTTGTGTTTTTGGAAAAATGTGCAAGTTGCTCCCGCAGCTCCGCAGGCCCAGAGGAGGTACATGTGTCGTAGGCAGAGTGAAGGCAGATGGGCGGGTCATTTTTTGCCTTAGGGCACTTGAGAAAATTCTTGGAAAAAAAGAAAATCACCTAAGGACCGCATCCAATCAGAGGAGGACAAGTGGCAAGCAGGGAGATGGAAAGGCGAAGGAGTTTGATATTTTTCGGCCTTTGGTGAAAAAGAGTTAAAGTATAAAATTAGACCGCAAACTCGCAGCCAATGGGATGAAGACATGTGTCAACATCAGAGCACAGGGCGGGGAGGTGGGCCTTTAGAGGCAAGTTGTATTTTTAGCCTCTAGTTATCAAAAGGGTAAAATCATTAAATGGACAGCGAGCCCGAAGGTAAAAAGTCAAGATTCATCTGAGGAGTCAATGGCGGAGGTGCGGGATGGCAGAGGAAATATTAAAAAATTTCCTTTGCAGAATATGATTAAAATATGAAATAAGAGAAGCTGTCTCGTAGCCAATCAGTTGAGGACACATGTCCTATAGGAGGGCGAGAGCCGCGGAGGAAAAATGGAAAATTTTCCTTTTTCCAAAAAGAGGCAAAATGTTTAAAATTGAGCCGCGACTCCGTATCCAATCATATTACACCACGTGTCAGGGACAGAATCAAAGGTGTGGGTCTATGGGTATAATTTGAAAAATTCTCCTTTTTCCAAAAAAGGTGGAAATGTGTAGAATAGAGCCATGATTTCGTTGGGACACGTGTTAAGCTCATTTTCAAAGGGCAAAGGGGCAGAGAAAAATGTCAAATTTTTACATTTTTCCAAAAGTGTTAAAATGTCAAAAAGTGATCCCAAGCCCATTTCCAATCACATTATGACACGTGGAGGGCTCAAATTAAAGGATAAAGGAAGATCAACGGTAACTGTGCATTTTTCAGTTTGGCCGCCATTTGAGCTCCAGGAAGCTTGGAGATGTGATTTTTGCATCAATTTTCACCAATTTTTGGCAAATTCATGTCATTTGTGCCTGCAAGGACCAATGCAATTGGTTTTGAGGATCAATTTGAAGATCAGAGATGTTTTTGAAATGATTTTTGCCCTAACTCATCTAAAAACGTGAAATATCATATCCAAAAGTTGCAGAGTCAAATTTTGGAGGGATAAGGATGAAATAATGAAAGGAAGGGGGTATGCATGCTTTGAAGATGAAAAATGTGCCTCCACAATGGATAATGATGTGAATTTTATAATGGTTCATATCTTTTTGAGACAACTGGTAACTTTTTGGACGTGTTCTATTAAACATCCTTGTTTGCGAATCGTGAGAAATTTTTGTAACAAATTTGATCCTTTAGCATATTCTTTTCTTGAGAAAGAAAGCTCGAAGGAGATTGAATGCTATATATTGCATGAATTTATCATGCAAAGGGTTGGAAGAGTTTAAAAGAAGCATGGAAAACTAAAAATTTATGGGAAAATCTTGGAAGAAACCCATTCTACGAGTGACCACTGAGAAACTCATATAACTCTCTCTGTATCAGATTTTAAATCATGTTATGTTGGTTGCACATGTATAGCCATTAACAAGCTACGAGATTGTTTTTAAAAACATTCCCTTTGATAAATCTGATCATTTTTGAGTTATTATGTGTTGTCTTTGGGAAAATATGTGAATGCTTACATTTGAGAATGCATTTCAAATTTGTGTTTCTTGTTTCCTATTGCAATCTTGTGTTTAAAATCTCTCTTGATCATACATGGTCTCATTTCTTGTGATAGTTTAGTGACATTTGCAATTTCATATTCAGAAGAGCTTTCATCTAATAAAGAGATAAACAAATTTAAAATCACTTTACCTTCCTTGATTTCAGAGATTGTTTGTAAACCTTTGGGTGCACCTTAGGTCATGATTTAATAGTGATTGCTAAATTCTTCATTGGTTCATTCTAACTCAAGATTTTGTGATAGATGATCAAATATTGTGTGGAAAATTACATATATGGGCCTCCATTTGATGCACATATCCTGGTTGAAGGGATGATTAACCATTTTGATACTTTCTGCTGTTAAGTTTCTCCATATTTTACTTAAATCCTCAAAGAGTCTGCGAGACCTTGGTTTGTCTTGTCTAAACTCCCACCCAAAAATCATTCAAAACAACTAATCCTACCTGTTTTACCCTGTTTTGACCTCTATACCCTCGAGAAGATCAAAATCCATTTACTAAAGTATGCATAACAGATCAAGATTTCAAAATATCTTCAAGATAACCCTTGCCTTGCATTGAAAGTATCTCCATAATATGGAAGTGACAACTTGTGAAAGTCAGATTTGGAGTGTTAATCATATTTTCCCAAGGCCCTTTTCATACTATTTGCACAAGTTGAGGGATATCTTCATCTCCTTCACCATTTAAGGGTTATAAAATAGGTTCTCTTACCTTGGTTGAAAGGCACAACATAAACAGATTAGGACAAGATTAAGTCCTATTTGAGTGCTTTATCCATCTCTCCACAAATCTAAGTGTCGGTTAGATCATATCCCCGGCCTACAAAAGGACACACACCATGATCCATCTGTCTTCAAGCTTCATGCCATATATTTGACATTGCTCGAGACTAAAAAGGAGAACAAATTTGGGTACCAACATGTACCATACATTAATTACCTTATATGAACTGAGCCGTAAAGTATTATAGGTTCTATGTGGATATACAAAGTAAAATATAATGTTGATGGTAGTATTAAAAAACATAAAGCTTAACTTTTTGCTAGAGGTTTCACTCAGAAACCTGGTATTGATTATGTTGAGACATTTTCTATTGCTAAAATGAGTACTATTAGGGCCTTATTTGCAATTGCCGCTCAATTTGGGTGGGAAATCCACCAAATGGATAAAAAAACTTTTGGAATTATGATTTAAAAGAAGAATTTTACATGTTTTAACCTAAAGGATTTGAAGAAACTAGTAAAGAAAAATATGTTTGTAAGTTGAGAAATCCTTGTATGGTTTAAAACAAGATCTTAAAGCTTGGTATGTGAAAATTGTTTCCTTCTTTAAACTATTAGGTTTTGTTAATTGTTCTTCTAACAATGATATATTCATTAAGAAATAAGGCTCACATATTATCATTATATGTATATATATGTTGATGATTTGCTTATGTTTGGTGACAATTCTGATTTAATTCATAGGATTAAAGAGAAATTGAAGCAATCTTGTGAAATGAATGAGTTAGGTCTCTCACATCATGTTATTTTTATGACTATATTTCATTCTATTGTTATTTTTCAAAACACAATATGCAACCATTGTATTGAAAAAGTTTCTTATGATTGATTGTAAACCATTTTCTACTTTAATGGAAGTTGGAATAAATATTGATCCTAAATCTGCATATGAAAAAGGTTGATCTTATTTTATATACGATGTTAGTTGATAGTTTGATTTATCTAACTATAACTAGATCAAATATTTCCTATACAGTAGGAATTACTTCAAGGTTTATGCAAGAACCTTTTTAGAGATCATTGGAATCTTGCAAAAAGAATTTTTAGATATATTAAAGGAACAATCAATTATGGGTTACATTATACTAAGAATGAAAATGCTATCTTATATGGATTTTGTGATTCTAACCATACTGATGTTGTGTTATAACATATATTGGATATGTGTTCAAGTTTTTGGTGTATGAAGCTGTTGTCTAAAATAAGCTCATGCTTAATTTTGGTCAACTAACACCATTTTCCCCCTTTTAGTGCTTCAATCTGATTTTTTACATATTTTAATTACTTAATGATTCCCAAAAGCATCTTCATCAGATAGTAAATTTCTTCCCCTTTCCGAAAATATAAAGAAGTCCTTCTAACTCTTCATATTTTGCAAGTTATGGGCACAGGGGATTTTTTTGCAAATTTTCCAATTTCGGGCTTGGGGGCTTGGGGGGATTTTTTTGCAAATTTTCCAATTTCGGGCTTGGGGGCCTGGGGGATTGTTTTTTTTTACAAATTTTCCAATTTTGGGCTTGGGGGCATGGGGGATTTTTTTGCAAATTTTCCAATTTCGGGCTTGGGGTGGGGATTTTTTTACAAATTTTCAATTTCGAGCTTGGGGAGTGCAGGGAAATTTTTAGCAAATTTTGAATTTCGAGCTTGGGGCCTATGGGATTTTTTGCAAATTTTCCAATTTTGGTCTTGGGGGCTTGGGGGATTTTTTTGCAAATTTTCCAATTTCAAGCTTGGGGGCCTAGGGGGAATTGTTTTTTGATAAATTTTCCAATTTCGGGCTTGGGGGCCTAGGGGGATTTTTTTGCAAATTTTCCAATTTCGGGCTTGGGGCCTAGGGGATTTTTTTTTGCAAATTTTCCAATTTCGGGCTTGGGGGCCTAGGGGATTTTTTAGCAAATTTTCCAATTTTGGGCTTGGGGGCCTGGGGATTTTTTTGCAAATTTTCCAATTTCGGGCTTGGGGCCCATTTTGCAAATTTGCATTTTTGCCATTTCTTGTGTGGATTAATGCAAATTTTCAAATGGGCATAACTTTTGACCCAGTGCTCAAAATTCAACAAACTTTATATCATTGGAAAGGTATCAACATCCTCTACGCCATGGAAGCCTAAAATTTTAATTTTGGTAGGGTTAGGTGGGTGAAAAATAGGAAAACATACTGAGATCCAAAAAGTGCAGTTCTAGGCATCCTAATCACCGATTTTAATACAAAGTATGGTCTGATTTCTTATCCAGAAGCTAGAGTACATTGGGGAATGGATTTTCAGAGGTTCCCATGAATTTTTAGATCATTTAATGAATGTTGTTGGTGGGTGGGAGAAAAAATCTGAGTTTCTCTTCTTTCTCTCTTCCTCCACAATTCTATATATTGTAAACACTTCTCATTTGAGAGGGGATATGAAAGAGAGATTCGTGAGAACCGATGTCGAAAAGTGATGCACCACAACGAAGTTTCACTCCGATGGTAACCTCAAGCCAACGTAATATGCAAGATTCAAAACAATGGAAAGAATATTGCAAGTAAGAAGAATGGGTCTACTCATGCTCATAGATCGAAAAATAGGAAGTACAAATAGGGGTCTTTGTGTAACCCCTATGCCTAAACATGGAAAGAAATCAATGACGCCACCGACGCATATGACATTGGTGACCGCGCATATGACGCCACTAGAAGAGGAGTTACAATTCCAAATAAGGAATGTAACTCCTATGATCGATGTGACGCAAATGACAATGTCGAGATTCTATGACAAAAATCGACACTTGTCATTTGACTTCCTAAGACCTATGACTCTCCCAAGGCAAGATGACTCACCTAGGTGATGTGGACGATGACTGGAAATTCACACACACCAACACCCCCCCTTCATTGAAGCCGAGGAAGAGGTCAAGGTAAGCCAGAACAGAAAAAGAAGACTCCCCTAGACAACTAAGAAAGATGTGTCAATGGGCCCCGAAGCAACTAAAGGCCTGATAAGGTGCCCATGTACAAACAACATCTTTCTAGAAAGAAGAAGAGGAGAAGAGAGAAAAAAAGGAGCACTATCCAGCTCCCCCAGAAGATGATTTTGATGGACTCCTAATGAATCTGAAGGAACCAAAGGTCGGTGATCAGAAGGAGGAGGAACATGGAGAGTGCCGGAAGGTGGCCCAATATGAGAAGGAGATAATATATCAAGAGAAGCGGTGACAATCCTGTCAATCTCCATAAGGTGAGAGTCTGCAAATATAGATATATCATCAAGAGAGCCCTGAAGGGGCAAATGAACCTGCTGTAGTGGAGAGTCAGTGGAAGCTGGTGGGATGGCAACTCTGATCTCGGAAGAGGCAGTAGGTTGAAGAAGATGCTGCACTGTGATGTCGGTATCCTCGAGCATATCATCCAAGTCTGAGTCAAAGAAATCAATGTCCTGTTGTGGAGGATTATAAGAACCCTTTGAGGAAGCAATCTCGAAGTCTCTAGAAGCAACAGGGGATGGCAGAATCTCCAGGCTAGAATCAACTGAATCAGTGGATGCTCGTGATGGGGAAAACCTGAGATCCAAGGCAGTATGGTGCACAGGAGAGAATTCAACCAAAGAGTCTTGTGGAGGAGAGTCACTAGAAACTATGATAGGAGCAATACTAAGTTCTGAAGGAGCATGCACAGAAATATGTGTGGGCTGCCCTTCATAAGAAAAAGTATCAGTGAACTCACTTTCCTCCATGGATGCAAGATCATCAGAAGATCCATAACCAGATGAAGGAGGATCAAAATCTCCATGAAAATTTTGAATGAAGATCCAAGCTCTGTGCGCAGACTCGGTGAATTCTAAACGACGTTGAAGGTCCTCGGTATAGTAAGACAAAGAAGCCCGTATGTCATATCATTCTCGTTCAACCAATTTTGGTGACGAATGCGGTCAATAGGTTCAGGTGCCAACCCAAGAAGATGTGGTAACAGATTGTACATAATACAATGATCGAGTATCCCACTCTTCCATTGTAGGTAGTTTCCTGGTCCTAGTTGAACAACAGAGCGATGAAATTCAATGTCCATGATGAGAGGAGCCTCCAAGGAACACAAGATTAACCCCCTTTTGGCACTTTATAATTCAGTGTGTTGATTACAACCAGATGCGACTGTGTTCAAGAACCAGTTTGTCACTCACCTTGCAATTAGCGTAATAACGCGCAATGGTGGAGACAACAATCAAGGTTCGTAGGGCGCAACAGATTGACACTGCAAGCAAGCACAGAAAGAGAGAAGTAAGAGGGGGAAGAAAGAGCTTTGTGAGAAACAGCGTCTCACATCACACAAAATAATCCCTTTGTTGTAAGACTGTGGCGGACGCGCTCACAAGTCCAAAAAAGGAATACAAAGCTCAAGAAAAAATGAGCTGAATTAAGCAATACAAAGACACCCCCCCAGAATGCGGCACTTTATAAAATTAGTGTGTTTACAAAACTAATGATCCCATCATCTAGAGTGTGAAAAAACATGCAACTTTGACTAAAGAAGTGCTCAAAACTGAGCAACGAGTCAAAAGTTATAGCAAAAACCAATTCCCGCAACTGATGAGGAAAAAGCCAATAAGCCTGCAAACGGATTAAAAAAGTGCCCTAAACGCATGCAAAGGGTGTCGTATGTATGCTCATTGGAAATGGCAGAATTTGAGGTAGGGTTTGTTTGTATTGCGAGGGGGGATTAGCCACCTGCCAATCCCGGACCTCACCCTTCGTCTTCGGCACTCGACGGAAGGTTAATAAAACAAGCCAAAAAACTTACAATGCCAATAAAATGTAATGTTTTTACCTTATACCTTTTAAAAATAATGAAACAACACGTTTTTTAGAAGAGTGATAAGATAAAAAGAATGCAACCACGTTTTTTTAAGAAAAGTGAATAAAAAACGTATTTTAAGAGAGATATTACCTGGCAGCGGACTGAGAAAGCCACGTGGGGATGAAAGGCAGGTAAAAAGAGATAATTTAGTGACTGTCCACTGTAGGAAAAATGCCCAGTACGTAAAACGTAGTAACATGCAAAAACACCCTTGACAGCCCAAAAAAATGCCTTAACAGTCCAAAAATGCCAGTACAGCGTGCAAAAACACAGGAAAGGAGAAAAAATGCCTTAGGACAGTTAAAAAAACACCTGGAACAGTTGAAAATGCAGCCAGGTGATAGAAAAATGCCTGAAGGAGGAGAAAAATGCTGCTGGACAGAAAAAACACCTGAGAGCAGAGAAAAAACACACAGAGGAGAGAAACGCCTGAAGGAGGAGAAAAATGCCTGCTGGACAGAAAAAATGCCTGTAGGTAGAGAAAAAACGCCTGACAGAGGAGAGAAACACCTGAAGGAGGAGAAAAACGCCTGCTGGACAGAAAAAACACCTGTAGGTAGAAAAAACACACACGATGAGGAGAGAAACGCTTTGAAGGAGAAGAAAAATGCCTGCTGGACTGAAAAAATGCGAGGTAGTGAAAACGCCTGCTAGCTCAGGGAAGACGTCCAAAGGGTAGGAAAATGCCCACGAGCACAGGGAAAACGGCCACAGGGGGAAAAAAACGCCCACGAGCACAAGGAAAATGCCCACGATCTCAGGAAAATGCCCACGAGCACAGCAACCAAAAAAACACCACGTTTAGATCCCACACAAAGGAAAAAACGAGGATGAAGAGCTTGCAAACCACGAACAGTCCAAGTGCAAGGTGAAACGAGGAAGAGAACCAAAGCCACGGTTGTACTCAAAGCAATGTAAGCAAGCCACGCCAAACAACGAGCTCTTCTTTTACCCTGCAGCTGAATCTGAACACAACCAGCAAGAAACACAAACAACCCAGAAACGACAGCCACAAAGATCTAGAAGTATCCAAAATACGATCTTAGCTGATAAGCAAACCAGCCAAATACCTTAACTTGCAACTGCTGAAACCTCAATATGAGGTGAGCAATAATTCCAAAATGATAATCGAAAAAAAACTTGCACACGAGGAAATAAGAAGAAACCAGAAGTAATAAACAAGCGAGAAACAAAGAATGCACGCCACGAAACCCGGCTCGATACCATGAAGAGAGATTTGCGAGAACCGATGTCGAAAAGCGATGCACCACAATGAATTTGCACTCGATGGTAACCTCAAGCCAACGCAATATGAAAGATTGAAACAATGGAAAGAAGATTGCAAGTAAGAAGAATGTGTCTACTCATGCTCATAGATCGAAAAATAGGAAGTACAAATAGGGTCTTTGTGTAACCCCCATGCCTAAACATGGAAAGAAATAAATGACGCCATGACGACGCATATGAGCGTTGGATCGACGCATATGATGCCACTAGAAGAGGAGTTACAATTCCAAATAAGGAATGTAACTCCTATGACGCATTGACACAAATGACAATGTCAGATTCTATGACAGAATCTGACACTTGTCATTTGACTTCCTAAGACCTATGACTCTCGCAAGGTGAGATGACTCACCTAGGTGATGTGGACGATGATTTGGACGATCGAGACACACCAACAGATATTCTCGAGATGTGGGGAAACTCTATAAAATTGGTTTCTCAACATCATTGAGCTCTGCAAACCCTCTCATGGGATCGTAAATGGAATTGTGCCTTTATTCTACAAATGTAATGGAGTGTGTATATTCATAGAAACAGTAAAATTTGTGTTTTTGGTGTTATCTCAACCCTTGCATTTATTTTATTGTACTCCCTTGCCTCTCTATTGTTGTTCTTAATTTCCTTTCATTTATAGGTTTATGATGTTGTGTTTTATGGATATTTGTTAGTGAATGTAGATTTGGGACTATGTCATAGCTGTTTGGCCTCTTCTAACTACATTTTTCTTCTCTACTCTCCCTCAGTATGATATTCCAGTCCTTTTCTTGGTGTTATCACCTCTTTAGCTTAGGATTTCATTTCTTTTTGCATCTTCTTAACCCTATCTCCTTGGAAAGGTAGAGTAGATTTTAGAGTAGATCCTCTACAAATTGTATGTGTACACCTGAATAGAGGAATAAAGAACTGGCCTTCATCTAGAGAGCTCTCTTGATTGTAAAATCCCACACTTTAGGAGAAGCTCCATGTTATGCACTCACACCTGCTGAGTCTCTACCCATCGAGTTGCAGACATTCAGGGGTGTTATGATTATGCATCAATAGTTCTGGCATGCCCAGTGGAATAAGAGGTCTTCATTTTAATTACAGCAAGATTGATGTGCACTTGTTGTAAGTTTTCAGCTTGTGAGAAGATTTGAATTGCACATCTAGCAACTCCAAGAGAGGTAGAATCCACTTTGGTTTCAGAGTCCAAGTTTGACAGATTCATGAGAATAATCCAAACAAGGTCAAGAACTAGAGAAGAGGTACTATTTATCTATTTTCCTTCATCCCCGAAAAAGAAAGGAGAGGAAGAAGAGCTCAAAGGTCTCTATCTCCACCAAACAGAACTTTGTCAACACCTCCACTTGGTAGGCCTTTCATTCAGTCAACTAGAGTTCTTCGACCAATCAGGATGGCACAACCCAATCCTTATGTCAACTTCACTGGCAGTATCCCACTTGCTCTCAATGCACAAAATCCAGTTCTAGTTGCAACATTGAAGAACATTCCATATTTCACTGGAGAGAACTAGAAAACTCGATTGACCACATCCAAGACATTGCAAATGTCTATGCAATTCACAAAATAACTGAAATGGAAATTTCTATTAAGTTATTGGCATCCTCCTTTAAAGGTAAATATTTTTAATGGTTGAAGCCTAACAACAAGGTCTATCCAAAATTGGGACCATTTGTGCACAGCTCTTCACAATCAATTTGGAGAAAAGGGGGATAATTTGTCTTTGTTGGAACAATTGAAAACTATTAAGAGGGCTCCTAATGAACAATTGATGGATTTCAACTTCAGATTTTAGAGGACATGGGATAGAATTCCAATGGCCATGAAACCAAAGTTGAAGGTGCTTTCCTATACTTCCTTAAAGCTTTAAATTATGATATTTTTATGATGATTCAATCCATAGGGGTATAACTTTACCCGCATGGCATATAACATTGCTATTAGAGCTGAAAATTTATTGATCCAAGCTATTAAACTTGCACCTATGCCACCTATGTCTCTATAACTATAATTAGGAGCTCTAAGCACTAGTCAAGCACCCACATTAGCTCCCATTCCTGCTCCAAGAAATTAGAATTCAACTGAAGCTTCTACTTCATCTTCTAGTACCTCAAATGAGCTCAAGAAGTCATGAAGAAACTATAAAATTTGGGTAATGAGTTGGTGACACTTAAGAGGCAAGCAAGCTCAAAATTTTAGACCTCCATATCAGCCTAACAGGCCACCCTTTCAAGCTGCAAATCAGAACCAAGTCAGGCCTCCTGCTAATAGACCATTCCAGCCTTACAATCCTAATGTTACATCCACATCTAGAGCTTTGGTACCAGTGCAAAATAACATGGCTCAGGAATATGACTGGTGTTTCCCATGCAATCAACCTCATAACTAGTCAATGTGTTTTAATGGTGCTTTGAATCAAGCCCTTATGGTAACAACAACGGGTGCGAGAACAAGAGACAGGCCAAGAAGGAAATCAACAGTAGGGAGCAACTCAACAAGACACACCTCCAAATGAGACCACACTTGTCAATTGGTAGGTTGAAGATTTATGTGGTATAAACCAAACACCTTCTCAAAGTGTAGCATCCAATACATGGTCCAAGAAAAGGAACATTGGAGAGGGAAAATCATCAAATTTAAGTGATCCACAACCCTCCATCACTCCACAAGGTGTTAGCAATCAAATTGTAGCTCCCAATGTGCAAGGTCAGCCCAAGCCACCTTCTAGATCAGCTCAAGTACCCGTTGTAACAGCCCATGTGCAAGAGAAGAATGTGTAAGGCAAGGGGAAGTAGAAAGATATCTCATCTCCATTCAACATCATTGAGAAGATGAAGAAAATGAATGTAAACATCTCAATGTGGGAATCATTGGCTATCCCAAGACAAAGAGACCTATTGCAAGCTGCTATGGAAAATTGGTCAGCATCAAATCAGCCACCTAATCAACAAGAAAAGGTGCTTACCAATGCATCTCAGCAAAGAGAAAATCAAGGAAGCCACCAAGGTAAGAATTTGAAGCCACCACCATTCTATATCTCATTGATCATAGGAGATAAGTTGGTACATAATTACATGATTGATTCGGGAGAAAGTAGCTCAGTTATGCCAAAATAGATAGCTGATCAATTGGGCCTTCAATATGAATTCATCTCTAAAGGTGTGGTGCAATTGGATGGGACAACAGTAACAATAGTTGGAGTAATCAAATATTTGAGCCTCACATTGCATGCATGTCCTAATGTGACCATTTTGCAAGATGTATCAGTCATAGACCTACCACCACTCTTTGCATTGTGCTTGTCAAGAGACTTCACTACCAAAATTGGAGGCTATTTGTCTATTGATTGGTCACACATGCTATTTAGAACAAGATATGGAGCTAAGGATATAATTATATCTGAGCCCATTGCAAACTTCCACATAGAGCCTCTTACACCAAGTCCAATCAATTCAAACTATTCAACTTTTGATCAGGAAGATCTCCCAAGCACTTATGAAGTAGATACTAAGGTTGGATGCATTCGGACTTAACTCTTGATGAATGGGCAAACAAAATACATGATTTTGACCCTTACAAATAAATGGAAGAATCTAAGTTAGGAGTCTATTGTTTGCATGAAGGGAATCATCCTCTCCCTAACATCACCAAGCTAGACCACAAGGATGATAATGAGGTATGGCAGTTATTCTTTGATGGCTCAAGGAGTAGACAAGGTGTAGGAGGAGGAGCTATGCTTATTTCACCTCAAGGTACAAAATATTATTCAACTTTCCATTTTCAATTTGCTTTCTCAAACAACACAACCGAGTATGAAGCCTTAATTCATGGATTGCACTGGGCAAGAAAGAGAGGTATTAATAATTTTCAAGTATTTAGTGATAGTGAGTTGATTGTGAACCAAGTTAGAGGACAAAATTTTGCCAAGAATGATCTTTTGAAGAATTACAAGAATCGGGTATGGGATCTTATTGAATATTTTGAAGCTTTTGGTATCAATTCCATCCCAAGAAAGAAGAATGAAACAACAGATAGACTAGCAGCAATTGGGGTTGCATTTGATGTTGTAGAAAGTATCAAGAGTGAGAAATATCAACTACATATTAAAGTGGTAGTGAGGCTAGTTGTTCCAGACAAAAACACAAGTTGGCAAGTCTTCGAGAATGATTAGCAAATTGTTAATTTTCTATAAGAAGAAATTGAGTTCTCCTTAGAAACCAAGACAAATTGGAAGAGCAATATGATGACCAAATGGTGCACAGTGAGAACTAACAAATTACCAAAAGGTCTTATAACTTTGGATTCAATCTTGAACCCATATGTTCAATTCCGGAAGGAGAAGGAAAACATTCAGGTAAAGGGTGAAGATTCAAAGCCCATTTCGGTAGATGAAGGAAAGACATTGCAATTTGGCAAAGTAAGTACCCCACAAGAAAAATATGAACTTGTTCGACTTTTTCAAGAATTCCTAGATGTCTTTGCTTGGAATTACAAGTATTTAAGAGGTTTCAACCGAAGATTGGCTGAGCATACAATTGAATTAAATTGTGAATCTAAGCCTATCAGACAGAAGCAAAGGCTAGTGAATCCTCACATTGAACCTCTGATGAGGAAGGAGTTGAACAAGATGATTGAGGCTAGCATCATCTTCCCTATCAAATATTCATATATGGGTTACAAACTTGGTGCCGGTGAGGAAAAGAAATGGAGAAATCAAATTGTGTGTAGACTTTCGTGATCTAAATAGAGAATCACTCAAGGATCACTACCCACTTCCTTCAATGGAACAAATCTTGTAGGTTGTAGCTAGTTCTGAAAGGTTTTCATTGTTAGATGGCTACTCAGGCTATAATCAGATAATGGTGAAATAAGAATATTAGTTCAAGATATCATTCACTACGAAATGGGGTACATATGCTTACAAGAAGATGCCATTTGGATTGTCAAATGTCGGGGCAACATTTCAATGAGCCATGGATATGGCATTCAAAGGCTTAATCAACAAGATAGTGTTGGTGTATCTAGATGATATCACCATCTTCTCAAAGAATGTAGTAGACCACCTCTTTCACCTCAGGAAATTATTTCAAAGATGTAGAAGATTCAAAGTGTCATTGAATCCAAAGAAGTGTGTATTCTTGGCACACGAGGGAAAATTTTTGGGCCATATTGTCTCAAGAGAAGGGTTAATAATTGATCTGAAAGAGTTGAAGCCATCCAAACACTTCCATTGCCACACCATAAGAAATATCTCCAAAGCTTCTTGGGAAGGATAAATTTTTTCTGCAGATTTGTGCCTGATTTTGCCACTCTTGTGAAGCCTTTAACAATGATGTTAAAGAAGAGTCTTGCATTTAAATGGATAGCATAAGGAAAAGAGAGTTTTGAGGCTATCAAGCATGCAATATCACAAGCTCCAACTCTTATCAACCCAGACTTCTCAAAGGACTTCATGTTATATGTTTTGGAGGATTAAGCACAATCTTAGCTATCTTGGTACAGCTAAATAGAGAAGGATCAGAATAGCCCATAACATTATTCAATCAGAGCCTAGAAGATTACAAAGTAAGGTATTCTTTTATTGAAAATCATGTCCTTGTTGTCATTAGGAGTTTGAAGAAGTTTAGACACTTGGTCTCAAACAAAAAGATTCAACTACTAGTGTCTCATGCTGGTGTCAAGGACTTTCTCCTAAACAAGGACTTGAATGAGAAGAGAGCAGGTTGGATCACCCATGTAATGGAGTATGATATTGAAATCAAGGTGACCAAGCTAGTTCATGGCAAAGGTTTGTGTGAGCAGATCACTTCCAAACAACATGATGAATCAAAAGGAGAAGAAGAGGTTGTCCTACTACTACAGAATGATCAAGAACAACCAGCTAATGATGCACCCATTCCATGTTGGACTCAAGACTTAGTGCATTATCTCCAAACAAGTTTTTGCCCTCTAGAAATAAGAAAAGAAAAGAGGAGATACTTCAGATTGCAAGCCATTCCATATGCACTTATTGATGGTGTCTTGTTCAAGAAAGACATCAATAGTGTTCTGTTGAGATGCATTGAAACATGTCAAGTTGGGAAGATATTACATGAGTTCCATGATAGAGAAGTAGGAGGCCACTTTGCTCCATGAGTAACAACTCTCAAAATCATGAAGGTTGGTTACTATTAGCCTACGGTGTTTAGTGATTTCTACTCATGGATCAAGAAATGCAAGAAGTGTGCATTCTTCACAAGCAAAGAAAGGTTAGCATGCCCCTTCATACAATTTCAGTAGATCATCCATTCAACTACAATGGGATTATACTTCATTAGAGTGGTTAACCCAAATTCAATTCAAGGCCAGAAGTGGATACTTACGGCAAAAGACTATTTCACCAAGTGGACTGAAGCAGTGGCACTTAAGGAGGCAAATGAATCTAATATCTTGGATTTCTATGAAGGGATAGTCACTAGGTTTGGAGTCCTTGTCATTATCATATCAGATAATGTATTGGAATTTCTTGGTACAAAGATCACCGAATGGGCCATCAAGAATGATGTATACCTCAGCACTTCATCAAACTATTAGCCTCAAGGTAATGGCCAAGAAAAGTCCACAAACAAAAACTTACTAAGAATCATCAGAAGGACTCTTGATAAGAATCAGAGAACTTAGCATGCAAAGCTCAAATCAGCTCTATGGGATGATAGGATCACACCCAAGAGGTCTACATGCAGCTCTCCATTCAAGCTTATATACGGAAAAGAAGTAGTTCTACCTATATCACTTGAGTTTCCGGAATTGGAACTCATGAAACTAGTTGGAACTAGCTGAATTTGGACCCATGGAAATCAGGTATGCAGAGCTAATGGAACTAGAAGAAGCAAGAGAACATGCAATGTAGACTATGGAGAAGGATAAAGAATTGATCAAAAGAGCTTTGACAAGAAAGCTAAGGCAGGACATTCCAAGTTGGAGACTTGGTACTGAAGTGGGATGTTGATCGTGCAAAGCTAGGAAAGCATTCCAAGTTTGATGCCATATGGAGTGGCCCATACATGATCACCAAATGCAAAGGTAGCAATGCCTTCCGGATGGCTAAATTGGGTGGTGAAGAATTACAGATTCCATTCAATGGGATCTATCTCAAACAGTGCTACTAAAAGGATAATTTCTCACCTTGTACATATTAGTCTAGGATTTCCAATTTCTCCAAGTGCTTGTGCACATTGTTGTTGTTGTTAGAATAGGTTTCATTTCCCTAAGTGCTGGTGCACATGCTCTATTTATTCTGGTGTATGCTTGTATATAGTTCATCTCACTCCTGGAAGACACTTGCAGCCATAAGAGAATCAAATCAACAGAGTATCCATATCGGAGTAGGTTTGGATGTTTTCATTACACTCCAACAGATCAGATTTGTAGAAGATCAATGAGGGAAAAGCTTCCAAGTTTCAAGAAATTTTCTACTCTCACAAACCTCGACTTCAAGGTCTTCTTACAAAGGATGAGAGTGCAAGTAGTGGAAGGCAATCCCAGATCAGATATGAGACTACCAAGAAGACTCCATGCCCAATGGATTGCTATAGGCAATGGCCATATTTCATCTGACAGGAAGATAACCCCGCTGAGTCGCCAAATTGTTGTCCAAAATAAGCTCATGCTTAATTTTGGTCAACTAACACCATTTTCCCCCTTTTAGTGCTTCAATATAATTTTTTACATATTTTAAGTACTTAAGGATTCCCGAAAGCATCTTCATCAGATAGGAAATTTCTTCCCCTTTCCGAAAATATAAAGAAGTCCTTCTAACTCTTCATATTTTTCAAGTTACGGGCCTGGGGATTTTTTTACAAATTTTCCAATTTCGGGCTTGGGGGCCTGGGGATTTTTTTGCAAATTTTCCAATTTCGAGCTTGGGGGCTTGGGGATTTTTTTGCAAATTTTCCAATTTTGGGCTTGGGGGCCTGGGGGAATTTTTTTACAAATTTTCCAATTTCGGGCTTGGGGGCCTAGGGGATTTTTCATAAATTTTCCAATTTCGGGCTTGGGGCCCATTTTGCAAATTTGCATTTTTGCCATTTCTTGTGCGGATTAATGCAAATTTTCAAATGGGCATAACTTTTGACCAGTCGTGCTCGAAATTTAACAAAATTTATATTATTGGAAAGGTCTTGACATCCTCTATGCCATGGAAGCCTGAAATTTTAATTTTGGTAGGGTTATGTGGGTGAAAAATAGGAAAACGTACTCGGCTCCAAAAAGTGTAGTTCTAGGCATCCCAATCACCGATTTTAATACAGTATGGTCTGATTTCTTCTCCAGCAAGCTAGAGTACATTGGGGAATGGATTTTCAGAGGTGCCCATGACTTTTCCAGATCATTTAATGAATGTTGTTGGTGGGTGGGAGCAAAAATCCAAGTTTCTCTTCTTTCTCTCTTCCCTCCACAATTCTATATATTGTAAACACTTCTCATTTGAGAGGGGATATTCTGGGATGTGGGGAAACTTTGTAAAATTGGTTTCTCAACACCATTGAGCTACAAACCCTCTCATGGGCTCTGTAAATGAAATTGTGCCTTTATTCTACAAATGTAATGGACTGTGTATATTCATGGAACAGTAAAATTTGTGTTTGTGGTGTTATCTCAACCCTTGCATTTATTTTATTGTACTCCCTTGCCTCTCTATTGTTGTTGTTCTATTTTTGTGCATATTTCCTTTCATTTACAGGTTTATGATGTTGTGTTTTATGGAGATTTGTTGGTGAATGTAGATTTGGGACTGTGTCACAGTTGTTTGGCCTCTTCCAACTACATTTTTCTTCTCTACTCTCCCTCAGTAGGATATTCCAGTCCTTTTCTTGGTGCTATCACCTCTTTAGCTTAGGATTTCTTTTCTTTTGCATCTTCTTAACCCTGTCTCCTTGGCAAGTTAGAGTATATTTTAGAGTATATCCTCTGCAAATTGTATGTGTGCACCTAAACAGAGGAATAAGAACCGGCCTTCATCCGGAGAGCTCTCCCGATTGTAAAGTCCCACACTTTGGGAGAAGCTCCATGTTATGCAATCACACTAGGAGTCTCAACCCATTGAGTTGCTAGACATTCAGGGGTGTTATGATTACGCATCAATAGGAACCATTACTTGGAAAAAAATACAATCAAAAGTCTCCATTTCTTTTACTGATGCAGAGAAGTACAATAGAAGAAGTAAAGAATCCATGTGGCTACAACGGTTGTTGGTAGAGATAAATATGGAAGCTAAAGGAAGTATTTCTCTTCTATGTGGTGGTTAGAGTTGTATTACTCTTGATTAAGAATCGATTCAAAGCATCGAGAGGATGAATAACATTGAGATACATATATGCTTCACCCGTGAGAAGGTGTAAAGTGATGAGATAAATATCAATTTCATGTTGGTGAAGAGCGGGTTGATGACATCTTCACAAAGTCCCTAAGTGCTGCAAAGCTTTGTCACTTTCGTGAAAAACTTGGATTGTTAGAGTTGCCATTGAGGGGGAGTGTACATTTGTAAAATACCTTCAGGAAAGTGTAAAAAGACCTTCGAGCAAGTGTAAAAATACCTTTGGGCATGTATACCTCCTCGGCTTATTTTTAGAAAGAAGTGTAGAAATATCTTAAAGGCGGTCTTCAGTAAACTCTTTAGTGCTATTGAGTTTATTGGTAAACATCCAATACAAGCATATTGTTAAGGAGGTCCTTGGTTGTAAAAGGCTCCTATATGCTTGGGTTCAATAACCTTTTATGAGAACATGTGAGAACATGTAAAACTCACAAATCATACTTAGCCACTGATCATGGGATGATCTTTGGGATTCCAAATCCTTTTGTACCAAAAGGTAAATTGAGTATGATGAAGGTGTTATAATTCATTCAACCGATATGCTAGCCTAAAACCTTTATGGTTTAAGGATTGTAAATCTTGTAGTGTACCACGAGTAGGTAATTTATTGGCATATGTTATGTTATCCCACTTAACATTAAGAGGGAGTGTTGGAACATAATGATTAAGTGGTTTGGTTAATCCTTAATGTATATGGGTCCATCAATAATATATAGGTTAATATTTAATAATATGAAATATTTATATTTATATTATTAAATATGCTAACCTAGGTATATACTTTAGGTTAAATATTTAATATCATGAAATGATTATATTTATAATATTAAATATTATAAACCTAGGTGTATGTGTCAACCATTTTAGGTTGAAAAGGTGGGTTGGGAGACATACCCAATCACCTTATATAAAAAGGACTTTAGGTCCTCATTTGATATATTTGAGAAATATATCAAAGGTGTGTAAATCAAGTGATTTGGTTTTACCCTTGGTAAATAGGGTTTTAAAGGAGGAGGTGATCTTACTAGATGTAAAATAAGTTCTTTGAAGTAAAAGGTTATTTTCAAAGTGGTTTTTACCCTATTGGGGTTTTCCACTATAAATATTGTGTCACTTGTGTTATTTATTTCTGTAAGTATTTATTTATTTACTTATGTTATGATGTAATGTTTATTTAAATATTTATTGTAACATTATATAATATGTAAGTTTATTAAATATGTATTTATTAGAATCCTCAAATTCTAACAAGTTTGAGGGTTGATTTCCGAATATGGGTGCGTCTTCTAGTTGGTCAGCGATGGCTTCACCTTTGTGAGACTTTTGATTGATGAATTTGAGGTCAAGGTCTATGAGAAGCATGATCCAGTGTTCTACACATTAATGTTGGTAGGGTTTGGCATACATATAATGTAGAGGATTAGTGTTAATGATGAAAAAGGTTTTGTGGTTGAGTAATTCATGACATGGTTTAGTGGTGACAAAAACTAAGGCTAAGAAAAAAAAATTAGCATTGGTGTAGCTAGTCTTGTAGTCTAAAAGTGTGCGGCTTATGTAATAAACCGCTTACTCCCTGTGTTACTCATCATGATGAGCGAGCATGACACCTAAGGAATGGTCAGTAGCTGAAATGTATAGGTAAAAGGGTTAGTCATCCTTAGGAGGAATGATTATCGGTAGTTGAAGAAGGTATTGTTTTAAGGCATCAAAGGCTTTATGGCATTCATCATCCCATTAGAATGAGACATCCTTTTTTAGGAGATGATGAAATGGTTGGCATCATTCAGAAAGCTATGAGATACAATGATGAATAGATTGTAACTTACCTTGAAAGCTTCGAAGTTGACTGATATTAGTAGGCGGAGGCATTTCGAGAATAGCCTTCACTTTAGCAGGATCGACTTCTATACCATGCAAAGAAATGATGAAACCAAGGATTTTTCTTAAAAGTATCGCAAAGACACACTTCTTAGGTTGAAGGCGAACACAATACTTGATGAGGCAAGTCAAAGATGACCTTAAGGACTGTAAGGTGTTCGACCTAATGTTTATATTTGGCAAAAAAATTCATCTACGTAATCTTCTAATATGTGATGCATGATGTCATGGAAGATATAATTCATGGCTCACTGATATGTGGCACTAGCATTTTTAAGGCCAAAAGGCATGACTCAATAGCAGAAGGTCCCCAAGGAATGATGAAGGAAGTTTTTTGTTGATCTTCTAGAGCGAGTAATATTTGATTATAACCCGAGAAACTATCCATGAGTGATAGCATCTCATGGTCGAGTGATGATATTAACTAGTTGATCAATGCCTGGTAGAGGAAAATCATCTTTGGGGCAAGTGAGGTTGAGGTCACGAAAATCCAAGAAAATTCAGAGTCCCCCTATTGCTTATGTGACAGGAACGATGTTAGAAATCCATTGGGGATAATCAATGGGTAGGATAAAGGAAACTGAGAGAAGGCACTGAAGTTCTTCTTTGACTAGAAGAGCAATGCGATGATGCATTTTTCGTAGCTTTTGTTTTATGGGTTTGGCATTAGGAATTGTTACAATAACATGGACCATAATGTTTGGATCAATACCGGGCATATCAGCATATGATTAAGTAAAACCATTACTATGATCCCGTAAGAAAGAAGTAAAATCTTCTTGTTCAGCAACATCTAAAGATTGGCCTATCTTTAGAATGTGCGGGTCATCCTGAGTGTTAATATTGACTTCAATGGTTGATTTGTTTAACATGGTTTGCATCTCAGAAGGTAATGGCTAGTGAATATAAGAATCTTCCGCACCAAGGTAGGTGAGGATAGACTCATCGTCCTGACATTGAACGACATTAATGGATGGTGTATCATCATCGATCATGTCAGGATATAGGAAGGGAAGAGAAGAGGGAGCCTTGCCATCACGTTGATAAGTCAAAGGTCCCAGGGAAATGGTGTTTATGAAAAAAAAGTTAGGAGGAATGGATTCTGGATCCATAGACTCCATGGGTGAAGGTGGTGACATGGGTGAGTGGGTGGAGAAGGTTTGGTATCCTCGATGAGGTCGATGCATGCCTTCTTAGAGGATAGTTCAGAAAGGCCGATACCACTATGATCTTTGTGTTTATGGGTGGTGTTGGTACCCAAATTTGTTCTCCTTTTCAGTCTAAGCAGCATCAAATATATGGCATAAAGCTTGAAGTCAGATAGATCATGATGTGTGTCGTTTTGTAGCTAGGGATGTGATCTAACTGGCACTCAGATTTGTGGAGAGATGGATAGCACTCAAATAGTACTTGATCTTGTCCTAACTATTTTAGGTTGTGCCTTTCAACCAAGGTAAGAGGACCTATTTTGTAACCCTCAAATGGTGAAGGAGATGAATATATACCTCAATTTGTGTAAATAGAATGAAAAGGCCTTGGGAAAATATGATCAACACTCCAAATCTGACTTTCACAGAGTTGTCACTCCCAGTTATGGAAATATTTTCAATGCAAGGTAAGGGTTACTAAATACATTATATGATCCTGATTTGCTTTGTGCATTTTTGTAGATGGATTGGATTCCTTTGTTGACACACAATGCAATGTAGGGGTAGTATGGGGTAGGATTAGTTTGTTTGAATGAATTTTGGTGGGATATTTTTAGACAAGACTAACAGAATTTGCCAAATTCTTTGAGGACCTTTGCAAGAAATTTGTAAGACCTAAACAACAGAATGCTTCAAAGGGATTAAGGTACTCCTTCAACTAGGATATGTGCACCAAATGGAGGCCCATATCTACACTCTTCCACACAATATTTGACAACCTGCCACAAAATCTTGAAGCAGATGAACCAACAAAGCATCCAAAAATCTCTATTTTATCATGACCTAAGGTGCACCCAAAGGTTTACAAACAATCTATAAATTCAAGGAAGGTAAAGTGATTTTAAATCTGTTTATCTCTTTATCAGATGAAAGCTCTTCTGAATGTGAGATTGCAAATTCCACTAAACTATCAACAAGAAATGAGACCATGTATGATCAAGAGAGATTTCAGACACAAGACCTAAACAGAGCAAGAAACACAAATTAAAAACATTTTGAAACATAAGTGCATGCAAATTTTTCCAAGAGAAAACACAAAACAATCCAAAATGACCAAATTTATCAAGGGGATGTTATAAGAACAATCTCGAGAGCTTGTTGATGGCTTTACAACTCGAAAGAAACTCAACATGATACAAATCGATGTAGAAAGGAATTAGAAATGGTTCTCGGGTGGTTTCTCGAGAGAATGGGCTTCTTCCCAGATTTTCCAATGAAATTCTAAGCTTCTTAGACCTTTTACATGTCTCAAAACATGAATTATATAACTTTCAATTACATTTGATCCTTCTTTCCCAAGAAAAGAATATGCCCAACATCAAGTTTGTTACAAAATTCCAACATGATTCGCAAATAGGGACATTAAACAAATTTGCAACAAAAGTTGCCAGGTGTTTCAAAAAGGTGAATCATTGAAAATCCTTCATCATTATCCATTGTGGAGGCACGTTTCTCATTCTCCAAGAATGCAGACCCCTTTCATTTCATTATTTCATCCCTATCATTTTAAAATTTGATTCTACAACATCATTATTTGATTTTTCACGTTTTACATGGGCTGGGGCAAAAATTATTTCAAAAACACCTCAAATCTGAAAATTGATCACTAAAACCACTTACATTGATCCCTGCAGGCACAAATGACATGAATTTTCCAAATATTCGATCAAAATTGATGCAAAATTTGTAATTCCACACTTCCTAGAGAAAAAATGGCAGCCAAATTGAAGAATGTATAGCTACCGTTGATTTGCCCTTTTCCTTCAATTTGGGCCCTCCACGTGTCAAAATGTGATTGGGAATGAATTTGGGATCACTTTTTGACTTTTTAACATTTTTGGAAAAATGGAAAAAATTGACTTTTTTCTCCGCCCCTCCGCCCTTGAAATTTGGAGCTAACATGTGGCATATGGTGGGTCCCATTGAAATCACGCTTCAATTCTGCACATTTCCACCCTTTTTGGAATTTTGGAAAATTTTCACCTTTTTCCCCATGGGCCCGCACCTCTGCCTTTGTCCTTGACACATGTCCACCTCTCTATCGCTAAAAATCTGCAGGCTTATTTCATGTTTTAACCCCTTTTTTCGCCAAGGGAAAATTTTCCACTTTGCCTCCGCAGCCCACACCTCCGATTTCTCCCTACCACATGTCTCCTTTTGATTTGTCACAAAGACATGCCTCAAATTTTCATTCTAATTCTTTTTGCAAAAAGGGAAAAAATTCCCTTTTGCCTCGTCGGCCCGCCGACCCGCTCTTCCCGCCACGTGTCTCCATGTGGTTCATTGACCCATGGCTTAATTTTTTGCTCTAAGTCATTTTTGCAAAAAGGGAACAATTTCACTTCTACCCCCAGCCGCCCGTGCTCTCCTTCGTTCCTCGCCACGTGTCTTCTTTTGTGCCATTGTGGACCCGTGGCCCTTTCCACACCTTTTATCCCTTTTGCCAAAAAAGGCAAAAAATGCCTAAGTCTTCCATCGGTCCGCACTCCCTTCTGACCCCACCCTACCACGTGTCCACCCCTGATTGGCTTGGTGGACATGTGGGCCTTTCCTTACCTTTTTCCCTCTTCGCCAAAAGGAAAAAAACTTCCAAGTCCCCCGCCAGCCTTCCATCCCACCTTTGCATGAGAATGTGACACGTGTCCCCCTCTGGGACCTACAGAGTTATGGGAAAAATTTGTAAATTTTTCCAAAAATAAAAAACACTAAGTTTTTAGAAAAAACTGTTGAATCTCGTCCAACCAGAAGCGGCCATGTATGAGGGGAGGCTTGAGCTTAATTTTGATGGGCAAATGACACTGTATGACCATCAAAAAACACAGAATTTGCCCGCGACCTCCAAAATCAATTTTTTCTTCGTGGGTGAAGGAGTTTTTGGTCAAAAAACATATGGGAAGTGATTTTAAGCAATTTTCAACCATGGGGAAGGATTTTTGGGAAAATAAGTACAAAATGAGAAAATTCAAGCTCCAAAGGCTAGGAAAGAAGGAAAAAATGACAGAGGCCCATGGATTTGGAAATTTAGGGCACAAAACAGAGCATACATGTATTTTTCTTTCACATTGGGGAAAAATAATAAGTTTATGAGCCATTTAAAGCATTCAATCTGGATGGGGAAAATTACAGACCACCAAATTCAAAGAAAAATATTTTAGAGCATGCAAACCAAAGGGGGAAATGGAAAAATAATGCAGAAGATCAAAATGGGCACCAACGGGTGGTACACGGGATGACGGTATGATGACCTTATTCGTAAAAACCAAAGCCAAAGTCCTTCTAATCACAGCGGTGGAGGAAGGTGTGGGCAAAGCGATGGTTGTTAAGAGATTGGAGGTGAGATGAAAATGATCATGTTCGGGAAGGTGGCTTGGGTGAATAGGTGGAAGTATCAAGTCCCCCATACATTTTAAGTTGGTGCGAAGGTGGGGAGGACCATAAGGGAATACCTTGCCTATGCGATGGTCATAATGAGGATGTTGGCATAGGTTACCATACTCTTATGGAGTAAGGAATGTGTTTATATCTCCCTAGAGTGAGTCATTGAAAAACTCCTTCTAAGGGATCGGTAATAGATATGTGTGTAGCGGAATAGATGAATTAATAGGAGATTGGGAAGAAGAAGGATTAGTTGGTTGGGAACTAGATGGGTTAGTATATGGGTCGGTTGTAGAGGCCATGGTAGTAGTGGGAATAGAAGAGGTAGGTGTGGGTGAGGTAGCGGAAACATTGGTGGATGGGGTTGTGGGTGAAGGAGAAGTGGCAGTGGTGGTAGATGCCTTAACTGGTACAAGGACATCATTAGGTTAGTACAACATGTTACAGGTTTTGAATGGTGATGGGTCAGCTGGGATGGCGTAGTTATGTCTTTCATATTCAAATTTTACACGGTGATGTAATGTCAAAGGAACACAACCCATGGTTATCTTGGAATTCTCCTTCTAAAACATAGAATAACTCAAAGCCACGATACGGGGCCCATCCGAATGTGGAGAATGATGGTACCAAGGGTAGAAGGGATGGCATCATTGAAGGAGTGTAGCATAAGTGAGTTATTATGCATGTAATTGGTAGGTATGCACATTTGGTTGCACACATGGGAGGAGATGATGTTGATGTTGGCGCCACCATCAATCATAACGCGTCATACACATATATTATCGATATAGATGGAGATGAAAAAGGGCAGGATCGAGGTCATCTGATTGGAGAGGTACAATTTCATCATCAGAAAAGTTGAGAGCAGCCACTTGGTGAGTAGGTGGAGGTGTAGAGGAAGGGGATGAGTTGGTGAGAGAGGCTAGATGATGAGGGGTAATAATGGAGGCCACGGGTGTAGGGTCATTAGGTAAAACCTCAATGGATTGGAGGACCTCCATGAGGGCTGTCGGTGAGATTCAAAGGTTTGGACGAGGTCATACAAAGACATTTTTAAAGGGGATTGGTGTAATTGTTTTATCATTGTACGATGGGCAACCTGTTAGAAATAGGGTATGTGGGTCCTCGAATGGTGATTTTAGGTATATGTACAACAAGTATGTTAGGCATTAAAAGTAACAATAACCAGATCATACCAATCCAAGAACACATATGCTAATCAAACACCATGATCTATAAGATGAAAGTAATTTTCTAGAATAACTTTACATAAAACCTTTGCAAACAAATGAGTAGTAATATCATATATTATTATGGAACTTAATGAAATACAATGAGAATGGGCCTTGCTTATATAGGCAAGGAATAACAATCTAAGAACCAATCAAGGTCGTAGATCAAGCCATAAATCAAGGAAATAACTAGTCATCAAAGAATTAGTCAAGACCATAGATTTAGGAGAGAACTAGACATCAAAGATCTAGTCAATACCATAGATCAAGGAAAGAACTAATCAATCCCATAGATCAAGGAAAGAACTATACCTAACAACTATATAATATCTCCTAATATATAAATAAGATCAAATAAATATCCACACACATAAGTGGCTAAGGATAAATATAATAAAGGTAAATAAAGTCCTGTGTGAACATGAGATAAGGTAAATACCTACTCTAGTAAGCACATGATTAGCAGATCGCAATTTTTTTCTTTCCCTTTGTCTTTTTAGGCATGAGTGGAAACTTGGATCATGTTAATCTAAGGGAAATAGGTGGATGGAGAAGGTATGTCATGAGTAGTATAATGGCGTGATGGATAAAATCCTAATGTGGGGTAAGAACCTTGTGAAATAAGTAAGGCAACTGACATTTAGGAAGTGGTTTGGCCAACTCTCAAATACGGACCATGTTGATCTCAAATGTTGGAGGTGGATAAAAAGGTTGTGGAGGTGGAGATATGGGCGGATGAATAGGTAGTGGATGAAAACACATGGTGATTGGTGAAGGTGGAATAGAATCCTCATCTAGAAGATCATCGTCGTCAAAATTTGCTTCAAGGGGCGTAATTGGAGGAGAGTGGTTTTGAGAGCCTTAACCCTCTACATCATGTCCTAGGACATGATGATAGGCACAAATTTTAGTTTCATAAAACCCTTTTGGTTTGGGTTTGAGAGGATTGTAAGGTTGAAGTGGTGGTAATGTGATGATAGAAGTCTCTAAGAGATTGGTTAAAATGTTAGCATAGGACCCATTAATGAGATAACGATGGGAATTGAGTGTGGGTTTGGGTACAGGTGTGGATGATCATGAGGAAAGAGACTTTATAGGAGGAGGAACAGGTTGGCTCACTGGTTTAGTAGGCGGTGTTGTCTTAGGTTTTGATGGAATCTGTTTTGGTAAAGGCATAGTAGAAGAGATAACACCGGAAGGATTTGTTTATTTGACTACTTTATGAGAGGGTAGTGGGTTCTTATCTTTGGGTTACACCTTCTTGGGTAAAGGTAACACGAAGGGCACAGGGATGTAGAAGGAAAAAAAGATGTTGGAAGAGGACGGGTTACCCACAGGGACAACCGAGTTTTGGTGGAGGTGGTTCGTAGATGTTGGGTAGATGGAATGGGTTGAAGTCATATAGGTAAGGTTGGGGTTATAGTAACTAGTAGAGGTATAGGTGGCAAGAAGTGCATGGGTGAGGGTGAGGGTGTCGGGTTTTGGGTGAATGAGGTGTAACAAAGGCTTGTGATGCAGTAGTAGGTTGTTTAGCTTTTGACTAGCCTTGGGTAGGAGATTGTTTGATCGAGGTTGATGGATGGGGCCCTAGGATAGACGAGAAAGGGGAAGGTGACAAAGGTGTGGTAGGTGAGACCGGTGTATGCGGCCTAGAATATTAGGTCTTCCTTTTAGGCAAAGGGACAATGCTGGTGTGGGTTTGGGAAGATGCGGCTAAGTCCAATTTGATAAGTGGGTGAGTAAGGATTGATGTCGCATGACACCCAAAGTAGTGATGGGTCTAGATATGGGTGAGGAGATAGGTGTGGGTAGGTTTTAAGGTTTGGGAATGGTTTTAGTCATGAGTAGAGGTTTAGATGTAGGTAGGATGATGAAGAAGAATTTATTTCAATCAGAAAGGTCAATGTTGATTTGGTTGCTAAAAATACCTTTGGGTAGATCATGGAAGTATCCTTAGGAAACATTTGCATTTGGGTTGAAAAGGGGAGCCGAAGACGTCCCTAGAGCATGGAATTATCAACGTAATCCAAGTGATCGGCCAGTTGTGAAAATGGGACTGCTGAAGAAGAAGATGGAGTTGGTTTGGTGGCAATCCCTGTAAAATATGTTTGTGAGATAGGGAATTGGCTAGCCTCAAACTCTATGGGTAAAAGAGCTGAGATCATATCAATGGGGTCCTAGGATGCTGAGGGAGAACTACCCCCAACAGGTAGTGGCATGTCTAACGAGTCTCCCATGGGTAGGAGAGATAATAGGTGGGGTGAGGTAGACTTCTCCCTTGGTGGAGGAGAAGATGATGATGATTCTCCTGTGGATGGGAGAATTAAAAGCATTGATTGTTTGGTAGGCTGTGAGGTAGATGGTGAAATGGCACTAGTAGAAATCATGGGTTCCTCCATGAGAGCAGAGGAGATGATGGGGAATCCTCTATGGGTGAAAGAGGAGAAGGGGTATGGTCCTCGGTGGGTGGAGGGGCTCATTCCAAAATTTTCTCAATAGATTAAATAGGTGGGGTTTGAGGAATGATTCAAGTACGATATCAAAAATACGTGGACTTCATGTAGACATTGTTGTACTAGAGGAAGGTTCACTATTTTGATTAGATGATGGTTTATGATTAGGGAACGGTTTTTTAAAGATGTGCAAATTTTGATTTTTCGGCACTTTCGGGTTGTCCACGATGAGGTCTCCATTATCTATCATCTCTTAGATAATGTTCTTAAAATTTATGCAATTACCATCACTATGGCCTTTAACGCAATGGTAATTACAATAGTCATGTTCTTTATACCATGCGAGGCATGGGGGTATGATTGAAACATGTATGAGGTTTTATGGGAGTAAGTGTAATGGCTCAAACTTTAATAAGCTTTTCCAATAATCAAGAATAGAACTCTCCATTGAAGTGTACTTCCGTTGCTCCATTGCCTGAAGCTGAAAGGCATTGACAGGGGAAAGATTAGAAGAAGGTTGGGCTTGATTAGAAGGGTGAGGTGGACCCACCTTGAGGGATGTCACGTTGGAAGATCCTTTGGCCTTTGAATAGTTATTTTGAGGTTTTGAAGATGAATAAGAGTCGTTTGATTTGAGCGAGGCATTCTTGTTTCATAATTAAATTTTCTTTTCTTTAATGGTGCAAATTTCTAGCTTTTGTGCCATGGTGAACGCTTCATCGAAGGTTGAAGGTTTGTACCTCTGATTTGGAGCGATGTTTCGGCACAAGCTCTAGTGAACAAATCAATAAGTTCGATCGAGGTAGATGTAACATTAATCGGTTGATAAGACTCCATCAGCAGACAACAAAATCTATGATAGATTCATCTTCATACTATCATGTCAAATACAGGTCGGTCATGGTGACCTTCTTGACTACATTGATCGAGAAGTGGTCTAATAAATCTTGGGCTACTTGATTAAAGGACTAAATGGAATGTCTAGGTATTCTACTATACCAATCCAATGTTGGTCAGGTCAAGGACATTGGGAAGGTTTGTAGGAGCAAAGTGTCATCGTGGGTGATTAGGTAGCACCCATGTTTGAATGACCACAAGTGTTTTTGTGGGTCCTCTTTACTGTTAAAACGATTGAATTTAGGAATTTCCCAATGCACAAGGTAGGGATGAATGGGAATAGATGGATGGATAGGCTCATATCATATTTCATTATAAGTTAAAGAATTACGGGAGCCATAAACAAATGCTTCTAAGTTTTGCATCTTTTCCATCATCATCTGAATGAGGTCATTGGTAGGTTGTGATGAATGGGTACGCCCTACAAAAAAAGGAGGTTGATGTTGAATGTATGAGGTGGATGGTATGCTAGTGTATGGTGGTTACGAGTATGAGAATTACACGGGAGGAATAGATGTAGGTAGTATATAGCGAGAAATAGTGATAGACAAGGTTGGGGTTGTTGGTAGTATGTGTAAGTGGGTGGGATAGTCGTAATAACTCTAGTGGTGATTGGGGGTAAGGACTACAGGATATAAAGGATGAGGTTCTAGAAAGGGGTGTAATTTTCCAACACCGAGATGTGGTTGCGATGTAATATATGTGAGGTAGAGGGTGCAGATGGGGCTATACTTAAGGTGGTTTTGGAGGGACAACTAATGTTGTGGGTGTGATAGATGATGTAGACGTTGTAGTTATAGTGGCTATGGGACCTAGCTGAGACACTATAGGTGGTAAAGTAGATGATGGTCATGTTGAGATAGTGCTAGCTGACATAAAGGTGGGGGTGAAGAGTAGGAGGGATAGATACGGGAATTTCATATACTAACTAACCTGAGGAATCCCGAGTAGAAGAATGAGCAAGGTAGTACTAGAGGGTAGCGGGATTCTGGTCAAGAAGTCTTGTGAACTCCTCATCACTAGTATTAATGGCGATAGGATGAGTTAGATCCATGGGTGATAAGATAGAAGGGGTGATGGGCTAGGTGGAAGCGGTGAAGGCTAGCATGAAGCACAAGAGCGTTGGCTTGACTATGAGTCAACACCATGTGAGTTAGCGTATACTAGATGAACTATACTCTGTAAGTGACATAGAGAACAACAGGATGGAAAAGAATTGATTATGAGAGGTGAAATGGTAGGTGCTTTGATTAAAAATCAAAATAGGAGGAACGATGCCGGTCGAGAACAGCTAATGTCCATTATTGGGTGACCGATGACGGTCACAATAACCAATGTCGATTACTATGGGAAAGCAACAGTTTGAGAAAGTGAGATAGAAACTAAGGAAAGTCAATTATGGAAGCTATATTTAGTCAATAATATCATAATGCAGAGGATATGGTGATGTCCAGATGATTTTAAATAGAGAAGAAGATGAGATGAGTGCTCTTTGGGTAAACTGACCAAAAGCATAGGGAACCAACATCGCCAGATAAACCGATGTCGGTCGGATGTAAATTTGATGACAGTCTCTTGACCGATGCCAATTCTTTGTGAAATCTATAGAATGAAGAAAATTTTCTTTTTGTGAATTAAATTTGAATGGGACACCAACCCAGAAGTCTGAATATGGTAAAAAATGAGTCCTGACACACTTAAAAATAGTTGGAATACACCAACTATGATGATGAGTGTGAAAGGAAGAAGGAAGTGAAGAAACTGACCTCACAACTCAAAACACAAGTCAAGAACAAAGCTAAGAAAAACATGTAATCCTACAAGTGAATTTAGTGTGTTTAGCTTATGTTATTTAAAGACTGACTCATGAATTTAGAATAGAGTTTTTTGTTGGGAAGGTGTTGGCGAGAAAATTTTTTGGGTGGACAAACTTGTGGATTTCTTTCCAATGCTCTGGGAATATAAGTCCCTCTACTTAACCGTTGCAGCTTCCGTATGTGTATGCGCATGAAAAGGTGGATTTCAGTGGTGGCCTTCCGACCGGGGATCTAACAGGGGCACTTGCACTAACCTGTGGCAAAGCTAGCAATATCTTGCTAGGGAAGTCTTCATATGAAGAGTAGGAAAGGGGAGTGAGAAAAGAGGTAAGAGAACTAGTGTTGTAGGTAGAAAATCAGATTCCTTCACGCACTAGTTAGAAACTTCAACACATGCATTCATGAGAAGAAACAACCCTACAAATAGCAACAAGACCAAATAGAATTTGATGAACACAAAGTATCATGAAACCCCTTAGTCAAAGAAAGCTAGAAACTCCTTCTTGTATTGATTTCTTAGACAAAAGTTGTACATAGTGGAGAAATGGAAGAAATTGAGAAGGGGGAATAGAAGAAAATGGCTATCTCCTTTGTTCTCTCAAGGTGCAATATACTCTTGAGTTTACAAGATCAATCACCAACCCTTTGAAATGGGAATGGCTTTACAATTTATAGAATAGAATATGACTCTTCATCTTCCTCATGACCTTTCGAATACCTTAATATGACTTAAGATTGTTCATATTCCACTTCAAATATTTAATTCCATTTTATAATAGCAAGGAAACTTAATTTACATTATGTTTCTAAAGTCACTTTTAAGTGACTTAAAGGCATATCAAAAAGTGCAAACCCCAACAAAGAATTAGAAAATTTGAAAGTGAGAGAAAGTTGGGGGGAAGAGGAGAGAGAAGAAGAAGAGGAGATGTCATTCCCGATGAAGTTTGTTGATCCTCGTTGATGGAAAGCTCCAAATGCAGTGAAGTTCTGAATTTCCCATTGTGCCAAAACTACCCTTTGAATGTGACTTACTATTTTTAGTAAATGGTCATTGTTGGGGAAAATCAGCAACACCTCCGGATGTTGATCAGATTTCTAGTTTGATACTCAAGACATCCAGTGTGATTGCACAACATTGAATCCTCTTCCCAAGCATGGGACTTGTCAAATGGAAGAGAAATCTCTAGTTGAGAGGCTGGTTCCTCAACTCCTCTGATCAGTTATATCACTTGCACAATTACAGAGGTTTGAAATTTCCTAATTCTACTCTAAATTCCAAAGGGACAAGGATAGAAAATGCATAAAAGGAACTAAAACTAATGCTAATAGGTGATGCACCAAAGGAGTGGTGAGCATTTCTCACTTCTGTAGATTGACACAGTTCATAGAATGCAACAAAGACAACATGCACAAACTGATAGCTGTAATGAAGAACCAGAAATTAGTCAAACAACACTAGCAGAGGATGAAGGATTAATCACAGGGCCTGTATTGTTATTTTAACATCAAAATCACTTACATTACAACACCTGAGAGGAAAAAATAAGTTGCAGTTCTTAGAAAAGGTCTGTTATTCCACCAAAATCACTACCAAGGTGAAAAAGGGGACCTGCAATACACAAAAATGTTCAACCTCTTGAAAATGAGCCAAATCTGGCTTTTACAGTGCAAGGGACGAGCCCAGGAGAGAGAAACGCGGGAAAACATGGGAGAGGTTCAATTATTGACCAAAATTATTCAAAATAGCATGGGTATCCCTGACAGACCCATTCCTTGACATTTTTAACCATCTTTGGGAGAGAATGCGAGCCATTCTTCATTAAAAACGGTGGTTGAAACGTTATTTCTGCTCATCACAACGTGCCAGAGACATTTTTGATTTTCTCTCTCCAAAATCCATCAAAATGAAAAATTGACCCTGGAATCTTGTAGAGAATTTCACCAGATTTCCATTGATATAAAGAACGCGAAAAACCGAGCTCTGGATCAAAAGTTATGGCCATTTGAAAATTTAGGGCAAAACAGGGCCAAATCAGGCGGCGGGCAAAAAATTTGAATTTTTACCTTTTTGGTTGTTTGGAAAATTTTCCAAAATTTCCCCATGTTCCACCTTCCCAGGTGCCACATGGCACATTTTGATTGGGTGCGGGGACATCCTGCTTCATTTCCCTTTGTTTTTGCCTTTGGAAAATTTTCCCAAAATTCCCCGGCCGGTGAGCTGAGGACACATGGCGGGCACTAATTAGATGCGGGCCTGTCTTTCCTGAATTTTCCGTGGGTCACTTTGATAATTTTCACCTAGACACATGTCAAAACCCCATTCAATGCGGGTTAGACCTTTCAAAATTTCGTCGTGGGCTTGACCTTGGTTTTTTTTTTTAGCTAACACGTGGCGAGATTCTATTGGCTCGCAAAAAGGGGGGTGTGATTTCCCTTCTGAATTTTCCTTTATTTTCTCCTTGGGAAAATTTCCCAAATTCTCCCCTCACTCCACCACTTCAAGACACGTGGTGAGATATAATTGGTTGGCGGGGGCAGCGGGCCAAAACTCACCTTTTGGATTTTTGGCAAAACACTTCACCAAATTTTCTAACTCTTCCCGCGCTCCACCGGTTTAGGCTCCTTAGGACGCGTGGCGTGTTTTATTGGCCGCGGGGCCATCCCTCCAAAATTTCCATGTGCCAACACTTAGCCAAATTTTCCAAATTCCACCCCTTGACACGTGGCAGCTTCTGATTTGTCGGCGGGCCTTGAAGGGGAAATTTTCCTTTTAAAATTTTTGCCAAAACACTTGGTAAAAAACCAAGTTCTCCTCTGACCCCGCCACCTCCCTGGACACGTGGCAGCATCTCATTTGTTGTGGGCCTTGAAGGGGAAAATTTCCCACCAAAACTCCGCCGAGCCATAACTTCAAAAATACATGGAGTTAGGAGGAAAACTTTACCTTTCTGGAAAGCTGAGAAAGAGCTCTATCGATGGTGTCATTTTAGAAGGTTTTGAGTGCACGAAAAAAGAAAAAAATTATGTCTCGAGGCACAAGAGAAGGAAGCATGAGAGGGGTTAGCCACAAAATGAGCAGGGGGCACATTTTGGATAACAATTTTGGCAACTTAGAGGGGTCATCTGCCTGCTGGATGAAGTTACCAGTTGCCTGAAGCAATCCATTGGGCATGGAGTCACTTGATTTTCTCGTCTCGATACCCCAACCGACTAGAAAATTGCAAAGAGGAACATGGAATATCACCTGATGGAGCAAGGCCTACAAACACATTCCCAGGAATAGCAAGCCTGTGCCAAAGCACTTAGGGAAAGCAAAACTAACCTATAGCAGAACAATGTGCACAAGCACTTGGAGGAATGAAAACCTAAGCTAATATTTACAAGGTGGAGAATTTCCCTTTAGTAGCAATGCTTTAGATGGATTCCATTGACTGGAATCTGTAGTTCTTCACCATCCAATGAAGACAATTGGAAGGCATTTTTGTCCTTACACTTTGTGACCATGTATGGGCCACTCCAAATGGCATCAAATTTTGAATGCTTTCCCGGTTTTGCTCTGTCTGTATCCCATTTTAACACTAGATCTCCAACTTGGAAGGATCTATTCTTGGCCTTTCTATCAAAGGTCTTCTTTATCAAAGCTTGATCCTTCTCCATTGCTTGGGATGCCTAATTCCTGATTTCTTAGAGCTCCATCAATTCTGCATATCTAACTTCCATGGGTTCAAACTCCAACAACTCCAAGCTGTTTCATGAGTTCCAATTTTGGCAACTCAAGTGACATGGGTGAAATTGCCTCTCTCCCATAAACAAGCTTAAATGGAGAGTTACGTGTCGATCTCTTGGGAGTTATCCTATCAGCCCATAAAGTTGATTTCAATTTAGTATGCCAAGACCTCTGATTTTCATCAAGGGTCCTCCTAATGATCCTCAACAAGTTCTTGTTTGTAGACTCAGCCTGGCCATTACCTTGAGGGTAATAGTTCGATGAAGTACTTAGGTAGATCCCATTCTTGACATCCCATTCAGTCACCTTAGACCCAATGAATGCCAATGCATTATCTGATATTATTGTAGCTGGTATGCCAAATCTGGTTGTTATTCCCTCATAGAAATCTAGGATGCTAGATTCATTTGCTTCCTTGAGTGCTACTGCTTCAGTCCACTTGGTGAAGTAATCTGTGGCTGTTAAAATCCACTTGTGCCCTTGGCTTGAATTGGGATTAATGACCCCAATAAAGTCTAAACCCCATTGCATGAATGACTAGTCAACTGAAATTAGATGCAATGGAAGGGCAAGCTAGTCTCTCTTTACTGCGTGAAGAATGCACAATTCTTGCACCTCTTGATCCATGCATAGTGTTGGTCATCAAATAGCACTTCACAAAGAGCAACAATCAGGGGACAAGAAGTCCCTCCTCTTTAATGGGAGAGGTTCCCTTATTCAGAAACGAACCTATTTACACATATACAAAACATGATTTTCTTGTGGAACTTGGATATTTACGAAAGTGTTTTCTATAAGGATCATCAATTACAAAAGGACTGAGGAATGAGAAAATGAGAACGAGCAGAAAGGCACCATTTAGAATTATAGATGACAGAGTAATTCTTTATGCATGTGAAGGTACAGTGAATTGAAACAAGATCATTTGTATCATACTAATAAGATGAAATTTGAAAGACACAAAGTTCTATCAATAACATCTGCAAGAATACAAAGCTTCTTAATATAATATAGAAAAATGATCTTAACAAGATTAAATGAAAAGCTTAGGGATAAAAGAGATCAGATAGACGAAGAATGAAAAGCCCTTCTGTATTGATTTCTTTATGATTTATTTACACTTTCAGAAAATAAGCCAAGTTCTTCCTCTTTCAAAATGGCAAGGAGAGGCCATTATATAGTTTAAAATTCAGTTACTCTCGGTAACTACTTCTTTTAACTAAATATTAGTTAAGGATTGCCAATCACAATACCTCAACTTATTACAATAAATCCGGGAAAAGAATTGGAAGAGAAGAGAGGAATAAGGAGAAGAAGACAGGTGCTTATGACTGGGAGGGACCCACTGACTTCAAAATCCACTGTCTGAATCTCTTCAATGCCTCGGCTATGTCTCTGCCACGTGGGACTGACGTGTTGGCTATAGAATGGGTCCAAAATCCGAGGCACTTCTCCATTTCCTTATCAAACTCGACATGAGTATGATAGTCTTTATTTGCTTCTTCAATAGCAGATTGAAGAGAGCAGATCTCCTTCATTTTCTCTTTGGAAATGGAGCTTTCCTTGAACAGATTTCCTTTGACAAAAGCTCTGAATTGAGCTTTGATTTCTTGTAGGGAGAGAGACACACCAGAAGTTTCATCCTGAAGATGACAATGTATATCTTTGAAAGCAGATACAACTAGTGTTTTGAAAGCCTCTCCCTTCTGCCAACTATTCTTCAATTCTCCCGAATCCTTGTAGTTGTCACCTTTGCCTTGATTGAACAGGGCCTTTGCTTGATTCTGGGAGACAACTATGGCATTATCCATTTCTGGAATCCTCGAGTAGTGCCAATGGCGGCGTCAAGTTTGGCAATGAGCTCCCGTCAATTCCCTCGAATCAGGGTTGAAATGAGCTCCGCATGAAATCATTGTATCTACACATTGCACAGAGATCGGGAAACCACCAGCGAAAGCCAAACCACTGTCATGAATCATCTGTGCCATTGGTGTAGGGTTTGTGTCTGTCATCCTCGACCAAAAATCACTAAATTCAAGATGGCGAACTTCACTATCCCCGATATCGAGGCAGAACGAGACTCTCGTGGTGAGATTTTTTCTTGCCTCGAAATTTGATCTTTATGTTGGTAGTAATTGAGGGCTTAAGCTGCAAGCTAGACTTGGGAAGGAATTACAGAGAAAAATGGATACGTGTGCAGGAATTTAGATTGCAAAGGTTCGAGCAAAAGATAGCAGGAAAGCAGTGTGTAAAATGCATAGGGGGTTCGCTCGTTATATAGCCATTTAGGAGAGAGAAAGGCAATGAATGTGTATTTAATACATACCTACCAAATTGAATAAGCAAGATATTCGGGTAGAGCGGGAAAAATTAGCACGAATGGCACTTGGTTCATTTGGGACATGTGGGATGCGAAAGTGCGAAGTACGCGGCTCCGATTCGGGCGAAGTGGGGAAAAGACGCACAAATGCTCTTGGAACATGCGGGACAAAAGTACGTGAAGTACGCGGCTCGGCCGAATCGGATGAAAATGGAACAATTGGTCCTGGGTGAACTTGGGACATTTGGGACATGTGGGACGCGAAAGCGCGAAGTACGTGGCTCGGCCGAATCAGACGAAAATGGAACAATTGGTCCAGGTGAACTTGGGACATTTGGGACAAAAAGTTCGACGGGCCCGAAAAGAACAGACTTCGGGTGAACCGGCCGATCGGGGAATAGAGGGCCCAATTGAACTTGGGACACGCGGGACAAAAATGTCCGACAGGCCCGAAAAACACACAAAATGACCCAAAAATGTAGATTTCTCAATTTCTTTGGCATTTCACATTATCAGTACAACAGAGAAAACACTTAAACTCAAAATTTTAAATTTTCACTTTCTTAAGAGTAGGGGAATTTTGAGTGGACAATAGCTGGCTCCTTCTGGGGATGACTTGGCATAAATTCAAGGAATGAGACAAGGTAAGAACTTAGACAAACTCGGGAAGTAGACCAGTACCTTATCCATTGGGCAACGGAGTCAAAAAGCAAACCAATACAGAGGACAACACACCAAAACAAAGGGAAAGAAAAACAAAATGCTTAGAATATACAAAGGACTCCCTAATCACCTATGACTTGAACAATTTCAGTACTGCCCACTATAAGGAAGTGGGAGAGAAGAACCATCCATATAATCAAGGTAAAAGAATTTTTACCAGTGAAGTGCCCGATCTTGAAATGTCCAAGCCAAAGGGAATCTAACTTGCCATGGTGCCATGAGGTTCATGCCTTTTATCCCACAACAAAACAAAGGTCTCCAACTTGGAAATCTCTGAACCTGGCTTTCTTATCAAACAGGACCTTAAATTTTTGTTGATGAGCAGATATCTTATCAGCAACTTCCAATCTATCCTCATTCAATTTGTGAAGGTACATTATTCTCTTATCCAAAGCATCATTGAAACTGGTATCTTCAATGGCCTTCATTAGATGCAAGGCTGGCAGCTCCACTGTTACTGGCAATTGAGCTTCTACTCCATATACCACTTGAAAAGGAGACATTCCAATGGCTCTCTTAGGTGTGATCCTGTCTGCCCAAAGAGCATCATAGAGTTTCTTGTGCCAGTTTCGTTGAGACTCATTGACTAATTTCCTTATTATGGTCACCAGATTTTTATTAGTGGATTATGCTTGTCCATTTCCCTGAGGATAGTAATCTGAAGAGTGAGCCAGAGAGATACCATATCCATAACAAAAATCCATCATCTCGGTTGAAGAAAAATTCGAAGCATTATCATCACAATCTTGTTTGGTACACCATACCTTACCAAGATGTTTTCTTTGATGAAACCGCACACCACTTGTAAGTAGTACTCTTTACCTGGAATGGCTTCTACCCATTTGGTGAAATAATCAGTGATTAATACATGAGTATGACCCAGCACTAGAAGAAGGATTAAGTGTTCCAATGAAGTCCAAACCCCACTGTTGAAAAGGTTCTTCAATCACAACTGGCTTAAGAGGCAAAGAGGCTAATTTGGGTCTTCCCACGAAGGTCTGACAAGCCTCACATTTATCAACCCACTTTGATGCATCTCTGAACAAGGTAGGCCAATAATATCCTCCACGAAGTATCTTATGAGCAGTGACGGTTGATGAGTAGTGCCCTCCGCATGCTTGATCATGAAAAGCTGAGAGTAGCTTTTTCTGTTGTTCCTTGTCCACACATTTCAAAAACCTTCCATCTAACCCACGTTTAAACAAGGCGTTTTCCCACAACACATATTGCACTGACCTTAGTTTAACAGTCCTCTTTTCTTTGGCAGTCAAATGAGAGGGGCATTCTCCATAGGTGAGAAAATGGGCGATATCAGCATACCATTCGTCAACTGAGCTAAGAAACAGAACTGTAGGAAGACCAATTTTATCCTCCAGTAACTCATGTCTAGCTCCTTCAGTGATGAGTTCACAAAGGCCTTTTCCATGAACGAGCTTGGTCGGTTTGATGTCAATATCATATTCTTGAACCTTAGCCACCCAGTTCCCTCTCTTGGATCTAAATTCCTGCTATGTAAGAATTGACTTAACAGTTGTATCTGGTACCAACACCATGGAGTGAGAGTTAAGAATGTAAAAACAAAACTGCTTAACAGCTTTAACCACTGCAAAAGCATGTTTTTCCATCATGGTATATTTTAACTCATGATATTTCAGAATATAGCTCATAAATGCAATTGGGAGTTCATGCTCATTAGAATCTTCCGAGTTAAAGCTCGCAGCCAAGGTGTTATTATCGTGGCGTAGAATAGATAATAAAATCTTTACTAAAACTGGACATGCTAAAACAGGATTTTTAGCAATGGCTCTTTTAATATCTTCAAAGGCTTCTTTCCCTTCAGAAGACCAACCAAACATTTGTTTTCCTTTCATCATTTGGGAGATATTCAGAGTTAGTTCTGCAAAATCAAGGATGAATATTCTCAAAAAATTGATCTTACGAAAGAAAGAGTCCACGCCCTTTTTGCTGGTTGGGAGAGGAATTTGCTGAATAGCTTGAACTCGCTCAGGATCAATCTTAATACCATATTTGGAGACGATGTGCCCTAACAATTTCCCCTCTGTGACACAAAAGACTGATTTTTTAGGATTCAAAGAGATCCCATGTTTTCTACATCTTAGCAGGACTGTCTCCAGGTGCTGAAAATGATCTGCCCTTGTTTTAGAATACACAGTCAAGTCATCAAGGTATACAACAATACACTTCCCTTTCAAACTTCCAAAGGCCAGATCCATAGCTCTCTAAAAAGTGGCACCAGCATTAATGAGCCCAAAAGGCATTCTTTTGTAAGCAAAGGTACCCCAAGGGGTAGTGAAAGTTGTTTTGTGTTGATCTGCAGTATTAACTTCTACCTAATTATATCCTGAGAATCCATCAAGCATAGACAACATTTCAGATCCTGTTACTGCTTGTAAGACCTGATCCATCATAGGTAAAGGATAATTATCTTTCAAGGAAGCCTGATTCAGATTCCTGAAGTCAACACAGATACGAATCTCACCATTTTTCTTCCTAACAGGTACAATATTGGCAATCCATGTTGAATGATGGATAGGAAAAATGATTTTGGCTTTCAACAACTTCTGTATTTCTTGAAAAATGGTGTCAGCTATTTTGGGATTGTATTGCCTCTACTTTTGTTTAAAAGGCTTAATTCTAGGTTTGAGAGGAATAAAATGTTGCATCTCTTTTGGTTGGAAAGCTTTTAAATCTTCATAAGAGTAGGCAAGAACATCCTTATACCTCTTTAAAAGATCAATTGCTTTCTTCCTCTCATCTATTGTGTAACATTTTCCAATGTTCACGAGCTTAGGGTCAGTAGAACTCCCAATATTAATTTTTTCATACTCAGCTGATTGTTGAGGTCCAGTAGAAGCTCTAGACTTTACATACCTGTCGTGTTTATCAAATAGTTCCTCTAAACTCACCAATCCTTTAGGAATCTTGTTTCCCTTGAGTTTAATGCACCCATCCTGATCTATTTCTTCTCCTTGATTGGTTGCTTTGTCAAAGGGCACACTTTCACGAGGTAAGTTATCACTTCCTTCAAAGTATAGTTGTTCAAAATTATCTTTGAGTTCTAAGAAAGAAAGAAAATGTTGATCATTATTGAAAACTTGCCAGTTATTTGTATTATCAGGTACACTAGGTCGATGGATCATCTCAATGATGAACTTATCTTGGGAAAAGTCAGGATGAGGTATAAGCAATGACCCAGAGACTGCTAATGAATTAGCCCTGGTATTCTTCTCCCTAGGTATTGCTTCAATGGAGAAAGCATCAAGAAATTCAATGGAATCCCACACCTGATTCCTGTAATGTTTCAACCTTCCATTTTTCACCTGGAAGAGGTTTCTAACTTGCTTTACAATCAATTCCACATCCCCATGAGCTAGAAGATTCTTCACACCTTGTTCTTTTGCCACTTGTAGTCCAAGAATGAGAGCCTCATACTTTGCTATATTATTGGTATTTTCAAACTTCAACTTGAATGAAAAAGGATGAAGGCTTCCTTCAGGTGACACCAGTATGACACCAGCTCCAGAACCAGCTGAGGAACAACTTCCATCAAACTCTAAAATCCAAACACCATTAGAATCTTTAGGTGATACTTTGGGGAGTTGGATTTCTTCAGGAGACATAATCATGTAGTTGCCATGCCCCATATCCTCATAGAGTATTTGTGCTTTGGGATCATCCGTTTTTGTACAATATACTCGATCGCTTCTCAGCAAAGAACTTCTTCATTTGCCCATTAACAGTGCAGTGAGTGCATGTGACCAATCCATTTGAATTTCTCCACCCACATCCTTATAGAAGTTTCGTTTCGCAACATCTCGTATGAAGGAGGAATATCTGCTACTAAGATGGTAGCCAAAACTTTCTTCTCTCAAACAAAGCAAAAGAAAAGCCACTTGTGCATCTTTAATTCTTCCGACTAAGGGCACTTCCTTACTCTCCATAGAGTAACAAGATCCATAAGTGCGTGTGAGAGTCAAGCCTAAGGCATGAGCTACTTTAGCAGGCATCACATTGTCTGAGGCTCCTGAGTTTATGACGCAATTGCTGAGCCTATGGCCAGCTATAAGAAGTGTCACATAGAATGGTTTGATTTTTTCATTGGGTGAGGTGACAGCGGCTACCAGACTAGGCTGTGGTGTAAAAGGAGGAGTGGGTAAAAGGCCTTTAGAAGTAGTTTTAGAATGGGAATTGACAAAGTGAATCATTTTAGCAAAGGCCTTAGGATGGGTTTGATAATATTCAGCTTCTGAGATTTGAACCTTAGTCTTTTTTAGGTGATCAATAATATCAAAAGACCCAGAAGTGGATGGGCTATCATCATTTGAAATCTTAGGTTTATCAACTTTAGGAGAAACAGAAATAACTTTAGTAGTAGAATTGACAGGACTCACCTTTGGTGTAGATGAAATGGGATAGGAGATCCTCTTTTTGCAATTATGGGGATAGTTGTCAGCTGTTCTTTAGATTTCTTGGTGGGCTGCATCACTTTCTCCCTCTGATTTGTCTTCTCTCGAGTCATGACAGTGTATGATTCACTATTCATGTCTGCTACTATTTCATCATAATCATCCTCATCATCAATGCCCTCAGTGGTGAAGAAATTAACTCGAGATCCCTCAAGTTCATCTGCTTCATCATCAACCTCTTCAACAAATTACTCGCAATCTTCATTAACTTCTTCATCTTCAGGTTCCTCAACTTCACGAGTTGCAGATTGACGGGGAACTTCAATAGGAGGTCCTTCAAGCACTAGCCTTGTTTGAGCAAAGAGGCAAATGATTTCTGGGCTGACAATTCCTCCTTGGAACGTCTGTATAGGGAGCATGCTGAGCCAATTGTTTATTATTGGCAATGAGATCATTTGCAAGTTTTTGTACCAATGGATCAGTATTAGGTCCAAGGGTGGAAGAGGAGGAAGAAGCAGATTTAGATTTAGAAGGGTCTCTCCTCAACTTCCCTGACATGATTAAATCATCTTTGACACTAACAGCAAGAGTTTGATCCTCAGCCAATGTTGCGAGAGTAGCCCTTCTCAGTGCATAACTAACTTCAGGCAATTGAGCATTTAGGAAAAAACATTTTTGAATTTGATCTACAGGTCGAGTATTTGGCGGAATTTTTTTAATCAACCTGTTGAATCGGGCCAAAAATTCTCTCATGGGTTCTTGTGAATCTTTCTTTATTTGAGAGATTTGGGCTAGCAAGGCATGCACGTCTTCTGCTGGTTTGAACCGGTTTTCAAACCTAGTTCTCATTGTATCCCAGCTGGTGATAGCAGACCGCCGAAGGTGATAGAACCAATCAAAGGAAGCATTATCTTATAAAATCTCAACGAAAAGTCTTATGGAGACATCTTCATGTTCAACTCCCAGAACTCCGCATGCAACTATAAAGGCTGCGATGTGTTCATCAAGATGCACTTTACCATCGCCTTTGAATTTAGGGAAGTTCTTCCGGTTACCTCTGGGTAACTCGTGCAAAGGCTGAGGAAGGGCAAGGGGCCCGACATGATGACCCCAGGGCAGTGGTACCGCCATTCTTGGAAAAATGGCTTGAAGAGGAACTGCAACACCAGCAAGAATCAAAGCTCGAAGATTAGGACTGATTGACTCTGAAGGAATACCACCCGTAGGGATTCTATCTTGGACAGGTGGAGTACTTGTTGAACGAGTCTTTCTATTTCTTGTTGAAGGGAAAGGAAAACCCTGCTGCTCCAAAAGCTGAAATTGAGAATCTTCAATACCAAGGGCCCTTCTCCCTCAAGTAAAACATGGAGTCGCCAGATCAAAGGATGATCAATAATTACAGAACTGGAATATGATTTCCCCAGCAGAGTCGCCAAAAAACTGTTGGTCATCAAATAGGACTTCACGAAGAGCAACAGTCAGGGGACAAGAAGTCCCTCCTCTTTAATGGGAGAGGTTCCTTATTCAGAAAAGAACCTATTTACACATATACAAAACATGATTTTCTTGTGGAACTTGGATATTTACAAAAGTGTTTTCTATAAGGATCATTAATTACAAAAGGACTCGAGGAATGAGAAAATTAGAATGAGCGTAAAGGCACCATTTAGAATTATGGATGACAGAGTAATTCTTCATGCATGCGAAGGTACAGTGAATTGAAACAAGATCATTTGTATCATACTAATAAGATGCAATTTGAAAGACACAAAGTTCTATCAATAACATCTACAAGAATACAAAGCTTCTTAATATAATATAGAAAAATGATCTTAACAAGATTAAATGAAAAGCTTAGGGATAAAAGAGATCGAGATAGACGAAGAATGAAAAGCCCCATCGTATTGATTTCTTTATGATTTATTTACACTTTGAGAAAATAACCCAAGTTCTTCCTCTTTCAAAATGGCGAGAGAGAGGCCATTATATAGTTTATAATTCAGTTACTCTCGGTAAGAACTACTTCTTTTAACTAAAGATTAGTTAAGGATTTCCAATCACAATACCTCAACTTATTACAATAAATCCGGGAAAAATAATTGGAAGAGAAGAGAGGAATAAGGAGAAGAAGACAGGTGCTTATGACTGGGAGGGACCCACTGACTTCAAAATCCGCTGCCTGAATCTCTTCAATGCCTTGGCTATGTCTCTGCCATGTGGGACTGATGTGTTGGCTGTAGACTGGGTCCAAAATCTGAGGCACTTCTCCATTTCCTTATCAAACTCGACATGAGTATGATAGTCTTTATTTGCTTCTTCAATAGCAGATTGAAGAGAGCAAATCTCCTTCATTTTCTCTTTGGAAATGGAGATTTCCTTGAACAAATTTCCTTTGACAAAAGATCTCGAATTGAGCTTTGATTTCTTGTAGGAGAGAGACACACGAAGTTTCATCCGAAGATGACAATGTATATCTTTGAAAGCAGATACAACTAGTGTTTTGAAAGCCTCTCCTTCGACAACTATTCTTCAATTCTCCGGAGCCTTCTAGTTGTCACTTTGTCTTGATTGAACAGGGCTCGTGCTTGATTCGGGAGACAACTATGGCATTATCCATTTCTAGAATCCTCATAGCAAGTGCTAATGGCGGTAGTGTCAAGTTTGGCAATGAGCTACCCGTCAATTCCCTCGAATCGGGGTTGAAATGAGCTCCGCATGAAAGCACCGTATCTACATTGCATTGACGAGATTGGGAAACCACCACGAAAGCCAAACCACCTGTCATGAATCATCCGTGCCATTGGCGTAGGGTTTTTGTTTGTCATCCTTGACCAAAAATCACTAAATTCAAGATGGCGAACTTCACTTGTCCCGATATTCGGGAGCAATGCAGACTCTAGTGGTGAGATTTGTTCTTGCCCCTACAATTTGATCTTCATGTTGGTAGTAATTCGAAGGGTGAAGCTACAAGCTAGACTTGGGAAGGAAATGCAGAGAAAAATGGATACACGCGTAGGAATTTAGATTGCAAAGGTTCGAGCAAAAGATAGCAAGAAATCAGTGTGCAAAATGCATAGGGGGTTCACTCGTTATATAGCCGTTTAGGAGAGAGAAAGGCAATGAATGCGTATTTAATACATACCTACCAAATTGAATAAGTAATATATTCGGGTAGAGCGGGAAAAATTTGCACGAATGGCACTTGGTTCATTTAGGACATGTGGGACATGAAAGCGCGAAGTAAATAGCTTGGTCGATTCAGGCGAAGCGGGGAAAAGACGCACAAATGCTCTTGGAACACGCGGGACAAAAATACGCGAAATACGCGGCTCGGCCGAATCGGATGAAAATGGAACAATTGGTCCGGGAAAACTTGGGACATTTGGGACATGTGGGACGTGAAACCGCTGAAGTACGCGGCTCGGCCGAATCGGACAAAAATGGAACAACTGGTCTGGGTGAACTTGGGACATTTGGGACAAAAAGTTCCGACGGGCCCGAAAAGAACAGACTTCAGGTGAACCGGCCGATCGGGGAACAGAGGGCCCAATTGAACTTGGGACACGCAGGACAAAAATGTCCGACAGGCCCGAAAAACACACAAAATGACCCAAAAACGTAGATTTCTCAATTTCTTTGGCATTTCACATTATCAGTACAACAGAGGAAACACTTAAACTTAAAATTTTAAATTTTTACTTTCTTAAGAGTAGGGAATTTTGAGTGGACAACACGTAGTAATCATTGAAAATTTTGGGCCAATAATAACCAGCCCTCATGATCTTTAGAGCTGTCACTCTTGGTGCAAAATGACCACCACCGGTCCACCATGGAACTCTTCCAACATCCTATGAATCTGAGTTGTACCAATGCATCTCAAGAAGTACTCCATTCACATCTCTTTTGAACAAGACACCATCAACAAGGGCATATGGGAGAGCCTCGCAATCTGAAGTGTCTTCTTTGGGTCTTGTTCATTTCTAGAGGGAATAGGCACTGTGCTTAGGAATGAGGACACCATTATTTTCTTCTTGAGTGCTTCCTTGCCCATGGTGTCTTGCAATGCCAAAATGACCTCCTTCTCTCATCGTGCATGCTACCTTTTATTTGCCCAAAATCAGCTTGTTCACACAATCCTTTTCCTCTTACAAACTTGGTGACCTTGATCTCTATGTCATATTCCATGACACGAGTAATCCAACCTGATCTCTTTTTATTCAAGTCTTTATTGAGGAGGAATTCTTTAACTCCGCATGAGAAACCAACAATTGAACCTTATTGTTTGAAACTAGATGCTTGAATTTCTTCAAGCTCACGACATCGCAAGAACATGCTTCTCAATGAAAGAATATCTCACCTCATAGTCCTCTAGGCTTTGGATGAAGAAAGTAATTGGATGCTCATCATTATCCTTGTTCTGCTGTACCAAAATTGTAGAAATAGTGTCATCACCCACAAATGCATAGAGGGTGAAATCCTTGGAGAAATCCGGGTTGATGAGAGTTGGTGCTTGAGAGATGGCTTCTTTGATTGCTTCAAAACTTTCTTTTCCTTTTGCTGTCCATTTGAAAGCCATGCTTTTCTTTAACATCTTGGTGATAGGTTTGACAAGGGCTACAAAATCTGGGACAAACCTCCAGAACAAAATTTATCCTCCCCAAGAAACTTTGAAGGGCCTTCTTGTGGCTTGGCAATGGTAGCGCTCTTATGGCTTCAACTCTTTCTAGATCAATTGCTAATCCTTCTTTAGAGACAATGTGACTAAGGAGCTTTCCTTCATGAGCTAAGAAAATACATTTTTTAGGATTCAAGGAGACTCCAAATCTTCTGCACCTTTGGAACACTTGTCTCAAATGAGAGAGGTGGTCTGCTGTATTTTTTGAAAAAACAGTGATATCATCAAGATATATCAGCACTATGTTGTTAATCAAACTTTTGAACGCCATGTCCATTACTCTTTGGAAGGTAGCTCCGGCGTTGGATAGCCCAAATGGCATTTTCCTATATGCATAAGTTCCCATTTAGTTGTAAAGGCTGTCTTGAACTCGATCATCTTCCTTCACCATAATGATTGTACCACTCGAATAGCCATCAAGTAGTGAAAACCTTTCGGAGCCAGCAACAACTTGCAAAATCTACTCCATGGAAGGTAGTGGGTAATGATCCTTGAGAGATGCTCTATTCAAATCTCTGAAGTCAACACACAATCTGATTTCCCCACTCTTCTTTCTGACTAGAACCAAGTTGGCAACCCAACTAGAATGCTTGATAGGGAATATGATTCTTGATTCTATCAACTTATTCAATTCTTTTCTCATGAGGGGATCCATGTGTGGATTGACTGGTCTTTGGTTTTTCCTGATGGGCTTAGTATTTGAATCCAATTCAATGGTGTGTTGAGCTAACTCGGGATTGAAACCTTTCAGATCTTCATAGCTCCAAGCAAACACATCAAGGAATTCTTGACAAAGTTATATAAACTCATACCTTTCTTGCTCTTGTCATCTTACCAACTTGGAGTGATTTACCTTCTTCCACCAAGATGGACACTGAATCTTCTCTCTTCACTTGGATGTTTGCTTTCTCCTTCCTAAACTGATCATTAGGATTGAATATGGACTCCAAAGTAATAAGCCCCTTTGGTAGTTTATTGGTCCTCAGTTGTACCACTTGGTCACCATACTGATGTCCCAACTTTTCCTGATTTTTAGCTGAGAACTCAGCCTCTTCTTGCAAGAAATGGATGATTTGCTGATCATTTTCAAACACTTGCCAACTTACATTTTTGTCCGGCACTGAAGGCCTTACAATCACATGGATGTTTGGTTGTACCTTGTCCTTTTGAATGATCTCCACAATGTCAAAGGCTGCCCAACCTGCTGCAAGTCTGCCAATGCTTGGTTCTCTTTTCTAGGAATAAATTTTATGCTAAAGCCCTCAAAATCTTCAATGAGGTCCCACACCTGTTCTTGTAGCACTTGAGTAAATCATTCTTGACAAAGATGCTGCCCCCACGACTTGGTTGACAATCAACTCACTGTCACCAAAGACTTGCAAGTTCTTTATTCCTCTCTTGATTGCCCAATGCGGTCCTTACACCAAAGCTTCATATTCAGCAGTGTTATTAGAGCATGCAAACTGAAATCTAAAAGTTGAATAATACTTAACCCCTTGAGGTGAAACTAGCATGGCTCCCCCTCCTACCCCTTGTCTACTCCTTGATCCATCAAAAAAATTGCCATACCTCATTGTCATCCTTGTGGTCTGGCTTGGTGATGCTACGGATAGGCTGATTTTCTTCATGCATGTAATAGAATCCTAACTCAAATTCTTCTATTTCTTGATAAGGATCAAAAGCATGCACCTTTTTTACCCATTCATCAAGAGTTAGATCTGGGATACTTCCGACCTTGGTGTCAGCTTCATCAGTGCTTGGGTGATCTTTTTGGTCAAATGCTGAACAATTGACATTTATCTGACTTGGGGTGTAAGGCTCAATGTGAAAGTTTGCAATAGGTTCAAACCTGATTGTGGCTTTGGTTCCATATCTTGTTTTGAACAACATGTGTGACCAATCAGTAGATAAGTAACCTCCAATCTTAGCTGTGAAATCCCTTAACAAACATAGGGCAAAGAGTGGTGGAAGGTCTATTACTGAGACATCTTGCAAAACAACCACATTGGGACAGGCATGCAAAGTAAGACTCAAGTTTTTAATCACTCCAACTGTTGTTACTGCTGTTCCATCCAATTGCACTACCCCTTTGGATATGGTTTCATATTGAATTCCCAACTGATCAGCTATTTTCTTGGGCATTACTGAACTACTTGCTCTGGAATCAATCATGCAATTATGTACTAATTGATTTCCAATGATCAATGAAACATAGAATGGAGGGGGTTTCAACATTTTACCTTGCTGTCCTCCATGATTCCCCTCAGGCTGGGCAGCATTTGTGAGCACTTTCTCTTGCATTTGGACTTGCTGATTTGAAGTTGACCAGTCCTTCATGGCAGCTTGTAGCAAATCTCTTTGTCCTGGGATAGAGAGTGATTCCCACATTGATATGTTTACATTTGTCTTCTTCATCTGATCAATGATATTGAATGGAGATGAAGCATCCCTTTGTTGTCCCTTGGCCTGCACATTAACTCCTTGCACATGGGCAGTAGTAACTGGCATTTGAATTGGCCTAGGAACTGTTTTAGGTAGTCCTTGCGTGCTTGGAGCTGGATTTTGTTTGCCAATATTTTGTGGAGTGACAGAAGGTTGTGGATTTCCTGGAGCTAATGGTTGTTCTTCACCCAAATTTCTCCTCTTTGACCTTGTGTTGGCTGCAACACTTTGGGAAACCATTTGATTCATGCCACAAAAATCTTCCTGCTAGTTTACAAGTGTGGTGTCATTTGGAGCTAATTGTTGTTGGAATGTTTCTTGTTGCTGATCATTTCTTTGACTACCTTCACCCTCTGCACAGTTTTTGTCACCATTAATTCTTGATTCAAGGCACCGTTGAAGCACATGGACTTGTTATAAGGTTCATTGTATGGGAAACACCAATCATATTCTTGAGCCATATTGTTTTATCTTGGCACTAATGCTTTAGATGCGAGATGTAGCATTGGGATTATAGGGCTGAAATGGTCTATTGGCAGGAGGCCTTGCTTGATTTATATTTGCATCCGGATTGGGTGGTCTTTGGGGTTGATATGGCTGCCTGTTAGGCTAAGCTTGGGGCTAGAAAGAAGGTCTAAAACCTTGAGCTTGCTACCTTTTGAGTGTAACCAGCTCATTACCTAGATTTTGTAATTGCTTCATGACTTCTTGAAATTCAATTGAGGCACTAGAAGATGAAGTGGAAGCTTCACTTGAATTCGATTTCTAGGAGTGGGAATAGAAGCTAAATTAGGCACTTTCCTAGTACTTTGGCTCTCTAAACTTGGAAATAATGGCATTGGAGGTCTAGGAGCCAGCTTGTCGGCTTAGATCAAACAATTTTCAGCTCTAATGGCAATGCTATAAGCAATGGGGATAGTTGTGCCTCCCATGGAATGAATTAACATAGAAATATCAGAATTTAAAGCTTTAAGGTAATAAAGAAAAGCACCTTCTGCTGTTGGCCTAACTACCACTGGAATTCTCTCCCAAGTCCTTTGAAATCTGAAATTAAAATCATCCAGTTGCTCATTGGGAGCTCTTTTGATAGTTGTCAGCTGCTCCAAAAGGGACAAGTTTTCTCCCTTTTCCCCAAACTGCTCATGGAGGGCTATACATAGCTGATTCTAATTTTGAATAGAACCTGAGGCAAGACTCCTGAACCATTGCAAATATTTCCCTTTGAATGAAGATGCCAGTAGTTTGACAATAACTTGCATCTCATTGATCTCATGGATTGCATAGATGTTAGCAATATCCTTGACATGATCACCAGGTGAGGTCTGATTTTCTCCAGTGAAGTATGGAATGTTCTTCAATGCTGCAACTAGAATTGGATTTTGTGCATTGAGAACAAGTAGGCTCACGCCAAAGTGAAATTGACATAGGGGTTGTTTTGTGCCATTCGATTGGCCTTAGAACCCTTGTTGATTGAATGAAAGGCCTACCAGTGGAGTTGATAGAGTTCTTTTGGTGGAGATGGAGACCTTTGGATTCTCCTCCCACTTTGCCTTATTCTTGGAGATAATTACAGATATTCAAAAATCACCTCTTCTTCTCTAGCTCTTGACCTTGTAGTGATTCTTCTCATGAGTTTTCAGGTCTGCACTGCTAAAACCAGCTGATTCTTCTTCCTTGGAGTCACCAGATGTGCAATTTATAGCTCTTTTAAAGCAAGAAACTTGCAACAAATGCACATCAATTTTGTTGCAATGAAGATGAAGACTTCTAGGTCCCACCGGGCATGCCAAAACTATTGTTGCAAATCAGCAGCACCCCTGGATGTTGATCAGATTTCTAGTTTGATACTCAAGACATCCAGTGTGATTACACAACATTGAATCCTCTTCCCAAGCGTGGGACTTGTCAAATGGAAGAGAAATCTCCAGTTGAGAGGCTGGTTCCTCAACTCCTCTGATCAGTTATATCACTTGCACAATTGCAGAGGTTTGAAATTTCCTAATTCTACTCTAAATTCCAAAGGGACAAGGATAGAAAATGCATAAAAGGAACTAAAACTAATGCTAATAGGTGATGCACCAAAGGAGTGGTGAGCATTTCTCACTTTTGCAGATTGACACAGTTCATAGAATGCAACAAAGACAACATGCACAAACTGATAGCTGTAATGAAGAACCATAAATTAGTCAAACAACACTAGCAGAGGATGAAGGATTAATCACAGGGCCTGTATTGTTATTTTAACATCAAAATCACTTACATTACAACACCTGAGAGGAAAAAATAAGTTTCAGTTCTTAGAAAAGGTCTTTTATTCCACCAAAATCACTACCAAGGTGAAAAAGGGGACCTGTAATACACAAAAAATGTTCAACCTCTTGAAAATGAGCCAAATCTAGCTTTTACGGTGCAAGGACGAGCCTGTGAGAGAGAAACACAGAAAACATGGGAGAGGTTCAATCATTGACCAAAAAGCATTCAAAACAGCATGGGCATCCTTACATACCCATTCCCCGACATTTTTAACCATGCTTTGGGAGAGAATGTGAGCCATTCTTCATTAAAACGTTGGTTGAAACGTCATTTCGCTCATCACCACGTGCGAGAGATGTTTTTCAATTTTCTCTCTCCAAAATCCATCAAAATTCAAAATTGACCATGGAATCTTTTATATAATTTCACCATCTTTCCATTGATATAAAGAACGTGAAAAACTGAGCTCTGGATCGAAAGTTATGGCCATTTGAAACTTTAGGGCAAAACAGGGCCAAATCAGGCGGCGGGCAAAAAATTTGAATTTTCACCTTTTTGGTTGTTTGGAAAATTTTCCAAAAATTCCTTGTGTTCCACCTTCCTGTGTGTCATGTGGAACATTTTTATTGGGCGCACGGGGACATCCTGCTTCATTTCCCTTTGTTTCTGCCTTTGGAAAAATTTCCCAAAATTCTCCCCCGGGCCGGTGAGCTGAGGACACGTGGCGGGCGCTAATTAGACGCGGGCCTGTCTTTCCTAAATTTTCGTGGGTCACTTTGATAATTTTCACCTGGACATGTGTCAAAACCCCATTCGATGTGGGTTAGACCTTCCAAAATTTCATTGCGGGCTTGACCTTGGTTTTTTGTCGTTAGCTGACACGTGGCGAGATTCTATTGGCTTGCAAAAAGGGGGGCGGGCTTTCCCTTCTGAATTTTCCTTTATTTTCTCCTTGGGAAAATTTCCCAAATTCTCCCCTCACTCTGCCACTTTAGGACACATGGTGAGATATAATTGGTTGGTGGGGGCAGCGGGCCAAAACTCACCTTTTGGATTTTTGGCAAAACACTTCACCAAATTTTCTAACTCTTCCCGCACTCCGCCAATTTAGGCTCCTTAGGATGCGTGGCGTGTTTTTATTGGCCGTGGGGCCATCCCTCCAAAATTTCCATGCACCAACACTTAGCCAAATTTTCCAAATTCCACCCCTTGACACGTGGCAGCTTTTCATTCGTCGGCGGGCCTTGAAGGGGAAAATTTCCTTTTAAAAATTTTGCCAAAACACTTGGTAAAAAACCAAGTTCTCCTCGACCCCGCCACCTCCCTGGACACGTGGCGACATCTCATTGGCTGCGGGCCTTAAAGGGGAAAATTTCCCACAAAACTCTGTCGAGCCATAACTTCAAAAATACATGGAGTTAGGAGGAAAACTTTACCTTTCTAGAAAGCTGAAAAAGAGCTCTATCTCGATGGTGTCATTTCGAGAAGGTTTTGAGTGCACGAAAAGAAAAAAATTATGTCCGAGGCACAATAGAAGGAATCATGAGAGGGGTAAGCCACAAAATGAGTAGGGCGCACATTTGGATAACAATCATTTACACTATTTTTCGCTCTCTAGGATAATCATTCTAGCCTTTTGGAGATCTTCAAGTGCACACTACTCTTTCCATAGCTACTTTTGATGAAGACTTGCCAAAAATAGCAAGCATGTATAGGAAAACTTACTATTTTTAGAAAGTGTGTTTCTAGTACTTGATTTTGATTGAACGTACTTTTTTGGACTCTTCTTGTCATTACGATTATACCCTCTGAATTTCACATAGTTTTGCCCACTAGAATGCCTAGAAATAAATTTTGAAATTTTGACCTGGCAGTGGCTTCGGGCATAGAGTTGTCATGGCGGCCATTAATGGAGCTCAAAATTTGTAGGTCTGGTTTTTTCTCCATTTGCAACAAAAACAACTCCATTGTGATAGGTTTTTCATTTGGAGCTCGTGTGCAAGTTTTTAGCTCATTTCCATTGCCAGAATGACAGGAAATCCAACGAATGTGAACCAGTGCACAAAGGGAGGATTTTGTTAGAGAAAATGATTCTAGGCACCATTTTACCTCTTGTTTGTTGGATCTTGATCACCTTGAAAAATGAGGAATTCTCGTAAAATACGGCATCTCAATTTGACTTATATCTTGTAAGATATGAGGATTTTTTGATCGGGTGACTCCATGGTTATCCGGAAAAAAATCTCCATTTTCTCTTAGGCCTAAATATTTCTGTAAATTCATGGTTTTTATAGTTTATGTGGCCATGATGGATCTGGTTCAGAGCAACAATGGTGGACCGGGTGTTTGGACAATCATGCACGGAGCCATGGCAAGGTATGAAGTTGTGAAGGAGAAATGAGGGGAAGAAATGGCTAAGTGCCGGATTTAAACTTTCAAAACATGCACATGGAGGGCTGGGTGAATTTTATGTCCCTTATGTCCCTAACCTCAAGGATGTGAGGGACATCAATTTCCACGGTGGTCAAGGCGATGCCATGTGTCCTCGATCCGACGGCGGGGATTTGCTTGAAAAATGCACCTGGGGGCTGAAAGTCGGTCATGTGGGTGTCCAAAAGACTCCTCCTAGGGATGGGAACATTTTTCCATGTCTAATGTCCCCCACCTCGGTACATAAGGGACATCAGTTTCCACGGTGGTCCTAGAGGTGACACGTGGCGCCGATCCAACGACAGGGAATGGATGCTCCAAAAATGCACCTAGGGGCTAAAAGGAGGTCACATGGGTGTTTGAAGACTCTGTAGGGTCTCTGGGAACATTTTCCAAGGTTTTATGTACCCTACCTAAGGTGCAAAAGGGACATCAAATTCCACGATGGTCCTGGAGTTGACACGTGGTGCCCGATCCGCGCCAGGAAGGCATGCTCCAAATAAGCACCAGGCGCCCGATCGTCAAGTCTGGAGGTCATATGAGGGCCCCAGAGGTCACATGGGGGCTGGGTGAATTTTCCAAGGGCTGATTTACATGACCTCAGGGATTTCGGGGACATGAAATCCTACCAAGCTCCTGGTGCTGACACGTGTCTTCTCGAAAAAATGACTAAGTCCTAAACTACGTTTAAGAGGGTAACTTAGAACGAAGATAACTTGAGCTCCCAGTGGAATTTATTGGTTAAATTTTATATGATCCTGACTGGAAATAGCATTTTTAATCCAATTATTGGGGTTTCATGTCTTTATTCAGCCATATGATCCCTTAAAAATTGTATTTTTGATCTGGTACTCCACTTGTGCCTGAGAAAAGCATGTCTGTCAATCATATGCGCCAAGGTGTTGTGAAAAATATTATTTTACCATCATGTAGGTATTATAATCCTCTTTCCGATGATGTTTTTTTACTTCTAAATCCATTTGGAGCTCCTGAAATCTTCTTCTGAAGCTCAAGCAACTGTTTTAGGCCTATGTACCACCTAGGCTTGTGAACCTTGTTTTTTACTCAGACTGCTCCAAGTCTTGCAGAACTTCCCCAGACCTTCCAAAATCATTTCCATGATGTTCCAAGGTATTTCATTCACCTCCATGTTGATTTTTCTCTTCCATTCCACTCCAGGGGGGGTGATCCGATCCTGGGAAGGCCAGTGATAGCCCTTCCCTATACTGCCATGAGATAGTGTTTTTTAGAACTCCCTAAAATCACCTAGGGGGAATGAGTAGACTTTCTTGAATCACCTAGGGGACCAATTTGACATCAAATAGGGGGAATAGACTAATGGATTTGGCTTGGGGTTCCTAGGAATGATAAAACATGAAAAATTGACATCGGGGTATAGTTGTCGTGTTTGGAAATTATTAATTTCCCTATTGCACATTTACACGACAACAGAAGGCTTCCTACAAAGAAGGAAATTCTAAAGGTGATGTTTCAGGTTATGTTTTTGTGGGGGTGGGCCTTTCTCTGATGGGTGACTAGATAGAGATAACTAGCTAGGTATCCACTGTCAATCCTATGATTGTGTGATCATTAAAAGTCTCTTCTGGGTAAGATGTGTAAATTCCAATTTGTGCATTTGAAAAGAGAGAGAAGAGATAATGTGCAAACTACGATTCATTGTGTCAACCATCAGTTGGGCATGACTTCCAGCGTATAGGTTGCCCTCAATTTTAATGTGAGATATAATGCAACAAATCAAAATGTCATGCAAGTGTTTTAAACCCAAATCAAAATGTGATATTCAATGTAGCAAGTGATGAATAGGAAGAGGGATGCTCTTTCACTAATGTAATGCTAATGAAAGAAAGACGTATTCTTTTTAAAGCACCAAAAACATGATTGCTTTTAGAAAATAGAAAGAAGGGGAAGATTCTAGAGAAGAAAATTAATGTGGAAGCTTTTCAAAAGGGAAAAAAACACACAACTTTCACCTAGGAATGAATAAAAATGCAAAATAACCCTGATGGGTCCCACCGTGCATGCCAAAATGTTTCACTATTTTCTTTATGGATTTGACAAAACAGATAAGGTGATGGGCCAAGAAGTAATACCATTGCGATGGTCGGTTGGAGGTTGACGTGCGTTCTAACTTCTTAATCAAGCGATCATGCGGGAGCTTCCTTTTGGCTAGGAGGAACTACCTGAAATACAAAACAAGATCAAAAAAGAGAGTTAAACAATATATTTCAGTGGGCTTACTAGCGTGTGCTAGATCCAAGAAGTATGATACTTCCTTTACAACTGTCAACCTACTATTTAATACAACTTAATGTAAGAGATAGCGTAAATAAATAAAATCCTATTATAGTTGATATGATTTAGGCATATCATTCAAGTACAATAAGCAAATATAATCTAACAGGATAGGTTATGATCAGATCTAAAAGCTAGGTAGGTGGTTGAGGTGTTGGAATAGGTCACAGTCAAGTTCTGGGTGAGTTTGGGTGAGTTAGTGAAAGGTATTAGGTCACAATCATAGGCATAATTACCAGTCATAGAGACCGACGTTGATGAGGTATGACCGATGACAGTTAAGAGGGACCGACGACAGTTAAGAGGGAACACGATGGTTAAGGTAGGATGGTAGAAGCTCAATAAACTAGGTTTTGGAGAGTCTCGTGACTACATAGAGAATGGGAGGGGAATTTTTAGGTTAGCAAGGGTGATGGGAATGCTCAGGAGTATCTAGTATCGAATATTGGGTAGCTAACAAGGATTTTGGGTGGTTAGATAAATGGATTGATGGAATATGGGGATGGTGGGATGCACAGTTACTTAAACTAACTCAAAAGAGATAAAGAGACTGATTCTAAATAACTGTAGAATGTTACAGATCAGAGTGTACTTACTTTAGGAAGAAGACTGAATGGATGGAGGATGGCGATGGTTGATCTGTGAAAATGGTTGCTCCATGCCACGGTAGTGTTTCCTAGAATGTTAACCTAAATGCTTTCTTTTCATATCAGTTCTTGATTGTTGGTTTAGGGTGTCTGGATGTGCAGAGTGTTAAGTGCGTGCTTGTATGCAGATATCTCTTCTCCAAGACTTCCAAAATTTTCCAACATCTCAAACAAGGTTACCAAAGTGAATATATGGTAAGCGACGGCGGTCTAGGGTGATCGACATCGGTTTAGGATTGATCGAGTCGGTTAAGGCAGAAATCCTAGGTTTACTAAAAATGACAGATCTTGGCAATTTTTTTGGCCAACTCTATCTATTCTCCCGGATCAAAATGGAATGTTGCGCTTAGATAAGTAGGAATGTGGTTAGAGGAAGAATAGGCATGTGATTTTAGGGTTGAACTAAGTCTTAATTAGTTATGGTGAGTGGATATTGAGTCCTAGTAAAAGGAAACATGCTAAGAATATGTTTATGATGAGGTGTCTAGGTGAGGTGGTGGGGTGAGGTGGAAATTAGTTTAATTAAGGTAATTAAATAATGAATATTTTGAGCATGGGTCTTAATTTAATTGTGGGGAATTAAATTAATATACATGTGGGGTGAAGGGGAAGTGTTACCCAATTTTGGTGTCTACAAGTTCCATGTATGCATCGATAGGATATTATTATGCAATCTATATGTTTGAAAGTGTTTCTTTCCTCACTTATTTTCTTTACAATAGTGGGTGATCTTGTTTAACCAAGAAGAGTATTCATATTCTTGATTGGTGAATTAGTTAGAACTTTGTGTCCCTAGTTCATCCCTCTCACTCGTATAAGCTATTGTTTCTTCCTCTAAAGCTTTTCTCCTTACATATCTTCTAAATTGAAAAAATCGAATATGGAAGCATTCTTTACACCAAAATCCTCAATTGGAATGTTAATTTGTAAATTTGTAAATAATTAGATTTCCATATTTTTGGTGAATAATGGATCCTCCCCACAAAGAGGAGGGACTTTTATCCCCTAAACTATTGTTTGTTTCTAAAAGGCAATTTCGAACCAACAAACTCCTTCTCAAAAACATCATTCAAAGGAATCCAATCTTGAATCCAATGGTTTTCTACATTATTTTTAATGGTTAGATAAAGTTTCCTAAAATAAAAACATTATTTTCATATCCGAGGGGTTATAGCGATTGAAATCCTCTAAAATTGGAGTAAAACATCCTTGTGAAATAAAAAAATTGAGACCATATTTGGTCCATTCAAACAAGGAAGACCCACTTCTAAAAATAGTAATCCTTCCTAAGCCTCATTGTCTATAAATATTAAGTGCTACAAATAGTTCATTCTCAGAGTTTCCATTGCCCTTGAACATCAAGGAAACTCAAAAATGTCAAATTAAGCAATTGGTAACTAAAATGGACTTCTAAAAATTTAAGGTTTACTAAAAATAGTAATTTTTGAAATGTTAGTCAAGAAATAAGGATGTTGAGCCTCTCATGTTGAAGAAAGAGCACCTGGATAAGTTTGAAGTAGTGCAAAACATCATAGTGACTTGAAATATTCATGATTCCACACTATGTAATTTTAGTTAAATGAAGGAGCAATTCTTCTGTTTGGAGGAGAAGACATTTTCCAATGAGTGATAGATGGGAAAGAAGGTGTTTGAGCATACTAAAATTGATTCCAGTTTAAAAAGTGAAAAAAGGTGAATTTTGAAGTTGAGCAAAATAAGGTGATGATCTCCATGTCCTAACTCCAACCTTGTGTTTAAAGAGGATCATCATGTTTGTAATAACATGAAATCATCTCAGGTTCATCAAGTGCAAGTCACTTAGTAGTGTTTTTGAACACTCATTCAAATTCCTTGAAGTGTATCTACATCTCATTGAAGGAGAATTTTGTAATCATTGTATTCCAATTCCACATATGGTCACATGAGAAATAAGTGAAATCAAGAACATCATGAATCCTATGAGGGTGATGAAACATCAAAATTAATTTGGAGTTTCTCAAATCTCATTATGTACTAAGGAGGTAAAGGCAAGAAAATTCATTCACAGAGCATTCAATCAAGATTCATCTAAATCAAGTTCTTCATCGGAAGGATTTTTCTTATCTTCGGATCTCCACTTCTTTCTCTCCTTCTCTCCCTCCTCTCTCTCTAACATTTTATTCCTTCGTTGAGAATGCACTTTTTCACTCTTTCATCTTATTCACTTAAGTGATTTAATGTTGCATTGTAAAATTCCATTTTCAAAAATAAGAAAAGGAATTAGTTTCATTTGTAGGGAATTTGAAAAGTCACATGGTGGTCAGATGAAAATTCATATGGTGGGGAAGAGGAAGATTCATTTATAATGGTATAAATTGAAATGGATTCTCCATTCCAAAGGGTTCACAATTGTTAATTTTGTATTTTGTTGATATTTTTATCACTACTACATCAAGAAATAAAATATACATTTCATATATAACATTTTCTATGTTACTCTATCCTCTCTACTCTCCAACTTTGAAAGCATGGTGATCTTGTATAACCAATAAGTAACTTTATGTCCTTGATTAAATAATCTACAAAAATTTGTGTCTCTCGTTTATTATTCTTCTTACTTACTTATGTTGGGGCTCAAAATTGCACCCTGACCCATCAAGATGAATTAGGGATTTGAGGCAACATGGGATTATCTCCAAGTTATGGGACTTGCGCTTTGAGACAGATCTCTGGAGAAGTTCGACTTCCTCTACCTATTTCTACTACTAAAACTACTCCTATGAAGGGAAATTTAGCTACCTATCACTACTCTATGATTCAAAGGGACCAGGGTGAGAAGCATATTCATAAAATGAAAACATAAACTAAGGGGAGGTGATGGCACTAGAAAGATGACGATGAACACTCTCAACTGAGTGAAAACAAGGGAAAATGTGCATAGGGAGGGGACACATATGTGCCATCATTGGAAACACACATTCACACATTTATTTTCATGGAGCACAATAAAAAAATCCCCACAAGAGATATAAAATATGTACAACATATCAAAAATGCAAAAGAAGGTAAGAAGATGCGATAAAATCCAAACTAGGGTAGAAGATAGCCACAAAATACAATTTTTATTACTTCCAAATGATGCACAATATATTAAAATGGCGAGATAGGTAAGGATATACATGTAATGGCTCATATCTATGGCGTGCAACTCAAAATTCTAGGGAACACTACTCGAACAATGCTCTTAGCAAACCAATAGGGTCAAAACTTTACAAATGAGCAATGTTCATCAATTTATATAAGGAGAAGAGGAGGGAAAGAGAGGGAAAATCATATTTTCAAATCCAACCACCACCAACAAGTAATAAATGCCTACAAATACACTTATATCACTATCAAATTTGCCTCCCATGTCAATTTAGCTTGTGGAAGAAGGAAGGATATAAGATCTAATCAAATTTGGGCGGTTGAGTTGACTAAATCTGTACATTAATGTCCTAAATCATATTTTCCCATTTCACCTTCCAAATCCTAGCCAATATATGATTTTGAAAATCCCAACATGTATCCAACATTTTCATATTTCAAACAAGACCAAGTGTGCTTGAATCGAGCCATGTAGCAGAAGTTATGGTGATTTGAAGATCACAAGACAAGATAAACACGTAAGACATGTGTCACAACCTAATCGGCTGAAGGATTCAGTTGAATCCATTTATTTGTTATTTTATACCAAGTTTCATGCATTCATTTGATGAGATGATTTGGCATGAAACTAGTATTCTCTAATATATTACGTGTTATGCACTTCATCCGATAACTTGACACCTAGTGCTTAAAGACTAGTGCAAAAATATTGCCCTTGATGCATGTGCAAGAGAAAGATGCACGAGAAGGAAGAATGCATAGGTCTACGAGTGTGCACAAGAGGGTGTGTGAGAATTAGGAATAAAAATTTCATACTTGTCAGAGAGGTATGCAAGTATGCAAAGAAGAAAAGGGAGTGTGGGAGACAAGGAAGCGCAAAAGCAATTGTAAGAAAAGTGCGCGAATGCGGAAAATGGAAGAGGAATAAATGTGCATGAGGAGATCAGTGGGACTTGGGAAGGAATGGCTTCTATGGGGAAGCATATAAAGGACTTATAAAATATGATGTAAGTCATTGGGCACATGCAAGGAGTGCGCAATGATCGGGGAAGGAAGTAAGTGCATAAAAGTGTGTGCAATGGAGAAATGAAAGGAGAAAGAAGAATACACAATGAAGGAAGAAGCATGCGGAAGGAAGCAAAGGAAAGGGAAAGCACAAGGAAGAAGTAGGAAGGGCTCGTAAAGGTGCACATGAAGAACTGCAGCCAAGCTATTGTGCAAAGGTATATAACCAAAAGATGGTGTAACCTGAAAACTTGAACACATAACCATAATGGAACTATGAGTTGTCAAAGTAACCATGGTGGCTATTTTAGAAAATAGTTTTGCAAATTTTAAGGCCATCTATTTGTTACATGAAATATATCATTGGCCTCGAAGCATCCATTAGGCATGGAGTCATCCTGAAAAAATGAAATTTCTAGTCTACAACTTGAAGAACATCCCCGAAATCACTTGAAAAATGTATGTACTCTACTTATGAATTGAGTGCACAACTGTTGGAAAGTACCAATGATCCGAAGCACAACCTCTTTGAACTTATGAGTACATGAAATGACATCGGAAGAAACAAAAGAGTGCATAAAAAGAAATAATTATATACAAACAAAATAATGTGTGCAAAGTGCACTTAGAGGAATGAAACCTATACTAATATGTACATGATGCAAAAGGAATTAATGGAAATTTTTGATATAAATCCCATTGAATGGGATTGGTAGTGTATCTCCATCGGATGACATAACTCAAAAAGATAGCTTCCTTACAAGAAATGATGATGTATGGGCCACTCCAAAGTGTGTCAAACTTTGAATGATGCCCTAGTTTGTCTCTCGCCATCATCCCATTTTAAGACCATAGTACCCACTTTTAAATATGGAGCTCTATCCTTTCTATCAAACCACTACTCGGTTGATCTATGATTTTTTTCTAACTTGATCATTGCAAATTTTCTTAATTCTTCAAGTTTAACTAGATTTATCATTCTAATTTCTCTTTGGTCAGTGCCCTCAAACTCCAACTTTTGGGACAACTCTAATGAAGGAAATTAAAGTGATAAATGAATCCTAGCCTCCTTTCCATAGACAAGCTTATAAGGTGAAGTACCTATTACTTATTCATCGTGATTCTGTCGCCAGAGTGCGAGAGACCTTAGTGTGTCACTACCTCTCGGTTGATATTCATTATTTGATTCATGATTATGATTAGGTTCTTGTTAGTAGATTATGCCATGCCATTATTTTGAGGGTAGTAGTTGGAGGAAGTCTTCAAGTAAATTCCAAGACTAAGATCCCAATCATAAATTTTATTACCAAGGAAGGATTTTTCTTTATCATAGATAATGGTTTGAGGAATGCCAAACCTTGTTACAATGCCTTTGAGAAAGTCAAGGATGACTGATTCGGTTCATTTCTTGAGTGCGAAAACCTCTATCCATCTATTGAAGTAGTCTATATCTGTCAACACCCATTTATTGCCAGCGCTTGAAGGTGGGTTGATCATGCCTATGAATTTAAGACCCCATTGTGTAAAAGGTTGATCTGTTTGGATAGGTCAGAGGGGAAGCACTTCTAATTCCTTCTTTCCTACAAATAAATCCCATTATTTGCATTTCATGACCCACTTGTGTGCATACACAAATAGGGTAGGTCAAAAGTATCATGCCTTGATGATATTCATTGTTGTTTCCTTGGCAAAGAAGTTTCCACCAAAGAATCCGTCGTGAAATTCTGCTAACACTTTGTCAACCTGTGTGCCATCAATACATCTCAACAACATGCCATCAAGATTATTTTAAAGAGAATTCCATCAATCGGTGCATATGGAATAAACTTTAACCTCGGATGCCTTCTCTTCGTCTTGTTTAGTCCAGAGAATATGTTCCAGATGAGAGCAACATCGCCATGTCTTTCATCTAAGTGAGTGTGCTAGATCTTTATTTTTTTCATATTTAGCGTGCAGAGGCTCTTCATCAAGGAAAAATGAAACCTCTTGTTCATTTTGTGTGTCTTCAGTAGTCTTCTTACAGAGCACGTTACCTCTAACAATCTTAGTGTCTTCGATAGTCACATCATACTCCATGATTTTGGTCACCCATCTTTCTCTTTTCTCACTAATTTATTTTCACATGATGAACTCCCTCACACCAGAGTGTGAAACTAGTACCTTGACATGATTTGTGGCGAGCATACTCTTCAATTTCTTAAGAGCACACAAGATGGTGAAAACCTTTTTTTCTATGTGATTGTATTTAAATTCATAATCCTTCATTTTTGGTGAAGAAAGAAAGCTACGGTTTCCAATCCTTATTCATTTTCTTGTGTCAAGATAACAACAACACTAGCATAAGCTCCATAAGAATAAAGGATGAAATCTGGATTGATGGGTGTTGGGTTACAAGCAATTTCTTGCTTGATTTTGTTTAAGCTTTCCTTTCATTTTGTTTTCCACTTGATTTTTATGTCCTTCTTAAGCAAGATGGTGATAGGCCTTACCAATCCTTTAAAGTTAGGAATGAATCTCCTAACAAATTTGAATTTTCCTAGGAATGATTGCAAGGCCTTCTTGTCCACCAACAAAAAAAGAGAGAGGGTGGGTGAAATGCACTCAGGATCAATAGCAATTCCATCCTTTGAGACCACATGGCCCAAAATATTTCCTTGTGCAACATCAAAGTTGTACTTCTTGGGGTTAAGAGACACCCCAAACTCTACATATGTTAAAGACTTTATCCAGATGAAGCATGTGAGTTGTGCCCTCGCTTTGAGAAGATAGTTATGTCATCCAATTAAACTAGGATGAACTTATTGATATATCCTCAAGGTAATGCCCATTTCTCTTTTGAATGTTACACTTGTGTTTGATAAACCAAAAGGCATTTTTGATAAGCATATGTTCCTCATTTGGGTTTAAAATTTTTTTGAATTGATCCTCTTCCTTGACCATGATATGATTGAATCCTGAGCACCCATCCAGCATGGAAAACCTTTGCACACTAGCCACATCTATGTAATTTACTCCATAGAAGGAAAAAGATAATGATCCTTTAGAGAAGCCTTGTTTAAAACTATGAAATCAACACAAAACCTTATTTCACCTTTCTTCTTGTGCACTAGAGCCATATTTTCCACCCAAGTAGAGTATTTGATGGGGAAAATAATCTTTTCCTAAATGAGTTTGGATAAATCCTTCCTCATGAGGGGATTTATTTTAGGATTAACAGGCCTTTACTTTTGTCCGATGGGCTTGATACTAGGATCAAGGTCAATGGAGTGTTGAGAAACACTTGGATCAAATCCTTTTAGGTCTTCATATTCCCACAAAAAGATGTCACCATACTTCTAACATAGAGAAATAAAGTATTGTTTTTCATCTTTCACATATTATTTACCGAGTAAAGAACCTTCTATCATGCACTGGAGTACATTCTTCTTGGGTTGTGCGCCTATAATTTTCTTCACCCTTAAACTCATCATCAGAGTTGAAAATATGCTCTAAGATGACCATCCCTTTAGGTAACTTGTTCATCTTTATTGAATCAGTTTGTCACCATAGTTGTCATGCTAGTCGGTTTACATATTTAAAGATAACTTAGTTTCATTTTGAATGAAATGGAAAATCTACGCATCATTTGTCAAACACCTAATAGCTGGTTTCATTGTTTAGAATGGAGGGTATGCTCACCATATTGATGTGTTTTACATTACCTTGGAAAAAATCCTCAATATGTGAGAAATTTGAACCAAGGGCTGCCATATGATACACTTCTTTGTTTAATTCCATTAGTACCACCTATAGGTTGAGAGTTTCAAATCTCCCTGGGAGGTCCCAAACTCTATATTTGTAAGCTTTCAAAAGCTTATTCTTTGTTGCACACTTGTTTGTGATTTGGCCGATGACCAAATCGGTGTCCCCAAAGACTTATAATGCCTTGATTTGTTTCTTATTAGTAATGAGAAACCTAGGCACCAACTCTTCATATTCTGCTACATTTTTGGAGCATGGAAACTGCAACCTTGTGCGTGAAGAAGAACTTCTCACTCTTGAGAGAGATGAGAACAACACCTACACCAATGCCATTTCTATTTCTCGGAGCCATCAAATTACATATTCCATGGTCCATAAGTGTCATTATATTCTGTTATCCAATTTTGCACACCTGGCAAGATTGGACAAGGGGGTCCTGTCATGTTCAAAATGAAATAATAGTCCCAGGAACCCACCTTCGGTTATTATCAAGATGCAATAATTAAAAATAATTCCTAAATTGCATATGAAGAGATCACCTAGCATCGAAAGGCACCCAGTTGATCTCATATCAGTGGAGAGTTCAGGGTCGAGTTGATAAAGAACCCGGTGTCAAATTGATAATCATCTCAAAAATCATCTCAGTGGAGACTCTCAGTTGTAAGAGCTCAACAAGGTCTTGTTAATGCAAAATATAGCTCGTTGAAAATTTACGAATGAAGGGAACTCTATAAGGATCTCGGTAGAGATCGATGCATGCGGAAGTGAAGACCAAGTCAGAGAGAGTCAAAGTTTGAGCTATCAATAAAGTCTCAATGAATTGGAAAGGTTCAAGCCACAGGCGGAAGCGAAGGCAGAGATAAGGAGTTCGACTCATCTTCGTGACTCGTTCATTTTGGAGATCATGTGGTGAGCTTCTTTTAGGACACATTCTGCAGAGCTAGGGTGATTCAAACACAAGCCAAGGCATCAAGAGTGCCATAAAATGAATGGAGATCGTTGCGTAAATAGAGATACGTGATGGAGCCCTATCAATGGGACTCATCGAGCATGATGGATAATTCAAGGCAACTCGTTTCGTGTGGATGCATTAAAGATGGTTTCTAGGATACAATTCCAGGGCTCATTGATTAATGCAAAATTGGGAGGACTACTCGAGATAATTTTTCAATGGTAAGCCCGCAGAGACAAAGAAGAATGCCATGCTAGGGGTATTAGTGAATACAGTATATATATTTTCGTTGGCGTTGTTCAGACCTTCCTCGGCCGAGCATTTGGTACACAGGCAGTTGACATGTTATAGCGAAGCCTTTTTGAGCACTTCCAACAAGCGAGTCATCCAACTATGTGTTTATCTATTCAAAGATCGAATGCATCCTCAAATTCAGGATTTTTCCTTCAAGATATTTTTTAAAAATTGATTAAGTGACGAGTAAGGGTGTTCCGGAGACTTGATTAAATTTATTTTACGATGCAACTCATGGAAACGGATCTCATAGAGGTGGAACTGTTTCATATCGAATATTCATGGAGCATAATTTGCTTTGCAATTATATAAGCATCTTCAACAAGTCACTAAGTTAGCAAGCGTAAAGGTTTCGTTGAAATTATCACACCTTACAAGCTATAGCTGAAATGTTTCATATTTGAGAGTTTGATGTTATCCTCAAAAATCTGTTGAAGGAAAATCATGGGCTAGGCTTTGGAATAACTTCCACCATTACTAGAAAGCAATGAGTGAACACAATCTCGGCCTCATTCGCAAAACTTGCCTCAAGATTTGATCGAGCTTCTTCCATGGAAGTGACTTTCCAAAGTGAAAAGGCGAGACAACTCAACTAAAACTTTATCTCGTTCTTCTACTACAAGCGGCAAGATTTTACAACAATCGATCACGGATGTGGTCGCATGCAACATGGCGAACATCGGGATCAACACCAATGGTTCCTTGGGATCACCATCGTGGCAAATCACAATTAACTCTCTCCGGAGGTGATTGATTTCGAGATAACTTTTACTTCTCTACCATGTAGACTGTTGCGTATAGCCAATTCAAATTGCCAAGTGAAGGCACGATCATGGCAAGAGAACAATATTTCCACGCAAGGGAAATGACATGGTGGGTGAAAATCCCGCGCGCTGGTGGGAATAGTGGAGAAATCGGGTCAAATTGCCAAATCTGCGTGGCGAAGTTGAGGCCGGGGCCCGTGAATTAATTTGGCCAAGCAGTTATGCGGGAATTCAGAGCTGGTATGCCAAATGGGAAATATCAAGATGGCATTCCAAGCTGTTCACTCCGTGTAGGGGAGAAATCAGACCAAACTGCCAAGCATGGAAACAATATGATGGCTATCCGTCATGAAAACCCCGCGCAGCTTGGAGTGGTCCGAGTCTTCGTGCGAGTCACACGGAAGGTGAGTCGGAGAACGTGGGAATGAGGCACTGGAGGTGTTTAATAGGATTGACGTGGTTGTGCAGTCGGCCGCTTTTGTATGGAGCAGAGATGGGCGAAGGAGGCTCTACACATTCTTCTTACCACGCATAACATTGCAGTCGCGAGAAACTCCCACGCATAGGTAAGCAGCACGTGCAACACAAGTAGAAGTCTTTTGAACGCTTCCAAAGAAGCACTATAGGAAACAAACATTCACTTGCCGTGTATGATAGATTGGAGTCACGCCATTCAAGGCTTCATAAAATTTTCTGAACCAGAGATGAAGGTTTGAAACGGTGCGAGAATGAAAGCGATTCATATTGCTCAAAGCATGTTTTCTCCTAGAAGCGAATTGAATGTGAAGGTCAACTCGAAATACCCGGTCGGCCGTTTTGCATGTTGCATCCTTGTTACTCGTAAATGGTCTCTTTGAGAAACTCTAAGGAGAAGCAATATTTATACCCTTCCATTATGTACGTCCAATCAGACAATAAAAATATTCTTTTACCAGGTTCAGAGAAACTTGTTTTCAACAATGAACGATTATACTGTAGTTTCAAGCCAATTTTATCTAGCTTATTTCTATTAGCTTTGATCCACGACTAAGGAAGAATTCATATGGTTGTTCCCTGTACATTTTTCCAAGGTCCTTTTGGTTGCCCCAGTTGTTCAACGTATTTTTTGAAGGGCTCCTTTATGTGTTGCAGATTGTAACATAAAGGATCTTTTTAGTTTCTGGAAAATGAGTATATTGTTTAGCTCATAACTACTATGCCATACTAAGATCCCAATAGTGGCATAATTGTTGATTGGAGCCGAGATTGCTGAGTGCACTGCCAAAATACCGAAGGGCTCTTTGGCCAAAAATCAGTCTCAAGGGTGTCTATCGACATGTTACGGGCATAAGCCTGGGTCATCATCATGGCAGCATTAGGTCTTTGTTGATAATGGCATTTTCTCATCGTTTGGAAGGTACAATTGTGCTTATTATGGCCAAGCTAAAACATTCTTACTGCAAGTGTTATATGATAAGGAAGAACCGTGAACATTGTGGTAAAACCATTCTTTTTAGAAATGTTGGGTTAAGCACGACATTCAAGTGAGTTTGAGCCAACCGGGTGCTCGGGTTGATATGCAAAACAAAGCCAGGTCGAATCAGTTGAAGAGCTCGTGGTGTTGTTTCATGGAGTTTGAACGTGGAATGCATGTGAATATGTGGTCCAAAACAAGAAGAAATAACTCTATCTGTCAAGACTAGAGCTATCACAGAGAAATCAATCGATTGAGTGTTGACAGGGCCACGTAACGTGATCCCTAAAAATTTTCATAGCTCGAAAATCATTTCTAAATGGCGCAACATGCAGGAGTGAAATAATTTAAATTCATTGAATTGTTTAACCTCTGTGGGTACAACCAATGTATTATGGATCAAATCCACTAAGTATGATTTAGAGTCAAACTTTTCATATTGTGGAAACATTGGTACCAAGTCGAGATAAAGAATAAGCTCGCAGGGTGTTGAAGTTTAATGTATTTGTAGAGGCTTTCAATTTTGGGCTTAAAGCTTCATGTTCACAATGCATATAGGTGGCTTGGTAATTCAGAATGGCTCGATTTGGAGTTTGAAGCAAGACCGTAGCAGTGGCATTCGTGAGGCGAGTCTTAATTTGCGTCAGGCTAGGTTCACAGGATCTACATACATTTTAGCAAAACGATAAGAATCAAGTTTGATAGCTCACCATTCGAAGGACTCAATGCAAAAGAGCCCGATTGCCAAGACGAGGAAAGAGTTAGTGCGGGGTCAAAAATCGAGTGCAACACCGAGTTAGAGGATTGAAGCTCACCGAGTTGAGATTTTGTGCAGACTCTATCACATGGACCCCCTCCTCTTCAAGTCAAACGGGTCAACGGGGGTCCCAACATTATGTTAATTAAATTAATATTTTTATTTAAATATTTTAATAATAATATTTATTATTATTATTTAAATATTTTATTTAAATATTCTTTTAATTAATTGAGAAGACTAGGTCATCAGGCAATTAATGACCCATGATGGAACCTTCTCAGGTGGTTCAACTAACTGTAATAAATACATCATGGGCCTTCATTTTAGGAATGTAATTATGACCATTTCCTCTTCTTTCTCACATATTTTTCTATAAATGTAAGTTGGAAGCTCATTTCAAAGGGTTCCAACAGTTCAGACAAGTTGGATAGTTAGATATCTCAGGCAAGAGTGTATACTTTTCAAGGGTCCTCTCTCTTCTGCAAGTTGTTCTTATGTGTTGAGAGAACTTTCAAGCCTCCTCTTCAAGACTGTAATGGCAACTATTGCCTCTTCTGAATGTATGATGCATTGTGCATGTTATTGAAGCAATAAAAGTGTGTGTTTTGTGACTAATCTCGGTCCTTTCATCCTTTTATGCTTCTTTGTGCCTTTCTCGTACTTGCAGGTACACTGTGCAAGTTTAAGTTTCTATTGCAAGTTCTTGGAGTTCTGTGCTTATCGAGTGGTGGAGTATTACATGCAGTTGAGTTGTGGTGTCTGTTCACCCTTCTTGAGTTCATCCTTCTTCACTGGGAAACTGGTATATTTCTCGGTCTGATAAAGTTTAACAAAGGGAACGCGTGTCTCTTAGTTTGTGGTATCCCTGTACCTCTCTAAGTTGCAGAGGTGAAGTTGACTGTGGTGCACACACCCTCTTCAAATTAACCCTTCCGAATCTGAAGACACCCTTTATTCGGTGCATCACCATCCCTAGTATATTTTCATTTCTGTAAAACTCTTTCCCTAAAACCCCATGAAAATGTTAGCGTAGGACTAGATAATCATTTTTGTTACACTAGGAGTAGTACAGCACTTAGTTTAGGAAGAGGAAGCCGGCCTTCTCGGAGGTTCACCTCGAGCCCAAGTCCCACAGCTTGAGAGGTGATCCCATGTGTCCCAATCACACCGAACGTCCTATTCACATCCTGGCCATTCGGAGGGTGCAGTGATTTGGCGACAACAGTTTTTGGCATGCCCGGTGGGACATCACAGAAGTTAGAGTTCCATCTTTCAGAGGTGTCTCATTATCAAACAAGAAATCTTAAGCCACCGTGCGACCACACACAACAGTTTTTGCAAGGCAATCATTCAAAATCCATGCGACCACACACAACATTTTTGGCACGCCCGGTGGGACAATCATTCAAAATCTTAAGCCACCGTGCGACCACACACAACAGTTTTTGGCACGCCCGGTGGGACCTCACGACATCACAGAAGTTAGAGTTCCATCTTTCAGAGGTGTCTCATTATCAAACAAGAAATCTTAAGCCACCGTGCGACCACACACAACAGTTTTTGGCATGCCCGGTGGGACAGAGTTGGTACTTCTCTTCTCACTTACACAAGTCAAAGTACCTGGCGACTCTATATCTCTGGATTCCAAATCTCAGTGCAGTAACTTATGCGAAGAATTCAGACAAGAGCTTCTTCAAAGAAAGGAAAGTATCAGCATATCGAACTTTCCTTGTCTCCTCCAAAGAGAAGCAGAAGAGGCATTTCCACATCCCCAGTTGCAGATTTACCTAGTAGGGGTCATTCAACTCCTCCTTACGGAAGATTTCCTCCACCCAGGAACAATCAACCTTTCGTTGCTATGGCGAGGAACCAAGTTTTTCCCCCTTTCAATGCAAGCAGTCCTCTCATGTTGGCTCAACGTGACCCGATACCTGTTGCGGCACTCAAAAGTTTACCCTTCTACACGGGGAAACTCACGTTACTCCAGTGGAGCATATCTTTGATGTAGCCAGCATCTGTGCAGTACATAATATCACCGAAGACAACGTTGCAGTTAGACTTCTTGCTACCTCTTTCAAGGGAAAAGCGCTTCAATGGTTTCGCGGGTTAGGTGTTGGCACTATAACCACTTGGGATGAGTTGGGAGAAAAGCTATGTAAACAATTTGAAGACAAAAGTGATCACCTATCACTTTTGGAACAACTTACTACCATAAAGAGAGCTTCCCAAGAATACATGAGTGATTTCAACTTCCGATTCCATAGGACTTGGAATAGGATTCCGGCGCTCGTAAAGCCTTCTGCACATAATGCATTCTTGTACTATTTGTGAGCCTTGAATAGCGATGTAGCAGTTATGATCCAGTCCATGGGAGGGACTACACTTCCTGATGCTTACGAAGTTGCCATAAGTGCAGAGAATTCTTTGATTCAGGCTGGAAAGATAGCTCCACGACCACCAATGCCCTTTTCTCCAGATCTTACGAATCATCAGCCTATCATTGCTCCTATTCCAGTAGACTCCAAGCAACCATCTCAATCTTCCCCTACCTCTTCAAATGACCTATTTGAAGTCAAGTCACTACTGCAAAATTTTGGAAATGAGCTCGTTGCACTCAAAAGGCAACAATTTCAATACAATCGTCCGTATCAGCCACAAAATCAGTAGTATCAGGCTAACCGTCCTCCTTTTCAAGGAAACAATCAGCCTCGAAATCAAACTACAAGTCAAGTTGCAAATGTAAGGCCCTTGAACTTTCAGAACCCTCTTGCAGCTAGCTCATCTAGAGCTATAGTACCTGTTCAAAATAATCTAGTTCAAGACTACGAATGGTGTTATCCTTGCTCTCAACCTCACAATCAAAATCTTTGTCCCAATGGGGTTCTTAGCCAGGCCCTTATGGTTCAAAGTGTATCTGCCCCTTCAGAGTTAACAAACAATTCATCTACGCAAGAAGCAGCAGATCAACCGCAGGCACCTGAAGAATCCACTTTGCTAAACTGGCAAGAAGAAGATTTTTGCGGATTGAATATAGATTCTTCATCAGTGGCAGCAAACACTCGTTCCAAAAAGAGAGCAATGGAGCCTCAACCTCTCGAAGCTGATCTAGCGTCCACTTCTCAACCTGGGTTTCAAATGGCAGTTGACAAAAATGCGGGAAAGAAATCACCAGAAACACCGGCTAGCCACACCGCAGGGAAAGATGGTTCTCCAGGCATCACGGTACCCAACAAACATTTTCCAAAGGAGGACCCCAATGCCCAAAAAAGTGTCATCAAAGTTGGAGCAATTCCCTTCAGCATAGTAGAACAAATGAAGAAAACCAATCTGAGTGTTACCATGTGGGACGCACTCTCGATCCCTTCCCAAAGAAACCTGTTGCGAGAAGCTCTGAACAGTTTTAGTACAACCAGTGGATCACCAAGCCATGGAGTGACAAATGCTACAAATTTGTGTCAACCGGAAGGGAAAATCATTCCTACGGCAAACAAACCACCGCCATTCTACATTTCCCTGATCATTGGCGACCACTTGGTACATAATTGCATGATCGATTCTAGTGCCAGTAGCTCTGTCATGCCTAAACAAATTACAGATGTACTAGGCATACAATATGCGCCAGTTGCAAGAGGGGTTGTTCAAGCTGGATGGCACAACTATTAAGACTGTTGGGGTTATCAAAGGACTTCAACTTACCATTCATGCATGCCCAAGTTTGTCATTCACCCAAGACATATCGGTCATCGATCTCCCTCCTCTCTTTGCCATCTGCCTATCACGGGATTTCACTGCCAAGATGGGCGGTTACCTATCAGCCGATTGGTCACATATGATTCTCAGGACTCGATACGGAACCAAAGTAACTATAAGGGCAGAACCAATCTGCCATAATCATGTAGAACCCTACACTGCTAGTCCCATAAATGGAAATTACACCATCGGCGATCCCAAAGAGGAAGATGCCGATCATGAACCAACCACCCTTGTTGAAGAAGTCCCTGATACTTTGCTAGATGAAGTAAGTAGAGATCATCAATGATCCCTACGCTGATGTATTGGCAGAAGAAGAAGTTGGTTTGTTGGTCTTGGAAGAAACAGATTAGGTACTTACTGTATCCATGAAGAAGATACGATCATACCACAACTTGTCAAAACACCAAGTGATTCTAAAGGATTGTGGCAATTGTTCTTCGATGGCTCAAGAAGTAAGAATGGATCCGGTGCTGGTGTTATGTTAATTTCTCCGAGGGAGATAAGTACTTCTCATCTTTCGGTTGGATTCGATTGCACCAACAATGTTGTTGAATACGAGGCTCTTGTGCAAGGAATTCAGCTAGCCCAAAGGAAGGGAATCAAGGCCCTAACTATTTTTGGAGATAGTGAGTTAGTTGTTCATCAAGTTTTGCACGTAGTGCATCCAAAAATGATCTTTTAAGATCATATAAGAATCGAGTTTGGGACCTGATTGAAGATTTTGAAGCTTTTGGGATCCATGCAATTCCTAGAGGTCAAAATCAAGATGCGGATAGGCTTGCTACAATTGGTTCACAATACAACATACCAGTTGATATCATGAAAGAAGGGCAGCAATTTGTTAAAATGGTGGTTCGACCAGCAGTCCCTGATAATGTGAATAGTTGGCAAGTGTTCGATAGTGACAACCAAATTGTCCTCTTCCTACAAGAAGAGGCGGAGTTTGCTGCAAAAAATCAAGATAAGTTGCAGGAGTCATATGGTGAGCAAATTATCCAATTGAAAAGCAACAAGTTACCAAAAGGTTTAGTCACTTTGGAATCCATTTTCAATTCAGATGACCAAGCCACAAGACAAAGCCCTAACATGGTGGTCAGAGAAGAATATTTTGAGGAAGTTGAAGTATCAAATGAAAAATTTCTCAAGATCGGAAAAGTGTGTACTTCTGAGGAGAAAGAAACTTTCATCAAACTTTGTCAAGAGTATCATGACATCTTTGCATGGAGCTATAAAGATCTACGTGGTTTTGATCCAGGTCTAGCACAACATACCATCGAACTGGATCCTAATGCTAAGCCAGTTCGTCAGAAACAGAGACCAATTAATCCCAAAATTGAGCCACTAATGAGAAAGGAGCTAACCAAGCTCATCGAGGCCTGTATAATTTTTCCCATCAAGCATTCCTCATGGGTAGCCAATTTGGTGCCCGTGAGGAAGAAGAACGGAGAGATCCGGTTATGCGTAGATTTTAGGGATTTGAATCGTGCGTCATTAAAAGACCATTATCCTCTTCCATCGATGGAGCAGATCCTTCAAACGGTGGTGAGGAGCTCAAAGATTTTCTTTGCTCGATGGATATTCGGGTTACAATCAAATCCTAGTCCAAGAATCTGACCAATTCAAAATGGCTTTCACTACTAAGTGGGGCACGTATGCCTACAATAAAATGCCATTGGATTGTCCAATGCCGGGCTACTTTCCAAAGAGCCATGGACATGGAATTTAAGGGACTAATCAACGATATTATTTTAGTTTACCTTGATGATATAATTGTATACTCTAAGCATGCAGAAGATCACATCACGCATCTAAGGAAAGTTTTCCAAAGGTGTAGGGAATTTGGGGTTTCACTTAACCCCAAGAAATGTATTTTCGCAGTACACGAGGGAAAATTGTTGGGGCATGTGGTTTCAGCAGAAGGATTATCAATCGATCCAGCCAGGATTCATTCGATTATGTCCTTATCTCTCCCAAGTCACAAGAAGGGCCTCCAGAGTTTTCTAGGAACCATAAATTTCGTGCGGAGATTCATCCCTCAATTCGCGACATTGGCTAAACCACTGACAGCCATGCTAAAGAAAAACATGCCATTCTCATGGACAAAGGAAGGACGAGAAAGCTTTGAAGCCATCAAAACAGCCATTTCTCAAGCTCCCACGCTTGTGAACCCCAGGTTTGACAAAGATTTTATCCTTTATGCTTTTGCAGGTCAAGAGAGCATTTCAAGGATCCTCACCCAACAAAACAACAACCTGATGGAGCAACCAATCACTTTCTTCAGTCAATCCCTCAAAGACTACGAGTTCAAATACTCATTCATTGAAAAGCAAGTCTTTGCGGTTATTCGAGCTTTGAAGAAATTCAGGCACATGTTGTCCAACAACAAGATTCATCTGATGGTGTCTCATCCAAAGGTGTCAAGGAGTTTTTGTTGAACAAAGAAATGAATGAAAAGCATGCTGGATGGATCACAAAGGTAATGGAGTATGACGTGCACATCAAAGTCACTAAACTTGTCAGAGGTAAGGGTTTATGCCAGCAACTTGCAATAGACATGGAATCAAAAAGTAATGAGGACGTGACACTCCTAAATACTGATGAGGATGTTGATCAAGCTGACTGGTTATCCAAAATGAAGAATTTCATCTTCTCAGGAGCATACCCGGAAAACATGGATAAAAACCAAAGACGAACTTTCCATCTTCAATCTATCCCATATGTTTTGGTAGATAGCATTCTCTTTTGAAAAGATTTGAACGGCATCCTCCTTCGGTGCATAGGACCAAAACAGGTTAGTAAGATACTAGAAGAATTTCATAATGGCCTATCTGGAGGACATTATTCCACACGAACAACAACTACCAAGATCATGCGAGCTGGCTACTATTGGCCAGATTTATTCAAGGATGCCCATCTTTGGGTAAGGAAATGCAAAGAATGTGCCTTTTTCAGGTAAGCAGAAGCTGGCAGCTCTTCCATTGCATCCAATTCAAGTGGATCAACCCTTTGTTCAATGGGGGTTGGACTTCATCGGAATGATTAATCCTCCATCTAGTGACGGACATAAGTGGGTCCTTACCACAACAGACTATTTTACTCGATGGACAGAGGTGGTAGCATTAAAAGAGAGCAATGAAAAGGTAGTTCTAGATTTTTTGGAAGGTATAATGACGAGGTTCGGTGTTCCGTTTACAGTCATTTCAGACAATGCGCTGGCTTTTCTTGGTATGAAATTGAGTGAATGGGCTGTTAAAAATGGGGTATACCTCAAAAATTCATCCAATTACTATCCTCAAGGAAACGGATTGGCTGAGTCTAGCAACAAAAACCTCATAAGGATTATTAAGCGCACAATGGAGACTAACAAGAGGACTTGGCATACACAACTTAAGACCGCTTATGGGTAGATCGGATCACACCTAAAAGGGCCATCGGAAATTCTCCTTTTGTTCTTGTATATGGAAGAGAGGCAAAACTCCCACTCTCATTGGAGTTACCTTCTTTGGAGTTAGCTCATCAACTTGAAGTTATAGAGAGTGATCCTCTGACAGTAAGGTTTGTTGAACTCATGGAGTTAGAGGAAGTACGAGACAAGGCTATGAAAACTTTGGAGCAGCATCAGGCTCAAGTTAAGAAATCTTTTGACAAGAAGGCGTCCGATAGGCATTTTCAAGAGGGAGATTTAGTTCTCAAATGGGATGAAGACAGGGCCAAACCAGGTAGGCATGCCAAGTTTGATGCTCTATGGAGTGGGCCATACATCATCACAAGTTGTAAAGAGGCAAATTCATTTCGTCTATCTAGGCTCAATGGAGAAGAACTGCCCATTCATGTGAATGGGATACATCTCAAAGCTTGTTTTTGAGAAGCGTTCCACCCCCTGTACAGTTAAATTAGGTGTTTTCCTCCAAGTGCTTATGCACATTGTTGTGTGTTGTTGTTTTGCTTTCCTTGTTGTTGTGTTTTGTGTTTTTCTGCACATTGTTTCATCATTGGAAGGTGTCAAGGAGAAGAAAGGTTCAAGGTTTCCATAAGAGTTTCAAAATCTACTTCATTCAAATTTTTGCAATGTTCCATGGATGTCAAGCATTCAATAGATTCAGTATACTTCATGCTTAGCATTCCAAGGAGGTCCAGGATATCGGAAATGCTCAAGGAGATTCGGGATGTGTCAAAGAAAATCATACTACTTTCAGGATTCCAACATAGACTCCATGCCCAATGGATGACTTAAGGCTACTGGAATCATGCTTAGCAGGCAATCATCCCCGAGAGGTCGCCAAAAATGTTATCCAATTTTGCACACCTGGAAAGATTGGACAAGGGGGTCCTGTCATGTTCAAAATGAAATAATAGTCCCAGGAACCCACCTTCGGTTATTATCAAGATGCAATAATTAAAAATAATTCCTAAATTGCATATGAAGAGATCACCTAGCATCAAAAGGCACCCAGTTGATCTCAACTCAGTGGAGAGTTCAGGGTCGAGTTGATAAAGAACCCGGTGTCAAATTGATAATCATCTCAAAAATCATCTCAGTGGAGACTCTCAGTTGTAAGAGCTCAACAAGGTCTTGTTAATGCAAAATATAGCTCGTTGAAAATTTATGAATGAAGGGAACTCTATAAGGATCTCGGTAGAGATCGATGCATGCGGAAGTGAAGGCCAAGTCAGGGAGAGTCAAAGTTTGAGCTATCAATAAAGTCTCAATGAATTGGAAAGGTTCAAGCCACAAGCGGAAGCGAAGGCAGAGATAAGGAGTTCGACTCATCTTCGTGACTCGTTCATTTTGGAGATCATGTGGTGAGCTTCTTTTAGGACACATTCTGCAGAGCTAGGGTGATTCAAACGCAAGCCAAGGCATCAAGAGTGCCATAAAATGAATGGAGATCGTCACGTAAATAGAGATACGTGATGGAGCCCTATCAATGGGACTCATCGAGCATGATGGATAATTCAAGGCAACTCGTTTCGTGTGGATGCATTAAAGATGGTTTCTAGGATACAATTCCAGGGCTCATTGATTAATGCAGAACTGGGAGGACTACTCGAGATAATTTTTCAATGGTAAGCCCGCAGAGACAAGAAGAATGCCGGGCTAGGGTATTAGTGAATACAGTATATATATTTTCGCTGGCGTTGTTCAGACCTTCCTCGGCCGAGCATTTGGTGCATAAGCGGTTGACATGTTATAGCAGAAGCCTTTTTGAGCACTTCCAACAAGCGAGTCATCCAACTATGTGTTTATCATTCAAAGATCGAATGCATCCTCAAATTAGGATTTTTCCTTCAAGATATTTTTTAAAAATTGATTAAGTGATGAAGGGTGTTACCGGAGACTTGATTAAATTTATTTTACGATGCAACTCATGGAAACGGATCTCATAGAGGTGGAACTATTTCATATCGAATATTCATGGAGCATAATTTGCTTTGCAATTATATAAGCATCTTCAACAAGTCACTGTTAGCAAGCGTAAAAGTTTTGTTGAAATTATCACACCTTACAAGCTATAGCTGAAATGTTTTCATACGAGAGTTTGATGTTATCCTCAAATCTGTTGAAGGAAAATCATGGGCTAAGTCTTTGGAATAACTTCCAGCCATTACTAGAAACTTGATAGTGAACACAATCTCAGCCTCATTCGCAAAACTTGCCTCAAGATTTGATCGAGCTTCTTCCATGGAAGTGACTTTCCAAAGTGAAAAGGCGAGACAACTCAACTAAAACTTTATCTCGTTCTTCTACTACAATGGCAAGATTTTACAACAATCGATCACGGATGGTCGCGCATGCAAACCGAACATCGGGATCAACACCAATGGTTCCTTGGGATCACCCTGCTGTAGGAGGCATTGTCACAATTAACTCTCTCCGGAGGTGATTGATTTTGAGATAAATTTTACTTCTCTACCATGTAGGTATTGCAGCATATAGCCAATTCAAATTGCCAAGTGAAGGCACGATCATGGCAAGAGAACAATATTTCCACACAAGGGAAATGACATGGTGCGTGAAAATCCCGCGCCTGGTGGGAATAGTGGAGAAATCGGGTCAAATTGCCAAATCTGCGTGGCGAAGTTGAGGCGGGGCCCGTGAATTAATTTGGCCAAGCATTATGCGGGAATTCAGAGTGGTATGCCAAATGGGAAATATCAAGATGGCATTCCAAGTGTTCACTCCACGTAGGGGAGAAATCGACCAAAGCGCAAGCGTGGAAACAATATGATGGCTATCCGTCATGAAAACCCCGCGTGACTTGGAGTGGTCCGAGTCTTTGTGCGAGTCACACGGAAGGTGAGTCGGAGAACGTGGGAATGAGGCAATTGGAGGTGTTTAATAGGATTGACGTGGTTATGCGGTCGGCGTTTTGTATGGAACAGAGATGGGCGAAGGAGGCTCTACACATTCTCGCTTACCACGCATAACATCTCGGTCGCAAGAAACTCCCACGCACAGCAAAGCAGCACGTGCAAAGCACAAAGAGAAGTCTTTTGAACGCTTCGAGCAAGCACTACAGAAACAAACATTCACCGCCGTGTATGATGGATTGAGTCACGCCATTCAAGGCTTCATAAAATTTTCCCGAACCAGAGATGAAGGTTTGAAACGGTGCGAATGAAACGATTCATATTGCTCAAAGCATGTTTTCTCCTAGAAAGCGAATTGAATGTGAAGGTCAACTCGAAATACCCGGTCGGCCGTTTTGCATGTTGCATCCTTGTTACTCGTAAATGGTCTCTTTGAGAAACTCGAGGCGTAAGCAATATTTATACCCTTCCATTATGTACGTCAATCGATAATAAAAATATTCTTTTACAGTTCGAGAAACTTGTTTTCAACAATGAATGATTATATTTGTAGTTTCAAGCCAATTTTATCTAGCTTATTTCTATTAGCTTTGATCCATGACTAAGGAAGAATTCATATGGTTGTTCCCTGTACATTTTTCCAAGGTCCTTTTGGTTGCCCCAGTTGTTCAACGTATTTTTTGAAGGGCTCCTTTTATGTGTTGCAAATTGTAACATAAAGGATCTTTTTAGTTTCTGGAAAAATGAGTATATTGTGTAGCTCACAGCTACCTATGCCATACTAAGATCCCAATAGTGGCATAATTGTTGATTGGAGCCGAGATTGCTGAGTGCACTGCCAAAATACCGAAGGGCTCTTTGGCCAAAAATCAGTCTCAAGGGTGTCTATCGACATGTTACGGGCATAAGCCTGGGTCATCATCATGGCAGCATTAGGTCTTTGTTGATAATGGCATTTTCTCATCGTTTGGAAGGTACAATTGTGCTTATTATGGCCAAGCTAAAACATTCTTACTGCAAGTGTTATATGATAAGGAAGAACCGTGAACATTGTGGTAAAACCATTCTTTTTAGAAATGTTGGGTTAAGCACGACATTCAAGTGAGTTTGAGCCAACCGGGTGCTCGGGTTGATATGCAAAACAAAGCCAGGTCGAATCAGTTGAAGAGCTCGTGGTGTTGTTTCATGGAGTTTGAACATGGAATGCATGTGAATATGTGGTCCAAAACAAGAAGAAATAACTCTATCTGTCAAGACTAGAGCTATCACAGAGAAATCAATCGATTCAGTGTTGACAGGGCCACGTAACGTGATCCCTAACAATTTTCATAGCTCGAAAATCATTTCTAAATGGCGCAACATGCAGGAGTGAAATAATTTAAATTCATTGAATTGTTTAACCTCTGTGGGTACAACCAATGTATTATGGATCAAATCCACTAAGTATGATTTAGAGTCAAACTTTTCATATTGTGGAAACATTGGTACCAAGTCGAGATAAAGAATAAGCTCATGGTGTTGAAGTTTAATGTATTTGTAGAGGCTTTCAATTTCGGGCTTAAAGCTTCATGTTCACAATGCATATAGGTGGCTTGGTAATTCAGAATGGCTCGATTTGGAGTTTGAAGCAAGACCGTAGCAGTGGCATTCGTGAGGCGAGTCTTAATTTGCATCAGGCCAGGTTCACAGGATCTACATACATTTTAGCAAAACGATAAGAATCAAGTTTGATAGCTCACCATTCGAAGGACTCAATGCAAAAGAGCCCGATTGCCAAGACGAGGAAAGAGTTAGTGCGGGGTCAAAAATCGAGTGCAACACCGAGTTAGAGGATTCGAAGCTCACCGAGTTGAGATTGTGCAGACTCTATCCACATGGACCCCCCTCCTCTTCAAGTCAAACGGGTCAACGGGGGGGTCTCAACATTATGTTAATTAAATTAATATTTTTATTTAAATATTTTAATAATAATATTTATTATTATTATTTAAATATTTTATTTAAATATTCTTTTAATTAATTGAGAAGACTAGGTCATCAGGCAATTAATGACCCATGATGGAACCTTCTCAGGTGGTTTAACTAACTGCAATAAATACATCATGGGCCTTCATTTTAGGAATGTAATTATGACCATTTCCTCTTCTTTCTCACATATTTTTCTATAAATGTAAGTTGAAAGCTCATTTCAAAGGGTTCCAACAGTTGCATAAGTTGGACAGTTAGATATCTCAGGCGAGTGTATACTTTTCAAGGGTCCTCTCTCTTCTGCAAGTTGTTCTTGTGTGTTGAGAGAACTTTCAAGCCTCCTCTTCAAGACTGTAATGGCAACTATTGCCTCTTCTGAATGTATGATGCATTGTGCATGTTATTGAAGCAATAAAAGTGTGTGTTTTGTGACTAATCTCGGTCCTTTCATCCTTTTATGCTTCTTTGTGCCTTTCTCGTACTTGCAGGTACACTGTGCAAGTTTAAGTTTCTATTGCAGGTTCTTGGAGTTCTGTGCTTATCGAGTGGTGGAGTATTGCATGCAGTTGAGTTGTGGTGTCTGTTCACCCTTCTTGAGTTCATCCTTCTTCACTGGGAAACTGGTATATTTCTGGTCGATAAAGTTTAACAAAGGAACGCGTGTCTCTTAGTACTGTGGTATCTTGTACCCTCTCTAAGTCAGCAGAGGTGAAGTTGACCTATGGTGCACACACCCTCTTCAAATTAACCCTTCCCGAATCAAGACATCCTTTATTCGGTGCATCACCATCCCTAGTATAGTTTCATTTCTCAAAACTCTTTCCCTAAAACCCCATGAAAATGTTAGCATAGGACTAGATAATCATTTTTGTTACACTAGGAGTAGTACAAAACACTTAGTTTAGGAAGAGAAGAAGCCACCTTCTCGGGAGGTTCACCTCGAGCCCAAGTCCCACAGCTTGAGAGGTGATCCCATGTGTCCCAATCACACCGAACGTCCTATTCACATCCCGGCCATTCATCAGGTATGTAGGGAGGAATAGAAGCTCTTCTAAAACTCAATCTTGTTTTTGGCCTTCTTGGATTAGGAAATTACCTTGAGAGGGAATGGGTCATATGACTCAACATGACAGAAAATATAGGCTCAACTTCAGTATGGTAAACCGGGTACCATATCTTTTTCTTAAGTAACATGTGAGACCAATCAAGACAAGTAACCACCGACCTTGGCTATGAAATCCCTTGATAGGAAAATAGAAAACAATGGAAATAAATAAATGATTGGCACATCTTGAGTTATAGTTAGACTTGGACATGCATGGAGGGTTTCCTCAAGATCCTTCATGACTCCTATGGTTGTGACATAAACGATCCATTAAGTGGTAAGACTCCTTTGGACATAGGGTTGTACTTAAGACCTAGGACATCAATATTTTCTAAGGCATGCCGGAAGTACTATCCCCTAAGTCAATCATATATTTGTGAATGAGGTGTTTTCCAACTATCAAGGACATATAAAATGGAGTGGGGTTTTAACAACTTTTATTATTTTCTTCTCCTATGCTTAACATAAGTTGATAGTAGTTTGAGATCTTTGGATAACCGGATCACCGTGGGAGTTGCTCCAGCAGCTCTATGCAATAATTCACGCCGAGAAGGAATGGTCAAGGCATCGCACATTATGACATTCACATTTTTCTTCTTCATCTCGATCCAAAATGTTGAATATAAGGCCCATGAACTTATGCATTTGAGGCACATCATTCAATTTTCTTGATTATTCATATGTTGAGACAGAACCTTGGCTTGCGTAGGAGCTTGACTCGACGACAGAGAAGCACGTGAAAAACTATTGGGTGCATTAACATCCTTTGATGTTTGAGGGTGACCCTCATTCATAGAAGTAAAGGGTTATGCATTGGATTCTAACATTCTCTTCTTATACATTGTATTATCACCAACCTACACACGCAACTGTTTGAGCTATTCGTATCTTGGTTCATTACACAAAATTCCTCTACCCCAAAGAACGTAAGGTTGGTCTCATGAAATTCTAGAACTTATTCATTTTTTGGTTCACATGCACTAGTGGAAGGATCGTAACTTGAAGCATTCTAAATCATGTATGCTTACAAGTGCAAGGAATTTTCATAGTTGATCGAATGTGAGGCAAGTCAGCAAGGAGAGAACCATCCTATCTCTCGACCATATTGTTTTGAACTCGAACTAGTGTTTTTCTTAAACTTGGCACAAGAGGTTACACAGGATCAATCTGTTTGAAGAAGGAGATGCGCATTAAAATGACATCTATCATTTTGTTGATTTTTTCCATATCTTTGATTTAGATACTGATTTCTGTAGGGTTGATGGCTCTAATTAAATCCTTGATTAGAGTTATTTCTAAAGGTTTTTGCATGTTGCTTCTCTAAAGATATGAATTTATTTGACAAATTTATAATCAAGGCTTTCATCTCATTATCCTCTTGTGTTTGTTGTGAGAGTATGATGTGGAGGAAATGGGTTGGGAACTCTTCTCAGGAATGGGAGAAATGGAAGGCTGAGGTGCTTGAGGTAGTTCAAGAAACAAGGGCATAGGTAGTCTAGGGGCTATCTTGTTAGCTTGGATTAGATAGTTTTTTGCTCTAATGGCTATAGAATAGGCATCAAGAAGCTATGCAGTACCCATAGACTATATCATTACTACAATGTAAGAGTTTAAGGATCTTAAAAGTATGGTAAAGCACCTTGAGGGGTTGGTCTTAAGAGGGATGGAATTTTGTCCCATGTCTTCTAAAATCTGAAGTTAAAATCAGCCATGAGCTCATTTATAGCTCTTTTTATCATTGTGAGTTTTTCTAATAAGAATATGTTATCATCTTTCTACTCAAATTCATTGCAAAGAGCAATGCCAAGTCCATCCGAAAGTTAGTGATAGAGGAAAGTCTTAAGATTTTGTACCATTGAAGCACTTTGCCTTTGAGTGAAGAAGTGAGCAGTCTTAAAGCTACAACATCTTCTGTGACTAGGTGAATAGAGCATACATTTGTAATCTCTTGAATGTGCTTAACATGGGTAACTTGATTCTCACCAGTAAAAAATGGTATACTCTTGAGTGCAGCCACTAGTATATCATGTTACGTGGGAAGATCCAAAGGACTACCGACGTTAAACCGACAAAGGATAGAGTTCTATGTGCCATGGATAGAAAGGGTTTGAATACCCTAATAGTGTAAACACAAAATCATGCACTTGTGTACATTTCTAGGTCTTAATCACATACTTGCATTCATATGACTCTTAAGCAAGAAAACTAGTAATTAATTATTGTCTTTGGCCTTTTTACTTTTCTTCTTGTCTTCTTTCTAGTCTTTTATACCCTACTTCCCAGTCTAACCTTCATCGCTTTATCTCTCTTGGCTTTGGACACTGGCGCCCCACCAAGACGCCAACACCCTCATCCCCTCTAGGCACCCCCGATCTCTTTGTATCTTGTTTGCACTTTTGGGCCTCTTTTATCTTTTGAGCATCTTGTTTTCTTATGGGTTGGCCTTTTAGTGGTTAATTACAAAATTCAAACAAGGGAATCATATAAATATAATGTTATGTGATCAAATTAAAGGACCAAGCTCTAAGCATCTACTATCACCACCTAAGGTTGCATCCAAAGGAATTCTAAGAGCATCAAAGGCATCCATATAGCTTCATTCAAGGGACAAGGGATTGTATTTTCTACATACACTTCATAGGAGGGTAATTTCATTTTGTCATCCATACATCTATCTACATTGCTACATCTAGCTATTTCTCGCTATCAAGTGCATCTTGCACAAGAGCCTCCTAGGGCACGATTCTTGCACACACATACATAAAAACTACATGGAGTACAAAATGTAGTGCAATGCTTGGTTGTAAGTTCACTTTGTCGAGTAATCATCGAGGTTAGTTTGACTCCCATTTGCATCTTTTTCTTTTGAGGATTTGATGTGTTTTGAGGTTTTGTAGGATATCTCTCTCTTTGGAGCTTACAGGAGAATTTTGTGGACATAGTGTAACACACAGGTGATCAACAACAAAGGTTAGCAACCACCTTGCACATGGTAAAAACCAAATTTCAAGCTTTTTCTCACCACAAGAACCTAACAAGGGTCTCTAGTGCCTAGCGCCCCAACACCATCTAGGCTCCCGGTTCAACATATTCCGATAGTTATGAATTTTTCTAAGTGTGGTTGCGATAGTTTGTTCCTCCTGTTCACTCATTTTCCAATCCACATCACCTTTGGGAAAAGTGTTAATCAACTAAGTCTTCTATTCCCTCTCTTGCACTTAGGGTTTTAATTTTTATTTTTGTATTACTTACGTCATATATGTGCTTTAGAATTTATTTATTACACATGACTCGCAATATATAAGGTTTAATAAATTTTAATATTTGTTTACTAATTTGGTAAACCCCACTAGTGATTGGTCCTTCTGATCCTTCTTTCGCACACTATTTTTTCTTTCATGGCTCCTAAGGTTTCTCAAGTATCTTTACATAAATTTCTTTGAATGCACCCATCTTACAAATATGCTCTTCTAAAATACCTAAACACTACGTATCTTCCTAGCGATACACCACCGCTCAAGTCAATGTTATCTTCGATCATCTTTCGGTGATCTGCTATCCATATTTTGCCCCGAGAAAATATTAGTTTAACCATGATCCCGCATAGAGAAAACATAGTTAAAAGGTGGACAGAAAGGGGCTTCAAAATTGGCTAAGTATAAAGGTGTAAGTGGAGAATGACAAGTGTCAAGATGGCGCCGATTCAAGGGATGAAAGTTGCAAATGGCCCACAACTCCGCCCAAGGAAAAAGTTAACATTCGGCCCGAGTCAAAGCCAAGTGGGAATCTGGGGAAAGAGAAAAGATAAATTACTGCACTCCATAGGCTTGATTTTTCTTCCAATCTAGCCGCCACGTGTCCCATAACAAAAGCAGCACTCCATTTTTCAAGTTATTTTTGAGCCCTCCGTGACGGACCGATACAAACTTCAAAGGGGCATATATTTTGACTCAGGGCTCAAAATATTGCAAATATAATGCCATTGGAAAGATCTCGGCCTCACCCATGCCATGGAGGTCTAAAAATTTAATTTTGAGGAGGTTAGGTGAAGAAAAATAGAGGAAACATCTTTGGGATTTTAATGCAGGATCTTCTTGCCTCAATAACTAGATCAGATTTGATCTGTTTTGTTGTTTCCTCTTCCTTCAAGGCACTGAACCAAGGATTGATGCAGTAAAGAAAGATTTGGAGAGAGATTTCATCATAGGCATTAACAAGCAATGGTTGAGCTTCAAGCTACTTTTCCCACTCTCTCTCTCTTCTTATTTTAGGTTGAATCTATAAATACGGGGCAAGATTCATTGTAAAGGGTTAGACATTCTTTGTTTTGCAGGCTCCCTTCTCCTCTTAGCAAAGGGATTTGTGGGGTTCAAGCCTTCCATCAAAATTGCATTATGTTTCTACCTCTTAGATACTTTGTAATGGACTGTATCAATCTACAGAGTAATAAAACAAGTCTGTGATCGATTTTAGATCCTCTCTTGTCTATTTTTCTTTCATCTGGTCTCCCATTATATATCTGGCTATCTATGCTAGTTTATTGTATGCATTTTTTTGTTTTGTGTCTATTAGCAAAATAAGTGTTCATCATTCCTTTGGTGCATCACCTCGTAGTTTAGCTTTGTTTTAATTTCTATATTCCTTCTATCCATGTCTCCTTAGTAAAGTTTAGATTAGGATTAAGAACATACCCTCTACAAGTTTCTATGTATGCACCTAAACAGAGGAATAAGGAACCAACCTTCAAACCGTGGGGAAACTTCAATGTTATACAATCACACCAAATGAATCTACCTTAGAAAAGAAGATCTTTTAGAGCTCATTTGGGGGTGTTTGATTCTCGCACTAATAGTTTTGGCAGCCGATGGGATAGGTCTGAAGCACCTAACCACTTCACTTCATCAGGTTCAATGTGATCTTGGTGAAGATTTCAGCCTTTGGAGGTACTTTTAAGCACATCTGGTGACTCCATTTGGTCAACAACCCATCCTCTGAGTTGCAGACCTTCTTCCCATCCATTTCCACCCATTATTTCTTCCATCTCCTTCATCTTCTTCAATCCCATGAAGTTGTGCAATCATGACTTCTTTCCCACCATGGAATTCTCATTTGCAGCAATAGAACTATTTCCCTCCATCCCCATAGTTTCAAAATCCTCCTCCAAATCAGTTTTATAAGCCCCATTATCCCGAAAATGCATACAACCCCTTTTTCTAACCAAAATGTTTATAAAGAATATGTTTATGCAGATGATGGTGGAAAATCCTTAGCCAAGTTGATTTTGAGAGGCAGATGCAAAAGATTGAGATGGACATGATGCAGCTTAGAGTCAAGTGCTCCATAATGGCAAAGCTAAAGTTGGCTACAAGGCCCCTTGTCCATGAGTCACCATGTAGCAGATCGGTTTAGTGCCCAACACAAGCTGCACCTCATCACTAAGATGTTTCCCCATATTACAGAGTGGGCAGAAGGAATGGAGGCTCAAAAATCTAGCACGCCTTCCATCCCTTCTGCGTCCATCCTCCCATTTTATTCCAAGTCCCCTCTGCCTAGTTGTACCATAAATGAATGCCCCCTACTAATGCACCTTCCCCACCTAACGTCATCATGTTCGACGACTATAGGACAAGTTGAAGAATGGCGTGACTCATACGAATCTGATTGGGAAGAGGAAATCATACGGGTGCCTGTTCTAGATGAAAATCAGTTAGCTCCAGAGGGTGCAGTTTCGGAGGAGAACCATACGGTTTTAGAGGCAACAAGTGTAGAGCAAGCCACAGAAGAACCTTCAGTTCTTCCTCCCACTTCATCCCCTTCAAAATCTAATGTTGAAGAAGAGTTTGATCTTTCAAACTTCATGTTTGAAGATGAAGGGAACCATGATGAGAAAATTGCAGATTCGAAGGACACCATGGAGGAGGTTGAACACACGTAATAGGACAACGAGGAGGTAGATTATCTGTCTGACTTGGAGGATTGCCTTGATGGAGAGGAGCTCAAGGAGATCACATAATTTTCTCCTCCATCATCCACCTTCCAAGAACATGATTTTTCTACCACTGAGGAGGAAGTAAACAGCGAAGACCCCATCTCTCCCACACCATCCACTTAAGAAGGTCCACAGGAAGACTCCATTCTTGGAGTTGAAATTTAAAGTAATAGGCACATCCATTGGATTAGGCTATGCCCAATCAGGTACTTGGCTTCATTGGAGCTAAGGGAGAAGCCAAAACTAGTCATGCCCACTCCAGAACATGAGGATAAGCATCAAAGTACCAAGGATCAGCTACAATACCTTTGGGAACCAAGTGAACAGTTGATTGAAAAGGTATTTATTTTGTTTGTAGTTGATACCTTAATGGAGGGAGTGGAGAAATAATTTTCAGTTAGCCTTCCACTCCTAATAACAGCCATGTTCAGCTCCAAATCATTTGCATGGCTGCCAATTTTGAGGAAAGGAAGTTATTTTACACAACCAATTGCAGTAAAGTTTGTTTAGCTCACCTTTGCTCCTATCTAGCATAAAGTAGGTAGGTTTGCTTTCAGTAGAAGAAGTTCTTTGCACACTCTACATGTTCTACTTGGAGCATGTATGATTTTCAATTTTGTATATATTGTGGTGTTGTTTTGTGGCTCTTATGCAGCCCATTTGGAAAGACAGATGAAACCACAAGTTAAAACAATTTTCTACTCTTGAAACCTTCATTTTGATATTTCTTATGAAAATTGAGAGTGCAAGTAGTCGGGCTCGTGAATCAGAGGCAGAATCTATACCAGACCGTCTTTCTCAACTCCATGCCCAATGGATATGACAAGGCAATTGGTCTTTTCATCTAGCAGGTAAATACCCATGTGAGTCACCAAATTGTTATCCATATTTTTCCCCGTGAAAAATATTGGATTAACCATGATCCCGCATAGGAGGAAACAGAGTCAAAAGGCAAACATAAAAGGGGCTTCAAAATTGGCTAAGTATAAAGGTGTAAGCGGAGAATGCCAAAGTGTCGGCATGGCACCGATTCAAGGGGTAAAAGTTGCAAAATGGCCCGCAACTCGCCCAAGGAAAAGTCTCGATTTGGGCCCGAGTAAAAGCCAAGCTGGGAATTAAAGGAAAGGGAAAATATAAATCGTGGACCCGTAGGTCCAATTTTTGTTCCAATATAGCTACCACGTGTCCCATATCAAAAGGGGACCCATTTTTCAAGTTATTTTCCCGCCCTCCTATACGAACCCGATACAAACTTCGAAGGGGCATATCTTTCAACTTAGGGATCGAAATATTGCAAATATGATGCCATTGGAAAGATCTCAGCCTCACCCATGCCATGGAGGTTTGAAACTTTAATTTTGAGGAGGTTAGGTGAAGAAAATAGAGGAAACATCTTCAAGCTTTCAATGTAGGATCTTCTTGCCTCAACAACCAGATCAGATTTGATATGTTTCACTGTTTCCTCTTCCTTCAAGGCATCGAACCAAGGATTGATGCAAAGAAAGATGGATTTGGGGAGAGATTTCATCAGAGGCATTAATTAACGTGAAGTGGTTGAGGTTCAACTCGTTGTTCTCACTTCTCTCTCTCTTCTTCTTTTAGGTTAAATCTATAAATACAGGGGCAGGATTCATTGTAAAGGGTTGGACATTCTTTGTTTTGCATGCTCCCTTCTCCTCTTGAAGAAAGGGATTTGTGGGGTTCAGGCCTTCCATCAAAAATTTCATTACGTTTCTACCTCTTGGCTACTTTATAATGGACTGTATCAATCTATAGAGTAATAAAACACGTCTGTGATCAATTTTAGATCATCTCTTGTCTCTTTTTCTTTCATTTGGTCTCCCATTATATATCGGCTATCTGTGCTAGTTTATTGTATGTATTTTGTTGGTTTGTGTCTATTAGAAAAATAAGTGTTCATCATTCCTTTGGTGCATCACCTTGTAGTTTAGCTTTGTTTTAATTTATGTATTCTTTTATCCCTATCTCCTTGGTAAAGTTTATATTAGGATTAAGAACGGACTTTCTCCGCAAGTTTCTACGTATGCACCTAAAAAAAAGGAATAAGGAACCAACCTTCAACTGAGAGCTTTCCCATTTTACAAGGTCCCACACCTTAAGGAAAGTTCAATGTTATGCAATCACACCAAATGATTTTGCCTTAGAAAATCAGATCTTTTAGAGCTCATTTGGGAGTGATGTGATTCTCGCACTCAATGTGACTCTTTTATTTCTTATTCCAATCAATATATTTTGCAAGTATATTCAAGATTTAAATTCTTTATTTCAAGATAAAAATCTCTTAAATCTGAAATCTAACATCTTAATGAAACTTCTCGTGCTCATGCTAGTTATTTTTCTCATCCTCATATTATGTCTTCTACATGTGCTCATGTTATTCAACCTCGAATCTTTCTGCTCCTTGTGCCTCTCAAGTTTGATCTCAATGCCAAACAACAAGATATTCTTCCTCATCTACTCACTCATCAATTAATCTATTTTCCATCTATTCATTGATATCTTCCTTATCAGCTTACAAAATATCAAGGTCATCCATATTCTAATTATAATCGAATCAATGGACATAATGACAATGATTGTTATGCTTTACAATGAAGAATAAAGAATCTTGAGTGTCAAGGTTTTATCTCATTTGTTGCACAACATGTTGCTATGTGTTCATCTCCAATGAACACATCCCAATGGGTTCCGAATCGATTCATCTATGCCTAATGAGCATCATACTATCACTTTAATTTTTCCTTCTTCAGTCATTTAAGCATCACTTATTCAACCCATTCCATCTAAACAAATGCCTCTCAAAATCAATCTAACACCTCCTCCTCTCAAGTCATCTATGACACTACTAAGTCAAACTAAGCAACCACCTCCCAAAATTAGTCCACCCTCTTCTCCCATAAAGTATTCTGTTGGGTCATCAATCTCACATAAGCTCCAACCAATACCTTTTTTCAAAGAAACTACTCCTTATATTGATGGCCAAGACACATTTCAAACTATGCCACCATGACATGGTCCTACTGTTGCTTCTGCCTACCATTGTGCTGACTCTCTCTATTCTCATGACACAGATAATGCTCTCCCACAATGGCATGGTATCTCTTGCATCACCACATATATCTCCATAATTAGCACACTTGGGGGCATCATGCTTATTCTCCCCCTTCTTCGACCATTCTCGACATCTCTCATTTCTACTATCATGCTTTATGCTTCATCATTCACATTTCTAAACATCGGTCGTACAAAACTTGGTATGTAACTCGTATCATCATTACCCTATGATGAACTCTTGTGCTAAGGTTCACACTTGAATGTTAAGGGCATACTACATCCATGAACCTCACATCACCTACACTTCATGTCTGTATGCTTCTCAAGACATCTTTCTCGCTCTACTACTCGCATGACACACTCATAACCCTTTGATTCACTCTAGTTCCATTATTCATACTCGACTACTAAGGGTCTAAATTTGAATTGAACCTCACACCATTCCACATTTTACGCTCTGCACTTCATGATAGATTATTTCTAGCATACACATCTTTCAAACAATTTTACAATGATGCACTCTTGTTCTATGGTTCATTCTTGACAGTCGAGGGGTCTTTTATAAATCAACCTCATCTCATTCATACATACACATCCACTGGGGACATTTTGCTCCTATCACATTCACATTGCATACCATTTCATCTCACCCATTCATAACATATTACATATCTTGGATGCATTTACTCTTGCTTGCTTTCTACTCACATGTACACTTTCCTTACTATGCTAGACAGATATTTCGTATGTCATTATATTTTCTATATACACATGCATATTCACTTGTTCTTGAGTTGTGAATGTAGACTTCCTACATATCTTTACACGCAGCATGGATGCTTGACACTTGTACCTCTTACCAGTCCCATCGAGGCTCCCGGGGCATCTACTTCACTTACACATTACGGTGTGTTGTTGTTCCATTTTATACTACTTCCTATTCTTACTAGCACACTACTTGTTCCATTGATATATACACATCTTGACATACTTTTTTATCTTTCTAACATGTTAATGGGTGCTTCATGTGCAACATTTGCCTTGCAAGAACTATTTACCACCATGGTTGTCTAATACTTTGCTTGTTACTATTTGCCATTGTTTTGTTTCATGGGCTTTGCCTATGTCTTGTTTGATCATTATTTGTATTCTTTTGGCCACTTCAGCCCTAATTGTCTTGCAACATTGTGAGCGATGTCCCATGTTTACAACCCAATTTTCGTGGTCTACATTGTATTTTCTTGCTAGATTACACATTTTTTTATATTCCTATTTGTCTTGATTGCACTAATACATGTTTCTAGCCACTTTATTTACATGTGCCTTAGTTTCTACCATGCACATTCCCTCCCCTATAGGGTATCAATTTCATAAAGCATCCGTCCTCTCCTTTGGGTTAGATTATCTTAGAGATGTCACATGCACCCCAAATGAGGGGGGCATACATTGGGTGAATCACCAACCCATACACAAGACAGAGCTTCAGCTCAAACCTACATATTACAGAACAAGGAAGAGACACCGTCACAATATGACCCATATTTTGATTTGGGTCCTCAGCTCAACACAAACACTAGTGCCCAAATATAGACATGAGTGCTTGATCACTCCTAACATTTCATGGGCACCTATGATGACTGTGGGACAATTACACTTTTTTTTTTTTCATATAAACATAGTTTTCAACAATTTACAAAACAATTTTCATAGTACATGCATAGTCCTCCAAAAATTAGAATGCATTATATCTTCTTTCTCTATTTGGATTGAACTAGAACAAAACATGATCACATCATCTAAACTCTGGTGGATAAATTCGGGAAGTAGTCATGTATGGAAAATAACACTAGATCTTTCTCCTAACACTCTTCTGTTGTGACATGAGATCACCCAAAAAACTAGCACTTGGCATGAGATCACCTGAAAAACTCACACTTGACGTGAGATCGCCCAATAAAATCACTCTTCTATAGCAGTTCAGGACATTTTCTATCCTTTTTCACTCATCGCGAATTAGGTGCACACTTTCCTTTTTGCATACTTTTACACACTTCTACATATTTGGATCAATTTTTTTCATATACAAATATTTGACTACTCTTTTTCTCTTCTTTTTGTAGGTTTGTCATTAATACAAAACAATAAGCAACCATTAATCAAGCACAATATTAGGTATAACACAACAAAAACACATACACTTCACCCCTAGGGTCACTTCCTCTTCCCTAGCTTCCACGCTTCATTTTATTCACTTTATGCTTTCACTTGTCTTCTCGGCACACTTTCACCATCAATCTACATGGTTATCAAGTACGCATCTCTTATCTACTTTATGTTATAGAGAATTCACTCAACAACATAAAGTGGGGGAAAATGTAGACACAAAATAACACACTTGGGTATATTTCTAGGTCTTAATCACACACTTCCATTCATATGATTCCTAAGCGAGAAAACGAGTAATTAACTACTGTATTTTCCCTTTTGGCTTTGTTTATTATCTTATTTCTAGTATTTTATACCCTACTACCCAATCCGACCTTCATTTATTTATCTCTCTTGCCTTTGGACACCAATGCCTTGCCAGGATGCTAAAGACCTAGGTTCCCTCATCCCCTCTAGGTGCCCCGGTCTCTTTGTATCTTACTCACCCCCTTTTGGCCTCTTTTATCTTTAGGGCTTCGGCTTTTCTTATGGGTCATCATTTTAGTGGTTAATTACAAAATTCAAATAAGGGAATCATATAAATATAATGTTATGTGATCAAATTAAAGGACCAAGCTCTAAGCATCTACTATCACCACCTAAGGTTGCATCCAAAGGCATTCTAAGAGCATCAAAGGCATCCATCTCGATTTCATTCAAGGGACTACATTTTATGCATACACTTCATAGGAGGGGAAGTTCATTTTTTCATCCACACATCTATCTACATTGCTACATCTAGTTATTTCTCACTATCAAGTGCATCTTGCATAAGAGCCTCCTAGGGCACGATTCTTGCACACACACGCAAGAACTACATGGATTCTGAAATGTAGTGCAACGCTTGGTTGTAAGTTCACTTTTCGGGTGACCATCGGGGTCAATTCAACTCCCCATTTACATCTTTTTCTTTTTAGGATTTGATGTGTTTTGGGGTTTTGTAGGATATCTTTCTCTTTACAAAGTTACAGTGAATTACGCAGACATATTGCAAAACACGGGTGATAAAAATGAAGGTTAGTGACCACCTTACGACACAAAAAACCATATTTTGAGCTTTTACATAGTCACATGCACCCAACAAGGGTCTCTAGTGCTTAGGTGCCCCAACACCAATCTAGTCACCCGGTCCAACATATTCCAAAGCAGTTATATATTTTTCTCGAGTGTTGTTCAGCAACAGTCTCTTCCTCCCTGTTCACCTATTTTCCAATCCAAATCACCTTCGGGAAAAAGTGGTAATCAGCTAAGTCTTTTATTCCATCTCTTGCACTTAGGTTTTTAATTTCTATTTGCTTATTACTTGGGTCATAAATGTGCTTTAGTGTTTATTTATTGCATGTGACTCTATAATATGTAGGGTTTAATAAATTTCAATATTTGTTAAATCGGATAGAGAACATGAAAGTTCGCTAAGAGGAGAGGTAGATTACACCTCGTGCGCCGAACATGGTAATAAATGCACGACGCTTTTCTACTTCTTATGGGGAAAACTAAAGATATTCAAAAGATTCCTCAATTGATATGCTTTGTCCTGGTATGTATCCTTCTCATGAATAGGGCACTCAGTGACCGTTGAACTCGGTAGATCGGATGCTAAAGGCCGCTAAATGTGTTAAAACAAGCCTCTAAAGGTTGGAAATCACTAAGTCACACACCAAAACTTAGTAATAATGAAATATGAGATTTCAATACTTTGGTCCCACTAGGTGTTCTAAAAACTTTTGGGGCTCAAAATTACACCCATCCCAGATCAGGATGAACTAGGGATTTGAGGCAACATAGAACTGTCTCTAAGTTGTGGGACTTGTGCTTTGAGACAGACCTCGGAGAAGGCCAACTTCCTCTACCTATTTCTACTGCTAAAACTACTCCTAGGAAGGGAAATGCAACTACCTATCACTACTCTATAATTCCAAGGGACCAGGGTGAGAAGGAGATGCATAAAATGAAAACCTAAGCTAAGGGGAGGTGATAGCACTAGAAAGAGGGGGATGAACACTCTCAGCTAAGTGAAAACAAGGGAAAACACGCACAGGGAGGGAAGACATATGTGCCACAATTTGAAACAACATTCACACACTTATTTTCATGGAGAACAACAAACAAAATCCTTGCAAGAGATATAAAATATGCACAATAGATCAACAATGAAAAATAAGGCAAGAAGATGCAATAAAATCGAACTAAGGCAAAAGATAGCCACAAAATACACTTTTATTGCTTCCAAATGATGCACAATCAATTACAATGGCGAGAGAGGCAATGATCTACATGCAATGGCTCATATTTGTGGCTTCAGAACTGAAAATTTTAGGAACACTGCTTTGAACAATGTTCTTGCAAACCAAGAGGGTCCAACCTTTAGAAATGAGTAATGTTCATCAATTTATAAAAGAAAGGAGAAGAGGAGGAAAAGAGAGGGAAACTCATATTTTCAAATTCAACCACCAACAACAAGAAATAAATACTTACAAATGCACCTAGAGCATTGTTATATCTACCTCCCTATGTTAACTTAGCTTGTGGAAGAAGGAAGGAGATAAGATCTAATCAAATCTAGGTGGTTTAGTCAACTAAATTTGTGTATTAATGGTATGAATCATTTTCCCCATTTAACCTACCAAATGCCACCCAATATCTGATTTTGAAAATCCCAGCATGTATCCCACATCGTAGCTTTCCAACAATACCAAGTGCACCTAAATCCGAGTCATGTAGCAAAATTAATGGTGATATAAAGATCACATTACATGATGAACACGCAAGACACATGTCACGACTTGATCAATCAAGGATTCGACTAACTTTCCATTTGTTTTGTCTTTTCTTCCATGTGTTATGCATTCATTTGATGAGAAGATTCAATGCACAAATGGTATGTTATGATAGGTTGTGTGTTGTGAACTTAATTTTACGAGTTGACACATGACACTCAAGGACCGATGCAAAATATTGTACTTAGCGCATGCACAAGAGAAAGAAACGAGAAGGAAGAATAAAATTTCTGCGAGTGCGTACTGAAGAGGGTGCACGAGATGTAGGAAGAAAATGTGTATATTTCAGAGAGGTATACAAGTATGCGAGGAAGAAAGGGGAGCATGAGAGACAAGGGCGCGCATAAGCAATGACGTGAAAAAGTGCATGAATGCGAGAAAATGGAAGAAGAATGAATGCACGCGAGGAGATGCAAGAGACTCAGGAAGGAAGGGCACTCATGAGGAAAGTATGTCAGGGACTTAGAAAATATGATGTAATTCAGTGGGCATGCACAAAGAGTGTGCAGTGACCGGGGAATGAATGTAAATACGCAAAAGTGAGTGTAGAGAAGAAATTGAAGGAGAGAAGAATGCCGGATGAAGGAAGAAGCACAAGGAAGGAAGTAAAGGAAAGGGAAAGTATAAGGAAGAATCAAGAAGGGCACGCGAATGTGTGTGTGAAGAAGCTATGACCAAGTTATTGTGCAAAGGTATAGAACTAAGAGTGCATGTAACTTGAAAACTTGAACATAGAGCCAAAATGGAACTCGTAAGTTATCAAAGTAACCATGGTGGTTATTTTAGATAAAAATTTACATTACTTTGTTCTTCTAATTGAATGTGGACCTACTTTGGTTACTATTGGTGAGAGTCTAATATTTCCTACTCACAACATTAACCCTCTCTCCTTATTTCTCCTACTCCCCTTTATCTCCCTTCACAACAAATTATTTCCTTGTACATTGTTCAAGCACTTTGCCACAAGTTTATTGGATTATTCATGTGTGATCCCCTTCCTAACAACCATCCTACAATTTTATGTAGTTTACATTCATTAATGGGAGCCTCCCCATACCCAAGAAGGATGGGCTTAGCCCCGTGGTACCTGTTGGTGGAAACTAATAATCTACACTGCAACAAATTATTTCACCAACACTAGAGAAATTTTTTAGGTGACTTTGTCTATGTTAGTAGGATTCATCCTCTAGTGACTATGGATGAATCTAAATCATGGTGTTGTGTTCCTATGAGTTTGTAGCTCCATCTGCTATGATTGAATTTCCATGATCTCACTCGTGCAGTTGATTAGGGATTTTTCTTCTTCTCCTTTGTTTAGGACCTGAAAAGGGGTTATTTTGATTTAGGTTGTGTGGCACCTACCATGCCTACATATAAATACTACAAAGATGCATCAAACCCTTGTAATTCCCCTTTCGGTGAATGTGTGCAAAATTTATATCACATTTTGTTTTGGAAACAAAGACCTTATTAAGACCTCTAACATGTGGAAATGATATCGGCATGGGGTATACATTTGAAAATGACATAGTGAAACTTTCAATGATGTACGTAGGCTTAGAGATGGTTGAATATGCTTGAGAGACTAGTTTTATAATTAGGCACTTCATTATGATCTCCTAGGTAGCCCAAAGATGTGAGATGTGAGACATTTTGGATGGGTTAAGTGATCTACTTATATAGGTGATTGTTGTGATAAGATTTACCTCAAATGAAACATGACTAATTAAGGTAACTTTTGGATTTGAAAATGAGACTATTAAGTATATTTAGGATGAAGTCATTGGCTTTTGACAAAGTAAAACAAGAAACTTTGTTTTGCATGGGCGACTTCATCTAGAAATAGTGTACAATGCAAATTTCCATTCAAGACGGTGGCCAAGGGTGCAGTAACATGCTATATAATATGAGAATGGGGTTTTCATTGATCAACGATGGTTAATAAGTGTGACGTAGTGGTCGGTAGTGTTTATTGAAAGCAAGGCATGTGTAGGAATTAGTCATTTTTTTACATAACGAGTTATGAACCAAGCTTATTGCTATAGAGTAATTGCCAAATTCCATAAGGTCTAGATTTACGTGTCTACAAGTACTAATGAAAAAAGATGTAGTACATATTGAAGATTATTATTTTTTTTTTTTGCATATCTATGACCTGATTAATCTTGTCATGTATATAACAAAGGAAAGCAAGAAGAAACACTATAAATAATATCAATATGTCTTCCTTGCATTAAAGAAGATTTATACCACACTTTCACTATTAGAAAATATTGAGTAGAAGAAAGTTCTTTGTAGATAACTATGCATATAAATTGAGCATCTTCCGTCACCTATTCAACATGTCCAAGAGCATCCAAGAGAGGATTGTTGTGCAACACATGAAGTGATCACTTCAAGAAACTCAAATGGAAAATAAATGAAACTCATTCAAAATAATCTGGTTATGAGTTAAAAATCACCCTTGACTAATAAGAAGCTCACACGTCTTTCAATAAAGAAGATCAACAACATCTACACTTCATTTTATAAAAAAATATCGTAGATTTTAACTCGCTAATATTAAATTCCTTATAATTTGAAAAAGATAGTAATGGTAGAAGAATCAAGGGAAAGATTAACTATTTACGTAAGTTCATATCAAGACAAGGATAAGTTCATGTGTGTCATGACGATAGTAGTTTAGGTTAGAGGTCTTGATTCATTATGTTTTTGAAATTACTTTGGATAGCCATGGCTAGATTTGATTCTATTTGAAAATATATATGTTTGTAACATAATGAAACAAGGCTCGTTCTGAAATATTTTGCAAAGCTAGATTTCCTTCGATTTGAAAATTATTTGTTTGTAGCATAAGGAAACAAGACTCATCGCAAAATTTTTTTGGATGTTATTTTTCTATTGAAAGAAAACTTCTTCTTGAGGATGTTATGTAGTGGTAATGACAATTTAAATGTGGTAATGGAGTTACATACGTATGTAATATAACTTCGAAAACTTAAAATGAATAGCCAAAGTGTATTCACATTCATTCCATAAAATAACCAAAATGAACACCTACATTAAATTTATAAAATATTTTACTAGAGAAAAGAGACATGACAAGCCAAAAATTAGAACAAATGTGTAGTTACATATCACCACCTCATGGATTGAGTGATTTAGAGAACAACAAGGATATATATTTATTTAAGCCAAAAATACCATATTCGGAATCAAGAAGTAAGACACTACCAATATACCAACAAATCTTCTACAAGAGAATGTTAAATGCATGTTTTCTATGCAATCACATGTAGATCTTAGACTAGGCTAAAGACATTCATGTGAGGAAATGCTTGAAAACTAAAATAGCTCACTTGGAAAGCTCTATGTAGTATTTTATTTGAATGGATTTTCATTTCCATTTTCAAGTACTTGTTTTTACCCGTACACCCATATTGATAAACTAACTACTTTAAAATCAATGAAAAACTTATACCCATACACCCATATTGATAAACTAACTACTTTAAAATCAATAAAAAAACTTACATAATTAAATGTTGGACAATTATTGACAATAACATAATAAAATTCAAAATATTTTGTATAAATAATGTGATTGAAACATTAAACTATTACTAAATAAATTTAAACATGTGTCAATTACAATCAACTAAAAATTTCCACAATAAAATATTAAAAATATTTCAAATTTTATTTGTAATAAATTATCGTCCATACCATATAAAATTAAAATAAGTGATTCTAATTAAATAAATAAATATTAAAAACCTATTATATTCTTATAATTACCCTTAACTTTGATGGGACTTAAAAATACAAAGAAATACAAATTTAAACAGTATATAAAATAAAATAAAAATCATTAAATAAGCTTCTAAGTAAAAGGTCTTATCAAAAACAGCTTGTCTTAATTGTCACATGTTTTCCACCAAGTGTGAAAGGGTGAGTACGGTTTTGTATATGTCAAAAATTACTACTACTTTTTCTTTTTGGAGAAAGAAAGAGTCATGTACCTAGAAGGTTTGAAATACTGACCTTCATATTAGGTAATATGTAAGCACATCCTCAAAAGTAACACTTTTATTTTTGACGAGTATTAATTATATTCTTTTGCACAAATATAAAAGAGCGCTTAATTGATAAACAAGAAAATTATACAATTCAATTTGTTTTAAAATTAATCATAAAAATTAAAATAAATGATTCTAATTATCGTCCATAAAATTAAAATAAATGATTCTAATTTAAGCATGTGTCAATGCGGTGCAGGTGCAAGAGCAAGAGCAAGAGAAAGAGAAAGACGGGGTGGATTGGAGTCTTGCGGGTCCCACTCCCACTCCCACCGATAGACGATGGAGATGCCGATTGGATATTGATCCCTCAATGTCGTCATTCGTCCAGTGAACATAGCTAGCAATAAAAAGAAAAGGGCAGGGAAAAGAAATCGCTGCGCAGCAATGGAGACGCAGTTGAGCGACATTCCTGAAGCGATAATGAGCAACATATTCAGCTTGGTGGAGGGGAGTCGAACGCGGAACCGCATGGCCCTGGTGTGCAGCAAATGGCGACAGATGGAGCGGGCGACACGGTGGCGGCTCTGCCTACGTGGCAACATAAGCAAGATGTACGAGCTCCCGCTGTGCTTCCAGGGCGTCACGCACCTCGACCTCTCGCTGCTCTCCCCATGGGGTTATCCACCACTCGACACCTCCACCTCGGATGGCCGCTTCGTCGCCCACCTCCTCAAGCGTGCCTTCCCAACGGTCTGCGACATCACTATTTACGCCCGCAACGCCCGCAACATCGACACGCTGGCGCTGCTCTGGCCCTGGCTCGAGCACGTCAAGCTGGTGAGGTGGCACCAGCGCGCCACCGATCCAGAATCCCCCATGGGAGAGCTTGTAGCCCTCCTGCGCAACTGCGTCATGCTTAAAACCCTAGACCTCTCGCAGTTCTACTGCTGGACGGAGGACGTGGCGCCTGCCCTGCTCGCTGCTCCTAACGTTTCTCTAAATCTTTCCTCTCTCAATTTGCTCAAGCTCTCTACCGACGGTTTCAAGGCCGCTGAGCTAGCTGCCATTTCAGCCGTCTGTAGAAACCTCCAACAACTATACGCACTCTGTGTGTTTGATTCGCGGTGAGTGTTTTTTTGTAAATATTTTATTTATAGCCCCTCTGATCTTAGATCTAAGGTTTCCAAAAGATGCCATTTTTCACGATACTTTGTACATTTTCACCGTCTCTCTGGATAATTGCCGTTGTTTACAAAATGTTCGTTATTTCTAAAAATACTGCTTTTGTTGTCTTTGATATCGCATTTTTCACAACGCTTCTCCATAACTACATTTGTTTCGTTCAATTTCACATGATGTTTCACAACAAAGCTGGATAACTGCGGTTGTTGTCCTAAATTTTCTTATTTTACACACTTTTACATGGCCTGTTACACAGTTATTCATTGTTTTTACCCGGCATATTGCACAGTTTCTCACCTATCTGCACATTATTTTAATTTAAATAACGTAATGGACCGGCGTATGTTCCACAGTGTTTCACGGTTCACCTATTGGCACAACCTATTACACCAAAACTTATATAAACAACAGAGGCCGCGATTAACCATCGGCTTTACAACGTCACCGTATTTGCTGTTGCTAATTATAGCTTACCACAACTTTTAAATCTAAAGTTTCTAAACGAAGATTCTTTTTCATAATACTTGGAGACAACTCTGTTTCTTTATATTTTAAATAACATTTTCCATTTTACTTCTAGATAACTTCGGTTGTCGTTTTCAACACGCCTGTACATTCGTCAAAAGATTTTACGTTTATCAAAATATTTCTGTATAACTACAGTTGTTGGTTTTAATTCTGACATTTTTGCTTCTCTGGATTACCTTTGTTGTCTTTAATTGTACATTTTCACAATACATCTGGATAATTGCATTGGTTGTGTTTAATTTTTCATAATACTTCTCGGTTCTCGTTAAAAGCTTTGTTGCTTAAATTTTGTAGTTTTCACAATACGTCTGCTTACATGTGTTTGTTGTTGTCTTACGATCTCACAACCCAGCAAAATTAAACTACCTTTGTTGTCTTAAATTTTACATTTTCAACCATACTTCTAGATAACCTGAGTCTGTTGTCTTAAATTTTACATTTTGACAACACTTCTTGATAACTGCTTTGGTTGCCTTTATTTTTACATTTTTCACAATACATCTGGATATCTGTCCGTTGCCTTCAATTACAGTTTTCGCGATACTTCTGGATAAGTGCCCTTTGTCTTAAATTTCAATTTTTTTAAAAATTCTGGGTAACTTTTTTTTGTTAATGGATAACTGCTCTTTGTCTTAAATTAAACATTTTTCAGAAAATTTCTGGATAACTCTGTTTATTACCTTTAATTTGACAACTTTCACAATATGTCTAGATAGTTGCCTTCGTTGTCTTATGCAGAACTTTTTTGTGATCTTTTATTACCCAACTTTCTCAATACTTCTGAATAACTGTCTTTGCCATTTTCAATTCAAAAATTTCCACAATACTTTTGGATATTTGCATTTGGTTTTATATATTTTTCATAATACTTACGAGTAACTGTGTTTTGTTTTTCTAATCCTGAACATTTTTTCACAATTCACCTGGATGCATTTATTGTTTGAATGTTTTCATTTATGACATTTTTCACAGTACTCCTGGATAACTGTGTTTGTTCCTATACATTTACCCACATTTATTGGAAACATATATGAATTTCCTAGGGAAAACTGAGGTACTTACTTGAAATGTCAGATTAGAAACAACAAACACATTTACTCACAACTATAGGGAAACACATGAATTTCCTGAGGACAAGTAAGGTTGCTTACTCAAAATGTCATATCAGAAACAACAAACACATTTAGCCACAACTATTGGGAAATATAATGAATTTCGTGAGAACGAGTGAGGTTGCTTACTCCAAATGTCAAATGAAAAACAACAAACCATTTATCTAGAGGTACTGTGAAAAATTGTAATTTTCCCCGAGGATGAGTGAGGTTGTTTACTCGAAATGCCATATTAAACACAACAATCACATTTATTCAGAAGCATTGTGAAAAATATCTCAACTTTCTGAGGAGTCAGGTAGCTTGCCTCAGATGAAAATAACGAACACATTGTGCAAGAAGAAAGTCTCATGCACGATTCTGAATGAGAGAAAGAAGGAAGAATCCTCTTTTTGTCTCAATTTCTTATATGAAATGTTAGATTAAAAACAACCACCACATATATTTAAAAGTTATCTCTTAATTCTCTGAGGATGAGTGGGGTAGCTTAGTCAAGCTTCAGATTAAAAAACCAAACATATTTATTCAGAATTGTTGCCAAGGCCCAAAATATCTCCAACTTTTTATAGTGCTTCTTTTCTGGGATTAATTATTAATCCTTATCTACTACAAATGTATCATTTTTGGTAATTTGTCTAACTGCGCTCCTATTTACTTACAGGTTTCAGGTTTCTGGTTTATGCAACTCAGTGTGACTGATACTTGCTGAATAACATTAATAACTAATTGTGCTTGGGATTTTGGACTCTTGTTAGGTACATGGATTTTGTTGGTGATGAGGCACTTGTAACCATAGCAAAACACTGCTCTAAACTTAGAGTGCTTCATCTGGTGGACAAAACTGCATTTGGGGACCTTAGAGGGGACCCCGAGGAAGGGTTTAGTGCCGAGGATGCTAAAATTAGCCGCCAAGGTTTGGAGGAGATGTTCAAGAGTCTGCCAAATTTGGAGGACCTTATGCTGGACGTTTCACAGAATGTGAGGGACACAGGTCCTGCCTTGGAGTTTTTGGGGTTACAGTGTAAGAAATTTCGGGCTCTGAAGCTGGGGCACTTTCACGGGGTTTGCAAGGGTCCTCAGCCTGATGGGATTGCCATGTGTGCAAACCTGGAGATGCTTTCTATCAAGAATTGTGCTGATTTGGGTGACACAGGACTTGCGGCCATTGCGGCCGGGTGTTGCAGATTGAAGAAACTGGAGCTGCAAGGTTGTAAGCAGATTACTGAGTTTGGTATCAAGTTTTGTTCAAGCAATCTTAGGAAGACTCTGGTAGACGTAAGTGTTTCTTGCTGTAAGTATCTTGATACTGCTGCCACTTTAAGGGCTTTGGAGCCCATTAAAGATAGTGTGAGGAAGTTGCATATTGATTGTGTTTGGGATGAGTCAATTATTGAGCAGGGATACATCGATCACGAGAGTATGGAGAGATTCAAAGCTGTTGGATTTAGCGGTAGTTGTTCAACAAGTGGTCAACTACTGAATTCCATTGGGAAACAGAGCCTCAACTGTGCTAGTTGGGGGCCGTCTTTAGAATTGGGGCTGCCTGACTTGAACCATGCAGATTTGGATCCTGATTCAGGTATTTTGGATGTGCCAATGGAAAATTGCAGCCTAGACCTTAATGAAAGCTCATCCTGTGAACCTTTGGGAAGTTGCTCTTGCATTTTTATGGATCGGGGTAAACATATCTCAACGGAACAGGAAGAAGGGAATGTGCCATGGTATGTGTCTTCTAATGTAGTGGACTCTAGAGGTATAGATGTTGACATGAAAGCAACTCAGCTGGAGCAAAACATTAGTTCTGATTCTGATTTTGTACCATCAGTGGGGTTTCTGGACTTTTTGGGAGTAAGTAAAAGCACAAAGAATTGCAGATGTTTGGAGGAGCTAGTTATGAAAGCTTGGAGCCAATGGGGGTGGGTGTCAAATGTGGGATATAACAGGGGTATCTAGTAAAAGAACCCCCTTGACAAGTCTGGAATTTGAGTGCTCCTATAAAAGACAATGTATTAATGGCTCAACTGATGTTGAACACTGTGCAGAAATGTGTCAACAAAAGCATCTGCATCATAGGATGGATCGAAGGTGTTTGACTTGGAAAAAGTTGAATGAATTGTCATTGTGGATGCCTGTTGGGGAGCTGCTAACACCTCTTGCAGCTATGGGTCTAAAATGGTGCCCGGTGCTTGAGGAGATAAAAATCCAAGTGGAAGGGGATTGTAGGCGCTGCCCTAAACGGAGAGAGCGAGCTTGTGGTTTAAGTTCATTGGCATGCTACCGTTCTCTCTCAAAGTTGGAATTAGATTGTGGCGAGGTAACAGGGTTTGCATTGAGTGCTCCGGCTGGTGAGATGGACTTGAGTTTGTGGGAAAGATGGTATCTCAATGGTCTTAGAGAGCTGCCTCTGTCAGAATTGAATTACTGGCCTCCACAAGATAAGGATATGAATAGGAGAGGTCTTTCATTACCTGCTGCAGGACTTCTTTCAGAGTGTGCAAGTCTCAGGAAACTTTTTGTTCATGGAACAGCTCATGAGCATTTCATGATGATGTTTCTCCGCATCCCAAATCTAAGAGATGCACAATTGAGGGAGGACTATTATCCAGCCCATGAAGATGATACGAGCACCGAGATGCGGACTGAATCTTGCAGGCGATTTGAGGAAGCTCTAGCTAATCGTGGATTTTCTGAATGAAAGAGGTGTTGTCAAGAAGAGAAGGCTTTTATCATTGATTAAACTTTCATGAACTCAAAATAATCCTTTCATCACTCATGTAACTGTATTAGTCTTGAGAATCAGTCTAGACTCTACACAGAAACACAGTATTCTGGATGCTAGACGTAAAAATGCTCTCAAGCTTTTTCACATGCATTAGAAGAATGGTTGCAGCATGTTTACAGGGAAACAAAGGAAGTTTATGGTAGATGTTCCAAAATTAATGCCTAATTTGGATTATTTTTAAATCTCTTAATATCCTATCTGAGCTGCAGCACCTTTTAATAGTGTGGAAAAGTATTGGTGATCAGACTACAGCCAGAACAAATAACCTTACTGTGGTGTAAACGTCAAGGGAATAAAAAACCAGTGGAGTCAGTTACAGGTGTTTCTGATTTGCCATGTCAAGTGCCGTCCAATATGATATGATGATATTAAGTAGCTGATAAACGTTTTGAGCCTTTATTACTATGTTTTAAGTATTTGGAAACAGAGTATGATCCCCAATCAAAAGCCTTTTGTTGACATCTATAAGAAACAAATTCTAATTTGTTAACAATATGACCATTTCTTCTTCCAATTATTCTCTGGTGTGTCGAGGAGCATAATTCCTTTTTGGGTATCACTACCTGTTATATTATTTTAGTGCACGTGAACTGGGGTTGGTGTTTTACATGTGATTCTCTAGACTTGACATAAGTGGAAGCAAATATCAAGGTTAATGCTATTGCTATCGATGACATAGATTCTGAAACACAGGTTAATTTTATAAGTACAACCATTTCCAAAGTATTAACTTTCTTTTACTTATCATTGTAGTCTCGTGTTAGGCTTTACTGTAACCACATGGTACCTAACTGGAACATGTAAAATATTTAATTGTTGTGCAAGGCTTGGCTGTAAGCGCATAGTACATCATTGTAACATGCAGTAGAACATAAATACCAATCTTAATGACTAAACAAGCAAAAGGTTAAGAGTTCGTTATTGGATAAAAAGATTCAATGTCCATTTTGCAAAAAGTCTGGTGATACTTATAAAAAGAAATACAAATAAGGTCTGCTCTCGTTCAGTCTTGGAGGTGATCTCATAAGCGCGTAAATAATAATACAGGGGTATTTGAAGGTTTTGATAGGACAATTAACAAATTGGTCCTTGGTCGATCACATTGAAGGTTTGGAAGAATGAAGCAAAATATAGATACTAGAAAATATATAATCATAAAAAGATTTTGCCACACTGACCTGGTAAGTCTAATGGATTAACCTACTCCAAGCTTTTAATTACGCCGAAGGCGTTCCCCTTATAAGAAAGGCTCTTTCGGATGTTTCAACGATAGTCTTAAATTTGACAGAGTTTTGACGGCCGTTTGGACGATTGTGCTTTTTCTGCCTATTTTTAATAGTTACTTTTTGTGCATGTTGAATGCGGGAGCTATTTTTAACAGTTGTTTTTGCGGGGGCTCTTTTTTAATAGTGATTTTTCATGCATGTTGAATGGTTAAATGCTCAACAACAACGAAGGATATTTTAACAGCCGATGAAGGATTCCGCATTATTTTCGCTGCATCGAGCTTGTGATTGTTGGCGATTGAGTTGCCGTGAGATTATCATCGCAAATTGCATGTCCGTAGTAAGTTCGGCGCCTCTGCAGCTTGACGTTTTCACAAAGTGTTCTATTGGACGGGCAGAACCTACTATGTGGCTACAGTTTTCCCCAACAAATGGTTAGGGTTTTTGTACAATTAAACACAATCACCTTTCAGGAGGCTAGAAGGGTGAAAAGCTTGAAGAGTGGATATTCAAAACTTATGGATCCTCTCCTACACCAACAAATACTTAAAGATTTATGCATTTGAAAGAAATTTATTCACATGCAGATACGTTAGGGATTTTAAAAGTCACTATCTTTAAAGATTCATGCATTTGAAAGAAATTTATTCACATGCAGATACGCTAGAGATATTTTAAAAACATTGTTTGTTGAAGCATTTGGGTGCTAACATATGCTTGTGCTTAGAAAGATCATCTGCGAATGGATATTAGTTAAAACGTTCATAGAGAAATAGTCATGGACTCCCACAGAGAGTCATGCTTAGAGGCACTTCGTGATTTGAATTATTTGTCTATCTATTGAAATTAAGGTGTTGAAAGAAAATAGTCATGCAAATACTAGTAAAAAATCCTAGAGCAAATGTGTAGAGGTGCATCGTGCTTCAAGAAATTATTCGTTAACATACACGAAGTTTTCATAGAGAAAAGCTCATCATGGTGATGAATACTTTAATGAAAATTCCCACAAAATATCTCAAGGTGTTGTTTGAATAGGTTTTCCAAACCCCTTTTCCTGACTAAAATGCCTTATTCACTGGAGTGTTTTTTTCATGCTTAGAAAGATCATCTATGAATGGATATTAGTTAAAATGTTCATAGAGAAATAGTCACGGACTCCCACAGAGAATCATGCTTAGAGGTGCTTCTGTGATTTGAATTATTTGTCTATGTACTGAAATTAAGATGCCTAAAGAAAATAGTCATGCAAATACTAGTAAAAATCCCATATTTTTGTGCCCAGATTGTGCTTAGGTAGGCACTTTACTACTAAGCCATTTCCTAATTTAGTACGAAGCCGTGACCAAATCAATAAGATTGAGTTCGAATATAAAACTTCCAGGGAAAACTTGATTAGATTAAAGCCAACTTTGAAAAAGTTTGGAAAACTCTTAACAATGTTTTGTAAGTAGAAACAATTAATATGTAGATGCATAGCCCGCGTGCGGGCAATAACATTACCTCCATGGAGGAGAATGCTTCACAGACAAGGTTTGAACTCAAGCAATCCTAATAGGCACATGGGGTATCATTTGAACCATGAGTTTCATCAACACAAAATAAGAAGTCTAGGTTCTTTATATGAGAAAATCATGTCATTAAGAGTATTTGAAAGATAAAAGCTATAATGCCCACATATCCTCAAATACTGAATGAAATATTTTTCCTTATATCTGTTGCCTATATAATTTTTGAAGATTATGTATAAGACATATTTTTGCAAGGAGCTCAGATTGTAGTTGTTCTAAACTTTAGAAATCATATAACAATATCTTGTTGCCAACTGTAGTATTCTTGTTGAGAACTCACTATTCTGCATTCTTGGGAAAAAAGTTACTTATGAACCCCGAGTCTCACCAGCCCAAAATAAGAAGTCTAGGTTCTTTATTTGAGAAAAACATATTATTAAACTATAAGAATATTTGAAAGATAAAGGCTCCAATGCCCACAGATCCTCAAAATATGGAATGAAGTATTTTATCTTCCACCTATTGCTTGTGCAGTTTTTGAAGATTATGTATAAGACAATACTTGTTTCCTGGAGCTCAGATGATAGCTGTTCCAAACATTAGAAGACATATAACACGATCTTGGTGCCAACTGTTTACTTATTGATAATTCACTATTCTGTGATCTGGGAAAAAAGTTACTTAATATTAAATCTTCCTTTTTCACTAAAAACTAGCATCCCATGTTTCACTTAAACCATTAGTTAAATATATCTCTGCTCATGGAAAAATTCATCATTCTGATGAAGGATAAATGTTAAAATTCAGTAGAGAAAAGTTATACCTTCTCTCAGTCACACCAAGTATTTTATATGCATCCACTCTCTTCCCGCATCTTCTTACCACATACATTTAGTTTTATTAACTTCTTCTTTCACTTTTTTGCAGGATATTTGTGATTCTCTTTCTCTTGCGGTAAAGAAGAGAGTGTTGTCTCTAAATGAACTTCAGGTGGGTTTCAATATTGATTGAAGTATTTATTCATTTGTTTTGTTTATTACATGTTATGGACTAAGAGATTATTGTAGAGTGCTTTCATGTTATTTGCTTTTGATTGTTTCATCTATATTTATAGTTGGCTCCAATCCTTTTTCGAAGTGACATGTGGGGGCATGTGCCTTTGTCAATGACAGGATTTGTTATGCGCTGAGGGGATCGCTCCCTAATGAGGCCATTTCGAAGTGTCCCAAGTTGGACCTTAGACTCGATCATTAACAAGGGTTTTAAGTTTCCTGTCATACCTAAGAACATCTTCTTATACTAACATACTTCTTTTCCCTCTCTATTTTAATATGATGTAGACTAGAAACACAATTCCCCTCCTTACAATAGGTTTGACATTAACTATGCTTCACTTGTAGAGGGAGGAAGAGTTTAAGCGTCTTCAATGTGTTGTTAATGTTTTGCATTGCAGCAGGAATCAAAACCACCTAAAACAGTTGATAGCCGAAATGATTAGAGGTCGTCTCCACCTGATGCCAACATCCCCAATTTTTCTCTCCAAATTCCGAATGATTGGAGATCATTCACGAGGCTTATGCTTGATTTATGATTCTAACAAAGATGCATTGAAATATGAACCACCCCAAAAATTGAGGAGAATGGGAATACCAATCGAGACATCTGCAACTGGACAAAAATATAAGAAACGTGCAAAGAAAATTACACAAGCAAAAACAAGAAATTTGATTTTAAAAAATAGCCTGTAATGGTTTGTTTATAAGTGTTTTTTGATACAAATTGTAACTCGTTCCAAATAATTCCATGTATGTATTGTGGCAGTATATATCGACAAACAATCAAACTTTTTAAAATACATGTTCAGTTTTTGTAATCCAACAACTATGCATTTTAAATTTCTTTATCATTGTATCTCCATACAAATACCTATAGTTTTCTTACTTCAAGTGTACATATTGTTGTTATTGTTTTCCATTCTATTTGCTTAACATAATAATCTATAATTCGTTTCAAATAAATGCATGTATATATTGTGGCAGAACATATGGAACACAGAATCTAACTTTTCAACATACGTGTTCAATTTTTCCTTTATACAATTGCTTGCTTCTTTATGTAAACCAACAACAACACATTTTTAATGTGTTCCTCATTATATCTACACACAAATACATATAGTTTTAAAATGTCGAGAAACAACCATGCAAATTTTAGTTGTTTTCAACCAAAGCTTTGTACATTATATCACTTTTTTGCATATTGAATTGTTAAAGGGTTAGACTTCATGTTTGCGCTTTTTAGAAAATATAAATGAATAAGGAAGCAAACTTTAAAGGTTCTCATTGTTTACAAATGCATGCTTTCCTGAACACATCCTTCATTTCATGTTTGACTGCCCTACAAGTTTACATTTTCCACCATATATTTGCAGAACTCCCACTATCTCGAGCATCTTTTAGTTGCCATGGAAATAACTTTGACACACGAAGGCATTTCTCAATTGATTGAGGGCGGTTCTAATGTTGACCCCACATTTTAGATACTGCACTTGTCCTCCCTAAGGTCCATTCTCAACATGGGTGCCCAACATCGTGTTGACCTTTCAGATGGGATACATTTTTAGACAACACTTCTACCCTCCAAATTTGTAAGCCATGTAACCAAAAAATCAATACAAGAAGGCTCCATTGTGTGCTTACACAAATCCGCGTTAGAATGATCAAAAGTGAACTGTAAGCTTCATCTCCTGCTTAATTACCAATGTATATAAACTCCCTATATTAATTATAATTTCTTTCTGTTTGTTTTTTCCATTCATTGCTCAAGTTCTAATTTTATCCCGATTTTCTTTTCCATTGCAAGATTGTTCTTATCATTGAAATGGATGTTGTTGTCGAAACACATTTGGTAATTGGTGCTCCAACCCGACTACCAACAAATGCTCTCGAACACAGTCAGTTTCCATGAACAGATGCAAGTGCAAACTAGGTTAACAAATATTTTGCAAGAACACCCACTAAAATAAGTGGATTGAATACATCTATGTGCATGTGGTCCGTAGAGGGTCGTGCCCTAGCAAAAACAACCCTTCGTGAATATCACAATGCAAGGTGAGATGACTTCGTGTTTGGGTTTGATTTTGTGGATCAGGAAGGAGGGGAAATCCACATTCCCTATTTCAATGAGGCCGTTGAAGCATTCTATGAGCAGATTGAAAATGGGAAGCTATATACAATTTCCAATGGGAGGATTGCGAGGATTGTTGATGCAATGTAATGTTTGTCTATTGTGGGCGGTTTGGCAGCATTTTCCAGAGGTATTTCCTTTAAAAATACTTGTCAAATATTCTCCATAATATTATAAACCAAATCGCTGTATTTTCATCATTTTCTGAAGTATATTGTAAGGGTTTCCAGGCAAAATATTAATTAGATTTCGATCGATTTACGGGTTGTTTTGGCTGCGATAAATTCAGTTTTTTGCATGATTCAGTTGCTAAATATTCGAGTAATCATTTGGGAACGAAAATGTAATTTTTGGGTATCATTTGCATTAAGATCTATCTAAAACCCTAGTCGCATTTTCCCAAATAAATTCAGATCTGCATTAAGATTTTTGCCATAATAGTCATAAATCAGCCTTTGGTGTTTTTAATTGATCTAATATTGTTGGAGAACAAGAGAGACCCATTTGGGGATCTTTTAGTGGTATCAGGCTTGCGGATCACTTCAACATGTTTTGTCTCTTGTGCATGACACTTGGACAAAACAAGATCATAATTGCTTGAGGGCAAGCAATTTTGGGAAGGGAGGACTGTAATGTCCCCTTTTCCAATCGAAGACCTTTGGCCCATTTTGTCAACCTGACGGCCAAAGGAAAAATATAAGGGTGACTTAAGTTATAATAAATTATTATAAAGTGCTATAAAAATAAAATAAAATTATTAAAGCACTTATATTAATTTATTTAGCTTAATAAAAATAAATTGTAATCCCTATGGAAAATATGATTTGCCTTAAGGGGCAAAAGTCATTGTAAAGGGATTTATTATATTTTAATCCTCCTAGAAAGGATAATGGTGACTTGGGCCAAAGGGGAGTAATGAAGCCTAGGGAAGATAAAAACATAATTAATTTATGTATTTTCCCTAGAGAAATGCGACTTGCACTAGGAGGGAAATATTGTTGGGAAAAACATTTAATATGGGAAAATATTAAATGTTTGCATAGGAAAAATCATGTGAGCTCATTGGCTGATTTGGAGGTTGGTTGTTGGCTCTTTTCCTTTAAAAGGGAAGTCGACTTGCCTCTTCTATATGGCAGATTTTTCATATGATAATTTCTCTTGCATTTGAGCTTTGAGCTTTTGCAAATTATATTCTAAGGACGAAAAACCTTAGTTTATACCTCTTGTGGACGAAAACCCCAAGGGATTGAGAGGGGATTTCACTCAGAAATTTCCAGTGTGGTTAATCAGATTTTCCGGATTCATTTCAGCAGTGTAGGTGACAGTTTGAAGGTATTTTCAGTGTGTTTTGACCAGCAGCTGGGCCGATCCATTGTGGACAGTTTGGCAGCGATTCCAGAGGTATTTATCCACAAAAATATTTGACAAATATTCTCTGTACTATTGTGAAACAAATCGCTGTATTTGCATCATATTCTGAAGTGTGTTTTGAGGGTTTTCAGGCAGATTATTAATGAGACTTCAGATCTGATTTTCTGGGTTGTATTGGCTGTAATAAAGTCAGTTTTTGGCATGATTCAGTCTTTAAATATTTGGTAAATCATTTGAAATCAAAAACTATATTTTTGGTGTCATTTGCATTAAGATCTCTCCTAAACCCTAGTCGCATTTTTCAGATCTGCATTTGGAATTTGTCATAAATCTGTATTTATTTTTTTATTTAAATTAAAATTTCATTGGAGCATAAGGGAGACCCTTAGGGGATCTTTCAGTGGTATCAAAGCAATGTTCCTCCCACCTGGAGGGTTTTTGATTTGATGCAGCCATGAGAGGTTGGTGATAGAGCTGAATCATGGGAGTTAGACAGAAAAGCTTTCCATGGAACATGGATAGCGATCTTCTTAGGGAAGTGGTAGACACCCATCAACAGATGATGCAGACCATGCAGCAGTTGATGGATGTGGTTAGGTCAAGAGGTACGAGAGACAGTTTGAGAGTCAAACAAGATCGGAGGCCTAAGTCATCATCACTTTCTATTCACAAAGGTCCAACACCACAAGACAAAGAAGTGGAATTGTTTATGCATGGAAGGAATAGAGAATCTTCACATATGGTTGATACAACTCTTCATGAGAGTGCTTTGGTGTCTTCAAGTTCCAACGAGGTATGCAAAAATTTATATGATGAATTTGATAGTGCTGATTTGAATTTGGTCATATCATCTACACATGAAGATAAATCAGAGTTGCAGCCAAGGGAAGAAGAAGAAGAGCCTAGAGAGAAAGTGCAGGAAAGGAAATTTGTATATGCAACCAATGAAGATGTAATGGAAACTCTGAAAAGGTGTGAGGAATGGAATACCAGAGCTAGAGCTGCCAGATTGATAGCCGCTCAAGCGAGACAACACCTACAAGAGTTCAAAACAAAGATGGGGACGAATGATGCAAGGGAGTCTACACCCACAAAGGAAGGCTCGATGGAGCAACTGGCACATGAGGAGAAGCCTCACATGGACACTTGTTTGGAATTGCAGGTTGTTGCAATCTCCAAACCAGCAGCTCAAGACAAGCTGATTGATGAAGAATTTCAGCTCTTTATGAACCAGGATGAAATCATAAGGTATGATGAACATAATAATGTATCTTGTTTATTGCTGCCTAGTTCAATCTATTTTCATCATGAGATGCATGATATGGTAGAAGATGAAGTCTTCATTTTGGAGTTTGTTGAACCATTGCTCCAAATATATGAGCAACTTGTTGATGGAATATGGTGGCAAGTTATAGCTCACTTGGCTGTGCAGTACGGGGGGCTAATTTGGTCGAACATTTCAAAGCATGTTTTGTCTCTTGTGCATGACACTTGGACAAAACAAGATTAGAATTGCTTGAGGGCAAACAATTTTGGGAAGGGAGGACTGTAATGTTCCCTTTTCCAATCGAAGATCTTTGGCCCATTTTATCAACCGACGGCTAAAGGAAAAATATAAGGGTGACTTAAGTTATAATAAATTATTATAAAGTGCTATAAAAAAATAAAATAAAATTATTAAAGCACTTATATTAATTTATTTAGCTTAATAAAAATAAATTGTAATCCCTATGGAAAATACGATTTTCCTTAAGGGGAAAAAGTCATTGTAAAGGGATGTATTATATTTTAATCCTCCTAGAAAGGATAATGGTGACTTGGGCCAAAGGGGAGTAATGAAGCCTAGGGAAGATAAACACATAATTAATTTATGTATTTTCCCTAGAGAAATGTGACTTGCACTAGGAGGGAAATATTGTTGGGAAAAATATTTAATATGGGAAAATATTAAATGTTTGCATAGGAAAAATCATGTGAGCTCATTGGCTGATTTGGAGGTTGGTTGTTGGCTCTTTTCCTTTAAAAGGGAAGTCGACTTGCCTCTTCTATATGGCAGATTTTTCATATGATAATTTCTCTTGCATTTGAGCTTTGAGCTTTTGCAAATTATATTCTAAGGACGAAAAACCTTAGTTTATACCTCTTGTGGACGAAAACCCCAAGGGATTGAGAGGGGATTTCACTCAGAAATTTCCAGCGTGTTAATCAGATTTTCCAGGTTTATTTCAGCAGTGTTTGTGAAGAGTTTTTGAAGGTATTTTCAGTGGTTTTTGGGCAGCAGTTGGATCGATCTGTTGTGGGCAGTTTGGCAGCATTTTCCAGAGGTATTTCCTTTAAAAATACTTGTCAAATATTCTCCATAATATTATAAACCAAATCGTTGTATTTTCATCATTTTCTGAAGTATATTGTAAGGGTTTCCAGGCAGAATATTAATCAGATTTCAGATCTGATTTCTGGGTTGTTTTGGCTGCAATAAATTCAGTTTTTTGCATGATTCAGTTGCTAAATATTTGAGTAATCATTTGGGAACGAAAATGTAATTTTTGGGTATCATTTGCATTAAGATCTATCTAAAACCCTAGTCGCATTTTCCCAAATAAATTTAGATTTGCATTAAGGTTTTTGCCATAATAGTCATAAATCAGCCTTTGGTGTTTTTAATTGATCTAATATTGTTGGAGAACAAGAGAGACCCATTTGGGGATCTTTCATGCAAAGCTATGTTACAACCATTTGAACAATGTTTTGGAGATTTTCTGCAACCTTCCTCAACCATAACTCCACTCATAACAATTAAGAATACAATACCTTCCCATCACTTTTATTTCACCAAAATTAAGGACATACGTGCAAGCGCTACAGGGTCTACAGTTGATTTGATTGGAATTGTTCTTGCGATGTTACCATGCTCAACAATTCATAGGCATGACAAGTCCAAAACAAAGAGAAGAACTCTACAATTAAAGGACATGTCAGGGTTCAGTGTAAGTGTTACATTGTGGGGACAACATTTAGATGAGATAAACAAAGAACTTGAAGACATGCTTTCTATACCACCTCTTCTCGGTCCTTTCCTTGAAAGTTGCTCGTGTCTCCAGTTTCAATGGGACCTCAGTTGACACTGTTTCAAGTACTAAATGTTACGTCAACCCTTCGATTTCAGAAACCAACACACTTCATGGTGAGTTGATTTTGATGACTACTCCCTTCCGACGCCCTTTATCACAAGCCAATTTTTGGGCCCTCCAAAAATCTTGACCTCTGTAACAAAGATTTTGGAGGTACTATAGACGGGGAACACCGAGAGAAATGAATTGGCCATAATTACTCATGTAGAAATCACAAATATCAAAGCATGAACAATTTTTTTATAAGGCATGTCCTCTTCAAAAAGGTGACAAACAATATAGGAAAAAGGTGAGAGAGAATGGTAATGTTTTTTTTCGAGTTCGAATGTACAAGTTCAAAACTATGATTATAGATATGCACTTAGGATCGATCTAAAGGACCCAATAGGAGAACTTCAATCAATTACCGCTTTTGATGAGACAACTGAGTCAATCATGGGTGTTGCAGCTAGTGACCTCTTGTCTATAGACAAAGATGCAACTAGTGAAATTACAAGCAATGTCATCGGCAACGAATACTGCTTCACACTTTCACTGAAAAAAGAGACATATTGTGGAAACAACAGATTGAAATGTGTCATCCTCAGTTCAAAGAAAGCGGAAACAATGCAACTCCTCCATAACCTTTACACAAATATTTCTAACCCACCTGTCCCTTCAAACTTTACACCCTCACCCATCCCATTCTATACTTTGAACTATCACCGCTATGTTGCTTATTTCATATCTATGTTTCACTTTTTTCCCTGCTTCAAAAGAAAATTGTTGTATTCCCTTATACACTGACATACTATTGTCTCCTACTACTATGTGGATTGTAAGTACTTTTAAGAAAATAAATGAAAATTACTTGCACTTTTGTTATGTACGTATTTGCATCCTTGTATACTATGTGAACGCATTGTATCTTTCCATATAACTAATACTCTTTTCCTTAAGAAAAATGCAGTTTTTCTATACTCAAATTGTTACCTCTTACGCGTATTTCCCATTGGAACTCCACATGCATTACAATTGTATATAGTTTTATATTTTGACTTATTTCTGCATTTGTATGTCATCAAACAATGTATCGTTCCTTATTTGACCCACACAATTTTTTTCAATAGGTGGTACTCCATAAGTCTGTGACTTTACAATCATGTCGACTCCTGCAAAACGAGCCCAACGAAGAGAGAACCACAAAAAAATAAAGTACACATAACTGCTGAGCAACAACATTGTAAATTAGAGCATAGAACAACGAAAATCTCTAATATCCTTCAACTTACATCGACCAACAACCTACGATTCCCTGACATTCCAATCTTGCCATCAAATACAACTACTGAAGGATTGCCAACCAACATTCCACAAGTAACTTCCATGGAAACAAAATTTCACGAGCATACCAATTCCTTCCATATGAACCCATCTTCGCTAACTACTGCCACATTTTCCCAAATATTTGGGACGCCACATGAAATTGTCTCAAGTACCGACCTTTCTTCGGTTCCTCACACATGTATAACCAGTTTCTCCTCTCCTTCTGGTTGCTTTCCACCTTGCAATTCACAAACGACTCAAATAGAACACCCCACCCCTTCCCATACACAGAGATTTCCCATATTCCGCCCTCGTCGTAGACTATTGAAGCCCAACATCGGTTTCACAAAAGAATAGATTTGTTAGCAAACATCCAAACTTGCTCAATTTGTTTGGAAAATTACCCTGGAATTAAAACAATTTCCTTTGAAGGCTTTCCCTCCCTGTAACATATGCAAATCTGAAAAACACAACCACCACTTCTCTTCATGGAACAACATGGACCCTGAAAAGCAGCCTACCATTCTTGCATCTTTAACCCAAATCCTAGAGATGCTTATCGCATGAGTTAATCCATTCTTGCAAGTCTCCCAAGTACGTGGTGGGAAATACAAATACTTAGGACACACCATAAGTTTCCCGCAAAACATCACTTCAATAACAAAGTACCTACCCCACCGCCTTGGAGATTTGGACATAGTTCTTAAATAAAGGGAAGGATCTAATTTAAAAAAGTATGATTTCTACATTAGTAGATCTCGTGTTTTGGAAACCTTGCAATATAAAATCCAACACGATCCCTATTACAAAGATGTCTTAATCGACGATGATGCCCTTTCCTCTCTACCATCCGAGTTGTCAAATGTTTCCTCCTCTCTTAACATAGCCACAATGGAACTACCCCAAATGCAAAGCACCTCTACAACTCATGGTATTGATGTTCCCACTGACTCTGATGAAACGTATGAACACTCATCGTATTTCGTGCCAACACCTCACAATACAAAAACATAAGAAAAGGAAATCGAACAGTTCTTGCTCAACCATGATGGTAACACTCCATTTACCATGCCATGGCCAGAGCTTGGGATCTCGCCAATAAATGAATATAATACAAAGGGCATGTTCTCAATGGCTTTCCCAACTTTGTTTTCGGTAGGAAAAGAAATGTGGCAACAACCCTACATAAAATAAGTTCCAATGCATGAATATGCTCTTCATTTGATGCACTACCATGATGGGCATTTGGTTCCCACCCAAGATTTTGCTACTTCCTTCTAAACCTCATAATGCGGCATATGAGCCAGTCCACAACAATAATTTTTATGAAATAGAATCTCGAATCTGGAATCCCTTCGACAATTAGAGATCTACGAAGACAACTACTGGAATGCCCCAAAGATAACCTCCTGACAACTTAATGCACTTTGGATCAAGCCTTCGAGGGACATGTTCATTCTAGGAAAAAAACAGAAGCAAGCTTTCAGATATGGTGGAACAATTGGGGACACCAACCTTATTCTTCACTCTAAGTGTTGCAGACACTAAATGGCCAGATCTCCACAATATTATGTCTGGTGAATGCCCAAATGATCCTCGAGCCGCACAACGTTGGAGAACACTTAACATTGTCTCTAACCCTCATCAAGTATCAACATACCCGCATCACATAAATAAAATATTTATCTTTGAAGAAATATTGCAGAAGGAACTTGGAGCAGTAGACTTTTGGTACAGGTAATCAAATCTACTTATTTATAATTTTTTTCCAAACTACATAGCTAATATTTATGCTCCCTCATCTCGTAGGTATGAATGACAACATAGAGGCTCCGCACATGTCCACGGTTTATTGTGGCTCAAGAATGCACCTAAATTTGACGCAATGGACTGGGAGGATACAACAATTATTGAGGCAACAAAACAATACTTTGATAAGTTTGTGTCTTACCTGGAACCCTCGCCCGACTTGCAACCGCTTGGATTTTGTTTGCAGGTCACTCCTAGACGACCCTTGCTTGCTAGATACAACAAAAATTCTATCCTCCTCCCCACATGCAGACCTTGAAGAACTGCTTAATCGTGTTCAATGCCACACTAAATGTTTAGAGCAGACATGCCTGCGTAGAAAGCAATCACAACTGTAGTGTAGGTACAACACCCCGGGCCACACAACCTACGTCATCCTTGCTCATTGAAAGTGATGGGAAAATTAAGTACCTCCCTTCCAGAAATGATGAAAGATTAAACATCCACAATCAAACTATGATATACATATGGAAAAAACGTTGATTGCCAACTGGTACTTTCGCGCCATGCAGTTCTTAAGTATATTACAAAATATGCTTCAAAAGTAGAGCAACGTTCAGAAACGTATCACCAAATGCTATCCATATTTTCAAGAGATGTTGATGCAGATTCTCCAGTACATATTGCAATCCAAAAAATGCTCACAGAAAGCATTTTTGAACATGACATAAGTGCACAAGAAACATGCCACATGCTGCAAAAATGCCACTTGTTATGTGCAACCGTTCGTTTGTATCATTAAATGTTGGAAAAAATTCGAGACATGTTGTTGAAAGTGACGTCGATGCACAACAAACAACCACTTTCTTGGATGCATATAAAGTTCATCCTACAACCATGGAACACCTACCCTTTATTCAAGTTGCTTGTGATTGGAGCTAAAAAAAGAACCATAAAGGTGATAAATGGAAAATGCGACTGACTCAAGCGATTTTAGGGTCCACCCAAGATTTGTGGATGTCCCATCTCAAGATTCAACATCATATGACCTTTTCTATTGGTTAGAACTCCTTTTATACAAGCCTTTCAGAAATATTGCCTCCAAATTTGGCTCAACCCCACATGACATCAACGACACTTGGGACATGTTCAAGCACAACTACAGACCATGACATGTTTTACGTACTATCATTGCGAGACATGCCATACTACGGATGTTAGTTCTAACTCGAGGCCGAATGCCGTATGTTAGGTTGTGGAGCTTGTTTTCATGTGAGAAAGTGTTGAAGATTGTACACTAAGAGTACTGTACACTTTCCATAGTTGTCTCGCCGGGGTTTGGGGTCGGCAGCCCCGAGAATTTTTTTTGGCCTTAAAACGTGCCCGATATACCAGGAAACGTTATTTTCTCATATGGGCGGGATTTTTGACCTATAGGTTTATGGGATGGTTTTGGCCCATGGTTTTGATACCCACATTTTGTAAAAGCTGCAAAGCGATTGTTACTTATATGGTTTTATGCATATGATAGATATCATGTAACATTACGTGATGTGTTTTGAATTTGGGTGTGAATTTATAGAGTTTGTTGAGCATAGCTCCAAACAGATCCAGGTATTGTATTAGAGTGGCGGCTTGTAATAAAATATGAGCAAGTGATTCTTGGTGGACGTAGCTCCAATTGGGTGAACCACGTTAAATGTTGTCTCTTTGTGTTGTGTTATTTTATTCTCGTAATTTTATTTGAGATCTGTAATATTTTCTTTATATTAGTTTCTAATGTTGCGATTCTGTGAAGGATTATTCTACATATTTTATCTCTTATTTCCTAACAAAGTATTCAACACGAACCATTGCAAGAATAGAAGGTCTTCGCACAACTTCATTCGAGAAACAACACGGGTCTTGACAGTCTTGAAATGTTGGGGAAACGAGATTTTGACATACATAATAATTGGAGCATACATGATGTTCCGCCAGATTTGCAGATAACTGGTTCATCATTCATCGAGAGAGAAAAGGTAGACATAATTAACATGTAGGCCATACCACCAGCTTCCACACTTTCTTTTTCTTCGTAACAACAAGCTCTTGATACCATACTACACCATTCAACAAACAAAACACTTCTACCTCCACTAAGATTGATAATTCAAGGAATGGCTGACACAGGAAAATCATTTCTGATAAATAAAATCTGAAATTCATTCACATCATCAACCACATCTCCCTCACCTCTACTTGTGCTTACCCCTACCTGGGTGTTTCAACATTCAACATTTCCACATCCACAATCCACGCATGACCTTGCGTATTCCAATCAAAGAACCGAAACCCTTCAAGATAGTGAATTATCATCTTTCAAGAGTTGCTGAAACATATAGAATATGTTCTTATTGATGAAATGAGTTTCATCGGCCCAAAGTTACTAAGAAAAATTGACAATAGGCTACGCGAAGATTTCCCACACTCAAGAACATCTGAATTTGGGAACAGATCAGTCATCCTCCTTGAAGATCTCGACCAATTACCACCGGTTTTGGACAATCCTCTTTATGCAAGTAATTCCTACGGAGCCAACCTTTGGAAGGGATTCAATTCTTCCATTACATTGTAAACAATATTTTGGAAACAAGGAACAACCAATGCACAAGTTTCATTCCAGAATTTATTGCTCCACATGCGAGATTCAACCCCTCTTATTGAGGACTGGGAACTCTTAATGTCTCGCACAGACATACACCTAACTCAATAGGAGCTCAACATTTTAAAGGATGCACCACATTTGTTTGCAAAAATGATTTGGTGGACTCCCACAACCTTCAGATGTTGAAGGCATTGAACGTTCCGATTGCCCAATCCATTGTTGAAAGTAATAGGCGGGCTAGACTAGGAAATCCTGATGATGATCAGTTGGAACACAAAGTTTGCTGTGAAAACAACAAAAAATCATGCTTATTACGAATTTATGGGTTAACACAGACCTCGTAAATGGTGCTATAGGAACAATCACCGACATTGTCTACATTTACACATCAATGAAACCACCAACATTACCTTTATTTATTGTTTTCAAATTTGATAGATACAACGGCCATGTTGGGATCCCTCCAACCCGTTACATATTCCCATACCCCCTATTTCAAGAGGGATTCAAAAATAATTGCCGATTAAAATGGCTCGGGATTAACTATCCACATCTCCCAGGGACTTACTTTGTATAGAGAAACTGTCGACATTGGAACCACTGAAAGGAAGGGTCTGACATTCACAAATTTCTCTAGAGTTCCCTCACTTACAAATCTGTGCATTTGACCTGCTTTTTTGTTCGAAAGGTACTCAAATATGGCACACGTACCAACACTTGGAGCAAGAAGAAAGGAGGAAGCAAGACTACTATCACTCAACCCGTCATAAATACTACCCTCTGCTTTGATAACACCTCCACTACTACTTTACTCAACACTTCTTGTATCCAAAGTGGTAATGTCGTTCAAGGGGTATCAAATGTAATCATGTTTATTGAAAATAAAATTGCCCACAAAAGGCTACCATTCATGATATAAATACTGCAAATGTATACATGTCTCATTATGTGTACGAAGGTCTTCATGTATTTGATGCTGAAATATGATTTGTAACTTTAAATGTATGAATATGTAACAAAATTAAATGTACACATACAACCTTTCAATGTAATGTTTCATCTATATTCCTACACTACCACTATCAATCACACGCATTATCAACCGTACAATAAAGGTTTTTTCAACAAAACAACCAACCGAACAACGGCGCATTTAACACTAACACAATTAACCCGAATTAAATACATACAACATCAATTATAAAAGTAATTAACTATTGAAAACGGTATCAAATGTATTCATGTATGAATTTGTAACAAGTTTGAAATGTAGAAAGAACCTTAAAATTAAGTGGCTCATCTATATTTCTACACTTACAAAATCAATCACACCCCTTATCAACATCAACTACAAAAGTAATAACTATACCTCTAAATCAAATAACATATACCATTCAGCATTCACATTGCATTGTACACATGCGATTGCTAGTTTAAAATTTGGTATAAGGATGCAAAGGTGCTCATTATCGTGATTTTGCTAGCAATTTGTAGATAAGACATGATAGTTGTGAATATCTTCTCTATAATTCAAGTCAAATTATGGGTTTGCTTAGGGAATTTCTATGGAATATATTCTCTCATTGGAGTGGGGTCGTAGAAAGAACTATTGACCATAATGAATTGAGCCTCTATACATTAGAATGAGTAATTCATATTCATGTTATCTTAATGAAAATATCTCTAGTTTGTAGACACCCTAAAAATATTCATTATGCATTATAACCTCTGAAAACGCATACATCGCCTTATAATCGTTGTGCAACTTTCTTACAACCATTTTCAACACCTTTAACCACATAATTCTATTTTCCTCTATTTAATGACAATTTACAACATTTCATTATATCATTGTAATCAACATCTTCATTAAAATGACCCCCTTTATTAGTCCTACCGTTTGCACATAATATTAAATCCATTATTCACCCATATTCCACTTCTAGAATTAATTAATTAATTCTATTACACTCACTATACATCCATTTGACTAATTTAATTAGCTATTTAAATAAATAAAACAAATTAAATATCCTCACTATCCACTCATCTCCACTTCATTGGTCACTTCACTTAAGTTGACTAAGCAATGCCACTTGAGCACCCACTTTGGTGAGGTGGCTCAAGTCAAGTTCTAGAATCCTAAAAACATGGAAGCAAATATGCACATACACTTTAGAATAATTCAAAGCCAACCAATTTGAAATAAAGTCTCTTTATTTCTCATTCAAAAATTCAATTGCACAAGAATAAATCAACCATGCTAAATAAGGAAAATGAAATCAATAGCCTACAACTTAGTCAATTCCACCTTCCTCAATCCATGGCTTCTCCTTCATCTATAAATAATAAGTTTCATTCTTCTCAAATCATCATTGGAAGCTTGAGAAATTTTCACTATTACTCTATCAAATTTCCATTGGAATCAGATTGCATACTATTATGCTTTGTCCATTTGACCATCCAATCATTCAATCATTCATATATTCAATTTGCATTGCTTGTATCTTAACATACTTCCATTCGGAGAATTTTGGAGCAGCCAAAAATCAAAAGATTCAACTTCGTAGAGGATTCAACAAGAGTGTCACTTGACCAAATTGTTCAAATCCGATCAACTGAGGTGACAAAGGGCTACTTGGGAAAGTTTGTAGTTATTTATTTATGTGTTCCTTTCTCTCGTTGAGTATTATTACTTATTCACATTGTGGCACGCTCGGTGGGACACCCAAAAGTTTTAAATTATATTCTGCAACACTAATATGATTTTGATATCCTTTTGGTGTTTGGAGACTATTGATCAATTTTCAGTTTATTGTCTTTGGATTGAGAATAGTTTTCAAAAATCAGGCATTTTGGCCATCTTTTGTCATTTTTTTGATGTAACCGACTAATTTACATTTCCATGGCCTTCCTTGTGCTAGTGTAGCTCATGATTTGCGCTATCGTGTAGTTTTTTTTTAAAAAATTGCAGGTCTATGTTAGCATGGAAGTCCTTGTGCTAGAGTGCTAGTGCTTGCATTTGCATCACACTTACTCGTGTTTGCGTGGTTTGCATTTTCGTCAACCTCACCGCATTTATGGTGTAGTGTCTCGCACTAGCATTACTTAAAGGTGCATTAATATAGTATTTAAAGAGCATTTTTTTATAGTATCTTTGCTTCCGTGATTATTCTCTACACTAGCTTTTGTATATATTTTTTGATTTTCTCGCAAATTTTCGTAATGTTGAAACTTGCTTCCTTGTTGTTTTCTTTAAATTTTTGACACGGTCACTTGAAGTTGCACCTTTTGCTAAAGCTAGGCTCAGTACCTCAGTGAAACATGGAAAGACCTTCAAAGTGTGGGACAATGACTCCTCCAAGGTCAATCTCCAAAGGTGAAAAGACTGGTTCCTTTCACTCTAGTTCACTGCAACTAATCTAACCAACTCTATACTCTATTACTAACTAGTTATAATATAAGATTTCCAAGTAACTAGGGTTCAGAAAGATGAAATACTGAATAAAAGATAAGGTGATGCACTAAACTGAAAGTGGATTATCTCCTTAAGGTGAAGAATGAGAGGGAAAAATACTAAGCTAAGAGGGCAAAAACAAACCACATTTAACTATGTAATTTTTCCAAACTCTGATTCTTTGCATAAGTGACACAAATGATGGAATTCATGCAAATATAACTCACACACAACATGCCATAAAATAAAGTAAAAACAAGAATACAATAACATAAATTGAAGGGGGAAGGAGAGCCACAATAACTAGATATCATTGATTAGATTATGCACAATCTATTACAATAATGGAGAAGGAACTGATTGCATTGCATAAAACCAACATAGAAGTCTGCAACTCAGAATACTTGGCCACACAAAAGGGAAACATAACCTTACATTCAGGAGAGGATCCTTTTACAATGAAAAATGAGTTACATATATAGAAGAAGGAGGAGGGAGAGAGGAAATCTCAAATCAAGAAGATCACCCACCTTTACAACCACCAATGACTTCTTATCATTTGTAATGCCCCGTTCTCCAATGACCATGGCACTAAGCATTTAACGTTGTGGTGCTCCTATGATCTCTTATTGGCTTCGCCCTTGTCACAAAAAATGATTGGAATTCTCCCACTCTGTCATGTCTTCTCGTGTCATGTTGATGTTTTCTGTGGTTGGCCCCGCCTCGTCCATTTTGTTTTCCTCCTATTAAAGGAAAACTATGTGCTCGATTTATCAAGCTCGTAAGTTGGCTCTTGTTAATATGATTAATAAGTATTAATAAGTGGTAATAATAATAGTAATAATAATAATAATTATTTTTATTTATCGATCGATGTTAACCTCATTTTCTGATCGTCGATTTGTTATCAACCTTGTTGTTAATTTTTGATAAGTGATTTTATTGTTTTAGTTTGGTCGCTTCACGGATCGAGCCTCGATTCACACAAGGGAAGCTTGTTCATGGGTGGCGCCATCGTCAGGGACGTAGTGTTCTTGTTTAAGGTTCAAAGTTTTATCCTTGGCCGTCTAGGCGCCCTTGTATGCTTTGTAAATGTTTGGGTAAATGCCTTCAACCACAATTTCTTTTTTTCCCCTTGTTATAAAATTGGTCCATGTATGCCAAGTTAGATAATTATCAAGTTAGTGGTGAATTTGACCACCAGCCTACCACGCTACTCCCGCCATAACCCAGCTCACCGCTATACTCTTCGCTTCACGTTTTGGTTTCTCGAAGATACCGTGTTCAACATGATTATAAAATGGATGTCTTTTAAAGTGGATATTGTGGATCCATTATTTATTCCTTGTTTCTATCACGTCAAGTGTCATTGGAGATGTCATTATCGAATTAGGTTAGGGCTTCTTTCAATCTGACCTAAAACTATACATGTATATTTACGCTTAAGGCATTATATAATACTATTTGTATGCTTTTATTTATTTCAGATCAGATCTAAGTACCAGACTTGAAACAAAGTGATCATATAAAATAAGGCAGAGAAATGAGGATGAAAGTTTATTCTACTCGGCATTTAAGGAGAACTAATTAAATATAGATTAGGTTCGTGAAATCATAAAAGACGTGCTCGAATGGGAAGAAATATAGGATCTGCGTATCACATAGATCTCTCCTCCAAAATAGATGTCTTTTTTTTTGTGAACCGTGTTGATTATTAATGACCAACCTGGTGTACGTTTTGAAGGATTTCACATCAGTTTTGAAAATGGCCGCATGAGGAAGTAATAGCCTGTCATTTCTGCACCTTCCTGTAAGGGGAAAATGTGTTGGATCTTACCTGGGATCTGGGGAAGCGTGATTGAAATCTTATTGGGTTTTGCCTGCGTTTTGACTTCGTGATTTGTAATGGCTTGCTAGCCACATTTTTTTTTGGGGATCTGCATGCTCAACGGATTGGGGGTCGCGCACCAGGTGGAAGCTCACATTTGTGAGTTTATTACAACATTTCCTTGGTACATGGTTGATTTGCTAGTGCGCAGAACCTTGATGCTTTTTTTTTCTGCCCTGGCTGCGTGGGTGAGTGTGGAAGGAGTATTTATTTTGTGTGGACTGTAGTTATGCGTGGAATCTCCCAACAATACATCGTGGCAGATTAAAACCCCTCCATCGCCGCTGCTCCCGACTGCTCCAACGTGGAGGAGAGTGAAGGATGGGCACTTTGAAAATGGAGAAAAAAAGGGGGAAGGTCACCTGTTGGGAACTCGTGGCTCTTCTTGGGGTGTGACTTGGGGATTTTCTATGCTGCAGGCATGATAAGCTCTTAACCCTCCCTTAATGGTTTATTCCCTTTAGTATTTGTGTAAATCAAATCTCTGCAATTCTTGTTGTTCTATTTTTTTCTTGGGGTGAAAACTTTTGGCTTATGAGGATATTCAGATATATCTTTTCCTGGTATTTTTTATAATACTAAAACCCAGAAAGATATGGGTATCATGGGAAAACTTATATGCACCTCCATCAAATCTTCTTGATTCAAGCTATGGAACCCTGTGTTCTTCATTCGTGAAAGTTATCTCTGTTATCATTTGACTAGTTAAGGTCAACTCCCTGATATTATGGGTACTCTGCGTGTCTTAATAGTCGTCATTCCCTTCCTTGGAGGTGGATTTCGAACCAGTTGTTATCTGATGTCTATATGGATCTGTAGGTGATTCTGTGAGACCTTGTTGTTTGACCCTGAAACCCTGTTCAATGTAAACTATTCACAAATATAGTTTCGTTGTCTGTCGGTTGGGTTTTATAATCTATAACGGTACCTTGTATCGTTTATTTGTGTTGAACGCCGTTTAAGAGAGTGAGTTGTTGGTGGAACATGCTTCGACTTGTTTTGGTGAGGTAAACATTACTCTAGGCTATTTGAGTCTGTTAAGAGCTCACTTGGAATAATGGGTTGATTGTTAGTGACGTGCAGTCACACATGTGAGTCTCTGCATCACATCTTTCTTGCTCTCTTTTGATTGGAATCTCGAGGCATTAATGTTTTTGTTATGCGTCTTTTCCTTAACAGATAATTGTAATGGGCCTTGAGGGTAATCTCTGATAAGTCTGATATGTTGTCATTGGATAGATAATTTCTGTGGGTATGGTACTTTTGTAAGTTTTAAGGTAAATAAGGTTTACCTCATCTTTAAAAAAATTATTCATCCTCTGCTTAGAGCCATGGACATACTATTAATGGCAGACCATGAAGTGATGGTCAAGCCTTTCGTATGGCCTCCTTGGAATACATGGAATCATGATGCAGATTCCATTTGACTGTAACCCTTTTCTGTGATAGGAGACTGTGTATGAATATTATGAGTAATCGATCCAATTCATGTCATGGAAACTTAAGGGTCCCTATAAGTGGTTTACTTATTTGGTATTTTGGTGAAATCATTGTTGTTATAAACAATAGTATTTACTTGAGTGATTATATACAAATTGATACTTGCATCTCATTAGGAGTTGAGATAATGTTGATACTTGTATTTATAGTGGCTTGGACCACGCTTACATATCTTAGCTAGCCAAATGTACCTTCGACATATTAGCAAAATATGACAGTATTGTTGATCGTAATTCATTCCTATGAGTTGGACTCTTATGCTAATAGAGACATATAAAGACATGATAATAAGCAACCAAAAGGATATCTAAATAATATATGAACTTGCTGATTGGTGGAACCCTTGTTTACATAAGTATATTCTTAAAATTGTGAGATAAATATCAAAATTATACTTACATATCTTTGATTATCTATAAAGGTTTGATACTTGGGTAATATCAATGGATATTATAAGGTTGACACTTGTAGTTATTATAGAAGCTTAATGTCGTTGGTGCTTATGTTTAATGAAAAGATAATATTATTAGATACTTATATAGGAGAAGTAGACTGAAGGTATTAAGTGAGCGATATTATTATTACTGTAATTTAAGTATAATTAATTGCAAAGTTAAGGTTGTATATCTAGCCACTTGAAATTTTGTTCATATGTAAGCAGATCTTAGGGAAGTGAACAATAATGGGTATGAAATGTATTATCATGAGATGTGCAGTTAAGATTTGAATGCATGTTAGAAATTATTTGATAGGGAGTATTGCAAACTTTCATTTATGTAAATGCTAGATGGCATAAATTTTTAGGTGAGGATTATATCTTATCATGCTCAGTTCTAGCGAACTGACTCTAGTAAATATTTGTGCAAATGGATTATGCGAGTAGATTAAAGGAAAAGAGTGTAAAAGTTTCATCAGTTCAAATTATGATGTTCTCTCTGTAAAAAAAAGTTCAATGTGTTGTAAATTTTGTAACATTGCTTGCAAAAGAGTTTATAAGATCTCTTGCCTGGGATTGATAGAAATTACGTGATGAAGTTGTTTTGTCTTTGTTTAGTTTGACTGGTAACTTATCTTAGTGAGAAATGATATTCAATCATTACATTGGCATAAGTATTGTAAAACCTTGATCTTGAGAATAAAGTGTTAAGTTAAAACTTTCTGAGACCTTGTAATGATGTGTTATAAGTAAAATTAAATGGAGTGGTTAACCCTTATAGAAGTTAACTAAAAAATTTATGTGAATAAATTAATGTAGAGGTGATCTACCTGAGAACAAACAATTCCTTAAGTAATCAAAGGTGAAACTATCCTTGTAAAGTAAAATTTTATAATTTGTTAACCCTAGCTAAGTTAGCAAACATTATCCTTATATGGTGAATTCTTAAACGAGTTAAGGGAAATCAATGGTTGGTTTCTGGAAAGATAATAAGGTTAATAAGTAGGAGAAAGCAATTTGGAAACCACGAAATTTATCTCTCAGCCTTTTGGAAAGTAAATAGTTCCTTTTGTAAACTCATTCAGTGAAGCCTAAGTAAAATACTTAATAATTTTGGATAAGTCCTCAAGCCCCAATTAAATCTTGGTAATAACTAATGACGTCTTAAGGATGAGTTCAACTTGACCTTCTTCCTTTAACCCTTTCCAAGGTGCCTTGTAATTTTTGCTTAAGTGTGTTGAACACGAACCCATGTTGTCGTAAGGGCATGAACGAGTTTTAGTAGCGTAAGTATGAATGAATGGCCTTGTGAAAATTAAATTATCTCCTTTATTAAATAATGGAATTAAACAAATAATTGTCGTAAAGGAGAAGACTTAAAGTGAACTACTCTACAATGTATAAGAAAATAATTCAGTTTGGTAAGTTGAATTGTGCGAATCATATCTTGAATCTCTCTGAAAACATAAGTTAAGAGAAAAAAGGGTGTTTTATAAAAATAAATAACCTTCAATAATTTCTTACTGTGGCTTGCCCTAGCTGTAAGAGTGTCATGTGGTTGGACTTCTATGTTGTCCTGTCAAAAAGAAAAGTGTATTGTCCTTGATGAGTGTGAACGTCTGTGCTGCCCTTGTGGTCATCCTCATATCAAGTGGTTCTTAGAGTTAGTTGTAACCTTGGTGACAACCATGTCGTGTCGTGTTTTGTGTAAAAAAAAGTTATCCCGTATTTTACTATTTTGTTAGCAATGTGTGAATTCATTGGGTCGTTACATCATTAAAGTGTGTAGATCCACCATGGGCACCAGAGGATTTTGCAAAAATATACCTAAAAATGTTTAAGAGTTCTTTTTTTACATTTTTATCATAATAAAATACTCTTTTGCAACCCAAAATTTCTTTTAACATGTAGTATTGTTCAATACCTTTCCAATGATATAACTTTTTTCTTATTTGGTAACTTGGATCAAAATTTATGGGCATTTAAAGATCGTCATGCCATACGCATGGTTGATGGCCATGAGGCCGTCAAATTTAACCTCCGGGTCACCCATGCTGACTTGTCAACTCCCCATTGGATCTTAGAGTGGCCCTTTTTGTTTTGTAAAATTTGAGGAAGCTCTGATTTTTAAGATCTGTAGAAAAAGGAAGCCATGGGAAACTAGTATCCGTAGAAAAGAAGGAAGTTATGGATAAATAGGACTCATAAAAAAAGAAACCACGATAACTAGGTACAGTGGAAAAAGAGGAATCCATGGGAAACTAGGACCCGTGGGAAAAGAGGGACTCATAGGAAACTAGGGCCCTGAGAAAAAGATGAAGCCACAAATAAATGGATCTGCGGAAAAGAGGAAGTCTGTTGATAACTAGGAATCACGTAAAAGAGGAAGCCATGAGAAACTAGAACCCATGAAAAAGAGGGAGCCACGAGAAACTAGGACCCACAGAAAAAGAAGAAGCCTCAAGAAATTAGGACCCGTGGAAATGAGGAAGCCGTGAGAAATTAGGACACACGAAAAAGGAGACCACAAAGTTTTAGGATCTACTTTAAAAGAGGGAAGCAACATATTTTTAAGATTTGCAAAAATTAGGGTCTGTGGAAAAATAGGGATCTGCGAAAAAATAGACATGTGTGGATTTCCTCTTTTTTTGAACCAAGTTGTCCAAATAAACACAAACATTTTAGCAACCTCTTAGGGAACATTTCCCTGCTAAATGTGTAAACTAGTGGGGTTTTGTATTTATTGAGCATGGAGTCAACATATAACTTGAAAATTAATCTTGAAAGCTCTAAAACTCACCTTGAACTTGTCTGATTTTTGAACTTGTCTCAACATGAAGAATTTACCAAAATTCCCACCGTAACCCAACTATTAAATCTACTTCAGATCAACAACAAGCACTTCTATTTCCACACTTTTCTTTACATGCCTATTCACCTTCACCTAGTTCATCATGGCCCAAGGACCTTTAGGAACTACAAAAAGTGTCAACAACTTGTGCAATGCAACACTTATTCAAATAATATCACCACAAAAGATTAAGGAGAGCATATCAATCGGTGATCACCAAACAAGGACAAAAGAAGGGTCCCCCAACAACAAAGAAAAAACAAGAGAACAACTAACATACTATGTACAAGGTGAAACATAACCCTCTCAATAAGAGGGTTTAAGATAAATCCCATTTACTAGGATTTGAAATTTGAAATACTTCCCCATTGAGCTTTGATATCTCAAATACATTAGCTTGCTTACAAGATGAGATGATGTATGGTCCACTCCATAACGCATAAAATTTGGAGTGTCTTCCTGGTTTGGCTTTGTCTGCATCCCAATTTAAAACAAGATCTCCCTCTTTGAAGATTTGCTCACTAGCTTCCCTATCAAACAATTGTTTGGTTAGCTTTTGATGTTCTTCCAATCTTCTCATGGTTGATTGCCCCAACTCTTGTAATTCAGTCAATTTTTCCGTCTTAAATGATCTCCCATCTTCTCCTTCTAATTCCGTTAATGGGCAACCTCCAATGAAGGAAATTCAAGATATATTGGAAGCCTAGCCTCTCTACCATACATAAGGATGAGGAGAGAATTACCAATTTATCTTTTTGGTGTGATCCTATCAGCCCAAAGATCATGTCCAACTTTTGTGTTGTAACGCCTCTAAGTATGACTAACACTTATGATGAATTCTACTATATAAGGTAAAAAACATTGACAGTGATTTTGTCTTAAGATGGTGTACTCTTATGACTTAGGAAATCATGTTTGCAGAAGATAAGAAGTTATCTATTGGGAATAGGTACATTCTATCGTGTTTTTGCTTAATTGAAAATGAAGCAATCCATCTCTTTTATGCAAAATAAATTCACTGCTAGGGATTATGAATTTGAGTTTCAATTTTTATGGGGTTTCAAGAAAAATTACCTTGGATCAATTCCATTGATCCAAGGTATGCTTCTAATTTTCATGTATTGTTGTCATGATGTCCAATTTGGACAGATGGAAGGGTTCTGGACCTGGAATGTGCAAAGGTTATGTACGATCCTCTCCATGGACCTTTTCTTCATATTTGAATCGAGTAACAATTTGGTTCTTCTTTTTCTATTATGGTATGATGAAGTTTTCATAGGGGAACTGGGACCTAACTACACTATGTTCCTTAGATCTGTAACCTAGTCCTAAAAAGGGTAATTTAACCTAAGTTACTAAGTTATTTTCTTTTTAAGTGGTTAAATTAACCTAAGACTAAGGACTTACCTATGGACCTATGTTGATTCTTAAATTAGTGTCTAACCTAACTAAGGAAATGGCTAACCTAATGGGGCCTATGAAATGACATGGGAAAAGAGGCAAGTGGGAGGAAATGAATTCAAGGAAATAAAGGCAATTTATTAAGCCCTTATCTCTTTTTGCAGCCAAATTTGGCAAAGGTAGTTGGAAAATTTAGAAGGGTGAGTTGGCATTTTCACCAAAGTTTCAAATGCATGTATTTGTTTGAAATAAGTCCACTCCAAATTTGGAGATGGTGGCGACGGGAAAATAGGAAGGATTGATAGTCCTACTTTGAATTTAATTTTTAGAAATTGGCAAAACCACCTAAAAAGAAGACAGAGGGTTTGGTATTGCTAATTCATTTGGTGTGGAGCTAGATCTATGCATGTGGTTGTTTTTGTTTTCAAACCTCTAGTTCGATTTTTTCATGCAATGTGGCAATGCATGAGTTTTCTTCCTTGCACGACATATAAGAAAGAGTTGGCAGTGTGAGACTATAAGGAGGAGATAAAGGAATTTTTTGTGTGGTTTTTGCATTTTGAAATGAGGATTGAGGCTCTACTTAGATACTTCTGTGAATCGGTGAAGTGAAGTGCTATCAGGCATGATAGGATCTATCCATTAAGATTTTTGCTTTTACTTAAGTGTTTCGTAAGAACAACTATGCTCTTTGGAATAGACTAGTTTTGTTCTATTGATAAGATTACTCTGCTTGAGGTTTTTGTGTTGTTTATTGGGAATGCTTTTTTGACTCCATTTGAATGATGGAAAGTATGATCTGGGTTTTGGTTTTTCTTGTGTGGATAGCTGGGTTATGCTTTAATCTTTCTGCATGGGCTTGAGATCAAAGTCAAAAAACCGTATGTGATCTTGTTTGAACTATTTAAATCTTATAGGTAGCTTGGTTTGCTTTAATATGTGGAACTTGTTCTAAAATGATCTTGTTTCCTCTCTATTGGAAAATTGCAGTTATTAAACTGTTTTAAATACCTTGAATTTTGATTGAATCTTCATGATTCTTCAGGGAAGATAACATTCTGTGATGCCTGCTTATACATATTTTTTTAGTATTGATGGAATGCTTAAAATTGGTGAACGTGTTCTGTTTTCTTATCATTGTCTGTGATTGTGAATATGGGTTTTGTTTGTATTCTTTATATTGCAGACTTATGACCCGTGATTATTAAGGAAAGATAAATTGTTGTGGGTTTTTCTTGGCAATTGGTTTAACGTCTCCATGGACTTGTTTAAGTTCTTTCGGTTATTATTTTTAAAATCTTGCTAATGTATATTTCTACTATTCTTTGGAATTGTTTAGTTGTTTTCGAAGCCTGATTTTTGGAAGCTCGTAAGGGAAATGATATTCGTTTTCTACCCTATTGGGTCATTAGATAACCTATGAAATTATGGCATCTAGTGCTAAGAAGGAAAAATTGCTTGGGCATTGGTTTACTGTATTTTGGTTATTGTTGACAACTTGAACTTCTTGATAGCTCTATTGACATTATGTTGATGTATTGTTTTAGCATGTTTCTAGACCTTGGACCATCAAACTTGGTTTCAATTCTTTTAGATCTTAGGCAATGTTTTCTTCGTGAAAATGGAACGATGGCTCTTGTTTTGGTTAAATCGTATTGTATACTTCTTCTCCTATACTGAGATATGAGTTAGGAAGACTATTCAGACTTACCCTTCTGTTAATATCTTCTTTTCCTCTTTATGTTTGTTGGGAAATGGTTTACTTGTTGTCTTGTGGAAATCAAGGCTATCTTTACCGTCTCTTTGAATGATGAAAGGTAATGGAATGTTGTTGTTATTCATTTCTTTCTTTCTCTCCGGTTTGTTGTTCATTCAATTCGAACCCATAATTAAATCTTTGTTTGGGATTTTGGTTTGAAACATTAGATAAATGACCTTGTCAATATAGGTTATTGGTTTCTTAAGGTTCTCTTTTAATCATACAAGAGTTGTGGGGTAGTGATATCTCTCCCTCTCCTTCCTTTAATCTTCTTTTAGCTTCAAACTTGGTAAAGATGTTGTCCTTCTTAGGTTTGTTACATTTATGAAACTTCTTGACTATTTGATGGGATTGAATGCAGAATGTTTTAGGACAGTATGACTGAAGTTGGTAATATTTGGATGGAATATTGTGTTTGGCTGGAAGTATTTGGATGGTTTAATGATTTGGTCTAGAGTATAAAATTAACCATTATAACCACTTAAGGTAATGATAGAAATGGTGTATCTTTTTGAGATTGGAGTGTAACTCTTTTTCTTGTTGGAAGTAACCTTACCTCTTTATGAGGTCTGATTTAGCTTGTTTGGTTTTTAACTTGAATTGGTTCCTAGTTTTGAGTTTGAGTATTAAGATACTCTAATCCGGGACACTTAAATGTTACGATGATTTGGGTTATCCTAACTTATTTCTTATGATATTTAAATTCAATTATTGGAAACTTAGATTTTAGGATGAATTTAGGTTAATGAAATATTGAGATGGAAGTATGGTTGTAAATGATCTACTGTTGAACTATGCCTAAAATATAGTTAGGGTAGTTACCTTCTTCGTTAAATGGATTTAACTAAATGAGGGATCATGAAAAGAAATATATGAAAGTAGTAGTGAGATTCTAATGAAATGTTACTTATCTGAATTACTGTTTAATTTCTTTTGATAAAAAGACAATAGTATGGAAGGTTGAAGTTGTTATATTTCATGACCTAACCTTACTTTTGATTTGTTGTATATTTATTTTTCTCTCTCTTTTATTTGAGTATTGTAACTCCTTTTGGCTATGTAATTCTAAATTATTTTAAGACTGTTTCATAACAAAGCAGAGTTCTTTTTATGAAACAATTAGTTAAAAGCACATCATTTTAATGATTTAGTGCTTATCATGCTCAATTCAATGAACTGACCCATGCTAGCAATTTTGTAGATGGACTTCATAAGTGATGAAAGGAGAAAGATATTTAGGAAGTTACATTTGTTTATCAAAGAGACTGAATCTTTTTATGATGAAATATGGTTCATTACTGAAATGTACTTGATGGAAAAGAAAGTTGTATCTGAAATTGATTTAAATATTGTTGTTTGATATTAGTAATGTCTAAAGTGTTTGGACTTGTAAATGTATAATCCTTCCTTGCTGAATGAAAGATGTGTGAAATTTATTTGTACTTGATGTAATTCTTTTTGGCATGCAATGAGTGGAAATAATGAATATTACTCTATTTCACAAACAAGAACATAATTTTATGGTTTGGAATCAAATAAATAGAGATTTGAGGTGTTATATGTACTACACTCTCTAGTGAAGATGAAACTTATAAAGTTGACATTCTTACATTGATATCAAAATATATCACTATGACTATATTTAAATCAAATGTTTGTATGAGAATTAAAATTTGATAATAATAATTTATAATGTGTAATGGGATTATAATAGATTTCAACCCTTAATACGGGAAATGAAATACAACTCCTTGAAATGAATCATAGTCTTAATTTAAGACCTTTTTATATGAATCCTGATTGTTACCTGTAGTTAGTTAAGGAGTGATTTCTCATGCAGACTTTCTTAATCAAGAAAAGGGATTTCGGACAGAAAAATAAAAGGGAATTAGACTTCATTTCAATGAAGTCTAATATGGAAAAAGGGACTTTCTCAGAACTTAAATAAGCTAGGGCTATATTAAGTGAGTAAATAAATAACACTTTCATGTGTGTTGGGCCTTTTATGTAAAACATGAATCAAGATGTTATTAGTTTAAATAATTGCATATGAATTGGATAGAAAATAGATTTATCTACATAACTTCATCTATTGCAGTTTTAACTCTGAATCTTAAGGATTAAGGAACCTAGTTGTTCAATAGGGTTGCTGTAATTAATCTATAACAAGGAAATTAATAAGATATAACTTTCTATCTAAGGTATGTTCATCCAGATGAGGAAAAATTAGTTGGATGTTGACACACACCAACTGTAGCGTAGTACCTTCATGATGACAAGGGTCTTCACAAGGATACTATGTTGCAGTTGACATGTTTCAACACCCTTTAGAGTTTGTTCAACTAGACTAACATAAATTCTGACTTGATCATAGTTCTTCCCTAGGTAAAGATAGGGGCATGATCTAGTGTCGGGGTCAACTCATGTTGACTTAGGATAAATAGACACACCCAATCAACATAAGTTGATTGAGTATGTCTAAGTACCCTTAGTCACCATAAGTAGTCCTCCACACTAGGCCATGTTGCTAACCTTGGCTAGGGTTAAACCTTGAACAAGTGGACTGACAGAAGTCAATGAAGACCATTCTAGATAATGATCAAGTAGGGTGAAGGAATTATTCCATTTGATGAGTATTCCGTATAAGAATATAAACATGGACATTATGTTTAAAATATTTGGCCAAAGTATTGCAAGTTGTTGGTTGCGTTGTCCTATGTTACCTAGTTTAAGAAGTAGGATTTCAGATGAATATCGATAAGATATTCGAGACAGGCCTCTTAAACAACACTTGATACCTCTAAAAGGGTAAAAAAACCAAGTATACGTAGTATACACATTATAAAGTTAATATGAGAGATCAGAATGATACCGAGTCATGAAATGAGAGATTGGTGTTTCACCGAGTCATTTACAACTATATATGGTTTTATGTTATGAGATAGATTGGCTTTGGAATGTGTGTTACAAATTATGTTAATTTAGAACAGAGAACATTATGCAATTTTCCCCCCTTGTTTTTAAAGTCTTAAAATGGGAATGTTACATATGTGCCACTACTTCGATTTATATCCATTATTTTTTTCATGATCTTGATCAAATTCTTATTGGTGGAATCATTTAGGCCATTACCTTGGGGGTAATAGTTGGAAGAAGTTTTCAGGTAGATAACATGTTTGAGAGCCCAATCAAAGATCTTAAACCCCAGAAAAATTTTATCATCATCAAATATTATGGTATGATGGACTCCAAATATTGTCATAATTTCCTTTGAGAAGTCTAGAATGGCTCTTAGTAGCTTCTTTGAGTGGAACAACCTTGGTCCTCTTGGTAAAGTTGTTAGTGGTGGTCAAAACCCATTTATAACCAACACTAGACACTAGATTGATCATGCCAATGAATTCAATACCCTATTGGGAGAAGGGATGGTATGCTTGAATTGGGTGAAGTGGAAGGGAAAAACCTCTTCTTACCAGTAAATAAAGACACATTATTTGCATTTTCTAACCCATGAATGAGCATCATTGAATAGTGTGGGCCAAAAATAGCTAGCACTCATGATTTTCATAGTTATTTATCTTAGAGAAAAATGACCACCAGCCAATCCTTCATGGAATTCACCAAGAATTCTCTCAATTTGATCTCTACCAATGCATCTCAATAAAAATCCCTCTAGGATTTTCTTGAAGAGGACACCATCTATTAAAACATAAGGAATGGATTGAATCTTGAAGTGTCTCTTCTTTATTTTATCCAATGGGGATATTCACCAATTTTATAAGAACCCCTGTCATGTCATCTACAAAGTTGTTTCCATTAGGTGCACATGTCGTTGATTGTTCTTCCTCTTCCTCAAAGGCATAAGAAGCTTCTTAGTAATCATTACCAACATCGTGCGCAAGTTGTTCACACAGTCCTCCGCCTCAAATTTTTTTGGTAGCTTCAATCGTGACATAATATTCCATTAATCTCGCTACCCATCCTTCTCTCTTCTCGCTAACTTTTTCCACAATTACAAAATTCCTCACACTACGATGAGAAACTAACACCTTGATATGATTTTTGGCAAGTATATGCTTCAATTTTTTTGAGCCCTTATAACTGCAATTTTTTTTTCCATGTGGCTATACCCTAGCTCATAGTCCTTCAATGTTTTTTTGGACCCCAATCATTATTAATGGTGTTGTCATTGATGGCAAAATAGTGAACAATGGAGAGTGAATTGCCAAGAAGTCAAGGAAATTGAGGTTGATTGGAAGTGTATTCTCTGTGGTTTAGTGTGCATTCAAGATGGTTTTAATGTAATGCATGCTTGGAAGCATGGAAATGGTTAGAATGCTTGGATTAGAGGTTCTAAATGTCAAATATTATTATTTCATCATGATAAAGAGGTTTTATAATGAGTACCAAGTCGTGTGGTAGGAGTCATAGTTTAATGTGGCCTTTTAGGCCCATTTCGGAGCTTGGTGAGGTGTGAGAAGTGGTACATGTAATGGAAAATTTAGAAAAGAATGAGAGAAACATAGGAATGTTTTATAGGGCATGTGTGAGAAATAAAAAAGGCGTAGTTTGGTCCTTGAAGAAAAATTCAAAAGCTAGCCAACGTTGACTTTGAAAATTAACAATGTTTGTTAAGGTAAATGAGATTGGTTCATGATTCTTAGGAAAAAATATGGAAAAACAACACATGGAATGTGTAGAGGGGTTTCTTGTAGTGCTCCATGTTAAATTTCATCAAATTTTGAAATGGGTTTTGGAGTTATTCAAGTTTTTCTAAAACTTCCCTCTTATAGAATGTAAATTGAGCACTTTGGCATCTTAGAATTCAAAAGAATTGTTGAACATTATTCAAATAAATCATAGAATAAATTTTTGAAGAGAACTCGAACCTGAATTTTGCAAAAATTTTGAGGCAACATGGATGAGTATCATAGAAGATATGAGCATTTTACCGACATGTTATTTTTCCTCTCAAGTCTGTTTTTTGAAGTGGTAGGCATAAAATTAATATTTTTGACTCAAGATATTTTTTCATGTTGAAAAACTCCTCATAAGTGTGAAATTATCTCCTTATGCCAAAATGGTTGTATTCGTGAAATTCAAAGCATGGCCATGTTGTATGAAACTACTTTAGTGTCAGTAAGTCTTGCATATCTAGTTTGGTGTTGAAGTCTTCAAGGTCCTCCAAGAAAGTTGTACATAATGCATGAAAAGTGTAAGTAGAGTATATTTCAGTAGAAAGTCACGAAATCATATCTTGTAGTTGTTCCTTCGAAAGAAGGAGATGTGTCTCAAATGGTCCGAGTCTCGTATGACAAATTATTCAAATTGGTGTGTGTTAGTATGTTATTGAATGAAAATAAATTATTCTCTTAGAATGACATGATACAAATGTAAAGTAATGGATGGCTTGAACATGTGAACAAGGAGTTGAAATATATATAAAGCCCAGTGGGATTTGAAACTCCAAAATCTTCCAAAGTGCACAATCCTGCAAAATCAAGTAAAACATTAGAATTGTATTGTATGGTAGCATGAACAAATAGTCAAAAATCTCAACACACCTACAAATGCATCATAAAGCACTCAAAGTTTATCTAAGTGAGTAAAGCAGATGTGTCATCTCGGAAGAAGTATTAAAAACCCTTATAATGTCATTCTCACATCAATGTACACTATAATTGTTGAGTTATGGGAGAAAATATAACAAGTTCATGGTGTCTAGTTGTTTGAAATAGATGGAGAATGATCTAAAAAATCCACAACTTTTTGAATTTTCAAAATTCATTAAAAAATAAGCGAGAAATCAATTTTTATTGTACTCGGTGTATCTACCGTGGAAGAAACCAGTGCTCTTAGGGTTTGAAATACAATTTTCTTGAATCTCAATTTTCTTCCAATGAAAAATAATGGAAACTTGTAAATATATTTGTCCAAGGTATATGAACATGTTGTAGAAGGAATGGATTGGTTTCATCAAGAATTAGAAGAGAATTTGATGACATTTTTCTCCAAAACCCGTCCTCCAGGTCTGTGCATAGGTAAAGTGCAAGTCTGTGGTTAATTTCTTCAATATGATTGCTTCAAATATCTTTCACATGTCTCAAAAGACGTGATTAATGTCCAACAACAGATTGTCTATGATGTTTTGAGTTCAAAGTGCAAGTTTTTGTGATAGTAATGAAGTTTTTCACGAATTTCTTGCTTCCCAATTTCGAGAGACTGTATGAGTGGGATTTACCTTAAATTTAGTTCTTCAAAGCATGTGTTGGCTCTAGTGAAGGAGAATTTGGAATGTCTTTGACAGTTACAAGTGTGTAAAGTCTTCTTCCTAACTTGAGATAAGTAGTTGAAGGGATTTCCTTTGGTCAAGAAAGAAACATGAGTCTAAAAGATAGGAACATGAAGAGATAAGAATTGTAAGAATCATGTAATGAGCTCGAATAAGGGTGAGTGAAAATGAAGAAGACCCATCAAGATGTGAATCTAGATATTATTTTTTGAGAAGTCAAACATGAATATGGAAAGAGGTATGAGAATTTCAAGATTTTTTGTATTGTCTTTGAAATGAGATATTTGATATTACAAAGGGGTGATGGACTGTGAAAAAAGAAAAATAAAAGGTAGTTAAGAAGAGGTGTAGTTGTGAATGTTGTGATTGAGTTGATAAGATGCTAAAGTGATTGACAAGATTTGATGGTGAAATGGAAAACAAACATATATGATGTGACACAACATAAGATGTTCGAGATGAAATGAACTTGACGAGTGATAGAAATTAGAGAAAAACATCTATATGAAGCAGAGACCATTTGCTTAAGTATTTAGCTATCTTGAAGATCTAGGTTGAAAGATGTGGACAAAAAGTGAATGTAAAACAATGAATACTGATCGATGAAGATTGACATATTAATATGAGAGAATGGTTGAATGTTTAAAGAAGAACTAAACATAAGCTTGTAGACAAATGATAGGACCTGTAAATGAACTTGATATCCAAATAAGAGGAGCAAATTGATATAATGAAGAGGAATAAAAATCTAGTAGTGAGCTAATGTAACATTCCCATTTTAAGACTTTAGAAACAAGGGAATTTTTATTTTTTTATCATCCATAATGTTCTCTGTTCTAAATTAACATAATTTAGAACACACATTCCAATGCTAATCCATCTCATAACAGAAAACCATATGTAATTGTAAATGACTCGGTGAAACACCGATCTCTCATTTCATGACTCGGTATTAAACCGATCTCTCATGTTAACTTAATAATGTGTATACAATGTATACTTGGTTATTTTACCCTTTTAGGGGTACCCAAGTGTTCTGTCTAAGAGGCCTATCTGAATATCTATTACTAATATTCATTTGAAATCCCACTTCTTAAACCAGGTGACATAGGACAACACAACCAACAACTTGCAATACTTTGGACAAAGTTTTTAAACATGTTTATCATGTTTACATTCCTTGACAACATACTCGTCAAATGGAATAAGTCCCTCACCACACTTGTTCTATTATCTAGAGTGGTCTTTACTAACTCCTGTCAATCCAATTTGATTCAAGGTTTCATACTAGACAAGGGCAACAACATGCACTAGTGTGGAAGACTACTCATGGTGACTAAGGGTACATAGACATACTCAATCAACGTAAGTCAATTGGGTGTGTCTAGTTATCCTAAGTCAACAAGAGTTGACCTCGACACTAGATCATGTTCCTATCCTTGTATAGGATGGAACCATTATCCAATCTTACTTTTATGTCAGTCAAGTTAAACAAACTGAGTGGGGTGTTGAGACATGTCAGCTGTAACATAGTATCATATAATTACCCCTGTCATTAATAAGGTACTAGATTGTGGTTGATGTGTGCCAACATCAACTGAGTTTCCTCAACTAGACTAGCATACCTTAGATTATAAGTTATTAACTCATTAATCATTGTCTTTAAGATTAATTACAACAACGCTTAAAGATTCAACTAGATCATTTAACCTATAAGGTTACAAGTTGAAATTACATGTGAGGTAGGTATGCCAATAAAATATGCTTCCTAACCATTTGATTACATGCTTAAGTTTGTCTTTAAATGAAACATCTTGCATTATATCATGACATGATTGATCTTGAAGTTATGAAAGTGTGTTAATTGATTCCTTACTTATTTCAGCCCTAGCTTAAATAAGTTCCTTATAAACCTTTATTTTAGACTTCATGGAGATGAAGTCTAAATTCCATTTAATTCCTTTCCAAGAATTCCAAATTTTGATTAAGGAAATTTCTTAAGGAAGTACACATTTAATCATTTACTTACAACATTCATGACACTTTAACAAGATCTTAAGTTATGTCTCTATGATTGATTTCATGGGAAGTAACCTTTTTCCCTATATTATGGACTAATGTCCATTTATGAAACAAATTACACATGTTTAAATACATCAAGAATTCAAACACATACATCTATAAAATTCAAACATAGTCCTTTTATATTGTTTAAGGATCTACTTATGAGTGTCAACTTATAAGTTGCATCTCTAATTGAGAAAATAAACCAACTAACATTTCAGATTTCCCCCAACCATTCCATAACATTTAAGTATATAAACTACCCTCCTTCATTAGGATAATACTTAATAATACATCCCGATTCATGATAAGAAAGTATTACAAAAAAGTATTATTTAACAATCAATACCTCATTTATTCATCAAGAAGGAGTGATACATTCATTGAATCTAGAAGTATCTCAGAGATTACAAAGTGTCATAACAACAATTTAAAAATAGTTTCATTACAACTTTCTTTACCAAAAAAGTACATAAGTAATGACGCCACATAATCATCATAATAAAGGTACATTTTTCTTAGTAAAACATATGTAACTTTCTATAAGTCTTTCTCCTTTCATCTTTTACAAAATTCATTTGTAAAATTGTTAGTAGGGGGTCAGTTCATTTGTATTGGGCATGATAAGCACTATAACATTAAAACGTTGTGCTTTTATCTAACTGTTTCATAAAAAGAACCTTGTTGTTTATGAAACAATTCCAAAACACAACAAGATAAAACAAAATAATTTTTCTCTAAAAGATGACAACCAAGAAGGAGAGATGAGTATAAAGTTTCTAATGTGTAAAAAGGGGTTAATTAATCAACATATCAACCCTAAAATTTTCATCATAAAATTCTTTTCAACATGCAGAAATAAAACAACAGAATTAAGAGAGGGAACTTCATGTCTTAATCTAACTTCACTATCACTAGTAGGTGATCAAGATAAGTTCCTTCATTCAATTAGTTCAAAATTTTAAGAAGTAATATGGGATATACTTAAACTATCTTTCATAAAATGTATTATGTTTTGCAAATTCAAGGGAACATGAAAGAGTTACTACTATCAATTGCACATGAGTTGCAAATTACGCCGGAAAAATGTAAATATTTATATATTTATTTTGACATGGGTTTCCTCAAGAGAGAATCACGGCTTGCATGCAACAAACAAGTCTCCAACTTGCACTCAGTTTACATTTGACAACGTACTCCCAACCTGTGCCAAAATATGAGCTCTGGAACATGGTGTTAACATCCATCAAAGTATAAAAGAATGGAGGATTTTTTTCAAATATTGCAGTTGCAAATGCTCTGGTAGACGTGTGTAAATTGTAGAACCTTACACAAGGCACATAATTTTTTTGATATCTTAGGGGTATTGAATGTTTTTTTAAATAATAAAATAAAATTAAAAAATTTAAGATATGTATTTACTATTGTTTAAAATGGCCCATATAAAAGCTTCCCCCAAACTGCCCCAAAGAGAAAAATGGAACATATTTTTTTGCAGCATACTAAAAAAAAGCCCTACGAAAGGCTTTATTGATACAAACATTTACACCGTATGAAACAAGCCTGTGGAATATACTACTACTTGGCTCTCATAATTATGACCTACACTTTACACAACTTCTAAGTTGAATATATACAGACACGTTTAAAACGCAGGAACCCCCTTTCTAATGTACAAACACATTTCATTACCAAGAGGCGAACATGTATACACGTGCCTGGAGCAGCTGTAAAACACATCCTCCATCTAACACGCTATTTGCAAAAATGGCCAATTTGATTTAAAGATTGTATAGTCCAAAAAGTAGATAAACATTGTAGCCTAAAAAAAAATCTAAAGTATAAAATCAAATTGATAGATATTATTATAGGAAATATCTAAAATCTATAAATATCTAGGATAGTAAATATTTAGAATTGTTAAAAATATCTAAAATCTAGCAACTTTATTGAAGTAACAGAATTTGAAACTTTCCAGCCAAGGCATCTTCAAAGGTGGATGCCTACCTTGGTGAAAAATACAAAATTTACTCCATCCAAATCATAATATCTTAGAACTAACCTAGTGTCTAAGAAATATATTGAACATAATTAAGCCCAACAAAACTTATTGCAAGCCTTCCTACAAACTTGCAATTACTTCAGAGATGGATCTTAAGTGCTCCATACAAAGAAATCATTATGGATTTCTAAATACATCCTTATCAGAAAAGTATCCTAAATACCTTACTCCAACCCAAACAGAATTCTATGCTACTATTTCAGGTTTACTAAGTAGATCTTTAAAGTTTATTTACAATGTAAAATATAAATAAGAATTCTGTCAATACATATTGACTATTACAACTAAATAACATATCACAATCATTTACACCTGATGGAGCTCATCATTATGAAGGATCCAAATCACGAATGCAACCAAAATCATTTTGCACATAGGAACATCCTACAAAAAGGCTTAACTTGTTGGCATAGTAGCTGATTAACACGATAAGATCCCTCTCCACATTAGTTCGAGATTTTGGTGTGACAGAAAATCATTTTTTCCATCACACCAAAAGCTCAAATGATGGTGGAGAGGGATCTCATCATGTTAATCAGCTACTATGCCAACACCCTCCCGCACGATGGAGCCGGGTATACACCCAATCGGCCCAACAACATTAGGAGGCAGTGACACCGGAATTTCCCGGGAGGTCACCCATCGCCACACTACTCTAGGGCTGGTGCGCTTAACTGCCTAGCTCTGATACCAAACGATTTCTGTCACACCAAAAGCTCGAACTGATGGTGGAGAGGGATCTCATCATGTTAATCAGCTATTATGACAACATAATCGAGTCATGATGTTAAGAGATCTTAACAACTCAAAGATTCAAAACAAAATAAAACAAGTAGAAAAAGGAAAGCCGATATACACCTATGTATACCCAAGTTCTCATCAATAGGGTTGGTTAACAACTTCACAAAAGAGGATAAAAATGAAGAACATACTTCCCTCTATGCCGACTAACCAAATGTTACAACATGTCAAGGAGGAAGCCACAACCAATTCTCAATTCAAATTCTAAACAGACACTCCATGTCAGATGGAAAAAAAACAAAAGAGAACGCATACTTTGAGTACTAGATCCATCATGGAAAAACCACTTAGGTTCAACCAGATCTTACCTAAAATACTACATAACCTAGAATTGGGTAAAAACCAACAAACTAGGTAGAAAGGAATGGTAACAAGACACTCAATAGTCCTACCAAAAATTTCTTTCTCCTATGAAATATATCATCCCATTACACGAATTAAAACCAATAAACAAATAACTTGTTTCAATTCCAAATAACTCAGTTATGAAAATAAGGGAGAACAACCCAAAATGAGTTTGCAACTAGTCTCCACAGAACTTACAAACATCCAAAAGGAGGTAATTAAGTCATTTGAGCAACCTCCCATAACAAGGGATTTAAACATCCATCTACAATTTAGGAAGACTTACCTAGATCAAAATATCCATTTAATTTCCAAAAGCCCAGTGTGGGTTTATGATCATACTCCATAGAACCAGAACTCTCGATGGAGTCGTTCAAGATTGAGGTGGGTGTTTTTATACCCAAAAATAATGGAATCAGCTGAGATATTTTTAAAAAGAAACAAAGAGATTATAATCGGTTCCCATTAGAGGTAAAAACCCAAAATATTCATAACCCAAATAACATGAACTATATTCAACTCAGAAATACAGTCTCGAACCAAGTTGAGAAAAAAATGGTCTATACTTAAATTATCAAGAAAACATCCCAAACTGAAGAGATCACATTAACCTGAACGATGATGTAATGCCAAAATGGAGACTCCTTCAAGCTAGATTTCCAATGACAATAGTAAAGAAGCATGCAAGTTAAGATCTACAGATTTCCATGAGCCATGCAACTGTTAAAAGTATTTTAAACCTCCACATAAATTTTCAATCAGACAAAGAACCACATAGACTTGTTTCAATAGCAAGAAGGTCCGAATCTACAAACAAGCTAGCATTATAGTCACAATTCACACTTCCAGATTTTTTTCAACAATGAAGAACCAGTAGCATCTCGAAGAAACAAAACAACATCAATGAAGCAAAAATAATCAATCATAAAATCAAAACCAAAATATTTCCACAAAGAGTAGAGTTGTTTTTATGAATCATTTAAGTAAAAGCAAAAGACTTAATGGATAGGGCCTATCATGCCTAATAGAGCTCCTGTCTTCACTTTCTCACTGTAAAACTCCAAGCAGAACTTCAACAACTTATTCCTTTCCATGAAACACCAACAAACTCCTCTAAACCTTCTTCTCCTTCTTATTATAGTTTCACAGTGCTATTTTCATCTTCTAATGCCATGTAAGGAAAAAACATTCATGAAAGGATTCAAACTGTGGTTTGAAGAGAAAAAACCACATGCATAGCTAAAGCTCGAAAAAGACCAAATGACCAAAACAAAACCGAAACCCCTCTTCTTTCCATCTTCCTCCTTCCTAGGTGGTTTTTCACCATTTCCAAAAATATTAAATGCCAAACAGGATTAACAGTCCTTCCACATCTCCCGCCACCACCAACTTGCATTTGGCTAGGTCTAAATTTAAATTTCCATGCAAAAATCACTTTGGTGGAGGTGCCAACTCAACCTCCCTATCAAATTTCTTGCATTCGCCAATTTTGGCCAAACAAAAGTTTTTAATGTCCACAAATGCCTCATAAATACCTTGAAGATGGTGCCACCAAATTTCCCTTTGCATGTCGTCCCTTAGGCCCCTTTAGGTTAGCCCATGTTTAGGTTAGGTTCAACATTAGTTAGGAACTAACATAGGTCCTTAGGTAATGTTTAAAGTTTAGTCTAGGTCCTTTAATTATTAACATCCCATCCTAATAAAAAGAACATAGTAACTTAGGACAAAGTTACCACTTTAGGATAGGGTTACCAATTTAGGAACATTAATTTAATTAGGTTCCTTAGTCTATAAAAAGAATTGCATCCCAAACTTACCAAAGAAGAATTAGATTACCATCCAAGATCACATATGAAGAAGGAAGCAACAAAGATCATCTGACTTTGAGACAACTAGAATTCAGAGATCACATGATCTGTCTAGCTTGGTCAATATGACCACAAGGTCATGAATTAGAAGCATACCTTGGATCAATGAAATTGATCCAAGGTGTTTCTTTCTGCATCCAAAAATTATGAAAACTGAAGCACAAATTCGAGTGCAACAAAGACTCATGGATTAGTTTATCTGAATCAATTTCTTATTTCCCAAGAAATGAATTATAAGAAGAGATGAATTAATTCATTTTCTATTCAGCATAAACATGGCATAATTATACCTATGAGTAAGTGCACCAAGTTGGTGGACAAAAAAGGGGTCATAAGTGGATGTCATATTGCAAAAAACAGTGAAATCTCAACTTGTAGGGATTATTAGCAATACGTGCACTCAAAATTAGAAAAATTTATATAAATATGAATTGTAGCATTCAAAATCTAGTTTCTAAAATACTATTTTTTTAAAAAATGGACAAGTTTAACTATATTAAACACTTAAAATTATATGACTTGGTTTTTGTTTTTGAAAAAACCTATAAGATTGTAGTCTATTTGCCCGCGATTTGGATGACCAAATCTTGATTTTTTTCCTTTGGTGAAAAGTTAGATGTAGTTATCTATCTTGGGATGGATTTTATTCTGTATTTTTTTAAGCAATATTTTTTTAATGATTTTTCCATGAAAGTGGTATGAAAAGATTTAGAAAACGAAGAATTTTCCATTTGCTTGCCATAACTATATAAAAATATCGAAATCAAATATATATATTTTAATGTGTATAGAATTTCTCCATGCTTGGGATGGTATACGTTTTATCACATTTTGATTAGTGAAACAAAAGTGTCAGTCTTAAACGTAGACATGAACATTCGCGGGAAATTTTTTTCTTAAAGACCTATTGTTAGTTAAAAATTATAAAATTATATTTATCTTATTCTATTCACTTTAAAATCAATATTTCTAGGAAGCTAATAGTCTCCCCTACACGATGGCACCATTTTTGTGAAATTGTTTTCAATTTTTCAGCATGGTTCAAGTCTGTGGAAGAGTAAATTTGATTTTTTTTGACCCTTTACACTTCATAATGACCTTCCATAACTTTGGTTGGGGCAAAACAAAGATTTCCCGAGCCTTAGGGTTGGATTTGATGATATACATAGAAGAGTGATTGCGGTTTATAAACCGTGATCGTGGGTTTTAAAAAAGAACCACAATCACGCTTTATAAACCACGAGTGCAGCTTTATAAAGCGTGATCGCGGTTTGTAAATCATATTTACACACATCCTAATGTTCTAATTACCATGTGATTTTTATTGTTTGACTTTACCATATGAATTACTATGAAATTTATGTCATTTTTACACGTTTTTCTTATCATCGGAAGAAAAACATCATGGGAGATAAGAAACAAAGTCAAAAAGGAAGTCATTAAGTAAAAAAACACCAAACGAATTAGAGGAAAATAGATTTCAAAATGTTGAGCAAATGTGGAATCTTCGTGAATCAAGAAGAGGTTCATCTTCAACCCCTACTATTGTAAGAAATGAGGAACCAGGTAATGTTTCTATTATCAATGTTGAAGTTGAATTAAATACTCGTGATGAAGATGTTTTTACTTGTAAATGTTGAAGAAGAACTAAATACTCGTGATGTAGCAAATGTTGAGATTAAAGGAGACAATGAAAATGTGAATAAAGAAATTCAAGGTTGAAAGCGTAGACAAGAAAAATTTGACAAAAACACCTCCTAGGGTTTTCCGTAAGAAACCTAATTATTTTATTGAAATTGATGAATACATTTTAAAATTTGGGATAATCATTTTAAAATTTTAAATGGTTCCCAAAGATGTTAGTTGTTTGTTAGTTTGATAAAATTGAATAAAATGAGACCTACATTAAACACCTTAAGATTGACAACATCTAATATACGTGGTCAAACCTCTACAATTGTTGAAAACCTTCATGATGCATATCACATTTGTTGGTGTCAAGACACACACTAGGGATAGTAATATTGTTGCATCTTGTATTTTCTATTAGTGTTGTAAGTGAATCAATAAAAACAACGTTTGATTATACAAACAAGTTGAATGTTCGTAAAGTTAAAAAAACTCTAATGAAAGCAATTGAAAGACGTAATATCCTTCAATCACTCAATAACACTGATTTTTGGGTATTTTCTACTAGAGCACCGCATAAGGACAAATATAATATTGATGCTATAAGAAAAGTTGTTATTCAATTTTGGCATGATAACACTAGAGTTTCACCTAATACAAGAGATGTTGTAAAATGGAGAGTTGGTTCTATTAATCGCGAACCACATCCAAAGCATTTCTTAGATATGACTCAAACTCAATTTTTCGTAAGTTTGAACAAGAACATCTAGAAATTTAAATTAGTCAACATTTTTTTAAAATTTTAAAATCATTCTATGTGAAAATCAACCACGTTTGCGCCACTTGTTGTTGTAGGCAACATGTTGAATTTGCTATGCATTATGCTAAATTTTTATGTATTCGTTCTATTTTTCATTCTCAAAACTATGTTATTGGAATGTGGTGTTCAAGTTCCACCAATATCTTCCAAGTATTTCATTCCTATGATATTTTGTGAAAAAGAAGTTGGACAATTTTTTTATAGTCAGGATTGTTTAGATGGAAGTTGTGGTACATGTGGCGGATTACCTAAATTGGAAAGTTGCATCCATGAGCAAATTGAAGGTGCAATAGGAAATAATTTAGTTGATTTTGATAAATATAAATCAGTTGCATACTAGTTGAAAGATGGAAAAGAGTCTAAACGGTGTGAGCTAGTTACATAACATATGCCTGTTTTTCAATTTATGAGAAAATTTAAGGACAAAATTGTTTATGAGTATGCTAGGCATACCCATAGAGCTCGATGGTTGGATGAACAGTTCAAGATATGCAAAGACACATTTTCTATTGGTACTATTGTTTTAGTGGTTAATTTTACAGAGAATTACACATTGCAACCACAAATGGAGGTTCAATCACAATATTACAACTCAATACAAGTTGTCATTTTTGTGCATATAACATTTATACATTCTCCTGACAGTACAAAGAATGATCAATTTTTTTAAGAGAGTACCACTTTTATATCAGTGATGATCGTACTCATTCTACTGAATTTGTGCAAGGGTGTTTCAAGTTATTTTATGGAAACTTGTCTGATAGGGACATCTAATTCAAACAACATTATATATGGTCGATATTTGCATGTTTCAATTTAAGAATGCATGAATGTTTTATCGGATGAGTAGGATGCACATCAAAATGGGTGTGTAACATATTTGGATTTTCATTGAGATTGGACATATAAAAGGAGAGCATGATGGTGTAGGGGCATGTGTGAAAAGAGCTCTTGCAAGAAAAGAGTTGAAGTACAAAGATGGTGCTAAATTGAAAGATGTGAAGAGCATAATAGAATGGTGTATTGACAACATGGCTCGAGGTTCTCAAGAAAATTCCATGGTTCACAAATATTTTTGGTTGATAGAGGAACAACAAATTGCTAACTACAAGGATTGTATGACACTCACTGGGTCCAAGTGATATGCACTCATTTTGTAGCTCAGACGCTACTTCGTGGGCCACATGGACAAGAAAGTTGACATGTTTTTGTGCATCTTGTATCGAATTTGTCACTGCTAAGTGTGATTCACAAGAATGGGTGGATGGATGGATTTGTAGGCCTCTAACTCCACTTCCTAGTTATCAACCTCCACAAGCATTATGACTTATTTCTATAGATGAAGTTGCAACATCCAAGGACTTTGACAAAATTTTGATTTTGGTGCGATAAGGTATTTATGGTTATTTACAATTTTTGTATTGAGTTATGTCTATTGAAATTTTAATATGTACAATTTAAATTTGAGTTGAAACCTTTTTTTGTAGGACATGTGTTTGCAGTTATTACAACAGAAGACAATGAAGAAGGAAAAAACTATTTCTTATGTTGTTGCATCGAGGAAAGAAAGAAGTTGACTTCTCCTATTATAGATGGCGAAGATATTGAGTACCCTAAAGGGTCGAGTGGTATTTCATTGGAACTTAGATTCGAAGGTATCCATTAAAAATCTCCTCTGTTTGGGTTTTGAAGACTTTGAGCCATAGGAAAATACTCTTATATTCACATCTAGTTCTAGCGACAAATATTTAATTTGTATAGATATCGAGAAAGGCCTAATAACAAGATTCTTTAGAAGGTTCGAGAGTTAGATCATGAAGCAATATTGTCGCTATTCAGAGTAGATCCGATCCTGATGGTTCATTAGAATGAATTTACAATGCTCATGTCTGGTATATATAATTTCTTTGGTATATATAAATTTTTTAGTTAGATAAATTTAAGTTCATATATTTTTTAAATTTGTGTATTTTGTATATATCTAGTATGGTTTTTATTTGAAACTTAAATTTCTTTGACTAACACTTTTATGTGCAGGTTAGTGGTGCCAGAAAAGCTTCCACCTTCACGTGGTTAGAAATGTTAGTAGATAATTATAAATTCTTGAAGCTAAGAGAATTTTTCATTGTTTTATAAGAAAATAGAAGTAATTAACAATGATTTATATACTGTGGAGGGGTTCTTAGCTCCAGAGGAGGTATCCTAGAAGGACCTATAGCTTAGAGAACCAAAATGACACCTCCCCAAGTGTTTACAAGACCATCCCTGCGCATGTGCACATTCGGTTCAGTGGCACGACCCACCGTTTGCAAAATATACCATTTGACAACCTTACACTAGCTCAAACTACACTATTCCATACATTTACAAATAATAGGGCAGAGAGAGAACCGATTGCAGAAGGAAAAAAATGAGATAGGATATTATAGAGGGTCCCTACGTTGAGGTGTAGGATTAGACGAGACATCTCTAGGTGCCACAGAGTGCACGTAGCCACCCGTCAAAGTTGAATAATTTTTTGGTCTCAGGGCTCTTAAGGGACTATGCCCGAACGAGGTATCTTGGAAGAAACGATGTTGTTGTGCACCAAAAAGATGCCTCCTCTAGCATTCACCTAGCTACCCAGATGTGTGTGTGCGGTTGGGTTGGTGCCACGACCAACCGTTTACAAAATATACCTTGCTTGTGACCTTACACCGGCTCAAACCGCACTATTTCACACATTTGCTAACAATAAGGGAGCGAGAGCACTAATTGGAGAATGAAAAAAATGATACAAAATATTGTAGAGGGTCTCTACACCGAGGTTTAGGATCATACGAGACATCTCTAGGTGCCACGGAGTACGAGTAGTCACTCATTGAAGTTGAATGCTTTTTGTCTCAGGGCTCGTAAGGGATTGCGCCAAACGAGGTATCCACGAAAGTAACGAGGTTGTTGCACACCAAAAAGGCACCTCCTCTAGTGTTCACATGGCCACCCAGACGTGTTAGCACATTTGGTTTGGTGCCACAACCCACCGTTTGCAAAATATACCATTTGACAGCCTTACACTGGCTTAAACTACACTATTCCATGCATTTGCAAACAATAAGGCAACGAGAGCACCGATTAGAGAAGGAAAAAACTGAGATAAGATATTTTACAGGGTCCCTACGCCAAGGTGTAGGATCATACGAGACATCTCTAGGTGCCACGGAGTGCGCGTAGTCACCCGTTGAAGTTGAATGATTTTTTGGTCTCAGGGCTCTTAAGGGATTGTGCCTAAACGAGGTAGCCCAGAAGCAATGATGTTTTTATGCACTGAAATGATTCCTCCTCTAGAATTCACCTAGCCACACAGATGTGTCAACATATTTGGTTTGGTGCCATGACCTACCATTTGTAAAATATACCGTTTGACAGCCTTACACTGTCTCAAACTATAGTATTTTACACGTTTGCAAACAATAGGTCAAAAAGAGCACTGATAGGAGAAGGAAAAAAATGATAGAGGATATTGTAAAGGGTCCCTATGCCAATGTGTAGGATCAAACAAGATGTCCTTAGGTACCACGGAGTCTGCGTAGTCACCCGTCGAAGTTGAACGATTTTTTACTCTCAGGGCTCTTAAGGGACTCCGTCCGAATGAGGTAGCCTGGAAGCAATGACATTGTCACACACAAAAATGATGCCTTATTTAGTGTTCACCTAGCCACTTGGATGTTTTGGCATAGTCGGTTCAAAGGCTACGACCTACCATTTGCAAAATATACCGTTTGATATCCTTACACTATCTCAAACTATACTATTCAACACATTTGCAAACAATAGGGCAGCAAGAGCACCGATTGGAGAAGGAAAAAACTAAGACAAACTATTATATAGGGTCTATATGCTAAGGTTTAGGATCAAATGAAACACCTTAGGTGCCCACGGAGTCTGCGTAGTCACCCGTCGAAGTTGAAGGATTTTTGGTCTCAGGGTTCTTAAGGGACTCCGCTCGAACGAGGTAGCTCGGAAGCAACGATGTTGTCACACATTGAAACAACACCTCCTTTAGCATTCACCTGGCCACCTGGACATGTCGACATAGTCGGTTTGGTGCCATGACCCACCATTTGCAAAATATACCGTTTGACATCCTTACACTATCTCAAACTACACTATTCAATACGTTTGCAAATAATATGGTAAGCGAGAGAACCGATGGAGAAGGAAAAATTGAGACAGAAGCTATTGTAGAGGGTCCCTACGCCGAGGTGTAGGATCAAATGAGACATCCTTAGGTGTCATGGAGTGTGCGTAGTCACCTGTCGAAGTTGAATGATTTTTTGGTCTTAGGGCTCTTAAGGGACTCCACCCGAATGAGGTAGCTCGAAGCAACGATATTTTCACGCACCAAAACGCCACCTCCTCTAGCATTCACCTAGAAACCCAGATGTGTCGATGCGGTCGGCCAGTTCCATGACCCACCGTTTGCAAAATATACCATTTGACATCCTTACACTGTCTCAAACTACACTATTCGATGCGTTTGCAAACAATAGGGCAGTGAGAGCACCGATTGGAGAAGGAAAAAACCAAGATAGGATATTGTAGAGGGTCCCTATGCTGAGGTGTAGGATCAAACGAGATGTCCTTAGGTGCCACGGAGTCATAATTGTTGAAAAAGTTGTAATTGTTGAAAAAGTCACAGATTCTTCTCAGAAATAGAAAAAGAAGAAAAATAACAAGAACAAGAAAAAGAAGAAAGTTGTAGATTCTTCTCCTTTGCAACAGGTTCCTCTTCAACAAAATCATTCCGTTTTCAACAAATTTTTCAACTTTTTCAACAATTACAACTTTTTTAACTTTTTCAACTTTTTCAACTTTTTCAACAATTACAACTTTTTCAAGAAATTGTTGAATCAGAAATTGAAAGAGAAGAAGAAGATGGTTATGTAATTATTGGTTATTGTGAATACTCACCCAACAAAGATCCTGAATAATCTGGATAGATGATATGAATAGTTACTCTTGTTTAGTGTTCACCCACTCATAAAAAAAAATAAACCTCTTCTTTTACTTCCCAAGCAAAACACTTTAATCCTCAAATGGTGAATCGATAGAAAAAAAAAAAAAAAAAGGAACATCATTTCCTACTTCTATGGGGTCATCCAAGAAGAATCCCGATACTACTTTAGCCAAGACTCCATCTACCTCTTTGAGTAAGTCTCTTGCACCTCCTCTTGTCAAATCGATTTCTATTTCAATTATTCCTAAGAATGAAAATCCTACTCATGTCAAGGATTCCATAGTTCCTAATGTGCCTACCACTTCCTCATATTTTTACATCAGTGACCATTTTAAGAAAGATAAAATTCAAATATTTGAATATGAGTACATAAAAAAACACCCCAAGCATTTTGATAAACTCGTCTAGTTTATCAAAGGAAGTAGTAAAAATACATGTTCCAAGAATCCTACCAACACTAAAGAATCACTTCCCACTCCTAGAACCACTCATTCCTAGAACCTTATTTCCTTAAAATCCTCCTCTTCTAGGAAATAAGAACCTTTCTATCTTTCCTTTTTGGTTAATGGACCTATAAATTGAATAATTACATTATTGACTCTGGTGCCTCTAACAATGTCATGCTTATAAAATTTGCTAACTCTATTGGTATTACTCTCAGCCCTACTATTGGCCATTGTTACTACATGAAAACAAAATAATTACCTCTTTTTAGCTAGGTTAAAGATTCTCAAGTATAATTTTCAAACTTCCCTGACAAGAAAATCAAGATGGAAATACTTGTGGAAGACATGCTAGCTACGTATGGTATATTGTTGAGCAAAAGTTTCTATCATGATATTCGTGGGGATATAAAGATGGATTGATTATACACCACCATACTCATCAATGGTAAAATGAATAATATCCTTCTGATAAATAAAATTAAATACACAGTTCAAAAACCAAATGACCCAAGGGAAGACATCTTATTTCAAGATTCAAGGTGTGAAATATTTTCCATGACTTTAGAGGAAAATGATAAGTTGCCCATGTTGATGGAGGAATACACATGCTTCTCTTAATTTCTTAACAATTGTACGATGCAATGTTGTACCATAGTAATTTTATATTCATATATGTTGCACCATAGTTTTTAAATTTTAAATCAAACATACATATAGAATTAATATACATAGAATATACATACATAGAAGGATATCATGTGTAATGAATTCAAATCAAACATAGAAGTAATATTGTTATGAAAACCAACACATGGATATATAATGTATCAAACTAAGTGTGCTAAACACATGTCTCTGAAAATATAAGTTCATAACATGTGTACATCTCGAACCAAGTGTGTCATACATATAGGACCACATGTGGTCGCATAAGGCTATATATACAATGTCCTATGAAGAATCATGAACTAGGACCAGCTGGCCCATATATATATATCTATGTACATCCACGTCCTATGAATCTAATCATGAAACATCTTCCCTCTCTTCACCCTGCTAGAAGTAGCATGTCCACGACCTGGGGATGTAGTGGAGGGAGATGCCACTACGGATTTCATCCGTGTGGTCCTAGGCGTCTCTAAGAAGGCCTGCAACCTAACCTGCACATTCATAAACAACAAGTTTTTAACACCCAAATTTTTAAAATACATTCAAAATTTAGAAACTTAGAATTTAGTTAAAATGCATGTGAAATCTTACCGCAATGTCATGATCCCTATCAATTTGTCATTGATGCATGGTAGGGACAACAATAGACTCATGAGAGGTAAGCTACATACAAATAATTAAATTTCAAATTAAATATTTCATGTACAAAATTTGATATTGTAGATTTAAGTAATAAGGAATAATTCCTAAATAAATTTATCAAATTTTAAAAATTGTACCTCATTTAGTGGATCTATAGATGCTATGTAGCAAGATCTACAAGCAGCCTCAACAATTTGCATATATGGAGGAGTCTCTCTGGCAGTCATAAGCTATACAAAAACATGTACACATCAATATTAATCTACATGACTGCCACATAACAGAGCCAAAGCATAATCCACATGAACTTCCACAATTAGAAACAAAGTGTAAAGAGAAATTAACCTACCTAAAAGTCACGTGAGGCGTGCCAGTAGCCTTAGTTCCTAGAGTATATGATGACCCGCCGGGATCCTGCATATAAAAGAAAAACATATATTAATATGTACATATACAAGTGAAACATTATAATAATAAAAGCAAATGAAATTTGAAATTTAAGTACAACTTGAAACTTACATTTATAACATGCCCAGTGTAGTAGCTAGCATGTATGATTGATTGGATGTTTCCTTCACCGGCTCTTGTTATTTAAAATAAAATAAAAAATTAATTTTTACATGTATGTACATAACGTACAATGAAATACATATATATTAAAATCTAAAACATGAATTAAACTATTGTATATATATTAAAAATTTTCGTAACATTCACTGTGAAAGACCAAGATTCTTTGCACATGTTTCAAAAACATCTGCCATCATCTCATCTAGAGAAAAAAATCATGTGATCCAACAAATGATGTCTTTACCGCAAAGGCATATGGCACCACTTGATCCATAGTGGTGTGGTGCGCTAGAACCAGCACCTCCACTAACATCACAGATGTAATCGCTCACTATGCTAGGTCGATTGTCGGTGAGCTCCCTCAATACATGTAATGTGTCAATCTCCACAATCTCCTTCATTGTAGGAGGGATAATTGAAGGAAGTGGGGGTTTTGGGGCATGGGGGTCCTTGGTTGACCTATGCGTGCACCAGGTTTCCTTCACTAGATCTTGTTATTTAAAATAAAATAAAAATTAGTTTTTACATGTATGTACATAACGTATAATGAAATACATATATATTAAAATCTAAAACATGAATTAAACTATTGTATATATATTAAATATTTATTTGACATTTATCTGTGAAAGAACAAGATCCTTTGCACATGTTTCAAAAACATCCGCCATCATTTCATCTAGAGAAAAAAATCATGTGATCCAACAAATGATGTCTCGCCCGTAGTGTATATGACACCACATGATCCACAGCGGTGTGGTGTGCTAGAATTGGCACCTCCACCAACATCACCAAATGTAATCTGCTCACTATGCTAGGTCATAGTCTTAGTGAGCTCCCTCAATGCATGTAGTGTTTCAATCTCCACAACCTCCTTCACTTTGTAGGAGGGATAATCGAAGGTAGTGGGGGTTTGGGGGCATGGGGATCCTTGGTTGACCTATGCGTGCACTAGGTCTATTATGTACAGAGCCACCACCTTGCTTATAAAAATAAGAAAAGTCAAAATAAGTTGGGACCTCATTAAGCACAAACTCGCAATATAATTTCTTCAAAAAATAGAGGGGAACCTCATTGTTGTTGCATGGTGGATAATAAAAAACCATCCACCATTGGTCCCAAAAATTGTTCTTGATTCGGTCATTGTGGCACCAATGGATTGGAAAGCTGTTTGCAAGTAATCGCTGGGGGAGGGGGCATTGGTTCTTGGGTCAGTAAATAATGCACAAATGCAGTATTTTCCATTTTTTTGTCTTTTACGACCGCATGGGATAATTTATTTTCATACCACTACCTACAATCACCTCTAAAGGTATTCCATCTATCTATTTAGTTGGTTGCAGAGTTAACTTCACTAATTAATGTTTGCAATGTGTTGGCTAAAGTCATGTGGGATGGATTTGTGGCATGATTTTGTCTTATATTCTGAATAAGGTTCTCAATGACAATTTTATTTTGTTAGATTCTTCCAACGATATCAGCTTGTGTTCTTGTTGGTTCCGTGGGGATAGAAGGAGCCACATGAGGTGGATCTATGTTTGGAGGAGGGTTTTGTGGAATGTTTGGAGGGTTTTGAGGATTGTTTGGAGGGTTTTGAGGAATATTTTGATGGTTTTCAAGATTACAAGATTACCGAGCAACTGACAAAACAAAAAATTGTATACATATACAAAAATTGAAAAACCCATGAAAATCACAAAAAAACCTAAAATGCAAACAAATTGATCAAAATCGAGGGCTTACCTCTTTGTCTTAGTGGCATGGTTGAAACTATCGTGATCCAGAAGTTTGAAGAGTAATTTTTAGGGGGTATTCAAAGTGCAAGTGCCAAAGGTCTAGGAGAAATCGTGGTTGGAAAGGAAAAATGAGGGAAAATGAGGAGTCGTGGGTCTATTTTTTTGTCTCAGAGGACCACGATTGTGGTTTGAAACCGCACTCATAGTTTTAGGTTTGGAAATCACCAAGCCTATAAAAATAATTACGCGAGCGCGGTTTAGAAACTGTGAGTGTAGTTTATAAACCGTGCTCGCATGGTACCTAAATTTTAGGTTTTTATGTCCACTTAATTGTCCACCAACTTGGTGCACTTACCCCTATTTCAACAAATAACATATTATCTACAACAAATATGATTTCTTTATTCACAAGAGTACACCATCTTCAACAAGAATCAAATGTCAACATTTGCAACTTCAAAAATATAAGTCATCATAGATATCAACCTTGTTATAGGTGTTACATCTAAAACAATGATCACATTAGGTTGATGTGAGAAACTAGGAGAAGAAGGTGGTCAAACATTTCTCATGTGGTTTTTAAGTCCGAGTTGTAGCTCAACAATTTAGGAGTATAGTTCCTAGGAAGTAGGTTCTTGCAGAACAATAGTCAAGTGGGTGCTTTGTTGTATACTAGAGTGGGTGCTTCAAAATTTGAGTGGGTGCTTCAAGGTGAGTGGGTGCTCATCACATGGGGAAATAATTATAGTTGTATAGGAAAATTGTCCAAGCTAATGAAGTGGTTTATATGGGTTTTTAATCTAGAAAGGGTTTCACACATTACATCTGGTCTCATTGTGTATATGTTTTTTTGCATGATTCTCTCTATATCTTTCATGGTTATTGTTTTATGCTTACATCAATCAATATATTTTAGCTGTAATAAAATAAAGAAGTGAAAATTGATTGAGAAATTTTTTATCTTCACTGATTCACCCCCCCTTTGAGTGCTTGAAATCTCTAAAAATTGGTATCGGAGCATTGGTTCTTCATTATTAAGCCTAACACTTGGAGGAAATCCTAATGCATAAGCATGGGTACTCTAGAAGAATCAATCATGAAGATAAAATATGAGATTGCACAAACTCTAATAGAAGGTTTGAAGAATGAGATAAAGCATATGGAAGCTCAACATGGTCAGGAACTTTTTGAGATGTCTTCATTTGTTGAAAATGTTTCAAGGGCTCAAAGAAAAAGAGAATATGTACCTAAAGTATGAAGAAGATTTAGGGACTCTAAATATTGAATTGGAACAAGTGACTAACTAGCTTAATGACTTGCAAAGTAAACATAGAGAGTCTAATGAAATAAAGCATGGAGTATGTCAAGAATCCATTCAATCCAAAAGTGAATAATGTGATAGAAGAAATATTGATCTGAATACTCTTAGAGAGGATCTGGAACAAGAAAGAAAAAGAGAATTGAAAACTTCAAGCCAAGTACATTGTCTAAGATGTTCGGAGAACAAAATGGATAATAAGGCTGGTTCCAACATGCAGCAAAGAAAGAAATGAATCTCTATCAAGACTTTCCAAGGACGATAGAGGAATAAAATAGTCCAAGAAGATAATAAGACAACCAAATGCATCTAGGTATGAGAGGAAATTTAATGGATATTGTTTCTCATGTTATGAATTTGGACATAGAGCTAGGGAGTGCATGAAAAATATGACAAAGAACATCCATGAAGACCTTGTGCTATTGGATATGAGAAGAAAAGATTATGTTATAATTTTCATGAGAAGGATCACATAGAAAAATTTTGTCTTGAGGAACCTATGAAGCAAGAATGGACAAAAATAACACCTAGAGACAGGAGTCAACTTGTATGCTTCAATTGCAACAAATTTAGACACTTTATAAGACAATGTCATAAGAGGAAGCTCATATATAGGAAAAATAATGAAATAAAACAAACTCATATAGGACTAGCCAAAAAAGAATCAGAATTAGAAAATGAAGAGACAAGTTCAGGCAAGGCATCAAGAGGAAATGATAAGTTTGAGAAAAAGGAAGATAATTCTAGGGCAAGTAATGAAGAATTACTACCTAAAGGTGTGCTAGAGCAGACATATAAAATTCTATATGAATTTTTTTAGAAAGTGAATCAGAAAATGAGAACTTAGATGATGAGATTATCACACCAAGGAGTACAACTAAAGAAAATGGCAAGAGACTAAGGAAAGAAATGAAGTCAACATATTATTTTGATGACTATATTATGTTCTAAAGTAACCTCACATGGTGACATATTCCTCTACTAGGCTTCTTAGAGGTATATTGGTGCCAATGAAGCTTTGTAGTAAGGAGAGCTTGTCTAAGTCAGTATAAGTCTTATTCATGGTGTATAAGGTATGCCATCTTGTGTGTTGTCAAGGTTCTATTTGAGTGTTCTTGTGTGAAATGTCATGAACTCAGCTGTGTGGTCATTAGTATCTCATGTTAGTGTAATCATGATGAAGTTTCTTATCTATCAATTGTGATTGTTCATAAGTCTCATAATCATGTAATAAGGAGTATTTAAAGTATGTGTGATCTCGCAAGAAGCTTGGTGTCAAAATTTTTGTCCTATTGGTTTTATAAGGATAGTCATGAGTTGTAATGTCATATGTCAAGCATGTCTAATAGTCCATAATGGGTATGAATATTTGAAGGTGTCATTGAAGTAAGAAAATATCCTCATGAGTTCATTATTCCTAAGTGATATAGTATTGACATTTCACCGTGTGTGTGTGTGTGTGTGTGTGTGTGTGTGTGTGTGTGTGTTTGAGTTTGAGTCTCGTGTGTGTGTCTTTGTGACTTGTTTAATGTGCTTACAAGGGTATAAAATTATATCCTGAGTGTGTATGAATATATCCATTGTGATCAAGTGATAACTTGATCAGTACAATTCTTAAAATGGTGAACTATAACTATGGTTTTTCCAAATTTGTGTTCCACCATGTGTCATAATACTGTATTGGTGTCAATGTGTGTTCAAGTGTGTTAGTGTCAAGAAACAGTTGTGAACTAATTCCTCAAAACCTATGACGCTCAAATGACAATCATGAAATCTTAATTATATAAGGATAAGATCTTCATCAACATACTGGATCAGTGATTAGAAGAACAAATGTTTGAAGTTACTAAGTTCTCATAATTTAAGTTGATACTCAAAAAAATGCAAGAATACTTGTCATTAGGCTTGTTGAGTCAATGCTGTGTTGGTGTCTCGTATCAAGGATCAAGTATTTTTTCATAAGCCATAAGTGCCAAATGTTGAAAGAATATCGTATATCATGCTATAGGAGTCTAAATCAAGTGCTTAAGATATGTCTTACTTAGAGAAAATTTGATGAAACTAGTCCTAATAAAGTCAAGAAGAAGGTCGTGTTAGGTATAGGTTGAAATAAAGGTATCTACAATATATGAAGAAATGATAGTGTCCAGTTTGATGATCAAATTATTAAGGTATAAATGAAGTTTCTACTATCAAAACTCATGGTATTTTGAGTCTATGTAATGGGTAATATTGAAGCATGAAAGGTCAAGTAAGGCACACTACATCTAGAAAGTTCTAAGATATAATGTGTGTGTGGTCTCATTCAAATATGTCTAAATTTCTATAAGCTTACTTAGATGATTTTCAAGGTTCAAAAGACCATTGTAAGTCAAGTAAGTTATGAACTCCATCACAAAGTGCATCTAAGAGTTATATAAGATGTGTCTAGTGTTATGTGGTCTATAAATGGGATACAAGTCCATATCATCACAAAGGTGGTAATGTGTTAATGAATTATGGATCATCAAGTTGTAGAATGCCCAGATATTTGTGTCTAAGTTTTAGCTTGTTACACAAAAGAGTATCTTCATCTCTGTATGTCAGTATTTATGACTGATAGGTTGTCCAAAGACTAGTTGTGACTTGAAATGTTTCTTCATAATGATATCATTCTAAGAGGAAAGTGTGCTTCATAAGAAAATGCACTCAGAGGTCTAGCACCGTGAAGTGAGATATTGTTTTTCCTATAATCTTAAACAAAGGTATGATGGTTTGGAAAGCTTATTTCTTAAAAAGAAGCTTAGGATCTCAGGTATTGAGATGGATTACTCATGTTGATACCCCAAGATTCATGCACAGTTAAAGCTTGAAGATACAAGTTATTAGATTGATTCAAAATAATCCTTCTCAAGATAATGAAATATTATATGATGATGATGCATAATATTTAAGTGGTTTAACTAAATAGTTTCAATGATACTCAAGGGACTGTAAAAGAGACCTTCTTGAAAGCAATATCAAGATGAATGGTAGCTACAGGTAGATAAAAGGTCTAAAAGGTATGAATTATCAAGCTACAAAATATTTTATAGGTTCTAGAATACCGTCAAATGTTGAAATAAGGCATATGGTCCTAAATCAAAGAGTATAATAGTATAAAGGCATGCTACAGTCCATTCAGGGTCTCTAGGTATGGTGATGTGTGATGGGCAATGTATGAGTGCTCTCTCTTGTATGTTGTATGTTCAAGCTCTTGTGAGTTATCAATGTACTCCCTAAATGGTTCTTATGATATTTACATGAAGGTCACTGTGGTACATAACCCGTGAAAAGGTTGACTAATACTAGCATCTCGAGTTGTGATACAATGCTACAATACTCACAAAAGTGTTGGTACAGGCTGGGATAGTGTGTAAAGTACTTTCAGGATAAGGGGAGTCCATAGTTCCATCCTTAAGTGTGATCTTGGTACATTATTGCATCTGAAGAGAGTGGATTTTTAAAAAGAGGAAGGTAAGAGTGTTTCTTAGCTATTTTCAGCATATAAAAAGATGTTCCTCGGGTGTACATAGGTGTGTATGAGCCTACTAAAGTTAGGGACCTCAAATATTTGCTTGTAGAAGATGGTATAAATGATCTCAAGCCATTCAAGGTATGAAGTAGTTGTTTAAGTCAAGAATTTGGTGTCTTTGATCCATAAATGCATGATCACAATAAATTACAACTGTTGTAGCTGAGGTAAAGAGAGTTCTTAAGGCATATAGAACCCAAGAACATTCCTTGAAGAAGAAAAAGTTAGGTTCAAGATAAAAATTTATACTTGAATTTCTAAGGTTGATTGTGCAAGTGAGAACTCATTGAGACATGTGTTTTTGATTGAGGTTTATAAAATCATGAGAAGGTAATTTGGATTCAAAGGAAGAGTGCTTGTATTCGGGGGATCTTGTGGACGAGTAATTTCGTTTTATCATGCATAATTGTTCTCATTTTTTTCATGTCAAGTGGACAAGAAAAGCTAGTTTCCATCTCAAGAAAACATGCATGCAGAATATAATGCATCATCCAAGGGATAACTACTAAAGGTAAGATCATGATTGTACATTTCTCATTGTGATTGGTTATGCAACCCTTTGTTAATGATGCCAAAGGGGAGAGATACAAAGTTTGCAAATAGAAACCATGTATGCAAATTTTTTTGCCATCAAAGTTTATAGGTTTTTGAGGTGTTTCCATCAATAAAAATGAGGATTTTTTGGACCCCTATCATTATTACTGGTGTTTTAATTTATGTCAAGTGACATATATGGAAAAAATAGTGAGTAGTGGAGAGTGAGTTGTTAAAAAGTCAAGGAAATGAAGGTTAATTAGAAGTGTCTACTCCGTGGTTTATTGTGCATTCAAGATGGATTTAGTGTGTTGCAAGATTGGAAGCATGGAAATTGCTGGCATGCTTGGCTCAAAAGTTATTCAGGTCATATATGATGCTGTCAATATGAGAAATTTTTTTACAAAGTGAGTTACAGTCGGGAGGTAGGAGTCACGGTTGTAATTGACCCTTTTAGGCCTATTTATGGAGTGTGTTGAGGTGTGAGAAGTGGTATAGGTCATGGAAAGGTTATAAAATGATGGGAGAAACTTAGGAATGTTGTATAGAGCATGTGTGAGAAGTAACAAGGCTTATTTTTGTCTTTGGAGGAAAAATTTAAAAGTTAAACAAATTTGAATTTAAGAACTAATAGCGTTTGTTAAGGTAAGTGAGATTGGTATGAGATTCATAGGTAAAAATATGGCTAAAAACACATGGAATGTGTAAAGGGGTTTTTTTTAGTGCTCCATGTTAAATTTCATCAAAATTCTAAATGGGGTTTTGGAGTTATTCAAGTTTTTCTAAAACTGCCCTCTTATAGAATGCAAATCGAGCACTCTGGCTTCTTAGCATTAAAAAAACTTGTCAAGCCTTCTTTGAATAAATAATAGAAGAATTTTTGAAGAGAAATAAGATTTTTAAGTTTTACAAAAAAAATTGAGGCAAAATGGATGAGTATCAAAGAAGATATGAGCATTTTATTGACATGTTATTTTTCCTCTCAAGTCAGTTTTCTGAAGTGGTAGGCACAAAATTAACAATTTTGACTCAAGATGACTTGTGCATGTTGAAAAACTCCTCAAAAGTGTGAAATTATCTCCTTAGTCCAAAATGGTTGGATTTTTGAAATTCAAAGTATGGTCATGTTGTATGAAACTACTCTAGTGTTGCAAGTCTTGCATATCCAATTTGGTGTTAAAGTCTTGAGTTCCTCCAAGAAAGTTGTACATAATGCATGAAAAGTGTAAGTAGAGTATATTGCTAGTAGAAAGTCACCAAATCATATATTGCAGTTGTTCCTTCAGAAACAAGGAGATGTGTCTCAAATGGTCCGAGTCTCTTATGATTTTTTTTTCAAATTGGTGTGTGTTAGTATGTCCTTTGAATGCAAATAAATTATTCTCTCGAATGACATGATACAGATGTAAAGTAATGGATAAATTGAACATGTGAACAAGGAGTTGAAATATCTATAAATCCTAGCTAGGGTTTGAAGCTCCAAAACCTTCCAAAGTGCATAGTCCTACAAATTCAAGTAAAACATTATAATTGTACTTGTATGGTAACATGAACAAGTAGTCAAAATATCAACACACCTACCAATGCATCATAAAGCACTCAAAGTTTATCTAAGTGAGTAAAGCAGGATGTGTCATCTCAGAAGAAGTATTCAAAACCCTTATAATGCCATTCTCACATCACTGTACACTATAATTGTTGAGTTATGGGAGAAAATATAACAATTTCATGGTGTCTAGTTGTTTGAAATAGATGGAGAATGATCGAAAAAATCGACAACTTTTTGAATTTTCAAAATTTATTAAAAAATAAGCGAGAAATCCAGTTTTTATTATACTCAGGTATCTACCTTGGAAGAAACCATGCTCATAGGGTTTGAAATATGGGTTTTCTTGAATCTTGACTTTATTCTAATAAAAAAATGTGGAAACTTGTAAATATATTTGTCTAGGGCATATGAACATTTGTATAATGAATGGATTGTTTTCATCAAGAATTAGAAGAGAATCGATGACCATTTTCTCTAAAACCCATTTTCTAGGTCTGTGCATAGGTAAAGTGCAAGTCTTTGTTTAATTTCTTCAATTTGATTGCTTCAAATCTCTTTCACAGTCTCAAAAGACATGATTAATGTCCAATAACAAATTGTTTATGATTATTTGAGTTCAAAGTGCAAATTTTTGTGACAGTGATGAACTTTTGCACAACTTTCTTCCTTCCCAGGTCTCAAGTAACCTTAAATTGAGTTCTTCAAAGCATGTGTTGGCTCTAGTGAAGGAGAATTGAGAATGTCTTTGATGATTACAAGTGTGCAAAGTCTTCTTCTTAACTTGAGATAAAGTTGAAGTGATTTCCTTTGGTTAAGAAAGCAACATAAGTTTAAAAGACAACAACATGAAGAGATAGGAACATGTAGAGACAATAATTTGAAGAATCATGTAATGAGCTCGAATAAGGGCGAGTGAAAATGAAAAAGACACATCGGGATATGAATCTAGATATAATTTTTTGATAAGTCAAATAGGCATATGGAATCAAGTATGAGAATTTGAAGAGTTTTTGTATTTTCTTTGAAATTAGATATTTGATGGTATGAAGGGGTGATGGACTGTGAAAAAAGGTTGTTAAGAAGAGGTGTAGTTGTGAACATTGTGATTGAGTTGATAAGATGCTAAAGTGATTGACGAGATTTGATGGTGAAATGGAAAAGAAACATATATGTTTGTGACACAACAGAAGATGTTAAGATGAAATGAACTTGAAGAGTGATAGAAATTAGATAAAAAAATCTATATGAAGCGGAGACCATGTGCTTAAGTACTAAGCTATCTTGAAGATTTGGGTTGAAAGATGTGGACAAAAAGTGAATGGAAAACAATGAATCTTTGTAATGATGAAGATTGACATCGAATATGAGAGAATGGTTGAATGTTTAAAGAAGAACTAAACATAAGCTTGTAGATAAATGATAGGGACTATGAATGAACTTGATATCTAAACAAGAGGAGAAGATTGATATAATGAAGAGGAATGCAAATGTAGTGATGAGCTAAAATAATGATCACATTATGTTGATGTGAGCAACTAGGAGAAGAAGGTGATCAAACATTTCTTGTGTGGCTTTTATGTTTGAGTTATAGCTCAATTTTTTAGGAGTAGGATTCCTAAAGAGTAGGTTCTTGTATAACAACATCCAAGTGGGTGCTTACCAAATTACTCAAGTGGGTGCTTGATTATATACTAGAGTGGGTGATTCAATATTAGAGTGGGTGCTCGTCACATGGGGAAATCATTGTAACTATATTGAGTATTTTATTTTACCAAAATTCCAAGGCATGTTTGACACATCACTCGAGACATATCTGAGCGCTCAACCAAATTGCGCAAGGGTACCAAGCCCTCGTTTATGGTAGCTTTGTAAATGTGTTATCATGATTATCACACATATAATCCATACCCATAACAAGTAATCAAATATAAATCATAACATAATTAGATCTACATCACATACATAATGCATGAAGGATTAAACAAGAATTAATATCAGATTCACCATACATGACCCATAAAAATGTGTCAATAACTAATATTTAACCACATAGATCCATCGTATTAATTCACTATAAAATACTGAGAAGATGAATACATACATAAAAGTTTCACCATAAGTCATGCACTCTCATAACACATAACATAACACTAACAAAACGTGGATCCCTCAACCATGAAAATCAATACATATAGATAGGGGTGGGGATTCACCCTTAACTCGCCTAAGCATCCTCAAAATAGGCTACATGTTAAGAATAGCCATGTGCCACTAAAAGTTAAATACAAAAGCATGCAAGCTCGCCAATAATAGATTGTCTAATAATTACTATAGATTTAATCCTATTATTAACCCAAAATTGTGCATGTCGCTTGATCTCCCACTTGTCCAAAATAGCCTTAGCTTAGTCTCAAAGCCTTCATACCTTTACGTGCTTAACACTTAATCCATCTTTATCTTGTCTATGAAAAACAACTAAGTACTTGAAGTCTGAATTTCCTGGGCACTCCCTTTTCCACTACATTTATGTGCATACCTATGTGCCCCATGTCCGCATGCCCTAACCTTATGTGCCTTCAGTTATTAGGATGTAATTCATCAACCCAACATTACCCCACACTTACTTAATTTTCACCCTCGACAATGGGTAATCATGCCTTATCTCTCCAATAATACATACTAAAGAATAAAATAATGTTATGTATATAATGAATGAATGAATTTCACAAAGAATCTTGGTACCCTACTCCTATGATGGCAGTAGTAACTTGGTGATCCATAAACTCTTCAACTTTGGAACTATCCAAAGAATCACAATTAATCGTTGCTATTCTACTTTCTATTAGAAAATAACAGAGATAGCTAGTGAATGAACTATACTTGTGCTTAGAATCAACAATTCGTAGAAAGGGAAGGAGTATAGACTCATACACAAACAATTTTATCCTGGAAAACCTCTAGAGGAAAACCAGTCGAGAAGGGAAATTGCTCTTTCTTCCCACTTTTATTGGCCAATTCAATAATAAGTATAGAAATTACAATAAGTATGAAAGAGAATTAGATAATATCTCACACTTCCTCCCAGTTACTTGCTTGCTCTATCTCAATTACTCCTTGCTTCTACAAATCACAATTCCAACACTAAGATATTATTACTCACTTGCTTCATGCTTCGATGCCTTTGTTCTCTTCCATAACATGCATTTATAGCCTTTCTCATGTTCTCTCGTGCACTAGAGAATGGGAAAGGTCATGCGAAGAAGAGACATGGAAACCCTTTGGAATTCTAGGACTATTCGCGTCATATTTTATTTTCTATTCGTAAGAGCCAGGACTGCCACCCAATCTTTGAATGGTGGTCTAGGACCGCCGCCCGGTGGGGCGGCCATCTTGTCACTAAATGATAGAACCTCCGTGTATCATTTTTTCTTCTTCATGTTGGCTGATTTGATAAAGTAGAGTCATTTTGGATCCCTATGGATCACACCTCCCTTTCTTAGGAGGATTTTGGTCCCACAAAATATTAGTGGGGGAGTAGATGAGGAAATAATTCCCTCACTTGCTCCTTCAGGTACCACCAGGCCTACCTTGGTGTCTTTCCTTTCAGTCCAATTTACCAAGACTCCTGCGGACCTCTCCTAGTCTCTCTAACCTTTTGTTGTAGTACTACATCCTCCTCCAATTCACCTTGTGATTCCAAGACACAATCCTCAATGGAAGGTAACAACTGTAGTTATTCATCTTCATTTAGCATGGATGGCTCATATAGGTGTAAGTTCTCACAGTTTACTACATAGTACATCCTCATGAATGGCGAGAAAATAAAGTCGAAAGGCATTTTCTCCGCCTAATCCAATATGGTGAAGGTTCCATATCGTAGTGGCTTAAGCTTTTGTTCTTGACCTTCTAGTCTCTCCTTTCTCAAGTAAAGCCAAACTCTATCTCCAACATGAAGCTTATATTCCCTTCTATGCTGATCATGCCTAGCTCTGTACTTGGCATGAGATTTCTCTAGCTGTTCCTTGACTTTGAGATGGATTTTCTAGATCCTCTCAATGAATTTTTTTTCTGTAGTCACTTTTGTGTCTTGTGTATCCTTCTCATCCTACTATCCAACTACTATGTCTAGCGGATTTATAGGTAGATATCCCAAGCATGATTCAAACAGTGACTTCATAGTGGATGTGTGTACCGATCGGTTATAGGAATGCTTGAGTAGGCTAAATACTCATCCAAAGTCCTTGGGTATTTCTGTTATACCCTTTGATCAACTATACCAAAGTCCTATTTACCACCTCTATTTGTCCATCCTGTCTATGGATGGAAAGTTGTGCTCCTATGTAGCATGGTATCCATCTTGTCCCACAAAGTTGTCCAAAACTTCCCCAATAACTTGAAATCCCTCTCGAAACAATAGAATTTGGCAAACAAAAATGCACCCATACATTAGCAAAGAAAAAAATCAAGTGCTTTTCTGTCTTTTTACATGCCATAAGAATACACATCTTACTAAATCTATCAAAAACAACATAGAGATAGTCATGGCCATGTTTAGACATAGGTAATCCTCCTAAAAATCCATAGAAATGTCCTCCCATGGACAAGTAGGTACTGGAAAAGGCATAAAAACCTTCCTTCCTAGTCTTAGGCTTGCTAATACAACAAAGTTTACATCCCCGTATAAATTTTGATACTTATTCTTGCATATTGGGCCAATACACATACCTTTGCAAGTGGGCTAGGGTCTTACCAACACCAAAATATCCCGCTACTTTTGAGGTATGTGCTTCCCTCATCAATAGAATTCACTCTTATTTTGGCATGCAAAGCTTCCCCCATTAGTAGAGCAGCCCATCTTTGAGATAAAAATCTTCAATCCCTGTCCTTTCAGCCCCTTGGGACTGCAACTGCTGAAATGTCACCCCAAAGTCTTTTCCTAGGCATATGCCTCTCTGTAAGCTTCCTTCGTGAAGGGCTTGATCTAAGAGATAGTGGCCAAACAAGAAAACTTCTCTTGTGTGGGTGGCCTAGACAACATGTCTTCCACCAAGTTTATACTACCCTTCTTGTATTTAATCACTAGATGGAACTGCTGAAGGAACCCCATCCATTTGTAGTGCCTTACCTACTGTAATTTAGACTATTCTTGCAAATACTGGAGAGGTTTGTGGTCAGTGTGCACAATAGTTTCTTTACCCAACAAATAATGCTTCCATTTTTCAATTGCTGAACTAGTGCATACATTTCCTTATTATATACTTTGAATATCCTTTAATTGTTGAAGTGAAAGTTTGAATGATAACATACGAGTTTACCTCTTTGAAGCAACACTTTGTGCCCATGGCATAATCACCGGCATTTGTCTCTACTTCAAAAGGCTACTGTGCAAATTAGGAAGAGAAAGTCTTGGAGCATGACTAATCTTGTATTTAAATAACTCAAAGGATTTGTCTTGTTCCTTACCGTAGTCAAAATTCTTACTTGTTTGTGGCCATTGTGCGTAGAGGTGCTATGATCACGAGAGAAGCCCATAATGAACTTCCACATGTCTTGTAATGCTCCCAAAAGACTCATAGTTTCGTGGCTCTTGTTGGTGTTGACCAATTAGTGATGGCTTCCACCTTCTGCAGATCCACTCGTAGCTATCCTCCTCCAACCACGTGCCCAATATAGACAAGTGACTGTTTGGAAAATTCACATTTCTTCATATTACAAAGCAATCTGTTTCTCCTTGAGAACTTGCAAGACTTGCTGCAAATGAGTTAGATGTTCTTCCCATGTGGCACTAAAAATCAAGATATCATCTAGATATAAAATGACACATGAATCTATGAAATCCCACAATACATCATTCATCAATCTCATAAATGTAGTGGGTGCATTGCATAACCCAAAAGGAAGTACTAACCATTCATACAAACCTTGTTTTGTCTTGAAGGAAGTCTTCCATATATCCTTCTCCTTCATTTTGAATTGGTGATAACCTGACTTGAGATCCAACTTCATGAAAAATTTGGCATGTTGAAGCTGGTCCAAGACATCATCTATGTGGAGAAGTGGATATCTATTCTTTATGGTGATCTTGTTCAAAGCATGGTAGTGGATGCACATTCTCCAAAAACCATCCTTCTTTGGCACCATCATTATAAGTGAACCACATGGTGAGGTGCTCAGATGAATCACCCCTTGGTATATTAGTTCCTGAAGTTGTTTCTTTACTTTAGTACTCTCAAGAAAGGATTTGCTATATAACCCGATGTTCGGTAGAGGGGATTATGGCAATAGATGAATCTCATGCTCTACTTCTTGTGTTGGTGGCAACCTGCTAGGAGCCTGAAATACTTCCTGAAAAGACTGAATAATACTATCCAAATCATGCTTTCCTTGGTTAGAAATATCTGCAACTTCTACCCCATCTTGTTTATCCTTTAATAAAAGTAAACAAAATTGATTATGATTTTCCTAAATAAGTCATTTTGCTTGGTTAGCACTTACCATAGTAACCCGTGTCTTACGTTGGTGTGCCCGGATGTTGTAGTTGATCCCATCCTTGACCCATCCGTATGGATTTTCCTCCTCAAAATATAACATCCCTAACATAAAATGACTCCCGAATACAACCTCAAAAGCATCAAGTGGAATAACGTTAGCTTCAAAAACATCAATATATTGGGAATTATCCCTAAATTGACCTAACATCTTCTTGTTACCGAATTTCAACACCCTTCTTCACCCAACCCAAAGGATAAGGGTTTGGATGCTCGTAAGTCTCAAGACTAATATTCTTTACAACTTCTTCGAGAAATCAAGTTAGATTGAGAACCAATATCAACCAAAGCATTTACCCTAGTTCGCTTGATCTAGAATAGTCTACTCATCTCCTCTTCCTAGCTGTCCATGTTGGTGGCCATGCCTCCAAGCCTCTCATCTACATCAGAGTCATCTTTGATTTCCACCTCCCCTTCTATTTTCACATCTTCCATGGACTTCTTTGATTCCTTGGTTCATTTCTTCGATGTAACTCGGATGCAACTTCCAACATGTAGCATCAGTATGACCATTGATATCATAGTTCTTGCAAAAATTCTTGGGATCTTTACAAGTATTCAAAGTAGTGGCAACTTTTTTACCTTTCCCTTCCAATTACTATTAATGCAAAATCACAGCACCCCTGGATGCAGATCAGGCTTCTAGGTTGATCACTCAGGCATCCAGTGTGATTGCACAACATGGAAACCTCTCTCCAAGCGTGGGACTTGTGAAACTGAGAGAGGAATCTCCAGAGAAGGCTGGTTCCTACTCCTAAACTACCTGCCACAAGCTATTCCAGTGTAGGAAAGCTAATCTAATCCTAATCTAACCATGCCAAGGAGAGAGAGAGAGAGAGAGAGAGAGAGAGAGAGAGAGAGAGAGAGAGAGAGAGAGAAAGGAAAAGAACAAAAGCCTACACTAAAATGGTGATACACCAGAGAAGGAGAATGTTGGACATCTATCAAAACTGCCATGGGACAAAGAGAGGTGAGCAATGGGAAGGATGGACAGATGCATCACAGGCCCAAGGATAGATTTCACACAGAAAATGTCCCAAAACTCCATGAACACAGCTCCAAACCTGCAATGAACATTCAAACATGCACAAATACCTGCAATGAAGAGAGGCAAGAAGAGAACAAGCAAAAACGAGCAAGGATGGACAGATGCATCACAAAACACGTTTTGTTGCTCCAGAAGTTTGCACAGAACATCATTTCAATAGTAAAAGGCAAAAATGCCATTACAGAGCAGGGAGGAGGTTCGAGCTCCATTTTCAACCCTAGAGAAGAAAAGAAGGGAGGGCAGAGCAGAAAAGATGAACAACTTGTTATAAAATGAGCCAAATCTGGCTTTTTACATTGCATGGGTCAAGCCCAGGGGACAGAAACATGGGAAAACGTGTAAGCCTATTCCTCATTGACTGCAGATGCATTAAAACGGCATGGGATACCTTACCAACCCATACCCTGCCATCTCTGACTAATTTGGAGGAGAATGCGACCCATTCTGCATTAATTTGGTCGCTGAAATGTCACTTCTGGCCGTGCTGAAGAAGAATGCGACCCATGTGCATTAAACTGGTTGTTGAAACGTCGCTTCTGGCCATGATCACGCGTCAGAGCCATTTCTCAATTTTCTCTCTCTAGACTGCACCAAAATTCGAGATTGATCCTAGAATCATGTAGAGAATTTCATAAGCTTTCCGTTGATATAAAGAACGTGCAAATCCGAGTTCTGGATCGAAAGATATGATGATCTGAAGATTTAGGGCACGGAACAGACCAAAACGGATTTTGAAATCTTTCCCGCGCTCTGCCACCTGGATGACACGTGTCAAGCGCTGATTGGTCGAGCAGTTCTCTCTCCTTCACCTTTCGGTGGGCTTTCTTTTGAAATTTCCTTGTGGGCCCCTTAAACTTGGACACGTGTCCTCTTCTGATTGGCTCGGGCTGACCCTTCAAAACTCGCCCTTTGACTTTTGGACTCTTTCCCCTGCGACACGTGTCGTGATCTGGTTGGTTCTCGGCCCTTTCGGCTCCTTCGCGCCCTTCGCATCTTTATGTCCCTGGATGTCCCAAACTGCTTGGGCCAAAAACTTCCGATCCACCCGAAATGGGCTTCCTCGTCCCTCATTTGGCCGATGACACGTGGCATTGTTTGATTGGCTTTCGGCTCCTTCGGCGATCCGCGTCCCGCACGTCCCTTCATCCCGGATGTCCCAAAGACGAACTTTTTCTGCTTTCGCGAACGTTCAGCCGGTTCGCGTCATCACGGCCCAAATGTCCCAATTGCTTCCAAACTGTTTGTTCTCATTTCGGCCGATCCGGGTGGTTCGACTTTGCGTACTCTTATCCCAAACCTGTCCCGCTCAAAGTAGTTAGTCATTTTTTCTTCTGTTTCAGCCCGGATCGGCTTCTCGCGCCCGCCGCGTACTTCTGTCCCAGATGTCCCTTTGCTTCACGGGCCGCCTAGAGGCTTTTCGGCTGATCCGCGCCTAGATGTCCCAAATGTCCCGACTGCCCCTAGGACTAGGACTTAGTCATTTTTTATGATTTTTCCTGGATCAATCTACATGCTTGGAACTGCAAAACTCTGATGCATGTTATCGAAATTTACCCTGGGGTGAAATTTTGACAACAGTTTGGTGACTCAGTGGGGTCATCTGCCTGCTAGATGAATGATCAGTAGCCTGAAGCAATCCATTGGGCATGGAGTCATAAGCAAGCCTGAAAACTGATCTGAACTTTGAAAACTTCCCTCGAGCCACTTGAAACCCACCGGACATGGAGTTGTTCTTACCAAAATGCCCAAACGAATCTGCACAAGAGAAAAACCAGCACAACAAAAACTATGTATGTAACTAAAAATCATACATGCTCCAAAATGAAACATGCAGAGTGTGCACAAACACTTCTTCCGCTAAAAGAAAATCTACCTACTCTACTCTAATCGAGCAAAGGCAAGCTAAACAAACCTCGTAATTGGTTGTGAGAAATAGCTTCCCTTTCTCAAAAGTGGCGGCCATGCAATTGATTTGGAGCTGATCATGGCTGTTAGGATGAGTGGAAAATCAACAAGAAGCTGTTATTCCACCCAAATCATCAAGGTATCACCTGAAGGAAAATTCAATACCTCTTTTAGTTGCTCGCATTTGGATTAAAGAGGCATGACAGCTGGTCCTTGGTACTTCAGAGCTCAACCTCATGCTCAAAAGCAAGCATGATTGGTTGTGACTTCTCCTTTGGCTCCAATGAAGCCAAATACCGATTGGGCAAGGTCCGATCCGTTGAGTATGCCCATTTCCCTCGATTTTCAACTCCAAGAATGGAGTCTTCTTGCGGACCTTCTTGAATGGATGATGTGGAAGAAATGGCGAAATTCCTCTCGCCCTTTCTCTTCCTCCAATGAAGGACATGAAAGATTAAAATCTTCCAATCTTGGTTCCAAAGAGCTTCTATAAGATGCAGGTTGCTGCAAATGAATGTTCTCCTTCATGACAACAGACTCTTGTGTTTGGAATGTGGATGATGAAAGAGAGAATGGTGGAAACTCAACCGGCTCTTCTCCATCAAAACATCCTCCAAATCGGCTGATGATAAACCGCCTCATGGCTGTCCCCGCTACAAATGCTCAACTTCCTCCATGGTGTCCTCTTGATTTGTAACTTGACCACCATGGTTTCTTTCTCCTTCAACATTGAGTTTGAGAGGTCAAACTCCTTTTCAAAGACTTCTTTGGAACTTGAGAGAGGTGAAGTAGAAAGAAGAATCGAAGGTTCTCCGTAGCCTCGCTTTGTGCTCAAAGCTCTTGGATCTGCACTTTTCTCCCCCACAGCTGGAATGTGCTCCTCTTCTTTTGGATTTGGAGCAGCTTCTCCTTCCTCCAATGTTTGAAGACAATCTTGCTCTCGATTGAACTCTTCCTCCAGCATGAAGTTTGTCAAGTCAAACTCTTCTATCTGCTGCTCTAGAGGACAAGTTGGGACTGCAAGATCTTCTTCTTCTGCTGCAACAAAATCAGTCCTAACCACCATTTGTTCAACCTTAGCCTCTTCTGTAGGCTTAACCATCAAGGGGATCTTTGTTATCCCAAATTTGGCAGCCAAACTTACTAAGCTCTTAATCATTTCTTCTTTTCTTGGCTCTTCCTCTTGCTGTCCTTGATGACTGAATTTTGCAATTTCTTCTTCCCCACATGGAATTGGGAATGCAAGAGGAGGGATGGGTTGTAACTCAACTGATTTGACATTTTTTTGTGGTGGTGGAGGAGGTGAAACCTCTTGTTTCTTTGGAGTGGGAGGTATTTCATTTAGCTCTTGTGGAGGGGATGACTGTTTAGAAGGAAAAAGGAAAGAAGAATTGAGGTGTGGTGGAAGACTGAGAGGTGGAGACATGGGATCAACATTTGGGACAGCAGATGGAGAGTTTAAAATTTGCAAGTCCAAATGAGATGATGCTGCTTGAGTAATGGGAAGAGAAAAAGCTGGATGATGGTGTATAACTTACCCATCGACAAGGTTGTTCAACACCGAATGTATAGGCCTCTATTTCTGTTGTCCATTGTGCAAGTTGGGGCAGCATCTTTATCATGAAATCCAGCTTCTCTTGAGGGCTGAAGTGTCTTGGAAAAGGGCCTCCCCATGGACAAGGAGTCCCGCAACCACCTCGAAAGCTCTCATCCGAGCCGTTGCTTTGGATCGCACCATCTTTGCCTCCATCTTTTGGATTTTCCAATGACCAACATCTGGATCTCGATTGTCTTCATTATATGCATACTCTTGCTCTTGGAAAGCTCCATAGCCAAACTGACTTTGGCACTGCTGCTCATATGGGTATGCATACTGATCTTGAATCTGCTCAAAATGCTGATTTGGAGGATTTGTAAAACATGTTGGAGGTATGATATACTGCTGTTGTTGATGTGAATTCCATGATGGAAATGAAGTCATGATTGCACAACTTCATAGAATGAAAGAAGATGGAAGAGATGGAAGGAAGAATGGATGGAAAATGAATGAAAATGAATGGAAAGGAAGGTCTGCAACTTCAGAGATGGGTTGTTGACCAGATGGAGTCACCAGATGTGTTTGCAAGTGCCTCCAAAGGCTGAAATCTTCACAGGAACACATCAACCTGCAAAAGATGAAGTGGAAGACCTCTAAGGTCCCACCCGCGTGCCAAAAGCTCGTTAATGTAAAATCACAAAGACCCTCGGATGCAGATCAGGCTTCTAGGTTGATCACCAGCATCCAAAGTGTGATTGCACAACATGGAAACCCTCTCCAAGAGTGGGACTTGTGAAACCGAGAGAGGAATCTCCAGAGAAGGCTGGTTCCTGCTCCTAAACTACCTTCCACAAGCTATTCCAATGCAGGAAAGCTAATCTAATCCTAATCTAACCATGCCAAGGAGACGAGAGAGAGAGAGAGAGAGAAAGGAAAAGAACAAAAGCCTACACTAAAATGGTGATACACCAGAGAAGGAGAATGTTGGACATCTATCAAAAGCGCCATGGGACAAAGAGAGGTGAGAAATGGGAAGGATGGACAAATGCATCACAGCCCAAGGATAGATTTCACACGTAAAATGTCCCAAAACTCCATGAACACAGCTCCAAACCTGCAATGAACATTCAAACATGCACAAATACCTGAAATGAAGAGAGGCAAGAAGAGAACAAGCAAAAACGAGCAAGGATGGATAGATGCATCACAAAACATGTTTTGTTGCTCCGTAAGTTTGCATGTGAACATCATTTCAATAGTAAAATGCAAAAACGCCATTACAGAAAGGGAGGAGGTTCGAGCTCCGTTTTCAACCCTAGAGAAGAAAAGAAGGGAGGGCAGAAGAGCAGAAAAGATGAACAACTTGTTATAAAATGAGCCAAATCGCTTTTTACATTGCATGGGTCAAGCCAGGGACGAAACATGGGAAAACGTGTAAGCCTATTCCTCATCGATGATTGCAGATGCATTAAAACGACATGTGATACCTTACCAACCCATACCCCGCCATCTCTAACTGATTTGGAGGAGAATGCGACCCATTCTGCATTAATTTGGTCATCGAAATGTCACTTTCGCCGTCGTCAAGAAGAATCTGACCCATGTGCATTAAACTGGTTGTTGAAACGTCACTTCTCGCCATGATTACATGTCGAGCCGTTTCTCAATTTTCTCTCTCCGGACTACATCAAAATTCGAGATTGATCCAGAATCATGTATATAATTTCATAAGCTTTCCGTTGATATAAAGAACATGCAAATCCGAAGTTCTGGATCGAAAGATATGACGATCTGAAGATTTAGGGCAAGGAACAAACCAAAACGGATTTTGAAATCTTTCCCGCGCTCTGCCACCTGGATGACACGTGTCAAGTGCTGATTGGTCGAGTAGTTCTCTCTCCTTCACCTTTCGGCGGGCTTTCTTTTGAAATTTCCTTGTGGGCCCCTTAAACTTGGACACGTGTCCTCTTCTGATTGGCTCGGGCTGACCCTTCAAAACTCACCCTTTGACTTTTGGACTCTTTCCCCTGCGACACGTGTCGTGATCTGGTTGGTTCTCGGCCCTTTCGGCTCCTTCGCGCCCTTCACGTCTTTATGTCCCGGATGTCCCAAACTGCTTGGGCCAAAAACTTCCGATCCGCCCGAAATGGGCTTCCTCGTCCCTCATTTGGCCGATGACACGTGGCGTTGTTTGATTGGCTTTCGGCTCCTTCGGCGATCCGCGTCCCATGCGTCCCTTCATCCCAGATGTCCCAAAGATTTAACTTTCTCTATTTCAGAAAACCGCCGGGTTCACGTCATCACGGCCCAAATGTCCCAATTGCTTCAGGACTGTTTGTTCTCATTTCGGCCAATCCGGCCGGTTCGCGTTCAACGCGTACTCTTGTCCCAAACTGCCCGATTTTGTCCCTTTCATTTGTTAGTCGTTTTTTTCTTCTTGTTTCGGCCGGATCGGCTTCTCCCGCCGCGCACTTCCCTGCCCCAGATGTCCCTTTGCTTCATGGGCCACTGGAGGATTTTCGGCCGATCTGCGCTTAGATGTCCCAAATGTCCCGATCGCCCTAGGACTAGGACTTAGTCATTTTTATGATTTTTCTGGCTCAATCTACATGCTTGGAACTACAAAACTCGATGCATGTTATCGAAATTTACCACAGGGGTGAAATTTTGACAACAATTACCCTTGTTACTTGTTTGACCAAACTCTTTCTTCGCTAATTTGTTGACTTCTTTACCCTTGGCTCTGCTTCTCCTTGCTTCTTTTCATCATCTATGTAGTACGCATGTACGCATGCTTCATTGATATCTTTGGGATTTGTGGAGATGACTTTTCTTCAAAGGTGAGTGTGAAGTCCTCCCAAGTACTTGGTTAGAATATCCTCATCCTCCAAGTCCATGTTAAGAAACATGGCTTGCCTCTGAAACTCCATAGTATAGTCCTACACACTTTGACCACTGCCTTGTCTAAAATACTACCATTTAATCATTTGGTCAATCTTATGGCCAATAGGATAGAAGTTAGCTCTAAGTAATTCTTTAAATTCTTGCCAAGATTTCATAATAGGACGCTTCTTCTTTTCACAAGTGGCTAGATGGGTTTCCCACCAAACCAGAGCATGTCCCTCCATCTTGAGACGTGAAAAGGTGATCCTCTATGCCTTAGTGACATTATGGATGCTAAAGTAGACTTCTAACTATTTTAACCATTTATCAAGTAACTCTACATCTACTTGTCCTTCAAAGATTTTAATCTCAACTTTTGTTTCAAATTTAAAAGGAGTATGATCAGATTTTACCTTTTCTCTTGTGTTAGAAGTATCTTCTTCATGCTCTTCCCCATAACTTTCCTCCTGGTGGCTCCTTCTTATGCCAAAATTTTCAGCTAAGCCCTAAACCATTGAGTCCATGGAGTCTTGTTTGACAGAAGTTGTCTTCTGTAAATCAGCAAGCTCTTCTTTCCTTCTAAACATCCTATCCATCATGGTCTCCAACATCTCGATTCTACGAACCAAGTTCTCTTCCTCCATTTGTCCCCAAATTCTATGTTTCCACTTCTTTGTAGAAATTTCGGACTCGCAAGGTAAATCCTCTTCGCCTTTAGATCTCGTCACTGTCATAAAAATCCAAGAACGAATACCATAGTCTTGGATAATTGTTAGCTCTGATACCAAAATGATCTATAAACTCTTCAACTTTGGAATTATCCACAAAATCACAATTAATCATTGTTGTTCTACTTTCTATTAGAAAATAATAGAGATAACTAGTGAATGAATTATACTTGTGCTTAGAATCAACAATTTATAGAAAGGGAAAGAATATAGACTCATACACCAAAAATTTTTATTCTGGAAAACCTCCGTAAGAGGAAAACAAGTTGGGAAGGGAAATTGCTCTTTCTTCCCATTTTTATTGGCCGATTCAATAATAAGTACATAAATTACAATAAGTATGAAAGAGAAGTAGATAATATCTCACACTTCCTCCCAGTTACTTGTTTGCTCTGACTCAATTACTCCTTGCTTCTAAAAATCACAATTCCAACACTAAGAGTTTCTTACTCACTTGCTTCATGCTTCGATGCCTTTTTTCTCTTCTATAACATGCATTTATAGCCTTTCTCATGTTCTCTCGAGTACTGGAGAATGGGAAAGGTCATGAAGAAGAAGAGACATGGACACCCTTTGGAATTATGGGACTATTCACATCATATTTTATTTTTTGTCTGCAAGATCCAGGACAACCGCCTAATGTAGACCGACGCTCCTAGGACCACCGCCCGGTGGGGCGGCGGTTCTATAATCGCCACCCCGCACAGGTGACACCTGTCACTAAACAAATAGAACCTCCATGTATCATTTTTTTTCTTCTTCGTGTTGGATGATTTGATAAAGTAGAGTCATTTTGGATCCCTATGGATCACTTGGGATATTCACTTTTGATTTCTACCTCCAACTCATTCCAATCACCAAGTTTTTTATTTGTTTTGTTAGGGATATCTCGTGAGTACTCCTTCCATTTTATCCATATTTATGTTCTCACCTTTGTTATGAAACACCCAAAGGATGTTTTCTAAACTTGAGATCATCCCATTTATCACATCCATGCATCACGTTGTCATCTTCCCAATATCCTTTATTCTATCTTTATGAGGGTCCCAAGCTACAACAAGTGCATCACGCTTTTTGCTAATAGTGTCGACCTCTCCTTATGCCTAAGTGTGTCATCATTCTTCTGAGTAATGACTGCATTCTACTCTACCAAATTCCTTGTTTTGATTATCACCCTAGGATCTGCACACATATTCAACACCAAATCTACCTTTTTCACCTCTTCCTTTAAGGTCTCTAGAAATGACTCATAACTTGTTATCTTGCACGCAATTATTGCTTTAGTTATTTTTGCCTATGCAGCAACATCCTTCTATTTTGGTATCCTACATGTATCTTCATCCATCACCATTTGCACTAACATGCACAAGTAATGCATGAGATGGGAACCTTTTAGCTATTTTTTCTTCCAAATGTGGCATGACCTTAAAAATTTCATCACCTATATGCTTTTCCATAGCAAGTACCACACATGCCTTCACCTCTGCCATATCCCTTTCTTCTATCACACACTTAATCTATAATTCTTTGTCCTTTCTATCTTCCAATAAAGCTTGAATAGTTTCGCCTTATTGACATTTTTACGTGCAACCTCTACAAATACATTTGTCAATGCATTACTTACTTGATCATCGGTGCATCCGAGCAAGGTTTGAATGTTACATGGTGGGAATGTGGTTCTTTCTTTATCTACCAAGGGACACATGAATCTTCACACACATAAAAATTAGGCTCATCCATGTGAGTTTGCATACTCCATGACAATGCATTTACAGGTGCATGTGGTTTCCATCTCAGGATCCATCAACTCCCATCCATAAAGATCCTTTGGTTTCAAGGTACGTTGGAATGTAGCGTGAATGATATTTGTAGGATCATTGATATAACCAATTTTAGGAGTTTCTTACGTTTCTCCATCCTTTTCCTTCCTTGAGTGCTTCCCCTTTGGAACATGCACTCCCACATCAAGAAATGGTCCTTCACTAGTATTTGTATTATCGACACTACCACCTACTTTCCATTCTTCCAACCCTCTCGCATCATGTTGAAATTATTCATCATGAGGTTCCTTTACATCCTCAGTGTTATCGGGAGTTTTTACATGCTTTCTTTAGATTTTTCACCCTCACTATCCTTAGCAAAGATGTACTTGCACCTTCTTTTCTTCTCTGGTTTTTCCTTCACAAGAGAGTTTCTAGGTGACCTTCTTTTTGGTTGTGATGGCTCCATGCTCTCAGTCATTGTTTTCCTCATTAATCTCTTATATTGTTGATCCTCAACACCCTCTTTTGAACCTATCTCTATAACACATGTTCCTACCCCTTATTATTCCTTTCCTTCTTATTTCCCTGGAGGATTTAGCTCATGCATCTACAGTTAGTTGCCTTCTTTTGCCATGTTCCAGCCACCACCTGTCTTCTTTTAATTCCTCCTCCTCTTCTTCTTCTTTATCATCAAGGGGAAAAGTAGACGCCTCATTTTGTAACTTGCCCATGTATGTTTCCCCTTGGGAAATTCAAGGAGATTTTATTCATTCTTAATGTATTTTCCATTTTCCAACTTGGGCTTAAGGTAGATGTATATCTTAGCTACTCTAGCCTTCCTAATTTCCAAGCTTATAGATTTGATATTAATATCATCTGAAATCAACTTCTCAATTTAAGCAGACTTACTTGGGTAGACATATGTATTTCTAAGTGTATGATAGTCATAATCCACTTTATTTGCATTAAAGATCAACCTGAGCATGTTATAAAAGCTATGTAAAAATGTCTGGAAGTACCGTGTTGTGAAGGCATATGGGAGCTTACACCAAGGGATCCACTTTCCATCCTTCATGCCAAAAACCCTATGCAAAAAAGTTGGTAAACAAAAATTGATCCTATTTATCCAATATCGAAGGAAGATCCTTGGGTATTCTCCATTCATATTCAAACATAGCACATAGGTGCTCCTACTAAAGTTCCCTCCTCTACTTTTAGGGTCCACACATGGATCCATCACATGTATACTTTACAAATATTTCTTCAAGGGATATCTTCTCTTCATGGTATTGTAAAATATTATATTTTGGCCCATGAGGCACTCCAAGCTCTATAAACACAATAGACAAAAAGATAGCACCAAAAATTATCTTGTCCCCTTAGTATGCCTCTGCAATGGTATTATCAGAAATGAACTTAAACAAGTTGTAGACGACTCCTTCTATCATCTTCTTCGTAACATGCAACCACATTTTGTTTACTTGTCACCAATGCTCTTGATTTTTCAACTTGGTGAGGAGGTGCATTTCTTCTTGAATAATAAGGTATTTCTACAACTTGTAAATATCCATTTCACGCCCTCCCTTTGCATAAGATAATACTTTTTGGTTGCTTCTACTACCTCCTTATTAGTAAGATCACTACGATCTCGGTGCCCAAGATTCTTAACTCGATCAATCTCCCAATCACGGGCTATATAAGTCCCATTCTCTACCTAAAAAAGTAAAATAAGTCCTCATGGACTTGACTCATCAGCCACTGGTAAATCTTCTCTGGATTCCCTAAATATGGGAGCTCATAGAGCTGTAAAAATCCCACAATCAACAACTTCTCCCTTGCATCATCATATACTCTCATGCCATTTTCTGCTCACGAGTTGTCTTTACCACCAACAACTATTCCAATTCATCCTTATTATCCTTTTTTCTATGATTATAGTCACTCACCTTACTATGCCTAATGTACGAATTCCAATCACGACCCATGAACACACCTTCTAGGTAATGTATCTCCAAAAATTGACTTTTGGAGGTATCTTCCACCTCCACATCTACTTCCTTTTGCTTCCTTCCCTTTGTAGTCACTCTAGGTGCTCGCTTTGGTGTCATAGTTACTATAAAAGAGTGTTCTTACAATAAAATCAAGCTCTGCAACTTAAACTGTGTGCCCTAGCTTAAAACTCACGTGCCCTAGCTTAAGATTTGAACCCTAGCTTACCGACTTGCTTCCCCATACACCTTTACTTCACTCAAAAAATCTCTCTAATGGAGTGCTAAACAATCCCTTGCACAAATCCATTTGGTTCAATATCTCACGTAGTTCTCTTTGCACTTTCTCATGCAAATTGCTCAATAACTCACTCTTAAGCTCTCTCAAGTGGATTTTATAGCCTTATGCATCCCGTAATATGTGGTTAAATACCTCATCTATAAGCTCAATACCTAAACAACTCACTAGCCGAGTTGGTTGGGTCATTCCGTATTTGTGGGGAGGTTATAGGTTCAAATCCTACCCCTGCCACTTACGCCTTGTCGGTTTTAACCGACCGCCAACGCCCGCCACGTGTCCAATCTTCAACCCATCCACTTCAATCCCTTCACTATTCCTTGACCACTTATCCCCATGTCCATCGTCCATGTGCCAATCCTCCTTACCACATTACCCTCTTCCTCAATGTTGGATCATTTAGCCATGTCCATGTGGCTTTATTTGAGCCCCAAGGTATTCTTTGAGTCATGGGTCATTATTGTTTGTAGAAGGATTATCCCACATGTTATGGAGTAGGTATAAAATAAGCATTTTAAAGGATTTCCACCACTTACTTGTACACGTGACTTGGGCCACGTTGAATGTGATTTTTTGGCCTTAGAAAATGGAACAACTCACCCATAGCTCGATGAATAGCTCACCCCGCAATACTCAAACTGAAACGTGCAATGAAAATTGTTTATAGATCAATCTATATATCAATGAAAAACTTGGTTATATAGCTCACCCGAGTTAATTAATAGGGAAAAGTGGTGGCATGCCACGTGGTGGCTCGAGGACTACCGAGTGGTAATTTTATTTTTTCGATTGTATAAAAAAATGAAGATGTCATCGAATGATGAAGATTGGAGGTATAAACCCAAAAAAATCACCCTCACACAATCATATTTGCCACTAGTTTATGACTCACTAGTTTACCAAGTCTTGTCTAAGGTTGATTTGTAACTTTGACCAACCACCGTTTGCACATACGAACTCTGTTTGTAGCATTCAAATAGGTGACGAAAAGCTCTTAGAGAAAATTTTATGCTATAAAAATCCTATAAGATTTAGAGAACATTGTGTCCTCCATATTTGAATTATGGATCAAACCTCCCCAATGGGAAAGGATTTTTGTCCCAAAAAGCTTGTGAATCCATAATCATGTTGTTGAGAAGATATCTATGCAATATACTGCCAACTCCACAATCAAACAACCGATGGCTCAATTTCTGGGATCTATGGAATTTAGGCTCACTACCACATACTTGAGCTACTTTGATATATTCAGAAGACATCCACACTTCCACTATATAGTTCTAAGTCTCTTCCAAACCTTAATGCTTCCACTTTATGGTGCTAACTCTCCTTTCTTTGTCTTAGTTGCCACATCTTCCCTCTTGGTTCTTACACTTCAACAATCCTGACGCTTGTACTACCAAATTTTCCTATTAAGGTCTTACTCTTCAACAACACGGGATAAATATATTGCTACATCTACCCTTTGGAGGTCCTACACTTCAACAATACTTTAACATCACCACATATTTCCTCTAGAGTCTTACACTTCGGAATATGCCATGTTCATGATGATCACTTACCATTTTGATGCATGGTCACAATGCCTCTACAAAGAACAATGATCTGAGATAATATCTTGCGAGATCCTTTTGTTGACAAAAAATATCAAGTACCATTTTGTTGTATGGCCATGATGGCCTCTTAACAAAATGAAGGTCCGACCTGATGTCAAATTCCAATGGTGATTAGCTACCATCCTATTGTATGATCACAATACCGCCACACAGAATGAAGATCCAAACTAATACCTACAAGCTCAATTGTCTACAAAAATGGATGACAAATCTCCAAGCTTATAAATATGAGTTAAATCATGTTGCAAGCTATAATAGGTAATCAAAAGCTAATTATATGATATAAATGGAGTATTAATCAAATTTTTCCAAATAAGAAAATATATTGAGTATGGAAAACCTATCCCAGCTATTCTCACTAAATCTGAACTCTAAAAGTGTTTGTCTCCTCCCTGCTGGAAAAATAACTCAATAAGGACAAAATATACTACATCTCTGGCATTAGAAAAATCACCAAAATAATTTACCTCTAGGGGTCTTACAAATGCAAGTATAATAGATTACAAACATTTCCCAAAATTGGGTTTTTACTAATGTGCTCTAACTGGTTAGATGTATACAAACATTTCACATAAGGGGTCTTATTAATACATTATACCTAGCACAATAGTTTGTTCATTTTATAATAAGATCATTAAATAATGCTCAAAAGCCTATACAATAGCTGAATAAAATATGTCAACTTTTACTACACCTTAGATTTCTTACCAACTATAATATCCTTAGTGTTGACCTAGGCTACCTCAATACATGCCTGTGGATCATCAAACGATCTCTCATCTGCATATGAGATATAATAGAATAATCCAAATATAAATGTGAGAAAAATATTGAGGATGGTAAACTTTTCCTCATCCTATCCCACCAATATGGACTCCACAAGTACAAGTCGATGCCATCACTATCAACTCATGCATTGATCAACCTACTCGAGAGAATAGAAGGTTTGCCGACAAGAATAACTAGCTCGATACCAAATTGATAAAAAAATTAGCTAAATTTTTAAACCTAATTTTGACCCTTATAGGCTTTAAATTCTTTTCCGAATTTACCCCATTAAAATAAACTTTAAGAAATGTAATAATTAAAACACACTACACACAAATTGATAACGGAGTTCGACATAATGCCTACATCTTCAAAGCTCATTAATAAAATTGATATATTATCTACTTCAATGACTACAACAATATTACAATCTAAGCATGAAAATAGTGATTACAAATGGAACAAGAACACGAGCACCAAGTAGCTACCTCGGCTTATAAGAAGATTCGATCCAGTATTCTCCTTTAGGCACAAATTCCTATGGTATATCGATTGGTCTTCCAGATGGCACCCCACGTCGATTCTCTAGACTGCAATATGAAGTGTGGCTCAAATGGCCTATTGGGTAGTTTGAATAACTCCCAATAACAATAATGCACCTATTAAAAATAATAGGTCTTATCATCTTACCGATAATAATAATTGGTCCTTAATGAAGATGATGAAAATGCCTATACGATATAGGTCTTAGTATCTCTCCATAATTCCTATAATAAAATAGGTCTTCCATCTCTATAACACCTCTATGAACACCTTCAAACTTCAGGTCATCCTCCTTAGCTCAAACGTGGAGCACTTCTTCTCGGAGAGAACGTAGAGCTTCTTCTTCATAATAATGCCTATTAAATAATATAATAGGAATTAAAAATAATAATGCCTATAGTAATAGGACTTACATATTTACATGCCTATATAGGCCTTAGCTCCAAAATATGCCTATATTGAAATATAGGTCTTATTCCTCCAAAATGTGGGTCTTCACATTTTACTATAGCCACATTATATCATCACCTCCTAAAGCCTTCAAACTCTCCTATTGGCTCTATGCCTCCTCGGCCTACTCCAGAGAACGCCTTCATAGCTCAGGAGGATATTGTTACATAAATCTTGAATGAGCTTGTTGAATGCCTTCGAAAGAAGGATGTGTTCAATGGAGGGTGAGTGGATTTTATAGCCTTATGTGGCCCAAAATATGTTGTTAAATACCACATCCGCATATAATACCCAACCAACTTGTTTTCCGAGTTGGTTGGGTCGATCCACATTCGTGGGGGAGGTTACGGGTTCATATCACACCCTCATTGCTTTTGCTTTGTTATTTTTTATTGATCACCATCGAATCTTCCACGTTCCACTCTTCGACCCATCCACATCAATCCCTTTGTTGTGCCTTGACTACATATCCCCGCATTCGATGTCCACATGCCAATCCTCCTTTCCACACCACCCCTACCTCACTTTTAGACCATTTAACCACATTCATGTGGCTTCGATGAGCCCTAAGGTAGTCTCAAGTCATGGGGCATTATTTTTGTGGAAGGATTATCCCACATGTTCTTGAGTAGGGCTAAAATAAGCCTTTTTAAGGATTTCCACAAACTTAGTGTACACGCAGATTGGGTCACATTGAATGCGATTTTCCTAGCCTTATAAAATGGAACAACTCACCCATAGCTTGATGAATAGATTACCCCACAATGCTCGAAATCACCCATGTAATGAAACTTGGTCATAGCTCAATCTATAGATCAATGCACAACACGATTATATAGCTGCCCGAGTTGATTAATAGAAAAAGTTATGGCGAGGCCATGTGGTGGCTCGAGGACCACCACGTGGATTTTTTTTTTTTTTCGATCGTATACAAAGATGAAGATCGGAGGTATAAAACCAAAAATATCACATTCACACAATCATATTTTCCACTACTTTGTGACTCATCGATTGACCAAGTCTTGTCTAGGGTTGACTGCAACTTTGACTAGCCACTGTTTGCATGTATGGACTCTATTTTCCATGTTTAAATAGTCGAAGGAAATATCTTGGATTAAAATTTTGTGCTATAAAGATCTTGGAATATTTAAGGAATAGTATTTCCTCCATATTTTACCTCTAGATTAGGCCCCTAGATTGGTGCACTTACCCAAATGCAAGGAGTAAAATATTTTAGGGATTTTGATTTTGGTTTCTAGCACTATAACTAGATGAATGCATTTTTTCAATCACAAGGAAGACCGAGATAATCCTCCTACATTTTGAAGAGGTTCTAAGACAAGGGAAGTATGTTTCATACTTTAAATCAAGTATGACAGTGTTTAGAAGGCTCAAATGGCAGATGTGAAGCATAATGTGCTTATCTACTTCATGAATAAGCAATATTTTGACTCAAATATATAAAAATTCATCCAAAATAAGACTTAGATGACTAAGTATAAACTTCAGGATTGTTAATAAGTGTTTGATCCCTCTCAAAGACATGGATTCAAGGTAAGAAACAAACTACAAGAGTATGGTGCTACAAACTTAGGGGGAATTTTAAGGCAATTTTGTATGCTTGATGTGATGATATGATTGTTAGAAGTTGGTCTAAAATGCACTAAAGGAGTGATTCAGGGACAAGTGTCCTTAAAGGGTGAAAATGATGGTTTTGCAAGAAAAATGGTGATTTGGGCTTGATCTACACCTAGAAGAGAGATGTTGAACAAAGATGAAGGAAAAAATGGAGTGTATACATTCGGGAGGGCTAGTTTTAAGCTCTTATTAGGTCGAGTGGATCTCTATATGCTCTTTGTTGGAGTAAGAGAAGGGAGATTTTAGTCTCATGGGGAGAAAACAAGTCAAGCAAGTTATAATTTTGTGTTATTACCATTCTATTAAATTATGTGTTTTCATTATCCATGCATTAGAATTATTGTATACTTTTTCATATATGTAAAGTGGGGAGAGAAGTTTCAGAAGCATGGTAAGATTCATGTAAGTGTGTTGGTCATGTTGGTCTCCATCAATTTTTCTAAATGATGGTTGTCATCAATGACAAAGGGGGAGATTTTTGGCCATTGTGCGGTTGTATTTTCATTTATGTTAACCAAATTTATGGAAAATGGTGTCATGATTTAGTATGATTCTCCATGATGTGATATTAAGGTATCAAGCATGTTGATTGTCAAGTTTGGTGAGTTTTCATGGTGTCTTAGAGCATGTTTTATTATGTATAGTCATGGTATGAGTCTTATTGAGGTGATTGATTGATTTCATGATGTCAAAAATGTTTTTATGATGTGTCATGGGTGTATATGGGCCTGTATTGAGTCAATAAGGTTAGTTCATGAGTTGTCAACATTGAGTTAAGTCATTCCAGGGCTTGTTTCTAGCACGAGAGCATACAAAATGAGGTAGATATGTGAGATTTAGACCAAATATTTATTATTGGAGCATGTTTTCAACATGATGGTAGTGTAATTGAGATGTATGATGAGTTTCATATCATAATTTAGTGGTTTGATGCTTCTATGAGGTCCTTGGGAAGCCACGGTGAGAAATCGGTAGTTTAAAGACAGAAAATGAGATTTTCTAGAGAGTTTTAGAGATATCCGAGTTATATGGTGAGAATATATAGTTATATAAGGTTTTCATGGTACTTCATGCCAAATTTTATGTCATTCTAAAGAATATTTTTGAAGATATGCAAGTTTTGGAAAAATTGGGTAAGTGACAGTGTGTTTTTAAGACAAAGTTGGACCTTCTAATGCTCATTGTGAACTGTATGATTTACATCGGGACATGATATATTTGGGTTATATTTTAAGGTCAGTTATTAATATTTCACAAAAAAATTAGGTGGTTTTATCGTCACATTTTTATGAAGGATTGTTAACAAGGAAAAGTGGTTTGAAACCCTAGCTAAACCCTAGCTAGGAACATCTTTCAGAAGAGTGAGTATAGTGAGCCTGTTTTGATTTCTAGTGAAAATTTTATGATTAGATGCTTTTGTATTCATGTGTAAATTATAAAGCTTAATAAATGAAACTAGAACACATAAGAAGTTTCAATGCTTAGCTAACCTAATAAGAATCATCAAGATAAGAGCTTAAAGATAGCTACTTCTTTAACAATGCATATAACTTTGAACAAACATCAAACTAACATGTTTCAGTTAATCTCTACTCTTTGAATGCTAATAAAACATGACACTATGAATATCCTAGCAATCAAATTTGATTGTTTGATATGGTTGTCAAGATTTCATGAATGGAGTCTCACCATTAATGGATACAAGGCCATATGGTTCTCTCCATATTACTCATGACTTGGTTTAAAGGATGCAATGTTGATGATAATAGATCAATCAAATGAAGAAATTATCAAGATCCTACTTTCCTATAATTTATGCTAGAGGGAGGAAAGTGTTAGTAGAAATGATGAGGAGGAGGGTTCTATTTATAGGTTTCCAATTTTAAGAATGGAATGAATTGGTGCATGTGGGACAAAAGGTAATTCTAAAAATCACTTTTAGCAAGTCAAAGCAATATTTGACTAGGTTTAGAGGCTAATTAATATTTTATGATTAATTAGGGATCCCAAGTAGACTTAGGAATATTTCTAGGAGCATCGGGGAGATTTTGATTGATTTTGAATGCGCTTGAAGTGGGAGTTGGCTAATAAGAAGATTTATTGGTCAACCTGCAAGATAGAGACTCAATCAATGTATAGTTGTTAATTAAGATAATTTTGAGGGGAAAAGGAGCCTAATTGAAGAAGTGCCATTAATTTTCAGGGATTATAATAGTTAGTGCAATGTTAGCAATAAGATTTATTTGTTCAAATTATAGGTGTCTACATTTGTTCCTCTTTGGGGTGGCGAAAGCCACGCCACTTCAAAGATAGTAGAATAAAAGATTATTTCACCAAATTAGGACTTATTACAGTCCCATCACATAAAAATGTAGCCAATATTGGAATCCTATATTTTTATTTTCAGATTCAAAATGTCAAATATTGGAATTATACTCGCACTCCAAAATCACACATATTGGATTCATCCATTATATGGGCTAGCATCCGCTACACATTACCCCATTATTTATGCTATGTTATAAGGGCTAGGACGCCAACCATTATTTATGCTATGTTATAAGGGCTAGTAGTCATCAACCATTATTTATGCTATGTTATAAGGGCTAGTGTTGTTAGCCATTATTTATGCTATGTTATATGTTAATTAGTTTATGGCATTATTTATGACATGTTATGTATAGAACATGTTTATGATTTATATGAGATAGTGAACATATTCTCTTGTCCTTCAATGGTTGCAACAAAGGCCACAACATTGTGTTAAATTTGACACCCGTTTAGATGTCTTTTATCATTTTTCTATAGGCTAGTGACCACTAGGCTAATGACTTTCAAGAGATGTGAGACACTTCTAGGTTAATTTACTATGATGTTATTGAACCTCACTATAACTAGAGAATGATTGAAGATATTATGAAGAAACTAGCAGAGGGCATCGATCTAGACTATGAGAATATAATTAAATGTATGTATCTGCATATTTTGGTACATCTTAATTATATTTGTTGCATATTTTGGTATAACTTAATTTTAAAAATTATTTTATTATGGCATAATTATTGTTTGGGAACCATAATATAACTCATAGAATAGGTAAATATCCTTTCACGTCACAGTCCTCCAAGAATCATATATCTAAAACCTGCACTACTCACCATAGAGAGAAAATAAAATAATAATTGACTTTGATACTTGTTGCTTTCACATGATTTGATAAGAAGCATGTTAGAGCAAAGTGAGTTTGGTCTACATTGAAGCAATATTGAACTAAATGTGAGATAAAATCTTTATGTTAAGTGGAAATAAGTAAAAGACTCCATAGAAAGAAGGAAATATGCCTACTTTTAAGTCTTCCTTCAATTTTAAAAAAATTTTTGCCTTGGAGTGGACCATTCCACTCAGAGAGTAAGATTATTTTTTTGACATTAGGTAAAATAGGGTTGAGGGGACCCTACCCCATACATAAAGCTCCCAAATAGAGCAGATATTCAATACCAAACCATACAAAAATATAGTCTGACCCAAAAAGAATCAAAACTAACAACCAATATAGTAAACAAATGGAAATAAAAACACAAAACTAACAACACTAAACAAAAACCTAATAATAACCACTACTTTTTCATTTTCTCCAAGTTGTCCACCAGAGTGGCCCATTCCTTAGCCAATGATTCAATGTTAGTGCCCATAGTGGTTACATCAGCTTTAGATAGTTCCATTTTCCTCTTCTTTGATGTCCCCTGCTCTTCATATTTCATGTAGGCATTAGCCAAGTTGTCCGTGAGTTTGAAGGTGTTGTAACATGCACTTGGTAGTGAGAATACTCCACTTAGTGAAGTTTTGAAGCATAGCCTTAAGATGATCCACATCACTATTTAAATTCTTACACTTTTCTTGTAGAACCTCCATACTTGCCACCCTTTATGACTTGAGCCACATCCTCAACTTTCATCTTCATTGCATTCCAGTCGTTGAGGATAAACTGGATAGTGATTTTAGTAAGCCGAGTGTCACATTTCACATTTTCAAGGTCTGCAACCAATTTAGCAAGATCAACTCCCTCTTCCACACCACCTTTTCCAAGCACTTCCATTTGGGTCTTTTTCCTAGGTGTCAACTGAAACCTACCTCCTCTATTGACTTGGTTCCCCTTTTTCAGCCTTCTTAATAGCCACCACCTTCACATCATCTTGTTTTAGGTCTTGGAGGCCCTACACTACTTCAACTTCAACCACATTTTGATCATCCCCTTCACTCGACTCAGGGTATTCGCTAGACTCCTCATTCTCATAATTAGTTTCATCTTCCACAACATAATATTCAAGGGATTTTGATAGGACACTATCCCCATTAACCATTTTATCCATATCCAAGATTGATCTCTTCACAATGGCCATAATAAAACCCTGATGTAGGGGAATATTGATTTTTCCTTTTTTGTAGTGGTCAGGGTAGCACATAGAGAACAGAAGTATATAGTATGGAAAACTAAAACTATGCCCATGTTTGAGGAAATTGAGCATGGGAAGATGGTAAGCATAGATACATTTTGTGGCATCCCTCAAGAGTGAAAAACTGGATTAGGTTAAGGGCCACTTCGTTGAATGGGGAGGTAAGGAATTCCTAAGAAATCCCACAAAATGAGGGGTGATTTTTTCCTTACCTCGTAGAAATAGCTTCATTTCATCCATTGATCCTTTTTGGGTTTGTAGACTTCATGTCCTTCCATGGGCATGCCCATAACATAAGCCACCATGTTGATTGATAATTCAATCTTTACTCCCCATACAACACCACATTTCCCCCCCATTTCCATTTCTGGTCATGTCTATGCCATGATCGAAATCCTTATTGAGTTGCTCGTTGTACCCCTCAAAAATATTTAAGAAAGGGGAGAATCCCATTCATTCAAACACCTCCATAGCCTCATATTTAACATCATTGAGATCCCAAGGCTCAGTGTGAACCAAATCTTCCCCCATATTCCTATTAACAACCAGGCTATCATGAAGAAAAACTCATTGTTCAATGCTACATGACCCAACCACACAACTGCAATACCAAATACACCAAGTAGCAACATAAATCCCATATTCCTAGAGAGGAGTAAATGTGCATTAACATCCCCTTAATAGTTATAAACCCTAGTGGTGCTAGCATTACATGAACATTAACCTCCCCTTAATAGTTATAAAACCCTGGTGGTGCTCGCATTACAAGAACATTAACATCCCCTAAACCTAGATTCCAATAGAGGAATAAACCTAGATTACGAGAACATTAACATCCCCTTAATAGTAATAAATGTGTGACATCATTCATCATTAACCCCCCACATCACCTTCCACCATCCTTGTGTACCTCAAAAGAAGGGACATGAAATCACTATGGACATTTTCCTCACACACTTGACACTTTAAATGAAATTAAAATTCTCCTACTCCCCTTGTCAAGAGGATATCTTTTCGTAATTAAATATAGATATGAAATAAATTAAAACTCCTTTTCTAAAGGTAGAATTATGGTAAATCATTTTAAGAAGAATTTGAATTTCATTGTAATACTATTAGTCACACTGGAATCCCAAATCCATAGAATAATTCATTGCAAATTAAAAATGTTTTCACGATATCTATGAACACATTGATTGTTGAAGTGCCTGACAATTTTTAAATTCTTTATATACCTTAAACCGATGTGAACAATTTTTTCAAAGTGGACAATTTGAAGTCGAGAGGATAATATGACCTTAAAAAATCAAAGTAAGAGAGTTAATACTTAACGCTCGCTAGGTAATGCTAGTGTAGCTTATCGAGGTAAATTAACATTAATCAAATAAGAATTCACCAGAAATAAAAATGTTATGTACACTTTTTTTATATATTAAGATATCTATTATCATTTAAATCCTTTACTGTATTATAAATTTCCTAAAGATAATCACACATATTATACATATAAACATTATTAAGACAATTCAGGCACATTATACAAAACTTTTGTCAAATAAACTTAGGGAAAATTACATAATTTTCCTTTTTAGATAGTAAAACGCTTTTGACCGAGAGCTATGAACCGGAGGGTTGATGGGTCCCCACCCTACAAGTATCCCACATTTTGATGATGAAATGCTACATACAAAAACTAAAAATGAGTATGAAAGATAATGAGGCCAACATGTAACATGAATAATCAAGCCTGTAAAAAACATAGAGTCATGAATACAAAAAAAGAGCATGAATGATAGAGAAACCCTAGGGTTCCACCCAACCAAACATTGCAATCATCTTGAGAAAGGAAAAGGACATGCCAACAACAAACTTCAAGTACACCACATGAGGAAGGGGTGGGGTTGGTTTTTGAGCATGACTAGGTCCAGGATGGCACATGTTGGAGATAGATGCCCCATCTGATCAACAGATGCTTTGAACAGTGTCGAAAAATTGAAGTAGGACCCAAATTTTCAATTCCAAGGCATCAAAAATCTTGTTGTCAACCCAATAAGGTGATGGAAAGGATTCAACTTTGTAAAGAGACAAGGAAGGCATACTTCTACCAGAGCTTCAACCAAACCCACATGATGATCTGGGTAAATGAAATGGGACACGACCGCCATGACCACTTACTTTATCTACACACACACACAGGAAATTGAACATGAAGACACCTACAATCTCATAGTTTACATGAGCTCTCTGGTTTCTAGAGATAATCCTCACCCAAGACATTCATAATCACAGTCATAACATCTATGGAGTCTATGTGGAAGACATTGTGAAGATGAACTATCAGACACAATAGAGATGAAATTCATTTCCCACTTGTTGTTGTGCAAGAGGATGAATGGAACATAGGTAGATGCCATGAGAGGGAAGGGGAAAAAATAGACATAAAACATGAGAAAATGAGTGAGGATAGGTGAAAGCACAACCCAACAATTAAATAGTCCCATGACTCATGTGAGGAAGGTCGATGCAATAAAAAATGGATGGTGTCATCAACATTTTCACATGCATTGGCTAGATTATTTAATGAAAAGGATCTTATATTATATTAAATGCAACATGATACAAGATTCTCTCAACAAAATAAGTGGGTGGTATGAGAGAAATCCCCAAAGCCACATGCACACTAGGCCAAGCCTAGCAAAAACAACAAAGCAACAACTATAAGGGAGTCTGAGGAACACCAAAAACAAAGGCTAGATTATGAATAAAGGCTACCCCTTGATTGATAAACACACATTATAAAAAATCACATTACTAGAGACAGTCACACACATTATACAGAAAGGTGTTATCAATTAAATCTACACACCGCCCTTGGAGCCAGGATGGACAAGTGCATCTACACCAGATTTTGAATCATCGGCCTTGGATCCCGGTGGGTGGGGGCACTACAAGTAGGATTTATTCTAAGGAGATTCCTGTAAATTTTGTTGAGGGTTCTTGGTTGGCAAAACAGCCTGAGCTTGTGCCACCCATGGTGCTAGAGATCATGCTTGTTAAGGCGTGCTTTGGCCACTTTGTGGATGCATGTGGTAGTGGTGTGAACCACCTTTAGTCGCCATGCTCATTGAACTTGTATTCCATGATCTTCTTCATGCCATTTTCATCTGGCCCAATGATATTCGGTGGTGGCTGATGAAAATCAAAAGTGTGTTTCATTATCCTCCTCTTTAAGCTCCCCCATCACACTCTTTGGAGGCCATCAATGTTTTTTTTTATACTTAGTTAGGCCGCTAGGCTCTATTTGTTGCCTTGGAATAATGTTTATAATTGTTTTTTACTAGAAAATGCATCCATAGGTGCATGTGAAAGGATGATAGGCATATAAAAATATATGTTGAAATGAATATATTGTAAATACATGGAAGTTGAAAAATGTTGAGAAATAGATTGTGACATAGGTAAGTAGAATTACAAAACTACCAAAAGTGTCATACTTTCAAGTCTAGTATTTGATAGTATCAATCATCCACAATTAGGTTTAATATGTGGATGAAAAAAATATAATATGTCCATCAACAAAAATACTTTCCTTAAGTGAAGTTGGTTGAATGCTTGAAAATGAGAATGCAAATTTTTCTATAAATAATTAAAAGTTTATGTAATTTTTTGTTGCCAAATTATGGAACTCAATTTGTTTTCTTATTTTCAAATTTGGGCATCAAAATAAACTATATTTTATTTATATTTCAATTTTTATTGATGTCAAGAATCCCACAATATGCAATAATATATATAAAGTTTTGAAATTTAAATACTTGTTTAACCAATACTAAGATATATGTCTTAGAAGTTCTCCCACACTACATTACAAATGATGCAAGTATATGGATTTTTTGAGTCATTGTCTTTTTTTTTATGGAAATATACATTTAACTCTTGCAAAGTTGGTGCCACCATCTCACCCATTTTCCAAAATGTTTCCTCTAACCAATACTTAATAACAAATAAATCACAACACAATGAAGTTTATATATGTCCCATGTTGCCCTTAAATTTTTATCTTGCTCTAATTCTAAATACACCAAGTAGAAGAGTGCAAGTGTCAGGCCAAAAGTGGCACAATCACAAATTCTTCTAGTTTGTTATCATTTTTACAAGTGTAGTAGTTTGCATTGGAAGCATTAGGCCCCTCTAGTTTTTGACCCCAAACTCTATGTTGATTTGCATCTAAGCTACAATTTTTTTGTCGCTAAACATGCCTTCCAAGACTTTCCTCGGCCTCTACTGGAAAAAGTGTTCTCTGATTTTCTTAGAAAGTATTTTGGGGAGGCAAGAGATGATGTGGGAGTTTATTCTCTACCAAATTTTTTTCACATAGCCAGAATTTGTATGGGTGAAGTAGATTGCATGGCATCATGGAAGCTTATGTTAAAGCAATGTTATACATACACTATACATCTGAGAGGCCATCAATGTTTCTATTTTATACTTAGTGGCCGTTAGGCTCTATTTGTTGCCTTGGAATAACATTTATAACTATTTTAAAATGTCATTAACATTTTGTTTTAAAATGTATAACCCATTTCTTGTAAAGAGTGCAATATGTAATGCTTGTCTCATTCTCCTTAATCACTCAAATCGTTGGTTATCAAGTAAAACCCTACAAATAAAAATAAGAATACTTATGCTCGCGTAAACTTCTTGTCAAGGTTTTTGAGTTAATATTTTTTTAGGGTTTGAGGGGTCTGAGGGCTCTGTATTCTCTCTGCCAAAAATCTTGAACAATTTAGGGTTACGGTCCCATCGACTCTTCCTATTTTATTTAGATTTAAGTGAATTTAACTAGTAAATTACTATTACAAATAAAATTAAACAAATGTGTTTGTTAAAGTGGATACCTGTTGAACGTAATCAACAGAGGATAATCTTGTTTGAGAGCGACGATGTATGACATTGCAAAAATATAATTTAAATGTCAAAAAAGACATGTATATTACAAATTTAAATATATATATATATATATATATATATATATATATATATATAAATTTATAATAATTAAGAAAGTTAATAAATTAAATGTTATATTATATATTAAATATTTTGAGATTCATGAAAAATATGATAGAAATAAAAATAGAAATTTTCAAATATAAAGAAAATAAACATAATCGAATCTTACTATCTTATTAATGATTATGAAATAGAAGAATCTATTAGTTTTGATTTTCAATTTTGTTTGATTTTTGTTTTACTTTTATTTGATTTTTTGTTTAGCTTTTTCTATTGATTTTGATTTGTAATTTTTTTTTATTGTTATTTGTTTGATTTTTTACAAATAAATATTGGAAACTACAATTATTGTCCAGTAAATGTGAAATTTGAAGATTGAATTTGCACCAAAATGGAATTTGGATGTAATAAGGTAGCACTCATTTTTTTATAATTATTTATTTCAATTTAATTTTAGAAAGTCATTTAAATTTATTGTTTCAATCTTGTGGATGTAAAATTTTACTCAATTTTACTTAATCTTAGGAGAACATGTTTCTTAGAAGAACAAAGACACCAACTCAAATCCTTTGTATCATCATTTACATTAAAGTTGGTGGAAGACATCAAGCATTACAAAACTTCAACATCTTGCATTGTCTTAAGGGGTAAAAAAGTAGAATACAAATCATCTAGAAAAATACCACATGAGTGGCCCATTCGACTTTGAGAATAAGATTATCAAATTGTCATTAAGATTAACATATGAAGATCTGGTAAAAAATCATTTTATGATTTTAGGGAAGCCTCCATGGATCTGTACAAATCAATAAGCATAACATGTTTCTATTTTATATGGTCTAGCAAGCTGCTAGGATTATTTATTGCTTGTGAATAAGGTTCCTATCAATTTCAAAATGTCTTTAAGATTAAACCATGCATAACTGGGGAAAAAATTTTTTTATTTTTTAGAGAAGCCAACATCGATGTGTGAAACAAAATTTTAAACTATGTAGATCTGGGAAAACTGTTCTTTTATTGGTCTTGATCCATGATTGTCTCTTCACCCAAGTTAGAGAAAAATGTTTTTCTTTCCCAAAAAGAATAAAAAAATGATTGCACACTGCGAATCTTTAAGAACCTTAAGGTAGTTACTTTATTCCATAAAAATGCACAATACATTGTTGGATTTGGAAGCAAAGTATATAATTCAAATGCCAATTGTGTGTTTGAAATGTTTTCAATGATCTACACATGTTTTTGTGCTCTCCTGCATGTTTCAACCATGTACATAATTCAATATAGATTTTGAATCAAGTCTTATAGTTTCCATCAAATCTCCAAGTATGTTGGGGTTTTGAGAGTAATTTCTTCTTTGACCTCATGTGACAAGAATCTCGCATCATCGATCAAAAGTATATTGTTTTCACCATAGACATTACCATAAATGTCTACTATCTGTTGGCTTGTTTTTTATTTGAACTTACATTCTTGGCATCCCCAAATGAACCTGAAGTTGGTTTCTTCACAGCCAACTAATTTTTTTGATGAACATGTATTTCACCATTGTTGAATCCATAAATGAAGACCATAAGGCAGTGTCAAAATATTTTGATGTAGTACTTATCAAGTCAACACTAAACTCTCATTCAAAGTATTCAGTATTCCCGGATCTAAAATATGGAACCATATTACGAGGTATTTTGTCACCAATACCAGAAATTCCAAACAACAAACCTTCAACTCCCAAAACTAGTAATTTCTGAGGCTTCCCAATAGGATCTATAAAAACAACTCAAAATCAATGTAAGCTTCCAAAAGTGATTAAAAACAAGGCATCAAAGTATTTAATCACAACTCAAAAATAACTTATAAAACAACTTATAAAACTATAATATCATCTCAATCATAAGTGAAGATATAAATACTACCTACTTTTAAATTTGTAATCTCAACATATAAAATAAAGAGTGACCATATGACTATACGAATGAATATCATTGTAAAAAACATTTTGAAATAATTAATAGTTATATATTTTCTATTTTTGCTGCTTTTGGATGCCCTCCACAACACTCAAACCCTAACACATATATGTTGTTATGTTTATGTACAAATGGTCATCAACCACTTATCTTTGAAACAATTTTCTTCATTGGATTTCTTCCCCACCATAAAATTTTCTAGAGGGTTTCCCTTTGGGCCCATTGTAATACACAATGTGTTTCTAAGGCCGAAAACAATACCATCTCTACTCCAAATATTTTGGAGATCTTTTTCTGTAATTTCATCTTCTACACAACAATGTTCTTTACCCAAAATAATAAATGGTTTGAAATCAAGCAATTTTTTTTCAAATCCTTAATCAACTTTTCAACTTCAGCGCAAGAGAGATAGCTAGACCAAAATCCCACTTCACATTTTGCTGCCAGTATCTTTAAAAATTCCTTGATCCCACCTCGCAAGTTGAGAGTCTCCTTACCGAACTTGATTGTCAAGTCTTTGTAGGGTTGGTTTTTCTCATAGAGTAAACCCTCCAAATCTAAAATAATTAAATAATCCTCTTGGCCAACTACACAGAAGTAATTTTTTCTCAATTTTCACAATTTGATATTAACTAATTCAAATAATCAAAATTTTAGTATGTTAATACTTACTGATTGAGACTCATTTTGGATTCCCTCGCACTCCCCCTCTCTGTAGTTCTTGTGATGCTCATTCTATATAAAAAATAGTAATCAATTCAAAATAAATTTTAAGTCGATGTAAAAAAATATGTGAAACAACTCACTTTTATACAATATTGCATAGATGTAGTTGTATATTAGTGACTAGTAGGCGTAAGCCATTAATGCCTGGACTATGTTTGGGTTGACATTCTATGATGGGCTTAAGCGACTACTAATAGCCAACTATATAAAAGTAATTTTTTTTGATTTCCACAAATAAATATTAACCAATAAACCAAAAATTTACTCAATTCAAAATAAATCTAATTAAAAGATGTAGGTTAGTGACTGCTAGGGTAATACATATTACAAATAAACTACTTTGCCATAGGTTCCTTTAATTATGAGGGTCTTATAAATGGTTTTCTTTATAATTGTATATGACTATCATACCATTTTCCATCTACGAGTTCATGTGTGATGTGCCAACAACCTCCCCATTTGGCATCAAATCTGAAAAAAATTGAAGTTATTATTAAAAATATGTAAACAATGGCAATCGAAAACATCTTGTAGCGATAAATTTATAAAATGAGTATTTCACAGTCACCTTTTATAGATTCATTGGATGGATGGTCAATGACATATGGGGTGACAAGTTGACTTGGTTGCCACATACTAAGATCAACATCTCTTTTTTGTATGTGGAGAGGAAGAGATGATGTCTTCCTCTATTGTTTGGTTGTCTGCATAAATATTGTATGTATCAGTTCAAATGCATTAAACTAATAGAATTGTTTAAAGTGATCTTAATCAATGTACCTTTTTTCAAATGACAATAGTAATGTTTTAAAAACATTTCTTGATCATGTGATTCAACAATAAAAACCACAGATAGACTGAGTCAACCAAATCCTACATTGCAACACTACCACCATACAACACTATAACCGGAGAATTATCAGAAGTGAGTCGAGTGAACATATGAGACCAAAAAAATAAGATCTCTCAAAAAAAAAGGATGTGTCTTTCCTCGTAGGCCAATTTTTTTGTAGTCACCATTTTTGTGGAATTTGATCCATCCAATCCATGGTGATTTCAGCTATATCCCCATCATCAACATCACAATTGTGCACATCAGTTATTGTGTACATAAGACACAAGCTCTTAAATTTTCCACTGTTGTCATAAAATCTGTAACAACCTTCCACAACTGATTCCCCCTTGGCTTTGACCTTTTTGCATGTAATTTTTATTGTCTCTCTTAACATTTTTGAAGAAGCAATAGGTAAGAGCACAATAATTACACAATTTAACAAACTAGATCAACAATTGTAAAGGTCCATTATTGCATCGAAAGTGAGTACACTAGACAAATTACAGAAATTTGTGATCACACATTCTGCATTGAATGGATTAGTTGATGGAATAGAACATATTGTTGATTGGAGATGGAAGGGATATGCACATTGATAGGTAAAGTCTTCGGTGTCTTCCATCCTTGCTGGAATATTTTGTTTTGTTGCAATCACGTAGTTGTCTATAATTGCTTGAGCTTCCTGCCATTGGGAGAACCTCTGCCACTTCAACATCAAATTTTCTTTTTTCCAATTTTTCACTTCCTCCATAATCAACTTTTCTTTTTCCTTTAGTTTCTTCTCCCAAGAGTACACACAACTGGTGGTAGTGAGATTCATGCACACCATATTTTTCAACAAATATTTTTTTCAAGTGCATTCTACCAATACATGATTACATGGATATTTACTTTTACATATTTTAGAAATTTTTCTCTCATCCTTTTATCAGCTTTTACTCTTTGGCAAGTAAGTATCTAAAGTCTCACTATGACACCTACTTCAATAAAGTGAGTTAGCCATACTTTTCCTTGCTTGCACTTTATCTAGTAGAATTGATATCTCCTCATCATGGTCATTCCTCTTACAGGCTTGAAGTAATTCTCCGTGAACCTTGCCAATGAATTTGGTTGAAAGTTAGGTTGGTTATCCTTAAGAGAGAAACAAGCCAGCCCACTAGATTTAAATAACTCAATGGTTGTTGTCAATTTTGTCCATATGTCCTCAAGTAAATATAGAAATATCATTTTTTCATGAAGGGTCTCTACCTTAGACACTTTGAAAATAGCAAGACATTGCATCTCAAAACACTGCATTGAAAGATGAAATAGTATATTTATTTTCTGCATATTACAAAATTAAATTTTAAGAACAAATTCACTAAAATTAAGTTTTGTTACCTTTAAATCATCTGACTTTGATTTTCCCACTCGGGCCTCCGAGGACATCCTAGGGATCTCCAAATCATTCAAGCCTTATAGAGTACATCAATAAAATTGGTATCAATCCAATTTTTTTTTACATCATTTTTTTGGAAAATTTTAACAATATCTTCGCAAGGAGTGTGTGAAGACATAATGTGAGCCTTTCTAAACTGCATCTTAGTATGTAATGACTTGTATTTTCTTTCAGCCAAAAAAAAACAATTTTTGGGCACAAATGGTATGTTGGCCATCAAGAATGTAGAACTGCACTTCATCCCTTTTCAGGTCATCTGGATCGTCGAGTTGCACAAGTTCCTTTGTAGAAGATAAAAAGGGAAGAAGAAGTGCATCCCTCAGTGTAGGAATAACATTAATCAACATTGAATAGACAAGAAGGTCAACATTCTCATCATGCACAACATGTAATTGATATTTTGGAGGTGTCCAAACAACACCTAGAAACTTCAATTGGAAAAGCATCACCATTGAACAAAAACAATTTTGATTGTTCAACATTTGTAGTTTCTATTTGCTCAAATATATATGGTCACTTTCTTCAACAACAAAGTTGATTTATTATTATTTTTTAAGCCCTTGAAACTTTGACTTAGATGGATCTATCTCTAATTTAGAAAAATATGATCTCCTCAGGATGTTGTAAATAGCTTTGCATGTTTGGTGGAGAAAAAATTTTTCTATTCAAATAATGACAAATAGAAGAGGTATCCTCGGTTCTATACAATTTTTTGAATACCAAATTCATGTTATTATGAAATTCAAGGGCATTTCCACAACTTGTTTTGTCTGACTGCATGAAATTCCCCAAATTCCAACCATATTTAAGACAAGAGACACACCTTATTTTCTCTAGAAGCCTTCATTTCCAGTTTCTTGAACAATGAAACTTCCAACTCCATGTCAAGAATAAGGCACTTATTCAGTATGACGTCAATGTGTTCAACCTGAATACACAATGTTTTCTCATCAATAAATTTTGAAGTTACTACCATACCGAATTCTTTGACAACATCCTCATTAACAAAAAATAACCACAGATCACCATGGTAATTTTTCGGGAATGCATTTCTACAAACCAATCATCGTCTCTCTTTTTCCAATCCCCTGCTCCTTCAATCAAAGGAATTTTCATGAATGGAGTGTGGCCAATGGAAGACATATTACCTAAAAAAGGAATTAAACAAATTAATATTTCGTAAGTAATTGGAAAGGACAAATATTGTTTCTCAATAGTGTAATAACAATGAGATGTCATATCTTAATGTCATTATTTTCATAGAGTAAAAATTCAATAGGAATAAATATTTATAGCATAGCGGTCATCAGGCATACTTCAACCCTCCTTTAGTTATAAAAACAAGAAAGCATTAATAAAAAAAAATTGTTATGTGTTGCACTAAGCAATTTAAACAATTAGTCGCTATTAAATTTGGTTTGTTTCAAGTAGAGAATTTTTTTCTAGAAGTGAAGACTAGTGGCTACTAGCATCTATATATTCCCATCACTATAAAAAACATATTTGAGTTACACTACATCATTATGAAAACTTGGAATCCAACATGGGTGATAAGGGTTGAGAATTGATTATTTAATAATAACAAATCATACATGTCGTGATGTGTTTGGTTGTTGTAATTAGGTGCCTTTTATAGTTCTCATGTGATATATCATGTATATCACATAATTGAAATTGACTAGTATAAAGGAAAATGTCTAGCCACTACTAGGTTCAATTAGTAATCAAAAGTTTTGATTTCCGGTATCAAGCCTTAATAGTTTCTTATTTTAAAATTAGTGATCGAATAACAAACAAATCATGGAAACCCTAGTGTCTGCTAGGATCCTTGTGATGGCTAATCTACCTAATGGGCAGCTAGGCTTAAGATTACATGTTTGACTACGTATATTGTATTCTCTTGAATCTACATTTTGAATCACGTATATTCAAAAAAAAATTCATAAAACATTTTCTTGTCTTGGAGTATTTGTTGTCTTCTCTTGTCTTGGAACATCAAAGAAATGTAGTAAGCATCCTCCTTGATGGTTACTAGTCTTGTAAAATTTAAATACAATAATCGAGCATAGTTAGTTTTTAGTGAAGTCATTAGAGAAATGCTTGTTTTATGTTTACCAATTATTCATTGATGAGAAGGCTAGCAGCCGCTAGCCTCTACAATATCAGGGAATCCATTTTAACGATGTAAAAAATAATCTCAACAATTTTTTTGTCATTGTTTGTAATTATTTTATATTAGATGGAATATCCTGGAACAGAGCCAAGTCCTTCAAAGGTAAGTGTCGTTAGTTAAGTCTGGTAATAAAGATAGACACATAGTTAGGAAATTTTAGATCATAGTAGAGGAAATGAGCCATTATGTGAATCCTAATGTAAGAGGTTGCTAGAGCCACTTAACAATCAATAAAAAAAAAAATAGCCTTTAATAGATCATGATTTTTTTAATATGTCGATTTTCTTTTACACATTTTAATTATGTGGAGAACATATTTTTAAGGGATTTAAAATAAATACTTTGGAGTACAAAGGAATATAAGGAAACCCATTACTTGAGAATAAAATCACCTTTTATGGGTTGTCTATGTGGCACCATTTCATTGGATAATTTATTGATGAGACTTGATTTCTTGACACATTCCAACATTAAAATTTTGGCTTAGAAAATCAATCTTGTGTGATTAAAATTCATGTGCTCTCATTAAGCTAGATTGACCACCAAAATCTTAAATTTATCGATAAGATCACATTGATATACTAAATAGGAAGATTTTATGATAAAGATATTATATAAATATCTTGATCAACTGGTGAGGACTCATCACCTTTTAATTTGTTATCTTCTTGTTGATATTAAATGTGAGGTAATTTTAATTTCAAGTCATGGATGGCATGCATATTCACTCCATCATTTTCTTTCACTCCCCTTTATTTTTGCACATTATGGTTTTTCATCATCACAAGATTTCAATTTATCTCTTTCATGGAAAGATCGGAAATGTTGCCTATTCATGAAATTTTCATGGCTATGAGTGAAATGGGATTTTATACCAAAATTTCACGTCACTTGAGTATATTTTGAAAATATTTTGGATTGAAAAGAAATTGAATGAAGTGAGAAGACTTGGGTTACGATTGAGGGAGTTCTTCGAGATGATTATCCTTTATTTTTAGAGGGGTCCAAATGATAAATGAAACTCTTGGAAATTGTTTTCAATGTTTCATTCATTTTCATCTTCTTATCATACACACAGTGAAGGATTGGGCTTTAGAGATGGGCCTTCACTAGATCTATTTCAAGTCCAAAGTATAGGGTTACATGGATGGAAATAAATGGCTACAAACCTTGAGTGTGCCATGGACCTTTTTTGATGAACATGTTGCTATTATTTTTGGGTGAATAAAATTAAGGTTGGTTTTAAATACTTTTGGAATTTTTAGATATTTTTTTTAATATGTTTAATGTACACAATCATTTCTTGTGTGAAGTGGATGAATTGGGTGAGACATCGTGAGATGAGAGAGGTAGGTTCAAACTCCACTTGCACTGCAATAATCATCTCAATTCTCTTTTGGGATCATTAAAATTTGCCTTCCTACAATTTTGGACTTGGGGATGTTCTTTTTAAAAAGGAAAGGTGGTGAGGCATAAATTGGTTAAACATTTGATCATTGATTCTCTTAGAAAAGAGCATATTTTTGAAATAAAGAGAAAGAAATTGTTTTCATGCCCATTAAGGTGGGAGGTTTACAGATATGTCTCATTCGATTGAATAAATGTTAAACTTTATAAATATCTTTTTTTTGGTTTTGTATAATGTTTTCATTTCCATTTTTTATATGAATCATCATAATTTTGCTCGGCTTTTAGTATCGGGTTTTTTTGTATTCCCAACCACTTCTTTTCTTGGCATTGGCCCCATATGCATTGCATTTTCACCAAAGTATTGTTGTATCATTTAGTTTTTAAGTCTGATCCTTAACCATTGATCATATAATGTAAAGGGAAAGGGGCCCTTCAAAATGCCTTTAATTATAAAATACAAGAAATAATTATAGAAGTTTATGTTATGCATTACTACTAAGTTTAAACAAATTAATTCGTAATTAATTAATTTTGCATTTAAATTTATTTTGAATGAGTTTTAAATTTGTTTGGTGAAAGATAATTCTGAGTGTTCTACACAATGTATTATATATATGGATATATATATGGAATTAATTTTATATATAATATAGTTTTAGTTTGATAAGTTTGTAAATGTATTTAAAATCAATATTTTTAGGTTTAGGTTAAAGGGTCCTTATATAAATGACAAGATCATTATCCTAAGTAAATACTAATCAAAGATTATGTTATACTACACTAGTACCAAAAAAATAATCTATGACCTTAAATCCCATTATCCTTGAATATCATGTGGTGGACTTTGAATAAATAACAATCATTTTTTGGATTTTACAATACTTAAGATCGTTTGATTTTTTTAATAATCGATCTAAATTAGGGCAGGGTAATTTGTGAGAAATATTTTTAATGGGGATTTAAATGGTAAATACTTTAGAGTTAAAGATTGCACCTAAAATTACTTGAGACATAAAATCAATGGGCTCTTATGGCACCATTTCATTGGATAGTTTTATTGATGGGATGATGACAACACCATTTGTCATCATTTTTAAAAGGTGACTCACAAATCAATGTTCATGCAATGATTAAAAACCAACCCATTCTTGCATCTAAATTTTTACATTTCCAATATTCTATTTTGGTTAGGAAAATTAAAAAGTTGGAGTATTAATCATGCATTTAGTAAAAGCAAATTTTCATGTGATCAATTTTCTTGCTAATGTATCCATTGATGAGCTGGACATTTCATCATAATTTCATGTAACCCAAAATATTAAATTCACGGAAATTATTGTATATCATTTAAGCATCAAAGGGAGAGTTATCTACATCAATCCATAATTATGGTTTTTATCTTATTCATCTTTGTTTTTTAAACCTTTGATGGGTTTCTTATCTATTTCATTTATTTGTCATATTCTAGACCAATTTTAATGTAATTTTTATGTGTTTGAAATGGGATTTCATACCAAAATTTTCATTGGTGATTTGAAATCCATTTTAGAGATGTCCCTCACCTCGAGCCATTTTGAGGAGTCTCTCTTGGAGATGATTATATTCTTTAGAGGGATCTTGAGGATAAATTCGAGAAGTTTCTTTGTGTAAATTGAGAACATTTTTCATACATTTGAAAGGATTGGGATTAGAGATGGGGATCATTGATCAATCCTATATGGATGGCTCACAGAAAATGGGCATGAGCCAAATCTTAAATGGATTTGCATTTTTTTCCTTTTTCCTTCTTATCCATGCATGCAATGTTCCATCAATTCGAGCTCATTTTCATTGACCTTTTATACCCACTTCACATAAAAGGAAGGTTTAATGTACATAAATCGTTTTTGAAGTTGTTCAAATGTGGGGGTGTTTATTCAAAAATTCATTATGAATTGGGAGACATATAGAGGTAGTCACTCCATTATTGAAATTTCGATTGTTATGTTTTCCAATAGCAACCGAACCAGGAGACCTCACCTTATTCATCTAGAAAAGGTGTCCCCATGAGGCATACGATTGGTTAAAGATTCATCAATGAACTCAATGGAAATGAGAATATTTTTGATGATTAAAAATGGAAATCTATTTTAACTTACTTAAGGTGGAAGAATGTCATTGACTTCAGATAAATAAGTGGTTCTAAATATTTTTTTTTATTGTCATGTATAGATTTCCATTTCCATCATTATCAAATCATACTTTCCTATATGCTAGGGAAAATTTATTATGGCCAACCATTTTCCTCAAGCATTTTCCCTTGCATTTTTCACCAAAGTATTGTTGTATCATTCAAATAACATTTTAAGATTGATCCTCTCATGCTTAAAATTAAAACAAAGGGACCCTTCAACCCTTTTAATTATAAAATTAAGAAATCATTAGATAGAACATTATGTTATGTGTTAGTAAGCTAATTTAAACAATTAATTGCTATTAAATTTTTTTTTGAGTTGTCAATTTTTGAAAGCAAAGTGAAAGAAAAAAATGTGACTAACCATATATATATTATAGTATATATATTCTAATATAGTCTTTTAAAATGTAAAAAAATAATAATTGTTTTAGCATTAGAGGGACCTTAATGCATTTAAAGACAATAATTAAACTATGTTCCACTTGGTCCATATGGAGAAGTTAGACCCCTACCTCAAGTTATGTCCACATGGCCTCTTATTCCAAACAAAATAATCTATGAACTCAATGGGAATGGAACTTGAGTTGATGATTGGACAAATAGTAAATTTTGGATGGTAAACTTCTTCTATTATACTAGAGCTATGAACTGAACTAGAGTGGTGGAGGAGAAATTTCTCTAAGTGGGACATGAGGTGGGATTGGGGATTTAATGTCTTCCCTAGTGATCCACATTTGAAATGCACCCTGCATTATGTTCCACTTGGTCCATATGGAGAAGTTTGAGCCCTACCTCAAGGTGTCCCCATGGCCATGTGATTATTGAAAGAATATAATGAACTCAATGGGAATGGAACTTGGGTTGATGATTACAAACTACTTTTAATCACCAATATCCCAAGAACTTGAATTCATCTTGTATTTTAATATTTTTTTTTTAGTCATGTATTTGAATATACATCAAGTCATTATTAATTGTCATGTATGCAAGACAATAACTATCATGTCAGATTTGAAAACCTCAAGCCTACGTGATGTTGCAACAACAGTTGATTCAAATAACATTTGAACCCAAATGGCCACTAGGCTTAAAATTTGAAAAACAAAAACTTTGACCGCTAGCCTTAAATTTTCATTTGGAATTCATGTGATAGACTTTGAGTATTCTATTGAGCTCATTGGATGATAAGGCTTAAATTTTCTTTTGGAATCACAAGTACTTGGTGAAATAAATGTAGATGAGCAACCACCCTCTAGCATTTTCATTTCATTAAAAATAGTCTTTTAAAATTGAAATATAATTATAGGGAGCATTCAAAAGCATCGGTGAGTCCACATATTTCCACTTGGTCCATATGGAGAAGTTTGACCCCTACCTCAAGGTGTCCCCATGGCCACTTATTGAAAAGCATCTAATGAACTCAATGGGAATGGAACTTGGGTTGATGATTACAAACTACTTGTAAATTTTAGATGGTAAATCTTTTATTATACCAGAGCTATGAACTAGAGTGGTGGAGGAGCACTTTCTCTAAGTGGGACATGGGGTGGGCTTGGGTCCTTAATGTTCACCGAGTGATCCATGCATTGAAACCCCACTATGTTTGTTCCACTTGGTCCATATGGAGAAGTTTGAACCCCTACCTCAAGGTGTCCCCATGGCCACTTATTGAAAGCATCTAATGAACAATGGGAATGGAACTTGGGTTGATGATTACAAACTACTTGTAACTCACCAATAGCCCAAGAACTTGAGTTCATCATGTCTTTGAATATTTTTGTCTAGTCATGTATTTGAATATATCAAGTCATTACTAATTGTCTTGTATATAAGACAATAACTATCCTATGGCCGCTAAACCTCAAGCCTCTGTGATGTTACAACAACATTGATTGAATAATATTTTGAACCCCAAAGACCACTAGGCTTAAAATTGAAAACAACGTCGCTAGCCTTAAATTTTCATTTGGAATTCATGTGATAGACTTCACGAATATTCTATTGAGCTTAAGTGATCGATAGGCTTAAATTTTCATTTGGAATCATGAGTACTCAGGAAATAAATGTAGTGAGAAACCACCCTTGCATTCTTAGTCATTAAAAATAGTCTTTTAAAATTGAAATATAATTATGGGGAGCATTCAAAGTGCCCTGCTATGTTCACTTGGTCCATATGAAGTTTGACCCCTACCTCAAGGTGTCCACATGGCCTCTTATTGAAAGCATCTAATGAACTCAATAGGAATGGAACTTGGGTTGATGATTACAAACTACTTGTAAATTTTGGATGGTAAACGCTTTTATTATACTAGATCTATGAACTGGAGTGGTGGAGGAGCACTTTCTCTAAGTGGGACATGGGGGTGGGCTTGGGTCCTTAATTCCACCGAGTGATCCACATTCAAAGCCCCTTTATGTTCCGCTTGGTCCATATGGAGAATTTTGACCCCTACCTCAAGGTGTCCCCATGGCCACTTATTGAAAGCATCCAATGAACTCAATGGGAATGGAACTTGGGTTGATGATTACAAACTACTTGTAACTCACCAATAGCCCAAGAACTTGAGTTCATCTTGTCTTCAAATATTTTTTGTCTAGTCATGTATTTGAATATCTGTCAATTCATTACTAATTGTCATATAAAAGACAATAACTATCCTAGTGGCCATAAAACCTCAAGCCTTTGTGATGTTACAACAATGTTGATTGAATAACATTTTGAACCCAAGTGGCCACTAGGCTTAAAATTGAACACAATGCCACTAGCCTTAAATTTTCATTTGGAATTCATGTGATAGACTTTGAAAGCATTCTATTGAGCTCAACAATGATAGGCTTAAATTTTCATTTGGAATCATGAGTACTCATGAAAGAAATGTAGTGAGAAACCACCCTCACGTTTCTAGTCATTAAAAATAGTCTTTTAAAATTGAAATATAATTGTGGGGAGCATTCAAAGTGCCCCACTATGTTCCACTTGGTCCATATGGAGAATTTTGACCCCTACCTCAAGGTGTCCACATGGCCACTTATTGAAAGCATCTAATGAACTCAATGGGAATGGAACTTGGGTTGATGATTACAAACTACTTGTAAATTTTGGATGGTAAACACTTTTATTATACCAGAGTTATGAACTGGAGTGGTGGAGGAGCACTTTCTCTAAGTGGGACATGGGGGTGGGCTTGGGTCCTTAATGTCCACCGAGTGATCCACATTGAAGTGCCCCGCTATGTTCCACTTGGTCCATATGGAGAAGTTTGACCCCTACCTCAAGGTGTCCCCATGGCCACTTATTGAAAGCATCCAATGAACTCAATGGGAATGGAACTTGGGTTGATGATTACAAACTACTTGTAACTCACCAATAGCCCAAGAACTTGAGTTCATCTTGTCTTGAATATTTTTGTCTAGTGTGTATTGAATATCCGTCAAGTCATTACTAATTGTCATGTATGGAAGACAACAACTATCCTAGTGGCCACTAAAATCAAGCCTTGTGATGTTGCAATGTTGATTCGAATAACATTTTGAACCCAATGGCCACTAGGCTTAAAATTGAACACAATAATCACCACTAGCCTTAAATTTTTTTGGAATTCATATGATAGACTTTGAGCATTCTATTGAGCTCAGTGGACTGATACACTTAAATTTTTTTTGGAATCATGAGTACTCAAGAAATAAATGTAGTGAGAAACCACCCTCACATTTGTCTAGTCATTAAAAATAGTCTTTTAAAATTGAAATATAATTATGGGGAGCATTCAAAGTGCCCCACTATGTTCCACTTAGTCCATATGGAGAAGTTTGACCCCTACCTCAAGGTGTCCACATGGCCTCTTATTGAAATCATCTAATGAACTCAATGGGAATGGAACTTGGGTTGATGATTACAAACTACTTGTAAATTTTAGATGGTAAACTCTTCTATTATACCAGAGCTATGAACTGGAGTGGTGGAGGAGCACTTTCTCTAAGTGGGACATGGGGGTGGGCTTGGGTCCTTAATGTCCACCGAGTGATCCACATTCAAAGCACCCCGCTATGTTTCTACTTGGTCCATATGGAGAAGTTTGACCCCTACCTCAAGGTGTCCCCATGGCCACTTATTGAAAGCATCCAATGAACTCAATGGGAATGGAACTTGGGTTGATGATTACAAACTACTTGTAACTCACCAATAGCCCAAGAACTTGAGTTCATCTGTCTTGAATATTTTTGTCTAGTCATGTATTGAATATCCATCAAGTCATTACTAATTGTCTTGTATGGAAGACAACAACTATCCTAGTGGCCACTAAACTCAAGCCTCTGTGATGTTGCAATGTTGATTTGAATAACATTTTGAACCCAATGCCACTAGGCTTAAAATTGAACACAATGGACCACTAGCCTTAAATTTTCATTTGGAATTCATGTGATAGAATTTGAATCATTCTATTGAGCTCAACGGCCGATACGCTTAAATTTTTCATTTGGAATCATGAGTACTCAAGAAAAATAAATGTAGTGAGAAACCACCCCTACATTTCGCTCAGTCATTAAAAATAGTCTTTTAAAATTGAAATATAATTGTGGGGAGCATTCAAAGCACCCTGTTATGTTCCGCTTGGTCCATATGGAGAATTTTGACCCCTACCTCAAGGTGTCCACATGGCCTCTTATTGAAAGCATCTAATAGCCCAAGAACTTGAGTTCATCTTGTCTTTGAATATTTTTTGTCTAGTCATGTATTTGAATATCCATCAAGTCATTACTAATTGTCTTATATGCAAGACAACAACTATCTAGTACCACAAACCTGAAGCCTCTGTGATGTTGCAACAACGCTAATTTGAATAACATTTTGAACCCAAAGCCACTAGGCTTAAAATTGAATACAATGACCGCTAGCCTTAAATTTTTGTTTGGAATTCATGTGATAGACTTTGAGCATTCTATTGAGCTCAAGTGGCTAGACAGGCTTAAATTTTCCTTTGGAATCACATGAGTACTCAGGAAATAAATGTAGTGAGAAACCACCCTAGCATTTTCCAGTCATTAAAATAGTCTTTTAAAATTGAAATATAATTGTGGGGAGCATTCAAAAGCACCCCACTATGTTCGATTGTAAATTTTGGATGGTAAATGATTCTATCATACCAGAGCTATGAACTGGAGTCGTGTATTTGGATATCCATCAAGTCATTACTAATTTCTTGTATGCAAGACAACAACTATCCTAGTGGTCCGCTAACCTCAAGCCTCTGTGATGTTGCAACCATATTGAACCCAATGGCTGCTAGGCTTATATTTTGTTTGGCATTCATGTGATAGACTACGAATATACTATTGAGCTCAGTGGCCACTAGGCCTAAATTTTCATTTGCAATCATGATTATTTAGGAAATAAATGTAGTGAGAAACCACCCTAGTGGTCATCAATTAGTTAAAAAAGTCTTTTAAAATTGAAATATAATTTTGGGAGCATAGTTAGATTTTCAATTGAGTCATTATACATTATCCTGAATGCAAGACAAAAAATATCTAGCAGCCACTAGGAATATCATGTAATAAACTATGAATATCATGTTGTACTCAAGAGTCCACCTAGCTAAACAATTGGTGTTGGAGTTTAGTTAGTTTTGATTTTTTAGTCTGGTCGTTAATCAATATCTTGAATGTAAAGACAAGAATTACCATTGGTTGCTAATCCTAAGTCTTTATTATGTTACACATAAAATAAACATCCACCCTAGTGGTCGCTAGTCTTAGAAGGTAGAAATGTAACATCCAAATATAATAAAGGAGCTAGTTAATTTTTCATTTGGGTCATTACTAATTATCATATATGCAAGGAAACAAATATCCTAGTGGCCGCTAATCTCATGTTTTTGTTATGTTGCACCAATGTTATTTACTAATCTTTTGACATTAGGCCACTAGGCTTCAAATATCATGGTAGGATTCTGATAAATTAATATGTAACTCTAAATATAATAATGGTGCTTAGCTTGGTTTTTAGGTGAGCCATCCTAGTTATATCGTATGTCATTCAACTAGAAACTTAGTGCGCTACTAGTCTCCATTCTTGTTTGAAAAATGTATTAGGAAACTCTTTAATATTTTTCTTGTCTTTGAATATTTGTTTCCTTGTGTTGTCTTATAATAGAGGCAATGTCATAAACATCTAGCTTAGCGGCCTCTAGTCTTGGAATATGTTAATTTAGAATTTAAAAATTGTTACTTTATATTGGCTCATTTATCAAGTAAGTCATTACTAACTGTAAGTGAAATATATGTTTGTAAATAGAATGGTTAACATTTATATTTAATAATGTTTATGAGAACATATAATGTGCTTACCTTTTACAAAACATAAAAAAATTGTAAAGACAATGCATTTAATTATTTCTACGTGGAGAAACTAATATAAAAACTATGTATAACAACATGAAATCAAGAGAGAATCGAATATTGAAGAATTAGTCATGACTATTTCTTTCATATTAAAAAAACATTAAAGGAAGTCAAAATGATTACCTAAACTCTACAAAAGAAAACCATTATGATTTTATAAAAAAATAATATGTGATTCATGTTTTTAGCTAGAGATAGATGTCAACACTTACGGGAAAAATTAAATGGATGAAGAAGAACAAAAAATCAAAAAAAAAAAGATAGAGAGACAGATAGAAGGGCTGAAAAGGGAACCCATTTAACAGACATGAATACTTGAGCTACGATTGAACATAAAAAATGGGTTTTTGAAAGGAATAAATATTTTAAAAGGGATTAAAAAATATTTGGTCATGGGTGGAAAAAATGTGGTTTCAAGAGAGAAAAATGTTTTTTGACAAGAAGATGGAATGGAACTGCAAAGGTGCTAAAGGGAAAGGCAGGGATGGATTGCAGTGAAAAACACAAGAACTAGATGAATACAAAGTTATTGCAAGTGCCCACCATCAACTATGGTACACATACAATAACATAGATGCTTTTGATAAATACATATTTTAGTTGTATATGATATTTTACATGTAATTGATAATGTCTGTTAAAGCTCTGTATTCTCTCTAAAACACAATATCAGTGAGATTCTATCTGCAACCTATTTTTCTTGTCTCTTTTGATTTCCATCCTTTTTGGGCCTCCTTATCTGCACTCACATGCCCATGATCTATCCACTATCATTGTTTTTTTGTCTTTTTTGTGCACCCCCAAACGTGATTATGATCACTTGCCTCAACTTACCATTCAAAAAAACTCTCCAAGAATCGAGCACTCGGACCAGTAAATTAGTGTGCAGTGTGTTGTATTCTAATTTCAAGAGCTCCTTTTCTACACTTACAAAATAAAAATAAACCCTAATATATATTTCTCTAGTTTATTTAGTTTTTCCAAATGCATTCAATGAAAAAATTAAAAACTGAAAAAAAAAAAAAAAAAAAAAAGTGGGAATAGGAAATTTCAAATTTTGAATTTCCCTTCTTAAAGAGAAAGTGTGGGATTTTGATATTTCAAATATTTTCATTCAATGTGGGGATTCCACATATCGTACCTTGAATTAACCCATCATTAATATTTGCATTTAATTTGGGGCATATGGCGGGATATGGGAAATCAAATTCATTAATTTTACCTACTTTAGGAACAAGTGGGACAACGACAACAATTTCTTTGTGATCACTCGAGAAAACCACAAATATTAATTTAAACATAATAAAAAACCATTTAGAAAATAGAAGTGAGCATTAGGAAACAAAAAATTAAATTTTAATAGAGTGATATACGCCTCGTTAATTATTAATTTTTATCGAGTGCGATTTGATATTTTTCAAATATAATGTGTGTTAATTTAGGGGATAGCTTGGGATTTGGGAAATCAAATTTAATAATACTACCTAGTTTAGAAACAAGTGGGACATCGACAAAATTTTCTATGTGGACTCACGAAAAAACAACAATTGTTAATTTTAACGTAATAAAAACCACTTAGAAAATAAAAGAAAACATTAGGAAACAAAAAATTTAAATTTTAAGAGAGCGATATTTGATCTAGAGAGAATTCGGTATTTTATAAATATAATGTGCGTTAATTTGGGGAATAGCATGGGATACGGGAAATCAAATTTATTAATACTACCTACTTTAGATATTGTTGGGACAACGTCAAAAGTTTCTTTGTGAACTCGGGAAAATGAAAAATATTAATTTAAGCATAATAAAAAACCATTTAGAAAATAGAACTGAATGTTATGAAGAAAAAAATTAAATTTTAAGAGAGCGATATACGCCTCGTTTATTATTATTTTTTAACGAGTGTGAATTCGATATTTTTAGCCATCATCACATTAATTAAAAAAAAATCCAATAAAATGTGGCATCTTGCAAGTTTGAACTAGTTAATTACACAATTATATAATTGACAAATTTATTAAGAAATTTTTAATTAGCGATAGAATTAACAAAATATTTTTACCTATAAAAATTTGCATTATTAAGTTGTAATTGTAATCCATTAAAATGTTGCCACGTGGCATGAAATTTCTAATAAATCTCGTGATCGATGATATTTTGGAGTTATTAACGCTTTACTCTAGAAAAACTAAAACATAATTTTATGCTTCACCAGAATTTGAGAGTACCTTATAGATAGGAAAGAAAATAGCGACCGCTAAGCTCCATTAGAATGATATTTTTGCAACACCAAATTAAAAAAAATAAATATTTACATTTTATAGGGAATCAGGGTATTCTCTTCAACATGTGTTAATGAACAACTTTGTATGTCGTATGTTGTCTCCATTTTTTGATGAGAAGAAGCCTAGTGGTCGCTAGCCTCTACAACTCCTATGTTTCATTTCCAGCAATGTAAATAAATATCTTTACAATTTTTTGATCACTAGTATTTTCATTAACTATAATCTTATCTTATTGACAATACATTCCTTCCACAACCAAGTGTGGCACTACATACCATTGAAGGATTTCTCAACTTCTATATTACTCATAAGTTCTTTTGTGTCTAACACATAATTTATATCGGTTCGTATCAAGTAAAATACTTAGCGACCGCTAAGCTCCATTATTTGAACAAGATCAATCAAATAGTGGGTGTGAAAGAAAATGCTTAGCGAGCCGCTAAGCTTCAATACTTACCAAAAGGAATGATTATGTGGAAAATAGGCTAAACAATTTCTTGATAACATAGATGCTTTATGAACAAATCATAGTAATAGATATTAGTCATTGCTAGGCATTTTCCATAATATATTTTGATGGCAGATAAGTGAGATATGGACAATTTTTAATGTCGAAAGCTATGGAGGACTTTGCATAGTCGGGAAGAAAGATGATTACTAAAAATGTTTTAGGGTGCTCATATAACACCATAGGGACTACTAGGCACACACCTTTGCATATTTTCTTTTTTAACACATCGGTGTGCATCGATGAAAATGATTAGTGACCGCTAAGCTCCGCTACTTGTCAGGAGGAGTAGATTAGTGGCCACTAGGCTCAACTGATTTTTTATTTTGAATATAGAGATCAAACAATAGTTCAGTATTAAGGAAAATGCTTAGTGACCGCTAAGCTTGATTTCTTTTAGGAAGGAATGATATCCAAAGCTAGGCTAAACAATATCTTATTTCAAACATAGTGCTCTAATAACATATCATAGTAATAGATATTATTGGGTGCTAGGCATTTTTGTGAAATTTTTAGATGCAAAATATGTGAGATATAAAAATTGTTTACTGTCGAAAGATATGGAGGTCTTTTGAGAAAGTAATAGATTAGTGGCCTCAAGTGTTAACTATTTATTAATTTCAAAAATAGAGATAAAAACATTTGTATAAAAGAAATGCCTAGCGACCGCTAAGCTCGAATACTTACAAACATAACAGCTCTATGCTTATTGTTTATTGTTAAATGAGAAAGGAATAAATTAGTGGTCTCTAGGCTAAATTGTTTCTTAACTAAGAAAATAGAAATAAAAAAGTTTGTATTCCAAAAATGCTTAGTGACCGTCTAAGCTACGATACTTACAAAACATAGCTCATATAACAAGATCATATGAATGGATGAAATGGTGTCACAAGGAATTTTTTCATGTCGGTTCATATCAAAGAAAATGCATAGTGACCACTAATCTATATTACTTACTTGAAAAAGGTGGCTTGGCACTCACTAGGCTCTATTGTTTTATGTTTTTAAAAATATCGAGCTAGTAAAATTCACTCATTTGTCTTTTAAGAAAAGATAAGAGTTAGAGCATAATAATAGAAGTACATATTTTAAACGTGAAGATGTATCCTGATCATCTTGGCCCTACACATTTCCAGAAATAACCGTTAAACAAAATAGTCCTAAACGTTTTACTAAAAATTTAAGGCAAAGATGAACACGGGTCTTGCTCAAGAATGACTGATCCGAGTCCAGTAAAGAGAAATGCATGTTTTATGTTTGTCAATTATTCATTGATGAGAAGGCTATCGGCTGTTATCCTATATATTGTCGATGAATCTATTTCAACCATGCAAAAAAACAATCTCAACAGTTTGAAGTCATTATTTGTAATTATATTATATTCGATGGACTATCCTTGGTAGAGCCAAGTCCTTGAATACAAACCTTCATGAAGGATGACTAATGACTAGAATTTTTTACAACCGATAAGTGTCATTAGTTAGTGAAAGGGAAGGCTTTGCTATTGCTATGATCGAAAATTTCTTGTAATTAACATAGCCACGTAGTATGCCCAATCTTTTTGATATAGTATGAAATGAAGAAATTCTATTGCATTGATCAAATATTTCTGATATAGTATGCCCAATGGTGAGTTTGATAAAATAAAAAACTTTTGTAGGCCTAGGAAAATAAAAAATTGGGTCTACGTGTTATATGAGTGTGTCAGACTCTCTCCAATCCTCGAAGCTAGTTTGGAAAGATAGCCTGAAAAAAAGGGTGACATTCTTCCAGTTGCTAATCGCATAATTAATAACATGACTAATGACAAGAATTTTTGTTGGATTGTGTTTTTGGATTGATAGAAGTTGATAATGTTGATTGATGTAAGAGGAGTGTGGTTGTGCAGATATGTAGTAAATTTTGAGAAGTCATTTTCACAAATGTGGAAGGTGTTATTACAACAAATGTTGAAGAGGGTATTGAGAAAAGAATGTTAGTGGAAAGCATGTTGTGTATAATTTGTGTAGAAGAAATTGTCTATAACCAACCCTGTCGATACAATATTGTATCATTCAATTTTTTTCCAATTTAGTGGTTTCGTATTGCCCAACTATATGATTTGTATCATGAAACAAGATGTAGTATGGAAGTTTTAGACTATTTTCATTAAATTTTAAGTAATGATTTTTTTTTTGTTCAAGACCACACCATATTTGTTATTTCAAAGGAAAGAAACAAAAGGGAATTGTCTATCCTCGAGACTTGTTTGGCTCTTGATGGCATGATCAAGATCTTTGTCCTGTTGATCAGTAATTCATAGTTGAAGCTTAATTTTTTTGCTTTTGTGTCGTGTGATGTTTTGTAATCGGATGTACTCCTAGGATTTTTGTCTACCTAGTTTGAACTCATGGCTTTGGGGCGTGCTTCCATACCACCCATTTTTTGGTGAATATTCTTATAACATTTTACTTGTTAATAGAATATAAGATGTTATTGATAAATAAAACACACCATCAATCCCAAATTAGTAAATTAAAAGTATATGTAAAAATTATTGTGATTACTCGAAGGACCAAATATAGAATTTTTATTTTTCAATGATTATTAATAGATTGAAGATTAAATTGTGGAGTATCATGATATTGATTACCGAGGTTGTCCCCGATAGTAGATTATAGACCTTGTTCCCACCCAATGTAAATTAATAAATGTATGAATCAATAAATTAAAGTGTTGGAACATTGTTGGTCCATTTTTATTGACTTGAATAGTAATGAATTAATTATTGAGAGGTGACTCTCATATTATTTCCAATGCCGCCATAAAAAAACTTGTGTGAATAAAATTCCTTTTTTATGCTTTCATTAATTATAGATTGGACCTTAAATCTTATATATTGGGAGGGTACTAAAAAGGTGGATTTTATAGAAAATTGCGTGATAAGATTGGAAATAAATATGTTGATCACCCGAACTCATCACCTTTTCCAATAAAAGTTGATAGCAAGCTTGTATTAATTACAAGCATGTGATGGCATAATCACTCCATATATTTACCGATCCTCTCTTCCTTATTTTCACACCTTTCATGTTTATTTCATTGGCTTTCATTTCATCTATCATGGCCTTTCCAATGTTTCCTTTCATGTAATTTTCCACGTCGGTGTGTGAAATGGCATTTTATACCAAAATTTTGCGTCATCATTTGAAATCCATTTTTGAATTGAAACAGAGAAAGACCTGGTTGTTATTGAGGGAGTTCTTGGAGATGATTATCTCTCTCTAGAGGGACATCCGAGGGTAAATGTGGAAGTTTCTTGATGTTCATTTTTCATCTTCTTATCATACACCCGACGAAGGATTGGGATTTGGAGATGGTCGTCACTGGATCAAGCCAACGTATAGGGTTGGCATGGAAGTGGAAATGGAAAAAAATGAGTGCATTGTGGCCCTTGCTATCTGAGGCTCATTATAAAGAGGATTTTTTTTAGACGTGCCATTTTTTTAGAGTTGTACAAATGGTTTGACGTCCTAATGTGATTCATGTGTCGATGTGTCCAAATGGGGTGAGACATCGAGGGTGGGAGATATATTTTGATCCCCTTTACTTGACCTAGATGATATGTTTTCTCTACTGCAAGAGAAACCGACATGTTGGGATCTTCTTCGGGAAGGTCGTGAGGCATATGATTGGTTAAAGAGTTGAGATGCTACTGGAAAAGAGCATATTTTTCTGGAACCACCATGGAAACCATTTTTATCCCCATTAAAGTGGAGGTTATGGAGGTGTCATCTGATTCAAATAAATAAGTGCTTCTAAAATCCATTAGGTTGTAACTTTTTTTTGGTTGTTATATAGCCTTTTCAGTTGCATTGTTACCAAATCATCATATCTTGTCTTACTAGTCTGGGTTTTTTTTTGTATTCCCAACCACTTGTGTTTTTGGCATAGGCCCTTAAGCATTTTTTTCACCAAATATTGTTGCATCATTTGGGTTTTTTAGACTGATCCTCTCATTATATCTATAATGTAAAGGGAAAGGGACCCTTCAACCCTCCTACAGTTATAAAAATCAAGAAATCATTAATAATTTTTTTTGTAGTTTTTTTGTGTGTTGCACTATGCAATTTCAACAATTAATCACTTTTAAATTTGGTTTGTTTGAAGATGTCAATTGTTTCTAGAAGTGAAGACTAGCAGCCACTAGCATCAATATATTATAGAATATCTTTCCATCAATGTAAAAACAATTTGTACAACTTTAGGATAGAGGAGCTAATAATGGATTGATGGCTATCTTCCCATCACTTTTTAAAAAAATTGAGTTACACTACATCATTGTGGAAACCTAGAGGTCTTCAAAGGAATAAATTTAATTCTCTTTCCCTAATAATAGAAGATATTGTAAATGGCTCTATTTCTTTTACAAAAACCTCTCCTACAATAATTTATCTAGGGAAATTCCTGTCATTAAAAACTTTTCATGTTTTCCTCCATGCAGTTTGTAGATATAAACACAAATTTTCTCTATGTACCAATTCAGTTTTGTTTCTTATGGTTTTTGGATATCACCAATTAACTGATGCAAGAAATAGTAGTTGTCTTTAAAATAGCTCGGGTTCAGAGACATTCTTCTATTGTTATCAAAAATTTGGCAAACTTGGATATGTATGATGTTGTCTAACAAAATTGTGGCCCAATGCAATGAACAACATCCATCTCAAAACTAAAATTGTTTGCATCTATTAGGGTTCAGTGCTACTATTGTGCATAATTATAGCTTTGTACCATTCAAATCATCCAAAGGTATTTACAAAAGGCTCTGCAAACAACATGGAGCAAGGTGTTAAAACTAACATGGCAAGACATGATTTCATATTGTATAGATTATCAGATGACAAATCAGAAAGCAATATCATATTACAATTTCTTTATTGACACATCTATTTGTTACATTTAGGTTCTCCAAGGTTGGTCATACTACACATGAACATGGCTCTTTACATGTACAATGACATAATGAAAATCACAAAAATCTTAAAGAGAAATATGTAATTGGCTATGGTGCTACAAGAAATCTTTATAAATGTGATCTAAAGAATTCTAAGCCAATTTTATAAAGAGAATGTACAGTCGCTACCCACTAAGCTTTGCTTGCATTTGAAACTGATGTGGAAATAGTTGGAAGCATCAAGCATCAGAATCTTGAGAGTCTGCATGGATGTTCACTTTCTCCACTTGGAAACCTGATGTTTTATGATTACATGGTAAACAAAAGTTTGTGAGACATCCTACATGGTGAGTAAAATGATTATGTTATGAAGAAAAATGAATTTGTACATTGTAGATTCAATTTTTGAAATAGAAGTGTCCAATCAACCTCTAACCTTCATAGTAAAATGGATATTTGGAAAATCTAACAAGTGTTTTATTAATTTTTATTTTCATATAGGATCATCAAAGAAGATTAAGCTTAGACTAGAATGATCGGCTAAAGATTTCTCATGGTGTTGAAGAAGGATAGCCATATCTTCATTATGACTGTAACCCACACATTGTTTATAGGGATGTGAAGACTTCTAACATTCTTTTGGATTATAATTTTGACGCAAATTTGTCAGACTTTGGCATTTCCAATTGCATTTCCTCGGCCAAACACCACACCTCTACCTATGTTATGGGTACCATTTGTTACATTGACCCATAATATGCAAGAACATCAAGGCTGAATAAAAATATGATGTATATAGTTACGGGCTTGTATAGTTATGGGCTTGCTCTTTTGGCATTGTTGATGGGAAGGAAGTTGTGGCCAATAACTCAAATCTGCCAAAGTTGGTAAGATTTATGTTTGTTAATTTTCATTTGGAGCTTACCCTGTACGTTGTTTAAGTATTTTTAAGGTTTTTGTTAGGAGAAATCAAATGTGGATGGAATTGTCTTTGACATTGGCAAGTGAACCCAAGATTCTATCAAAAGTATATTACAACACACTCATCAAACTATTGATATAGAAGTTGTAGAAACCTACAGGGATCTTGGGATTGTAAGAAAAAAACTTCAGTTGGCCTTGCTTTATACCAAGAAATGACCATCTATTGACCCACCATGCATGAAGTTTCCATAGTTCTAAATTCGATAGTGCACCAATGCCTACTCCTATGTAATTTCCTAGTATCCAAATGAACCAACTAACCCCTAGTAATAATTACAGGATGTATTTGGATGGATATGTAGATGGTAAGCACAAAATGATGTTATAGGAGCACAAGTTGTGCTTTTGAAAGGCATTTTTTGAGATTTAGTGAGGTGATTTCACAAAACACTTTTTGACTGGAACGAGACTTGGATGGTGTTGTGACGGAAAAAAAAAGCATCCCCTAGAGTCCTCACTTTCTGGGTCTACTTTTCTCAATGGATGAGCTGATTTTCAAGTAAACAATGACTATTTTACCTATTATAGTCCATATTTTTTCCATAATAATTCAAACCACTCGAACCCTTAAAACAAAGATAAAAGTGTGCCCAAATTTCTTTTAGAAGGGGCAATATTGGGTTTTGGGAAATTTGTTCCTTTTCCACTTGCTCGAGTAGGATTGTATTCATGTTTTGTGCAAATAAAATTGTCCACAAAAGGTGATGACTCCTCATATAAGATCTAAAACTATATATGTATGAATTTGTAACAAATTTGAAATGTACAAATAGAACCTTTCAATGTAAAGATGATGACAGATCAATTTTTTATTTCTTGACTTAGAAAAAATACAATTTGTGGCACAATGAGGATTTTGATTAATGTAAACTATATGATATTGGTTTAGTGTATCTCGAGGGCATAAGATGTGTTTCTCACAAACATTTTTCTTGCATTATGTCAAGGATTATTTCATTTTCTTGCTTGCATGAAGTGACTCATTAGTTTATATGGAGAATGGAACAATTTACAAGCATAAATTCTACTATCTTTCATAGTAATAGAATTTTTGATATACATAAACTCCCAACTTTGTTGTTTTCTTTTAATGATTACTCAGAGATATAGTTTATAATAATAAACACTAGTGAACTTGTATAATCTAAAAAACAATACTTGAGTTGTTACAAAGTATATTTTGGGGTGAGAACGTAATTTTATTGTGAGTTCCACTAGAAGTCAAAATAACACCACTAGCATTTAAGGCCAGTGTCAAATTTAAGGATATGTGCATACTTAACAATGAAAGTGTGTGCCTCACACTTTCAAAGTTTGAGATTCATGCTCTGAAAGTGTGAGTGTGAGACTTCACACTTTCATTGTGTGTATGAAAGTGTGGAGCTCACACTTTCAGAGTGTGGTACTCACACATTCAAAGTGTGAGGCTCAGATTCGTTAGAGTGTGGGGATATCACTTTGAAAGTGTGAGGCTTGGATTTTCATAGTGTGGGCCTCACACTTAGAAAGTGTGGGGCTCAGACTTTCAAGAGTGTGGGGCTCACACTTTGAATCTAGGAGGCTCTAGACTTTAAATGTGAGGCTTGCACTTTCAGAGTGTGGGGCTCACACTTAAATACAATGGGATCATGACTTATAATATTTACTAGTAGCTAGGGGTTAAATTTTATGGCCACCTATGCCTGGAAAACAATTTTTCTATGATGGTAATTTTACAATACTGCCCTTCAAAAATTCAAAAAATATTATACTAATAAAATATACAAAAGATTATTTTATTTATTTAACTATATATTATAATATACATACAAATACATACATACATATACATTACATACATACATACATACATTTATTTAACATATATATTATATATATATATATATATAACTTATATATATATATATATGTATATGTATATGTATTAAAAATGATGATAGATTTTAAATATGTAAGTCACATGTGAAGGTTATTTAAAAATCTGCAAGTATTTTACAACTAAAATAACAAAAATGTCTAAATGGCCTCAAATTTAACCCATTCATAAGCTAACCTTACATCGAGGATTTTTCACTTTTCATTTGATATGACTTATAAGAGTTAGTGGCCGCTCACCTTAGATCGAGGCTCATGACTTATAAGATTTAGTGCCCACTCACCTTAGATCGAGGCTCATGACTTATAATAGTTAGTGACCGCTCACCTTAATACAATGGGCTCAAAAAATAATAGTTAGCATCCTGCTCATGACTTTGAACTAGATCATGCCTTATAATAGTTAGCAGTTGCTAGCCTTACATACTCTCAACATTGAAAATCTAAAAAAAATGAAATGGAATCCAATAATAGCCAAATTGGAATCCAATAATAGCAATATTAGAATCCAATAATAGCGATATTGGAATCCAATAATAGTGAAATTGGAACTAGAATAATTCCAATAATGACAATATTGGAATCCAATATTGCCACTAATGGAATCCAATATAGACAAAATGGAATCCAATATAGAAAAAATGGAATCCAATATACGCAAAAACAAAGATGGATTTCTTCCAATACTTGAAATATTGGAGTCTCAATTCATTGGAATATGTCCCAATTTAGTGAAATAAGTGTTTAAGAAACATTAGTATGAGGAAGGGGGATTGAGCTAACATCCATCCAATGCCTTTTAAACAACTTTATTTTCATCATATTGTTAGTGATCTTCATCATCGGTCCTTATTAAAAATGTAAGCATACGATAGAAGTGTAGAATGACATGAAAAGTCATAGTACAAAAAAAGTCCATTGCTAACATACCAAATCCATGAAACATAAAAAATTCAATGAAATACGAGGAAGTAAACAAGCCAACCTAATAGAGAAACAAGTAACAATACACATACTTTAACTAACAACATTCAAGATAGATGCACAAATTTTTTGTTATCTAGCTGCAATTCCCAAATGTTCATGTATAATAAGGATTAAAAGTGGTGCCCCAAGAAAGTATACATGCAAGGGGAAATATGGTGGACACAGGGGTCTAATGAAAAAGCATTCATGTGCTATGAAACAGTACCAGGAAACTCATTGTTCCAAGATAGTACAAATGAAGCAAGCAGACCAACTTTGTTAATGGGGTAGATCAAAATTATTTGCAAGTCATTTTTACAGAAATAAGAGAAAACACATAAAATATATAATTTGAATAAAATGTGTTTGACACATATTTCAGCTGTGTACTAGCATTTTACCAATTTTTGCAAATATTTGATATTTTACAATTTTTTTGGGTTTTTAATGAATTTTTTGATTTTTTTTAAAATATTGATTTTTCTATTGTTTAGTGATTTTTAATTTTTATAAGTAGAAATTAGATGAGGGAATTTCTGAAAGTAATAAAAATACCCCAGGGAGAAGTAATGGGTGCTAGGTAGCAAAAATATGCCCCGACAGGATAAAAATAGGTGAAAATGATTATTTATTAAAAATAAATATCACAACGGGGAATAAAATAAGCTAGATTGATCACAGTGGTTAAATCCCACATTTCACCATCAAGGTAGGCAAGAATGCATCGCGGAGGTTCAAAATGACCACATATACCCCTCCCGGGTGGGTAAATCATTACGAGTAATTCATTTGTTATGAAACTCTTTTCATTTTACTATTGACTTTTGTTTTGACCCTAAGGAGAGATGCCATGAGTTTAGAGGCGTATGAGGAAAACAAACACTATACGAGAGTACATGAATATGTAGGGTGATGGAACCTACATGAGTACTCTATCCCTCTTTTAATTTTTGAGCATTTAATATCAATTTTAACATTTTTTTGGGGATGCTGACAACGCATGCGCACGCCTTAGGGGCGCACATATGTTGTCAGTGCATGTATGTACTAGTGTAATTGTGCGCATGGTCACATATGTTGAAAATTCATATGTGCGTAGGTGCATACATCAAAAGGGGCATGCAAGCATTTGGGGGGTTAGGGAAAATGCACGTGGGTACATGTGAGAAAAGGGACGTGCATGCATCGTTAGGGGAACGTATGCGTTGGGAAGAGGGGTCCAAAATGGTTGCACGTGCACATGCTAGGATGAGTGTGCAAGTGCTAGAAAGTGGGTGCATGCTTTGTTGAGCGTGCATATGCAAATAAGGGGGCGTATGTGTCATCAAGGGCACACATGCATCGAATATGTGTTTTTGAACACTTAGAAAAAGGAGAAGTTTTTCAAAGGAATGTAGAAGAACTTAGGAAATGTTAGAAGAACATGGGAATGAATAGGCTAAGTGTTAGATGATGTTAGATATAAAAATTCTAATAAGTGTGTTGTTTGATTTTATAGAGGCAACTACCTGTTTTAATATGTGGGAGTGATATGGCCAATTGGCCAACTTGGATGTGACCCTCTCATGATGCAAGAGGAAGTACCTAGATATCACTTTATACATGACATGGCTTACCTACATGGCATAGATGCCACATATCACTATGGATCACAGTCTCCTTATAACTTTAGTCAAGAGATGGCAAAGTGAGAGCATGTGTTTTAGGCTCCCGACTAGTGAGATGACTATCACACTAGAGGATGTTGGCAGATTCTCCGAGTCTCAATCGAGGGATCATTATAGAGTATGATAGTGATTCCACTAAAATTACCGATAGTGATTGATCTCTTTGGTGTAAATGAGATACCTCGATGAGGCATGATAATATATATGCATCAGTGTTTCACATATTCAAGATTACATCACATGCCAGTTTATCTCATGGCACTTGTTAGTGGCATTATCCTTACTGATAAGACAGGGACATCATTTCCTTTAGGCTTGATTAGTGTCATTTGAGGCCTTCTCAAAGGAGAGTGCTATTATTGGTGACAATGTATAATATTTTATATTTCTTGGGATTTACATTTGATTACCTACCACCGTCATAAGATGTTGGGTCCAATGACACTTCTACAGATATAGGTATGGGACCATATAGTTATTAGTCACCTTTTAGGAGCGTTACGAGATTGGGCCATGGATGAGCCTTCAGTCTTTGGTTGGGCTCCTATTGGTGATGATGTACGTGGACACATGGGTGATACTTATTTTTATCATCATGCTTTGGATGACATTCAACTATGGATGATTGTTTGGAGGCCTTATAGACATTATCAGTGGCAAAGGATACATTTGAGCTCAGTGTTGCTATGGTTGAGCATTTTATGATTGGAAGCTGTGGATATATTATGGAGTACTATAGGATTGACCGAGTACAAGTGGCAACTTGGGGGAGTACAGGATGTTCTCGGGCCTAAAATGTGGTACGGGTGACATGCCAAGGAGACTTTTGACATTGGACCTTTGATCAAGATGTAATTGGCAAGAGATAGATTCGATCATATGGTTCAACTGGTATGGGCTCCATTACGACAGATTATAGATCCGAGGAACTACGGTGGCTTATATGTAGATGGTATGCTACTATGAGTTCTTCCTAGGTGGCTTACTATCCCGGAGGTTACATGGGATGCAAGAGTCTAGCCACCACTAGAGAAACTTCTCATAGAGGCAGAGGATGGTGGATGGCCCATCGGGGTAGTGAGAGCAAGGATGGGAGTGATGATGATGATGGATCTAATGGAGATGATGGGGGGGTAGACAAAGATAGGGCCATGGGAAAGAACAGGGATAAAGAGTGTCGAGATAGGTTCCTACATAGCCACAGGTGTATGCACACATTCAAATGCCCAGGTGGTCATATAAGTGGGATTAAATTTTCCTTTATAGTGGGTACTCTCATAAGCACATGTACAGTAGGATCTGTTGCTATCCCACCACATAGTACAAGAGGAGGAGGAGATGGATTGGGGACTCCACCACAAATTCCTGGAGGTAGGGGATGGGAGAATAGTACACATGGCACATGTGAGCTAGTTATGTTGTAGTAGTAGCTACATCAGGTCGTAGCCCTTCGATTATAGGCCACCTAAAAGAGAGATCAAGTTATCATTGAGAGGGGTCAGGTAGTGGAAGACATGGCCCAACTCTAGAGAAAGAGAGACTAGTTGAAAACATAGTTGTAGCAAGAGGTTACAGTGGAGTGAGATCAGCTCCAGATAAAGAGAGATCACTTGTGTTCCGTCAAGGCCCACGTCATTGGAAGTGATGATAGTGGAGAAATATCAAATCTAATTTGAGCAGATTATAGTACATGAGGTGAGGTGGTTAGAATGTCAATAGAGATAGTATCTTTATGCTAGATAGTTGGATCATCCATTACACCTCGGTATATATGGACCTAACTATGGCTACAAGACATGCCACATATTACAGGTATTATTATTACAATTTCATCCCAAATGGACATGCGAGCACCTAATTTTAGTCAGTATTCCATGAGAAGGTCAGCTTCACGGTCTCATAGAGGAGCAACCTCAGCCAGGTCATTCGAGTAGCCAAAAGCATAGTAGAGGCCATAGGTGATGGGGCCTCCACCACCACCTCAAAGGCCAGGAAGTCCCCATGAGGGATCGAGTCAGACATGACTCTTTATTGCATGATATATTTATAGATGTATCTAGTTTTCTATACACACCTCAATATGAAGGCACATTTTTATCGATGTATATGTATTATTTTTGGTTATGCCTCACTTGGAAGGAAAATTTTTTTATCGATTCCCATGATGGCATACTATGTATCCAGATGATTATGTATAGAGACACATTGTATATGGACATTGATATTTTGACAGACATATATATGATGATGATTATGAACTTTGATCATGATGTTTTATGATTATATCACATGTGTTTGATGTATGAGATAGTATTTAGATGACATGATATGTTTTGATGAGATACTTCATGTTCTACTTATCACATTTTTGTATGAGATAGTAGTAGATGATATCATGTTGTTTTGCATGTGACACTTATGATTTTCCACATTTTTATTATGGTCTATGTTTGAGGGGGAATAGAAGGTGGTCCCTCTTGCCCCTTGTGGTAATATTATATGATGTTATCTTAGCATACATGTTTGTTTTTCATATTCATGATGATGTAGCTTAGCTTTTTATTTATATATGATGTATAGATGTAATACTAGATGATAAATGAGATGAGATGACAAAAATGAATGTAGAAAAAACAAAAAAAATCAAATCTAATTAACACAACAAAACTACATACAAGTATGCAAGATAAAATGAACTCAATGCCTATGTACAACACATTAAAGTAACATTTAATCTAAGTAAACAAATGAATTCAAAATTTTAAGGAATCCACTATGGAATGATAATGCAATAAAATCCACAAACCGAAAACTAAAAGTAAGCCAACCACTATTTTTTTTGGGACATTTTGAAACGTTTTCTACCATTTTTGGTGTTATTTGAAATACAATTTTCAAGGCTACTATTCACATTATTTTTTTAGTTGTCCATAAAAGGGTTTTTCAGATGTTTAGGGTTTTCACATAGTTATGTGAATGTTTTGTGTGTTTTCGAAAAGGTTTTCCCAAAGCTATATACGGTAAACAAAGAAGTGTGGATGCCCCCAACGTTAGATGGGAATATACAAATGAATAATTTCATGCGTTATGTGCAAGATGGTGCGCAGATACGAAGGTACTCCCAATGTTAGATGGGAATGTAGATAAGTGAGTCTTTCACATATATACAAGAATAGATCAGCCAGATCAAGGCCACAATGGATAGGATCAAAAGGATCTCAATACTCAAGAAAACCTAGCCCTAAAGTAAATCAAGTGTAATCCTTCTTGATATTCTTGTGAATAAGGGATCCTCTCAATGGTGCTAGAAACCGGTTCTCACCAGGACTTGTCCAATGTGCCACATTTGTGTGGTTTTCACAGTTGGATGACCTATTTTCTTTTTACCTTTTTCTTGTTTTCTTCTCTTTTCTAAGGAACCTCATACTCAAGCATAGAACCACTTGAGATGTATTGTGTTCATTGGTTCCTTTAATTCCTCACCATCTGAATGAGCCAATTTTTATGCTCCCAAACCATACTTAGTAACCACCACATATGGTCCTAACCAGTTGGGTTAAAAATTTCCTTTATTTTCCCAGTCCTTGATGGTGTTGAACTGATTTTATTTGAGTACTAAGTCTCCTACCTTGAACTGGTGAGGTATCATCCACTTGTTGGGGCCTCGTGAAAATCAATTCTGATATACATTTAGGTGATTAATTTTTCGTATTCATTTCTCATCTAGTAGCTCCAAATCTACTAGTCGAGCCACTCAGTAGTCTTCATCCTTGTTTGGATAATCCTAGAGAGATATTCTCGGGAAGGAAGCTCAATCTCCAATGGTATGATGGCCTCAATGTCAAAGACTAGTGATTAGGGGGTAGCACCAATAGGAGTGTGGATGGAGGTTTTATAATCCTAGAGGATGGGATGGATTTGTAAGTTCCAATTATGGCATGTTTTACTTACCATATTTTCCATGATGTGAACAAGTGTTTTATTAGTGGCCTCTACTTTTCCATTACCTTGAGGGTAATAGGGAGTGGACCACTTTAAATGGATTTTAAAGAATTTCCATAACTCTTTAACTATATTGTTCTTGAAAGACATACCATTATGCGGTATAATGAAGGAGGGATTTCGTAATGGTAGATGAGGTGGTTCATAATGAATTTTTATATTTTCACTAGTAACATATGTGAGAGGCATAGCCTCTACCCACTTTTGAAATACTCGGTAGAAGTTATGATATGTGTATGACCATTTGAGGAAGCTTGAGTGAGATTCCCTATGAGATCTAATCCCCATTTTGAGAATGGTCATGGTGTTGTGATTGGATGCAAATTTTGTGTTGGTGCATGAATCAGTTTCCATACTTCTAAAAAATTTCACATTTCTTAACATATTTACAATGATCTTCTTCCATGGTAGGCCAATAGTAACCTACTCTAAGCATTTTTTAGCGAGCACCATATATTTTTGTGTATGTTCCACAAACTCTTTCATGTACTTATTTTATCACTTGGACTAACTCAGACAAATCAAGACAACGCGGTAGATTCCCGTCATAGCCTCTACGATAAAGGGTGCCTCTAAATAGGGTATAACATGCTATAAAATGGATAAGGGCTCTCTTATCGGTGTGGAAAATGTCGGCGAAAAGGTATTATCTTATATGTAATTAAATATCGGCTCATACTAGGGGAGAAATGACCAACAACTTCACATACCAAACATGATTACGGTAGGCCATACACTTGGTTCTCGAAATGTTCCACAAAGAATGGAATTTTCTTTACCTTTGGTGGAATGCAAAGTAAAGCTCGATTGTGGCCATGGCGTCGATGATTGGTTTTGCACCCTTGGCATCTGTTCAAAATTGATACCCATAAAGTACTCCTTTAAATTTTAAACCATCTTTTTATATGGGATGAGCTTATCATCTTTGACTTTGTATTTGTCATTTACTTACTTGATTATTAGTTGTGAATCACCCTGTGATTCTTAGTTATCTTATATTCCATTTAATATAAATTTCTATCCCAGAAATGAGTGCCTCATATTCTACAAAGTTATTAGTACATGGAAAAATCAGTTAGAAAGCATGTGGGATGAAGTCCCCTGTTGGAGTGATAAGCACCACCTTGACTCCTGGACCATGGTAATCAAATGATCCATCAAATTGCATCTATCATATGATGGATTCCTTAATGTACATTATAGAAGCATTTGGAAGATCTAGACATACTAGGTTAGTCCCTAGTAGGGGAGATGCTAGATGATCCGTAAGCACATGTCCTTTGAGTGACTTCTAATTTACAAAATCGATATCAAAATCACTTAGGAGGATGATCTAATTAGCTATTTTTCCTTTGAGAGTGGGTTTAGATAGGAGATATTTTAAAGGGTCAACTTTGGAAATCAGATTAGTCTTGTTATTAAGCGAGATAGTGGCGAAGCTTTTGGAAAAAATATCACAACTAAGCAAGATTTCTTGATCTAGGGATAATTCATCTCATATGTGATCAAAATTTAGCTTAAATAATAAACCTCCCTCTCTCCTTTTGGCTTATATCATATTGGGAAATCAATGCACCAATAAGTGTACTTGGGTAGTTGAGATATACAATAACGGGGTTCACCAGGGGGTAGGTGGCATGACAACAGTGGGATAGTTAGGTACTATTTTAGAATTTTAATTTTTTTGACACTAAAGTCCCAATTGAAGGTAACATCTTTCTTGAGAATATGTGTGAAAGGATTGCACTTATCCGCAAGTTGTGATATGAATCGATGGATTGCCTGAATTTTGCCTTGTAAGTTGCGTAGTTTCTTAATGTCTGTTTGTGGAGGCATCTCGGTGATAGCTAAAAATTTATTGAGGTCCAACTCAATCCCTCTTCTAGACAAAATGAAACCTAATAGCTTTCTGATTGTATGTCGAGATTCCTTTCTTAAGATTTAGTCGACTTTGTAATCATGGAGACATTGGAAGATACGCCTTAGCACTTCTAGGTGCTCTTCTCTAGTTCTATAATTTCCCAAAATATCATCCACATAGTCCTCCATGATGTCATTCATCATGTCATGGAATATGATGGTAATTTCTCTTTAATAAGTGGCTTCAATGTTCTTTAGACCAAAGGGCATTACTTGGTAGAAAAATGTTCCCTAAGGGGTTGGATGGAATTTTGTGTTGATCTTCCTCTACGATCTTAATTTGATTATAGCCTGAAAATCCATCCATGAGGGAAAACATTTCATACCCCATAGTTGAATCAAAAATCATGTTGATGTTAGGCAAAGGGAAATCATATTTAGGGCATGCTTTGTTAATATCCCTAAATTCCATGTAGATTCAGATACCCACTAGTTTCTTTTGTATTGGAACTATGTTTGATATCCATTTTTAATAGTCAATAGGTCTGATAAAACATACTATCAATAGATTCTCCAGTTCTTCTTTTTACTAGCGCAACACACACATGCATCTTTCTCAATTTCTACTTGATATGTTTCGCATCTGGGTGCATAACAAGGTTATGCACGACTAGGGGTGGGCCCAAACCTAGCATATCTGCATAGGATCACACAAATATGTCTATAAATTATTTCATCAACTCTAAAAATGTTTTTTTCTCTTGTGTCAAGAGTGAAGCTCCCAGCTTTACCATTTTTGGATCTTCTTCGATTCGATACTAACATTTATGGTCTCCTCAATCAACATTTTATATGTATCATCCATCTACATATGATCGAGGGGAGAGTAAGATCTAGTTCTACGGGTGGCTCAAAGAGCATTTTATCTTCACGTGGGTAAACTATCTTTTTATTTATTCTTGTTTGTTTTTCCACAAATGCCTCAAAGATGTTTTCACTATGGGACTTAGGCTTATTCTTTTTAAAAGTATTTTTGTATTAATTTTTCCCATGATTATTATGTTTTTTCTGAAGCAACCATAAGATTCTACCTCTTCCCCAAAGTACGTGTATTTATATAATTTTATGGAGAAATCTTTCTTATGGTCACTGATCGGAATGACATCCTGAGTACCCATAAACTCTGCAATGGCCTCATCATTTTCAAATAAATTAACTAGCACATGAAGTTGTTGGCCCGAATTAATGAGGCTTGGATATATAAGGGTGATTTGGAAATCAGTTTGGGGTTTAGACTGGGATAGGGTAAAGATGGAGAAATCCAAGAAAATGTTAGTAGAGGTAAGGTCCTCATATATTCTACAAGAAGAATCTACATCACTTTCTGAATGAGGTAAATCATCCTCACATTCTGAAGAAGTGTCATAAATTTCAAAGGGTAGAGCCTCATGATACTTAACTCCAAGACCATGCTCATTTACTTTCCAAGGAGGGGATGGAAGAGGATCTATTCTACCTTATGCATCTAGGCCACATCCAAATCCTCGATACCCCATAATGCACATCATTTTGTGTACTTTGGCATACTTTGGAGCCTAGTTACATGAAGCTTTCATTCCTTGAGTTTCCAACTTTTATGTTTATTTGGCATCTTCTCATCTGAAAAAAATACCACGAGGAACAAACCTCTCAAAGGGGCTAGGATAGCTAGCATGGGAGCTTGTAAATTGGAAATTAGGTCTACCACGTGTTTTAGGTGATAGCGAGAGGTTAGAGACCAAAAGTTCATGTTGAATATTAAAATTCTTGATTGGGCCATATGACACATCCTTTAACTCCCATGAAGCAAAGGGAGAGAGTAACAAGGAAGGATCCTTATTATCAGCTTGCAATATGTTAGGATCAACCCGAACTTTCAAAGCTTCCATTTGTAGTGGTATAACAATGTCTATTGAAGGACATTCATACATTGCTTGAGAGAAACTATGTAATGCTCTACATTGTGTAAATGGCTCAAGATCTCCTAGGATGGTGATTTTCTGCCCCTCATGATAAAACTTAATGCATTGATGAAATGTGAAGGGTACAACTTGCATGGCATCGAGCCAAGGATGACCTAGGATCATGTTATAAGGAAGATCTAGATCAAGGACATGGAACTTCATATCATGATTTGTGGGCCCTACTTCCATAGGTAACAAAATGATTATAGATGATTCCCACTTGAAATTGTCATAAGATGTGATTGTGATTACATTAGAATCCATCTCTACTTCTGTATGCCCTAGCTTTTGACGAGCTTCAAAGTACAAATATTTAGACCTGACCTGTTATCCACAAGCACTCTTTTAATCTTTCTACGAGTGACAAATACCTCAATGTACAGGGGTAAGTTGTGCATATGATTATTGAGTGGGACTTCACTCTGGTCAAAGGAGATATAATCATTCTAGGAAATATTGTCAATTATGGCTTGAAGGTGTGAAGGATCGATGTTCATTGACACTCCTAACCCCCGAAGTATTTTATAAAGGATATCCCGATGATATCTAGATATCTTGAGGATGTCTAAGATTGAAATCTTAGCCAAAGTTTTTTCAATTTGATCTACCAAATTATATTGACTCTTATGAGGGGTAGATACAAGAGGTTATAGGATCACTAGATGAGCACGTTGTGTTGCCATGGCACAATCATTGCTAATTATTCTAATAATGTTTACATATTCATTGGACGAACAGATACAACCTATGATTGAACCAAAGGGATTGTCAATGAAAGTATATACATAATTTGTGGCTCTATAGTCATCAGATGAATGACCTTAATCCGTATTTTGTGTTCCTTGTTTATTATGATTAGGGAAGGGTTGTTTGAAGGTTCCCATTTTTCCATTAGGCCCTTATGCTAATCCAGGTGAATCCACTTTAATCTTCACATCCTCTATGATATCTTGAATAAATTTTTTCAATTTTAAACATGTATCAATTTTATGTCCCTTGACATGGTGAAAATCATAATAGTCATGATCTCTATACCATCCTATTTTGGGTCCATCATCTACATAAGGCATTATGGTTAGATATTGAACCATATTTACTACCTCTAATTGTCTCAAAATTGTGGATAATGAGTTTGTAAGGGGATTGAATACTCATCATTTAACTGGATTTTGACTAGGTCCTTTGGTTAGTTTCAAAAGAGGACCACTTTGAACTGTTTGAATTGTTTGTACTTGTTTAGAGTCTGTGATGCCATCATCTATGACATTATTTTTCTTGTTAAAGAATTTAGTTTTATCTGTAGGTTTTGACTCTTGTTGGTATTTTGAGAAGGGTTTTATTGTCCCCTTCGCTATTAAATCCTTCTTGATTTGGATTTCTTTCCCAATAACTTCCTTGAATTTAGTGATGTAGTACATTTTTAAGTGAAATACAATGTCTAGATTTAGATTAGGCACAAATATATTAACCAATTATTTCTCAAGAATTATATAAGGGAAGCGACTAGCTAGCCCTCACCACCGTTGCAAGAAATTGGAAAAATTTTCATTTGGTCTTTGTTTAGCACTGCATAAATCTAACATGGTTAGGTCTTTTTCCATATTAAATGAGAAGTGACACAAATTTATTTGCTAGCATGGGCCATGTGACTATATACCCCTTTGGTAAATGAAGGAACCATTCTAGTGCTTGTCCTCCAAAACTACGAGGGAACAAATGTATGAAGTAATTGTCACTATAGGCTACCTCTTGGCAAGCCATGCAAAATTATTTTATATAATCACGAGGATCACCCTTGAATTTATATTTATCAAATTTTGGGAAATCAAACTTTTTGGAAATGATGTTAACAACATGTCTCTTTCGAAAGGATAAGAACATATCCCCTCATATTGATATTTCTTATTATGGACTACGTTACTTTCTTGAAGAGTTATAAGCATATTTTTCATTGATTGTAACTCTTGCATAAAGGGTTGCTATTTCGTAGGAGAAGATGGTCTAAGAACTCATATTTTCTTGAAGGCTTCATCTTTGAGATGTTTAGTGTAAATTTCACTAACCTTAGTCTTGGGTTTTTCTTAACATGTACCCTTTCTTGTGTTCTTACTTACTGAGAAGAAGCTAAGTTTGCTATTTGTTGGATAAGTGCTTATATTTGGATCTGTATAGTGACTTATTCATTTTGAGGTTCTTTGTCTTTGTCTTTTTGATGAGGAGGTAACTCCTCATGTTCACATTCTATCCTAACTCGGCAACACATCTTAAGGGGTGGAAATCGAGAAACACCTCTTTATCTTGATGTTTCACCTTCTATGTGGGTACCAAAGGTAGAAGCATGTATTCCTTCAATTATATCATTCATTGGAGGTCTTTGTGTTTCTTATTCCTTCGATTAGTATCTTGGCTAGGGGCTTCTCGTTCTTGTGGCACTATGGCACCTAGCTCTAGAACTCATTCAAGCATTCGATGATGTAACCTAGAATTCACCAATACAAGCCCAATCACGCTAGCACATCACTCAACCTAGATTGAGCACTCACCCAAAGTGTGCAAAGGTACCATGACCCTCTTTTGGGTTGTTGTAGGATGTTAGCATGATGAAGACTTAAGGCATTCATATCTATGACTAATATATCATTCTACAAAGTACATGTTCAGATCTAGATCTAGAAAATAATAGACTTAAAAGATAAGCATGATGAAATCAAGCACGCACTACTATACTATAACAATGATAACACTTTGATTCAATCCATAGTATCCATTATATTAAACTCAGTAATACACGAAGCTTATTTATAATAACGAGTAGCATACAATCATGCACATATCGATTTGGCAACATAATCTTGCTATAAACAGTTCTCACACCCTCTCTACTATGATACAAAGTTCAATACATATTTATAAGGGGGTAATTTCCCTTCACTACTTATCTAATCCCAAAATAGGTCGCATGCTATTATTAGCCATGCGCCATTACAAAAATAACCACACATGCAAGTGCGCTAACAATAGACTAGTTTTAGTTAACTGACAGTAGTAGATCTATTCTCGGCTTGTATCCATGTAAAGCACTTCATAGCTAATCATTCAAAAATATCCAATGTGCATCATGCAAGTCTCCAACCCATTTGTGTGCTCCACGCGCTATCTCCAAAAATAGATCCTCACCACAAAAATGGCTAAGTCCCAAACCTATTTCTATTCTTCGCGCGTGATCCTTTCCAATACTTCCACACCTTTTAATGTGCTCGATCTCTTACACGAACCTTTTGTATTTATTTTTCTAAGTTCCATATTCTGAATTCCCAATAATCGATCTCTATTTTGGAATAGGAAGTCATCTAATTTAGAGACATCAACGTTGTTAATATCTTTAAATGAATCACTCTCATTTCCACTATGATCAACTAAATCATATGTTTCCTTTACTTGAAGAAGAGAGGACCTAGATTATGTCTTAGAAATTGGATTCCATTATCATGATATGGACCGTTGTAAGTTTGGTTTACACAAGGTTTCATCTAATGTACTCAAGAGTATCACAAACTGGGTGTATTGTGTAACAATTTTTCTTTGAGTTTCAAAGTATGTCAATAAATGGACTAAAAGAATAAGGAATCAATCAATTCTATGAGTTTTTAACACGTCACGAAACTATCATTCAAGTTTCCGAGTAAACCAATCAATCAACAAGAAACTATACCCTATGCAAATGTTTTTCAAAGATAGTTTGACATTATATGGTCAACACAATGTCAATACTTAAGTCAAGTTTGAAATGAACAAGGTGTAAGTATTAACAAGGGTTTTATGTAAAATATAATTGAAGGATACTTATGACAATTTTAGACACTACCAAGACCCAACTTCTAAAACAAGTGGAGGTTACGTATGTGATCCATGCAACAATACTACTAAGATACGTTACCCAAGATTTGTAAGAAAGTGAGGTATTAGTATCACATTAGTATCGAGATGACGCAAACAAAGCAATAAAAAATATTTCCAAATTGAGGTAATGTTTTAAATAAAACCATGTAAAATTATGATAAGGATTTTCTAAGATCTAGGCGGTGTAACAACACAATATGGACACTAAGATTACGTTTACTAGAAATGAGATGTAAGTATCATAATTGTGATGAGGAGATGTGAACAACGTAACAATTCTAAGGAGGATTAATGATGATTCAAGCCTAAATATGATGATAATGTGTCTCAATATGGATTAGAGACGATGGTCCTACTAGAATACGATGACGTACCATTCACAATTCCAGCACTTGCATTTTGGTATTGCAACCTAGTCATTCAAGTAGACTACAAAAGTGGTAGACACAATTTTTATAGCAGTATCTGTGTGTGTTGTTCTCTTTTGTCCCGAAAATGGGAAACAAGATAGCAAAGGTGTAGATCAAGTGATGATGAAACAAAATATGCATAACTTTGGCAGAGTTTCACCTTGTCTTAAGAAAAGTGAAAAACTAGGACAAAGTAACACATCTTAGGTCCCATGATGAATAACACTTAGATTCAACTTACGTGGAATATTGCCTTGTTAGAATAACAAGGTTTTGACTCAAAATAATTTTTCACTTCATGAGATCTCTATAAAAAAGATGGCTTGATATGAAAAAGTGGGCTCCAAGACGATATGGCTTCGTATGTAGTTCATACAACTAGGTGCCATAAACTACCTCTCATGAGCTCAATTTGCCAAGAAATTCACACTGACTAGTCTTGGAGTATCCCAACTTTAATTTACCCCCTTCAACATAATGAGCATAAAATTCATTCAGTTTTGTTTTCACTGGGGTTGCAATGGAGATATTTTTGACTCTAACTCGCAAAATTTATAACTAGTCAAGTGGGTAAGCGGAGTGCTTCCCGTTTTGTCCACAAGGTTCCCTCATGTGTGGACTACTTTAGGGTTCTTGGAACATTTATTTTATTTTAGATTAAGGATTATACCAAAGTGGATGGGTTTACCCTTATTCAAACCTCGTAAATCAAGTGTTTTGAATATGGTTTGTTTTTCATCTTTTGAGCTCAATGTGGTTTTGTCGGACATTGTTTGGCAAACTACACGAAATGAGTTAGCATTCATTTAGAATATGATTCTTTTGCAAGTGATATTTGGTCCTACACACAAATATTAGTAGTTTAAGGTATCATAAAAATGATATTTGAATTTTTTTTCCGATTCCTAAGATCATTCTAATAAGACGCAAAGGAAGATCATAAACAACAAACAAACTCACTAGCCTAAAAACATTGAAAATGCCTATAAACCAAATGCACAACTTACTTCCTTTTACCCAAATTGAAATGTTGTTTTGAAATCATGAGAAAGGTATTGAACCATTTTTGGTTCCCAAGATCACCTAAAAGATGTGAGGGAAGTGCATACACAATCCAAACCTTACAAGTAAAAATGCAACATTCATCAATTTTGACTAAGAAAACCAACACAAAATGAACTCTAAGACACCCTGCAAACCACTTATTAGTCTCACAAAGATCTTGTAAAGTGTTATAATAACCAAGAGAATAAACTTTGTAAATTTTAAGAATTTTTTTATCATTACACTTTGTGACACATGTGCACCCCTTATGACGTATGCGTGCCCCTAGAAGAGTATGCATGCAGATTATAGTGGATGCATGCCTCTATCAGAAAACACAGTGAGAAATAACATATGTCTAGGCCGAGAGGTACCTACACACCTATTTTGGTGTATGCACGCTCCTAGTAGTGTATGTGCTTACAATGAAAATAAAAAATAACACAAACATAATTTTAGCAAGTGCGCGCCATGAGAGATATATGCGCATCGAGAAAGTGTATGTGTGCCTTTCTTAAGGTATGCACGTGTCTATAGAATTTTAGCACAGAGGGTCAAAACTACAAGCCAACATGTGTGTGAGAAGATAAGTGTCTTCATGCACTTGGGAACATCTACGCACCTAAGGGAACAGCGCATGTGGTTTTAACATGTGCACACACCTTTATAACACATGTGCGCTGCTTGGAACAAGACAAAAGAGGATGGAAAAATTAATTCTGAAATTTCCAATAGGTTATAAATTTTCTATTTAAATCACTTTATAACAGAAACCCATTAGTCTTGTATGCAAAAGGGATATTAAAATCCTCTAAGGCTAGTAGATTGCTTGGACAAAACTATTTAACCTTCAAAATACATGAAAATGGTTAGAAAAATGATATAATTGACAAAAATTAAAATCAACTTCTAAGGGCTATGGAGTAAGTCCCACGGGCGTGCCAAATGTATTCATGTGTAAATTAGAAAGATCAGGAAATGAAACTATAACACCTAAGAAGTTTCAAAGCTTAGCTAACCTAACAAGAATCATCAAGATAAAATCTGAAAGAGAGATACTTCTTTAACAATCCATATAACTTTGAAGAAGCATCAAACTAACTCTGTCTAAGTTACTCTCTACTCTTTGAATGCTAATAAAGCATGAACCTATCAAGATCCTAGTAATCAAATGTGATTGTTTGATATGGTTCTCAAGATTTCAAGAATGGAGTCTCACCATTAATGGCTACAAGGACATATGGTTCTCTCCATATTACTCAAATCTTGGTTTAATGGATGTAATGGTGAAGATAATAGCTCAATAAATGAAGAAATGCTCAAGATCCTAATTGCATATAGTTTATGCTAGAGTGAGGAAAGTGTTATTAGAAATGATGAGGAGGAGGGTTCTATTTGTAGGTTTCCAATTTCAAGAATGGAATGATTTGGTGCATGTGGGAGAAAAGGTAAGTCCAAAATCACTTTTAGCATGTCAAAATAAGATTTGACTAGGTTTAGAGGCTAATTAATCTTTTAGGATTAATTAGGGATCCCAAGTAGAATTAGGAAGATTTCTGAGCATCTAGAGGATATTTTGATAGATTTTTAATGTGTTAGAAGTGGGAGTTGGCTAATAAGAAGATGTATTGGTCAAGTGCAAGATAAGAGGCTCAATAAACATATAGTTGTTAATTAAGATAATTTTAAGGGGAAAAGGAGCATAATTTATGAAGTGTCATCATTTTTAGAGAGTAAAATAGTTAGTGCAATGTTAGAAATAATATTTCTTTGATCAAATTATAGGTGTCTACAGTTATATGGGAATCTCCATCTTTTCTTAAATGTATGATACAACATGTGGTAATATGTGCACCCCACCGAAAAGGCTACTTTTTAAAGATTTGTAGTTTGAAGAGAATTTTTCCAAATGAGGTATGAATAAATTTCCATTTATGATAGCCAAAGAGTTGATATAGATTTACATGAAGGTTTTAGGTCATGGTTATGCTGAAAAAGTGCAAAGTGTTCCCTGTGTTTGTTGACTAGATTTTGGGGCAATTTGGAGCAGCCTTCAGTAAAATTAAGATTATAGGAGCTATAGAGGGAGTTAGGATTCCATTAAAATTTTTCTAATTTGATTCATATATATTTCCATTATTTTATATAAATTTAATATTTGACAAGGTATACAAAATTTATGAGATTTTTGTGAAGCTCAAGTTTGGAAGGTGCTCATTCTAGCAAAGTGTGCATGTAACTACATGAGTTAAAGTAATGTTTCTGAGTTTTTCAAGATTGATGAAGGCTTTTTATGGGTTATACATCATGTATAATTATGTTTCATTATTTTTTTAATCTTGGAAGTGGTTTTGGTATGATGGAGTATGTTGGGCTAGTTGTTAGTTCTTGAGACCAAGAAAGGATAAAAAGTAGTTTGCGAAGATGGTCTTGTTTAAAGGCCTTCCACTTTGAGTTTGAAGGATTTATTATATTTCATGGAGATTTAATTCATATATATTTCTAATGATGTATGGATTGAGTCTTATTGAGTTCATTTTATTTGTCATGCAAGTTGATTTGTGAAGAAATTTGTAGTTGTTATTTCAAGAGGTTGGTTCGACCGAGAGATGGAGTTGTTTCTGCATAAGATGGTTGAGTTGAGGATTTAACACACCTTTAAATTTAATAGGGTCAATTTGGAGTATATTTAATTAATTTTTAGGTATGGGAAGTGACAGAGAGGGTGTTTATTAGTTTGAGTTGGGAAAATAGTTTTTGGAATGCTTAATTTTGTGAAGACAAAATTTGTTGTGGTTTGAACAGAATATGTTTAATGAGATCTAAAGTATTTATAAGTTTTCTACAAGTATTTTAATTTCCATTTAGTGGTCACGTGCCATAGTTTATATTTTCTTGGGTGATTTTGAGGCCTAAAGATGAAATCGAGTTATTAAAAGCAACTATTCGGTGAAGGTAATGAGCCAATGGGCCCATTAAATAAAAAAATTTATTGCTCCATGATAATTGTGACCATGTATGATGTTTAAATTTTAACATAATTTTTTTGGGTTATTTTTATATCTTTCCTAAAAATAGTTTTGGTGTTAGGATTTTTTTCATTCTAATGTAATGGTTTTGAGGATTTTTGTGCATGGATGAAGGGTTTTGATAGGCTGACCAACTTGGGTATTATGTAACCATTTTAATATATGTAATTGAATTTTATAATGTTTTATGGGTTGAATTTATCATGGTGGACCAAAATAATTTTTTTAGATGAAGAAAAGTGTATTTAAGTGTTTGTTTGGTTCATTTTTTTACTAGGGCTCTTGGAGGGAAATGTGTGACCCATGTAGAAGTGTTTTGCATGTATGTGTGCATTATTTGAAGGATAAGGAATAGAATTACAGGTTGAGGAAGATTAAATATCATGTGTGCATGTGTTTAGAGCTATGAAAAGTGAAGAAAGAGAAATTTTACGAGAGATTGAAGACCTAAGGTATGAGCTAGGGTTTGTGAGCTGAATAAGTGATCTCCATCAGTTGTGGCAGAAGAAAAATTAGAGATAAAACATCTTCATGTGGATTATTTTTTTCTTATACATCCTAGGGGGTTGTAGCCTCCTCGTGGAGTTGGTTCTTCACTAAATTAGGGTTTGGTGTTCCTTTTAGGGTTGGTGATCTACTTTAGGGGTTGGTGATCCTTGTGAAGTTGGTAATTCACTAAATTTAGAGTTTCAATTGGTTTTCTTCCTCATGATGGTTTCCCACTTATACCTTGTGTCTATGTGCTTCATCTCATGAGTTTTGGTTGTTTGAATGTATTGTACACACTAAATAAGTAATGGTTGAATGTATATGAATGGTTAAATGTTAATAGTTACTACAATTAATGGTTATTTGATTGAAAAATTTGTAAAAATTATTCACCCCCTCGATCCATTATTTTTCCAACACTAGTTATTAAAATTTTAAATGAAATAGCTCGTATGAACGATCATTAAATCTTTACGAAAGTAATTTATGTTGGGGTTGATGGGGCATATGTCATGCAAGGTCATAAAATTGGGGTTTGTATTCTCCTTCACACGACCGTTTCCTCGTAAATGATACCTATTCACTACATGGCTCACTAAATGAATCTCACTTACAATATTGTAAGTAATTTTGAAAATGTCGTTAAATTGGAAGATCTTATACGTGATTTGCATTCATACATGTCAAGCTGTCCTAAAAGATTTTTGGATTTTCAGAAATTTTTTGTTGGAATTACAAATGGTAAAAAATTGTTGAAAGATGTTGACACAAGATGGATATCGTTGTATGATTCAGCTTGCAGAATTTTCTAGGAATACAAGTCATTAGCAGGGTATATGTTCAAGAATCATAGAGAAGTTGACAAGGCCTAAAGATATGTTATATCAATAAAATTATTTAGAGACATTATTAACATTATGTTGTATTTTATAATTCTAAAGGAAATTAAAAACTTGGCGAAACAAGCTCGGAAATACACACACACACACACACACACACACACACACACATATCTATATATATTTTATTTTATCAAATTAAGGAAACATGTATGTATGATTTTGGATAACTTATATTCTAGCCAAGACTGGTTTCAGAAGCCAATATTCAGTAGTTGGAAGGTCTTAATAGATACAAAAGATCCCAACATCTATCTGAAGTTCAATATCAATAGTCATATTTATATTGTAGTTTATGGGAAAAATATACCAATGCATACTTTCTAAAGAGATTCTTATGCCCTAAGTTTTGATATTGAGGAAGTACGAATGACAAGACTTTTATGTGATGTAGCAGTGTCTGATACATGGAAAAATTGATGAAGATATCTGAAAATTTATCTTTTGAGATTAGAGAATTATTTAAGAATAGTGATCTTCTTAAGGGGATAGTTATCTACTTGAGGCCATGGGAGTTGTAAATCTAAATTTCTAGAATCCAATGATTAGTGAAGAACAAGTAAATCAACTCTTTAAAAATACATATCTAGACTAATGGATCAATTTTTCAAATCTTCAAATGTTATTTTTATTATTGGTAAAAGGTTTTGGAGGAACCTTACCCAAGCTTACAGAAAAATGCTCAATAGCCAAGATAAGAAAAGTAAAATAGTGTGGTTTTTTTATTTTTGGGGTCCACACCACAGCCAAAAGAGGAAAAAGTAGTAAAAAGAAAAGGCAAGAGCCAACTACCTACAAAGATCCCAGAGATAGCAAAAAGGAAGCAATACAACAACACAAAAATTGTTGCACCAAGTACAAAGAACCAACAAAATTAACCAACAGACTTGCTAAAAACTTTGACAACCACCCTAAAATCCTGGTAGAGTTTGAGGGAAATGGCGATGGTGGGATCCCAGGGTGTATGCCTTGAAATTTATTGTAATCTTTCCATTCTTCCAAGCCATATCCGGGATGCCACTAGAGTCAAAGATTTTTGGATGTGTACCTACATAAGGTCCATTATAGCATTGTGCATAGCCAAGCAATTATTGTACTTATCCTCAAGATTCTTAAAATTGGTTTCCAAAGAAGAAATTTCATCATTGAGGACTACATTGGGGTCTCGATGCTTGCTCTTTAATAGTAGACTTAAGCAGGAAATATAAATTTTCTTTAAGGGTTTTAACCACATTAGCATGCATGTTAAATTCATTTTCCAAACTAGTGCTAACATCAATATCGGGGAAAATAGAGGGGGATATCTTACGCCATGATTTCTTTGCCCTTCGTGCTAGATCCCACAACTTCTTTTCCTTTACTGCCACTACATAGAACCCTTTTTGGGGGTGGCTCCAAGATAGAGTCTTCGTACATTGGATTTTTAGACCGGATACGGGTTTTCTTAGGGAGGGAGAAAACATAACAAGGCATGGGTCATTTCGACAACACTAGATAGAGTCTCGACTAAATAGATATATGAAAACCCCGTCAAGAGGGATAGTCCTCTTATGGACCTGAACTTCAAGAATGGATTTTTCCATTGACTATAGAATGTAGTAGGAAAGGCTTACCTTCACCTCATGCCTAAAGTGGTTGAGCAAGACCAAATTATACTACAAAATGGTGGATAATCTCCTTCTAAGGTGACATAGTGTACCATCATCCATGTCACCTCATCATATGGCTATGGGATAGAAGAAACCAGAATGCCCTCCTTTTCGTCGAGCATTTTCCCATCATCCAAAAATAGCCTTTCTTTTGCTTCTATATCCATTTTGTTCCTAAAAATGTATTCTCTTCAAATCCTAATGGAGGAGAATTTAATTGTATATTGAATATAAAACTACTCATATCACATCAACACATTTTGCATTGACAATGACTAATCAATATAAGACTCTTACTAAACCAATAGAAAATGGATCTATTACATCTTTGTTGTGGAGAAAGTTCTATTACAATAGCATTCTGATGGAAACTATAAGTGAATAATTCAAATTGTATGAACTCATATAGATAATGATTCTAGGGTTGGTTGAAGATGAAAGAGTTTTTAGTGCATTAACATTTGTTAAATCAAAACTTCACAACAAATTGGACAAAAATCTAGAAACTTATTTGAGACTATATGTTTCAAGATATGGAGTGGACACATTTCCATATGAAAGAGAATTAGCTACTTGGACATCCCTTGCAAAGTGGTAAGATATCAATCAAATAGCAACCAATGGAGACTCAAATTATGTTAAAATTAACTTGGAATTTGGAAGACATATAATTGTAAAAGATAAAATAAGTGATGAAAGACCATTAAGGATAGGGTTGTTTTAGTTATCGGACACTTGATTTTTTTCCTTTTCTAATTTATATATATATATATATATATATTGTGACTCATCGTTTATTTATTTTTCCTTTACATATAATTTGTATATAATGTTTAGAAATTTTAAATTGCTTCTATGTGTTTTATTTATTGTGTGAAAAAATAGATAATAACTAGTGCAAACTGGATGATGTAAACAAATTAATTACATTACATAGGAAATTATGTTAAATATTTTATTTCTTAATATTGAATCCACACATGTTCGCAAACCTATGATAATCCATATATCCATCAAGATTCAAGAGTAAAATGTACATCCAAGTTTAATCTATCTATACACTATAAGTATAATCTATCTATACATCAAGAATCAACTATCAAGATTCAAGAGAAAAATGTACATCCAAGTTTTCAATATGGAGTCCATTTGTGTTTGAAAGTAAATTATATATCCATTTATTACTATTCATCAATTGTACAGTTTTTAAAAAAGATAATGTTTTCATTTCAAAAATACATTTACAATGATTGACATCAATAGTTTTTCTTCATTTGGATCCTTTTCTAGGACCATCTCTACAACATAAACATTTGAACCATCTTTAATAACACCATCCCGAACTATCATTTGCAGTGGCATTAATATTTTCAAGATTTTTCCTATCCTTGCTATTTGCATCTCCTGCTTAAACAAGAGTAGGATCCTTGTTAGTTTTTTTCTTCAAGAGAATATCAACATCAAATCCATGATCCTTTATAATATTTTTGCAATGTATTGTTATGTTTGTTTAACATAACAAATTTCTCTTTGAAGGCTATTTCTACGCACACACTTTCTCTTTCTTTTTTAAGTTGTTCATTTAACACTTGCAATTCATTTTTCAATTCATGGTATTGTTACTCTACATAAAAATCCCATAGAATAGAAAGTAGATAAATTATAACAACATAAATATAATCTTCAAAATATTAAGTACTTACCAAGGCCAAGTCTTTCTCTACATTTGCAATAGTGACAAAAAAAATTTGTCTGTATTCCATTTGTTGTAATAAGACTATGCCTCGAATTCAAATTAGCCAATATGTTAAGAATTATATTTAAAATATTATCATTATTGTAATTATTTTTGGTGACAAAATTTTCAGATTGTGTTTGAGCAAGTAAAGCATCAATTGTCACCGGTTCATTTTTAATCAATGAAAAAAATTTTTCCCTGTGTGAAAAATTATGATATATTTCATTAATTTCTTTGATCAAAGCTTTCAATCTGATCTCACATATCCTCAGTTCCTTAATATCATAAAAAATATTTTCCATACTTAGGGTTATACAATTATCATCCACAAGAATGTCAGTTGAAAATGTTATTTTGGCATCATCATCCAAATTTTCCTCCTCAACTAGATCCATGTACACCTCTCACAACATGAGATTGGTTCGACCCTTCATGAGAAGGAATATGTAAGAAATCAATAAGGTAAGAGAGAATACCATGTGTAGTATATTCACCTAAAAATTTGTATACTTAAGACAAGGTAGGAAAATGAAACATCTTAATAATAATGTAAATAATGAATATGCTTTTGGAAAAAATACTAAGGATAACAAAAGGTACTCATACCTTACTAAAATTTTACAATCTGTCAGGGCATGAAATAATCCCAAATATTGTAATCATGAGGGTAGGCATTGAGTCTATTTGCATTCCACCTTGTAACCTCTTAGAATTTTTCATGTGTGATTCATTGTATTAGGATATCTACACCATCCATAAATGTCACTCCTTATTCCAATAACACATCTCTCAAAAAAAAACTCTTTCCCCACTAGAAATACGAACAATATATCTCTATCTCTAAATAATAACTTGAGTAAACTAGAACTAGAAAACAAATAGTACTAACCTTCTTGAGTGCCCCATACCACCCATTCACATTAATTTTATAAGGATCTTAATCCCAGTTTGTTACTCCCAAAAACAATACAAAACAAACCATGAATAGGATACAAACAATCACAACCTTCTTGGATGTCCCATACCACCCAAGGAAGTAATTATTGCAAGAATCTTAAGCCTAGCTTTCTATCACATGCAAAGTGTTATCATTGGCCACAAAAATTTCAATTTCATGTTTTCTAGTTATACATCTCCCATATTTTGACAATACTCATATCAGGATTATAGTGATCTCAATCCATTAAATGATCATCATTCATATCTTGTCAATAATAAATGCATGAAATATTATATTATTTTATATTCCTCGTGAATCATGTTAATAATGTCATAACATGTTTTTGTAATAAATAAGTTTAATATTATGAATAAATAATAATACATGATAAGGGTTGACATAATTTTTACTTGATTCTCTAAAATCATCACCTCACGTTATCCTGGGTTATGCACACAAATTTATAGATTCCAATTAGTTTTCATTATGCTCATGTTTTGGAGAAGATTGTTTCTTTATCTCAAGACAATTTAAATCATATCTCCCTTATAAGTTCTATACCAAATTTTCCAATAGAAGGACGGATAAAACTTTGTTTGTAATTCTTTATGACTAGTACTCCTAGGGTTTATTTTAAACATATCCTTAATTATTCATTTTAATTTCTTTATTGGTATTCAACCTAATTATTAGGGTGGTTAATTTTAATATTTTATTACACTTTATTTAGGTTTCCATCATAACTCTAAGGTGTCCAAGTTTAACATAGCTTTTATTTGTACCTCATATAAGTTATAAGGTATATATTATTCAATTATTATAAGGACCCAAAAGTATTGGGAGGGGATAAAACCAAGACCCCTCCATTTTTAATTCATGGCCTTGGACAATAAGCCAAACCATTATTCATATTCACTATGGTTCATATCCTCATTTAATAGACATATAATTTCCAAGGTTTGGTTCACTTGGGTTTTAAAAAAGCATTGGGGAAAGGAGTCAAACCCGCAACCCCCTTTCCCTAAAATTTTTATCTTAAGCATGATTCCATGGTTTGAATTTAATATTAATGATTATATTGACATATAAAAATTTAACATCCATGGGAAGTGATCATGGCAGAATCGAGATGGTTTTTTAATGTTGAGGTTAAAGCTAATTAGGATGTTTAGAGAAATATCAAGAAATGTGGTCTAACAAATTTTATGATGAGGATAGTGGGGTTTGACAATTATATCTCCAAATATTTTCTTTGGGTTGAAATGACCATGTGGTAACTATGTGGGGTCTATAAATATCAATCAATGAGGATCTCATTGGAGAAATTACATGCATGGAATGAGATAGTGTGATATATTATAAAGACGAGAGAAGTAAGGATGAACTTAAGAAAATATTTTTCAAGTGTGAGGAGGTTAATGCAAGAAATAAGAATGGATTTCTCATATTTTATTTACCTTTAAAATGGATAGATATTTTCCTTCAAATTATGAAATATATCACTTTAGAAGGTAAGCTTAGCATTCTTTACTTTCATCATTTCCTTCCGATGAACCACTTAAAATACACAAAATCAATTTACCTTATTTATTATTGAGGTCCCTTAAGATTCCTAGCACTTCCTTTCAAACTAAGCTAGCCACAGAGATCATCCAAGAGGGTCTCATTTTCCTCATTTTTAAGAGGGGAGGATCCTTGTGGGGAAAATTGGTTGTAGATATTATTGAAGTGGAGATGGGGAAGCATATTTAAATGATAGTCTTAAAGATTCTTCGAAGGCCTAGTATCTGGAAACTAAGGAGGATTATTTTAATAGGACCCTCTCTTCTAAGGAGGAGAAATGTATCAAAAGTAAAAGGAAATTATTTCATGCTCAAAATAAGAACTCTTTGAGAAAAGTGGTTGAATTTAGAAAATTTTATGAGTATCCCATGGCTGGTAAAGGGAGAGGAAAGATTAAGAATCCTACTAATATTATTTAGTTTTCCTCTTTCATGAGTACTACTTAGTGTTGGATTTGGAAGAGAAGATTGAAAATTTGGCTTCTAAACTCTCCAAGTTCCAATAATGTGCAATGTTTTAGATGAGAAAACCAATGACATGATAATTCAATTAGTCCTCATCCATTCCGAAGGTGGCAAAACACATGGTACATTGGTGGAGAAATATTGTTTGGTTAAAAGAGATAAGGATGAGGGTAAAATAAAAGTAAGAGGGTCAAGGACAAATACAATCTCATTGAGAAGAAAGATAAGAATTCTCATGTTAAGAAGAGGTGGTACCTTTAGTTAAAAATAAACAAAAAATCATTTCTATAAAGAAGAGGAAGGAATAAGTCTCAATTAGAGGACTGGCCAAGAGGACTAGGGGTCTCCCTTATTAAGATAAATGCAAGAATATTGAATTCAACTCCACGGTTTTAGACCTAGTAAATTATTTTGACTCGAGGATTCTTACCCCGATGTTTATTCCTACTATGTGGTTTGGGTTTTGGTCATTTTGTATTTTTGTCTTCGAGTGTAGTTTTTTTCCTTGTGGTGTGATTTTGGCTATTTTGGTTGAAGTTCGTATGTACCTTGTTATTACCCTTAGGGATTTCATTTACTTTTAATCTCATGGTGCCTTATTATAAGTTTTTGGTATTGTAATGGTTACAGGATCTATTAAAACCCTTTTATTAATCCAATCAAATAATTATATATAAATAACTTGTTATTTTTACATAGTTTGAATTAAATATGTATCAATAAACCATGTGATTTTTTATCCTAGTTTCTTACTATTAGGAGTTTAAAAATTATCCATTGAGTTATTGATATCTCGAGACTAATTATACATAGGTATAAAATGTATCATTTGGGTATAGAAACAAAACCGGGAGTGATGTTACAATCTCTCTCGCTCCCTATGATTTTTATTAATATTCTCCTTTTTATCTCTCTCGTACTTATGAATTTGATTACTCTTATTCTTAGGTTGTTCTCTCGATGTGTGTATGTGTGTATGTTTTGAATCTCTTATCCTATGTATTATTTATTTGAAATATTTATATTTTAATTTACATATCCTCTTTCTATTAAAAACTCATCTTGAGCTATATTTGATTCTAATATGACCTATTGTAATCCTATTTACATTTCTGTTTCTACTTATCTTTGGCCTAGCTCATGTGTTTTCATTAATCCTTCTTGATTTTCTATTTCCACATCAGAATTTGAGTTAAAATTCAATCTTAATTTTCATGCACTCCATTTATTTTTTCCCAAATATATTACTTCAAGTGTGGTTAAATTTAGCCTCATATACATTCTACGTTGGTTTCTCATTCCCATATGCCACGTAGGTAGGAAGGGAAGAAGTGGTGGAATATTTTGGGTGGTGTAAGTTTCTCTTGGGGCTTCTCAAGCTTGGATATCTCAAGGATATCCTTTATTTCTTCAAAACCTTGAAATAATCTCCCATATGCATCATGAAAACAAGGTTTTTAATATTAAAAATAATTTGTGTTGTATAGATAAATTCTCTCTCAATGTGTGACTCAATTTGAGATCATATTGGTGTACTACCATAGACTTATTAAATCCAATGTTTTAGATATGTTTGAGGTTAATTTTAATGCATTATGATTTGAGTACATGCAATGCATAATTTTTAGACACCTTGACTCAAACAAAAACTTAGCATGGAAGAATTATGAGTTATATGTGAGCTCCATTTTATTAGCTCAATCTCGGTCAATGCAAAAATAAAATATTCTCGAAACTAGATATTGACTTAGCTCGAGCTATTTTTAATTAGTGTTACAATGCAACATTGGGTTGTATCGTCAAGATCATCAGTGAGCTCAAACCTCATTTCAAACTAGTGGTAAATAATCCCACATGTACCATGTAACAGATTATATATAATATAAAAATAAAAGTGTTTCCATAGTGAGGTAGAGTCATAGCTAAACCCATGCCCACCTAAGGTTGTCCCAAGATGGGATGTGGTAATAGCATATGTAATATCAATGGCTTCACTCGAGCTGGAGAGATAAATAGAAGATAGGGCTTGGAGGAGAAAAAATGAAACTTAGAAGCACAAGGCCAACTAGAACCCATAAGCCAAGTGATCCCCTACAAAATACCCTTTTATTCCAATAATCATTATTTTAATTTTTTAACGTTAATGAAATTATTATTTTTATTCTCTTTTAATAAATAATAATAGTGTTATAATAAGCTTTTAATGATGTAACAACATAATGCTAGCAATCCATTATCATAAAGTGATAATGTACCACTTAGTTAATGTGTAATGCAACATTGCACTCCTTTCTACAACAAAATCATTTAACATATCTCATTTTTTTAATGTGACTTTCCAACCCATCATACAAGGTGACATATAAAAATAAAGTGAAATCACATAAAACTAAAATCTATGATCTCGACTTATGGTTTGACACCATTTCTCATGCACTAAATTACACATGTCAATTATCTCCATCAATTCCCATTTTTGAATATTTTCACCTCTCCCCAATGATACCATTTCTTGAAACATGATAACACCTATACACAAGTAGACAAAAATACTCAATACATTATCCAAACAATATAATCAAAACATCTAAAATGAACTATAAGTAGTATATAAATACTAATCCATATTGTAATACAAATCAAATCACCATTTATTACTAATTAATCATTGATAATAACTCTTATTCCCAAACGATGTCATAATGATAACCAATGAAAATAAAACAGTAATAATATGATGTATCAAATGTGGAAACAACTACCTAGTCCTCATAATGTCTTCAAAATAATAAATTAATAGTTATGAGATATGACAAATTGATTTAGAGAAAGGAAGTTAAACACTCAAATAGGAATCTATCACATTGAAACTATTATCCTCTAAGAGAATGCAAAGAAACTATTCGAACTAAAAATTAACACTAACTCTCATTTGTGAGGAACTTTCCTTAAATAGTTAGTAAAAATTAATAGTTTATTATTTGAGATATGTAAGCTGAGATATCTCAGAGATAGGTGTGGAAAAAGTTCTTCTCAAGGGAATAAGATGGAACCAAATATTTTAATTAATAAATATATTTGATGTGACAAAACCTAATTTCTTGGTCAGTGAAAGTATAAAAAATAGGAAATTCTAAAAAAATCACAATGTTAATCAGTCACCTTTTATAACTAACTCTTTGAAGTTTCCCCAAAACCCACTTTTCAAATACATCAAAAAATTGTTTACATGAATTTTATTAGTTTTGCATGTATCTCCAAGTATCAAGGAATTTTTTCGAGAGATAAAATTGTAAGGGAGAGGGTTGATAAAAATTTCACACATTGATCCTAGAGAGGATTTGCAACATTTACAAGGGTTTTTTACATTATAGAGTTTCACTTTTTTAGAGTTAAGTTTTCCAAGCTTAGAATCCCTGTTGTAAATCAAGGAAGGTCATTTTTTGGATTATTTTAAATTTTTCATGATTAAATTGGATATCACACCACCCATAAAAAGGTTTTTCATAGTTGGTTTAACTTAGTTTAGTATTAATTTTTATGAGGTCTACATTATGGTTTAATGATGTTAAGTTGATTTTTATGCTTTTCTATAAATTTTGAGTTCTACTCTACTCAAAAAAAGAGATCAAGTATAAAATAAACATAGAAGGGAAGAATAAATCCATGCCTAGAAGTGAGGAGCAATTGAAAATGGAGGAGTTCAAGGGATAAACCAAAATTCACGATTAAACAAATCCATAACAAATAATCTTGAAAGACTCCATTTATCAATTTATTTCACCCATGAATCGTGATATGTTACTAATAATGTCAATAAGAACACAATATTCCTTTGAATGATGGAACTAATTACATTTCTCACAAAAATCTATCTTGCGGAAAAATTAGAAGTATAATTAGTTTTAGTGTGGTAATCAACTCATATTATAAAGTTTTTACCCCAACTTCTTTGGTTCTCAATAGAGCTAATAAAAATAACCACCAATAGTTTAATTGGTATTTTATGATAAAGTATTTACATCCTAGCATATTTGCATGCTAAAATATAAAAAGAAGCTTACATGGAAATGATGCAATTGAGAGAACTTAATATATTTACTATTTTAAATCACCCTTAAAAAAAAAAATTGTCTACCTTACCAACATTCCTTAATACTTGATCTCCTTGAGGTGTTTTTTCAAATAGTTCACAACCTTCAATAGACTTCCACTTGTGCATACATGTCTCTTAGGTGCTATAACTATATATTACAACAAAAACATCCAATTTCAAAAAAAAATAGTGGATTCCTAATGCATTACCCATTCCCCCTTATTGCACAACTTGGAGGTCACAAGAAAGTAATATTTATTTTTGGTTTTCCAGAAGTATGTTGAAATATCATTCACCTTTCCAAAGCTACAACTATAACCAAACAATTTTGATGTCATCCTCTTCCTTATCCCACTTTCAATCTCAATATCAATCTCAACACACAAAAATATGAAATGGTGGGCTAGTTAAAGGAGGAGTTACACACATCATTTGTGACTATAACAATGGAAAAAGACCCCTTTATAGTGTGATTTAATGGAGGTACAAACCCTTCTTTAGTTCTTGTAATTAATTCATTAATAAAATTCCATATCTTTCTCAAAAAAATGATTTGGAATTGGTTAGGATAAGGCCAATAAAGTTTCTAAGGTATTTTCAACAACTCATTTTGTGCATATTCTATAACTAGTACATTATTACCATTGTGGTTAAAATATATTGAATAATATTGGGTATTTTTAATGTTTTTATCTGATCATATAATGTCAATATCATCCAACACCAAACTCAACATCCTTTCTACAAATCTGATCCAAAAATGGATTAGGAAAATCCCAATTCTATGTAATTTCTATACATGATACTTGCTCTACAGGATCTCGGCTCATTATGTCTTCACAAGATGGTCTAGTCAAGCTAGGGGTGATCCAAACACCTTTGAATGATGTTTTTAGGCCATTTTATTTGTTTTAGGGGAATTCAGACAATTGTTACATGACCTCCTAATGGTTACATAACCACCACTATGTGCAAAGCAGTGATTGTGCAACCACCATGGTGGTTACATAACCGCTAGTCTACAAAAAGTAATGCCTTGTGTGATACGATTCTAGAACATGGCATCCCAACTATTGTAAATGTTTTAGTTTCCCAATCAGTTCATTTCACATTTCCACACCTCCCTAAGCTGATAATCTATAAATACAAAAATTTCCAAGGATTCAATCAAGCTTTTTGGGGAAATCAAAGTGTGAGAAAATTTGGAGAGTTGTTTTCTTTTCTTATTTGTTCATGGTGAATAGTTCTTATTGTTTGGAGAGATTGAGAGAAAATAGATATAGTTATAAGGAGTTTCATTCTTCTTGAAGGCCAAATTGGTAGTAAGTTGTATCATTTTGAGATTACATAGTGAAGGGGAGCTAATTTTCTCACCCACTGGAGTTTTTCCCACATCGGGTTTCTCCAGGATAAATCTTGTCTCGTTCTTGTCTCTTCTCCTTTCAATTTACAGCTTAATTGTGGTTGATATTACACACTTAACTGGTTTAACAAAGAACTCATAAGTTTCATTCATATTCACGAGCATAGTGATTTGTTTATTGTTAAGTTAGGAAATTTATGGGTAAAAAATCTTACTTTGGCACATGATGGAGCATTATTAAAAAATTCTAAAGTATAAATTACACCTATCAATTACATTTATGTCTACAAAGGACTTTTGACTACAACATTGACCAAATTTCTACTTCATTATGCTTTGATGACATCCATGCCCTACTATGTGTTTATTTCCCTTCTTCACTCTTGACACATATCTCAAACAACCTGACCAAACCATTCATAATCACTTGAGCCATCAAAGTATTTTATTTTTGTATCCCCCTCTATTTTATTTTTATTTGTAACCATGTTTTCTTTATTAATATGTTTATTTTTTATTATCATCATCATCATATATATATATATATATATATATATATATTGGTTACAAGGATACCTTGGGATGATTACTAGAAAATGAAACCCACACCAAAACACAAAATAGGGTGTTCGACAAACAACTAAAAAAATTCAACCAATGCACAATCACTTAAGAATTTTTCATGCCTAGATCAAAAATACATGTTATTGGGACAAAGCATGAAGTCAAATCAAAACTCACAAATATTTTCCCCACCAAATGTCAACCAGTGGAACAACATAGGGCACTATAGGTAGACCATGGAAATTGAAACACCTATTATTGTAAATCCTAAGTACACAATGATCCATGTGTGGACTCCAAAGAAGACAAATAATGTTAACTTGAAAACATTCTAATCTTTAAGGGAATATTGGTGAGTGTAGAAACTCAAATTTGGTAATTTACTCTTTAACACTATTAGTTTTGACAATGCACTCTTGTTAAGATAAACACAACCTTTCTATTCTCACTTAGTACATCCCGAGGTATCTTGTCTAGCTTGTTTATCCTTACACATTGATATGCTGACACATTTTGAGAGTACAATGCATAAAATCCATATACTAAGTCAACCTAACATGATACAAACTTCATTTAACATGTTTTTCATCCCTGGTCAAGGTCATATAGTTTGGTCAAGAATTTATATCTAGTCTTGACCTATCTATACATTTTTACACCAAAAGTATATCTTCTATTTTATTTTCAGTTCCAAATTATCTTATGGTTCCTTTACTCATTCTGGGGTTTTCCTTTCTTTGATAATTCACCATTTAAACCCTATATAAATAAGTTAACACTACCTTATTGTTAACCTAGAAATTATGTGGCACTACATTGAGACACTCACCTCTAAAAATTTCAAAAGGAATCATAGGCTCCCTAAATATCACAAAAGCACATGAAAAATTCATTAGGAAGTAATATCTACATGTATGAAGCATCATAACAAATCAAAACATAAGTATTTGTCATCTACAAGAACTCAATCATCCCTTATCCAAGTATTTTAGAAATATCCATACTCAACTACATGATTGTCAAAGAAGTTTCCAAATCTAGTTGCATTCATTCATATATCACATGCTAGGTGGAGATCGATGTTCATTTTGAGGCCTCTTTCAATTAATTCCAATGTCAACAGTGCATGGGGTGCCCAAAATCCAACTAATGTTTATTTTACACTATTTCCCATCCATGGTTAGGGTTTGATATATTATTCAGACTTTTCATAGGGATTCACAACATGAGAAATAATTAGGGTTTGAAAGTGACATACATTTCCAAGAAAGTGACAGTCTTAGAAAGTTATTGAGCTAGAATCCAAGTAGGCTCAATCATATATAGTATCGTTAAGACCATGTGGAAATTCCTAGAAGAGTTATAGGGTCATGCCCCATTTCATTTTCCAATAAAAATTCTAGGAACGAAGCATGATTAGGTTCATATCTCTTTGTTTAAGTAGTGTGCACTCTCATAACTTCTCATATTCATCTATAAATAGCTAAGTGCACTCCATGAGAGTGGAGAAGCATGAGGATCAAGAAGGAATTCATGCACATCGTCAAAGTTACACTTGAATGAAGATGTGACGTGGATACATGATGAAAGTAAGAATTCAACCACAATAATCATGCATGCAAAATAAATAGGTCTACTCATACTCATAGATTAAAATGAAAAGGTACAAATAGGAGTGTTGTGTAATGCCCAATACAAAAACCATTATATCTCCATAAGGAAGAAGAGGGGGTTTACAATCCAAAAATGGAATGTAACTCCTGTATGACACACACTGACACATATGACAAATATTATGAAATAATATATCATATAACTCTTAATGACACCTAATGACCTATGATCTCACCTAAGTGAGATGAATCACCTTGTGAGGTGTAAATTCACCTAATTAATGAATAAAAGATGAAAAATACCCCTCACGCTAATACCCCGCTCATTATAACTTAGGATGAGGTAAGGCAAGCACAAAGAAATGGGTCCCGAAGTTACACTTGATGAGGTATCCATGTAAAATATGGATCTCAAGTAATGGAGGAAAACCCAATAGGAAAAATATCCACTTATAAGAGATAGAAGACTCCTCTAAAAATAAGAAATATGTATCAAATGGGTCCCAAAAACTAAAGGCGCGATAAGTTACCCATGTACAAACTGCAATATTTGTACAAGAAGAATATTAGGATAAGAAGAAAGTTATCCAACCTCCCAAGAAGATGAACATGTTGAAGCCCCCTATTCTAATTGAATAATAATATCCTCATAGTGAAAAGGTGTTGTTCTCATCCAAGGAACAATGTTCCTTGTCTGATGTATAATTGCCAACTATACCATAAAGGGGTGATGTATCGAAAGAAGCAGTGAAGAAGGAAAGTGGAATGTCTTGTAACTGAATAAAAGAGTGCTTGATGTCTGATGGGTCATGAATAAAATTACCTTATCCCTTGAAAGTTTGTAGTGGACTAGAATTAGGTGGATCAAGAAATAACTCCTCGAGATGTGGAAGGTGATAAGTCATAAGATGTGGAAGGTGATAAGATGTGGGAGGAAATAAATCCTTATGGAAATAAACTATGATAGAAGATAAATCATCATCACAAGTATTCTCAAGCTCATAAATAAAATCAAATACAGTGTGATTCATATGAAGAATCTAAAGGAAGAACAAAGTGAGAAAAGGAGTAAATACAAGTGTGATGATCAACTAAACCAATTACAATGATAGTCTCATTTTTATCTCTCTAACATAGATGGAATTTGGAGTGAGCTCAACCCACATTCGTAATCAAAGTGATTTATCTAATAAACTGATAGGATATTAGTTATAAGTGAAGGAATACTAAGCACATTATTGAATGTTTCACCATTCACTTTAATAGACCCTCCTAAAAATCAAAAGTTAGAGTAGATGTTTCATCACCTAGCTAAATAGAAGACATGTCACATGGATCAAATGAAGAAAACCATATGTGTGATGATACCATATGATGATATGCACCATAATCAATAAGCCATGTAAGATTAAATGACACAACTAAAACTAGATATCTTCCCTTTGTTTTCTCCTTACTGTTTCTTTTTATTTTTCTTTCTCTTTCCCTTTCTCCTTTTTGTTATCATTTGACTTAGAGGATTCATGAGTTGATGAAGATGGTTTGAGAGACTTGAGAACTCCTATGTTGTTCTTCTCGATAAGACTCATGAGGAGGTCAATCTTTTTTCAAACAATTTTCTTCATTATGCCTACCAAAGTGCAATACCCAAATTTTATCCTTTCTTTTGGATGCTTATAACTAGAAGAGGAAGGGGAATTGTTAGATTTGGTGGTGGAATGGTCCATTTATTCTTATGATCCTTGTTTTTTGTTTCTTCTCTTTTGAAGCCTTTGGTTTGTCATGACCCAAGAAGAGCATGGGATTTAGTGGATTTTAGAGTACCCATTTGAATTAGTTAATCGTGTTCCCTAGTCAAGTCAAAAATAAACTCACAAAAAGAGAGCATATTCCATTGTGCACCGAGAGCTCTTTTTGTAACATAGAAGGTAGAGACAAAAATAGAAAATTCGGGACCAATTTTTTTAAGGAATGAAAGAATAAGTTGTGAGTCCTTTTTGTCAATTCAAAACCTTTTAGTCACCATCTTATAGGTTTGAACTACGTAAAAATTCTTGAAGTGTATCAAAGATATTAGGGTTAAGACTAATCAACTCATTTTCTAGTTCATGCCCTCTCATTTCATCCTATTTCCCAAAACGTTTGTCTAAGGCATCCTAAATCTCTTTGGGTTTTTTGGCCGAGGTAATATGAAGTGCAGATCTAGTGACATAGAAAGACATAAAAACCCATAGGGGTCACCAAATTTTCCAAACCATCTCTTTCTCTATAGTATTTGTAGGTTGAGTTTACAAACCCATTGTTATTTGATAAAGTTTGTGTTTTTGGAAGGAAAAGTTTATAAAATCCTTCCATTCGTGATAATTAAAGGGAATAAACAAAGGAACCTAATTAAGATACATGGTAGATAAATGTGAGAAAAAAATATGGTAGAAAGAAACCATACAAGTTAAACACCCCCGATTATGAAACTTTATAAGTAGTGCATTGATTACACCCAAGTGTGTTCGTGACGACATGAAGCAGCTTTTTCACTCACCTTATAATTGGTGAAGAAATCACCCAACCATGGGGATCATAATAAGCTCAATCATGTGTAATTAATCAACATGATAACAAGGACAAAAGCAAGAAAAGAAGGGGAAATACAAGAATGAGGCTATCTTATCATAAATTTGTGCGTGATGCACTCACTAACCCTCAAGTGAAGAAGAGCACTTGTAAAATGAAAAATCAAGGGGCTTGGAAAATCCCAATAACCCTATTTTAAGACCAAGAAAATATAGTTTCTTTCTTGAAATTAAGTTTTTCTTAATTTTAATGTCAGAATTAATTAATCTAGATTAAGAAAAATAAGTCAAGAAACAAGAAAAAATTACCTTTTTAGGGTTAGCTTGCTCAAATTGGTGATTTGGTTGGTAATTTTGCAGTTGGGAGGTCGAGCTAGGTTGTACTAGTGATCTCGACCTGATTTTTAAGTGAGTGATCTACTTTGGAGTGAGTTAGGATATGGAGTCGAGTTATTACTAAGTATTATTTATCAAGCCATGTGTCGAGTCGGTGTAAGGTAGTAATGGTATGAGATGAAGTTATAGATTCCTTCACGTAGTAACACATGGGGAAAATATAGTGGAGATGTATAAGGGAACACACATAGTGAGATGGGTAGGAAACAACAAGATCCAACGAGAGATGCGTAGGTGAAAACACAGAGATCTAGGAAGGAAATGATAAGCTCTAATGTGGCAAGTTGTAAAAGTATGGAGATTTTGGGGTTGATTTGTACAAAAATTAGGGGCCAAGGTTTTGAATCAAAGAGATGAGATATGAAAAGTATTAGAATAAAATGGATAAACATGCAAAGTAGGGACACGAATCGAGTGATTCTAGGGTGACAGGAAAACTTGATCCAGAGGTGAGCGAGAGTTAGAAGGATTATCACAGAGAATACTTGAACAATGAGTTGGGATCGTAAACAAAAAGTGGCAACCAAATTCTAAGAAAAGGAGAGCAAGGTGGAGGATATGAAAAATAAAGTAGGTAAGGATTATTTTAGGATGGAGAGTGAGCTAAACTAGGGTGATTAGAAATGGCAAGTCTAGAAGCAAGGAGCCTCGGTTTGCAAGGAATGTGTGTGAGCTAGAGAAAGAGAAAAGGTAGTGAACAATACCAAATGTGGGAGGCCAAGAAAGCATGTTCAAATTCAAAGAACGAGTTGAGAGTCACCAAATAAGTCAAGATTCATGTATAGAAGCAAGGATAGAGATAGGTGGGCGAGCTAGGTTGGTTAGCTCTGGGATTCCATCAGCGAGTTGGTGTCGAGTTGAGCCTTTTAAACAACACAAGGCACCACTTTCCACAAACTTAAAACCTACGATTAAACCTTAATTTTCCTATAAAGAACACACATGTAACAAAAAAACTAAGAACACTTCCCAAATATAAAAGGGCCTAAATAATTAAAGAATCAAAAAGTAAATGAGGATCAAAAAATTGCACAATGAATTAGAAAATCATGAAACCAAGATTAGTAAGTAACAACCTAAGTGAGTGACACAATTCCAAATCACAAGATCTGATACCATGTGAGAGTGAGGAAGCACGGGGATCAATAATGAATGTGTTCACATCAATGAAGTTACCCTCAAATGAATATGTGGCATAGCTCCAAGATGAAAGCAAGAATTCAACCACAATAATTGTGCATGAAAAATAAACAGCCTACTCATACTCAGATATCAAAATGAAAAGGTATAAATAAGAGTGTTTTGTAGCTCCCAATGTAATACCCATCATACCTCCATAAGTGAGAAAAGGATTTACAACCCAGAAATGGAATGTAATTCATGTCTGGTGTATGCACACACATACAATATTCTATGAAAGAATCAATCATATAACTTCTAATGACACCTAATAATGTATGATCTCACCTAAGTGAGATGAGTCACCTTTGAGGTGTAAATTCACCTAATTAATGAGTAAAAGATGAAAAAAACCCTCACACTAGAACACTCATCCTCTTATGTTTTCAAGTTTATATATTGTTTAATACATTAGCTGCAATTACTATTACATTGTTTTGATATTGAATGATTATTCTTGTAATTTATTTAATTGTAATAATCTCTTGGATATCCCCTTATATCCTTTAGTTTGCTTAATTCACTAATTTATTTTTCACATAATGTAATAATGGTGTGCAAATTTTAGTGAGCCCCACACATGACTTGATCTTTTCTATGTTCTTCCTCTTTGTTTTTGGTGTTGTATCTATCTTCCTATTCTACCTCATCATGTCATTGTTTATAATGTTCTATGATGTTTGCATCATTCTCATATGCCTACATACTCATATTTAGGGTTAAAAATGCAAACCCTTTTCTCATCCTTATTTTGATCCTATAGACGGGTTCCTAATTTTAGGCATTATTCTAATATTGATATATTTTCTAATTTTGTCTTTACTATTAATGTTGATCCTATACAAGATGAAATCTCCAATAATAATCTTGATATTCACTCTTGTGATATTCCCAACAATGATGCAAAACACCTTTCACACTTCTTATAAGATAATCCAACTAATATTGATATTATTTTGTATGTTGTCATAGATCAACTTAAGCGTGCTTCCTTATCTTATATAGATACATTTGTTATCCCTATAACTACATTACCTACATCAAAAAAATGTATCAATGCAAAATGTCTATGTGCATCTTCTTGCAACCACTATTATTACTACACATCATATATACAATAATAATGGTTCTCACATCTCTTTATCTAGTACACAAGCACTTGAAATCCATATTTATACACTACAAGCTCAAATATTACAATTACAACAAGATGTTATGGATTTTATGTATTTTTTAACAATCCACTTGCGCTCGAAGTTATTTCTTACCCTATACCTATTTAATTTGTTACTCCTTAACTACTTATCTATGATGGAAAAAGGTATCCCATTAAACATCTTCAATCATTTTAAATGCCTTCCTTTTATTATGATTCACATGGAATCTTACTTGACAAGCTCTTCTTTTATAAGTCTTGAAAACTTTGTGCCATAATAGTTCTATGATCTCCCCACACATTCTGTGCACTCATTTATTGCTTTGGAAAATTAATTTTTGGTACAATTATCTATTAACATTTGGAAAACATTTCTTACACACAAATTTCTAAAATGTAACAAGGATATGGTGAGCCTATAAACAATTATGTCTTACTCTACAAGACCATGCTTACTAAAATGAGTAATATCCTATATAACAGTTGAATTATAATACCTCTTTACAAAAATATTATTTTCTCCTTTGCAAGAATCAAGTAATATTTGAAAATTTTAAATATTGTGACCATCTATGTCACACCATAAATATCAAGAAGATACATTTTACATATGAAAAACTAAAGTATGCTTCTATAACTCCTACTAGTACCTCTAATGTCAAATTTCTAAGAAAATATGCATTCAAAGGCAAGACTAATGATATCAAGTTTGCTTATATAAACATTGTCAATGTTATTGCTCGTTCAATTAAGCTCAAACTTTATCCCATATGATGAAAACTTACTCTCTTACCATATGCCCCACACATTTTATTGACACAATTTCTTGAGTGTAATATCATATCTCTCCCTCCTTTGTTTGAGGTTAATGCGAGCAAGCCTCAAATTAAGATTTTTAATGTTAATGCTTACTTTGATTATCATAGATATATTATTTAACTCAATGATTGGTGTATAAATAGTTTTCACACCATTAAAGATCTTATCGATTCGAATATCATTGAGTGGGATGAACCCACTAAATATTTTAATCCAACCAACAATAATTCCAAATTAAACATCTTCAATGATCCACTTCCTAAGCATGATACATGAAAAATATACTTTAGAAGGTACACAACACTTATCACATGGTGTCACCACCACCCTCTTATGATCACCCTTTGGATGAAATGATTGGAACTATCACTCACACATCATCTCCTACACCACTTATCACTTTCAATGACTTTGATATAGATGACATACTTGTTTTAGATACTCTATCCATCCATATCTCTATTAATCAAGTACCTATATGCATTATTTTATTTAATCCACATAATAAGGAAAATGTTTTATATCTCACACTACTTTATCTTTTGGGATTTATACAAAAATTATAGTGTTTGGTATTAATCCTCACTACCAACACATCACTCTACCTATCACTATTGGTTTTATCACTACACTAGTTTCATTCTTGGTTGTTGCTACTCATAGATCATGTGTATTATGTTTATGTCTTCCTTAGATGAATTATCTTAGGTGTATTCAACCATTCATTCACCAATATTTCAAGTTTATTCAAAATTAGTAGCCTTTGTCGAATTAGAGGTGTTTCCTTTGAGGTTCCTTGTCCTAGTTTTTGTATTCGTTATTCTAAAATTTATATTCCTACCCTGGTGCATATAAAAATAGGTATTTGGTTTTTAAAATGTCCCTAGAATCTCTAAGACTCTTGCATTCTTTCTTAGGCCCATGATTCTACACACTATCCCCGGTCATTCTATTCCTCCTACGTCTTTCAATATGAATTTGGTTGTAAACACTTCTCACATCTCTAGTTATTTTTGGTGTTTTGATATGCCTTTTGTTTCACACATTGTATCTCATGGATTTAGTCCTCCTAGGTATCTTGAATGCATTTGGTTTCAAAAATTACCTCTTGTGGATATAGATCTTCTAGATATCCAGATAATCCTTTGTTTTTTTCAGATTCTTTCTTGCATGTCTCACTCACATAGGATCCTACATCATTCCTCTAATGCACATGTTACCATCATAGTTTCTCATGAGTCTTCTAGTTCCCATGTTCTATCTTGGCGTACTTGATTATTTCAGTCCTCCACACATTTATTATACTTCACACACTACCCATGCATATACTTCATCTCTCAAACCTTTTTGGAAAACCTACTCATGTACCACTTACATTTAAGTCACAATTGAGGCCCAAGCATCCATCATCCTTTACATTTTCTCCACATATTTAGGATTTTTTCATCATATAATTTTCATGATACCCCTCTTTCATATACATATCTACACATTTCAAATAATGAAAAATTATTAACATAGTTTCTCAATATGAAAAAAATCATATATTTGCAAAAATATAAACTAGGACATTATACACATTGTTTACACTTTAGATTATACACATTGTTTAAAACTATCGATTTAATAGATAGAAAAACTTTTTTATTTACACTCATGTTCATATGGTATATTAAGCTTGATACATGACACACATATATTAGTACATGATGACAGATGTTGATTGGCCCTTTACCTAGACTTATTTACATTTGGGGGAATCTATTGTACACTACACATAGGTGTTATTTCTCTATTATAGTTCCTTTTACTTCATTATACTTGATTACATATATTGTGTATATGTTATCTTTTGAGTTAACAAGACTAACACATATGTCTTATGTAGCGTTGACACCTCTTGTTTCGCATGTCTCTTTTTATATCAATTATATCATTTCATCATGTTCGACACTCTTAGTTTTCATACATGTTTTTGTGTGTTTATACTTGTTTGTTTCATTGATTGTATCTTGAGTTCTTAGCTTGTATTGTGAAATTGTGGGTGTCTCATGTTCTTGGATTTTTTTAATCTTGTGTGCTCTTATTTTTGTCCTATGGGACCTAATTTTTTTGCGACCTTTGTTGGTGTCACCAATTTACAAGATTTGTGCCTTTTGTGTGACAATTTTTGCATAAATTTTGAGTCTAACTTCATTATTAGTGTACTTTTTTATTATACATGTGTTATTACTAATATCTATATTATCTCTATCATTTCTATTTGTTGTTATTTATCTTATTGTGTGTCATGGTTATCACCATGCACAAAAACATCCCTTTTACAGGTATAGGTTCTTCGACATGGCTACCTCTTCAACATCCTACACTCCTCTACAGAAAAATGTCTATTATTTTGAGTCACATGCTCAATATGGTTTTTCACACTTCTCAAACAAGGGGAATTAATTTTGGAATATTGTATACCTACAACAAACATGGGAAGAATTATAGGAAATATACAGGTACAAAATGGTACAAGTACTCAAAAACACAATCAATCACAAAAATATAGAAAATCAGGCACATATTAGAAACTATACAATTTGGTCAAGACTTTATAGATGGTCCTTACCCTTTCACATGGTTCTACATAGGGAAGTTACATCAACTTTCTCATTAGTTTCATATTTTCACCTACAAGTAGAATTTTCGGCACAATTTCATAACTACTTGATTCAATTGAGATTATTTAATGGGGCATGAAATACTTCACTACTTCTTCACCACATCACTCAATTTTTACTATAATTTCAATAATTTTAGGGGTGTGGGTCTCCTTTCTTCATCTACATTTTAGTACATTACGATTTCTATTCAGTTTAGTGGAACATGGGGTACTTTTTCTCTATTCTAGTATGTGTCCTTATAAAAAATTGGGCCTAGATCCATCTACATGTAGTGTGGTCCATGTGATTATGGAAGTTATAAAACTGGATAATTTCTTCATAGGAAGCCCTTCCTTTCCTCTGACATTCAAAAGGGAAGATATCAGATATGTTGAATGAATTTTATACACTTCTTATTCCTTCATGAGGTCTTTTGGTACTTCACTCTTCTTCTCTCTCACCCCTTCATTTATGTCTTGGGTTTCATGCACCTACACTTTGGTTCTCCTCAGAAATATTAGGGACTAATCACCCCAAATCCTTTAACAATCTCAACAATACAAATCCTTAAGTGAAAGTAAATAATTGGAATTTCTCCCTCCGTAAAACAAGAAGGTGTATTCCTTCCATGTTTTGCATATCTTTATTTATTTTATGTGCAAATGCATTTTTGATGTTATATTTTACATTTGATGTAAAATTTAATTATTTAATATGTAAATTGACTACATTGTATTATAGGGTACATCTTAAAACATGCTAACACCAACACAATAGGACTCTACAAAACAAACTCTAAGTGAATACAAAGTGTGTCTACACACTCAGGTATCTTTTCCTTTAAACATGTAATTTTCATTTCATACTTAAAGGGTGGAAATCTAGATACTAAAATTTAAAATTCAGTCTTCGATACTATTGATGTTTATAATTCATTCTTTCTAAGATAAAAAAACTTTTATATTCCCACTTAGTGTATTTTAAGGTCTCTTTTCTACATTATTTATCCTTACACACTGATATGCTAACACATTCTGACATTACAATGCATAAAATCCATATACTAAGTACACATAATATGATGAAAACTTCATGTAATATATTTTTCATCTCTGGTCAAGGCCATGTAGTTTGGTCAGAATTTTTATTTTGTCCTAATATATTTATATTATGTTACATAAGCATATCTTCAATTTTTTTTCAGTTCCAAATTCTCGACGTGTCCTTTATTCCCTGTGGGTTGGCCTTTCTTTGATAATTCACCTTTGGAACCCTATATAAACAAGATAACACTACCTCATTTGTTAAAACTTGTAAAAGGCACTAAAATATCCCTAAATATCACAAAATCACATGTACAATCATAAGTGTATTAATCTCTATAGGTATAAATCTTCTTATCGTATTAAGGAATCAATATCTCTCATCTACAAGCACTCAAACATCCCTTCTCCAAGTATTTTATCAAGATTAAAAATTAACTCAATAATTTTCAAAGAAGTCACCAAATATAGTTACATTCATTCAGATATCACATGCTAGGTGGATAATGATGTAGGGTTTGAGGCCTTTTGAAAGTAGTGTCAATGTTAGTGGTGTATAACGGTTCACAAAACATAACTAATGTTTTTTTTTCAAGTTTCAAATCCATGGTTATGGTTCAAGATGGTGTTCATAATGTTTAGAGGGATTTGGAACATAAAAAAAAACTAAGGTTTGAAATTGAAAGACACTTCCAAGAAGGTGACAAACTCATAAAGTTGTAGATCTAAACTCCAAGTAGGTCCAAAACCGTATACTAGGGTTAAGACTATACATACAATCCTGGTATAGATGTATAATCTTGCCCCGTGTCATTTTAAACTCTAAGTTCTAGCAAAAAATCATCATCAGATTTAATCTCCCTATTTCAGTAGTGTGCACTCTTAAAACTTCCCGAGATCCATACTTAATAACTAAGTTCACTCATCCTCTTATGTTTTTAATTTTGTATCTTATTTTTCACATAAATTTAAAGTATTGTCAAATTTTATAATATTACATAATTAATGTCGAAATCGAATTAATCATAATAACCTCTTATACCTTTCCTTACATTTTTAGTGTACTTAACTCACTAATCTAGATTCCACATAATCTAATAAGGGTGTACACTTTGAGTGTTATTAAACTAAATGATTTATGGATGAGATATGGAATGAGCACTTGAATTACAAGTATAAAAATCTTAATGGTATCAATGAAATTTTATGCTAAGCTGATGACATTGACCATAGTTGTTTCCATTAGCTATGAAAAATTTAAACTAAAAAAATGTTTCATGAGTCGATGTCGTTAATTTAGGGAAATCTACTCGCTCAAATGGTATCAACCACATTAAATGTTAGATAAGACTTAAATGTGGGTATGATAAGATAAATAAATCATTCTAATATGGATGGAGGGAATTCTTATGTGTTAAGGGAGAGAATGAAAAAAATATGATTGTGTTGAAAGTAGGTATGAGAGTGATCATTAGAGGATAACAAAGTTATATCACAAGGATACTATAAAATAAAATTAAAAGTGATGAAAAATATGGTGTAAGAGTGTGAAAATATGTGAAATATATAATGTAACCTAAAGGATGTAATAACCATTTATGGTTACTCTCCACTCTCATAAATATCCCTAAGGACACCAATCTTAGGAAGCTAATGCGTCAAAGATACTTGTGAATAATAAAATTCAATAAATTAAAAACATGCGTGTCTACACCATACATCTATAAGATGATATTCCAAACACTATTTAAGGCATAGGGTTCCAAATCCTAATTATAGGATAGGTGATGGAGTTATATTAATATCCTTATTGTAAAAATATCAATAAGATACAATGCATAAATAAAAATATCTAAACTAGGGTTGTTAAGGATAGATAAGGTTGTAAGAAAAGAGAGGGTGTAAGATGATGTTTGATAAGAATAATGCTCTAGAAAAGTGCATGATATTATATCCTAGTCTATGTACATGATATAGAATAAGTAGTGTGCTAGTTGATTAATTTTCATTTACCCTAACTAAAGATAATATTAAGTAACATATAATAGATTGTTAATTAATTAAAAAAATTGGGTTTGATATTTCAACATAACATAGAACACATATATTTCATAAACTAAATCTTATTTATTCATATATAATTCCACAAATACATTATAATATTTGTTACACTTTATCTTATACTACCAAATACATATATTATTCTACATACATATCTATATCCATATTCTCTCTTATTCACCTCATACTCATTCACATACACACTTCTCTTATGGATATATCTTCTTTCCCATGCATAAATTATCTTTGATGCAATATAGCTTCTCACCTTCATTCCGCATTCTTATATAGCCTTTAAAGGATATAGTTACACTTTTTTCACACTTCATTACCTTTCATAACTATTAGATTACACTTATTTACATTATTAATTACCAAGTAGTGGATATTTATCCATATACCATAGTATATATGTATTTTTGTTGTATAAATTGTATTTTATAGTTATATTATGCCATTATATGTTACTTCGATATCTCAATATGTTGAAATATGAAGGGATGTGTCCCTTGGACATGTTTTTCATTAACCATGTACATATAATATTCCATCATGTATGTTTCATCACACAAGTTAATTATGGCCCTTGTGTCACCCGTGAACACTCGTATTTTCTTGATAATCATATATTCTTTATTTGTGTACTATTGTGAAGCTCTATATGATGGTGTACATCTCTTATACTATCACTTTATTGTTTATTTTTATATATTAAATATTACTGTTTTGGTATCTTTGTGTGGCTTCTATGGTATGCCACAATTCATCTCTATTGTACATTAATATTCTTTACTATTTATAGGTTGCAAAACACTATCCAACATTATGTGGGTTTTCCTAGTATTTTTCTATTTCCCAACTTGTGGTATATGCAAAAGCTTCCATAGTCAACATCTTCTTGTCAAAAATCGATGAAGAACCCTCTCAAAAAATATGCATGTATATTGGTGTTTTTCTCAAGGTTAACAAAAGTGTCCTAGATCTTATTCTAGCATCTAACTTTCTAAACTCTGCTTGAATTTTTGGGTACCAAAATACACATTCTTCTTTTGATCCCTTATACAAAAATGCATGTTTTTACACAAGGAACGTGTTATGCCAATTGGGATTTTTAGTGAAGTGAAAATTTTGGTAGTAACTTGTGAAATTAAAATATAACTATTAGATATTTTAAGGATGAATTCGTCAGCTTGGGACAATCTCCTAAAAGAATTCTATTATGCCTAACTTCATCCTAGTGAAGTGAAAAATGCAAAATTTCAATTGGAGATGGTGATAGATATCTAAATACGTGTTCTATATTATGAAAATGATATTTTGACTTATAAATGATGTATAAAAAGTGTTTCCTAGTTCTAATAATGCTAATTGAGCAAGGAATGTAGGATTCAGTCACTTAATTACATAATGATTTATATGTCGGGGATTGATTTCCAAATTTCATAGGTTTGTATCCGAGTTATATATAATGTTTGGGATGGGAATATTATTAGGATGGTTAGGAAATTTTCAAAAGCTAAAGGACTATTCAAACCAAGTTCAAAAATTAGATAGAACATAAATTGAATTCTTAGGAATAAAAACCCACCAAAATTATTTGGGGTTGATGGAGAATGGCTTTGCATGTATTTTCAACATAGGTCATTTTTGTATTGCTATAAATTATTTGCATATATTTTTATTTTTGTGGATCCTTTTCCTAAAAAGTTGATTATCCTATGGATATTCCCATAATTGGAATCAAACAAAGCATTACACTAACAACGACTAACACTAAATTGATGGGGTATATATATTGAATGGGGTAAATCATGTAACGTTGAAGGAAATATGGTTGTGATGAATAAACTAGCATGCTGATCTCATTGATGGATATCATAGGCATAAAGGATTCATTTTTAAGGATATTAGTGTATTCTTTATCAAATTGGTGTTCAAAATGGATGGTTCTAGTTTTTGGGGGTTGAAATATGTTATAAACAACAAGTGGAGAATTGAGTTTTATCATAAAATTTAAGACATGTTTTTTTTTTATTATTGGCAAATAGTTTTTTGAAAGGGACTATACCCTTGTACAACAAGGCTCGTAAGCCAGAATAGAAATAATAAGCACAAAGAAAGGGATCAATATCCAGATATAACAATAAGGACTAACTGCAAAACTTCATCTGCAAAAAGAAACAACAACCATCAACTAAACAATTTGTTGAACAATGAACACCCAGCAATAGTACACCGACACCATTGGAAAGAAAGCATGCTGTAATCCGGCCACAAAAATGATAACCATGTACTCCGGCCGAACACAAACAAAGAAAATCATCCAGATGGATAGCCCTCCTTCAGGGTGAAATTTTTTTCTTCTTGCTAACCGTAACCCAACCTGATGGAGTCTCCACTATTGGAGGAGAAGTCAAAGGAGGGGTATTCTCCTTAGTCACATTTGTCCCAATTGGGACAGCCACAACCTTAATCATATCCGTGTTGCCCTCAACAACTTGAGCATTATTCATGTTGCTAATAGTTTGATTTTCGGATAGAGGGGTTTCAAGGGTAGATTTGGATTCAGCCACTGTTTCTACTTTTGATTCAAGATCCCTTTTAGCATCAAAAATTAGGTGCTCTGGGAGTGCATCTTTCCACCAATTTCTCTTTTCATGTTGACGTTTTTCCATCTCACAAGCAGTAGAGGTGTGTCCTAAGCCAAAACATCTTCTACAGCGGAAAGGTAGACCTTCATAATCAAGAGTTTGTGACCAAGTTCTATTTTTCACTCTAAGATCTATAGTAGCAGGAAGATTTTTATCAGTGTCTAGTTCCACCAGGATCCGGGCATAGGTAGTATGGGTGTAATTAGTGGTTTGAGAATCTATAAAGAGTGTAATTCCCAAGGTGTTGCCAATGGTTGTCAGACAGTCATGACTCCAGAATTGGATAGGTAAGTGGGGTAGCCTGATCCAAACAGGTTTCCATGAGAAAGATTCGTGTGCGGGTTAAAGGATGGGAACCAGGGTTTCATGACCAAATATTTAGATTGACAAGTCCAGAGTTTGGAAGCAATGTTTTCTTTATCAGCTATTGAAGAGAAAGTCACAATGAAAATTCCCTTAGCACACAGATGTAAGTCTATCTTACCAGTTAAAGTTGGAGTCCAATGTTGAGAGATCCATGTGTGAAGAGCAGGAAGGCTGGGCCACAGTCCCCCGAATCTACAAATCAAAGCATGCTCTTTGTAGTAAATCTCAGATGAAATAACATCTTCCCCAAATGTAATACACGGGGTAATGTCTGTAGGTTTCATGGAGGATTCCTTTCCCTTTAGAATGTCTTTGAAGGAGGATCCACGTTTATTCTCTCTATCTAATGGTGGAATAACAGGAAAAGTACCCTGTTCCAGCCCCCCACAAGAAGAGCCTTTCAGCAAGGGTTTGAGAGGGCCATTGTCCGGCATATTCACAAGAGCATCCCCAACTGGAGTTTGAAAATGGTTTGTGCCACCGTCCTCGGGGCTCCCCACATTTGTGAAGGCCAGATCGATCCACGAAATCACACCTCCTCCATCCCTTTCAACCCGTCTCGAACACGTTGATCATAAAGAGATGGATACAAATATTAAACATGAAATCATAATACCTCTAGAAACAAAGTTTTTCTAATAACAATGTAACTCACAATTGATGAACCCCAAAGAAAAGGGAAAGAAGTGAAACCTCTAAATTGTAAAAACTAGATGGAATTTCTCCAAGGTAATCAAGTGTTTCTCATATGAAGATATTTTCCAATGTGAATAATTGTTATAAATGCATTCAATTTATATGTCCACTTATTGAGTTGACATAGGATCCAATAAATGGACCTTTAGGAAATAATATATTCGTGCTCACATGAATAGGTGAGTGAAAAAATATTTAAAAGCATATTAAATATTTTATTTTAATGTGAATTTCTTAATATAACAACTCACATAAATAGCATTAGAATAAGAAGATTGATTTAATTATTTAAAAAAAATCATCTATGTTGAGTGGATTGGTTAACTTATATAACTATAGATTTCTTAATAATAGGATATCCTCTCTTATATGTATGCATTATTGAAGTGATTATTGTAATGTGAGTTTAATAGTGTATCATTTTCTTATGAAGCTCTTACAAAATTACATTTGGTATCAAAGTGATTTTTTCTCTAGTATGGAATAATTGCATCCATAGAGATTGAAGGAGCCCTCTACTTGTTTTAATCCTTTGATATGATTCTTTTTGCATTAATTGATCCTATAATTTTTATCTAATTTCATAAAAATACCATGCATTTGATATAATTTACATGGATGTGCTTAGTCTAAACCATAATTTTTATCTAACACCTACACTAGTAAATTCTGTTTTCTCAAATCCATGTATTTCAATTTCAATTTTCCTTCCTCTATTAGTTTCAAAAACTATATATAAAATTTTTGTCCTCCCACATGATAAGGAAAGGATTTAATTTTTATTAGATGTGTAACCGATAGGATAGGAAAGATAAACCATGGAAATTTTGTGGATCAATGATTAGATCATCACATTCATAAAACATCTCCTATAATTCACATAGATGCCCCTATTACATTTTCCTTTGACACGTGTCATGTGAGTTATATGTGATAATTTTAGTATGTCTCTAGTCTATTTAAAATTCATTTTCCAGTGAGTATCTAAAAACATTTCTTAAATTTATAGATTTATGTTAATATTAGATATTGAAAAATATCATTATTGACTTGTTGTTAATAAGTTTCATCAACTAATATTATTGAACATAATATTTATTTATTTTTATCTAACAAATTTAGTTTTCATTTTTTCTATTTTTTTATTATAGGTAAAGGATGGTTAAGGGACCCTACCCCATACAATAAATGGAGAAAAGATATGACTATGAGGAATAAACAAAGAAGCCTCTACCGGTGGTACGAGAGAAACAAAACAAACAAAACACCAAACTAACAACATAAAACAAAAACTAGCAGCTATCTCATCTTTGTGACCCCTTCCCATTGGATCTTAAGTGCATCTTAAGGGGAGAGATAGTCCCTTTCTTTTTCTTTCTCACAATTGTCCAATCCTCTTCCATATTTGGATTTTCATTTTCATTATTATGGATTGGAATCATAACTTCAATATGCTCCTTGAGATTTTGGATCCCTGATAAAGCAAGAGGAAGGGAACATGTTCCCTTTTCCAAAACCATTAAATCCACATCATTATTACTATCTTGTTGCAAAGGATCCATCTGAGGAGGAGGAGGCACTTCCTCCTTTTCAACATCAAGATCAACTCCATTCTTAGATTCATAGTCAGAATCACAATCTAATGGTTCATTCACAACCAAGTGGCTAGGATTAGAATTCTTCCACCATGAGCTTCTACTTTTAACATGTTTTCTTTCCATATGACAATCTGAAGCTAAATGGCCAAGATAAAAGCATGTTCTACACCTAAAGGGAAACCCTTCATTTTTATATTTTCATTATGGCATTAAGTTTATTTAAATTTCAATTTTTGTTGTCAAATTGTAAAAGTATGAAAATTTATTGTAAGGCGGTGCATTTTCGGTAAATACTAACACCCATTATCAATAAAATTCATGGGGAATAGTCATGGAGAAATCAGGTCTCATCGATAAATTTGAAGGAAAATATTTTCATACACGGAAGATACGGATGTAGTTACACATGATTAAAAATATCATTGGGATTTCATTAATCTTAATACAAACCAAACCAAGAGATGCAAAATAGAACATAAAATACCAAAAACATTGGGTATTATTGGCCTTATTTTGTAAAAATCATATTTTCATCATGTGGACTTCACAAAGTCTATTAAAGAGATTTGGGATTCATTAAACAATCTATTTGGATTTGAATAAGAGAGTTCAAGATAACATTGAAGTAAACATTATGTGGTTTCAAGATGGAATAAGGTACAAAAATATTAGATCATATAAGTAAGTTTCATTCCTTGCTAAATCATTTATATGTGATTAACAATAAATTAAAAGACGATGATGCAAAATCAATACTTCTAAATACCATACCTAAAAGTTTTTCTAGTATGTTTTTGCTTTAAGAAAGGTAAAAATAGTTTGGAAGGAGTAATTTCTACTCTACTAGATCAAAATGAATATTCATAACTAGAAGAAGTAGTATATGTACAAAAAAGGTAGGTGCATCTTCAAAGAAATTCAATTTTATGTCAAATCCTAATCCTTTAAAAGAAAAATTCATATGTTATTGTTGTAAAGAACCGGGACAAGTAATTTTGGATTGTAATAAAAGGCCACATGACTGCGACATGAAAAATTAGATAAAAACTCTTACCTAGCTAAAGAAATTGACTCGAGAAAAATACTCAAATGGAGGTTAGCGGTGTCGAAAGAAGGAGGCTAACTAGTTTCTATCATTCCCTAATAATTAAGGGGACACAAATGCAATAATGACACCACATTTGCACCCAAATTACTAAATCTAGGATCGTTTCCTAGATGGAAGCAATAACCATCACATCTTGTTTGTGATAAGAGTGGAAGTGATCTATAATGATGGCTATAAATGTGATGAGCATGCATTCCTAAAATGTTTTTAGGTTGTTATGTGTGGTATAATAACTATAAATGGATAAATAGGGGAGAAACAAAATACAAAGATCTTCGATGGTTATGCATCTTCGTCGATCGTCTAATGAGAAGTTAAATGGAAGTGAAAGAGATAAGATGTGAGTTCTCATATGTAGGTGAATTATCGTCATACGATGAAAGATAAATCACTCGAAGTGAAATAAAAAAAAATTGTTAAGTTTTTGTGATCATGTGTAGAAGATATCCAAAATAGCGTAATTACATACCTAAAATTTGCATTTTTTAAGTACATATGTTTCTATTTCTAGTTATTTTGGTGTTTTATTTCTCTATGTTCACATTAAGGGGGAGAATGTTCAAAAAAAAAAAAAAAGTAGTGTTCACATTAATAGGTGAGCTAAATTATATGTGTGTAGAAAACTACATTAGCTATATTGTTTTTATGTGGATGTTTTAATATAACAACTCACATAAATGCCATTATAATAGGAAGAGTGAGTTAATGGGTTGTTAGAACAACTCATCTATATTGAGTGGAGTGGTTTATGGATATAGCTATCAATTCCTTAATAATATAATATCATCTCATACATGTATGCATTATTGAATTGATTAATGTAATGTGAGTTTAACATTGTATTGTTTTTTTATGAAACTCTTACCAAAATTACATGGAAATTGAAGGGTTAAAATAAAGGAACTATAAATCGGGTAGGGATTATATATCAAAACTTAGTTACACAATCTATTGTAAATACTTATTTGATTGAATGTATCAAAATCTAGTTGTTTAAGCTTTGGAATCTTGTCAAAACTAATGGGTTGATATATTTCCATTAACATAATTAAATGGTAGGACATCAAAAGGAAATCTAAAAACAAAATCAACTCAAGAATTAATCAATCAATATTATCTAGAAGATATAAAGAAAGAATAAACCAAATAGTAAATGATCGAGAGAATGTTGATTCCTCATCGATCTAAGCTACTAGAAATGAAATATAAATTATGGAAATGAAAGCTAATAAATATAAAACTTAACACAAAAAGGGATTTTTATATTAATTTTATTTAAATAATTATAAAAATAATAAGAAAATGAGTGTAATTGATTAAAAGGTAGGTTTGTTTAACTCACAAGTAATACATAGTCTCAATTTAATATTTACAAAATAAATTAAAAGTTCTACTCGAGTTTAACATAAAGAATTTAAATTACATTTTTTCTTATTTTTATGATAAGTAACACTAATGAATTAGGAATATTTTATAATAATTTAAAGATATGAAATTCAAACAAAATATAAACTAGAAATTATGAGAAAAGATGAATAAATTGCAAAGCAACAAAGATGAGATATTTGAAATTCATAATAATATTGAATCTTATATCGTATTTTTATTCATTGAGCTAAAATATATTTATACATATTACAAAAAATGTGATCATATTATTTAAGATACAAATTATGAACATTCATATCATCTTCTTCATATCTCTCAACTAAAATAGTATCTAAGTTGGTGTTAAAATGATCTTCCCACCTAGCTAATAAACTATTGATTATATTTAAATAGTTACAATTTTACTTAAAATATGTCTCTTAAACTATTTGTTAGAGCTCAAAATTACACCCGTCTCGAGATCGGGATGAACTAGGGATTTGAGGCAACATGGGGTTATCTCCAAGTTATAGGACTTGTGCTTTGAGACAGGACCTCCAGAGAATTCTGGCTTCCTCTACCTATTTCTACTGATAAAATTAATCCTGTGAAGGTAATTGTAGTTACCTACCACTATTCTATGATTCCAAGGGACCAGGGTGAGAAGGAGATTCATAAAATGAAAACCTAAGCTAAGGGTGGTGATAGCACCGAGAAGAGGGGATGAACATTCTTGGATGAGTGAGAACAAGGGAAAATATGCAAAAGGAGGGAAAGAAAATGTTCCACAATCTGAAACAATATTCATGCACTAGCTTTCATGGGGCAAAAAATAAAAACCCTATAAGAGATATGTGAATGCACATCATATCAATAATTCAAAAGAAGGAAAACGATGCAACAAAATGTGAACTAGGGTATATAATAGCCACAAAAATAGTTTTATTGCTTCAAGTAATGCACAATCAATTATAGAGATGAAAGAGGAAAGAATCTACATGCAATAGCTCAGATATGAGGCCTACAACTCAAAATTTCAAGGAAAAATGATCTAAAGAATGATCTTAGCAAACCAAGAGGGTCCAACCTTTACAAATTAGTAATGCTCATCAATTTATAGAAGAAAGGGGGTGAGAAGAGGAGGGAAAATAGAGAGACTCATATTTTCAAATCCAACAACCTACAATAAATTTGTATAAATTTTCCTGCACGAGTGCCAAATCCTCCTCCTTGTGTCAACTTCACTTGTGGAAGAAGGAAGGAGACAAGATCAAATAAAATCTAGGTGGTTGATTCGAGTTGATCTGCGTATTAATGTCCTTAATTTTTTTTCCCCATTTCACCTACCAAATCTCACCCAAAATCTGATTTTGAAAATCCCAGTGTGTATCCCACATCAATAGCTTTCCAATAAGACCAAATGTGCCTAAATTTTATCCCTATAGAAAGAGTTATGGTGATTTGAAGATCACAGTATAGGATGAACACACAAGACATGTGGCACTCTCTATCTAGCTAAAGGATTCAGTTGATTATTCATCCATTTTATATTTTCTTCCACATGTCATGCATTCATTTGATGAGAGGATAAGGTGCACAATTGGCATGTTCTGATAGGTTGTGTTTTGTTCACTTTATCTGAAAAGTTGACACGTGGAATACGATGATTGGAACTATTGATTGCACTTATCGGATGCATAAGAGTAAGAGGCATGAGGATGAAGAATGTAGAGGTCTACAGGTGCACACAAGATAGAAGTGTAGTGACTAGGGAAGGAAAGTGAACACATAGGGAGCGTGCAAAGAGGGAAATGAAAGGATATATAAGAATAAAGGAGAAGGGTATAAGGAAGCAGAAGGAAGTGATGGGAAGGGAAAGCACAAGGAAGACATAGGAATGGTGTGTGAGGGTGTCCACAAGGAGCTGTAGCCAAGATATTATGCCAAGGTGTAGAACTAAGAGTGCACATAACTTGAAAACTTGAACTTAGAGCGAAGAATGGGCTGTTAGTTGTCAAAATAACTAGGGTGGTAATTTTATAAAACAATTTGGTGAATATCTTGGCCATATTCATGCTATATTAAATAGATCAATAGCCTTAGAATAATTCATTGGGCATGGAGTCTTCCTAAAAACATGAATTCCTAATCTTCAACTTGAAGAATCTCCCTAAATCCATTTAAAGCATTATTTGAACTTTAAGTGGGCGTGTGCACAATTGTTGGAAAGTTTTGATGATGAGGGAACTATGTACAAATGGAAAAAGGTGCCTAGAGTGCACTTAGAGAAATTGAAACTACTCTAATATGTACATGGTGTAGAAGGACAACTTAATGAAAATTATTGAGATAAATCCTATTGATTGGGATTGGTAGTGCATATCCATCAAGGCGAGATAACTCAAAAGAGTTAGCCTCTTTATAAGAACCGATGATGTATGGGCCACTCCAAAGTGAATCAAACTTTGAATGACACCCAGGTTTAGCTCTGTTAGCATCCCATTTGAAGACTAGATCACCCACTTTGAAATCCTAACCTTTAGCCTTTCTATCTAACCACTGCTTGGTTGACCGCTGATGATTTTATAACTTGATTAATCTAGGAGCTTATTAAATATTAAAGTTCAATAAAATATTCCATTCTAATTTCCATTTGGTCTACACCTAAAATTCTAGTTGTTGGGCTAGCTCTAAGTAAGGAAATTCCAAAGATAAAGGAAGTCTATCCTCCTTTCCATAAACAAGTTTGTAAGGTGAAGTGTCAATTTCCTTCTTCCGATGATTTTTTCTTCTCGAGCCCACACGAGACCTTTGTGTGCCACTACCTCTAGTTTATATTCATTGTTTGCTTCATTATTATGATCAGGTTCTTATTGGTAGATTTTGTCAAACCATTTCCCTGAGGGTATTAGTTTTAATAAGTCTTCAAGTGAATGCCAAGACTAAGATCCCAATTAGAAATTCTTGTACCAAGGAATGATTTTTCATTATCATAGATAATGGTTTGAGGAACACCAAACCTTTTTATAATTCCTTGAGGCAGTCAAGGATGACAAAATAAGTTGATTCCTTGAGCACGACAGCTTTTGCCCATATGATGAAGTAATTTGTAGTTGTCAACACCCACTTATGGCTAACACTTAAAGCATGGTTTATCATGCTTATGAATTCAACACCTCATTATGTAAAAGGATTATCCTCTTAGATTGGTTGGATGGGAAGCACTACCAATTTCTTCTTTCCTGTGAAGAAAGTGAATTATTTGCATTTCATTACCCACTTGTGCACAACTACAAACATAGTAGGCTAAAATTACCATGCCTTAATAATATTCAACATTTTTTTCCTTAGAAGGAAGTTTCACCAAAGAATCCATTGTGAAATTATGTTAACACTTTTTTGACCTATACCCCATCAATACATCTTAACATTAATTTTTCAATGTTTCTTTTAAAGATAATGTCATTGATCAATGCATAGAATAGGTGCATCCTCGGATGTCATCTCTTTTCTTTGTTCAAACCAAGAGGGCATGTGCCAAAGGAAATGATTTTTTTCATGTCCTTCATCTAGCTGCGCATGTTAGGATCTTCATTATGTTAAACTTCGATGCATGTGAGTTCTTCATTCAAGAATAATGAAGCCTCTTGATTGTTTTACACATCATCAATGGTCTTTTTGTAGAGCATGTTGCCTCTAAAAAATTTAGTGGATTTGATAGTCACATCATACTCCATGATTTTTTGTCACCCATATCACCCTATTCTTACTGATTTCTGCTCCCATGATGAATTCCCTCACACCAGAGTGTGAAACTAGTACCTTGACATGATTTGTAGCAAACATACTCTTGAATTACTTAAGAGCATACATGATGGTGAAGACCCTGTGTGATGTATTTCAACTCATAATACTTTAGTTTTTAGTGAAAAAATAAATTGGTTATTCAATTCCTTGTTCATTTTCTTGGGTCAAGACAACAGTAACACTAACATCAGCTCCATAAGTATAAAGAATAAAATCCTTGGATTAATCTGGATTGATGAGTGTTGGGGTGAAAGAAATTTCTCTCTTGATCTTGTTAAAGCATTATTTTCCTCTTCCTATCCATTTAAATATTGTGTCCTTCTTGAGAATGAGGGTGATGGGCCTAACCAATTGTACAAATTTAAGAATGAATATCCTAAAAAAATTGATTTTACCAAGAAATTATTGCAAGGCCTTCTTGTTCATTTGGTAAGGAAAGAGAGAGGATGGCTAAGATGCACTCAGGATCAATGGAAATTCCATATTTTGAGACCACATGGCCCAAAATATTTCCCTTCGCAATAGAAAAGTTACACTTCTTGGGGTTAAGAGACACCCCAAAATCTCTGTATCTCTCAAATACTTTCTCCATATGCATCATGTGATTTGTGCTCTCTGTGAGAAGACAATTATGTTATCTAAGTAAACTAGGATGAACTCATTGATATATCCTTTGAAGGAAATTTCCATGGCTCTCTGTAATGTTGCACCTTCATTTGACAAACCAAAAGCATTTTTTATAGGCATATGTACCCCATTTGGTTGTAAATGTTGTTTTTAACTTATCATATTCCCTAACCATGATCTGATTAAATCCTGAATACCAATCCAACATGGAAAACTTTTACGTGCCAGCCACAGTCTGTAGAATCTACTCCATAGAAGGTAAAGGATAATGATCCAACAAAGATGCCTTGTTCAAATCTCAAAAATCAATGCAAAGTCTTATTTCACCATTCTTCTTACACACTGGAATAAGATTCACCAGGCGGAGTAGAGTACTTGATGGGAAATATTATTTTTACCTCAATGAGTTTTGATAACTCCTTCCTCATGAGGGGCTCTATCTTAATATTGACGAGCATTTGTTTTTGTCTCGATGGGATTGATACTAGGATCAAGGTTAATGAATTATTTATAAACACTTGGATCAAATCCTTTTAGGTTATCATAATCCCATGAGAATATGTCAATGTATTTCTAATATAGGGATAAGAAATCTTGTTTCTCTTATTACACACAGTCTTTTATGAGAAACAACTCTTTTCCACACATAATAGTGGTGATGAGTAGTCTTTTTGCAAAGCATTCATGTACTTTTCTTCACCCTTGAACTCATCATCAAAATTTAATACATGCTCTAAGGTGACCAAATCTTTAGAAAACTTTTTTTCTTTAATTGAATCACTTAGTCACCATAGTTTTCATGTAAGTCAACTTACATGTTTGAAGAAAAACGGCTTCATTCTAAATGAACTAGATAATTTTGCATCACTTTCAAACACCTATCAACTAGTTTCATTGTATGGAATGGATGGTTTGACAACCATCCTAATGTGTTACACATTTCCTTGGAAAAAATCCTCAATAGGTGATAATTGTGAACCAAGGGTTTTCATCTGATCTGCTTATTTATTCAATTTCCTTGGCACCACCTGTAGATTGAGTGTATTAAAAATCTTCAAGAGGTCCCAAATTCTATGTTTATAAGATTTAAAAATCTTATTCTTTTTTGTGCAATTTTTTGACTGGTGGATACCAACTCGGTTTCCCCAAAGATATGCAATGCTTTGATCGCCTCTTTTAGCAACAAGAATACCATGCACTAATGCTTCAAATTCTACTATATTGTTGGAGCATGCAAACTATAGCCTTTACGCAAAGAAAAATTATGAATCTTAGGAGAGATGAGAACGACACCTATGTTTATACCATTTTTGCTTCTAGACCCATCAAAATACATCTTCCAGAGTCCAAAAGTTTCATCATTTCTATTGAGGGAAGAAGGCCACAAGGATGTAGACACCAATTTTTAGTATCCCTTGTCCCTCATCTCACATCTACTCCCCCTCCACGTCATTCCTCACATAAATACCTCTCTTCCTAGTTAAATTCCCTTTCCCTCCTAAATTCTATTTTAATTATCCACCTTAATTTTACCTCTTAATCACACCATTAATTTATCTTCCCTAAACATCCTTAATCACCCTTAATTATCCCTAAATCATCCCTTTAATTTTTATTCTCCCTAAATCATCCTTTTTTCATTTCTAAGAACCCAACCACCTTTATTTAATAATTTTACCTTCCCCTTGACTTTATTTAATTTTTTCCACCTCTCACCTACCCCTTTATCCTTCCTAAGTAACCATAGCTCACATTTACCTCCTAAAACCCTAATCCCACTTCATAAGGTTTCTTTGTCTGTTCTCTTCAATCTTCCACCTCCCAAATGGATAGTCTTCCATAGTCACCAAAAACCATCTAGGTCTTCTTTGACCCTATAAATACACCCATACCCATCATTCTTTAGGGATGTAACTTTAGAGACTTTGAGCTTTCTTTTGATCTTGCCTTTGTTTATTTATTATCTTTATAGCTATTGTCACCATCTTGGAGATGCTTTGGAGATCTTGTTCTTCACCCTTGGAGATTTTAAGTTCTCTCTATTGTATGCTTGGATCCACCCCTTCCATTCCATCACTTCTCTTTATTATATTTTTTTAGTTCCATCAATCATCCAGAGCCTTGTCTCTACATTTTATTATCTTCATTTCCATCTACACATCGTCATTTTCCATCAAACCATAGATCACTCCAAGCCGCCTTTGACCCTATATAGTCACCATCCACCTGGTTCTTATTTGTTTGGATTTCTATCATTTATTCTTCCAGTCATCTATTTTTGATACCACATCCTTCCACATCTGTCAATCTTTCCATTCTACACACTTGTAGTTTTATACTGCATCTTCATAAAATCTAGTTGTCATTGAGCCTATTAGAATTTATCTTATTCTTTAATTTTCTTGCATCCTTTATATTCTCATTCAGATCTAGACAATTCTATTTCACCTCAAAGCATCGGTTCAGGTTCCAAATCAACTACTTGAGTCTTTCAAATCCACTTTTCTTTCTTATTTTTAGCTCATCCTATTACAATCACCGATGACTGGGTTCATCATCCTTGGGTCATCATCGACCCACCTAGGTTTGGTTTGGTTCTCAAATCAGATTTTAATTTTAATTCATCTATTAGATCACATCTTTTTGTTTAGTTCAAATTCTACTACATCATATCAATTATTTATCACTTACTTTATTCCTATTTTATCAAAAAGTGGGTTGCCATCCATCCTAGGAAGTTTTCACTTCTTAGGACTAGTTGTCAAGCAACCCATCCATCTATCTACTAATCATTTTATTTTTTTACTTCTCTTTTTTGTGTAGGTAATCAAGATCATTGTGAGAATGATCTCTCTCTTTTGCATTTGTATTCAAAATCATCTCATCTATAGGTACCTTAAACCCTATCATATTGGAGTTGTTTTATTTTCTTTGATACCATTTCACTAATCGAAACAGGGATGAGAAAAGCGGTACAACATTCTACGGCATGCCAGTGGGGAACCACCCTTCTTTTGTGATTTATTTCATTTTCTTTCATTTCCATTTCTTTTTTCATCTCTATCTCTTTACTAACCTCACATGTGGGATATAACCTCACTTGCAGGGGTGGTGGATCACTTTTCTTGGATTTTCTTACTTAGAAAAATAAAATAAAAATAAAGGAAAAATTGTTATCAAGGTATCCTTCATTTTTTTCTATTTTCCCCTTTTGCATAATATTTTCCATCCTTATTTGAGTTTCTTCATCAAATATAACACTTCATTTTGGAATTAAAAATAAATTTCATCTTGGTTGACAACATAGTCTAACTAGGAAGTTAATACTTTACATTCACATCTTCCACACACATCCAAACTACACATCTTAAACATCTTCTTCCAAGTTGAACTACTGAGATTTCATCACCCAATAGGACACCCACCATGGTGTCCTAGCCGCATTACAATTTTTTTGACTATCAATATATTGTCTAAGCATTCAACACCTTTATTGTTGTAGTGTCTCGAAGTGTGATGATAGGCCCCAATATTAGGCCCCATTCTAGTAGTCGTCATAGATTCGGGACTCATGTACCTTTGTTTTTATTGAGGAATCCATCCAAAACAACCTAAAACTATCCATATTTTTTCCATTTCATAAGTTCCTTTGATCCCAATTTCCTTTCTTTTCACACATCTTTATTCATCAAGAAACTAAAACTATGTTGCATGAATTGTTTGAAGTAATTAAAAATCAACATAGTTTCTTGTTTTATTGTTTGTTTCATGCCCATTATTACATGTTATCAATAAAGAAAAATGGAACAAACCATGAAATCCAATAACATTCCTACTTCTATTGTTTCCAAAAAAAAATCAGCCCTTTCTATCATTTCTTCCACCCCTTTGGTCACCTCTTCTGTGATTACTCAACCTATGGTTTCCATTCCCCCTCTTCAAGAGTCTCAGGATATCCAATCTAACACCCATGTTGAAACCAACCCCTTTCTTTATCACCACTCGGTCCCATCTAGACCGGATACACCCCCATCTACCACTTCTATGGGATATTTTGGACCTCCCACCATCCCTCATGGGTGTGTGGAGTTCAATAACTCCTTGATGCCAACCCCATAGCTCTCCATGATTACCTTGCTAGGAGGGCTACCCATATCCCCATCGATGGTCCTCCTCTCCAACAACTCTATCCTTATCCTCCTCACTCGAGTCCATAGAGGTTCTTACCTTGTAACTCATCATCTTCTTCCCAAGAGCCATGAATGAGTTAGTGATAGCTCAACAAGAGAATGTATCTCATGTTTATCAAATCACTCAATTGGTGTTTCCCATTCTTTCCAATTTTTCTTGCATTAACACTACTATCACCTCTTTTATCCCCATCACCTCTTCATCCACCATAGTTATTAGTGCCCCTATCCAATCATCACAAGAGTCTCATTTTCTTCCCCCTCCATCCAAATAGCATAACCAAACTTTTCCTCTTATCTCCACCTCTCATGTCCATGAAAATGTCATCACTTCACAACCCCATCCTTTTGAATCATCTAAAACCATCAACATCCTCTTTGAAGTTTCTTTCATTACATACTTCCTAATCAATCTACTCAGACATCTCTACCACTCCATACCTATATCCTAACTCATCACATACAAAATAAATCTAACATCCCCATCACTCAACAACTAACATAAGCCCATAAATATTACTACATTCCCTTCTCCCAACAACTTATATTTCAACATATTCAATGTCAAAAATTTAATGAAATTCCACCTTATCAACCACTTCCACAAATACCTATTCATCCTCAATCATATCAATCACATTCCCAACCTAACCCATCTACCTCATATATTCTGCAACCTCATCCTTCAATTTCTCATCCCCATACATCCAATGATCCCATGCATGTGTTATTAAGTAGAATGGAAAATCTTGAAGTTATTACCCTGGGATCTAAGATCACCTTCTCTTATGAATAGATTTTTAATGAACCTATCAACCCATTAGTCCTTGTAAAATATTACCCCCATATTGGGAGATACCAAAGGTCTCTAAGTTCAATAGAAATGAGGACCCACAACAACACCTTCACACCTTTAGGCATGCATGCTACCTCATTTCTCATGACCAAGACCTTATACTCCACACCTTCCCTATTTCATTGGTCGGTCCCGCAATGGTTCTACAACTAAATTCCACAACACTCATTATTTTCCTTCACCCAACTTACACAAATATTTCTAAAGAAATTTTTAATTAACATTGTGCGTAGTATCACCATCACATACATCTACACCATCAAATAGTTTGATGACAAATCTATCACATATTTCATCGCTAGATGGCATGGCATAATCAACCAATTATCCTTCTCTCTTCCACAGACTTAATTTATTTAGCTATTTCAGGGTCTTTTGCAAATCATATTTCCTCTACTCTAAAAATACAATCATTACAAATATTTCAACTGGAATTCACTATGGTGTGTAAACTTGAACTTCATACCATTGAGAAAGGCCATCTCAAGATTCGATCTAACAAACTGAAACCTAAATTTATGAATTCATCCACACATAATGACAAGACTAAAATTGTATCCAACGCTATCATAATTAAGTCTTCATCGACATTTACATCTCATACCGAGCCTCCCCAAATGGCTCCTAGACAAACCCCCAATTATACTCCTCTTCAAGAATTATACAACTCCATCTTCGGAAAATTAATGGTTGTGCACCTAATGTAGCCAAACTATAATACACATAATATACTGCAAATAAATTGAACTCAAAAGAAAATAAATCTCCTTCTTCATTATTCAATCATGGATTAAAATGCTTCCTAAATAGGAAAACAACTCCCAACTTGAGTTTCCCAACAAACTCTAACTAACTTTGACTAAATTTAATCTAGATGGTGAAGTTTACTTTTTTTAGCAATTTTTCGCAACCTATTATTCTTAGTAAGTTTGCATGCTTATTCATACGGGAAAAAAAATTTCCATGCATCTTCTACAATCCTAAATTAGATGAATTTCTAACTTTCTAACCTAATTTGAATGCAAGAGACTAAAATTAACTAATGCTCTAAAATAGGAAAAAACTGAATTATAACTTAAATCCTAATTTTTGGCCCCTAGATGGAATATTTCGGGTCCTGAAAATGTTCCAAAACATGCGTCTACCAAAAGAGCTAGTTGAATGGTGTATTTTTCTCTTCAAAACAAGTGGTTTAAAAAAATGGACTCAAATGGATACTTGGAACACAAGTTATTACCATTTGAAAATCATTGTAAATATCACCGATTTCATGGTCATGACATTGAAAAATGTCACACATTCAAAGACCTTGTACAAAAACTCATAGGCTGTGGTGATCTTCAATTAGACAATCCCAATGCACCTCCTAATCAACCCCTATACATTTTCAAACAACTTTTCCACAACCACCCACCTAATAATAAAACATACCCTCCTACATCTCAACCACCCAATGCTCATACTATCAACACCCTAAGTCATGAATCAACTTCATCACCTACACCCATCATCCCTTCACCCACTGAACCTATATCTACTTCAATTTCTACCCCTTCACCTATAATATCTTCTACATCTACACCTATCTCTACATCCATTATACCCATGACTATTACACCTATACCTATCATACATGTCATACCATCCATATCGATATTTATTACTTCCTCGTCAAGTATCCATATCTATCCCTTCACCCTCACCTCTATATGTACCAATCTCAACATCATTCCCACACATCCCCACATCTATAACCACTCCCACACCCTTATCTTCAACTACATCTACAATTATCATCATTCCCACATGGAAATATAAACCCATGATCACATCCACATCATCCCCTAATCACCTATTACACACACATCCTCACCTAATACAATCACAAATAATATCTCTACACCATCTACAAGTTCTACAACTCCTAAAACAACACCCACAAAACCTACACATTCTTTATATCCTTTCGATATTGTTGAATGTATCATCCATAAACCACTTCCATCTTCAATACAATGAAATCTTCATCATCTGGTTCTACCAAAAAGGATCCCCCAGTTGAAATCATTATTATCCTGTGAAGGGTAAGCCATCATAACAAAAATCTCAAAACCTTAGTATTCCCATTCAAAAATCCCTCACTCATCCACACTAAAAATTAGAACTCTTTCATCCTAAATATGATCATCCTATACAATTTAATCCCTCATCATCAATCTTAGGTTCGACTCCATCCATCTTAGGGCTAGGCACATGTTGTCCACTTCTACTCTCCAATCAAGGTCCGAATCAAAACAATCTATCATTTCTCCCTAATAAAAATTCAAACCAAAACCATCCAAAAACCCTATCATCGCTAAATCAAAATCGAAATCATCCATTCCCTCCTCTAATTCTAAATTAAAATAACAAACTTATTCTTTTAAGACCAATTCAGAATCAAAGACACCCATAAATCCTCATTGAATAAAAGTATCCCTCCTATCTTCATCCACCATTCCTAATCCACTTCATCTACAACATCTCTAACATATCCATTAAAAACCCCCATCGGTTCCTACATAGAAATATTCCAATTTCTACTTCAAGAATTTGTAATCTCTCTTCCCCATCAAAATATTCGATTCACATGGACCCAAACCTTCATGGTTCAATTCTAATCTCATTTTTACATATCATCATGCTCCTAGACATGATACTGAACATTGTAAGGCCCTTCAAACTATAATCCATAATCTCATTAAAGAAGATGATCTCCTCATTGAGGAAGATCATCCTCTTCCATCTACTAGTTCATCCACCTCCCCTCACAACTATTCAATCAAACCTCCATCACCTAATATCTCTAAGTCCCATCACTCATCCAGGACCTTCATTTTCATTCCTCCTCCAAACACCACTTCTCCCAAATAATGCCCCCCTCTCTTTATCACTACTTTTCAGATTGCCACCCATTCTCACCCCGTTATTTTCAACCACATACTTAATATAAATCAAAAAAATTATCACCTCTCCCTCTAGTGATCCTACTTTGCCCCCTTTTTCATCAAAACCCAAAGTATCTATCTTAGTTTCCCCGTGGCATGATGTCATTGAACAAAATATTGTGAGATAGCTCCATCAATCCTAGTCAAGTATGTCACTCTATGAGATCATCCAAATCTACCCCAATCATAGAAAAGTTCTCATCAAAGTTATAAAGCATATTCCTACCCCTAGCAATGAGACTCGGCCTTTTGCATCACTTTATTTTTTGCCACCATTTTTTTACAATTCCAAAATTCTTGATATATCACCTGAAGACCATGATCTCCCACTTTTCATTATTGTGTGTATCAATGATACTTTCATCTAGAATTCCATTATATATAATGGAACCATCATAAATATCATCTCATATCACACATTTGATCATATCAAACTTCCTAACTTCATTATCACCCAATCACCTATGGTACTTCATGCCTTTAATGACTATGTCACCCCTACTTTGGGTATAGTTATCCTTCCCATCTGCTTTGGTGAAAAAATCATTCATGAGGTCTTCTATATTGTATAGGGAAGTTACAATACAATATCATACTTGGTTGACCATGCATGCATGCCATCTATTTTTTTCCTTCCACCCTCCACCATTTGCATCAAGTATGAGAATGAGGGGAAAATCTTAACTCTCCCTATGGAAACTTCTCCATTTAGAGCATGTCACATGAATTATCAACCTAACAATGTGCTCATCCCCAAACAATATTATTCTCGAGGCATCCAATAGCTCATCCATATCTATATCTAAACTTCCCAATGATGAATTTATAGACAAAATGATGAATTGTCTCTCACACGGGGAGTATTTTCTCCTCACCCTCAATTATTTTCCCACACCTCATCGACTTGGTAGACTGATAAAGCACCTATGTATCAACCTAGTGTCGGTGATATTGTTTATTTTGTCCCACCTCATCTTCACACCTATCTCATCTATGGTGGTTTCGACCACCCTTTTTCTCGCATCAATGCTCAACCTCACACCAAACCATACACCAACAACTTCTAATTTCTTTACAAAAAATTCTTTACCTATACTTACTTATATCATTGTGCATGGAAAGGATTTAGTATGGGACGTTATGAATATGGTATATATGATCTCATCGTAAACCAATCCCAAAATCCCCATGAGAATTTCGGCTTAGGCTATAAAGAACACACCTACCAACTCTCCCGCACCTTTATTTTCATCTCTTATACACATAGATATTCCATCTTTTCCATCCTACAAGGCTATGGATACAGATGACACCGTTTTCATCTCCTCTAGCTTTTTTTTAATATCCACCATCACTTTGATACCGCTCACTTATCAAAGCATGAAAATGAAACTAGGGCCCTTCCTCTTAAATTTCCTGATATGGTAGAGGAAGATTATTCTACCATTGACATTCTTTAGTGCATCAATGATGATTACATCCTTTCTTACATGGGGGCATAATATTCCTATCTTCATAATACCGTACCACCTGACATATCCACCCTTCTCAATGAATCCACCATCGACATCAACATAGGGACTACATAAGAGCCTCGTATCCTCAAATTGGGTCAATTCCTTGATCCACAAGAGCTTGATTCTTTCACTACATTCCTTTCTAGACATAGCTAAGCCTTCACATGGTCATACACCAACATTTAAAGACTCAATACTTCTGTTGTGTCCCACAATATCATCACTATTCTTGATGCTAATCCGGTTAAGTAGAAACTTTTTCACATGCATCCTTGTGTTTCTCTCCTTGTCAAAGAGAAATCACAATGCCTCCTTTCACTAACTTCATCACGTATATTGACTATCTGTAATGGGTTTCCAATATCATACCCATTTCCAAATATTCTAGAAAGATTTATCTCTATCTGAGACTTTCAAGATTGTAATCTTTCTTGTCCTAAAGATGACTTTCCTCTTCCTAACATCGATCGGTTTGTAAACCTCACTACAAGCCATGATATTTTTTATCTTATGTATGGTTTTTCTCGGTTACAACCAAATCCTCATCACACTAGAAGACCAACATAAGACCTATTTCATCACTCCTTGGGGGAATTTCTGCTATCACGTCATGCCCTTTGGTTTGAAAAATGTCAGAACCACTTATCAACAGGACATGGCTTACATCTTTCATGATCTCATCTAAAACATTATAGAGGACTATTTTGATGACCTCTTGGGTAAATCCAAGCATCGATGGAATCATATTTTCATCCTTAAATTCCTCTTTGAATGCCTTATCTTCTTCTTCCTCTATCTTAATCCAGCCAAGTGTGTTTTTACATTTTTAACTAGGAAGATCCTTGGCTTCATCATTTCTATTAGAGGTATTGAAGTTGACCCTGCCAAAATCAAATCCATCCTTAAGATGCCCCTTCTAATCTAAAGAAACTTTACAATCTTAAAGGTTGATGTCAATTAGTACTTCATTTCATCTCGTAACTTTCTGATCATTTCTAACCTTTCCACCATCTTCTTCGCAAAGACATTCACTTCAATTTGAAATGATAATTACCAAAAATTCTTTGAAGATCTCATATATTATCTTCTATCCCCACATGTGATTATGCCTCCAAATGAGGGGAAGCCTTTCTATCCCTATGTCTCTACTACCAAACATGATTTAGGTGTTGTAGTCATAAAATCATGCACTTTGTATATTATCTAATCTCGGTTCAGTAATACAATTTAGAAGGTTCTTGAGTGAAAAATTTACTAATAAAACCCCTTCTTTTTTCCATCTTTTTTTATTTTATTTCATCATTCTCAACATTTTACATCCACATGCCCAATATATTTCAGTCATTTTTGTTATTTTAGCCTCGATCGAGGTGCCCATGGGTACCATGGTCCCACCATGGGTGCCCCAATCCTTTATCTTTCCTACCACTTTTTGGGCTCTTTATATCCGTTTCATCTTATTATCTTTTTGGTCGTCACCATTTTGAGGTTAATTAGGAAATCAGATCAAGAGAAATATATAAATATAAACCTTTGAGACCATAATGAGGGACCCAAGCACCAGTCACTACTATCATCCATCTAGAGTTACATCCACTTGAAGATCCTTTTCATCCACTTGAAGATCATTTGCATCCATTATGTCCATCACAAGGACAAGGTTGGTTCATCTGCATCACACTTCATGGGGAGGAATTCTATTCTATTCCATGCACACATTCTATTACATTTTCTACATTTAGTTATTTCTCACTACTTCACAAAGTGTGACTGGCACAAGAGAACCTAGGGCACATTATGCACACACACACACACACACACACACACACACACACACACACACACACACACACACACACACTATAACTACATTTGGGTTTGAAATATAGTGCAACACTCAGTTAGTAAGCCCACTGTTGTGGAAGATAAGGTCATTCTGACCCATTCATTTGCATTCTTCTTATTTTTTAAGGTTTTGATACTTCTTTGGTCTTTTACTGGTCTTCTATATATCTTGGATTATCAGTGACACTGAAGAAATATAAAAATCTAATACAAGGGTTTCAAACCACCTTCCAGAGAAGTGAAACTCATTTCTAGATATTTTCACAGGCACCAGGTGTCCATTCTATAGACCGAGTGCCCTGGAACCCCGGCCCCTGTCCAATAACTCTAGTCTAGATAATCACTCTAGATCCATACTTTTTGGGGCTTCTTCACATTCATTCCTGCTATCTATTCCTCCAACCACCTTTGTAACACAATTTTGTAAGCTTCTCTAATCGATGAGTTTTTCCTTTTCTCTCTTACACATTAGGGTTATTATTTCATTTTTTCATAGTTGATTGGGCCATTTGTATACTTCTTTACTACATTTATTTACTAGATTTACATGTCATTCTAGATTTTATTAACTATAGTATATTCCCATATTCCCATTTTTTTAATCAATTTGGTGGGCCTGAATTCTTTCACGCTTAGGATCCTCATATTTCTTATATCATGGGTCATAAAGTTTCTCAAGCTTCTTTATCTGATTTACTTAAGAGATAACCTAATTACCAAGTTGTTTTGTGAAAATCCCTAGACACCAAGTATTATGATGACAATACGCTACCACATGAACTAAGTCCTATGCTCACTTGTCTATTTAACGACCTAGTGAATCTCCATCTAATCAACCCCTATTGGATTCAATTCAAGATCTACATGATTTATTTCATCAAAAATTATGTCTATGGAATCCACGATCACATCTCTCAAATATGAAATCCAACAACTTAGGGACACTTCTCTAGCTCATGTTTGTTCTCCCTCTACATATCCTCTTCAATATATGTCAAATACATGTCATATAATTAAATCTCAGGTCATGCCATTACCTGATCCTCTCATAGTTGAGCGTAATACTAAGCAACATGAAATTCTTACTGCACTCTTTAATCATTAATTTATCACTTTTCCACCTACTCATTCATATCCTTCTTAGCACCTAACAAAGTATCAAGGTCATCCATATTACAATTATCATTGAATCAATGGACATAATGACAATGATTTTTATGCCTTACAACATAGATTCAAACATCTTGAGCATCAAGGGTTTATCTCATTCACTACCCAATGTCATGTTACATCTCAATGGGCTCCTAAGTCTTCTCCTTCTACATCTAATGAGCATCACCATACCACTTCTCATGCACATTCTTTGGTTAGTCAAGAGTCACCTAAGCAACCACACATGACATCACCAAGTCAACATAAGCAACAACCTCTCCAAATTAGTTCACCACCTCCTCCTACTCCATCCTCTACAACATTACCAAATCAAAACAAGTCATCACTTCTTATGTTTTTCTCTAAATCACATCCTCTTACTAAGTCATCTATTGTATTACCAAGTCAAACTAAGAAACCTCCTCTTAAGGATGATCTCACTCCTCCTTCATTAAAGGTATCTACAACATCATCTAGGCCATGCTCAACAACCACCTCCTAAATTTAAGCTTGTTATTCCAACATCCGCTATAGACCCTACATATGTTGATGATTAGGACCCGAATGAAGCTTACTATGATGATGAACCATTTGATGGTCACACTCCTCTATCTCCTCCGCATCCCATCACTTTTGTTAAGGAAACTACTCCTTACATTGATCCACTTAGCATCTTTTGACTAGAATTTCATCGCTTACATACTTGGGGGCATAGCATCCAACACATCTCCCCCTCCTCATATAATCATCAACACATCTATCATACTTACATCATCATACATCAACATTATAATATAGGTATACTCATCATACATTTTAGCGTTGACACTACATGATGACACACTCTTGTGCCTCAATTCACACTTGAATGTTAAGGGATTAATACACATGAACCCCACACACTACACAATAGTTCCTACACATTGCATCTATTCAAACTTCTCTCATCTTACATCACACATTTTATAGTTCATTTACACCTTTTTGACATTTACACATCCACCCGTCATACATCATACTAGTCCTCATCATACATGTTTCACACTTACATCTAGCATAACATACTACTCATCATACGCATTACGTAGTGTGAATTTCACACTTTGTTATTCTATTAATTCCTTTTTCATTCCATCCTATACATTGCTATCACACATCCTAACATCATATGGTCATCTATTATTATCACACATACTACATTGTCTTCTACACGCTGCACTCACTACTAGATGACGCACTTTAATTCCTCGGTCCATACTTGACTACGATGGTTTACATATCAAATGGACCTTTTTATTCATCATGGATTTATCAATTGACCTTTCATCATGCAACATTACTAGGTTAGTGCCAAATTCTTTATGCTAACTAGTCACCCATTCTCTCATGTTGTAGTGGTATACACCGTAGGTTACATCACCACTCCTGCTTTTCATCTCGTAGTGATATACGCTTAGGAATAAATCATCACTTCTATATAAATCTTATAGTGATATAGGCTTAGGATAAATCATCTCTAATATGTTCATCAGGTCATGATATACACTTTGGCTATAGGGTTCATGCACACCTCTTCTATATGTCACATATTATCATCACTATGCATACATAATCATCACAACGCGCTAGACACACCTCACACTATTTGACCATTTCCCAATGATGCACTCTCTATTATAGTTCATTCTTAATCGATGAGGTTGAAAACTAAATGAACCTCACCGCATACATTTCCATTCACTCAAAGGACACATGGACCCTATAACTCCATTTTGCATTCCATCTATCCATCCACAACATACTTCATATTATTCTTGTTCATGGTCACTTTATTACAAATACTATTTTGATTACTTGTACGTCATTTATCTATTTCATCCACACATGTGCGTTCACATCTTTCTCTAGTTAGGATTGTAGATACAAGTCTCTTACGGACAACATGCATGTTCACCTTTTACCCTTACTACATTGTTCGTTAGGTTCATCCACATTCTTCCAAGTGTTATTGTTTCATTTTATACTTAGCACTTTACATTACTTGGTTATACGCATTTTTGACATATTGGTTATCTTTATAACATGCTAACGGTGCTTCATGTGTAACATTTATTAAGTAGGGATATTTACTTCCATACTTTTTTGTTCCATTGTATGTTTTTGTTTTTATTTTATGTAGGTCTTGCCCTATGTTTGGTGTGCACACTTTTTTTTTTGCAGCCATGATGGCCTTGTGTGTTTTGGGACATCGTGAGCTATGTCCCATGTTTACAACCCTCTTTTTGCGGTATACATTGATTTCTTTCTTGTTTACTACTTTATTTACATATATTACACATTTTCTATTACCTCCATGATTTTTCATACTAACACCTATTTTTGGCTTTTCATTCTTATTTGTGCATGCCTTGGTTTCTACTAAGCACATTTCCTTCCCCCTGCAGGGTAGAGTTTCAGAGTACATGTGGTTGGTCCTCTTTTAGGGATGCATTTCTCCTATTAGTGATGTTGCATACGCCCCCAAAGAGGGGAGTCATCATTTGGGGTTTTTCTACACACTACACAAATATTCCACACTGGTTCAGTTTAGGTATATACAACGAGTTGGTTCAGACCAATCTAGGAACCCCATACACAGTAGATTTTAAAGGACATGTTGTCCTTAGTATTTTAGGAAGAAGATATAGACTTGGAGGTTACAATGGGTGTGCCTCCCTATACTACTTCATCCAGTGACATCGGATCGCCCAAAAAATCAAGACATACAGTGATCTCTTCACACACATTCAACAAAGAATTTATAGGAAGGATAATAATATAGCTTTTTTCCTGCACTTCTTCATCCAAGGTGGCGTGAGATCACCTAAAAAACTCATAGTAGAGGATATCCTTACACACTCTCTTTCTTGACATGGATCAGTTGCACATGTTCCATTTACACATTTTCATTTGTATATTTTCCATTTACAATTTTTCACTTGCATATTTTACATACATACATATTTGAATACTTGATCATTTTCTCATTACGGGGTTGGCCATATGAGAAACAAGTAATTAAATGAGGAAAAAAAAAAACAAAATGGCGTCAACAACAACACTTTTGCGACAAAGCACACACCTTACTAACCATGCATGTACATCACACACATCAGCAACTACACACGTGTTTCCACCCTAGGTTCGGTCTCTACACTTTTTGTGCATTTTCATATTTATTTCTCATGCTCCACCATATTTTTGTCATTCCACACTTTTTCTAGTCCATCGGTGCATTTTCTACTACAATCTTCATGGACATCAAGTATGCATCTCTATCTACTTTATGTTATCAATATTTCTACTCACCAACATAAAGTGGGGGAAAATGTAGTAAAAAAATCATGCACTTTAGATATTTTCTAATCTCGGTTTCATACTACTATTTAGAATTTTTTTGAGTGAAGAAATTACTACTTAATCCCCATTTTTCGGCCTACTTTTTTATTTTATTTCTTCATTCTCGACATCCATATGCCCAGTCTATTTCGGTCATTTTCCATTATTTTAGCCTCGATTGGGAACCCAGGCAGATTGGGGCACCCATGGGTGCCTTGGTCCCACCATGGGTGCCTCAATCCTTTTTATCTTTCCTGCCACTTTTTGGGCTCTTTCTATCCATTTCAACTTCTTATCTTTTTGGTAGTCGAGTCATTTTGGGGTTAATTACAAAATTAGTTTGAGATAACCCTATAAATATAAATTTATGAGACCATAATCATCTATAATTGCATCCACTTGGATATCATTAACATCCATTAGCTATATCACAAGGAAAATTTTGGTTCATCTGGATCACACTTCATAGGGGGATTATATTATATTCCATGCACACATTCTATTACATTTAGTTATTTCTCGCTACTTCACAAAGTGTGACTAGAAAAAGAACACCTAGGACACATTATGCACGCACACACACACACACACGCACACACACACACACACACACACACACACACACACACACACACACACACACACACACACACACACACACACACACACACACACACACACACACACACACACCAGAACTACATTTGGGTCTTAAATGTAGTGCAACACTTAGTTAATAAGCCCACTATAGTGGCATATGATCTCAGTTTGACCCATTCATTTGCATTCTTCTTTTTTAGGGTTTTGATACTTCTTTGGTATTTTGTAAGTCTTCTATACATCTTGGATTATCGTGACACCTAAAGCAATATACCAAATCTAATATGACACAAGAAGGGTTTTAGACCACCTTTTGAACCTATAAAACTCAATTCTAGATATTTTACAAAGACCAAGGTGCCCATTCTCAGATTAGAGAGCCCGTAGGCACCCCAGTACCTCTCCAAGTGCTCCAGTCTAGAGAATCACTCCAGATCCATCCTTTTAGGGATTCCACACAATCGTTCCTACTTTTTGTTCCTCTAACCACCTTTGGAACACGGTTCAATGAGCTTCTTTAATAATCGAGTTATTTCCTTTTCTCTCTTGCACATTAGGGTTAGCATTCTGTTTGCATAGTTGTTTGGGTCATTTACATACTTCTTTACTACTTTTATATGTTGTTATAGATTAGATTAACTATAGTATATTCCACATATTCCCATTTTTAGTTAATCAAGTTCCATGTTGGCCCCTTTGTGATGAGAAAGGTAGTGAGTAGGTATTCTATTACATCAGTCACACCCTTCATGATTATGAGATTTCTTACAATGAAGCTCAAAAGTTGTATTGCACTCTTTTCTTCGCTACCTCCAAGCTTCACTACTTTCTCCTTAATCATAAAACCTATGTCGTTACTAGATTTCACCTTCTCAGAACCATGCATTCTAGGCCTTATCATAATGACCACATCACTCGATGGCTCATGCTCTTGATTTTTACCTAGATTTCATCTCTCATAAATCAATAAAGGGCCAAGATATCACCAACCAATTAGCCGAAGCCCCTCTTCCTAATAACCATCTTCTTCATGAGTAATTTCTTGATAAATCTATCAATATCGTCAATCACGAATATTCTCCTCTTAAGATGACACTTTTATTTGATGGATCCAAGTGTTGATAAGGGGGAGACGCACATGTCATTCTCATTCCTCCTTGGGATACTATTATCCATATCACTTATAAACTCAATTTTGAATGCACTAACAACATGGTGAGTATGAAGACCTCAACTTGGGTCTTGAAATCATTTTCATGCTTGGCATATAAATATTTGACATCTGTGATGATCATCAGCTTATCATCAATCAATTCAAGGGCACCTATCAATGCAAAAATGATATCCTTCCAAAATATTAGGACATCATCGACTTTCTTCTTGAAGCCTTCAAATTCTATACCATCTTAGTAGTCCCTTGATCATCTAATCGCTTTGCAAACACCATGGCATCTCTCATGTCTCTCATCTCATGGGAAATAGAGGAATATAATATTTCTAATTTCATTTGTCATATTAATCAACCATCTCATGTCCATGAGCCTCCTCACATCAATCATGTTTATAATAGTCCATCGGATCTCTATTATTCTCAAAAAAATATTATCTATCTCACTCCACCATCCCCTCTAACCTATCCAAAAATGGTAGGAGGTCATTTCTTCAATGCACCAATCACTATGTCATCCTTGGTGGCATCCTCTACAAACGTGGGTTTGACGATGTCCTTCTATGATGCCTTAAATCTCATGAATCCATCTATGTTATCTAAGAATTCAATGACATTATTTGTGGTGGAACTTTTAGTAGTTTAGTCATCTCCAAGCACGTTCTATGGATGGGCTATTATTTTCCTTCTCTTAATCAAGACTATTGTGAATATGTTAATAAATGTGGCAAATTCCAGCAACATTCTAATCTCATCTACATTTCGATACAGCCTTACTGACCCAATCCGGGATCTTTGGCATTTCTCACAATGGGGACTCAACCTCATTAGCCTCATCCATTTGCATCCCTCTCAACACCATAATTCTTACATTATAATTCACAAAATGGGTGGAAGCCATTCCACTCACATCTACAAAATCTAACTAGATCATTATTTTTTTCTATCAACTCATCATCTCGCCACTTGGGATTTCCTCATAAAATCATCATGGACAACGAAAATTCCTTTGAAAACAAATATCTCAAGAAGCTTTATGATTCCTTTGACATAAATATTATCTTCTATTCTCAATATTTTCCTCAAGCTAATGGCCAAGTGGAATAAACTAACTAAACCATTCACAACATCCTTGCAAAAATTATTGATAACTCGGGACATAAATTACATCTCCATCTCCCCTTCACTCTTTGGGCCTATCGGACTAGCATCTTCACCTCTATGGGTGCTACTCCCTTTTCAATTGTTTACGAGTTCTAAATTTATTCTTATTCTCAAAGTACACATCCCATCTTTACGTGTTTCTCTTTGCGACTTTGTCTCGATGAAGACTATCGCCAATATTATTTAGCACAACTTGAGTTGTTAGATGAACGTCACCTTCTTGCTCTTGAACACCATCATGTATACCAAAATTGTGTCAAACATGCTTACAAAAACTTCTAAAAGAACACAACTTTAATATTGGTGACCTTTTCCTTAAATAAAATCATAACATCACTACTTTAGAAAGGAGTCAACGTGGTAAATTTTCTCCCAACTAGATTGGACCTTATATTATCATGCATAAATATGGGTATAGGGCCTATCGTTTAGCATCCCTTGATGGTAAACTAGAAATGGAACCTCTTAATGCATTACACTTGTGGCCCTTCTACTGTTATCATATCTACCAACATGACCTTAGTCATACCAAGAATCTTGCTTCCATCATTGGCCTCTTCCATCTTTCATTGTATTGATTTGGAATTATGTGGTCTATTGTCACTTTCTTATCTATGACCTTGAATATTGGCACCATGGCTCTACTCATAGCATTTTCCTTATGGGTTAGTTCCCCCTCTTCAGTGGGAACCCCACAATCATTACATTTGTATCCTTCTTATTTACCTATTAGAAACACGTTAAGGGTCTATAGGTGTTACTTTTACATATTATCATCCCCTCCCCAAATGGTCTACCTAGCTATCCCTAACTCTTTCATAAGAAAAAATTCAAAATTTCTGGATGCTCATTAAAATATAGACTACTCCCTTGAAGGATATTTGTTCAAACAATTAAAAATGTCAAAACTATAGTCTGATCCTTCGAAGGATAGCTATCAAGTATCATGCCATCAAATAAAGAAAAAAAATACAAATATTGAAAAGAAAAAGAAAATGTAGACCACTCCCTCAAAGGATGGCTACCATATTATATCATGGTAGTGAAGGCTTCCCACATTGATCATCCTTCTATATAGAAAAATCATAAAAATTCAAAAAAAAACATCTCAAGAAATTTTCCCACATTGATCATCTTTTTCCTCTATAGAAAACTTCCTACATAAATCAATTTGCACCATATTTCTCAGAGTTAGGGCATAGACCTAGGAAAAACCACCTAAAGAGAACATATCCTCCCTCATATGAGTCACATCTAAAACCCCTTTTTCATGTTGACATTAGGTCTATAAGTTCATCTTTTATCTTTTCCCTCATGATCTTAAGTATGACTAACTATTGTTGGTTATGTGTTAACACTTGCTATGGTTGCAAGTGCATTACTTTGTTTGGTTCCCTTTCATGTTTACCCCGAATCCAGTCCAAAGCATTTATCATGCATACATTCCTTCCTATAATGAAGTGGCATCCATATATTTTGGTCACTTCCATCAGATCACATCAATCTTGTTGATGCTAATCCATCACATCTATTCTAATCTTAAAATCACACCTATCATGTTTTGTTACGTCACAAAAATCTATGACATATCATCTATTGCTGATCTAATAGCTATCTATCCATATCCATTGCGTATATTTATCATCTATATATGCATCATGCCTAATCTATCATCACATTTAAACATCCATGTTCTACTCAAGTATCTAGTCCATATATAGCATCATAAACCATCACATCCATAATCATAATCCAACATCTAAAATCACACACAAGCATAATCAAATCATCACACAACACATGATAAATCATGAAAAAAAAATAATCCTATATATATATATATATATATATATATATATATATCATCAAAAGAGTTTATACATGTAGGATAGGCCTCAACTGGGCTCTATCTTGAAATTCTATACATCAAAAATCTCCATCACCAAACTATCTACCCACTACTGGGGTGTACTCAATATCAAACAACCTAGACGTAGACCACTTCTCTCCTTACGTTGGAGTATTTACTCCTCCCTATCTACCATCTTATCTCTCATCCAAACCTCCATCGTGTCTATGCTACATCACATTGGCAATACTTCCCGAAGCCTTCTAGTGTCCGATCTCCTTGATCTCCTCTCTCCATCCAAGTATGCCACATATTGCGGAACCTCATCCAGTCTAGTTACAAATATCCACTCATAATAGTTAGCCATGTCACTCAATGCTTGGTACCACTTTATTGATATAGTCTTTGGCGGTGCATCGATGATCTCTCTATAATGCTCCATGTGCCTTGATTCCAGACTTTGTAGTGACTATAGATCCAAGATCTCCATATCTCACTCAGTACACCTCTCTCTCTTCCTCCTAAAGTAGTCTCATTGCTAGATGGCCGGGTCTCTCTCCTAGCATGTAGAATCATGCTCCTAGTGCACCGCCACTATCTCCTAGTGTGATGCATCTCTCTCAAATTACATCACATCTAGCTTAGCATGTAATATAGCCACCCCCATGCTGCTGCTCCTCCATCTCCACCCTTTCCATCTCTGGGTGTTGCCTCCTCCTATCTTGTAGGCACCTTCGCCTCTCCTTCCAAAATCTCTCTGCTTTAATCCTATCTATGCCCTCTCCTCCATTTCCTAGGTGGACCATTGTTGTTTCCATAACTCCACATATCCCTCTCCAATTCCTACATCATCATCATCATCCCATGTCTCTCCCTCCTCTTCAAATGGGTCAGTTATCACCGAGTTGGGAAGATCTTTCTTGGTCATGTCTTTCCTAAATCTAATCGATTGCCTTAGTCATTATATGTATCGCTCCAAAGCGCTCTCTGATCCATCGAATCGTATTGTGCCACCTCTATCTTATCAAGTCTTCGTCCTTGTATCCATCTCACTCTCCTCATACCCACTACCGAGAAAATACCTTTGGACATGCTTGTTACCAAAATATTGTGTAATATTATTAATAATGAGTTTATAGAACTCATATTAATAATATAGTTGTAATAGTTTTATTATTGGTGAGTTGTGAGAACAACTCACGTAGTTATTTTGGTGTGTGAGATATTAGGGGATAAGACTGAGAGATTCATGGAGAGAGATAGTAGGGATTGAAGATCATGTTTGACTCCACCATTTTAGGGGTTAATTGATCTATATATGTAACTCTCTATCAATGAATAAATTGTCTCGGATGAATTTTATATTCTATGTTTTTATGATATTGTGTTAGATTATTTCTAATAATATGGACCAAATTTATTAATGTTGGGAAGTCCCTATAGGACCTCTGTTTGAAATCCTCTATCTCAAAACTTCCCAATATCTCCACATACCACTCCTTTCCGTGCTCACATCTCTCCCCATGCAGCTAATCTACATGTCATCTCATGAATCCAAGCGCATGCTCAATACAATCTCCAATCACCCATGGAAATCCTAGTGGCTGCACTATCATTATGTTCTCATATTCTCATAAATGTAATAAAACCCCACATCCATGCCATATTTTCACCCGATAGATATATCCTCATCTCATAATAAAGTTGTGCTAGTAAAGCATCCACGAATGCAAACATTATCCCATACTCCACAATATATGCAACCACTCCTACTAATTCCCATGGAAATTGGGATCCACCTAAAATTGGTAGTGCATAGCACGAGATGGAAATCATCACTAAGAAAATTAGTCGATATCCCAACGTGGCTACCTCATATCTAGTCTCAATATGAAATGCCCCGATACAAGCATAATCTGTGAAGCATTAGCTCAAATAATCATGTCAATGCTCTAAGCCTCCTCCTTTATTTTATAGGAACTATAGGTTCTACTTGGATTGGTAGACTCAATATGCGGTACACATCCTCCAATGTCACCATCATCTCTCCTATCATGAACCAAAATGTGTTAGTCCTAGGATCCAATCTCCCCACCAATGTAATAATCATCCATATGTCCTTATGAACTCTTTGATAGTGGAAAAAGCCACCCAATTCACTACATTTAAGCTGATCCTACTCACCTTTTGTCACATCTTCTTGGATACAATCCATCATGGTCAAGACCATGTCTCTCAAGTAAAGTGTGTCTCGGCCTACAAAACCAAACAAAAAAATTATCAAAATCTATTAATAAAAATCCATAATTTTCATTCAAAATTTCCTAACTCCTCCCAATCGACACCGACATAGTTTGGGTCGATACCTCTCTACCCTAGGTCAACGTCGAGCCATCCCGCTCAACACCTCCTTGCCTCAAGCTAACACCGACCCATCAAATCACCGCCAACTTGCCCTTGGAGCCCATGAAAAATATAGGGAAATAAAATAAAAAATAAAAACAAATACGCAAAAACAAATAAAAATATTCTAGGGTTTCAAACTTACCACGCTCTATGTTCTCTATCATTTCCTTCCTCCTCCACTAGCATCCATTTCTCTCAAATCATATCTTTTCATACCTCTAGGCTCTCATTCGTCAAAATCATGCATCAGAAATGTGCCTAGTTGGATGACTTCACCACTTTTATAGTCATGCTGCTAGAAGTCGCGTCATCAATCGGCCATCCTTTGTTGACCTCTTCCCAATTTTTGTAGACATATCCTAGTCGTCATCGAATCATCCTCTCTTGGTAATTTATTCCTCTTTTCTTTCATCTTATATGTTCTTTCTTTCATAAATTATCTTTTCTTCCACTTCTTCCTTGTGTGGCACCCATAACACATTATCTCTTTTTTGTTTACAATCTTGTCTTTTGGCCATCGTTGTATTCCCTCCTAGGGTACCATTATTTTATCCTAATTCACTATTGTGACTATCTATTATTTTCCATCCCACCAGGATGCATATTTCCTCGATTCCTCATGTATGAAGGATATCACATTTTACTTATCCTCGCATTTGTTTGCACATATTTTGATGTCTACCTTTGACCCATTGGTCCTATGGCATAGACATCCATTCAATCGATTCCCTTTAGATTACCTTCGGACCGCAAAGTGATTTTTTCTAACTCACAAATCCATAGGACATTTTCATTGTCTCCATTGAGGTCGTACTTTTTTCCCTACCGAAGTGATTCCAAAATCACCACCATATTGTACTTCTTATTTTTATCCTTCTCCTCTTGGGGCATCATATATTCCTTCCTCTTTTCTCATCCTTTCCATCTTTTTTCATCCATCTCTTTCAAACTTGTGATCAACATTCTTTCATGTTTCGATCCCTATTTTAAGGGGATCACCTCATCAAACATATGTCATCATTTCTTGTTTTTTTCTCATGGTTTTCTTACTCAACTTACTCAAAAAAAAGGGGCAGCTGTAGACACCAATTTTTGGTATCCCTTATCTCTCATCTTTCATCCTCTCCCCCTCATCATCATTCCTCACATACATACCTCTCTTCCTAGTTAAATTCCCTTTCCCTCCCAAATTCTATTTTGATTAGGATCCACCTTAATTTTACCTCTTAATCCCACCATTAATTTATCTTTCCTAAGCATCCTTAATCACTCTTAATTATCCCTAAATCATCCCATAATCTTTTTCCTCTCCCTAAAGAATCCTTTTAAGCATTTTTAAGCACCAGGCACCTTCATTTAATAATATTACATGCATGTTACCTTTATCTAATTTTTTCCACCTCTCACCTACCCCTTTATCCTTTCTAAGCAACCCTAGCTCACATTTACCTCCCAAAACCTTAATCATGCTTCATAAGGGGTCTTTATCTTGAACTCGCCAATATTCCACCATCCAAATGGACAAGATTACCGAATTCATCAGAGGCCCATCTGGGTCACTGTTAAACCTATAAATACACCCATACCCCTCCTTATTAAGGGATGAAACTTTGGGGACTTCAATCTTTCTTATGATATTACCTTCATTTCTTGCTCGTCTTTGCAGTTGTTATCACCATCTTGGAGCTACTTTAGAGATCTTGTGCTTCACCCTTAGAGATTTGAAGTTATATCTCTCTCTTGGGTAAGTGTAGCAAGTTGGGGGATAAAAAGGGGTCATAAGTGGATGTCATATTGCAAATAACAACATAATGTCAACTTGTAGGGATTATTAGCAATGCATATACTCAAAATTAGAAGAAATTATATGAATATGAATTGTAGCATTCGAATCTAGTTTCTAAACAACTAATTTTTATTAAAAATGGACAACTTTATCTATATTAAACACTCAAAATTAAATGACTTGGTATTTTTTTTTTTTTAAATGCCTACAAGATTGTAATCCGTTTTCCCGCGATTTGGATGACCAAAATTAATTTTTTTTTTTTCCTTTGGTGAGAAGTTAGATGCCGCCATCTATCTTGGGATAGATTTTATTTTGTATTTTTTTGAGCAATATATTATTTTTATGATTTTTTCTATGAAAGTGGTCTAAAAACATAAAGAAAATAGAGAACTTTCCGTTTTCCGCCTTAACTTCATCAAAAATATTGAAATCAAATTAAAAAAAATTGAACATGTATATAGTTTCACCACGGCTGGGATGGTATAAGTTTTATCACATTCTAAAAAGTGAAACAAAATTTGTGGTCTTAAATGTAGACATAAACATTCACAGGAAAAAGTGTCTTAAAGGCCTACTATTAGTAAAAAATTATAAAATGATATTTATCCTATTCTATTCACTTTAAAATCAATATTTCTATAAAGCTAATAGTCTCCCTATGTGATGGTGTCATTTTTATGAAATATTTTTCAATTTTTGGCATGTTTCAAGTCCATTGAAGACTAAATTTGATGTTTTACTATTTTTGATGTAAAATTCAAGATTTGATGTCCACTTAATTGTCCCCCAACTTGCTACACTTAGCCTCTTACATGCTTGGATCCACCCTTTCAATTCTATCACTTTTCCTTATCACCTTTTTTTCAGTCCATCAGTCATCCTAAAGCCCTCTCTTTACATTTTCTTATCTTCATTTTCATCTACTGATTATCATTTTCCATCAAACCCTAGATCACTCACAGTCATCATCGACCCTATCAAATTTTTGTAGACACAGTTCTCATTTTCTAGGATTTATATCATTCATTCTTCCAGTCATCTACTTTATGATCCCTGACCTTCCACATCTATCAATGTTTTCATCCTACACACTTATAGTTCCAAACCTCATCTTCATCAAATCCAATCGTCATCAATCGGGACCAATCACCATCAACCCTATGAGAATATATCTTCTTCTTTAATTTTCTTGCATCCTTTATGTTCTAATTCAAATCTAAACATTTCTACATCATCACAACATCATTTCGAGTTCCAAATCAGCTTTTAGTTCTTTCATATCTGCTCTTTTTCTTTCTATTGGATTCATCATGTTATAGTTGTCATTGACTAGGTTTATCAACCTTGTCTTTCTCGTCGTACCACCTAGGTTTTATTTCATTTCCATTTACTCATATCAGATCTGCATTTTACTTCATTTATTATATCTCAGCTTTCTATTTCAATTTAGATTCAATTGCATCATATTTGTTATTTATCACTTACATTATTCATCTTTTATCAAAAATTGGGTTGACATCCATCCTAGGAAGTTTTCGTTTCTCGGGATTGACATTTTCAATAAACCCACACATCTATCTACTAATCATTTTTATTTTTTGAGTTATCTTTTCGTGCAAGTAATCAAGCTTGCATTGAGGAGTATCTCTCTCTTTTCACTTGTATTCATTGTCATCTCATCTAGAGGTACCTTAAACCCTCTCATATTGGAGTTGTTTGTTTTATTTGTTTTCATTTCACTAATCTAAAACAAGGATGATAAAACTAGTTTAATAAAGGGTTCTTATTCAAGGATGCAATAAGTACCAGTACCACTTTCAATAGCCATATCATAGGGATCACATTCACAAAAATCTTTATCCCATTCATCTAATAATAGATTAGGTATGGAGGGAGGAATAGGTTACTCTTCTCGAAACTAAATCTTTTTCTTAACCTTCTTATATGAGGCAATTTTCTTGGAGAGGAGAATCATCATATGACTCAATATGATAGGAAAATATAGGCTCATTTTGTATGGTAAACAAGGTACCATACCATGTTTTTCAAATCATATGAGATCAATATGAAGAAAATTAACCACCCACCATGGATGTGAAATATCTTGATAGGTGAATGAAAAACAAAGGGGGTAAATCAATTATTGAAACATCTTGAGTTATTGTTAGGTTTGGACATGCATTCAGGGTTAAATCAATATCTTGTATGAATCCTAGATTGGTCACATTTGAGACATCAAGTTGCAAGAATCCTTTAGACATAGGGTTATACTCAAGACCTAGCACATCAGTAATTTTCTTAGGAATAACAGAAGTACTTGACCTTGATTCAAGCATACGGTTATGGAAAATATATCTTCCTACTATCAAGGAGATAAATAAGGGTGGGATTTTGACAACTTGCTTACTTTCTTCTCCTCTACTTGACATAAATTGATAGCAGCTTGAGGTCTTTGGATAACTAGATCATCACGTGGAAGTTATGCGAGCTTCATGTAACAAGTCATGCTTAGATGGAATGGCCAAGGCATCCCAAATTGTGACATTTACATTTTTCTTCTTCATTGGTTCACAATGTTGAATGGAAGGCCCATGGACTTGTGCATTTGAGGCACATCAAGTATCTTTTCCTAATTGTTTAGGCATTGGGACGGGTTCCTTAGCTTACATAGAGGCTTGACCTACCAAAGGAGGAGTGTGCACCACTCCTAGTGGAATGTTTCATGGAACCTCATGCAAAGGAACTTGCACACAAAAATTTTGTGTGCATTAGCTGCATCTCTTTACCTTTGAGGGTCGAGTTAGAATGGTAGAAGTATAAGGTCGTGCATTGGATTCCAACATTCTATTTTTGGGCCTTGTGTTGTTAGTGCAACCTACTCGTGTATTGTATTTGATATATCCATAGCTTGGTTCATTGCATAGAATTCTTCCACACCAAATAACATAAGGTTGGTCTTAGGAACAAATTTTGGAACTTCTTCATTTTTTGGTTCACGTGGTCTAATGGATGCCTCATAACTTGAAGCATTTTGAATCATGTAGGATTTCACACACAAGGCATTTGCATAGTTATAATAACTTTGTGGCAATTTTCAAGTAAAGGACCATTCTTTCTCTTGGACCATGTTGTTCGAACTAGATCTAGTGTTTTACTTGAACTAGACGCTAGAAGAAATTACACATGAGGAATTTTTTGATAAGGTTTATGCGCATTAGGATTTCATATATCATTTGACTGATTTTTCCCATATATTTGATTTGGATATTGATTTCGGTAGGGTTGATAGATTTGATTAAACTCATTACTAGATTTATTTCTAAAGGCTTGCGCATACTACTTTTCTAAGGATATGACTTTATTTTACAAATTTCTAATCAAGGCCTTCATTTTTTCATCCTCCTTTTGCTACTAGGGAGAGTATGATGTGGAGGGAGTGGGGTGAGAACTATTCTCAAGAATGGTCATAAAGGAAGGTTAAGGTGCTTGAGGAAGTTCAAGAAATTAGTGCATGGGTAGTGTAAGGGATATCTTGTCAACTTGCGTAAGACAATTTTCTCCTCTAATGACTATAGGATAGGCATCAAGAAGCTGCGTAGGACCCATAGACTATATCATCACTGTAATGTCATAATTTAGAGCTCTTAAGAAGTAAATAAAATAACCTTGAGGGGTGGGCCTTAAGAGGGCTATAATTCTATCCCATGTCTTTCGAAATATGAAGTTGAATTAATCCATGAGCTCATTGGGAGCTCATTTGATCATTGTGAGTTGTTCTAACAAGTAGATGTTATCTTCTTTCTCCTCAAATTGATTGCAAAGTGCAAAGTGCAATTCCATCCCGTTATTGATAGAGCGAGATCTTAAGATTTTGTACCACTCAAGCGCTTTACCTTCAAGAGAAGAAGCAAACAGCCTTATAGCTACATCATCTTCTATGACTAAGTGCACAGAGCATACATTTGCAATGTCTTAAATGTGCTCAGAAGGGGTAACTTGATTCTCACCAGTGAAGAATGGAATACTTTTGATTGCAGCCATTTGTATATCATGTTTTACTGGGAATAGCCAAAGGACTGTCACCATTGAAAGGTGACAAAAGGTATATTTCTCTATTGCATCATAGCTAGAAAGGGTCTAAGTACCCTAGTAGAGTGTGGAAGGTCTTCTAAGAGGAGGGTTAGATTGCACCCTATTCATAGAAGATGAAGATGCACACATGGAGGTTCTACTACTTAGACTTTTAGGAGACAATTGAAGATACTCAAAAAAATTCAAACTATTGCACTCTATCTGGTATGTATCCTTCTCATGAAAATGGCACACCGACTACTAAAATCATTGGATCTATATGTTAAGAGTCATCAGATGTGTTAAAATAAGCCTCAAAAGGAAGAAAATCAACAAGAAAACATCAAAATTGTTGAAGTAAATATGTATATCTCTTCAAACTAATCCCAATGGGCATGTCAAAAATTGTTGGAGCTCAAAATTGCACCCTCCTAGATCAAGATGAATTGGGAATTTGAGGCAACATGGGACTATCTCCAAGTTGTGGGACTTACACTTTGAGTCAGACCTGCGGAGAATTTCCACTTCCTCTACCTATTTCTATTGCTGAAACTACTCCTATGAAGGGAATTACAGCTACCAACAAGCTGTTTTTCTTTGATTATAAGGGACCGGGGTGAGAAGGATATGCATGAAATGAAAGCATAAGCTAAGGATATGTGATAGCACCGAAAGAGGCGGATGAACATTCTTGGTTGAATGAGAACAAGGTAAAATGTGCATAGGGAGGGTAGGAAAACATTTCACATTTTGAAACATCATTCATGCACTATCTTTCATGGAGCACTGATAAAAAAAAACCCTACAAGAGATGAGAATTCACTATAGATCAACAATGCAAAAGAAAGCAAGAGTATGTAATAAAATTTAAAATAGGGTAAAGAATAGCCACAAAATTATCTTTTATTTCTTCTAAGTGATGAAAAATTGATTACACAGATTAAAGAGGTAAGGATCTACATGTAATGGCTTCGATCTTAGGATTCCAACTCAAAATTCTAGGAAAAATTCTCTTAACAATGCTCTTAGAAAACTAATAGGGTATAACCTTTGCAAATGAGAAATGTTCATCAATTTATAGAAGAAAGGGGAAGAGAAGGGGAGGAAAAGAAAGGGAGACTCATATTTTCAAATCCAACCACCAATAACTAGCATTAAATGCTTATAAATCCATTTCTAGTAGTGTCATATCCACCTCCTCGTGTCAACTTAGATTGTGGAAGAAGGAAGGAGATAAGATCAAATAAAATTTGGGTGGTTGATTCAAATAAATCTATACATTAATGGCCTAAATCATGTTTCCCCATTTTACCTACCAAATCCCACCCAAACTCTAATTTTTAAAATCTCATCATGTATCCCACATCAGCAACTTTCCAACAAGACCAAGTGTGCCTAAATTTGATCCCTGTAGCAAGATTTATGGTGATTTAAAGGTCATGATAATAATGATGAACACGCAAGAAACATGGCACTCTCTAGTTGGCTGAAGGATTTGATTGAATTTTCATCCATTTTGTCTTTTTTGGCACATGTCATGCATTCATTTGATGAGAGGATTCGGTACACAGTTATCATTTTTAGATAGGTTGTGTGTTGTGCACTTTATCTAACAAGTTGAAACATGTCACATGATGATTAACACATTTTATTGCACTTGGCACGTGCACAAGAGAAAGAGGTTTGAGGAGAAAGAATGTAGAGGTTTGCTTACCCATGCAAGATATAAGCACAAGCTGGAGAAGGAAAACAAATGCACATTGAGCGTACATAGAGGGGAAATGAAATGAGATAGAATAATAAAGGAGAAGGGGGAAAGTGCATGGAAGGAAGTGATGGGAAGGGAAAGCACAAGGAACAAGTAAGAATTGCACACAAGGGTGCGCGTAAGGAACTACAACCAAGCTATTGTGACAAGGTGTAGAACCAAGAGTGCGCTTAACTTGAAAACTTGAACTCAAAGCCAGAATGGAATTATAAGTTGTCAAAATAACTAGGTGGTTATTTTGGAAAACACTATTTATTATACTCAAGTACAATATTATTGCTAACACTCCCTTTATTATATAATAGTACAATGACCATGATATTGTAATTTTCACATGAGGACTAAGACATGCACACAATCCAACATGCATATAATTAATGGATAAACATAGGCATACTCATCAATTCTTTGTGAAATTTAAAAGCATTTGGACTAGGACATATTCTATAGCCCACACACACCTATTTGAACCTAGACACACACTTATCCACAACAAATCAATACCAATAGCTATGTAAACAAAGGAACTCTCAATTTTAGTATGTGTGAATAGGGACACACTCTAATATTCATTAAAAAAGTGTGTAACTAGGTCTCAAGATTATATGAATAGGGAAACACCAAACCGTTTCGACAAATAACTATATGTGACCATGGTAAAACTTAATTAGTCAAGATATCGAATAGAAATAATGGGTATCATTACACTCCTCAATGGTAATTGGGGTTAAGTATAAACAACATTAATTTTATCTTTAGTGGGAGATAGGCCTCAATGATTAGCAACACTTTTGATTTAGTATTTGGTGCAAAAGATGCTTAGATGGTTAGAATACCAAATTGGTGGATTATATCTACCACTCCTCCAAATCAGTGGATTATATTCATAATTCCTCTCCCTACTAACAATTTATTATGATGGGTGTATGCTAATTAGGTATCTTTTAACTTTTAATTATTATCAATATATATAAGGAAACATATTCATTATGTTAATAACTACTCGTGGTGTAAATTTGTTGTGAAAACGAAATCCTTTAAGTTGACATTTACAAAATATAATAAATATATATTGTCAACCTTATAAAATTGAGCCCAAAAAAACATTAATTTATTTTTTTAATTTATATCATAAATAAAAATAAGCATAATATAACCTCCATTAATACTAATGTCTTTTTATCCATGCCCCAACTCAACATCATCATTATTTTATAAAAATAATGTCTCTTAGTGTGATCTCCAATTTAAAAGAAGGTATCCTCATTGAGAAACTTGATTAACCTCGATAGCGAAGGTCCCTAGATCATGGCATTAGGAATTACAATCTGGTTGTATTCTAGATTAAACTAGTATTATTTTCATCAAATAGATTACAAAAGGGAGTTCAAGATTTAATGCACAATTGCGCAATAGATATATAATAGACAATGCAAGGAAGAAAGAGGCGGTGATTAGGAATGCGTATATAAAATAAAACATGGATACTTATTATTGAATCAAAACATAGACATGTATGGAATGGAACTTAAAGGAATCAAGATTAAATTCAATTAGGATCAAAGATCAAGATTTTTGCACAATGCGCTTTACGTTGTTTTATACATAATGAGATAATTGTTGAGTTATTATTCCTTTCTTCTTATTTTCATTTATACAAGAGGTTCTTGGAATTCTTAATCTAATTGAAGAGAGCACTATATATTTTATATTTTGTCTTATCCAAGTTACAAACATACATTAGGATTGCGCAATCATAAAATATATATTCATCTTAGATTTTAATCCTTTTTACACTCCCAACACTTTCCCAAACTTAAATAGTTATCTCGTCTCGAGATAAAATATGTTTGATGATCTCGGGAGGTTTTTCGTGCTACTTTATTTGGCTATGCAAAATATTTATTTTGATATTCATTATGATACTCTTCTCATAGTTAGCATAGAGGAGTTTATTTACCATTTTTCATCCTTAACGCACTACTTAACCGCCCTTTTGGTTTTCAATTAAGTAGAATTTTCCAACAAACAAACCTTTTGCATTGTTAATCTATGGAAACTCCCTCATGGACCACCCTTGAGTTTTCAATCTATGTGGTCCTTACAAATATAAAACAAAATTTATGTAATTATCCTTCAAAATTTATTACCTACCACAAAATTGTGTTGTTTCTCTTACTTATGGTTGTTTCTTAGGATGTTTGACTTGGGCTGGCTAGATCACTACCATAATATGTGGGGAGGAAGTAATTTTAATAATATTATTATATAAAGTGGGATATAGGCATGGACATACTATGAATTTTTCTTCATCGTATTCACAATGGGGAAGAATTCTTCCACATTTTTTTGTACACATTCCAATCGAGAGTGCTTCATTTGTTCTACCAAATTATATTTGCAACTAAGATAATGTTTACATAACTTAATACAAATATTTCTATTTGTTTTTATCAACATCTTTACCATGGAGAGTGATGAAATTTTTAAATTCTTGGATCATTACTTCTAGTCATTCCTACATTTTTGATGTGTATAACCCTACACATTGATTAGTATTGCATTGTGTTCCCATTCCTACAGTCCTATCATTGTTGTTATCTCAATCCTGTAATAATTTTTACAATGTATTCTCAACATATTGATCATTTTCCCCATTAACATTTAGGATTCCATTGATTTTCCCATGTTTCTATCATTCTTACTATTTTTCATTGTATTCTTCAATTGTCATTTCCAAACTAAGAGATCAAATGTAATTTGTTTAGCATGTGATTTAGCCTATTAGAGCATCTTGTTATATTATTATAGAACGAGTTCTACATATTTGAATTCCCTCTTAGATCGGACTACTTGCACTTTGTTTAAGTTTCTTCATAGTCTCATTTTCCTTCCAATTATCCACTAATTTACCTATCTGAGTAGTTAATTACACTTGTTCATTCATTCATTTCTCACATATGGTGTTGGTGACAAGTTGTGGACAATTTTCTTCAAGTTGAGACTTGAAATTATGTAGTACCTACTTCAAAGTTGATTTATTTTTTTGTGTCGTCTATAGTGTGGATTCCCTAATGTTTACTTATAATATGTGCATGCCTTCAATCTATGTCTACAATGGTAACTTCTCCAAATATACCTCAATTGTTCTTACTAGTGCTTGGGAATTTTTTGTGCACTTTTATGGGTAACTGGGGGCTACAATGTGAATGTGAGATGAAGGGAGGAATACCTTACGTTATCTTATTAGTGTAGTTGATTGTGAAACCCGCCAAAAATTTTATGTTTCCCCTTCCATAGTTTCTTCCATCAATGGTTATTTTGAACTCGAGGCTCTAACATTTGTGGCACTCATTATTTTTTCAAAATTAATTATGTGGTGGCCACTTATGTAGGAAGAGTTATTTTGGTTTACATAGTACCTTTATATTTTCTCATCCTACTTTCACTTTCTCCTCTTCTTTTTTATTATCATAGTGGTGCATGCTTCTTGAAAATATAATTATTTTCCTCTACTTTCAAAATTACTTTCATAGTGTGTTGTACATCCATGGTCTTCTTCTCTTACTCCTCTTTGCATTTTGCGTAATTTTCTTCTTATATCTTATATCTTGTATCTTCTTATTTCTTCTTATTCTCTTCCTCATATTTTTCCTCTTTATTCACTTTTTCTTCTTCCTCTTCCTTAGTCTTTACTTCTTGTTTTCTTCTTTTTTTTTTCTCGTCTTTCTTCTTTCTCTTCTCTTCTCCTTGGAGCTTCTTTTTTCATAGATTTTTCTTGTCATTGGCCGCTTCCTTTTGCTTATATTTTATTTTTGGCATCCGCTCTTTTATGTTCCTTTCGAGGAATTTTTATATCTTGCGGAGATAGAGGAGGATAATGTGTACTCATTTTTGTTGCATCACATATAAAATTATACTATTAGAATTACCTTTCTCGTGGGTCTAGTATTTCTCCCTTTTTGCATGTTCTTATATTTCTTGTGCATCTTTCTCTCTCTTGTTGTTGTGTGGAGGATTATTAAGTTATCTCCTCTTATGTGAGTGAGGCCCTTCAACGTGTGTAAATTCCCTAACCTGGAATATTTGTCTCTCATTTTGAATGTGATCTATGCACTAACATGTATGAGCTTGTATTTTCCTTATTTTCTTAAAAGGTGTCATGGTTATTTCTTATGAACCAACTTTGTCAATTTGATCCCTTGCAAATATTGTTCATCCTTAAGATCAACACCCACATCCATGAGGCCCTTGGTGATGTTTTTTATCATTTAATCATGTGTGAAATTATTCCTACCGATGTTGATCATGAGAGTGTATGGAATAAGTGGAGATTTAACTAGATCTATAGGATTTACCATTTGACTCAAATATTTCACTCAAATGGTACTATTTTCCAATTTTACCACTCTCTTTCTTCTTGTAGGTACATATTGGTTCCCAAGTATTCAAGTGTCATTGTGCAAAATTTATTTCTATAAACTCTCAACTTGTCAAAATCCAAAATGGTGAACCAACTAGGTAATCTAAGGTCCATTTTGACTTGTGACTATATTATCTTAGATTACAAAAATTCCTTTTACTTTATTTTTCCGCCTCCTTGTTTTTTCTTCTCTTTGTATCATAGTTTGAGATTTCATCTAATTTTTGCATTTATTCTAGATTATAGGCCTCCCATAATTGGTCGTGTTGTTATTTCATTGTGAAATGGTTGCATATGTGTTTTGATCATGTCATGTTTCTTGTTGAGATTTTCTTGTGTTATCTTTGTATTAATGAATAATGAGAGTGTCTTGAAGTGTTTGGTTTTATCTCCTTTAGATCAAAGTATGAACCCATTATGAAATAAATTTAGCTTCACATATGAGGATGTGTGTGCGTAGACACTTACTTTGTTATGTATGGGTTTATGTTGAGTGGTTCCCATATTGTGTTGATTCATTCTCCCATCTTATGAATACGTTTGTATGTAGTATATGGCTTGGTCAAAATTTATTGCACAAACCACTCATGTGGGTAAAATACATCTTCATATTTGATTATTCCCTTGGGTCTAGCCAATGTGTAACATAGAGAAGAATTAGCAACCATTGATACATAAAAACCTTTCCAACAGTTTTAATTACCTTTTATGCATTGTTTATATTTTGGATAAGGAATTTGAGCTAGTTGAATTTATATCCATCCTCCCACATTCTTGTAATGATATCCATTGTGTCAATGGATGCTTGTTTGCTTCCACGCGTAGCTTGACAATATCTTTCCACTACATTTTTATCAGAAATTACACTACTTGATTTACAATATCTCCCAAATGGATTCCCCTTACCTTACCTAGATGACCATATATGGTGCAGCGGTGATTATTTCACCGGTGGTTAGGTACTTTTGAATGTAAGCATAGTTATGCCATTATTAAGAAATATAATAGCTCAAGTGGTTGTAGCTACTTAGATTGGGAATGCATCCTATACATTAGACCATATGGTGTCATTGTATTATTGACTCATGATCATTTCCATGAGTTTTGGATGATCTCCCAAGTATGGAAAGCTCATAATCCTATCAGAATTTTTCCTTCCAATGGATAATTTTATAATATTTACCCTTCAACAAATTCAATCTAGATTGTAGACCTCCTTTCTCCCTAAGATTTTCTACTCTTTTAATAGCTCGTGGTGTGGTGGGTCACTCCATTTTTGTCTAAGAATTACGGAAAACCCCATGTATTCTTTCTCCAATTAAATTAGAGGAAGGAATGTAATGCATTTATCCTCCATCATGCCTTTAACTTTAGATCCAATAGGTCGAGACGAATGGTTATGCCATTATATTTTACTAATTTCCTTCACAAGATAGAACTACAACTTACAAACTCCTTAAAATTTTCATACTTTTCAAACTTATTACATACTTGTTTTCAGTTTCAACTTGAGCACAATGTTTTCAACTATATCTCTATTATGTCACCTAATTATATCCCTTCTTGATGTGATGTGGCCTTTCTCGAGTCATTTATCTTTTAATTTATCATCTTAATGAATTTTACCTGATGGAGATTTGGATTGAATTTGCACCTACTTTCCTCTTTGTTTCAATTTCCACAAAATCTTGTTAAATTGATTTGTAAGAAGTACATCTTAGTGAGTTGGGAATATTCCATATTTTCAAAAAAAAATCTTTTGCCTCATCTAATTTCTTATTTACTATGCGGGTTTCTTGGAATTATTCATTTTCTTCAATCTCTTTCTTTTAGGCTCACACATTCTTATATTTTTTCATTTGGGAGGTGATATCTTAAATATTAACTATTCGCACACACCAAAACATAAACATGATTAAACACACAAACTTATATCTACCACACTTCCTTCAAATTTTCATATTCATACACTAACTCATGTGTTGGAGGTACTTATTTTCATTTTGTTTCCATTACACAATTATTTGTGATAGGTTTTAGTCTACATATGTTGATTCTACTAGGTAACATGTTCCCTGTAGATACCACAATATAATTGTACCCTTTTTGATGTGATGAATGATATAGGGGCCTTCCCACCTAATCTACAATTTACCTAGATGCACTTTAAATCTACTTTCATAAACCAACACCATTTGTTCCATTTGAAACTCTTACTGTGAATATTTTGATCATGCCAAGAATTTTGAATCTGTTTTGTCTTCTTATTCTATTGCACGCTGAGTTTCCCTATTTTCTTCCATTTTTGTCCAATCCAAAAGTTTGTTTTCTATGGACTCTTTATGTTCTTACTGAGTGATTATCACAATACATAAGCTTATCACAATATAATACATTGGAATTATTTCTCATTCAAAAGTAAACCAATTAAAAATGGGATTTGCACTATACTTTTATTGTAGTTTATTCTGTATGCCCAAAGTATTATGGGAATTATATCTTCCCGATCATCTCTTTGAGCATTTTAAATCTTTGTTAACACTCTTTCCAAGACTTTATTGATAGCATCCACTTATCTACTTTCTTATGTGTAATATATTGTGCTTTGATGATGTGCAATCATAAAATCTTCTATAAGGATTTTGATTGTGTTGTTTAAGAAGTGTGTTCCCCTATAGCTGAATATTTTATATGGTCGTCCATACCTAGTTATGATGTTTTCATATAGAAATTTGATTGTGTCCCTTGCTAAAAAAATTGGTGTAGTTGTGGCTTTAACCCATTTTTTGAAATAATTAGTTTATGTGATGACGTATCTAGCTCTAAACCTTATTGATGGTGGATAAATTGATCCAGTAAAATTTATCCCCCATTATTAAAAGGGTTGTGTGGCTCAAACCATATTTAGTATAATTTCATCCTTTTCATTGAGTTTCCCTATTATCTGATAAATATTGCAATGTTTCACAATGTGGTGTGCATCTTGAAATAAATTAGGCAACTAAATTTCACTTCGCAATATCATCATGTACTTCTAGCAATATTGCTTCTCTTTCATGTTCCAAGTGACCTGTGTAATACTTCATCCTTTCTAAATTTATAGAGAAATTTTTTTATAATTGTATATAACAAGTCTTTAGTGACAAGTTTCTTCTTCTCCTTCTTTATATAGTGATATGGTAAAATCCCATGCTGAAGGAATTGTGAGATTTCTTCAATTTACAATTGGGTTGCGATAATGTGAAAATAAGTGTGTGTCTCATGCATATTCATGTAGCTCCTTGGGATCTTTCCCTATATTGATGTGGATTATGTGGTCTAGTCCTAAATATTCTCTTCCTAGTTTGAAATTTATCTTAAATTTGTATTCCTAAAGTAAAATAATCCATCTTGATATTCTTCCTCCAAATAATGGATTTTTACTAGATATACAATGTCGGTGGTTTGTAAAGAATTAAAATGGTGTTTCCAAAAGCTATTGATAAAAATTTTGAAGTGTGAAGACCAAGGATAAAGCCTCTCTTTCTACTGAGTTGTATAATTTCTCTCTCTTGGTGATAATTTTTGGCTTGCAAAATGAATTAGGTGATAAATTCCTCCTTCTATTTGTGCAAGGATTAATCTAATTGCACTTCCTAAGGCATTAATTTGTAAATGAAAAACTTTGGTCCTGGTATGGAAAAACTAATATTGGTGCAATCGACTATATTTTGTTTAAGTGTTAATTTAATAAAATTAAATATATTGTAAGAGAATTGTTGAATAAATAGATATAACATTATTCAAACAAGATCAAGCAAAGGAAATACTAGAACAAAAGATAAAATAGGGTTTAGAGAATGACTCGTCTTGCCACCATAGGTCTAGACTAATTTTGGGAAGATGAATGATCTTAACAAGCGTGTTCGGGTTGTGTAAGCTCATATTCTAAAATTTCCATGTCACACCCCACAAATTCAATTTTTGGTTACGAAAGTGATCGGAGTAAATGGGATGCTTGCATGATACTATACATGTCACTAACGTTTGCAATCTACATGTCTTGCTGAAAATTATACGGTCAAATCGGTCCAAATTAAGTTAGTAGATTAATTGAGTCATTATACTCTCTTCTCACATTAATATAACGAGTATGGACAAAGGTTGAGGACCCTATGGTTCACATTATTTATTACATTGAGTCCTAATTATATTTTCATGGTAGGGAAATTATCTCAATAAGGGCATTACAGATTGGATGTTCGATGGGGAGCAAGCGGGATAATGGGAAGTTTTTAAATGAGGTAATCAAGCGGGAACTTTTAGCAAAGATCTGTACAGATGGAGTAGGAGGAGAAGGAGTAGAATGCGGAACAGGATCACATGATCATCATGAATAAGGATAATAGGGATGGGGATGTGGTGAAGATCATGTGGGTTTAATGTTTGGTCGAGAAAAATATTAGATAAAAAGATTCTAGATGGTCTGGAGCCTTCCAAACAGTAAAGGTAAAAATATCCCCTAAAATCCCAAAGATCCTCTTGGCTAGAGATAAATATTCAATGGAAGGATCCTTGTTTGTAAAATTTCGTGCTCTAAACCTAATATTGACTATTTCGGGGTTGGGCCAAGAGACGTTGGGTTTCGAATGGTTTCATTGAATTCTTGGCCTATGCGAATGATTTATTCTTAGTTTCTCTACCCAATAAAGAACATGTGGCCAAGATTTTGGTAGAAGGACCGTGGTTCCTTGGAAAATCTCATTTGGTTGTTCAGAAATGGGAACCGGCCTTTAACCCCTTTGAGAAATATATCTCTAAGTATCTAATCTGGGTTAATCTCCCAAGATTTCCCCTTGAGTTTTAGGATCGAGAGGTCCTTATTGGCATTTCGAAAATCTTGGGTACGCCTATAGCTTTGTATCCGTTCATAAAAGCTAAGACTAGACTCGCCCATGCCAGATTCTATGTCAACATGTGCTAAGATGCTAGTACGGAAAGAAATATCAACCGATGACCCCGAGGAATTTTGGGTGTAAAAATTTGACTATGAACCATATCCTTTTACATGTAGTAGATGAAATTTGGTGGGTCATGATCACAGAAGTTATTCTCAACAAAAGAAAAATAATGAGCCATTAGCCAAAATCCAAAAGCCAACAAACACCAAGGAGAATCTGGCATGGAGATTGGTTGGGAAAAATAGTAAGTTGGTGGTGTCTAATGAAAAATTGGAATTCCAGGAGATTGCAAAATAAGTGCTTCCCTCAGAACTACCTAAAACCTCAGGAAAGGAACTAGTTGGCTGGTGTCCCTAGATTTCACCCTAAAACTTGGGACTACCCATTTAAAAAATAACATCATTCTTTTAAAATAACGGGTATTTTTGTGTTTTTATTGCCAGTAGATGTCTTTATTATGTTAAGATATTCCAAGTGAACCATATGAGCCAATTTTGATAAATACCCAGATGTTGAAACTCATTTTATCCCTCCGCCAAGTTGTCTACGGAAATTTTAATTTGATTATTTATTAAATAAATAAAACCCCGTTTAAGGTAAATTGTGCTCCAATTGAATCCTATTGAAGTTTTACATGCCAGTATCCACACATTTCAATAGGATTTTCACCAGGAATGAATTTAGAGCTTTTTCTATGACTTCTAGAAATGTTTTTCATTTTTATTTATTTCTTTTGCATTTTTCTTTGGTTTTCCCCGTGTTCTTTCTGTTTAATTCCACGGGTCCTTTCTTTGTCCTATATAGTTTGTTTATTTGTCTCAAGCATCTAGAGATCATATACGACCACTACACTAGAAGGAATCGGCCTCAAAAAGAGAAATTCTGACCAAAAAATATGAATTCAAGCACAAAAATCCTCTCCTAGGCAAGTCACACTTTTTGGAATAAATGGGTTGAAGCTGCAATGGGAATATTGGTAGTTACTGAGGCAAGCGGGAATTTCTTACCTACCTTACAGGTACTTTTTCCCATGAAGTCAAAGTCACTTAAAATGCAATGGGAATGTTAGAAGTGGCAGAGAGGCAAGAATTTCTTACCTGCCTTGTAGGGTAAAAATTCCCATTATAAAATAAAGAAAAATCACTTAAAGCACCAATGGGAATTTTCTGCCTTCCTAGCAGGATAAATTTTCCCACCAAAGAGGTTTATCCACCCATGCAAGTCACACTTTATCAAAAGAAGATATTTTTAATACAAGTCACACTTTTTGGGAGATGTTTTAATTTGCAGTAGGAATTTTGGTAACGGAAGGCGGGATGGAATTTTTTACCTGCCTTGCAGGGTAAAATTTCCCATTATGAAAGTCAAATAACTTAAGTGGAAGAGGGGATTTTTGGAGCTGCAGTGCATGGTGGAAATTCCCATCAATTTTGTATCTTATTTTTAGCAATTCCTCTTGCCGAAAAGTGTGACCCACCTTGGGTGAATAACAATGCATTTAATAATATTTATTAATGGTTTATTCACCCAATTTTGGTGCCATAATTAGAAGGAAAGTCAATGCAAGTGGAAAAGATAAGGAGAAGTCAAGGATGCATGCTAAAAATAAATAACATAAATTATTTAATAAGTAACCAGCATACTGAGACTTGGCGCCCAAAGTAAATGAATAAACATGGTTATTAATTAATTAAATTGCCAGAAATAGGAAGAGGCAATTATTAAAAATAACACGTTGGAGGTTATATAAGTATGGGATGCCATAAGGGAGAGATAGTTAATTCTTTTTTATGAGGATTGCAGCCAGGTGGTTTTGATGCCAAAAGAAGGAGGATTTTGCATCAAAGTTTATTTTCCACTACCGAGAAGCTTCCAATTTTGGCGCCAGGGTAGGAATAGCTGATTTTGATCATTCTAAGCATCTCGCATGTTGGTATATGTGTGCTCGGGTGAATTAAATAAGATTTTTCTTTCTTTGCATGCAAGAAAAACCTCAAATTTTACGGCAGAAGCTTTGTATGCAGATTTTGGTGATAAAAATCAAGTATTCGTGCCATGGAATCCATCTTTATCTGAATAAAATCGTAGGTATTCATCACGGGTGATCAAATAAATTTCAAGTACATTTAATATATCTTCCATATCTAAAGAAATTTTCAGATCAACACAAATTGATCCAATTGCAAGGGATTTCAATAGAATTAAAAGAAAAAGAGTTCAGACAAAGATTGTTCCAACCATGATAAAGCATGATGAAAGAAAAGGATCAGTAGAATCATGCATAGCTTCCATATTTTTGAATTCAATGATACAGACATAGGCCCTGAACCTATCACTAATTTAATTAATGAATACAAATCTCATAATTTTTAAGGCTTCGGTAAAAATTCATCCTCTTGTTCTAACGTGAGTTGTGTAGAATTTAGTGCATGGAAAATTCCTTCCAGGATCTTGTGCATGTGCTCCCAATCTTCTAGTTGAATCCTTCATTGAATTTACTTGTATTTGCATTCACCCAGAGTGCTTTCTAGAATTTAAAATTGCTCATTTGCAATTAAAAATTAAAAAATGATAAATTTTGTCTAAATTATTTACAAAAAACATTACAGTGTGATCTTGAAGAAGACTTTCAAAATATTCAAGGAAATAAGGGAAGACATGTCAAAGGCAATACCCACAAGCAAATCACAGTCATGCATAGCTTCCAGATCCAGTTTGGTGAGAATCAAAGGAAAAAGAGTCAACCGCATGCAAAATATGGAAGAAGAACAAGACTAGGAGGGTTGCAACTTTCTTCTTATTTCTTTTCCTCTTTCTTTTATTTTCTCTAACAAAGTAATTGAGCAATCAATTAAATTATAAAACTTAAGTGATTGGTTTAAAATTCGTTACTTGAAGAATTCAATTACTTGGAAATAGGTGGTAAACATGCAAAATAGAAGGTTCTATTTTTCAGTTATAAATCATGCATGTCATGCAAAGAGGAATTCTAGGAGGAATATTTCCATTTGTTTCCCTTTTCATAGCTTTTGCATGCGGGAATTCATTTAAAGATTCCTATTTGTAATTGCCCTTTATACACTATAAATAGAGGAAGAACCTATGGGTTATAGAATCGGGATTTGTAAGTAGCATTCTTGTGTTCCATAATTTGATCTCAAAACATTGATAGCTTTCTAAAAGTGGAGGAATAGAGAAGAGGCATATTTCTAGAGAACTTTGTGTCAATGGTGCATTTTTTTCTTATTTAATTTTTAGATCTCTAGATAAACTTTGTGTTTTATGAGATCTATATCTAAAACTTTCCATTGCTTCAAATTCTACATTTCAAGATCTATTTGTTTCATTTATGTGCATGTGACCAACTCACAACTATTGGTTAGGTTTCGCATCTCCTTTCCTTCTTCTCGTATTTAATTATTTCCCTTTCCCGCATGTACTTCTCATAGTTTCTTACTTGCTACAAAATTGCCTAGTTATGGTTCATGAGCTATGCAATTAAAGTAAAACCAATATATAGATATTAGGAAATATAATTGAAAAAATCTTACATGGGAGACTCACCAATAAATGAGGGAGATTTATCTCATGACTACCTAGGTTTTTCAACTATGCAAAAAATCTAGACAACATTGGCTCAACAAATTAAGATAGTGAAGAAAGAAAAATAAAAAGAGGATTTGGCTTTGGAAGAGGTGGTTCTTGAAACAGAGGATGTTTTCATCCAGGAATCGGAAAGTAACTATGCTTTGCAAGTTGCTTTTGGACCTTCATGGATGAGGTATCATCAATAGGACAGAGTTTATTTGGTCAAAGACAAGATGAGGCCTTTGTTACCTCTAATGTATTTGGGATTTTAAGGGATTATGTTACTGACATGTATGACATGGTTACATCTCCCAAGACACCGTAGTTAAATCTAAACTAGTTAAGTTCAAATTAATCCTAGAGTAGATGTAGGAAAAGATTCAGCTACAAAGGGCAGGAAAAGTAATAAGGAATTAAGGGGAATTAGTGCAAGGAAGGAGGTGGATACTGGAAAATAAAGCACTTTGGGGAAAGCCTTTTCCCACAATAAGAATCTTTAAATGATAATTCTCTCATGGAACATTAGGGGTATGAATAACCCCAGTAAGCACGTAATAGCTAAGGATCTAAGATTTAGAAATAAACCTGATATTTTTATGCTTTAAAAAACCAAAATGAGTATGGATATATTTAAAGAGGTAGTAGGAGTATTTGGAAATAAAGTTGTTGGGAGGGTCATATCTCTTCAAGAGCATCGGGAGGTGTTGTTACTATGTGGGATCCTAAAGTAGTGCAAGGTGTTGTGATTCTCACTACCCCCGGGCATGTGGTCATAAGTTTTATAGAAATTGACTCTAAGAAAACTCGGTATGTTTCTAATATTTATGCCCCAATAAGGTTTGTGAAAGAAGGAAGATATGGTAGGTCCTTTCAATCTTTAGAAAATTGTTTCAATATAAAGATTAGATCATTGGGGAGACTTCAACATCCCTTTATCCCTCGGTGAGTAAAGGGGTTTCATTTCCTATTCGAGAGTATGGAGGATCTAGATGATTTCCTAGCCAAAAATGACCTGTTTGATTTAGAATTGAAAGGCCAAAAATATACTTGGGTTAATAGAAGGATGGGGTCTGAGATCATTCAGATTAGACTAGATAGATTTGTGGTGAGTCATCTGTGCATGATTAACCAACTTTATTCTCTTAAAACCCTTCCCAAAATTAGATCGATCATAATCCCCTTCTCCTAAATTTGGGGATGAATCAATCCAAGAAAGCTAGACCTTTTAGATTTGAAAATATGTGGTTGGACCACCTAGATATATTAAATAGATATAAATAATGCTATAATATCCAAGTTCATGGGGTAGCTAGTTTTAGAATGATTTTTAAATTGAAGCATGTTAAAATTAACCTTAAAAGATGGAATAAGGAAACCTTTGGGAATATTTTCCACAAAAAAGTAGAATTGCAGAGGATTTAAGAAATATTGAGGAACTAATGGAGAATGATGGCCTTAACCATGTTCTTAAATATTAGGAATAGAAAAAAATTCTAAATACCATGATATTTTGGTAAAAGAAGAGGTTTATTGGAGGTAAAAATCTAGGGTGAAATGGCTCAAGAAGGGGACAGGAATACAAACATTTTCCACTTTACACAACCTCAAAAGATAATCTCCTAAAGATTAATGAAATCAGAGATGAGAATGGAGTGTCCTATTTGGAAAGTAAGGATATCAATGTGACAATTATAAATTACTTTAAGGAGGGTCAAAGAGCTAAGGTGAATGCTCAGAATAAATTCCTTGACATCTTTTAGAATGTGATTTCCCCTCTTGAAAATAGAGACCTCCTAATGATTCCCATGGAGGAGGAAATTCATTTTACTATCTTTGATATGGAACCAGATAAATCTCCCGGTCCTTATGGGTTCCCGATGCCTTTCTTCTTTTAAAAATTCTGGGAGGTGTTAAAATAAGAGGTCGTTAACATGGTTTAATATTTCTTCAAAAATGGTCACCTCCTAAGATAAATGAATAATGCCTTCCTTTTCCTTGTTCCTAAAGTTATGGGGGCCAAAGAAGTCAAGGATTTTAGACCAATAAGTCTATGTAATACTAGTTATAAACTGATAACCAAAATCATTGCTGGTAGGATTAGAAATGTCTTGGCCGACTTTATCTCAGGAATCAAGGGGATTTTGTTCGGGAAGGAAAATAACAGACAGTATTATTGTGATCCAAGAAGCTATTCATTCTATTGAATACTCAGGAAGATCAGCTATGTTTGTTAAGTTGGATATGCATAAATCCTATGACATGATCTCTTGGTCTTTCCTTCGAGGCCATTTTGATTAAAGTGGGCTTTAGTATCATCTTGGTGAACATGATTATGACTGTATCTCCACTGCTAGTTTTTATGTTGTTTTAAATGGGAAACTAGAAGGTTTTTTCCAAGTAGGTCGGGGTTTAAGACAAGGAGATCCTCTCTCGCCCTTCCTTTATGTTATTATGGTCGAGTCTTTAAGCAGGCTTTGTCAACATGCTTTGTTTTCTAATAGTATTCAGGGTATTAAAATATCAAATGGTCTCCCTTATATTTATCTTAATCAGTTTGTTGATGATAATTTTATGTTGGGTAAAGATTCTATCCAAGAAGCCTCTAATTTTAAGTTGGTTCTTAATGACTATGAATTTGTCTTGAGTTAGTTGGTTAACTTCCATAAAAGTGTTGTTTTTTTCATTAATGTGGAGCATCAGGTCCAAGTTAGATTATCTTGCATCCTAGGGTGTCAGATTAAGCAATTTCTTGATTCTTATTTGGGTATGCCCCTGATCCAAAAGAAGCTAGACATCTCTATATGGAATACTCTGGAGAGAGTGAACAAAAATTTGTTTCTTGGAAGGGTATCCTTCTCTCCCAGGAAGGTAAGATTCAATTGCTTCAAATTTCTCTTCAAGGAATCCCTATTTATGTCATGTCCCTCTTTAAGCTCCCTTCCAAAATTATTGGGTTCCTAGAAAAATTCAGAAAATATTCCTTTGGGTGGGAGCTGAGGAAAAGTTCAAATTCCCACTTGTGGCTTGGGAAAAAGTTACTAAACCCAAGCTATGTGGAGGCATGGGTTTAAAAAATATCTCTTATGAATGAGGCTCTGATAGCTAAAGTTGGATGGAGGATTGTTAGAGAAGAGGGTCTTTGGGTGGACATCATCAAGAAGAAATATTTGTGAAATATAGGCAGAATGGAGTCCTTTTTCAATCAAAATGATTTGCCAAGAGGGTCCTTTTTCTGGAATTCCCTTGTGGTTTCTAAGGAAATTTTGACCAAGGGAACGATCTGGGAGATAGGTAAAGGTAATAGAATCAGTTTTTGGAATGATAGTTGGATTGAGGACTATCCTCTGGTTAGCATGGAAAATTGGAAAAGGGTAGCTCAACACTATGAAGAAAGGGGAAAATTTTGGATAAGGGACTTCTGGACTCAGGAGGAAACCATCAGCTAGGAATTCATTGTCCCCTCTGGATTTTAATGGGGACCTTCAACCTTTTCGGGATCTCAATAAGAAATTTCCATATCCCCATTTTCCAAAACAAGGAAGATTCCATTAAATGGAAAGAGGAAGATTCGGGATTTTTTTGGTTAAATTATCCTATAGATTAAATTTCAAGGATTATATTCAAAAGAGTCTTGGGAAGGCTCTGGTTGAAGGACCTTACTCCCAAGGTTAATATCTTTTACTGGTTAGTGGTCCAAAATAGAATTCTTACTGTGGACAATCTCAAGAAATGTGGAATGAAGCTCCCAAATAGGTGCTCGTTGTGCAGGAAAGAGGAGGAAAATGTCAATCATCTTCTCCTTCACTGTCCTTTTTCTCAAAAAGTATTTGGTTCTATCCAGGAATTGTTCAAAATTCAATGGATCATGCCTAAGACTATTGAGGATTGTTGTATTCAATGGGAGATCCCTTTCAGTTTCCCCATCTTGGTGTGGGCCTGGAAAATTTCCCTCCCACATCTCTTTTGGGGCTTATGGAAAGCTAGGAATGATAGTATTTTTCGTGACCAGAAATCTATTCTCATGAGAGTAAGAAGTAAAGTCTTAGCTGTCATCAAAGAGAATACCAAATTGTTTAAAGGTAAGGCCAAGAAACCTTGTCCAAAATGGGAGGAGGAAGTTCTTGAGAGTTTCGCCCTTAGCCCAGTGGAGATCAAAAGACCAAGAATGTGTAGCAGCTGGACTAGGCCAGAGAACAATGTTGTTAAGTTAAATTTTTATGGGGCGTCTAAAGGGAATCCGGGCCCTATTGGGGGGAGGATTAATTAGAAATAGTGATGGTGAATGGATTTTTTCTTATGTTGGTCCGTTAGGGAGACAAAATAACAATATGGCAAAGGCCAGAGCTCTTCTGTGGGGTCAATTTGGCAAAGGATAAAGGGATTAATAATATCTAGATTGAGGGGGACTCCATCATCATTATTAATGCTCTAAAAATAAAGATACTATTAATTGGACCTTAAGGAATGTCCTAAATGATGTCAAGGAACTTTTAAAAGGTTTCAATTAATCATACATGGCATCAAGGTAATACGTGTGTGTATAAGTTGGAAAATTACGGTGTAAAAAGTAATGATCACAAGATCTGGAGTAAAGGTGATGATTTTCCCCCAGCAATTAATGAAGCAATTGGTAGAGATAGATTGCACTAATTTTGATGATTTTGGCATGAGTGTGCATTGGTATCACTTGAACCAAGATAGCTTACTTAAGGGGAACAATTTCATTTGTCTCAATGTTTTGAAAGGTTTTCTAAACTTGAGAAGATTTAGAGAATGGGAGAAGGTCGGAATTATGAATATGGGAGGTGATAGAATTAGGATCGAGCTGGTGAGTCAGAACATGGAGGTCTTCAACCAGCCCTTGTGGAAAAATCTTAGAATTGGGGATTTCTACAATTACATCTCTAAATTACATGATCACAATCCTTTCCCTGTCGAAGGACTTTGGTAGGGCTTAGATAGAGAGAAATTTTAAGGTGAGAGGCATGGAAATTGAAGTGTTGTAGATCCCAATTTCCATTTTTATGGAGATGTAAATGTAAGGGCTGAAATTTTTCAAATATAGAACCCGTAGGGAGCACGAAATCAAGTTGTTTTTTATGGGAAAGGAAAGGTGCACCTACTTCACTGATGGAATTATTACGTCTTGTATTCTGGGTATATGGAGAGATGTGTGCCTCCAAATTATGAAGTACATCACTCTGGAAGGAAAATACCACAAAATTTACACTCATCACCCATCCTTAACATGTTTAGACACAAAGTAATGGTGAGCATTTCGTTCTTCCTTTTCATGTCACTGACTAGTTCTTTGAAGGTGTTCCAGCAGGACAAGGCGGAGACGCCTTTGCATGAGGGGATCATCCTCTTGATGTATGAGAATGGGAAACCCATCCTGGATACTCCCCTGAAAGATAAGGTGGAGGAGGAGGACCTGACTTTGGCGGTTTGCCTCACCAAGATGAGGGGTAAAATTTCTGGGTATAGGAATGCAGGGGAGGATGTTGATCTGGAGAAAATTGAGGAAGGTCAAGGTGAAGTGAGCACATCCAAGAAGAGGGGTTATGTTAGTGATGATAAGGACCTAGAGGAGTGGATCACCACGATTTAATATCTTGAAAGGGTTATTCAGGTGATGGAGGAGACCAATGTCGGCCATCAGAAACCATGATGGAATTCATTCGAGCTTCCAAACAAATTTTTCTACCTAAGTGAAGTCTAAATAAAATATTATGGATATGGAGTCACAGGTCAAAGAGCTAAGTGATAGGATGGATGTGGTGGAGGAGGGCTTGAAAAAGAGGAAGTTCAACTTGCACATCAGCAATTCTGAGGAAGAACTAGAAGAAGATATGATTGCGAGGAGAAAAGAAGAGGGTTTCAACAAACATAGCTCTATTGATAACAAGGAAACCTCACCTAAAAGTTAGTTTGGTTTCTGCTTCAGACTATCAGTAGGATTTTTGTGACCTTCTTCAACCTAGTGTTATGGTTTTTTTCTTTTTGTTCTTCTAGGTTTTTTTGGTGTATGGTCTTGGCCTTCATTGTAAGATTTAAGCTTGTTAAACTCCTTGTGGACCTTTCTGTTTCTTTCTGCTCATTTTTTCTCCTTTCTATTGTTCCTCCTTTGTAAGGCCCCTGGGAGCCAATACTTGTTTTTACCTTATCTAATAAAAAATATGATCACATTTATTAAAAGGGTGCCTAGCCATGAGTTGATTTATGTTGTAAACTTCATTGTAGGGCCTAATGTTATTAAGCATAGATGGGCATGAATATTAGTCTCGTTTAAGGAAATAAAAATGGGCGGTAATTGATCCTATATTTTTTAAATCTTATGTGATAATCATTACCACCCTTAATGCACTAAGGTGACTGGGCTATTAGATTAGTCATATTTGATGGGCCTTTGATTGCTTTGGAAACATATCTTACTATGGCATATTAGAAGGTAAGCAAATAAGGTATATTTATGTATCATAGAAAATGTGTAAAGTTGGTCATGGATAATTATTATTGTTATGATTCTTGTGGACTCTAAGGTCAAATCGAATCCCATGCATGAAAACTTTCAAGTATGTAGAAGTTATAATTATTTTGGTCAATAGACCATGCCATTGTTAAAATTTGAATTATTTTTTTATTTTATCGAACCACCAAATATGGTGGGAATGGAGGAGAAGGTAGTGGTGGAAATTTTTATATGCCTCTCGAGTGGTTCTACTCAAATTAAATGCATATTAAATAAACTCCATGGATTTCGGGTCATGAGAAGGGTGGTTTGAGAACTTGGATTTGTTTGTGGTTTTGGTTATTTCAATCGATGGTTTTTGAGCCATGGAGCTTTTGAAAGAGGGTTTAAAACACGCAAGTGAGGATCACGAGGATGACATGCACATCAACAGACATGCGAATGGAAGAGTGAAGAGATCTTGAGAGGAGCAAGCATCAACCAAATGTGCATGCAAAGATTTGACAAATGGGTAGAACCTGGTTAAGCCATAAAACTCTCCTCTATCTCATAGATCAAAAGATGTGTACATATAGGAGGTGCTGAGTAACCCCCAATGCCGCAATCATGACAACTCGAGTAGAGAGGGGGAGTTACATTCCTCAGAATAGAAGTGTAACTCCCAATGACGCATATGACGCATTGATGCTGATGCACTAACGTGTATGGGAATATCATAATGACCCCTAAATGACACATGGAGCTACGATCTCACCTAAGTGAGATGACTCACCTAATGATGTGGAAAATAACACACACCAACACCCCCTTCATTATAACTTAGGATGAGGCAGCAAGTCAGAAATGAGAAATGGGTCCCGGCACAAAGCCTGATGAGGTACCCATGTACAAGAAAGAAGATCCCAAGCAGTGAAGGAAAACCCAGTGGGAAAAACATCCACCACAAGAGAACAACACACTCTCTAATCTAAGAAAGATGCCAAATATGGGTCCCATCTCTAGATGAGCTTGAAAAGGTACCCATGTACAAAGAGGCAATCTCTCGGAAAGAAGAAGAAGAGAGAAGAAGGAGACAAGAGGAATGCAGAAGATGCCATGGACGAATCTGAACTTTATAGCTCTAGGAAGTCTCCCAGAAGAATGTCGATGACGAGATCGTCTACCTCTAGATTGAAGAAGAGCCACCCACAACAAACTGTGTGCCTACCCTTAGGAAGGACATAAATGATGTGTTGGAATTCCACCCACTCCACAAAGGAAATTGAAGGCAGCAACATGAAGAACTCTGAGTCTAGTGCACGGAAGTGTGACATAGGTCTAGCGAGTGAGTTCCAAGGAACCGAAGGTAATGCCACATGTGCAGAATGGTCAGAGTGAAGAGGAACACCTGTAAAAAGGATGTCAAAGTGATGTGAAGGGAACAAAACATCCTCCACAACAGAAGATGGATCCACAACTGAGTGTGGATCAATGAAGGTCTCCAGAAAAGTGGAAGTGGTAAGATTACAAGAAGGGGCACTCCCAACAATGGAGATGATGAACTCCTCTGAAACACCTTTAGATGGATGAGGAACCTGTAGTGCATCACGAGTAGACTCTGTGAAAAGACAACTAAGGTCAGGTAGATACTCATCCCAAAGAGGGGGCTCAACAAATAGAAAAGTGATGTATGATAGGTATGAGTCATCCAATGAAGGTAGAGGAGTGAAAAGGGCCTCACACACTGGAAGTGTAAAGGAGGCAGGTGTGATGATTGTATGAGATTGAGAAGGGGACTACTCAATATCTAATGAGATGTGGGAAGTGTCAACACTCTCTGGAATAGTGAGAGAGAGGAGAAGAGTCCTCTATAGTACTCTCGACATTAGAACTAGATGCATAATCCTCATCATCAGAAGTAGAACCAAGTGAGCCTGTGTCAGTGAAATTTTCATCACATGAAGAAATGGAGGAGACAACTGAATCAGCAGCAGCAATAATGGTGGCAGTATGTGAAGGGTCTCCATACAAGGACTGAAGAATGCTCCAGACACGGTGAGGTGGATCTGAATCTGCCACATGAAACCAAAGAGAATGAGAGACATGCATCATCATGTGACCAAAGACATGGTCACAAGTTTCGAGGAAGTCCTCTAGATGACGATGATCAGCGGGTGCAAGGAACTGGCCCAAGCAAGAAGGGTAAAAGACACTCATGGGCAAAGTAACGTTCCATGGAAGCATGCCAAGCTGAATAGGTCTCTCTCCTAGTGAGAAGTAGCGGAGGATGTAAGGTGATCCTACGACACTCACATCTGTAAAGAGAACTCTCCATGATGAAAAAATGCAAGATGCACAAAATCAAGACGTCGGACTCGCTAATAATGCATCTGCGTGTGGAGGCCCAAGAGTATAAGCAACCCCCCCAGAATGTGGCACTTTATAAAATTAGTGTGTTTACAAAAATAATAATCCCATCACATAATGTGTGAAAAATCATGCAACTTTGACCAAGGAAGTGCTCAGAAATGAGTAGCGAGTCAAAAGTTATCGCATTAAAACGATTCCCACAACTGATGGAAAAATACACTAGATGTTGCAAATGCATTAAAAAAGTGCACAAAATGGGTGCAAAGGGTATTGTGTGGGTACTCATTGGAAATGGCACAAAATTTTAGGTAGAGTTTGTTTTGACTGTGAGGGGGGATTAGCCTTGTGCTAACCCTGCACTCGCCCTCGTCTTCGACGCGCGAATGAAGGACATAATACAAGCCAAAATACAACCTTATAAAATTTACAATGCCATGCCAAAAGGAATGAAATGTTTTTTATTTAACCACCTTAAAACATTAAAAAAGGAGGTGGAAAGAGGGCCCACATTGGAAGAGTGGATGAATGCCAAGTTGGAGGGTCCACGTGCTGGGCTGTTTGGAGGGAAAACCACCAAAAAGAGTTATACAGTTGTTGAGGGTACTTGCAGATGTGAGAGGCTGTTGAGGGGTCTTTGTAGACACATGGGAGGCATTGGAGGCTGAGTGATGTGTCTCTGCACAAGTGAGAGGAGCCGTTTGAAGACCCAAAATGCCAAAAAAGGCCCAAAAATTGTTTCAAGCAAAGATTGAGACGTTGAATATGATGTTACAGTTGCAGGTTGTTGGAGATGTGTAAAACAGTTGCTGGAGATGCTGGGAGCAGGTGTTGTAGAGGGTTTTACAAGTGGAGGAGCTATTTGAAGACCCAAAATGCCAAAAAAATGCCCAAAAATGGTTGATTGCAGTGTTGAAATGTGCTAAGCTATTGGAGGAGCGGTTGGAGATGCGCCAAGTGCCAGGTTGGAAGGAGCTACGTGCCTGAGATGCCTGAGATGTGTGTAGGTGGCTGGAGCAAGGACCAATGACCTAGAGCAGAGTGCAAAAATGTTTTTCCAAAGAAAAAAAAATGTAGTTTGGCAGTTTGTTGGTGTTCCATGCAAGGATCCGTCCAGACATTCACAGCCAGCAAGAAGGGAGCTTTCTAACCAACGTGAGAACAAGGCAGGGCTGAGTACGAGCTCTTGGTGCATGAAGCAAAGAGAGAGAAATGTCTGATGGTGAACTTGATGCACAAGGATGGAGTGAGGCTGAGCAAAGACCAAAACCAAACACCAAGTTACAGACAAGGCCCGAGGAGCTTGAAAAAATGAACCGTCGAAGATTCCATAGCATAACCTGATGTAGAGAATGTAAATACGAGCATATGCAAGCAAGGAAATGACGAGCCCGAGAAGACACCAAACTCGAAAACACCAGAAACTTGAACACAACCAAACAAACTGTGATCAAACCCAAACGGAAGTATAAACACCTGAATCAATGCAAGAAGAGCACAACTGGAATATCCATTATGACACATGCTGAAAGAGATCTGTATATCACTCTGGAAGCTGGAAAACATGCACAGAAACACCGATGAGTGCATGGATCCAGAATATTCTCTATGATATGATGAAAGAGGGTTTAAAACCCGCAAGCAAGGATCGTGAGGGACGACGTGCACATCAATGGATGTGTGAATGGAAATGTGAAGATATCTCGGGAGGAGTGAGCATCAATCGAATGTGCATGCAAAGATTCGATAAATGGGCAGAACCTAGTTAAGCCATAAAACTCTACTCTATCTCATAGATCAAAAGACATGTACATATAGGAGGTGTTGACTAACCCCTAGTGTTGTAATCAAGACCAATGCTACCTATGGTCTTGATGACTATGCTCTGGTGCTCTGCCTGGCAGTTCTCAACTGCTACATAAATCTTGTGACTGCATCCCATGTCACCAACTGTCGGCTCTAAAACATGTGCCTTACCCTTGGTAGGGTTCTAAGGACAATATCTCTAGAAATGTCCAGCTACTCCACATTCAAAGCAACCAACTAATGCTCTCCAATGAGTAGCACCTCCATTAGGTGCCCTAGAATTCTATGGCATGGATCCCAAAGATCCGACTGTGGTCTATTATGGCCTCTGCTAGTGAGCTCCTACTGACTGAGCTCTAGGTCCACCCTATATCCTGATGGGACCCCTAGGAGGAGGCCCCATGCTCTGACTTCTCTGTGCATCAGCTCTCTATGGAGGCCAATAAGGTGGATGGGACTATTACTACTGCTGTTGTGGCCTAAAGGATGACTATGTTGTACCCTAGACACCATGAGGAAGAGGTACTGAACCTCTCGATCTACCATCCTACATCTATTGAATGTGGCTCCTGACTTAGTCTCTATCCTTCTAGGTTTTACCTCGAGTCTCCTATGTAATATAGGCCTTCTCAATGGCCTAGCCTATGGACAGTGAATCCACACTACACCTCCAATATCAAAATTTAGGCCCTAAATAAACCTGTGAATCTACACCTACTCATCCTACATATACTCTACATACTGAAGTAGATCTAGAAATCTACTCTCATACCCTACCAATGATAGAGAAGTCGACAGAGGTCATGGAAATCGACAATCCTCTGCTATATGAACCTTTGTGAAAGATATATGCTCCTCGAATATCTCCTCAAATAGCTCCCTGTGTCACCTGTCTCTCGAATCTACATGGATCTTATGCTCCTCGGTCCTCCACCATACTCATGTTCCATCCCTTAGTAGATGGATCACAACACGAGCTTTCGTGTTGCTAGAACAAGGAAAAAGCTTAAAGAAACCGCTCAAGCTCACTAGCCAAGCCTCTGCCTGAAATCCACCTGTATCACCTGAGTAATGTGAGGGCCGAAGCTTCAGGATCTCCCTGATGTGATCCGCTATTGTGGTCTATCGGCCTCTAGGTCTCTCTACATGCTCATCCCTAAGCCTAGGGCTCCGAGACCTCTCTCTATGCTCTAGAACTTTGTCACCCTGTCTCCTAGGTGGTGACTTTACTCTGACTGACTCCGCATGGGAGTTCTCTCCGTATGCTCCTTCACGAGTCAAGGAGATACCTACCCTTGATAGAAGGAGTTATATCATGACTAGCTGCTTGTCCTCCACCTAATCCTCCGCGTAGAGCGGCATTAACATCCTGAAGGGTCTGTAGAATCTGAGGTAGAATGGCTGCCACACCTTGATCCAGTGGTGATGGTGGTGGTGGTGGTGAGTTTGAGTCTCTGTGAAGGTTCATCTCACTCCCGTCTGAGCCTCCCGCATGAGACTCAAAGTGAGAGTTAGTTCATTTTTTTAAATTATACAACTTCCATGTTTACTAAAACATTTAAATTCTTGCTAAGTTGTTTTCTATATTTTAGTGTGTTATGTTAAAGTTTTCATGTCTCAAGTTTTTTTTCTAGTGTGCCCAATGGTCCAAGCCTTTGAACCATTACTCTAATACCAAATTTTAGTGCTCGTTTAAACAACCACTTGATACCTAAGAAACAACCTAGGGTTGGCTAGAAAAATTATGGAATAATGTTTTTTTATTAGAAGTATCTACATTCAGGTTGTCAAACATCAGTTTTCACTAACAGGTTCTAGAACAAATGCTATTTACCAAAACACAAGTTTCCTTTGATAACTTATAACAATTTCACAAGGTTCCAATTTTAGGGTTACATGTTTTAGTCAAGTTTAGGGTGTAATTTACCCCAATGTCTCGCTCTCTAATAGGCTCGAGTTTCAACTGGATTTTACTCTTACTTAATGGTTCTAAAATTTCCCTAAACCATTCCCAATGGATAGGAAATTTTCTCACCTTTCCAAAGTGATATAAAGAATTCCTCCTAACTCCTTGTTGAGCTTAAGATATGAGTGGGCGAGTTTATAGGGAGAATTTTCCCTTAGGAGACATGTGGCAAGAGGAGGGAGATGCACTTCAGAAGGATTGGCAGGTCACAGGGTGGCATAGGGAATTTTTCCCATCGCATGGCTCAAAGTCACAAGCATTTTCGCACTCCCGTGGGTCCCCGGGTGTACATGTGTTGAGCCTTGGCACACGGTGCGAAGGGGTGAGGATTTTTTCATAGCGGTGGAGTATCTTGGCATGTTGCGTCTGACAGGAAGAAAAGGAAGAAGAGAGCACGTGGGTTCGTGCACTTGTGGAAGGAAAAATTCTGAGGGGAAGGTAGAGTTGCAGGCCGCAGGAAGAAGTTGAGAAATTTTACTAAGGGCCAAAACCCAAAACAACAAAGGGTTTTTCCTCACCCGCTACCACCCCCAAAGTGCCATGTGGAACCTTCTCATTGGCTGCGGGCTGCGCGCCAAAATTCCAAAGTTTCCACCCCCAAATTTTCAAAAAGATAAAAAGTTACAACAAATTGCGCCTCCGCCTCAGCCCTTAGAGGACACGTGTCACCCTCTAATTGGCTACGGGCCGGTGGAGAAAAATGGAAAAATTTTCCCAAGTAAAATTTTTCAAAAGAATAAGTTTTAAGTTTGAAAGGAGTCGCCCTTCCGCCATGCCACGTGGTAGCATGTGATTGGCTACGGGCCGGCGGGGTGGCGAGGTAAAATGGGAAAAATTTCCCAAGGCAATTTTTTCCAAAGGGATAAGTTTAAAATTGGTCCGCCCCTCCTAGGGTGCCACATGGTAGGCCTCGATTGGTTGCGGGATGGCGGGGGCCATGGACCTTTTTGGGAAATTTTTCCAAAGTCAAAATTTAAATTTTTCTATAGTTAGATTAAATCTTATTATTTTTTTGAATGCCAAATTGAAGTAAAACTTCAAATGGCCATAACTTGAGCTAGAAAGCTCGGTTTTGGGAAAACAAGGACTTTTGGAAATCCTCGATGCCCTCTTTGCATAGGGATCCTCAATTTTAGAAATTGATGAAGTTTGAGAGGTCAATTTAATGAAAACAATCTGCAGGGTTTTAATTAGTGAACTGGCATTTTTTAATTCTCAATTTGGTTAACTTAGAACTCCTCCTTCGCTCAACATGTCAAACAAACATGGAGGATTAGTCTAGGGAGGGTTTAGAGTGTTTTTAGGAAGTCAATTTATTTAATTGATTTCAAATTTTTATTTCTCGATAATAGACAGGAAAAACGACTATGCAAGTTCCAAATTGGATTTTTATTAAGTTTTGGAGGTTCTTTCTTAATTGTTATGGTAAATTTGAATTCCTTAGGACTTACCAAGTCTGAAGTTTAATGTTTTTATTTTATTGTTTAGTATAAGTTTGGACTTCTCATTTTTATTAAAATGTTAATTGTCGAATGATGTTTATGACAATGAACGGTTTCTTTTAAATTGGTATTACAATTTATCATTTGAATGCGCATATCATTCCTAAACTAGTCCTATCCATTTACTTGATTAAAATAACCATTCATTTCTAAGTTAGATTGTAGTTCGATTTCAATTCAAATAAGCATTTTTTCAAAAACAATGTAACATTGACTTTTCTTCACACACATTCTTCTTTTTCAATCAGCAATTTCCAATGTTTGCCACCAAATCCAAATCTAATGCACTATAAAATTTTGAGAAAAGAATGTAATTCTTTAATGATTATCAAATACAATTTTACAAATTTCTCCTTCCCATTTGATTTCTAAAATACATTCCACCATGCATGTAACAAGCTTTTCATTTATTTTCCAAAACATGGAACAAATATAAAACTCTTATACATTTCACAATTCAAATTCAAACTCCCATTATCCATACGAATGGTGTCACATTACAAACATTATACAACTCATCCACTCAATGTGGGAAAGGTTACAATGAATTTTCTCAAAAGAATGGGACTGTCAAAACTATATATCTTCTTACTCCAAACAGCAGCATGCTAGTTTCTCCATCTTTTCATCTTTGATCACAACAAGGAAGGGGGAAAGACAATGCTCTCCACCCAACCAAGACATCCAATGAGAAAGGAGAAGCCATCCTTCCTCATTGGCCCTTGAGCCCCAACCATATTGAAATAGAGAATGAGAATAAACTCATGGCAACAAGGCTTCCACAAACATACAAGCAACATTTTCACATGCATAGATCAATAAGATACACATTCCAAACAAGGACAGTAGTTCACAACTGCATTTGAAACCATTCACACAACACATAGGCTTGATCAAGCAAGCCATCAAGAGCAAGGAACTATGGGGAACTACTTATACCTCCCGATTTGAAATTGGGCATCCACCCAAAACATACCGCCAATAAACATATCAAATCCCATAAACTTTATATCTCCCAACCCCTCCTTATGCCCCCAAATTTTATCCCTTACACCCCCAAGAGTAAGAAATGCAAGCAGTTTCTTTTCCAAGGTGGATCCCAATCCAAAACTCCCTCCACAATAAAACTGGTGCCATTGGCAATCCCTTATGCCCCCATTGGAAAGCCCCATAGCCTTCTCCTACACCATATCCTAAGCAATCTACCCAACTAGCCAAGAACACATAACACAATCACCATTTAAATATATATACAAGAGAAAGAAAATATTTAAAAACAAGCTCAAGATCCTACCCCTCCATAATGGAGTTTGTTCCAAGATCCATAAGCTTTCCAAGAGATCAAAGTGCATTCTAAAACTAGTAATGTTCAATCATTCAATGACTCCAAACTTCCACCACAACAAACTCCAAAAACAACAAGAAAAATGTGCCCTTAAGAGGAAATCAACAAAGTTTCAACAACCATAAACAAGCAAGGAGTTTCACTTTTATAGAGAGGGAAGAGAAGAGGATGATGTGGATCCATGTGGGATGCCACATCATTCTTCCTCAACCCCAAGAGAAAATCAATATCACTCATCAAATCACAATAAATAAAATTACAAAATGACTTACACACTCCAAAATGACCCATACTCCAAAAAAGACCGAATTAAAAATATGTAAGACAAGTGCAATTAAAACTTACAAATTGTCCCTTAAAATGAAATAAAAAAGACTAAATTTAACCTCTAAACCATAGGTATGGTTGATGAATCATTTTAAGAGGTGTGGGACAAGTTTAAGTTGTCCCACAAGCCTCCAAATTTGGCCTCCAATGAAAAATTCGAATTCTTAAGGAGATGAAGTGTCTTACACTCCAAAAATATGTCTTACATAACTCTTACACCTTCTTACACATTTCTTACACACTTTTCCAACATTAACATTTAAAATCAACAACTTCATTAATTACATTGTATGTCCCCAATTTAATTTAATTAAAGTTTAACTATATGATCTCACACATTAATCCGCCACATTTAAATTAATTACAAGAAGGAACACATTACTAATAAAATACAAACAACTATAAATAAAAAGGAACACATTAATAAAATACATATCCCATGGTAACATATAATGGAAATCCCCGTGGGAATCCCAAACAAAACATACACACACAAAATAGTTGCCATGGTGACCTTGTTGATTTTACCCGAATTTTAATATGGTTAGTCTCTAGTCCCCCGACATTGTTGTGATTTTAACCTATAAAAATACAGATACCTCCTTCGGCCTCATGGCCGTATCAAAACATCCAAAATGATACAAACAACATTTCAAGATCATCTAAACACAATTCATCACAACAACATCAAGAATTTAACATTATCATTTTTAATTCACAAATCAACTATATCATCATCTATACTATTCCATACTAGGTCTACTCAAAATATCAAATGTCACAAGTCCAAATCAACATCTATAATATGTCCATGTCAAACAATATATCATCATCCACATAAAGGAAATGTATCTAGTAATCACCATGCATGATAACTGAATCCAGATCAATAATAGTCCATGATCTAACATCTAACCATCATACTAAAACAAAACATAATAGTGTCAAAATCAGTATCTAAAAGTGTCAAAGAGAAGTGGGCACTACATCCCCCTCCCCTTAGACTCAACTTCCTCCTAGAAGTCACTGGAACAAATGTGGAAACTACACTCATAATACTATGGCATCCTCCCAAGTGGCTGCAATCTCATTGTATCTGTCCCATTATACTCATACATGATCAATCTCTCGGCCTCAAAGGCCCAGGGTCCTGTGATCTATGATATGGATGGGCTCCACCATCACCTACCCCTGATCCTGCACCTAGAATGATGTCCAGTCCAACACACAAGAAGGATCTACAATGTACCTCTTAAGGACATAAACATGAACCACATCATGTATGCGAGACAAGATGGGTGGAAATACTAGATGGTAGTCCAAAGGGCTGATATGGTCCGAGATCTCAAAAGGACCAATGAATCTAGGAGCTAACTTAGAACCTTTTCCATCACAAATAGGGCTCTTGTGTGGCTCGACACAAAGGAACACCTTCATGCCCATATCAAAACTATGATCAATCTTATGTTGATTCCCATACTTCTTCTCGCTTATCTTATGCCTCCTACAATCTCTCCCTAACCAACACTACCTACTTCTCCATGTCCCACAAAAGTGCTAGTCCAAGAGATACTCGTCCTCCAACTTGTCCCATGCTAAGGGGTGTCCTACACTCGATACCATGTAATGCCCGAAAAGGAGCCATGCCTATAGAGCTCAAAAGCGTTATTGTAGGAAAACTCCACTAAGTGCACATGTACTCCTCCCACTTAGAGTGTTGATTCATCACATACATATTCAACATATCCTCCAAAATATGATTCACTGCTCAGTTTGTCCATCTGTCTCATGGTGATATGTTGTGCTAAAGTTAATCCTTGTCCCAAGGACGCATCGCATGGTAGTCTAAAAGTGTGAAGTGTAGAAAGGATCACGGTCATAAATGATCTTCCACAGAATCTCGTGTAACCTGAAAATCTCATCTAAATATACTCATACCACTACTCTAGCTATATAAGTAGTCTTCACTACAAAAAAGTGAGCCACTTTTGTAAATTTATCAACCATGACCATAATGGCATCGTGGTGATATCTCGACATGGGTAGACCAACAATAAAATCCATGGAATTAGTGTCCCACTTCCATTCCGGTATGGCATGAGGATAAAGAAGACCTGTTGGATGTTGATGCTAAGCCTTAACCCTTTGGCACTCTAAACAACATGACACAAACTAAGCCATGTCTCGAAAAAGTCCTCTCCAGTGGTATAACTGTCGCAAGGTAGCATGTATATTATTCACCTTAGGATGGGCTAAATAGGGTGCATGATGTGCCTCTACCAAGATGTTCTACCTCAAGCCTCCATCTCTACGAACATATATCCTACCTTGATGCCCGAGAAGACCATCCGCCTCTAAGTAAAAACCATCAAACTTCCCCTCAAGGGGTCTCTGTGACTCAATTTCTGCTCGTACTACCATGTAGAAGTTGTCAAGATGAAGTTGTTGAATAATCCTACTCTATAAATCTGTGCTCACTAAGGTGGCCATATCCACATTTCTCTGTCTGCTGAGAGCATCTGCTACCACATTATATTTCCCCTTCACATGCTCTATCTCCATGTCATACTCACAAAGCAACTCGATCCAATGACACCGCGACAAGCATTTAGATTGGATTGCATGAAGAGGTGGTGAAGACTCAAATGATCTATCCTGAGTGTGAATCTCTGTCCAAGAAGAAATTGTCTCCATCAAACCAAAGCATGCACAAATGCCGCAAGCTCAAGATCATGGGTAGGATAATTAAGCTTGTGATCATTGAGTTTGTGAAACTCAAAAGCTAAAACCCTATCATCCTTCATCAACACCTCCAAGCCCTACTAAAGAAGCATCTGTTCAAACAAGGAACTCACCCCGTGGATCCACATCTGTGAGAATGGGTGTTGTAGTGAGGCACTCCTTGATGTCCTCGAAGGCCTACGTGCATCTTTTCATCCAAATAAAATTCTTCCCTTTCCTTTGAAGGGAAGTGATAGGTGCACAATCCGAGAGAAGTCTTGAAAAATATTTGGTAATATCTTGCTAATCCCATGAATTTGTGCACCTTGGTCATCAGAGTGAGTACCGGCCAATCCATAATGGCTCTAATCTTGGAAGGATCAACTGTGATACCTTCCCAGAAATAATGTGACCCAAATATTGTACCTCTGATCAAAGAAAGCACACTTCTCCAAGTTCCCGTAAAGCTTCGCTCACGAAGACACTAAATAACCTATTGAAGATGCACCTCATGATCCTCATGTGTACGTGAGTATATCAAAATGTCATCTAGGAAGATGAGTATGAAGCAATCTAAAAGGTCCGGAATACCCCATTCATCAAACTCATAAACACCTGCAGGGGCATTCGTCAACCCAAAAGGCACCACCGTGAACTCATAGTGCCCATATCTCATGCGAGAAGGTGGTGTTCTAAATGTCCATCTCTAAAATCCTCAACCGATGGTAGCCTCGACTTGAGATCAATCTTAGAGAACACCGTGGCTCCCTTCATCCGATCAAATAAGTTGTCAATACGAGGAAGAGGATAACAATTTTTTATCATTACCTTGTTCAACCGGGCAAGAATCAATACAACAACAGCAATAATCCATCCTTCTTCATGAAGATCACCATTGCACCCCAAGGGGATACACTAGGATGGATAAGGCCCTTCTCCAAAAGGACCTCAAGCTACAACTTGAGCTCATAGAGCTCTGGGGTGGTCATCCGATAAGGTGCCCGTGAGATAGGATCTGCTCCTGAAACTAGATCTATATGGAAAGCAATCTCACGTGGGGGTGGCATCCATGGTAGCTCCCCCAGAAAGACATCAAAAAACCCTCTCAAGATGGGATGATGATCTAGCAATACTCCACTAGACCCATCCTCGGATCTATCACTAACTATAACAAAGATACATCCGACAACCCCCGCGCGCACATACCGCTTAGGCTACATAGCAGAGACAAGTGTGAATATAAATGGGTCTCTTGACCCTTGAGATCACCTAATCAACTCCTAAATCATCTACACAATCTATAGTCTTATGATAACAATCCATCCTAGCCTTGTGTGTAGATAACCAATCCATACCTAATATGACTCCATATGAGCCCAAAGGAAGAATACGGAGATCTGAGGTTGTGGTGAAAGGTTCCAAATCCATAACACACTCCTTAACTAAGGATTCCACAGAGATCTTGGCTCTAGAATCCATCTTGACATCCCAACTAATACCCTACCTAACTGCCACCAGCCTACATCACTCTACTAAAGATGGTGTAATAAAGGAATCATAAAAACTAGAATTAAACAATACAGAGGTAGGAATACCACCAATGCTACTTGTGGTCTCGATGACTGTGCTCTGGTGCTCTACCTAGTGGTTCTCAACCATTGCATAAATCATGTGACTATGTCCCATGTTACCAAATGTCAGCTCTAAAACCTATGCCTTACCCTTGTTAGGGTTCTTAGGACAATATCTCTAGAAATTTCCAGCTACTCCACATCCAAAGTAACCACCGATCTTCTCCAAGGAGCAAGCACCTCCAAGAGGTGTCCTAGAAATCGTGGCATGGATCCCGATGATCCGGCTATGGTCTACTGTGTCCTTTGCTAGTGATCTCTGTGCTGACTCAGCTCTAGGTCCACCCTATGTCCATATGGTACCCCTAAGAGGAGGCCCCATGCACTGACCTCTCGTGCATCGGCTCTTTGTGGAGGCCGATAAGGTGGACGGGACTATTACTACTTCCGTAGCATAAAGGATGACTATGTTGTAACCTAGCCACCATGAGGAAGAGGTATTGAACCTCTTGATCTACCATTTTACATCCTGTTGAATGCAGCTCCTAACTGTCTCTAGCCCGTTGGGTTTTACCCCGAGTCTCCTCTACAATATAAGCCTTCTCAACAAACCTCTACTAAATTCTCGTGGACAAACGGTGAATCCACATTACACCTCCAACATCTAAATTTAGGCCCCGAGATGAACCTATTAATCTACACCGCTCATCCTACATATACTCTACATACTGAATTAGATATAGAAATCTACTCTCATACTCGACACCGATAGAGAAGTCTCCGACGAAGGTCATGGAACTCGTCAATCCTCTCCGCTATATGAACCTCCATGAAAGATATCTCGCTCTTGAATCTCTCTTCAAATAGCTCTCAGGTCACTATCTCTAAATCTACATGGAGCTTCTACTCCTCGGTCCTCCACCATACTCCTACTCCATCCCTCAGTAGATGGATCACAACACAAGCTTTCGTGTTGCTAGAGCAAGGACAAAGCTTGAAGCAATTGCTCAAGCTCACTAGACATGTGCCTCTGCACGAAATCCACATGTATCACCTGAGTAATGTGAGGGCTGAAGCTTCATGATCTCCTTGATGTGATCCATTGCCATGGTCTGTCATCCTCTAGGTCTCTTTTCTCACTAATCCCTAAGCCTAAGGCTTTGAGACCTCTCTCTATGCTCTGGAACTCTGTCACTCTGTCTCCTAGGTGGTGACTCTACTCGACTAACTCGTATGGGATTTCTCTCCTATATGCTCCTCGATGAGTCGAGGAGATACCCGACCCTCAATAGAAGAAGCTCTATCATGACTAGCTTCCTGTCCTCCACCTAATCCTCCACGTAAAGCAGCATTAACATCCTAGAGGGTCAGTAGAATCTAAGGTAAAATGGCTGCCACACCCTAATCCGGTGGTGGTGGTGGTGGTGGTGGTTATTCGATTCTCTATGAAGTTTCTCTCTCACTCGTCTGAGCCTCCTACACAAACCAAAGCAAAATTTTGTTCATTTTTCTAAGTTATACAACTTCCATGTTTACTAAAACATACAAATTCTTGCTAAGTTGTATTCTAGATTTTAGTGAGATAGGTTTAAGTTTTCATGTCTCAAGTTTTTCTTTTTTCCAAAGTGTGCCCAAAGGTCCAAGCCTTTAAACCACTACTCGATAACAAATGTAGTTCTGTTTAAACAACCACTTGATACCTAAGAAACAACCTAGGGTTGGCTAGAAAAATTATGGAATAATTTTTTTATTAAATGTATCTACATTCGGGTTGTCAAACATCGATTTTCACTAACAGTTTTGGAACAAATCATATTTACCAAAACATAAGTTTCCTTTGATAACTTATAACAAGTTCACAAGGTTCCAATTTTAGGGTTACATGTTTTAGTCGAGTTCAGTGGATTAATTTACCCCCATGCCTCGCTCTCTAATAGGCTCGAGTTTAAAATAGATTTTACTCTTACTTAACTCTTCCAAAATTTCCCTAAACCATTCCCAATGGATAGGAAATTTTCTCACCTTTTCGGTGATATAAATAAGTCCTCCTAACTCCTTATAGAGCTCAAGATATGAGTGGGTGGAGTTTCGGGGAGAATTTTCCCTTAAGGGACACGTGGCAAGAGGAGGGAGATGCACTTCGGATGGATTGGCGGGTCATGGGGTGGCATAGGGAATTTTCCCATCGCATGGCTCAAATTCACAAAGCATTCTATTCCCTCACGGGTCCCTGGGTGTACACATGTCGAGCCTTGGCGCACGGCGGAGAAGGGGTGATGAGTTTGGCCGAGAGGTGGAGTATTTTGGCACGTTGCGCCTGACAAGGAAGAAAATGAAGAAGAGAGTGCGCAAGTCCACGCACTCACTAAGGGAAAATTCCAAGGGGAAGATGGAGTTGCGGGCTGCTAGGAGAAGTTAATACATTTTCCCAAGGGCCAAAACCCAAAACAACAAAGGGTTCCGCCCCACTTGCTGCCACCCCAAAGTGTCACGTGGCACCTTCTCATTACTTGCGGGACGTGGGGAAAAAATGGAAAAGTTCCCACCCCAAAATTTTCAAAAGGATTAAAAGTTAAAACAAATTGTGCCTCCACCTCCTCGGCCCATAGAGGACACGTGTTGGCCTCCGATTGGCTACTGGCTGGTGAGGAAAATGAAAACATTTTCCCAAGAAATTTTTTTCAAAAGAATAATTTTTAAGTTTGAAAGGATTATGCCCTTCCACCATGCCACGTGGCAGCATGTGATTGGCTGCGAGCCGGCGAGGTGGGGCGGGTAAAATGGGAAAAATTTCCCAAGGCAAATTTTTTCAAAGAGATATTTTTAAAAATTGGTCCGCCCCTCCTAGGGTGCCATGTGGTAGGCCCTGATTGGTTGCAGGATGGTGGGGGCCACAAAAAATTTTGAGAAATTTTTCTAAAGTCAAAATTTTAATTGTTCTATAGTTAGATTAAATTTTATTATTTTTTTGAATTCCAAATTGAAGTAAAACTTCAAATGGCCATAACTTGAGCTAGAGAGCTCGGTTTTGGGAAAACGAGGACTTTTCAAGAATCCTCGATGCTCTCTTTGTATAGGGATCATCAATTTTAGAAATTGATGAAGTTTGAGAGGTCAATTTAATGAAATAATTTTTCATGGTTTTAATTAGTGAACCTGACATTTTTTCAACTCTCATTTTGGTTAACTTAGAACTCCTCTTTCACTCAACATGTCGAATAGACATGGACGATTATTCTAGGGAGGGTTTAGAGTGTTTTAGGGAAGTCAATTTGTTCAATTGATTTCAAATTTTTATTTCTCCAAAATAGACAGAGAAAAATGACAGTGCGGAGTTCCAAATTAGATTTTTATTAAGTTTTAGAGGTTCTTTCTTAATTGTTATGGTAAATTTGAATTCCTTGGGACTTACTAAGTCTGAATTTTAATGTTTCTTATCTTATTGTTTGGTATAAGTTTGGACTTCTCATTTTTATTAAAATGTGAATTACCAAAATGATGTTTGTGACAGTGAACTATTTCTTTTAAATTGGTATTACAATTTATCATTTGAATGTGCATATAATTCCTAAACTAGTCCAATCCATTTACTTGATTAAAACAACCATTCATTTCTAAGTTAGATTGCAGTTCAGATTTCAATTCAAATATGTATTTTAAAAAGGAATATAACATTGACTTGTCTTCACACGCATTCTTCTTTTCAATCAACAATTTCCAATGTTTGACAGCAAATCCAAATCCAATGCACAATACAATTTTGAGAAAAGAATGTAATTCTTCATTGATTATCAAATACAATTTTACAACTTTCTCCTTTCCATTTGATTTCTAAAATACATTACACCATGCATGTAACAACCTTTTCATTTCTTTTCCAAAACAGGGAACAAATATAAATCTCTTATACATTTCACAATTTAAATTCAAAATCTCATTATCCATGTGAATAGTTTCACATTACAAACATTATACAACTCATCCACTCAAGGTGGGAAAGGCTACAAATAATTTGTTCAAAAGAATGGGACTTATCAAAACTATATATCTTCTTGCTCCAAACAACAGCACGTTAGTTTTCTCCATCTTTTCATCTTTGATCACAACAAGGAAGGGGGAAAGGCAATGCTCTCCACCCAACCAAGAAATCTAATGAGAAAGGAGGATCCATCCTTCCTCATTGGCCCCCGAGCCCCAACCATATTGAAATAGAGAATGAGAATCAATTCATGGCAATTAGGCTTCCACAAACATACAAGCAACAATTTCACATGCACAGATATAATCATAAAATGTAGAATCAACTCAAAAATATACATACCATTTCTTTGAATTCCTTCTGCTATTGTACTCTCATTACTATCATTGATATACCAAGTATCCTTCATGCATGGATTCTCGTTATGCTCATACCTCTTTCGGATGTTTGATATTACCAATGTGTAGAAGGTACTCATTATTAACATTACGTAGAATCATAGAAAGAGCCTCCTACATTCATTGCAAGAATTTATTCATATTATCTACAGTTGTTTGATGACCAATTGGAGCAACCTCAAATCCAAAAACAATCATCTAGATTTTCCTCGCCATAGATTATATTTTGACCCAAATGTTGTAGTTAGTTTTATTCAGGATTTGGGTTTTGTCAAGACATAAATAGTTGGATGCTATTGTTTTCATAAACTTATAAAACACACCCCATTATAATATACAATATACTACAGAGTTAGATACATATTTATTGATAATAAAAACAACAATTTTAATAGAATCAAATCTAAATTTTATAGATCTAAAGAAACTATTTGATCATAACTAATTTTGTCATTACAATGCATACTAATTAACCTCTCATGATCAAAATAATAACCCGCAATATAAATGGCTTTGTATTATACCCCAGATTTATATAAAAAAATTTGACCATATAGAAGTGAAGAAGAGACCCTTAAGAATGCATAACAACTTCAAATTTCTGAAGAAAAAAATTAATGTAGACAAAAATTCGGCTAGCTTAAATTTGATGTCTAAATAACCGTCATAATGGCTTATTTTTTGGTTTGTCGTGACAATCATTTGACCGTCAATTTTAACACAGTGAAATTTTCCTCTAACATATGAGCTTAAATTTAACATCTAAATAACCGTCATATTGTCTTATGTTTGGTCTATCGTGATGGTCATTTGACCATCAAATTTAATGAAGCCAAAACTTGTGTATTTCCAAAATCTAAAATTCCATAATTTCTTCTTCTGTATAATATTAGGGAGGTTATATTTTAACACATTATAATAACCTATTATAATTTATAATGTAAAAATATATACATTTTTTAAAAATGAGGTTATGTAGTTTATAGAATGTAAATAAAAAACAACATATACTTCATAAAAATTATAAACTATAGTATATTTTTAAAAAAACACACATAACCCTTATTAAATGGGTTTAAAGGACATAGACCAAGTTAAAAGAATTTTACCAAGTGCAAGTAGATTTATGAGAGTATAGATTAACTTGCATATTTTACAGGGGACAAGTAATTTCACCCGACCAATGAAATAAATTGAAATCCTTATTTTCATTAACCTTGTCTCATCCCTTCATTTACTCTTAATTTTACCCTGCACACATTTAAAACTATAGAAAGATTACAAAATATTTTATATAATTCCTACAAGCTAAAAATTTTAAAACTTTTATGTGGCTATAACTACCAATATTTTAATAAATATTTACCACACTTCACATGGGCCACCAATAAACTAGCGCGCACGTGTAAACGTGTGTGTGTATACCGATAATTCCACATTTATACCGAGATATTATCTCATTTTATTCTCCACTCCCATTATTATATAAAAGAAAACCTTTAAATGGGTTTATTTATATAGTTTTTATAAAATAGAGGATATAAATGAATGGGGCCACCCCCTTACATGGATAATATAAATGGATAGGAACACATGTTAGGTTTTATTTAATAAGTATTAAGATTTAAAAATAATCCCTTCATGGCCAAGAAATAAACACGAGCCCCCTTACTAAAAAAAAAAAGTAAGTATTTAGGTTTTTTTTTTACATATATAAATCAAATCTAATAAAATTTATATTTTAAGCGGTTTAAACTAACCATATATATAAAATATGATCCAAATTTAGGTCTGCTTCTTTTTCCTTTTTTTAAAACTATATATGCCTGGATTTATAAGTTAAGTTTAAATATGATTTGAACTTAGGCTTAGAATATGGTTTGTTGACTCTTCCTTCAATCTCATGTAATTTTAATATGGTTCAAGTCTTTTAATATATAGTTTTTTTAAACTATATAAATTTTAATATTGTGTTTATATAAATTATTATATAGACCTTATTCTATATTATATATATTTAAAATAATAATATCGTTTTCAAATAATATAGGATATAGTTATAGATTAACTATAAACTATAGTTTTTAAATTGAATCCTTTTAGAGGGGTCCAACAAACACGGGTATGAATTTACCTTCCAAAATATTTAATCTGCAAACATTTGAAATTATAGAAAATATGAAAATTATTTCCTTTATTAATAAATCTTTTCCTTTTGTATATGTGATTTTCGAGGTAAACATTTGAAACCCTTTCACCTATGTACACATCAATCTCCAAACAAACATTAATTCCATATAATTTACAAAATGTAAATGAAAGTAAGAAGCATATCATATTACATCTTCCCCCTAAAAAAAAAAAAAGGGATTTTAGTACAAAAATAAATTAGAAAAAAAGAAGGGGACCAAATACTTTTAAATACCCTTACGGGTTGGTTGAAAAAACTTGACAAATTAAATAAATAAAATACAAAATATTTGATCTTAATTTATTTAATTTACCCGCTTTTATACCATGTTAGAATTTGAGGATTCTAATAAATACGATTTAATCAACTTACATATTATATAATGTTACAATAAATATTACATCACAACATAAGTAAATAAAGAAATACTTACATGTAGTGAAAACCCCAATAGGGTAAAAACTACTTTGAAAATAACATTTTACTTCAGAGAACTTATTTTACATCCAATAAGATCACCTCCTCCTTTGAAACCCTATTTACCAAGGGTAAAACCAAATCACTTGATTTGTACACCTTTGATATATTTCTTGAATATATCAAATGAGGACCTAAAGTCCTTTTTATATAAGGTGATCGGGTATGTCTCCCAACCCACCTTTTCAACCTAAAATGGTTGACACATACACCTAGGTTTATAATATTTAATATTAGAAATATAAGCATTTCATGATATTAAATATTTAACCTAAAGTATATACCTAGGTTATCATATTTAATAATAGAAATATAAATATTTCATACTATTAAATATTAACCTATATATTAGTGATGGATCCATATACATTGAGGGTTGGCTGACCACTTAATCATTATGTTTCAACAATTAAGTCATCCGGGAGGAAAAACAAATCTTGTGAATAGAATTTACAATGTTATATTTGTTTGAATTTGATTGTAATTGAAACTATCGTTATCCATTTTTACCCCTAGTAAAAAAGGACAGCTTGAGAAAACTAAACTTGGGTAGTTTCACGGAGTTTCAATGGAGAATTTGAAGAAACATGTAATCTTCATGTTTTTGGGCACTTGGAATCATTTGAAGGAATTTTCCTTTACTACGTTCAATACTTAGCCAAATTTGAGAGAAAAAAGGTTAAAAACCAACTTGACGAGCCCATGGACGATTTGAAGAGTAACTCAGAGATTCGATGTTGATTTACTTCTTTAAAGTAAGTAAGAAAAGTTACTCCAAAACCCTAATTCACATAGTTTCCTTATTTGTGAGTTTACAATGTCACTCTACTATTAAAGGCAACAAAGTAAAGCTCCCCATAAGGCCAAGTAAAGGTCTTTCCTAAACCCATAATGCAAAAGGCGAAGGAAAAGAGCTATGCGGGGATACGAGGTGCCACAACCGCAAAGTAATGCTCACTTGCGATTTTGAGTAAAGCACTTTCCAAACCATGCAAAGAAAAGAGGAAGAAAGAAGGATTAATTTGGAAACGTGACTTGGAATTATTGCGAAGTAATTCTCAAGCAGGAACCCGAGATAAGCGGTCCAAAAAGACTACAAAACAAAGAGGGGGAAGGTGAGTAATGGGGAAATGCGAGGGGGAACAACTATGAAGTAATTCTCAAGTAAAAATCTAAAGTAAATCAGTTGCACTCTAGAAACCCGCAAATAAGGAAGAGCAACTCCGAGGATGTAACTCACGACAATTGCAGAGTAAGTGGGGCTCGAATCCACAAGTATAGAAACTTTAAAAGCCTCGTAAAGCAAGACCAAGGAGGCAAGAATTAAAGCAGCTACAATAACTCTGTAGAGAAGTCCAAAAGAAAAGAGTAATGAGGAAATGTGAAGTGGCACTACCGATAAGTAGTAGGGCATTGAAAACTTGCAAGCAAAGCACATACAAAAACCCGCAAAGATGGGTGAAGTAGGCAATAATGGCACCTCATATTGGTGCAACAAAGGAGAAGAGTAAATGGTCATAACTTTTGACCAAGTGCTTTTTTTTTCGAGATCCTGGACTTTATGGAAATATCTTAACCTCCTCTTCATCATGGAATCATGAAAATCATATTTTAAAGAGAATAAATGGGTGAAAATGAGAAAAATGTGGGAGTAGCACATCTCCTTGAGCTCCAAGCAAAAGCCTTGCCAAATGCTAATCATCCTCTATAGGTAATCATTTTTGAACTTCTAGAAGGGTTGGGACCACTAAAAATGAGATTTGGGATTCTCTCTCTCTCTCGGGATCAATAAACATAAGTGCTAAGGCACATTTTTTTAGGAATTTTCATATAATGGAACTCGTTAAAATTGTTCCGAATAGTGTTGATTTGTAGGAGCCTATGATCTAAGTATTCGGAAGAAGATCCTTGCCTTTATTTTACAATTGTAATGAATTGTGCATCCAATTAATCAATAAATCCATTTTTGTGGCTATTCTCTACCCTAGTTGTGTTTTATTACATTTTCCTTTCCTTTCATTACATATTCAAGGTTTTTTCCATTCTATGTTCTTCTAAAGCGATTCGAGATCCATTATGCCCTATGGAAACGATGTTGACAAATGCATTTAGGGATTGTGTCACTTGTGTTTGACCTCTCTTTCACATTCATCATCTCATTTTAACTCATATGGATGTTTTCCCATTCCTTTTCTTGGTGTATTCACCTCTTTAGCTTAGGATTTTCATTTTCATGCAATCTTTTCTCTCTCTAGTCCCTTGGAACTTAGGATAGAAGTAGATAACAAAATTTACCTTATAGAGTAGTTTAACATTAGGATTATGTATAGGAAGTTCACCTTCTCCGGAGGTTTGTCTCGGTTAGCGGTCCAACAACCGAGAGAAAATCCCATGCTACCTAAAAATTGGTTGCTCATTCACAGAATCAAGAACATAACCAGAGGGTGTTGTTTTTGGTGATAACAGCTTTCTAACATGCCCAAAGTGGGACAATATTTTAAGGATTTATACTTCTGTGTGTGCATCTAAGTTCTTTTAGATTGGGTTCCATTACCTTCCCTTGTGTGCGTGTAACATCTTTGACATGGTTGTTACGGTGATGACTTCCACTCTTGACATTGCAAATGTTGACAGTGATTTGTCTTAGGAAGGAGTACTCTTATGATTTTTGAAAATCATGTTTGCAATGGATAATTCATTATTTATTGAAAATAATCATTTCTGGTCGTGATTTCTTCTTACTTGAAAATAAGGCCATTCATCTCTGTATACAACTTAAATTCAATTTTAAGAAGGTGATGAACTTGTATTGTATATACATAATTTATTTTGTGTAAACAGGAAAACCTTAGATCAATTCTCTTTATCCAAGGTATGCCTCATTTCTTCTTACCTGCTCACCTTGTTGTCTTGACATTCAGAAATGGAAGGTGAGCTTTACTGTGACTTGTTTTTTCTACAATGGTGAAGAATTCTTCTTAGGGATCCTTGACTAGAAATAGGCTTTAGGGTGATAGGCCTGGGCCTTCTTGTTAATTGTTTAAACATTGTATAGCATATAGGAATCATAGATCTAATAGTAAATTACTAAGGTAGATACCCTAGGTAAGTGCACCAAGTTGGGGGGCCAAAAGGGGGTCTTAAGTGGACGCATTTTTCTGAAATTAAAAAAAAAAAACTTCTTGTACGAGTTTTTCAAAATAGTTACACTCAAAATTAGAAGATGTTGTAGAAATATAAATCGTAGCATTTTGAGTCTAGTTTCTAAGCTACTAAATTTTATTGAAAACGGATAAGTTTAAGTGGGTCAAAAAAATAAAATACCAACAGATGCTCCTATTTTTATTAAAAAACATAATAGAGTGACTTTCGTTCCCCCACCATTTTTTAGCATTATTTAGTATTTTTGAAAACCCTTTGGTAGAAAGATAGCTAGAGCATCTAGTTTGGGCTCCATTTTTTTAGCGAATATTTTTTATTTATGATTTTTTTAGTACATAAATTTTATATTTTGAAAAATATGAGCTCGACCATGCCCCCCCCCCCTCTAACTACCTCAAAATATCGAAAATTAGTTTTTTTTTAATATTTATAGAATTATGCCTAGTTTGGGTGGTATAATTTTTTTAAAATTTCAATCACCCAAAAAAAAGATACATAATGAAAGATAGAAATATTTACACTTCAAAAAATAGCTATAAAAAGGCATAGTTAGAAAATCAATAATATGAAAACCTTATATTAGTCATAAAATTTGAAAATTTATATTTTTAGAAAGAAGAAACTCTGCTCTACGTCATGGTATAATTTTTTGAAAATGGAGCGATTGTTGTATTTTGATTTATCATAGAGGAAGTTACATTTTTACATTTTCTTACAAAAACATGTTTGTTGTGTTTGTACAGGTCCATGCATTAGGCTTGGGGATCCAAACCAGATCCTAAGCCTTAAGGCATGGCTTGGGAAAAGAGAAAATGAAAAACGCGTACACGTTACATAACACATAGGCGTTTAATAATGTGTATGCAGTACATAACATGTACGCATTTTTCTTTGTTTTATATATTATGGCCCCCCAACATCCCTTTCATCTCTTTCACGGGAATTCTGAAAACATTCTGTTTTGTCTACAATTTTCTCTACATTCTTGCATGATTTTTTAGTATTTCATTTTGTCCCCTACCCCACTAGTTTATTTTTTCTAATCATGTGTGATAAACGTCGAGCTAAGGACAAGAGGAAAGTCAAGAACAAGACAATGAAGCAATTGGAAGAGAAGAGAATAAAAAAATTGAAGAGAATGTAAAAACTTTGAGCAAGGCAAGGTACATCCGCTATATCAAATGTAGCTAACGTATTAGAAAATGGGGATGAAATACATAATGAAATTGTAGAGAATAATGATTTTGTAATGAATAATGATATTCAATTGAATGATAAGGTTGTTATGGATGAATAAATTTATATGAATCCAATTGTTGAACCCTTATTTGAGAATCCAAATGTTAACTCCAAAATTTGTTTGAAAACACCGAATGAAGAAAGTAACCTTGTAAACGAATCTTCACCTCTAAGAACACCTCCTTCCATTTTGTGAAGAAAACCAATTCACTTAATTGAAATTAATGAAAACATTATAAAATCAATGCCTAACAAAATTTCTGAAAGAAATACGAGAAGAAAACTTAGTGGAATATGGGATAATTACTTCGAGAATTTAAATGACACGCAAAGATGTCAATTATTTGTTTCATTGATGAAATTAATTAAGATGAGACCTATAATGAAGAACACAGGGTTAAGAACATCTAATGTGTTGTTTATTAAAATGTGTAAATTATTGAAAACATACATAAAGCATGCCAAATGTAGGTGGCATAAGACGCACCAAAGATAGTAATGCTACACAATGGGCACTAATTAATTATATAGTAAGTGATAAAATAGTTAATAAATGCTTGATTATAAAAACAAGTAGTGCTTTGAAGCTAAAATGAGAAAAACACTAATGAAAGCAATTGAGATACGTAAATGTCTTGAGTTAGTCAATAACACCGACTATTGGGATTTCTCTATAAGACTTCCACAAGAAGACAAGAATACATCGATATTCTAAATTAATTAATTGTAAAATTTTGAAATGAGAACACAAGGGTGTCACCGAATAGAAGAGATATAGTAAAAAGAAGAATATGTTCTCGTAATTGTGAATCATGTGCAAAACATTTCTTATATATAAATCAAACAGAATTGTTCTCTAAGTTTAAAAATGAAAATACACAAATTAACATTAGCCAAAGATTCTTTGAAATGAGCAAACCCTTTTATGTGAAAATCAATCACTCATGTACCACTTGTTACAGGAATCATGTTGAATTTTCAATACATTATGATGTTTTTTGTCAAATAAGTCATGTTTTGCATATGACATCATGTTGCAGGAGTGTGGAATAAATTTCCCACAAAAATCCTCAAGGGAATTTATTCCGACAATATTTTGTGAAAAATCAACAAGAAAATTTTTTTATAACAAAGCATGTTTGGATGGAACGTGCAATGTATGCGGTGGCTTGCCAAATCTGAAAAGTTATATCCACGAGGAGAGTACATATTCAATAGGAAAAGAAATGGTTCATTTCACAAAATATAAATCGGTGGCATATCAATTAAAGGATGGAAAATAATCTAACAGTGTGAGCTTATTAGAAAATAATTACTGTATCGATCGAATATATGGTCAAATTCAGAGAGGAAATTTTTTTGAGTATGCAAGGCACACGCATAGAGCTCGATGGTTGGATGAACAATTAAAGTTAATAAATGACACATTCCCACTTGGTACTATTGTTTCAGTAGTTGAATTCATAGAGAATTACACATTGCAACCACAAATGGAGGTTCAATCTCAATATTATAACTCAATGTAAGTTTCTATTTTCATGCATATAACATTCATGCACTCTCCTGAAAGTACTGAGAAAGATCGAAAAATATTAAGAGAGTATCATTTCTACATCATTGATTATCAGACACATTCTATAGAATATGTACAAGGTGTTTCCAGGTGTTTTATGCGAGCTTGAATGAGAGGAACATTAGTTTTGATCAACATTACATTTGGTCGGACAACTACACATCACAATTCAAGAATGCACGGATGTTTTATTGGCTAAGCAAGATGCACAAAGAAACAAATGTACAACATATCTAGAGTTTTACTAAGGCAGGGCATGGAAAAGGAGAGCATGATGGTGCAAGAGCATGTGTGAAAAGAGAACTTGCAAGAGAAGAGTTAAATTTCAAGGATGGTGCTAAATTTATAGATGCAAAAGACATTGTTAATTGGTGTGTTAAGAATATGGGCCATGAATCTCAAGAGAGATCAACGGTTCATAGATATTTTTGGTTAATAGAGGAACAAATTCTAGAAAACTTTGAATATTGTATGACAGTTGTAGGATCAAGTGATATGCTCTCATTCCGTAGTTCGATGCAAATGCTTGGACTATTTATAATAGGTGCAAGACATATTTTTATATATCATGCATTGATTTTTCATGGAATGAATGTGATTCACAAAGAATGGGTGGATGAATGGACTTGTAGAACTTTAATTCCACTCAACACAAATGAAGTTCCATGAGCATTAAAACTTGCAGGTCTTCGATCAAATGAAAACATCACCTGACTTTGACCAAGTCTATGATTTAGTGCAACAAGGTATATACATATATGTACATGCCATGTTTTAGATTTATAAATTATTAAATGGTCAACTCTTAATATATTTTAAATTGACTGAAGAGTTTTACTTTTTGCATAGGGCATGTTTTTGCACTTATTGCAACAGAATTTAACGAAGAGGGAATAGACTACTTCTTATCTTGTTGTGTAGAGGGGAAAAAATTGACTTCCACAGTCCTCGATGGTGAAGACCTTGAGTATCCCACTGGATCAGTGGTAGTCATTGGAACTTATATTTGATGATATCCTATCAAAAAATAAAACATTTGGTTGTTTGAAGACTATAAAGTACATTGGAAGATACTTCACTATTCACATTTGGTCCTTGCAACAAATATTAAATTGATCAAATATCAAGGTCGGCCATCAAACAAAAATCTATGGAAGGTTCATGAATCAGATCATGAAGCAATTCTTGCTACTGTCAAGAATAGATTTGATCCTTGTGGTTCATTGGATTGAATTTGCAAAGGTATGTTCTTCATGAATTTAATTTGAATATTTACTTAAATGATTTTGTTTAAATTTTGTATGATTTAAAATTCTATTTAATTGCTTACTAACATGTTTATGTAGGTTAGTGGTGCCAAAAAAGCTTCCACATTCATGTGGTTGGCATATCGACAAGTAGAGAATTTATTATTCTCAAAGCCAAGTGAAGCTAAGAGAAATTAAATATTAGAAAGTAACAACAAACGAAATCATCATTTCACCACCTATATTGTAAAAATATCTTATTAAAATTCTCATTTCACACCCTATATTGTATGAACCACCTATATTATTCAAGTGATTGGAAATGGACAACCTTACACTAACTCAGTCTAAATGGAGATGGAGAAAACCACGAGAGGATTTCATAGAGGGCCTTGACATGGAGGTCTCGGATCTGATGAGACGTCTCTAGGTGCCACGAAGTCTGAGAAATCACCCATCAAAGATATGGCATATTTGGGTCTCATGGTTCTTAAGGGACTACGTCCGGACGAGGTAGCCTAAAAGCACGAAGAGCGTAAGGAACCAAAACAAAGTCTCCACTAGTGTTCACCAGGCCACCCCGACTGTTGGCATAGTTGGTTTGGTCCCATGAGCTTCCGTTTGCAAACTACAACGTTTGGCAACCCTACACTGACTCAAACTACACTATTTCACGTGTTTGCAAATAATAGCATAGCGAGAGAACCAGATGGATATGGAGAAAACCATGAGAGGATTTTTATAGGTCCCAGGACATAGAGGTCTTGGATCTAACGAGATGTCTCTAAGTACCATGAAGTCTCGAGCAATCACCTGCCGAAGATATGGCGTGTTTAGGCCTCAGGGCTCTTAAGCAACTACGCCCGGACAAGGTAGCCCAAAAGCACAGAGAGCATAGGGAACAAAAACGAAGGCTCCACTAGTGCTCACCTAGCCACCCTGACATGTTGGCATAGTTGGTTTGGTCCCACGATCTTCCGTTTGCAAAACTACGACCTCTCTAAGCAACCCTACACTAACTCGGATCGCAAACAATAGCACAGTGAGAGAACCAGATGGATATGGAGAAAACCATGAGATACTTTTGTAAAGGGCCCTAATATGGAGGTCTTGGATCTGACGAGACATCTCTAGGTGCCACGGAGTCCGAGAAATCACCCATCGAAGATATGGCATGTTTGGGCCTCAGGGCTCTTAAGTGACTACGCCTGACAAGGTATCCGAAAGCACGAGGAGTGTAGGGAACCAAAAAAATCCTCCACTAGTGTTCACCTAGCCACCCCAATGTGTTGGCGTAGTTGGTTTGGTCCCACGAGCTTTTGTTTGCAAACTACAGCCTCTGGCAGCCCTACACTGACTCAAACTACATTATTTCACGCGTTTGCAAACAATAACACAGTGAGAGAACCAGATGGATATGGAGAAAACCGCAAGAGGATTTTGTAGAGGGCCCCGACATGGAGGTTTTGGATCTAACGAGACATCTCTAGGTGCCACAGAGTCTGAGAAATCACTCGTCGAAGATATGGCGTGTTTGGGCCTCAAGGCTCTTAAGGGACTACACCCAGACGGTAGCCCAAAAGCACAACGAGCGTAGGGAAAAAAATTAATCCTCCAATAGCGTCCACCTAGCCACCCCGATGTTTTGGTGTAGTTGGTTCAGTCACATGAGATTTTGTTTGCAAACTACAGCGTCTGGAAGCCCTTCACTGACTCATATCAGACTATTTCACGCTTTTACAAACAATAGTAGTGCAATGAGAGAACTGAATGGAGATGGAGAAAGCGTGAGAGTATTTCATAGAGGGCCCCAACATGGAGGTCTCGGATCTAAAAATACGTCTCTAGGTACAACAGAGTCCAAGAAATCACCCGTCAAAGATATGGCGTGTCTGGGCCTTAGGGCTCTTAAGCAACTATGCCTGCACAAGGTAGCCCAAAGCACAGGGAGCGTAGGGAACCAAAACGAAGCCTCCACTAGAATTTACTAGGCCACCCGATGTGTTGGTGTAGTTGGTTTGGTCCCACGACCTTCCATTTGCAAACTATAGCCTCTGGCAACCCTACACTGACTCAGAATGCACTATTTCATGTGTTTGCAAACAATAGCACATCGATATAACCAAGTGGAGATGGAGAATACCGCGAGAGGATTTCATAGAAGGCCCTGACATGGAGGTCTTTGATCTGATGAGATATATCTAGGTGCCATGGAGTCTGAGAAATCACCCGTCAAAGATATGGTGTGTTTGGGCTCGATGGCTCTTAAGCGACTACTCCCATACGAGGTAGCCCAAAGTATGGGGAGCATAGGGACCCAAAACAAATCTTCCACTAGGATTCACCTAGCCACACCGATGTTTTGGCGTAGTTGTTTCGGTCCCACAAGCTTTTGTTTGCAAACTACAACGTCTGGTAGCCCTACACTAACTCAGACTACACTATTTTGTGTGTTTGCAAACAATAGGACAAAAAGAAAACCAGAAGGAGATGGATAAACGATAGAGGCTTTCATATAGGGCCCCGATTTGGAGGCCTTAGATCTGATGAGATGTCTCTAGGTGCTACGGAGTCGAGAAATCACCCGTCGAAGATATGGTGTGTTTGGGCCTCAGGGCTCTTAAGCGACTACGCCTACACGAGGTAACCCGAAAGCACATGGAGCATAGAGAACCAAAATGAATCCTCCACTAGCATTAACCTAGCCACCCCAATATGTTGGCATAGATGGTTTGGTCCCATAAGCTTACGTTTGCAAACTACAGCCTCTGGTAGCCCTACACTGACTCAGACTACACTATTTCGTGTGTTGCAAACAATAGCACAATGAGAGAACCAGATGGAGATGGAGAAAACTGCAAGATACTTTCATAGAGGGCCCCGACATGGAGGTCTTGGATCTAACGAGACATCTCTAGGTGCCACGGAGTCTGAGAAATCACTCATTGAAGATATGGCTTGTTTGGGCCTCAGGGATCTTAAGGGACTATGCCCCAAGGTAGCCGAAAGCATGGGTGGAGGAAACCACCAATGTTCAATGATTTTTCCACAGGATGCAACTATGTAGACTATGAACTTATTTTTGTTGGGGAGACCACCAATGTTCCAACTGTTCATTTTGAAAGAATGAATATCTTCAATCAAACAGAGAATGAAGAGCCTGAATTTTTTTGGACATTACAAAAGGTTGTTTGTGCCCAAAAAGAAGTCGAAGGCCATATAAATATTTAGTCTTCAACTTTAGATGACAATGAACATTGTGAAGAAAAACAATTAGGTGAAGATGTCACTATGATTCAAGAATAAATGCCTCCTAAAAGTCATAAAGAGTTAATTTGATTACCCAAAAACATCTGGAATAACTTAAAGAGATGATACGAGCAAAAGAAAAGGAAAAATGGGAAGCATGGAATGATCACAACTTAACTGGAATGGAATATCTATGTGATGTTGTCAATAGAATCATGGATAATCTTAAGGACAACATGCCAAGTTGATTATTTTTATTAATCCCAGTTGCTTCAACTTCACAAATCAAACTAGGTAGTTCCAAAAGTAGCATACTGGCAAGAAAAACTGCAATGAAGTATTGATAATTGATCCTGAAACTTGTTTAGAATTGTAATTTATTTTTTGATTGAGCATTCACCCATAGTTTCTTTTTTGAAGGAAGAAATTCATTTTATATGTGAGAAATAGAATGTTGATTTAGTCTATTACTCTGACTATTTAGGTTAGATTTATGTAGTCGTTCAATGAAAGTTTGAATCTCTTCAGTACTAACATGGAAAAATTGTCAGGGCCCTATGAAAGCCTCTCGCGGTTTTATCCATATCCATCTAGTTCTCTCGTTGTCCTATTGTTTACAAACATGTAAAATAATGTAATCTGAGTCAAGTATAGGGCTGCTAGACGTTGTAGTTTATAAACAGAAGGTCATGGGACTGAACTAACTACACCAACACGTCAAGCATGGCGGTGAACACTAGTGGAGGCTTCATTTTGGTTCCCTACGCTCCTCGTGATTTTGGGCTACCTCATCTGGGCATAGTCACTTAAGAGCCCTAAGCCCAAACACGCCATATCTTTGTGGTGATTTCTCAGACTTCATGGCACCTAGAGACATCTCATCAGATTCAAGACCTCCATGTCGAGGCCCTCTACAAAATCCTCTTGTGGTTTTCTCCATCTCCATCTGGTTCTCTTGATGTGTTATTGTTTGCAAATGTGCAAAATAGTGTAGTCTGAGTCAGTGTAGGGTGTCCAGAGGTTGTAGTTTGCAAATGGAAGCTCGTGGGACCAAACCAACTACGCCAACACATTAGAGTGGTCTGTTGAATGCTATTGGAGGCTTCGTTTTGGTTCGCTATAATCCCCGTGCTTTCAAGCTACCTCATCTAGGTGTAGTCCCTTAAGAGCCCTTAGGCCCAAACATGCCTTATCTTCGACAGAGGATTTCTCGCACTCCGTGGCACCTAGAGACACCTCCTAAGATACGAGACCTCCATGTCGGGGCCCTCTACAAAAAAAATTCAAGGTTTTCTCCATCTCCATTTGGTTCTCTCATTGTGTTATTATTTGCAAACGCATAAAATAGTGCAGTTTGAGTCAGTGTAGGGCTTTCAGAGGCTATAGTTTACAAACGGAAGCTCGCGGGACCGAACCAAATACGTCACCACGTTGGGGTGGCCAGGTGAATGCTAGTGGAGGCTTCATTTTTGTTCCCTATGCTTCCCGTGCTTTTGGGCTACCTCGTCCGGGCGTAGTCCCTTAAGAGCCTTGAGGCCCAAACATGCCATATCTTTGATAGGTGATTTCTCATATTCCGTGGCACCTAGAGACATCTCGTTAGATCCAAAACCTCCATGTTGGGGCCCTCTACGAAATTCTCTCGTGGTTTTCTCCATCTCCATTCGGTTCTCTCATTGTGCTATTGTTTGTAAATGCGTGAAATAGTGCAGTTTGAGTCAGTGTAGGGCTGTCAGAGGCTATAGTTTGCAAACGAAGCTCGTGGGACCGATGCTCCCCGTGCTTTTAGGCTACCTCATCCAAGCGTAGTCACTTAAGAGCCCTGAGGCCCAAACACACCATATCTTTGACGGGTGATTTCTCAGACTCCGTGGAACCTAGAGACATCTTGTTAGATCCGATACCTCCATGTAAAGGCCCTCTAAGAAATCCTCTCATGGTTTTCTCCATCTCCATCTGGTTCTCTTGTTTTGCTATTGTTTGCAAACACATGAAATAGTGCAGTCTAAGTCAGTGTTGGGTTGTCAGAGGCTGTAGTTTGTAAACAGAAGCTCGTGAGACTAAATCAACTATGCAAACACATCGAAGTGGCCTGGTGAACACTACTGAATGATTTTTTTTGGTTCCCTATGCTCCCCATGCTTTCGTGCTACCTCATTTGGGCGTAGTCCCCTAAGAGCCCTGAGGCCCAAACATGCCATATCTTCAATGGGTGATTTCTCAAGCTCTATGCCACCTAGAGATGTCTTTTCAGATCTGAGACCTCCATTTCAAGGCCCTATATGAAATCCTCTTGCGGTTTTCTCCATCTCTATCCGGTTCTCTCGTTGTGATATTGTTTGTAAATGCATGAAATAGTGCAGTTTGAGTCAGTGTAGGGCTACCAAACACTGTAGTTTGCAAACAGAAGCTCATGGGACTAAACCAACTATTCAAACACATTGAGGTGGCCATGTGAATGCTATTGGATGATTCATTTTGGTTCCCTACGCTCCCTGTGCTTTCGGGCTACATCATCCAGGCGTAGTCACTTAAGATCCCTAAGGTCCAAACACGCTATGTCTTCGATGGGTGATTTCTTGGACACCATGGCACCTAGAGATGTCTCATTAGATCCAAGACCTCCATGTTAGGGCTCTATATAAAATCCTCTCACCGTTTTCTCCATCTCCATCTGGTTCTCTCGCTATGCTATTATTTACAAATACGTGAAATAGTGTAGTCTGAGTCAGTGTAGGGCTGCCAGAGGCTATAGTTTGCAAACAGAAGCTTGTGGGACCAAACCAACTATGCCAACACATCAAGGTGGCTGGTGAACACTAGTGGAGGATTTTTTTGGTTCCCTACGCTACCCGTGCTTTCGGGCTACCTCGTCTAGGCATAGTCGCTTAAGAGCCTTGAATGACTAGATTGGCTTAAGAATGAATTTGATAGGGGTATGTCTAAGAACACACGGGAGTTATCAATCACCTAGTAAATATTTCTTATTTAGTTTTGGATGGGATTCAGCTAGCCTACGGCTTAGTGACCTTCCATTCATTGATAATTTATGCTATGATAAACCCATGGATGCTTTCAAAATCGCCTTCAAAAGGATAGGGGTAGTCATCAAGCCTAATAAAGGGTGTGATGTGAATTCCAAAAACTTGAAATGCCTACAGATGTAAAGGTAATAACATGAATTAGATAGGATTAGACAATCAAGAATATTTGAGCATCCGAATTAGATTGGCATTGCATCCTGGAGACATTCTCAAGCATTGGAGTAATGAATATGGAGAGACATTCTCAAAATATCAACAGATGAAAGGCATCAAATTGTGATGACTCTCGGGTATTTTAATAGGGGAGAAGACTAAAAATCATAGAAGAATGTAGTAAGTGCATGATAAGATAGGAACCAATATAAAGAGACCATGAGCAAGAAGAAGCGCAAGTAAGGTAAATACACATATACACATTGATAAATTGAATGAATAATTACTCAGATTAGGTAACTCTTTATATACATACATTATATAAACATTGATTTCCAAATTTTGATGCATATTATACATTTAAAATGCTAGTACATGTACATCACCAATAAATGAAAAAATAATCCATAATGTCTTAAATATTGTCAAGTGCACATCATATTATTTTCATGCGAAAATAATATCATAAATGTAAGGTCTCATACAAAATTATCAAGTTCCAAATAGTATTTTAATGTGCATAACAAATACAAAAATGTCCAAATAGGTCATATATCGTCAATTTCAAATGCCATATAGGCGTACATACAATGCCATGCACATAGGCATACAAAAACAATGTCACATAAGACATATATATTTCCTACTCATCAAAATCTATCCCTCTCTTGGCCTTACTCAAAGAAGGCCCTCCTTTAGAAAAAGATGGAGATCCATGAGATGACTTTGGATCATCTGAGCCCATGCTTCAAGCCCTCTTTTGCTGAATACTACACTTTGTAGATGAGCCTGTAAATGCAAACAATGTTTTTTTGTCAAAACATAATTTACATATGTTTTCAACATGTATTTAAGACCATGCTAAAATGAAAGTATTTACATAAATACACAAACTTACCACAAGTTGTCAATCACGCCGAATTTGCATCTCATGCTTAGATGAGTCATCGGGAGCTCCTGCAGTACGAACGGGGGTACGAAGACAATGAGATGGAGGAGTCGTGCCCTCAAAGTCAAAATGGAGAGGTTGAATTTCCCTACATACACATAATATCAAAAAATATAACATCAAGATTAGCAAAAAGAACTAAGTACATGTATGTACATAATGACAATATTTTAACTAATTTTATCAATATAGAACTATTGTTTTTACCCGCCACGCCTGTGAATCAAATGAACAGGGTTGTTACCTGTCGCAAGTAACTCCTGCATATACAAAATGAAGGACATTATTAACATAATTTAATAATTATATAATGAAAGACATTACTAACATGTAATTTAACATAATATTAATTACACGAGAAATTTAACAAAATTTACATGTTGTTTGAATACCTTAGTGAGTTATTGCACAGATAAAATCACAGTGGCAACATCTTTATCTATTTTTCACATAGATGGTGGGGTGTCTAGTAAAGTCAACTTCTTTATCAAACATGTATATTACGTGAGTTAGATGGACATACAAGAACATACATATATTTGACTTCAAAACTAATATATATATACATATAGATATATATATACACATGTATGTGAAAATTTTACATAATTAACATTCTAAATTACCTCTGTGAATGTATGTGTATGCATGGTGCTCACTACCTATGGTTGGGATGAAGATGTGCCTCCAGTGCACGTAATATCAATGCATATACATGTACAAATACAATTATTTCAAAAATTTAACATATATAAGTAAATCAAGTACTCCAAACTTTTTGTAACACACATAACAAATTTACCTACAAAGGTGACGTCGATGAATGTAATCCAAATGTCTCACTCAAAAGGACATCTGACATAGTGACATTATCGTGTTCAGCCCTATCACCAAGTGCACCAAAATTAGTATGCATGAAAGTATCATCATCCTCGGGCCCTAAACATATACTACCACATGATGAGAAAAGATGTCGCCTCATGCTAGTACTCCCTAAGGGAATACTCTATGTACCTCTGCGAGCATCTGGCTCAAAAATCTCCCTCGTATGTCGAACAAGGGTCGCAGATAGCCCCTGAAGCGTGTGGAGTGTATCAATTTCTATTGTCTCCTTCACTTCTTGAAGGACAATCTCAAGGTGAGGGGGCTTACGTGCAGTGGAATCTACCCTACCGAATAGGTACACATTGTGCACTGGTCGATCTGTCTGAGATCCTTTTCCTCGGCCCTAGAAATATCAGAAATCAAAATAATTTGGGATCTCATTAATGATAAACTTGCAATAGAGTTTCCTCAGAAATTATAGTGGCACCTCATTGTTATTACAAGGTGGAAAATCAAACACCATCCACCATCGGTCCCAAAAATTATTTTTAAACAAATTATTATTGAACCAATGGATGGGAAATCATTTACATGAAAATGGAACAAGAAAAATAAGGTGGGGGTCCGTGAATAAGGCGCATATGAGGTATTTTGAAATTTATTTTTCTTTACATCCACATATGACAATTTGTTGGAATAATAAACCCTACAACCCTCTTTGTAAGTTGTCCAATGATCAATTTTCCTCATTTCCATGTCAATTTGAACAAGTAATGCCTCCAATGTGTTTGCAAGAGAGGCACACGGTGGGGTTTGTAGATTGTGAATCCCTCATTGTTTTGATTAAATCCTCAATTTCAATTTTTTTTCAACTATGTGGGCTGCTAAATCTTCTTGACTACCCGAGGGATGTTGAGCAATTGTGGGAGTGTCGGGAGGGATGACAGAATAGCAGGGTTTGGTTGTGGTTGATTCCCTTGACCTCTAACTGTAACAATAAAAAATATGTATTCAATTCAAATTTTAATCTATAATTATCATATTTCAATGTAATTTTGAGAAAAGAATTGTGCTTACCTCTTCTCTGTGGTGCCATCGTCGATTCAGATCTTCCAGAGATCTAGAAACGATCCTTTGAGTTTGATATCCAGCTGAATGAAAAACATAAGGGCACGGCTAAGCTCTGAAACTCACGTTTGAGGGAGATAAAATAATAGAGGCTCGGTTTCTTTTTTGTTTATAATGGTATGCATTATGCTTTGGTAAATCCCAAACCTGACAATTGAAAATGCGATCACGTTATAATAGAACGCGTACACGTTTTTCTTTTTTTGGATTCTTGTCCACTTTTTGGCCCCCCAACTCCGTGCACTCACCCCCTAACCTAAGTTGGAATGTTATATACTATGTTTGGATTATAACCTAAGGTAATTAAGACCTACCTATGAACTATGTTTTATTTATAACCTAATAAAAATCTAACCTAAACAATCGCTAACCTAAGGATGTACCTATGGACTACTTGGCAAATGGTAAAGTTGGTGGCGTTGGTTTTCAAGGCATTAATTGGAAATTATTTTAGTTTAAATGCTCTGATTCCCAATTTTGACAAAAGCATTAATATTTTAGGGGATGCCTAGTTGGCATCACCACTAAATAGAAATTGCATGCAAAATTAGAATTAAAGGCTCGTCAAACTTGAATGGTGGTGGCATGGAGTAATAGGATGGAAATTGACTATCCGTCACATTAATTGATCTCGTTTATGGAAAATAAATTGCCTAGGAAAAATGCATGGTATATTTTGGAAAGGTTGTGTGATCTTTAGTTCATTTTGATTTTTGCTCTGCACGGGGTTTTTGGTTCTTCAAACTAGTAGTTCTATTTTTTATTTATCTATATTCTTGGCATTCTTGAACTATTTTTGGACTCTGTGGAAGTATAAGAAGAAGTGGAAACATTGGGGTGGTTGACATTGCTTGGAAAAGAAGATATTTTGAGGCTCGACTAGGAAAGCGTATGTAAATCGAGAAGAAGCTCTATCAGGCATGATAGGCTCTACCCATTAAGTTGTTCTAATTTTTCCTAAATGTCTTCATTAAAATAAATCTACTCTTGGGAACAAATGAGTTTTTATGTGTTGTTTTATCTTTCTTTCAAAAATATTTTTATGTATTTCATCTGTATGGATTCACTGATATGGTAGAAATATGTTCTGGGTTTGTTTCCTTTGTTGGAAAAATGAATGAATCGTGCTTAAACCTTAGTTTGGACTTGAGATGTTGTCAAATCTTCAAAACTCCTATTGGAATGTCTCTAAACTGGTTAGTATGATTCACTGCTATGATAGAAATATGTTTTGGGTTTTGTTTCTTTGTTGGAAAAAGGTAGGAAACATGTTTAACTTTTGTTGAACTTGAGATCATGTTGAATCTTTTGTACGTCTGTTGAACTATGCTAAAACTGATAGTAACTTGTCTGATAATGGGTTGAACGAATCTTCTCGAATGTAATCAATCTGTTTTGCATGGTTAATAGTTAATCTTACTGCGTGATTTGTTGAATGATTTATTGAATTCGATTACGTCTTTTTTGGTATAAGGAAAAGAAAGGTCAAGGTTTATTTTCTTGGATCGACTTGCCTTGTATGACTGGTTCTTTTTATTTAAATTAGAAGAGAACAGTTGTTGTTTCAAATAGGAACTCGTGGTATTTACTGGTTGAACTGCTGATAACTTGACTCCATCTAAATGAATGAATACTTGAAGGAAATAGAATGTAACACTTTTTTGTGTATCAATTCTTTTGAGCTCAACTTCAAGCAAAAACTTGGGGTTGTGTTGCTCTTTCGTTATTTCTCCTTGTGGTTGAATTTGGGTCGGGTTTGTTTTTCCTAATCGAGTAGTTTGTTCTATTGATTCTCATAATTTATGTGGTTTTGAGTTTGCTTGAATGGAAGCTTCGACTGTTAAGTATTTCTCTCACCTTCTTCATTTCACCATCAATGGATGGGTAAGCTTTGTGTGTTTTCTTTTGAAAAGAAAATCATGGCCAAAAAGTGGTAATTTACTTAAATGCCACTCTATATCTTCTTTGTTTGGGAAACTAGAGTAACTTCTAGAACTAATGCTATTAATGTTTGGAAAGAATATAATGTTCAGTTATTGGTTTTTTTTTCTTCAAATACTATTATGGATTGTAAGCTTAGGAAAAATCATTTCCGGTTGTAGCTTTTGCGCTACAATTACTGTAATCATTTGTAAGTTTGGAAAACATCATTTTCGGCTTATAACTTTCATGTTATATTTGTTGTTATCGATTGTAATATCAAGTTGCTCTTTGGGATTCAATGGTTTTAGGAGTTAATTGTGTTCTTGGTCTTGAGAAATTAAATTTGTTTCAGTTCTTTTTCAGCCTCAGGAAAGAGTACTTTTGTTCAGGGAATGGTTAGTGAAACCGCATCCTTACCTTTATTTGATATTGTTACCTCTTACTCCTCGAGATGTAAAATATGGGTAAACTTACCCCTTGGATATTCTCTTTGTTCTCTTTTGTATCAGTTAGGAAATGGTTATTGAATTTTTAGGTTTAAGGTAATTGTAAAATCATTTTCCCCCGAGGTTATGAGAAGATGTATGTTGTTCTTTGTTCTCTCTATTTTCGGGATAGCTATCTAACCCGAGTCTAATCCAAACTCTACTCGGGAATTAGAATAAAGACCGGACTTTTCTTTATTACATTCTTGCTTGGATTTATAGTGTATAATCTACTCCTCTCTTTTCGTTCATTTCTCACATGTATCACTCATGTGGAGGGAGATGACCTATTCGGTTTGTAGTATGTTGAAGGATTGTAGGGTCGTTAGTTGATTGATAAATCCCTTCTTTCTTCTCCTTGACAGTTATAGTGGTAATAAGGTAATTGTTGTAATGTATGAATAGTTATATGTGCATGTTAATTTAAATTCATCCTTTGTCAAACCTATTGATGTTGATCCTAAAACTTAGGCTAGAGTTTGACTCTAAACTTGGATATAGTTTCTTAAATAAGAAACTCTTACTTTAAGGTGTTTTTGATTCACCCTTAGTTTTATCACAAATTTTAATTGAGCTTGGCATTTAATATCTTAGGATAGAGTAAGTTAATGCTTTGAGTTATATGAATTATTGTTCCATCTAAAGTAGTCCTATTCCTATGAGATATCGAGTTAGTATCTTCTTAGGTTAGATGGAATTAATTTTGAAGTAAATCATAAATATCTGTAAATGAAAAGTAGATTGTGATTTTGGTGAAATATTATTTATCTAAAATAATGATTTAAATCTTCTATGAAATGATTAGTTGGAAGTTGAAGCTAATTATATTTTATCCTTTTCTTAAATAGAATCTGATTATCACTTTGTTTCTCCCTCTTATGATTGTTATTTCTTTATGATGTGTCTTTCTGTAATGCTTTAACTGTTTCATAAAAGCAGACTTCTTTTTATGAAACAGCTTAGTTAAAATACAATCATTTTAATGCTTAATGCTTATCATGCTCAATTCACTTTGAATTGGCCCGTGCTAGCAATTTTTCGTAGATGGACTTCGTAAGTGGTAAAAGGGAGACAAGATATGTTATGATGTTACTTTTTTTTACCAAAATATTGGATTTTTATGAGGAAATATGATTCATTATTAAAATTTATTGTTGGAAAGGAAGGTTGTAATTTTAAAGAGCTTATTGTTGTTGTTTGACACTAAATATGTCCAAGTATTTGTACTTGCAATGTATGAATTAATCCTTGATAAATGGAAAATTTTGTGGGTTTATCTGTACTTGATGTGTCATCTTTTTGCATATTATATGAATAGTAGTGATAAGCTTATCTTTGTTCTTATATATATATATATATATATATATATATATATATATATATATATATATATATATATATATATATATATATATATATATATATATATTATAATGAACCCTTTCGGGTTGAAATAAAATAATCTAGGTGGTAAGGGTACTAGATATACTACACCTTTATTTAATGCAACTTATTAAGTTGGCATTCATGGCTGATCATTTAATTAAATCACTATGGTTTATTAAAATGATGTTAATGGATAAATGAATCCATTATGATTACTTGTATAATGTTAAGGGGTTACAAATGGACCCTAAATTCTTAATAAGAAAAAGGAAGACAACTATTCGCAATGATAATCAGTTTGTTTTAGAATCCTTAGGAATTAAAACCTAATGTCGTCTTGGAAAGAGGAAGATGTACTTCCTCTTGATTAATACCTTAATCTGAATAAAGAAAATGAAAGGAATATATAAATATATAATAGTAGACTTCATTTCAATGAAGTCTAATATAAAAGAATCGATTGAACTTAAACTAGCTAAGACATGGATAAGTTAAATAAGTGAACCACATTGTTAGTATGTTGATTCTATTTGTAAAACTGAATCTTAAATTAGGAAGTTAATAAATGAAAAGAAAATATTTGATGTATCTGCATAGCAATTACAATTCATTTATTGCTTGCAACCTTAATGGTTAATGAAACTAGGGATTTAGCATGGCTGCTATAATTAGACTTTAATTAAGGAAAATAATTAAGTAATTAACTTCTTTCTTGGGTATGTACATCTAGATGGGATGAATCTATCGAGATGTTGGCACACACCAACTGCAGCACAGTACCTCCGTGAAGACTTGGGTATTCATGAGGATACTATGTTTCAGTTGACATGTTGCAACACCCTTCAAAGTTGAATCATCTAGATCTACATAAACTCATACTTGATCTTAGTTATACCCTAGGTTAGGTTGGAAGTATGATCTAGTGTCGGGGGAAACTCATGATGACTTAGGATAATTAGACAAGTGCATTCGACTTAGGTCGATTGAGTATGTCTATGTACCCTTAGTCACCGTGAGTAGCCTTCTACACTAGACTATGTTTTTAACCTTGGTTAGGGTTAAACCTTGAACAACAAAGATGACAAGAGTCAATGAAGACCATTCTAGATAATGAGATGAAATGGGGTGAAGGACATATTATTTTTTATGAGTATGTCGTCTAGGAATATTAACATGATTAGTATGTTATAAATCTTTGGCCAAACTATCGCAAGATGTTGGTTACATTTTCCTATGTCACCTAGTCTTAAGAAGCGAGATTTCAGATGAATATTGGTAACAACTATTCATATAGGCCTCTTAAATAGAACACTTATTACCCCAAAAGCGTATGAGAATTGATTATACCTAGTATACAATTCAATGAGTTAACATGAGAGATCGGTGTTTCACTGAGTCATGAAATGAGAGATTGGTGTTTCACCGAGTCATTACAGCTACATATGGTTATCTATTATGAGATTGATTGGCATGGAATGTTTGTTCTAAATTATGATTATTTAGAACAAAGAAAATTATTTTTAAAAATTCCCTTGTTTCTAAAGTCTTAAAATGGGAATGTTACGGCAACTTTCATTTCATGGAGTTTGATGTGTCCTTGGTGAGATATTAGCCTTTGGAGGCATGTTTCAATCACATCTGGAGACTCCACTTTGATCCAAACAACCCATTTTCTCATCTAGAAGACCATTTCCTTTTCATTTCTCTTTCCCATGAAGTTATGCAATCATGACTTCATTTCCTCAATGGAACCATCATTTGCAGCAAAGAATGCCATTTAAATCCACCTGCAATCTTCTAAAATTCTTCTTTGGGCTACTCTAACACACCTCCATATCAATTTTATGGGAAAAATCAGATTGAGTATGCATATATTCTTATGAGTTAGATACAAATAATTTTGTACATTCACCAAACTATGGAGTTGTTCAAGAGCAAAAGTATGAAGATTTTGGAGGTCATCCTACACCTGAAGAAGAGTTTGAAGGTAGAATCCAAAGGATGGAGTAGAACTTGGAAGCTATCAAGGAACAAATACAAATATTCCAAGCTAGAAAACCTAATTTCAGGAATCCCTATCTATGGGGAGGTCCAATACCCAATTGGTTTAGTCCACAATAAAGGCTTGAGGTAATGACTGAATCAATTACCCAAATGGTTGGATCCATTTCATCTTTGCAAGCATTAGAATCTAATGAACCTAAGGTTAGATAACCTTGTCAATGCAATGTTCCTACACCTTTTCCATACCATTTTTCAATTCCTATCCATAACCAACAACCCAAACCCGAGGTTAAAATTCCTATCTTCCTTAAATATTCTCCTTTGATTTCCTTTCCCTCTCCTTCACAATAAGAAGTCACACCTTCCCTTCCACCTCAACTATTTAAAAGATTTTTTGTAACCCAAATCATCTCTCCTCTTACTTTCCAAAACCCATTTTGGGAAGAAGAAAATTATAAAATCAATCAAATAGCGCAGCAAGTTAAGGAACCGGCAGAGAAGACCTTCATAAAAATCTAAAGGATTGGGCTGGAAAATTCGAGCTCAAGTATATGCCATGGTTGGTTAATCCTTCAATGAGACATTGGGACCAAAGAACACAACTGGAGACTATTTTTTTTATGAGAAAGCACAAGAAGAAGAAGATCATTAATATCTATGCTCTAAATACGGTGTGCATGGTGGCACTATATTCTTAGAGGTTGTGGTTTTATCTCCACAAAGAATCAAAGCAATGGAGGAATGAAAATCAGATTTACATGAGCACAAGGAGGATGAGATCCAAAAGGAGTGTGCTATAGATATTTACAAAGAAGAGGTTGATTTCTTATCAAAATTGGAAGATTGTATTGGTGAGGAAGAACATTTTGAACTCACTAATCTTTCCTTTTTGTCATTTTTCTTTCAAGACCAGGAGTCTCTTGTTACATAAATCTCTCGAAAAACTTGTCATGGAGGATATAACAGATTATCTTGCTACCCATATCAATTCTCAAGAGGAAGGAAAGGAAGATGATGAAACCATTTCCAAATCATAAGTCATCATGGATAATGAGTTTGAGTTTTCACACATCTTGTTTGAGGAAGAGAATCAAAATACGAGTGTGGAGACAAATGTGTTTGTGAAAGAATAGCAAGAACAAAGCACAAATATGTTTACAAACACCCAAGGAAAGGAAGAAAGTGCTCCTTGTAGCTTCATTCATGGATTTACAGACAAAGAGGATGGGAAAATCCAAAGGATCATACCTTTCCTAGTCAGATATTTGGCTAGTCTAGAACCAAAATCAGATTTGCAACCAGTCATGCTCACTTCGAGAGAATGAGGAGTTTCTGATTCCCAAGGATCAGTTGTAATGCCTCTCAAATCTAATTACATAGTAACTAAAAGAGTTATTTGTTATATTTTCAGTTGATACCTTGATGGAAAGGGTGAAAACCCAGCTTCATGTTAATTTTTCACTCTTATTAAAGACCATGTCCAATGTCAAATCAAATGCATGGTCTAAAATTGTAAGAAAGGGAATCTATTTCTTCCTTCCTATTACATACTTTATTTATATTATTATTTATTTGGCTAGAATATGGTAGCTCATAAGTTTAATTTGAGTTAAATAAGTGCTTGTGCACACTCTTCATGTTCCCATTCGGAACATGTATGATTTTCCATGTTTTAGACATAATTTTTGTGGTTTTCTCGCTTTACACATTTAATTTCAAATCCAATCACCTAAGTTGGGAAAAATTCAAGCTTCGTCCTTGCCAAGAAATCATTTCATTTCTTCATACTTGACATACATCAGATTTTGGGACAATTTTAGGTTCAAGCTAAGTGATTCAAGTGGTCTCAAGGGTTTTTTTCTTCGTTTCGGATCATTTTTAAGTCTATCTTGCGGACTCCATGCCCAATGGATACTTAAAGGCCATTGATCTTTCAATCTAGCAAGAAAATTACCCCTAAAGGTCGCCAAATTTTTATCCCTTTTTACCACCTGGAAAAAATGGACAACTTAAGAAAACTAAACTTGTGCAATTTCATGGAGATTCAATGGAGAATCTAAAGAAAGAGGTAATTTTCATGTTTTTAAGGCACTTGGAATCATTTGAAGGAATTTCCCTTTGCTACAATTTAATAATTAGCCAAATTTGAGAAAAGAAGGGTTAAAAATCAACTCGACGAGCTCATAGATGAGTTGGAGAGTAACTCTAAGATTCGATGTTGTTTTACTTCTTAAAAGTAACTAAGAAAAGCTACTCTAGAAACCTGATTTTCATAGCTTCTTTCTTTATGGGTTTACAATGTCACTCTACTATTGAAGGAAACAAATTAAATCTCCCCCAAAATCCCAAGTAAAGTACTTTCTAAAACCCACAATGCAAAGGGTGAAGACAAAGATATTTACTGAGGATATAAGGAGCCACAATTGTAAAGTAGTGTTCACTCATGATTCCGAGTAAAGCACTTTCCAAACCATGCAAAGCAAAGAGGAAAAAGAAGGAGTAATCCATAAATGTGACTTGGCATTACTATGAAGTAATGCTAAAGTACAAACTTGAGAAAAGCAATCAAAAACCCCACAAATAAAAGAGGGAGAAGGTGAGTAATGCGGAAATGCGATGGGAACAAATGAAAAGTAATGTTCAAGTAAAAACTCAAGTAAAGACGTTACACTCCAAAACTCAGTAAATAAGGAATAGTAAACTGGGGATGCAACTCATAACAACTACAAAGTAAGTGGGGCTCGAATCCATGAGTAGAGAAAGTCTAAAATCCCGTAAAGGAGGACCAAGGAGGCAAGAAGTAAACAAGTGTAAAAACCCGTAGAAAATGCAAAAAGAAAAGAGTAATTCGGAAATGGAAAGTGGTACTACTACGAAGTAGTAGGGGGTCGAAACCAGCAAGCAAAGCACATGCAAAGACCCACAAATATGGTTGAAGTAAGCGATAATGGCACCTTGGATTCCCACAAAGAAAGGAGAAGAGTAAATGGCCATAACTTTTGACCATGTGCTTCGCTTTTTCAAGATCTTGGACTTTCTGGAAATCTATCAACCTCCTTTTCACCATGGAATCATGAAAATTAGATTTTTTAGTGATATTGGCATCAAGTGTGGAAGTGAATGGATATGGGGTGTTTATTTCTTATAGGATGCATGATATTTTCTAGAGTATTATGGTGCATGAAACACGATATGTGTGGATTCGGTGTGTATTGGCACACTTATACATGGATTTGTATTGGTTTATACAAGAGGAACATGGTGGTGGTATGGGAGATACTACCTTATCGCATGTGTGGGTATATGAGCAAATTGTTATATTGCGATTATTCGGTGGGATGAGGATAGATTAGGGTCAATCAGAGATGTTTTCAACTCGATAGGTGGGCCCAAGGTGTCCTAGTTTGATACAATGAATTATAGGGCTATACTAGATAGGATGGGGCTCAGAGCTACTATTTGGAGACCATACATGGACTATGGAAGGTGGGTGGAGGATGCTACATATTTGTGGTGCATATGGTGCACCATGTGGTTAGAGGATCGGTTCTCGGGGTTACGAAGCTATTTCATTGGGAGATATTTTCTAGAAATTTTTCCTTACATAGGATGTGTCCCCAAAGCCATATATATGGTATACATCAATAAAAATAGTGAGGATTGTAGGATCTAGGTCGGGACCTATTGGGGCTTAGTAATGGTTTCCTGGAGCTAAGGAGAGAGATCTAGATATAGTATTGGATAGATTTTTGTCGTGGGTTGTACCCGGCTTATACTTTATGGTGGGCATAGCACTAATGGATGATTGTGTGTGTTTTTATAGATGTGGTTGGAGGGAAACCAAGTAGATAGATATGGTTTGGATAGGCATCAAAAGTACGCAGGTAGTTTCCCCCAAGGAGGATGTTGTAGAAGAGAGAAGTTACACAACATAAGTAGAATTGGTTGTATATGTTGTGATATGATAGATGTTGATATTGATATATGCAATGACTGGATATTAATAAAAATTGTATGATTGTAGGTTATGAGTATTTGAGATTTATTTTATAGTAGATACATTGATACACACATTAAAGCAAAACATGCCCCCATATGTGCTAGGAATGGGAGGTTGTGTGGATGGATTTTGTCATATTATTTACAAGCATGCCTATTTGTTTGATCTAATGGATAGGGTATCCACTACATGCACTATTTTGTAGTCTGGGCGAGATGAGGTGAGGATGAAGTTAGTACGAGTGTAGGAGGTAGTTGGAGAGGGTAGCCTTGCACAAAACATGTTTGAGAGATATGTGGATCTCCGTGGTCGATATTTGGAGATCATGGCAAAGATAGCATACTTATGAGTGAGATTACATGAGCGGTGGTTGTAAGTACATGCGTCTAAGATCAAGTGGGGTGAATGTGAATCTAGTTCGAGGAAGTTATAGCCTCCGTAAGCTGGAGAAAAAGGAAGAAGAGCTCGAGGAAAGAACTAAGGACTTAAAGCGAGAGGAGCTAATCGGTGCACAAATAAGGTGTGAGTTGAAGGAAGAGAACGCAAGGAGCGTGAGGTTTACAAGAAAGTAGATATGATCACAAATGCCATTTTCTTGAAGCATCTAGATCTAACATAGAGATAGAGTGGCAAACATTGTGTTCACCACCCATGAAGTAGAGCTCAAGGAGTTACGGGGAGAAGAACAAGGGGAATAGAGTGGAACGTGTGAATTATGGCTGATGTTGAGAAGAAATTAGAAGCTATTGAGACCTTGCAGGTTCAATCAAGAATTGGTTGAAGGATTTGTATCCCAGATCAATCAAAGGATGGATGCACTCGAGGGTTTGAGAAAACAATTCGAGGGGGTCATGGAAAAAATGAATACCCAAGGAGAAGGGATAAACTTTGAAGAGGTGAGCGCCCTAGTTGGTGACCTTTGTCAATAGGCACAGAGCGAGGTTGATACCTGGAATAAGTTGGAGGATGATTTTACAAAATATTTCCCTCTCCTCTTGTAAAAGTAATCATAGCTTCCCCATTCTTTCATTCTTCCCCAAATTCTTCATTCCTTTATTCTTTCTCCAAAATATTTAAGGACAGTCATTCTTTATTCATTGAGAAGGTGTTCCTGAGGGTGGAGAAAGGGCATAGTGTGGGGTGATGTTGAACCCCTAAAATATTGACTAATTACAAGAAGGTGCATGGGCACACAAGACCTATTTAAAGAAGGTCACGTAAGGATAAAGCGCGTAGGATATGGTTTTATGAGGTTTTATAAGAACCGGTGGTGCACACGCACAAGGAGACAAAAGGGTTTGGGACTTATCCATATTTGGCATATCGTACAAAACACAAAGAAAGCATGACCCGATTGCACATGCGGAGTGGATAAGGTGCTAGCACTGAAACTTGGTTCCCATAAAAGGAATATACGTTATGATGGAAGATTCCATAAGGTCATCATGGTGAAGGATGGAGAGCTTGCATCTAAAGGTGCATGCTCCCATGGAGGACCACTTGGACACATGGAAATAGATCTACAACTTTAGAAAGGCTTCGTTGTGCTTGTTAAGGCTATATATACAAGCACCCAAGAAGAAAAAGACTACGAGATGTAGAGTTAGAGAATGGAGAGAGGAAAAGCTATGCTAAAATACTATGAGAGCTCCATAGGATGGGTTTAGAGGATCTATAAGAGTATGTTGTATCAACGGGATGGGTCTGAATATTTTTATTTGTATTATGAAGGGCTTAAGTCCAATTCGATGCATGACGTTGCTTTGCACTATTATATGGATCTTTGATTTCCTTAGTTAATGTAATGTGGTTATCAACATGCTTAATATATGTGTGTGTGTGTGTGTGTGTGGTTCCATTATACTTACATCTGTATAGATTGGTTTTATATATATATATATATATATATATTTCATATGAGTGGATGTAAACCCTTATGTATTTATTTTCTATTATGATTCAGATTTATGTTCTGTAATGATTTTCTTATATGAATGAACACATTAGTCTACAAGTCGTTCTGAGCTCTAAGATGAATGTATGGTTCCTTTCCAATCTATTCACTTAATTTTTTGTCATAAATAATGCATTCTGACATAAATCACATAAAGGAGGAACTCGGCACCTGCGCATGCCTCGGGTGAGCACCTGGCGTCATTTGGGTGATAGGCTGGTACACATGGGATTTCCTTGTTATTTGAGAGGGCATAAAAATGACTACAACTTGGTTCCATTTCCAAGACCTCTTTTCAAAGTTGTTGTGAGAAATGGCATGCATATTTGACTTTTTGATTTGTAATGTGAGTGCCCGACTCTAGAAAGTGTTGAAACGTGGTTCAAGAGCATGGAGGATGAGTTTTGTCAAAGATTCATCACTGGACCTGAGTTAAATGCATGTCAATGGATAGAAGAGAACCTATACCATGAGTTGTATGAGACATTATTTTTCTACGCTCCCAATAAAGCTATATGAATGGCTCTTAGTATACACATCCAGATCAAGCTAGTTCTATAGATCACGTGTGTGTTCCCAAGATGACTATAAGAGGTTCTAAGATGTAGATCTGACTTGGAAACATGTTATTAATCACTGGTAGAAGGGAGTGTTGGCCAGTTACATTTTAGAATACACCATTTCGACATATTATTTCCCATAATTTGTTGAGTTTGATTTTTCGAGGAGCCACAGAGGGTCATTTTTAGTGTTATTCCTCGGCTATGAACGATCATGGTTGTTACTTTGAGTTTAGAACCATTCCCCATGGTCAGCTAAGTAAGCTGCTCGAGCATTATGAATGGAATCTAGGGTAGAGGAAGATGGAAGACATTATGGCTAAAAAATAAAGGGAGGAGAGACATCTCAAGTATAGCAAATCTTGTAAAAGGGAGATGACTAGACAACATGAGGTTGCAAGTGTGATGGATCTATGTAGGAAGATGTTGCGAGAGGGTGTTGAATTTCACGCAGAGGACATGGATCTTGAGCAATCTGTACTACCCCATCTTGGCAAGCACAGGAGAGAGGCCCCTTAAGCTTCTGATGAGATTTCATTGCATGGAGAAAGGAGAACCGTTGGCATGCATCTAAATACACCTAGTCACCAATCTCTGGCGCTAGTTTTCCAAATCAAAGGAGTGTTGATAACCTTGATTGGTATTGGTAAGAGTGAGTGATCGGCACCCAAGAGATATAATTTTTCATTTAGAATGTTCATGGTTACACATACCATTCTAGTGTTTGGAGTAATTTTTGGGCAAAATATAAGTATGCAAGGTTTAGGCAATGCGTCAGGAGTGGCACAAAGATACACTTCTAGTAGTGGTGCAATCTTGCAGACCATTGGTGCATAGTTAGTGGCATGTCTAAGACACTAAGCATCACCAATTCAAGCCCATTTTTGGTTACTGATGAGGATTTGGAGGTGGAACCGGTGGATCCGGAGGCACACAACCCGGTGAATCCGATGGATCTAGTGGAGGGAACACCACACGAAACAGTGAAGGGAAATAAGGATCTGGATCAAGAGGATAGGGGCCTTAGCCACCTCCTCAGTTTTCTTTGAAATGTATTTACACTTTCCATATTACTAGGGTATAGCGAATGTTGTAGAACATGTGTACAAGTGTCAATTGCTATGGTGCGCGAAGGGGATCACTACCCGGAGTGGAAGGCAATTCATTTTGCAACAACATTACAAAGACGCGCACATAGATGGTATAGGAAGTATGACCCCTATCGACAATCATAGACTATACCACATTAAATAATTCCTTCCTATCAGTGTTCCATATACCGAAGTTTGAGTAAAAGAGCATCAGTGCCTTCAAGGAGATCCAATAGGAAATGGCAGAGAGTGTGCGGGAGTATGATGCATAGTTTAATACTCTCCTGCCAAAATTTTCATATGACATTCACCCTTCATAACATGCTCAAAATGTTTATGGGAGGGTTGATCACTCCATTTATAAGGGCATTGTCCCATAAAACATTTACTAACCCGCACGAGGCTCTAGAGGTGCCTTACTTGACGAAGCAAGTTGGGAGCGTTGATAGTGGTGTGAGCCCTTTTCTGGAGACTCAAATCACTATCATGGCCAAACAATTAGAGAATTTGACTACAAACTCTACCCATGAGACTCGTGGTGGTATTTGGTGCATGGATTATGAATTATAGGGCATGCCAAGGATAGTTTCCCCGAAATTTAGTACGCACCATAGCAAAGTAGATTTTGAAATTTATCACGGGGATCATGATGTGAGTAGATGTCACTTGTTGTAGTGTGCAATTTGGAAGAATTTTTCTTACTACCTGTAATATCTCCACCTCTTAATCCCATGATACTAATGATTATAGGATTATTGACTAGATCCATGAGGCTATTGATCATCATCTGCGCCATACCAGCTTTACCAAGACTTCCAAGGAAGATGATAGCCATTATGAAGGATGCACAAATGGAGTGGCACATGGGAAAGGTTCTCACATAGGATTTCATGGTTGTAGGAATCATGGTGGAGGAAGAAGTGAGTTCGATGAGGAACTTGTTATAATCTGTGGATCTACAAAAATTATAGGTGCAAGTGTCCATATTTATTGTAGTGTTCATGGTATGGGTAAAAGCATAAGTATGAGGAGTGCCGTGAGTTTTTTTAGCACATGAGCTAGTAGTACCGGAAGGACAAGGGTGTTGAGATGGTGAGTATAAAGAAGGCCGAAACACATTGGATTCCTAGAGTGGCGCGTGAGTCAAGGTTAGAACCTGTTATGGTGACAACACAAGCAGAGGTTATGGGTGCCAAAGAAGTACCAAGGAAAAGGAATCTAGTCTCAAGAGAAGAAGTGGTGCATGGTAAGTATCCAGACCCTACCCACCAGAAGGAAGTGTATTGAGAGATAATGGATATCATTCAGATTTTGCAGGGAGAAATCTAGTGTCTAAAGGAGCATTCTAGGAAGCAGGAGCAAAGGAGGAATGTTGAGGCTCACGAAGGATATGGATGAGGTCAAGGAAGTGCGCAAAATGTTAAGGCAAGAGAATATTATTCCCTTGTTAGGAGAATGGCTATGGGATAAGATGGCACGCGTGAGCAGAGTGCAAAAGGTAGGTGTTGCATGCGAACCTCCCTCCCCATAGCCTTGACTATGACAAAGATATCACACTGAATGCAGTTGTGGATGGATGGCTACTAAGAAACATATTGATTGACATGGGAGAAAAAGTCAATGTTCTTACATTGGATGCTTGGCATCAAATGGGAAGGCCCGCATTATAGCCATCTTCAAATGTGTTGTGTATGGAAAACAAAACTAAGGCAATGCCCATTGGAGTATTAAAAGATTAAGTGATCACCATTCAGGGGGAAATTTCATTGGATACTTTGATGTCTTGGCACTCGCCGAGGCATACAATTTTTCAACATTGCTTGGGCACCCATGGTGTTATAAGAACAACACTAACCTGAGGTTCAATAAAGGATATATCAGTTTTGAGAACAAGGAAGAACGGGTCATCATCCCCTTGATGGATGGGAATTTGGTGCCTTACACTAAACCTTTGGGAGAAGAGGTCCTTGATAGAATTTATGTGCAATCCATCAGAGACCAGAGATAATCCACCCTATAGAAGGAGTTATCCAATTTTAGGATACCCATTATGTGAGTGATACAACAAGCATGGCATGTGACAATTGGGCGCATGGGACCTATGAGTTAATTGGGTGACAGTTGAGGGGGTCTATAACAAAAGTGACCAAGGCGTGCTCACTCAAGCACCTAGGAGGAAAGAAGTTACCAAGTTACTCGGAGGGGCATACCCGAAATTTTCTTACGGGACATGAATCTCAGTGGAAAAATGAGGATGAAAGAAGAGGGATGCTCAGTTATAACCTACTCGAGACTATAATGTGCTGGTGGGATACACATTGGTAGAACCTCTTGGAGTGGTTTGAGGTAAAAATCAAGTTTTCTGTAAGGTTTTCCAGGAGCAACGCACCCATGATCATTCAAGACTACCATGGTAAAGAGACCGCTTCATTTCATATACAAGCATGTCAGAAGGCATGGATAGGAGGTGCAGAAGCCTTACCACCATCATTATGGGTGAATAAGTTGTATTCCACACTATAAGGTTATGCACATGTGTGGTCTATCCATTCATAAACATGCCGCCAGTTAGGAAATTGGCAGGAGCTGACAACTGATCTCATCCAAGATTTTGAATATCATAGCACAAATCTATTAGTGGATAAAGCATTGTAGGTGATCAAGTGCCTTACGATGGGGGATAGTGCCATGGTGGAAGACAGGCTACTAGATTTTCTAGGTGATCCCAGTTTAGAGGCATGCTTCAATGAGGATGAGTTAGAGGAGATGCAGTTTGAGAAAGTGTGCATAGAAAAGGAAAAAGGAAAGATGGTTTATGTCATAGATGGAGAGAAAGTGGAAAATCTAGATGTTAACCACTCTGTAGAGTACGTGGGATGTTATAGATAGAGCTAATGAAAGGACGCGCGCTTATCATGAGCCCTTAAAAATGAAGAAGGTTAACATTGGGTTAGAAGAAGAACCCAAGGAAGTAATCATTGGATATTATTGGTCAGAAAAGAAGGTCTTAAAGATCATTTATCTGCTACGTGAATTCCAAGATTTATTCCCTCAAGGGTATCATGAACTCAAAGGTGTCCACCATTCCTTGGGGGAGATGAAGATAAAACTGAAGGAAGGTGTGTGCCCAATCCAAAAGAGGCCATACCGGATGAACCCAAATTTGTGCATATGGGTCAAGGAGGAGATAGACAAAATGATAGCCAGTATCATTAAAGTTGTGGTAGAGTCGAATTGATAAGCCCAATGGTCATCAACATCAAAAAGGAAGGAAGGATCAAGATCTGTGTTGACTACAAAGACCTAAATGCAATATGTGTCATTGATCCCTTCCCAACCCCATTTACTAAAGAAATATTAGAGGGAGTGGCCGGGCGCAAAGTCTACTCTTTCACGAGATGGGTTCTCAGGGTACCACCAGGTGAGGATTACAAAGAAAGACCAGAGAAAGACAACTTTCACCACAAAATGAGGAATGTTTTCCTATACGGTCATGCCTTTTGGGTTAAAAAATGTGCATGTTGTGTTCTCTCGCATGTAGTAGTGCAAGCCTTTTAGGAATTCATCCATAAATTTCTTCAGTTTGTTTGGATGATTAGACTTTTATGGTCTAGTCAAGGACCATTGTGATAACTTAAGACTAATGTTTGAAAGGTGTCGACAGTTGAGGATATCCCTCAACATCAACAAGTTTGTCTTTACTACCCCATTTGGAACTTTATTGGGACATATCATATACAGGGAAGGCTTACTAGTAGATCTCGCCAAGGTTGCAGTCATTGTGGGTTTAGGGAGCCTACTAGCCAAAGCATCATGCGTGGATTCCTTGGGCATATGGGTTACTATAGGAAGTTCATCAAGGGATATTCTAAGATCATCGAGCCCTTGGAGGAATTACTTAGATACAAGAGTGCCTTTCATTGGGAAGAGTCACAATAGAGGGAATTTGACACTTTAAGATAGGCTTGTCACAGTACCCATTCTTTGTTTCCCCGTTTGGGATAAACCTTTCCATGTTCATGTGGATGCCTCCAAATACATGCCGTTGGAGCAAGATCTTGGCATAACTGGTGAATGGATTGATGACCATCCCTTTCATTTTACAAGCAGAAAGTTAACATCAACAAAACAAAATTACATCACTACTGAGCGCAAAGCACTATCCATGATCTATGTGTTTCACAAGTGCAGGAAATATCTACTGAAAACACCATTCGTATTTTACACAGACCACATGGAATTAAAATACTTGGTAAAAATCTCGTTCTACAAGGGCACATATGTCAATGGGTCCTGCTATTTCAAGAATTTGAGTTCATAGTGGTTTTCAAGCCAGGAAAGAGTAATTTTGGGCCCGATCACTTGTCTAGAATTGACTCAAGAGAGGATGCACAAAGCATTGAGGATACCATGCCAAACACGCATTATTTATCTTATGACATGCACCCTCAGACTTAGAGGATATTGCGGTGTTTCTCAAAATAGGTATGGGACCAAAAGGGATGAAAGCATTAGAAAGGTAGCAGTTAGCCATATACGTCGTACCCTACATATTTGTTAGTGGTGATTTATACAAACTAGGACATGATGAAGTGTTGCGCTGTGTGTGCTAGAACATGAGCACCTGGCTATTATGGAGGAGGCACATGGAGGAAGCGTAGGTGGACACTATATAGGGGACGCCACTACACGTAAGATATTACAAGATGGGTTATGGTGGGAAACCCTATATCAAGATTGCAAAGAGTATTGCAAGGCATGTGATCATTGTCAAGTGCTTTGCAAACCAGGGTAGAGGATGAAATTCCTTTGCACCCTATTCCAAGTACATATCCATTTGAAAAGTGGGCCATAGATTTTGTAGGCCCCATTTCACCAGCCTATGCGTAGGACGGGATCATGCTATGTAATCACTTGCATGGATTATTTGACAATATGGGTAGAAGTAGTGCCTACCAAGGATTGTACATCAGCTACAACAGCTAGGTTTCTATGGGAAAATATTATTACAAGGTATGGATTCCCGTTGATCTTAACTAGTGATAGGGTACGCACTTCCTAAATGAGACCGTCTGGATTCTATTAACATATTTCATGGTGGATCATCATAAGACTATCCCTTACCATCCACAAGCAAACGGAACTGCCAAGCATTTAATAAAATATTGAGTCATACCCTAACCAAAATTTGTGACGTTGGTAGACGAGATTGGGATGAAAAAGTATCAGCAATTCTATGGGCGTATAGGAAAACCTACAAGAGGTTGAATAAAGCCACACCATTCTAATTGGTGTTTGGTGCAAAGGCTATCCTACCCATTGAATTCATGTTACCTTCTCTGTGTATAGCGCACAAGAGGATTGGCCGACGAACAAGTGTTGGAGGAAAGGATTAAAAAATTGATGAAATTGGATGAGAGATGATCATTGGCTAGGTGGAGTCAAAAGGCTGAAAAGGCTAAAAACCATGGCATGATCACCACATCGAAACAAGCAATTTGAGGTTGGGTAAATGGTATTTTTATATGATTCCAAGTTTCCACACCATCCTGGAAAGTTGAAATTCCATTGGTTGGGGCCCTATATCATCTCGAAATCTGTGATTCAGGTGCATGCCCATTGAGTGTGCTTTGAATGGGATGAGATTTCTAGGACATTTCAATGCGAGTAGGTGAAGCCCAAAATAAGTCCTTTTTGTGTTTGTAATAAGGAAGTTTTTCCATTTAGCATAGGTTTCCCTTTATGCAATTTCTTTTTGTGTTTCCTTTCTTGTTGTTTTTTTTTTTTTTTTTTTGCACGTTAAGCACTGGTAACTACATTACTTTTTAAGGTTGTGCATGTGTAGAGGACCGCACATCTATTTTAGTGTGGGGTGGAGTGATCCAAAGTATAGACCCAAAATACAAGTTGAACGGTAATAGAAAGTGTGGTGAATGGCCCGCTTGATGGATACAAAGTGTGCAAGAATAAAGGAAGTGCATGGAAGAAGAGGTGGACGAAAAATGTTGGTGTCAAGAAACCATGTACAGAGAAGGAAGAAGCATAGGAACAACATGAGGTAGGCAAGAAAAAATCAGGTGGACAGAAGAAGTGCCTTCAGTGTTGTTGACATGCACATAAGAGTCTTTTGTCAGGATGGATTGTTTGCGCACCAGAAGGTTTTAGCATGTTTCACATAAGATTGGGTGTGTAAGTGAAGGCGTGTAAGGTTGGCTTGGTGGGAAAATCCACATTTAGTGCTAAGTCTGGTGGTAGGTAAAATAGTATTTAATGCTAGAAAGAAGGAAATTTTATAAATAATAAGGCGGGAACTTCATTATTTACCTTGCATTTACGAATTGAAAAGAGTTCTTGTGAACTAGGGCATCCAAAGGTGATGTATGTGAAGAAAAATTAAGAAATGCGAGAGGACGTGACTAGAGAAAATCCACAAACCAATAGGAAAGGACTACATGGGAATAAAGGAAGTTGTTGAGAAGTGTCATCTTGTGGAAGAGTTGTTCTAATTAGGGTTTGGAAGCTAGGGCATGGTGTAGGTAGGGTTTCTTTGCAGATTGAGCATTAGGCTTGGATAGAGTGGTAGAACAGAGCAAGGAGAAAAATTTTGAAGTGTTAACCTAACCAAAAGAATGGTATCAAAGAAAGTAACCATATCACCTAATAATTAGAAGAGTAAGGGAAAGGGGAAGAAAATGGCTGCCATCGCAAGCACAAATGAAGAGTGGTACGTAGAGATGCAATACCGGATGGGGTATTGCTAGGAAAAGAATGGGAATCTCATTTGCATAAGATGATAGTGAGTGACTATAATCACCGCACTAACACGACAGAAAAATAAATGGATTTGGAGTTGGTTCACCCAAAAATAAGAGGACACCAGAGGGCATGCCCATATACAAAGAATGAAGTAAAGGTTAAATTGGAGAAGGCAGGGTTACTACAACTTTATGAATTACCCTACTTCGGAAAAATTGAGTTCCTCTATCAATGGCTAATGGCATACATTCATAAAGACCATTTTTATTTTGTGGGGTGAAAGATGTGCATAACTCCCCAGTTAATTTCCAAGTTCACATGCCTTATCTATGAGGGGGATAGCATTGATGATGACCTAAGTGATAAGGAGGCCATCAAGGAAATAGTTGTTGTGTATGACTATAAGAAAGGATTATGATACTTGACATCACAAAAATCCTGCACTCGTGATGAGGATGGTCATGTGCTTAGTAACCAAGCTCAATGACCAAGATAGATCGACTCAAGTGAATAGGACATGGTGAACGTATCCCAAAAATATCCGAGGGGACCATCTACAAATTTTCTACTTTCATTGTGGATGAAATCATTAACAACGCATAAGAAGGCAAGAAAATACCATTTGGTAATGTCCTTCTCACAATTTTTTTCGGAGATCAAAGTGCTCAATGGGCCCGAAAGGTTTATTTAGGAGTACCAGAAGATGATCCCTTGCCCACAAAGCAAGTACATGAAATACACTTGTGAGACCATAATGACCCACTCACAAGGTGTTCTTAGAAAAGTGGTACAAGTGTATGAGGGACACGTTTGGGGTAGAATGGAGGATTCCAGAGTAGTTACCCATGATCGTAAAAGGAGAAGCAAAATTCGCATTATATCAACACTTCTCGATTGGCGATTTAGGTTGTGAGATGAAACCATGGGCCCATGGTGTAGGCTTCCCCTCTCCTTTATCGTGCAATACTTCCAAGCCAGGGGTGAACGAGGTTCAAAGATGCCAAGAGACTAAGGTTCGACCTTAGTGAGGTGGATCAAGACCACAGAGAGCTACACAAGGAAGTTAGTTTACCCCAAGAAGTGCACATACGTGGATAGATATGTCTCCCATGAGATACAGATGATGAAGTCAGTAACATTGCCAATCACTAAAAGGGCTGCAGCAAGGATATACCTTCACATAAGGCCAAATTTTGAAAAAGGAACATACTTGGAAAATTATGTATCCATCCCTAAGGACCCCACAGGAAGAAAGAATCCCGTGCCAAAGAAGAGGGAAAGAGAAGAGGTGTAGAAATCACCAAGTGTTAAGAATACACAAGCGATAAGTGTGCAAGAGACAAATGCAAAGCCTAGTACTTATGCATAGAGAAAGAAGTCCCCTGGTGAAAGAAAATACTTGAGAGGAGGAAGCACTGGAGCACAAAGAACCCATCACTCAAGAGAAGTCACCGAGAGGAGGAGGAGAAGGAAGCAGAATCTCCTATCGGAAGAAGCGAAGAAGGTGAGAAGAAGATGACTCGAGAGGGTAAAGAGAGCTTGGAGGCCTATAGAGGCAAAGAGATGATGAGATGATGATGAAATTGAGGCAGTCAAGGCCATCACATATTTGAAGTACATGACTCGGAGGAGGAAGGAGAGGAAGAAGAAAATGAGTACATATTTTTCAAAAGGAAGAAGGACAAGGAAGAGGAGGATACTCAGGAAAAAAGGGTAAGCAAAGAAATTATAAAAGAACAAATAACCCAAAGCCTCGCAAAGGAATAGATAGATGAGGCCATGGATAAAGAAGTATCAAATATCATCGAGGACCCTGGTAGAGAAAGAGATAGAACGCAGCAGCACAGCACTGGTGATGAAGGAAGTAGAAGACGAGAGCGTAGAAAAGGAATATGACGACATGGGAGAGGATCCCGGTTCAGCTATGAGATTTCCTAAGGTGTGCACATGGGGAGAAAGAGCGCAGTCCATCACAAGTTCAAAGGATGGGTTATATTGATGATTTGAAGAAGGTGTTGCGCACGATTTCAAAGCACCATACCAACGGAGAAACTCTTGGCTATGACATCATTTTATGAGGAAGGTGCATACCCTTGGACAAGGAAAATGCTTTCTTGGGCATTTGAGTCCCACATCTATGAGCCGTAATTGAAGTAAGCCAAGGGGAAATAAGAAAGGTACCGAACTCAAAAGGTGACAACTCCTTGGAAAATGCTCAAGACTATCGACGAGCAAATATTTAATGAACTAAACAATGTTTCGATTGAAGTAGAGGCCAGGCTCTTGGGAGAATGACAGGGTGAAATTCCTAGAGGAAGAACTGGAGAAGAAGGAAGAAGAGCTCGAGGAAAGATACAAAGACTTAAAGTGGAAGGAGATAATCAGCATACACTAAGACGCGTGCGTTGAAGGAAGAGAAGGAAAGGGTACGCGAGGTTTACAAGAAAGTATAGATGATCATAGATGCCATTTTCTTGAAGCATCCAGATCTAACACCACCAGCACAAAAGTATAGATCCACCCTGGAGTTCTTAGAGGACTTGACCCGCGTCCTCACAATGGAAAGGTGACCACTGGCCTTGGAGTCTACAGAGGAGGCATCGACGCATAAAGAGAAGGAGGACAAGATGAAGGTTGTGGAAATTATTTCCCAAGAAAAAAAAAGTCCTCACGGATGTGAAAGCCTCCACCCAATTTTCGAGGTTGCCTATGACAACTACACTAATAGAGATAGAGTGGCACGCATTCTACTCACCACCCATGAAGCAGAGCTCAAGGAGTTCCAAGAGAATAACAACGGGAATAGAGTGGAACGTGATAGAATTTTGACCGAGGTTGAGAAGAAATCAGAAGCTATTAAGACCTTGCGGGGATCAATCAAGAACCAGATGAAGGAGTTGTATCCCCAGATCACTCGAAGGATGGATACATTCAAGGATTTGGGCAAAAAATTTGAGGGGATCGTGGAAACAATGAATACCCAAGGAGAACGGCTAAGCTTTGAAGAGGTGAGCTCCTAGTCGGTGACCTTTTAAATGTGCATAGAGTGAGGTCGATACCTAGAATAATTTGGAGGTAGATTTAACGAAAGATTTCCTCTCCTCTTGTATAAGTAATTATAATTTCCCTATTCTTTCATTCTTCCCCAAATTCTTCATTCCTTTATTCTTTCTCAAAACTATTCAAGGATAGACACTTTTATTCATTGAGAAGGTGTTCCCAAGGGTAGATAACATGTGTTGTGGGTGATGTTGAGCCCCTAAAATATTGACTAAGTACAAGAAGGTGCGTGGGCACATAAGGCCTATTTAAATAAGGGTGCGCAAGGAGAAAGCACACGTAACGTGGTTTTAGGAGGGTTTAGAAGAACAAGTGGTGCGCACATGCAAGGTAGAGAAAATGGTTTGGGACTTAGCCATATTTGACATATCGGGCGGAACACAAAGAAAGCATGACCCAACTATACATGCAAAGTGGATAAGGTACCATCCTGGAAACTTGGTTCCCATGAAAGGAATATACCTTGCGATGGAAGATTCCAAAAGGTCATCATGGTGAAGGATTAAGAGATCGCATCTCGAAGGCACATGCTCCCATGGAGGACCACTTAGACACATGGAAATTGATCTACATTTTTAGAAACACTTGGCGATGATGCTTGCTAAGGTTATATATACAAGTGCTTGATAGAAGAAAAGATGACGGATGCAGAGTTAGGGAATGGAGAGAGGAAAAGCTATGTAGAAATACTATGAGAGCTCCATGGAATGGGTTTAGAGGATCTGTAAGAGTATGTTGTATCAACAAGATGGGTCTGAATATTTTTCTTTGTATTATGAAGGGCTTAATTCCATTTCCGATGCATGACATTGGTCTGCACTATTATATGGATTTGTGATTGCCTTAGTTAATGTAATGCGGTTATCAACATGCTTAATATGAATATATGTGTGGTTCCATTTCTACTTACATCTTGTATGGATCATTTATATATATATATATATATATATATCATATGAGTGGGTTTAAACCCATATGCATTTTTTTCGTTATGATTCAGATCTATGTTCTATAATGGTTTTCTTATATGAATGAGCACATTAGTCTAGAAGCCGTTCTAATCTCTAACATGAATGTATCGATCCTTTCCAATCTATTCACTTAATTTTCTATCATAAATAATGCATTCTCACACAACTCACATAAAGGAGCATCCATCTGGGTGATAGGCCGGTGTGCATGGGATTTCCTTGTTCTTTGAGAGGGAATAAAAATGACTACAACTTATTTGATGTATTTTGATGTGTTCAAATTAATAGCATATATGTTAAAATTATGTTATAAATATGATACTAAATAGGAAAATATAGATAGGCATGTAAGTTGAACATAGATTTCACCTTTGATAAAGATAAGAAATAATAATTGATCATGTGCTCATAATCATACTAGTATAGGATGTGTGTGAAAGTGTATAAAATGAAATGAATATATGGCCTCTAATGAGAGAGAAGGAAACAAATATGCACAAGTGACTCGATGGATGTGATATCCTAAGTATAGGTGTCATAAGATAAACCAAAAGTGATCACAAAGCATTACTAGAAGGATGTGAATCTAAGATTGAAAAGTGATGCTCCTTTGGTACCCATTGTGAGGTTCAAATAAGAAGTGGGGTAGATGGATTATTCATAGTCATATAAGGAGACAACATGACCTAAGGATGATGAGAGGTAGTCAAGATTACCAAATTTGGCATGTGGTGTCGTGGCATAGGAGAATGGGATCAATCAACATGGAATACATGATAGGTAATGACACCTTGTTCCTCAAGTAGCTAAAGATTTATATGAAGAGCATAGCAATCAGTTTCATGATGACCACCGATAGTATGAAAATTACATAATGGATGCTTATGATTACTTCGTAATCGATGTGGAGGAGGATGTTCATTAGAATGTAATTGAATCAATCTCTCATCAAGCAAGGTGTGTAAAACAACATGTTTCCTATTAGAATTTGAAAATATAAAGGACCTCTCGTAGGAGGTGGAGTGAAATGAGGTTGAGGCTTACGCAAAGGTGGAGGATTTGCATGAGTATACATAGGAGGAGATGGTGATCATGAAGGTTGTGTAATAAGTGGAAGAGAAGAAGAACTCTTATGTAGGATATGAATAGAAGAAGTGTTAGGTGGATTAGGAGTGGAGGAAGTAGAATCATGTACAATAGTATAATCATTAATAAATTATTTTTCCAATGTGATAACTTTGAAGAAAATGAGAGTACAAGATTCACATATACCATATAAAGACTTTTCTTTCAAAGGATGAATTAAGCCACAACAAAATATGATAGCATTTCTATATCAATATGCTAAAAAAATAAATGATGCATGCAAGACTAAAAATGAAAAATATAATCCTGAATAGGTTCATTCTTTCCTTGATACAAAGAAGGTAAATGTTCAAATGTACCTTTAGGACCATTATTAGAAATAAAGCATCTAAGAAATGTCTCTTCCATATCAAGATAAGTACTAATAGATCCACTAGGTAAATGATGAAACCATTGAGAAGCAATATCAGTAAGACTACTAGGAAAATCTTTGAGTAACAATCTATCATTATAAAATGAAGCCATAGCTAATCGAAAATCCTTAAGATGTAAATAAGGATTACTGTCCCATCAAAAAGTGAAAAAGTAGGCATAGTAAAACCCTTAGGAAAGGTTGAATTGTAAATATTCTTAGGAATGAGATTGCCATGAAGGGAATTATTATCATTACTAGCATAGTAGGCCCTAATTTCAAGAGTAATAGTATGAAAATTAATTTGAAAATCACCATAAACATGCATAAGAGAAATAACTTCTTGGGGAGGGATGGTATACACATTGAGAGGATCATTAATGGGTTAGATTTTTCCATTGTAAGTAGTCATAGGGACACTATTAGGTTGGAAGTCAACTTTAGGATCAGCAAGAGGGTAACTAGTAGTAGGGATGGAAGGGGTTTCAATAGGAATGGAGGTTTGCACACATTTATCAACAAGCTCAATCAAAGGAGGAAAACAAACAACATGCACATCTTCTTTAGCATCATTATTTAATACATTATCTTTAGAAACATCAAGAGTAGTAATACATGCATCATGACTAAAATCATATTGTAACACATTATGAGAAGAAATGGGAACATCAGTAATAGTAGCACAATAAATAGGAGGATTCATGCATGCAAGAGAAGAAGAAATATAAGTATCTTTAGGCACAATAGTCAATGGGTAAGTAGAAGGTCAAGGGGAAGGATCTAAAATAGGAAGATAAGCCTCAACATGGATAGTCCTATAGATCTATGCATATGTAAAGGGAGGAGAATAAGGAAGATGAGGAGGGATAGGGTCATAAATTATAGAATTGACAATGGCAAGAGATTTGGGAAAAAGAGAAGTGTCATTAGCAAGGCCTTCTTCACTTGAAAAATCAACTAGATCTTCAATACATGTCTCATTAGTAGCAATAGACTCATGATCTGAATCACTAGTGGCCTCTACAGGGGGTAATAATACAACATCAAGGTCAAGGTTGTAAATCTTATTAAACACATGACGACAACCATATTGTAAGTAGGGGTAATATGAGACTTATAATAGAAAGTGGATTCATCCTCCGCACTGATGAAATAAGGTTGAGCACGAGTCATAGGAATGGATTCATACTTAGGAGAACTAGACTTACATTGACGGTTTCGTAACATCTTTTGGTAGGCCATGAATAATATACAAAAATAAAGGATCCTAGAGAAAGCTATGGTTTGATCAATAAATGGGTTCACCAAATGATTTAATAAAATTAAATCTAATGTAAGGACATTGTTGACTAAATAGATATAATATTATTCAATAAAGATCAAGCAAAGGAAATACAAGCACAAGTGATAAATAGGGTTTTGAGAATGACTCATACTTCTATCGTAGGTCCTGGATTGAATCTAGGCAGAAGAATGATCTGAAGACATGTGTTATGGGATTTATAAGCTCTAATTCGGAAACTAACATGTGAAGATCTCATGTATAGGAGCACCTAGGAGAGGACATGGTCGTCTAAGCGCTAACATACATTTTGGGAACTAGTTTCCTAGGGATAGATCTAGATCTGGTTCTTTCTGTATCACTTCTTTTCATTGTTAATTGATTTTAGGTTATGTAAAGTTTACTACACTCCCACTTAGTCACACATGTACCTACAAAGGAAAACCTAGCTACCTCGCATAAGACTCAAGTTCACATTATAATGAATGAAAAAAGTAAATGAGAGATTCACAATGACTCTAGTGATCACCCCAATGTGATCTTATTTCGAGTGGTGTACTACATTTCAAACTCTATGTAGTTCTTGTGGTGTGTGATTGAAATCATGCCCCTTGAGCTAAGATTCCCTAGCTCTATTTGCACAAATAATAATGGGCTATAACTACTTTTTACCAATGTAATAATGTGTGATGTGGAATTCATAATAGCATCCCCCTATGTAGTGAATAATGCAGCCCCTTGTGTTTCTCTATGTATGTCATAGATATAGAAAATGCTAGCCCAATTGCCCCTAGAATAGTTAGTAGGTTATGTATATATATGATTTCTTTGTTTTAATTTTCACACATTTTGACACCAAAATTCAACCTAGGTCGTGAAAAGAAGATAATAAAATACCCAAATCCAAAGAAAATTGACGAAGGAGAAATACAAGAAAATAGGACAGAAGTACCCTGAAGGACATTAGTGCTTAGGCCTTATCGTCCCATCTAGATGGTTATAAAGCTACAACAAGCAAACAGAAACAGAGTAAAATAAAGGAACATGGATCTCTATGACTCGACCAAAAAGATAAAAATTTCCAGATAAGATATGTAAGAAGAGTCAAACAAAGCAAGATAATGACAAAAGAGGTGTCACCGGTGTTTGTTTCCAAACTTGAAATCACGTATATAACAACATATTAGAGGTGTAATGTAATAGTAATAAGTGCATATTTTAGTGACTACATTTGCATGGATAAATTTTGAAACTTCATTCTCGATTCAAATTTGGCTCCTTTTTAATAAATGCTCCATACATTGCAAGATATTAGTATATTCCCTAATGATTTTTCTATAATAGCGTGTATGTGCAAGAAATGTGTTGATCCAAACCAAGGGGTTTAGACTTAAGGAACAGTTAACAATTGTGCGGATGAATTGAAAAACAACTACCTCTCGAAAAGAGATGTAAATTACTCAAAGACTTCAAATACATTAGTTATCTCTGCCAGAGATGTCTATCCCTTTTTGAGTTACATATGCATTTATAATAATTTTAGAAATATGAAAGGGCACCTAGAGGAATGTGGAAGGTCACCGGTCTCGAGGGAGATGAGGTGTTTCATCTTCCAAAACTTACATGTGCACTAATTTTGTGAAACATATTATTTTTAGAATTTACTATTTTTAGATAGCACTACAAAATCACAATTTGGGCCCCTTAAACATGGATTTTTGGGGTCAAACATTGCTGAACAAAGTTCAACACCTTTTCATCATATTCTATGCATTCCAAGCTTTCTGTTTCCTTTTGAACGGAGTCAATCGGAGGTACGGTGCAAAATTTATGGTCTCTGGAAGTTGCGCCACTATAATTGTTGCCTAGATCATTCCTCCCTCCTTCAGAAGCAATGGTCCCCATTGCATTAAGATGCCCCATCAAATGTGGAAATTTCTTCTTTACCTGGTATGCAGTGAGCCACTCACCTTGGTGACTAAGATTTCCTTTCTTTATCACATGATAGAGTTGAATAGGTTGTCCTCTGGTGGTCTTAGTCAAATTGTCCACAATCTGATCTTCTTCAGCTGGGGAAAGACTTGCTGGATTGAGCTCGGAGATGTCCAATTGTTCTGCTATGACTGAAGTATCCAACAAAGGTGGATGGTATGGCTTGAGGAGGTCCACATCAAAGATGGGGTGCAGACCAAGGTAGGGTGGAAGATTCAATTCGAAAGCATTTCCCCTACTTGCTTAGTGAGAGTGTAAGGACCATACTAGAGAGGTTGAATCTTTATGTGTGGACATGTAAGCCGTTCCTTCTAAAGCCACAACCAAACCTTATCACCAACCTAGAAATGATGTGGAACCCTGTGTTTATCATGGTGATTCTTATACTTTTTATTTATTTTCTGTAAAATGCCATGGACACGGTGTTGAATGTGCTAGATCTGTTCAAAAAACCTTGTCACCTTTTCTACTTCACTTTTTCCATGAGGTGTGAATTCCATGGTATGAATTGGGATGCATACATCGATGGGAGCCATAGGTTGGAATCTGTAACAAGCTTGAAATGGACTATGTTTAGTGGAGTTGTGCAGGGCTCGATTGTATCCATGTTGTATGTATGACAGGGCCTCATCCCATGTGCGGGAGTGCTTGGAGTGGTACATACGAAGCATGTGAACAATTAGGTGATTCACCACTTTTGTTTGCCCATCAGTTTGTGGGTGAAAGGATGTGGACTTCATCAACTTTGTATCTAGCATTCCCCATAAGGTGGACCAGAAGATGCTCAGGAACCTGCTATCCCTATCAGAAACAATAGACTTGGGGAGCCCAAAGTTGATCCATACATGACTGAAATAAATTTTAGCAGTATCTTCAGCAGAAATATTTTTCTTACAGGAAACCATTACAGCCATTTTAGAAAATCGATCAACTACAACAAAAACACCATCATTCCCATGTTTTGAAGTTGGCAAACCTGAGAGGAAGTCCATCGAGACAGATGCCCAAGGCTTGGTTGGTTCTGGCAATGGTGTGTACAATCCCTGTTTCTTGTTAGTTAGCTTAGAAATTACACAAGGAGTGCAGGACTTAAAATAATTCACCGCATTAGTCCTTAGATTAGGCCAGTAGAAATGCTTCTAAATTACGCCAATGTCTTGTCCACGCCAAAGTGCCATGCGATCCTCGCTGAAGTGTGCTTCGCAAATCATCTTGTTGTTCACTTGCTGGAAGACAAAATTGTCCCATATGGAAAAGCAGATTATCTGTAGATAGAAATCATAAACATGTTTTCCTTCATGGAGGGCTGACATGTGTCCGAAAACTCGTGGTCCTTCTCATACATATTGCACCAACTTGAAGTCTCATGTCCACAGAGATCAAGAATAGTTGTGAGGGCTGTAATTAGAGGGCAGCTTAGGTAATCTGCTGCTGAATTGGCACTTCCCTTCTTATGCTTTATTATCGTGTGTAAGCTCATTTGTAGGTATGTGACCCATTTTTGGTGTCTCTCATTCCTCAACTTGCTTTGTGTCTCGACGGAACTCCAAAGGCCTATGGTCGGTGTGGATTACTATCTACTTCCCTGAATGTAGTGTTTCCACCGCTTACATGTCCGGATGATGGCATAAAGCTCCTTGTCATATGTTGGGTACTTCATGATCTGTGTCATTGAATGTTTCACTATGGTATGCAATAGGGTGGCCATGTTGTATGATAACAGCTCCCAAGACATACTCGGATGCGTCTCATCGGATTCGAATGGATGATGTAGATCAAAAAGGGAAAGGACAGTGCCGAGAATAACCTTTCTTTCATCCCTTCAAATGCTTTTTGTTGTGCTTCCCCCATTGGAACTTAGCCTTGTTCCCTCCTTTAGTCACTTGATTGAGTGCCTAGGAAATATGTGAGAAACCCAAGACAAACCGGCAATAGAAATTGGCAAGGCCCAGGAAGCTACGAAGCTCTGTAACATTCTTTGGGGTAGGCCAACTCTGAATAACCTAAATTTTCTTTGGGTCAACATGGACTCCTTCCTCATCCACAACGTAACCCAAGTACTAGACCTTTGTCATCCCAAATGTGCACTTATCCATATTTGCATACATTCGTACTTCCTAAGGGTCTAAAGTACTTCTCGAACATGTTGCTAGATGCCTCTCCTAGGTCTGGCTATAAATGAGTATATCATCTAGGTAGACCACCACGAAGGAGATGGTGTAGGGCCACAGGATGTCATCCATCATCCGCATGAATGTTGTAGGTGCATTAGTTAGTCTGAAAGGCATGACCAACCATTCGAATAGGCCTTCACGAGACTTAAATGCAATTTTCCAAACATCGGTGGGCTTGATAGGGATCTGGTGATAGCCAAATTTGAGATCAATTTTGGTGAAAAATTTTGCACCACGGAGCTAGTCCCGTAAATCATCAATCCTTGGGAGGGCATAGCGATTCTTCACGGTGATTTTGTTCAAAGCCCGATAGTCTATGCAAAGTCTCCATGTTCTATCCTTCTTTGGCACCAAGATAACTAGACTTCCACCTGGGTAAAGAGCTTGGCCTAATATGTCCCTTTTGAATCAATTCTTGGAGCTAGCTACCGATCTGAAAATAATCGATTATTACTACTACGATCTCGGACCCTTATAGGCTTTAATTATTTTCCGATAATTTACTCCTTTTAAGTAACCAATTTTAAAATAAAATGCAAGACATTAAAGACAATTGCACAAAGATTGATTACAGAGTTCAGAAATTGTCTATGTCTCGGGTTCGTGGTTGAACTGTTCCACTAGTCAAAACTCGTAAGTTATAATACTACTTTCACAAGAAAACCTAATGGAAACTATTTAAACTTGCTTAGAAGAATAACCAGACCTTTGGATGACAAGGGTGAAAAACAGCACCTGACTCCCACCTTCCTGGTGTATTCGGCAAGCTTGATGGCTCTAACTCCACTATTTAGAAACCTTCGGTTCTCGATCAGCCTTCCAGATGCTAATACAATGTCCTATGGCTCTCCGGTCGATATACCAGGCTTCACAATAATTTACTGTGGCGTTATGGGCCGACTAGGTAGTTTGAATAAATCCTAGCCACAAATATTTAATTTATTATTGCCTAACAAATAATAGGTCAATAATAATCAAAATAATAATGCCTAAATAATTTAGGTCTTCACACAACAACAATTTCTCATTCGCCTTCCAAGCTCTGAGCTTGTCTTCGTATTTTGTGTGTGTGTCCACAATAAGCTTAACAAATAATAAGCTCGGGTTGTGTGTGTGTTTACAATGCAAATGGGTTCCCTATTTATACAAAATTAGGGCCCTTAAAATATGTGATAAAATATTATCTAAGGCTATTTTTAAACCTTAACCGTAGCATTTTTAATAAAGGATAAAATATTCTAAAATGGGCACTTAGCATTTTAAATGGGATTAAATCCCAAAAGAGCGGCTAAGGAGAAGTGGGTATATCCCACATTTTGGGGTTTGATAATGTTTAAGGCTTTAAATCCTTTCCACGCATATGTGAAGTGGTCAAAAGACCACGTTAGGCTTAACCGCCCCCATCTCAACCGCTTCATCCTCCATCCTTCCACGTGGAAACATCCACGCATGGGTTAATGCCCCCTAACAACCGCTTCACCACCTTCCATGTGGTCATAGCATATGCATGGCATGTGGGTAATTTCTAACCATTAATACATGGCTGTTATAATAAAACCCACCCCACTTAGTCATGTGGCATGGAAATTGATTTGTAAGTGGACTTACCAAGATAATAAAATTTCGACCCATATAATGTGGTATAGAAATAATTAACTCGGTCCATAGCATGTAATCCACTTGTCGTCTCCCGATAGGAAAATCGAGTGAATTCAACGAGTGGTGGCAAGCCACATGTCACAGTGTGATTGGTCCAATATTGACCAGTTGACCAGAGTTGACTTTCCCGCTGTCTAAACTTTGACTGAACATATCTAGAGCTCCCGATGTCCGTTTGTCGCGTTCTTACAGTCGTTGGAAATCTCTTGAGATGATATTCTACACTAACACCATTTAGGGATGTTTAGGGAACTTTTAAAATGATCCCCTGATCACTACCTCTTGATCTCCTCACTTTCAAGGACCGACCTACGGCACACGGGGTTGTTGGGTAAAGGAGACCCCGGGACCAAATCAATAACACGTTTTATCCGACATCGAAATGGCACCCCTTTAGGTGTCTAGAATAGATCATCATACTCGGTTATGATTTGGTTGAGTCTGCTTCTATTACTACATTGAGTGCATGTTCATGGAGGTCGCAACAATTTTGTTTGTAGGTTTTGGCTCGATCATCAAGACGACAAACCTGTTTGGTTTTCTCTACTAACTTCTTACATTGTTTGGTGCTGATGAGGGAGATAGATTTTGGGGAATGGCCTCAAGTATCCGATAACGTTGACTCCCAATGGTTATGGTGACCCTTCTAGGTCGTGACTCATAGATGCCATGTCTATCCCACATAAATGGCTAGCCTAGAGCACATCACAAACATCTAATAGAGCAACATCACACATGACTTCATCATGGAAGGGCTTGATGGCATACATATGTAAGGGGAATTTTTTGTGTGAGTTGGAGTTCTCTTCATAGTTTTAACCACCCGATACTATATGGTGAAGATGTGGCTTCACAGGAGGTTCAGCTCTTTACAACATCAACAAAGAAATTAAATTCTTTGACTTCCACTATCAAGGATAAAATGCGTGCCTTACCTTTACCCAGAGCTTGGAGTGGAAGATTATTTCCTTCTCATCCATATTCTTGACTTTTGAGGTGGCAATGATCACATCCGGCTCATCATCTATAATTTCATCCTTGACCTCTGGGGTCTCAGAACTCACCGGGTGCAGAGAGTGTTCAAGAAGATGACTCGCGAGTAAGGACTTGATGGCTCGACATTCTTCCTTAGAGTGGCGATTTATTTTGTGGAGGTTGCAACACTTCCCCGTATTCTCCTTCTACATCTTATTTCCTTGTGACTCTTTCTGTTTCCAACCTTGGCCTCGGATCTGGCCTTCTTTATCATTTTTCCCCTTCGCGGGTTGGTTCTTGGCAGTCCTCCTTTTATGCTTTTGTTCAATCTTGACCTGAAAACTTGTATGCCTCACCAATGGTTTGAAACTGAAAGAATTCCATGTCCTCTCAGATGATCCATTGTCGGCCATTGCAATATTTTAGAATTATGTGTTGTTTTGTGTTTTGAATGCCCAATCTTGCAGACAGAGAATGAAATTTGTCAGTATAATCTTAAACTGACTGGTCCTTACCTTGACGGAGTTACTACCACTGTATGTACAAATCATCATAGGCCCCAATAGGGTAATATTCTTCCTTTATGGCATAAATGAAATCATTCCATGTGGGTTCCTCTGTGATTCTTAGCTCATCCCTTTCGAGCCCATTCTTATACATGCCCCACCAAGTTTTAACAACAAGAGACAATTTCAATAGATAAAATTTTATCTTTTCCTTATCATTAAATTGATTGACAGAAAAATATGAGGTCAATTGGTTCAACCAGATTCTCTCTTCATCGCATCAGAATTGAGCTTACCCTCAAAAATAGGAATATCAAAATTTACTTGCACCTTGATTGGAGTCGGGCACCAAAGGACTGATTTACAAATGAGGAGGCATGATTTCCTACTTGTAGTTGTTGTAGACTTTGGGTGAATTGTTGTAGCATCTGATCCTTTTTCTCCCTAAGAGCTTCATTCACCATATTTTTGAGAGGATCATCCATCCTAGTGTTGTCCACCATTGGAGGTCGCCTACAACGAATAGGAAAGTATTATGAAGGATCGTGTGTGGACCACCCAAGCTTTTTGTATTCTGACCTCAGTTTTGGGGATCATACACTCTCAAGATAACTTAGCTATGATACCACTGATCCAACACCGAGGGGTTTTAGACTTAAGGAATAGATTTACAATTGTGCTAGATGAATTGAAAAACAACTACTCTCGAAAAGAGATGTAAATTACTCAAAGACTTTAAATACATCGATTATCTCGCCAGGAGATGTCTATCCCTTTTCGGGTTACATATGCATTTATAATAATTTTAGAAATACGAAACGGCACCTAGAGGAATGTGGAAGGTCACCGGTCTCGAGGAGACGAGGTGTTTCATCTTCCAAGACTTACATGTGCACTAATTTTGTGAAACATACTATTTTTAGACAAAGCACTACAAAAATTATAATGGGGCCCCTTAAACATGGATTTCGGGGTCAAATGTTGCCGAATAGAGTTCCACACCTTTTCATCACATTCTACGCACTCCAAGCTTTCCATTTCCTTTTGAACGGAGTCAATCGGAGGTACGATGCAAAAGTTATGGTTTATGGAAGTTGTGCCACTATAATTACCGCCCTGGATCATGTGTGGAATTATGATGGGCTTTGTAGGAGGTTTAATACCAATTATAAATGTGATTTTTACTTGATCTACCAAAATTCCTTCTTTATAAGCAACGTGTCCAAGTAACACTCCAAAAGGGGTAAATTAAAAAAAAAAAAATCTTCAAACTCAATGTGATGTGTAATATTGTACAACAATCTAACATAAGATGTGCCTTAGAGATGTACTCTTTGAATATGGAGAAGACTCCTCAATCATCAAAAAACACTTCCAAGAAATCAGATATGAAATCTTTGAACAAAGAGACCACATATCGAGAAAAGACTTCACGTGCATTCTTTAATTCAAAAGGCATTATTCGATATGAAAAGTTTCCTCTTTCTATTTTTTAGTCTCTTCCTAATCCTCTTAAATAATGTGAATCTGGTGATAGCAATTAAACCCATCTGTGAATGAATACACCTCGTGCCCTTCTACTGCTTCTAGAATTTCATCGATGAATGGTGTTAGAAATGGGTCATTTACACATGCATCATTAAGATATCTATAATCACTGTAAATTTGGATTGGTCCTATTTTATTTGTTTAAGTGACTATTGGGCTCACCCAATATAACTTTTCTATAGGATATATTAGTCTTTCTTCCACCATACAGTCTAGTTCAGCCTTAACCTTTGTCTTCAAATTAGGTTTCAATCTCTAAGGTATCTTCTTGAAAGGATTTTTTCCTTCTTTTAATTATATGTGCATTTCCCCTCATGATGGATTCACTCTTTTTATTTCACTAAATTTAGTAGGGAACACATCTTCATGGTATCACGGTAATTACAAGACGTGGACATTTTTTTCATCCAACAATCTCCAATAGTGGCTAGTTTGGTTGTACCTAATGAACCAATGTTTTCTACCCTCTTCCACACCGGTTCATCATAGATGTTAGCCTTTCCTTTATCACTAGTGTCTTTCACTACGCTTGAGGCTTCTTTTTCTTATATGCTTAAATTTTGCATATGTTGTTCTTCTTCTTTGTGCAATTATTTGTTTACTAGTAGAGGTTTAATATGGTTAGGTTCAAACATTCCTATTAATTCCATTTCCTCGTCATTATCTGGATCGTATTTTTCTTCTTTCTTATCTCCTAATTTATGGCATACTTCCAACTGTGATACATACCCTTTTAATTGTTTCATCATGTTTTTATTGTCTATGTAATTCCCTTTCTTTGTTTCATCTATGTTTCATAATTCAGCTCCTCCTGATTCAATAGTCCCATGGAAAGGAATGTTTTAATCTTCTACGGAGTGCAGTGTCTACCATAGGGTTGTTATCTTGAATGTGAAAATTTGGATAAAATCTTCTTGCACTGTCTCTAACTTTGTGTTTCTCTTCTCCTCTCCTAGTGGAAATACCATGCTTTTGGAAATGGAGTAAGTGTCTCCAAAAATATGTGAACCCACCATTTAGGCTCACTTTTTTGTATTTTAAAGGCTTCAATACACACTTGAATATGAATTTTCAGATATTGGTTTAGACAAGACGTAGGCCATTCTTTAGATAGTCCGAAAAGTAAAGAAAATATTACATGCAACATACATATTGCTTTATTCCATGTGAGGTTATTTGTTTTATACACATCCCACCACGTAGTAGTTATTCCCTTCAATGTGCAATCCAAAGGGGTTTATCCTCATATCTTGTTTTGGTACATGTTCATGAAGTTCAACCAAGAATTTATCTTAAAGTTCCAAAGAATTGTGGAGTTCATTTTTCCTCCACTTGCACCATTCTCATAACTCGGATCTCATGTTCTTTATGAATCTAATGATTAAAATTTTCATCTAAATATCAACTAATTGAATATTCTAGTTCCCACAGGATGTCGATTTCCCCATTGGTCTCAATAAAGTCTTGGTCATTTTGCACAAACATATATAACTAGGTTATTCTGCAAATGGGTTCTTGGATTGCGTAGTGATGCGAATATCCCAATTTCTATAATCCTTTGTATTTCTTTCCTTCTTGGATTGTAGCAATTTGGATTTTTCTTTATTTTCCACCTTAAACCAACTATTATTATCATGTCCATAGGGAAACATAGGTTCCTTAGGAATAGTATATGGATTCTATTCAAGATTATTCATTGGTATGACAATGATAGAATTACCTAATTGTTCTTCCATATGAATTTTCACTATATTGATTGTCATATTACCATCATATGCCCATTTTTTCCCAATCAACACCAGAGAGTGTGTCCCATTGTGTTCATACGAATGACTTCAAAATATAATTTTAAACTTAATTCCCCAACCTTAATTTCTACATATTCCAATCATTCAATTGGATCCACTCTCCCATAATATACAAGAGATGGAGCTCTCATGGCTTCCTAGGTGGATTTTGGCATCATGTTAGCAGAATTTGAAATCAATTACTACATTTCTTATTTCATATCCTCCAAGAATTATGTTCATTCTAGTATTCACATCCCATGGCTTCTTTGTCTTCACATACCAAACATGCTTCTTTAATTATGCCACCTCGTTGGTTGCTCTTTCTAGCGAAGTCTTGATAAAATTAGAGATATTTTGTGAAATTTCCACTTTGAGTAGAACATTTACTAGTTTTATTATATCGTATAATGTGGTAATCACTCCTTCCTATTTCAAAATTCATATCATTTGGTAGTATATGTGTGTTTCTTCTTCCTATAATTTTGTGCATTGTCATCTCTTATTTGAGATGAGTGCAATAATCATTTGGTTTCTTATAGAAATGTTTTTTTCTTCCTCGGATCAAGGCATATATCCTTATATGCTTGTTTGATTTGGGACTCATTGGGAATATTCACATGTTCCAAGCCTTGTTATTTTCTTTGATATCTAGTGACATCTTGGAGACTACGAGTATCCTTATGCACTACATTGATCATTTTAACATTTCATATTTATTGTCCATTTCTCTATTTCTTCAACGCAGGACACTCTTCTATATTATATTGTGCTACACTAGAAAATATTCAAAACACTTCCCCTTTAGATTTGAAGGATATTTCTCTCGTAATGTTATATGGTTCTCTGTAAATATAAAAAAATCACCCCTTATCTTTGCATTCGGGGTCCCATCCTACTCTGTTGATACCCACCTTAGTATCCTCCTTCTAACACAACATAATGTCTCTATGGATAGTTTCATTCTTGGTATTGGTCTTCATATCCTCCATAGGGGGCTTGCAGTGAAGGTGTTTTCTACCCAGATGATTGTTGTGGAAAAGGAGGTGCCCAACCCATAGTGTTTTGTGGAGACATCGAGCCCCATTCAAATTAGGTTATGGAGATTGGGATATCCATTACATGTTTTATTCTGGTGAGGAAGGATACCACTATGCATTAATTTGAGGAAAGGTGGCCATTAATATGTCTAGTACAATTGGTTATGCTTTAGTGGCCAATTTTTTTGTATTTTGAATACATTTCTAGTGACTTCCACTTTCAAATCCATCAAATATCTGTAATATTTAGTTACATGTGTGATAGCCCTGAAAAATGTGCATATTGTATTCTTAGGTTTGAAAGAGGGTTTGAAAACCCGAGAAAAGAGGATCACGAGGACAAAATGCACATCACAGACATGCGAACAGCAAAGTGTGAAGAGATATCGAGAGGAGCAAGAACCAACCGAATGTGCATGCAAAGATTTGAAACACGGGCAAAACCTGGTTAAGCCATAAAACTCTCCTCTATCTCATAGATCAAAAGACGTGTACATATAGGAGGTGTTGAGTAACCCCCAGTGCAAAGCAATCATGACAACTCAAGTAGAGAGGGGGAGTTACATTCCTAGAATAGAAGTGTAACTCTCAATGACGCATATGACACACTGACACGCTGATGCACTGACGTGCTAATGCACTGACGCGTAAGGGAATCTCATAATGACCCCTAAATGACACATGGACCTACGATCTCACCTAAGTGAGATGACTCACCTAATGATGTGGAAAATAACACACACCAATACCCCCTTAATCATCTTAGGATGAGGCGGAAAGTAGGAAACGAGAAATGGGTCCCTGACAAGGCCTAATGAGGTACCCATGTACAAGAAGAAGATCCCAAGCAATGAAGGAAAACCCAGTGGGAAAAACATCCACCACAAGAGAACAAAACACTCTCTAATCTAAGAAAGATGCCAAAGATGGGTCCCAGCTATAGACAAGCCTGAAAAGGTACCCATGTACGAAAAGGCAATCTCTCAGAAAGAAGAAGAAGAAGAGAGAAGAAGAGGGAAACAAGAGGAATGCAGAAGATGCCATGGACGGATCTGAACTCTGCAGCTCTAGGAAGTCTCCCAGAAGAATGTCAATGATGATATCCTCTACCTCTGGACTGAAGAAGAGCCACCCGCAACGAACTGTGTGCCTGCCCTTAGGAAGGACATAAATGACATGTTGAAAGTCCGCCCACTCCACAAAGGAAACTGAAGGCAACAACACGAAGAACTCTAAGTCTGGTGCACGGAAGTGTGACATAGGTCTAGCGAGTGAGTGCCAAGGAACCAAAGGTAATGCCACGTGCATAGAACTATTAGAGTGAAGAGGAACACCTGTAGAGAGAATATCCAAGTGATGTGAAGGGAAAAAAACATCCTCCACAACAGAAAAGGGGTCCACAACTGAGGGTGGACCAATGAAGGTCTCTGGAAATGTGGAAGTGACATGATTCCCGGAAGGGGCACTCCCAACAATAGAGATGATGAACTCCTCTGAAACACCTGTAGATGGATGAGGGATCTCGTAGAACATCATAAGTGGAATCTGTGAAAAGATGACTAAGGTCAAGCAAATACTCGCCCCAATGAGGGGGCTCAACAAACTGAAGAGCGATGCCAAAAAGGTATGAGTCATCCAATGAAGGTAGAGGAGTGAAATGGGCCTCGCACACTGGAAGTGGAAAGGAGGCTGGTGTGATGACTGTGTGAGACTGAGTAGGAGACTGCTCGATATATGATGAGATGTGGGAAGTGTCAACACTCTCTGGAATAGTGAGAGAAAGAGGAGAAGAGTCCTCTGTAGTACTCTTGACATCAGAACTGGGTGCATAATCCTCATCATCAGAAGTAGAAACAAGCGAGCTTGTGTCAGTGGAACTACCATCACACGAAGAAGAGGAGACAATCGAATCAACAACGGGAACAATCACTGCAGTATGTGAAAGGATTGAAGAATGCTCCGCATACGGTGAGGTGGATCTCGAGTTTGCCACATGAAACCAGAGAGAACGAGAGACATGCATCATCATGTGACCAAAGACATGGTCACAAGTCTCGAGGAATTCCTCTAGATGATGATTATCAGCAGTGCAAGAAGCGGCCCAAGATAGAAGGGTAAAAGACCCTCATGGGTGAAGTAACGTTCCATGGAAGCACGCCAAGCTGAATAGGTCTCTCTCTCAGTGAGAAGTGGCGGAGGTTGTAAGGTGATCATACGATGCTCACGTCTGGAAAGAGAACTCTCCATGATGAAAAATCCAATATGCACAAAATCAAGATGTCAAACTCGGTCGATAATGCGTCTGCGTGCGAAAACCCAAGAGTACAAGCAAGCCCCCAGAATGCGGCACTTTATAAAAGTAGTGCATTTACAAAACTAATAATCCCATCACATAAAGTGTGAAAAATCATACAACATTGACTAAAGAAGCGCTCAAAAATGAGCAAGCGAGTCAAAAGTTATAGCATTAAAACGATTCCCGCAACTGATGGAAAAATGCACTAGACACTGCAAACACATTAAAAAAGTGCATGAAATGGGTGCAAAGGGTATCGTGTGGGTACTCATTGGAAATGGCACAAAATTTTAGGTAGAGTTTGTTTTGACTGCGAGGGGGGATTAGCCTCCTACCAACCCCGGACCTCACCCTCCATCTTCGACGCTCGTAGGAGGGAGAACAATACAAGCCAAAAACCCAAATTACAATGCCAAAATGAATGTTTTTTTAACCACCTTAAAACATTTTAAAAAGGAGGTGGAAGGAGGGGGCCCACATGTGGAAGTGGTCAATGCCACATGTCAGCAAGAGGTGAGCTCCTTGTTTGAGCCAATAGGTGGTTGGCTGTGCATGTAACGGTGCTACGTGCCAAGAAGATGCGCCAAGAGTAGGTTTGAACCAAAGGCAGGTTGCTGGAGTGTTGCAGCAAGTTGGAAGCCACGTGGTGAGGTGCTTTGGAGGTGTTGGATGTGCTACAAGTGGAGCAGTCGAGCGACCAAAAACAACAAATCAAAAAATGTTTTTACAATGCAAAAAAACGCAGTTTGTTGGAGATGCTGCAAGTTTGAGCTGGAGGGAGATGAGAAACATTGGAGGGCGTTCGTTTTTGTTGTGGCACAGGTTTGAAACAATTTTCCAATGCAACCAAAACGTTTTTCAACCAAAAACATTTTTCAAAGCACCTCAGCAACAACCAAAAATGTTTTTCAATGCAACCAAAAAGCCACGCTTGTAGGTGAAAACGCAGGCTGGGAACCTTGAACAAAGAAAAAGGTAGACCACGATCCAAAGCAACTAAAGCATGAGCCTCACGATTCAAAAATAGTTGAAGAGCAAGAACGGGTTGTACAAGACTGAACTTCTTCGAGCCAAGGTTGGACCAATACAACAAATAACTAACAAACAAACCCGAGCTGGTCAATGAAGCTGCACAGTCTAGTTGAATGCCATTCCTACGTGAGAGGAATCAGACTGGGGATTGCAGCTGCCAGTATGAAATGAGTGCAAGGGCTGAGTGTAAGGCTGAGTGAACCGAGTGCCACGAAGAGAGCCAACAAGTTTTCCAATGCTGAAATGATCAAACCACGAACCATGCACGGGCAACAAGTAGACAATAAGAGCCAATGTAGAGTTGACCGAACCAATGTAAAGCCAGATCGCCAAAAATGAGCACACACGAATAGAAGCAATCACAAACTCAGCAATGGATAATGCAAACCCGATACAAAACAGCACTGCAACCTTTGAAGACCACATGCAAAAGATGAAAACTCGAAAAACCACAAACACAAACAAACCCGAACAAGAAGGCGAAACCCACAAACACGAGCAAGAACCGGAGGTATGAACCCCAAGATCAGTGCAAGAAGAGCATGAACGGAATATCCATTACAACACACGCAACGAGAACTGGATATCACATCGGAAGCCGGAAAACGCACGAGCAACGCCGAGGAGTGCACAGATCCACAAGATCCGCTCTGACACCATGAAAGAGGGTTTGAAAACCTAGAAGCGAGGATCACGAGGGATGATGTGCACATCAACAGACGTGCGAACAACAGTGTGAAGAGATCTCGGGAGGAGCGAGCACCAACTGAATGTGCATGCAAATATTTGAAACATAGGAAGAACCTGGTTAAGCCATAACACTCTCCTCTATCTTATAGATCAAAAGACGTGTACATATAGGAGGTGTTGAGTAACCTCTAGTGCAACAATCATGACAACTCGAGTAGAGAGGGGGAGTTACATTCCCAGAATAGAAGTGTAACTCTCAATGACGCATATGACGCACTGACATGCTAACGCACTGACGTGCTGATGCACTGACGCACTGACACATAAGGGAATCTCATAATGACCCCTAAATGACACATGGACCTACGATCTCACCTAGGTGAGATGACTCACCTAATGATGTGGAAAATAACACACACCAACAAAGTTGCCTTACATAATTTTGTAGTAGGTGGAAATTATTGAGTGTCCCCATATCCTACATACTTCACAATATTATCCTCATACTTGTGTCTTTATTTTAGTGCACAATCATTTTAATGATTCCTTCATCCCCGCACTTTGTGCACCATATTTTTAGTCAAGGTTTCTTTCATTCTTGCAATGATTTTAATCTATGCATTACAAAGCATTTTATCTTTTCTCTATCTTCTTAATAGATGCACCACTTTCTCCATAATTTTTAATCTTTTCCACGTGGATAGTTTCTTCAATTGCCTTAGCTTTAGTTATGAACTTAATTTTCAGAATTACAAAATGAATCTTGCCACACAAGCCTTCTACAAACCAGGATGATTTTCTTGGTTAATCAAAATTGAAACTAGCCTTATTCATTACATTAGAGAACCTTGTATCATATTACATGATGGAATCTCCTTATTTCTACTTTATTTCCTTTTGGTCCTGAATAGTCTCTCCTACACACTTATTTCATTTAAATTCTTTTTGAATGCATCACACACTTCTTCTAGATTTTTTGTGGTGATATTTTTTGAATATATAAATTTCAAAACCCTTCCATGTAGTGCTCCTATGAGCTTACACTTATTTGTATTATTATATGTTACCCACTTTGCTTCTCATTAAATGTCACACATTAATGACTAATGTTATGGATCAGCAAACCCGCCATATGGTTGTAAACTTGTATAGGGATTAGGATAATGAGCCAAATATCCTCACGTTCCTAGCTCACTTCCTGGATGACTTTGTGTAGTAGTGTGAATCGGTCTATGAGTCAGATTCAATTGTGAGATTGGATTATTAGTACTTGGATTGGTACTGACATTAGCCTTACTAGATTCAGACTTCTCTTCAAACTCTTCATATTCTAGAAAGCTAACTTTGTATTTTGGGATCACATAACTACTATTAGTGCATTCTCCACTCTTTTCCCTATTTCCCATTAATGAAATTTTGTATAACAAGTGTCAACACAATGATAACTCTACTCCTCTTGAAATTTCTTCCACGATTTTTTATTCTATTCTTATATGTAACACGTTTGTAATACGACAATTGACTTAATATTCTTCACAATTCTTGAAGAATTTCAATCTACTCACAATCGTTTAAATAATATATATTAATTAATTTTTCTTGGCTCAAGGGACATATATCCTTAAAAAAGGGTAATATCGTCTTCTATGGACCTTTGTGGATCTAGTTTGATTTCTTCACCGCAAATTGCATTGTCTTGACCTTCACAATATCATGGCTTTCATGATGGCTTCTTTGGGTTAAACACAAACTAATTCATTAATATTATTCTAGCTACTTATAATCCTCTACTTTCACTTCCTTCTTCCAATTCCTCGATTTCCTTTTTAGTTTCGTAAACATGGTCCACTCGTTGTTGCACTCCATCTCGGTCACTTATGCTTTCTCCTTCAAAGTGTTATCTTCAATTTCTCTAGAGGAATTTTTCCTCCTTCCTCGAGTCACTTTCCCTACTCTACTCCTATTCGCAATTGGTTTCATCTTTCCCTCATAAATACTTGAGCTTCCCCATAAATTACGTTGTCTACCTTCTCTCTATAATATTTTAATTCTTTTATTTCTTCTCTTTCATCCTTCTCGGACCCTTCAAGACCCATCCTTAATTCTAAACCCTTCCCCTTCATTATCCCCTTCTAGGATCACATCCCTTTCGCACCTACCCAACAACATCATATGCGTGGAATTAGCACCATAGCCTTTTCCAAAGGTACAATCTTAACTAAGAAAGGTTTTCTAGAAAATTTTCCTCAAAATCCAAAAAAAAATGTGCTTTGACAAAATCAAAAGGACATAAATTCTGCGGATAGAAATCACAATTACATATCCTTCAATTGTGGTTTACATCCAATTATCTACCGCACGAGTCCGCAAAACATCCAACTTTCACAATATCCCAATTGTGTCCTTCATCCATTCATATTCCTCTTTGTCTTCATGTTTAAAATAGTAAAATTCTAATCGAGATAGTTATACTGCCTAATTGCTCAAGAAGCTCACACCAAAACATCTCATGAATATCTCCATAACTATAATTCAAGTGAATCTTCTCTAAAGGAATTTCTATCACGGTCTCTTATTCTTTCCCAAACCATTTCATCTTCTCTTATAGACATTGTTCCGCATCTCTTTGTCCCAATAACCATCTTAGCATTTTTGGGTCCTGACAATAGAACCATTGTTAGCAAAGGTCCCTAGATCTTGGCATCAGGACTTATAATTGGTTGTATAGATTAAAATAGTATTATTTTCATCAAATAGAACACGAAAGGGATTTCAAGATTTAATTCACAATCAAGCAATAACTATATAATAGATGTAATGCGAGGAAGAAAGGGGTAGTGATCAAGAATACGAATATAGAACAAAATAATAATACTTATTATTGAATCAAAACATAGACAAGTTTAGAAGGAAACTTAAAGGAATCAATATGAAATTCAATTAGGATCAAATATCAACCTTCGCATATAGTGTGCTTACATCATTTTATCCAAAATGAGGCGATTATTGAGTTACCAATCATTTCTTCTTCCTTCCCTTTATAAAAGAGGATCTTCACATTCTTAATTTATTCAAAGAGAGCATTGTATCTTCTATATTATATTATCTAAGTTAGGCATATACATTAGGATTGCACAATCATACAAAATATTCTCATGTCGCTTTTTAATCTCTTTTACACTCGCCAACAACCTCGCCTTCTACGTGCTAACAATTATGCATGTAATTAATGCTCAATGGGAGCAAAGGCTTGAAAATCCCTTTACATTGGTTACTTTCAATGTTAAGAATCAAGTTGCGCTTTGTAAATGGAAAAACAAAAATAATGTGTCGGGGTTTTTAGATAATATTGAATGAATTTTTTTAATCTCAAATATGTTCATACGTTACAACTTTCCCTTTATCTTTGATTGTTGAATATACATGAGGCATCACTTCTTTTAATCACATATCTTAATCTCTTCATTGTTTCTTAAATGTTACATTATCTAATATTATCTTAAATGAAAATATTTTAATTATGTCTACGAGATTAAAGGTCTATAGGACCACTAAAAACCTAGTGGTATCTTCTAGAATGTTTCTCCTCCTCTTGTAGATTTGAGTTAGCATCTCCCGAAACTTATTTTTTTCCTTGAATAGTTCCATGATGGAATCAACTCTTAAATTTTTCTCATGCCGATTCTCGATGTCTATATACATTGGACATGCAAGGGTGAAATGCTCCTCCATTTCGACTACTCCTATATTGCATAAAACACAAGTCTTCCCTTCTCACAGTTCCTTAGGCATTGTTCATCTTCATGTCTCACATTTAAACATGTGGAAGCTAGTCCTTAGCTAAGTAATGACAATATTATTCCTCCATTTAATTTCATGTCGTATATACATCCAGGAGCTATTCCAATCACGGTATCAATAAGCGAGAGTCCAAATACCTCTTAGGTTCTATTATCTTGAGTACCAAATTACCATGATAAAAACATAATTTAAAAAATAGTGTTGGACATGTTAGCCTAGGTACTACAACAAAATAATAAACATTAAAAAAACACTACTAATTAAATTGTTACTAGTCCTCTTGAATTAATTGTTACTTTGGAAGCTCTTCATGCAATGTAATATGATGATTTATTTATTGAATTTTATTATTATTATCATTATTATTATTATTATTACGTACTAGTTAATATACACCTAAATAATATCCAACGGTAGTGGTGTAACGGTCCTGGATCTCCTAGTAATTGGGAGGTCCAATGTTTAAATCTCGGGTTCATGTTAAGGCAACCTACTATTGACGGTTTGGATACCCTGGTGATAGGGCACCACGATAATGTGGTTTAATTCGTGGGCTAGCCAAGAGCTTAAAACTTCCATCCTTAGATGGTTCCAAGGCCGTGTGGGTAGGTGATGCCACAATAGGCTAGGATCCTCTTCCTAGGTAACCTAAATCAAAAATATGTGTGTGTGTGTGTGTGTGTGTGTGTGTACACACACACACACACACACACACACCTAAATTATATATCATGGGTGGACTCATTTTATCTTTTGAATGACCAATTTTCTAATAGTTTGTTATATATATATATATATATATATATATATATATATATATATATATATATATATATATATATATATATATAATATATATATATATATATATATATATATATATATATATATATATATATGAACATACTTAAACCATATCACACCCAAATTTAACACATACAACATAACATGTACCAATACATGTAAATTCAATTTAATTGAAATTAATAACATGATTGCAAATAAGATCAACTTCATTAACCTTGGAAGTCCTTAATACTTTTCAAACTTCACTTAGCACTTTGATCAAAATTATTGCCAATTTCCAAGTCTTAATAAATGGAAAATAAATATTTTTAAAAATTAAATGATTTTCTTGAAATATGGAGAATTGGTCTAAGAAATCTTTAAGAACTTATTAAAGTTTTCATATGCGGTGAAATAAATTCATTGAAATATATAATTCATTCAGACCATCTTTTGAAAGTTTATTAGAGTGTCTCGTATGCTTGGTCTTAGAGCTTAGGTATTCTAACTTCGCGCAATGTGACATGTAAGAGTGGAATGAACTTCATCTAATACTAATATCTAAATTGAGATGTAATGTGGTGGACAACATAACAATAATGTTGCTTAATGTGTTATAAAAATCAATTAAAAATAAGTGTTGTACAAACAAAATAACTTTATTGCAACTCTAAATATATATGAATTGGCAAGCTCCACAAAAGATATGTATGCACAAATATGTATCTCTTTATTCAAAACAAACTACTTTATAGTTGTACAATAGAGAAAACGAATGATTGCTAAAACTATAATATGAATGGTTCCAAATGGGACACGAAAGGTCATTCATTATACATGAAGATGTGTATCCATATTAGGGGTGGATTTCAATGGATAGATGTGGATGGATCCAAATTTTATTCTATTATTATTACTTTTAATTTTAATTTTAGTGTTTCTTCTTGGGGTCATATCTTCTAGCCCATTAACCCAATTTTCAAACCATACGATCCATTGGAAAGATGGCTTAGAGAACTAGTGAAAATCTCACCATAACAAAATGTTTGGCATTTTTATATAGTATGAAGCGCATAAATGATTCGAAGAACCTAAAAATGCTAAGTACAAAAACTTGTCAAATTTGCTTTTAAAAAAATTCAAGACTTTCTAAAAATAATTTTTTTGAAAATTTGTTTTGGATCAATCATTCCCCCATGAGAAGAAAACAACCCTATTGTTCCTAGGTATTTTAACAAGTGTGGAAATGCTTTCTCATCTACTTCTTGGTGAACCACTTCCATTAGTGTGCCATATGCCCTTCCTTCACTTTTCAATAGATTGTAATCTATTGATTTGTTATGTCCTTAACTACCCTATCAATGATTTGATCTAAATTTAGTGGTGTGATGTAATATAGACTTAACCATGTACTCTACAACTACACACCAAGTTTCCAAGGGTAGTCGAATGTATGGGCAGAGCAACTCAACATTGAAAACTTGTTGCACCTTCGGATTATATGATGGAAGATTTATTTCAAATATGTTTTCACCAACTTGTTTGGTGATGGTGTGCAATCCATATCATAGAGGTCTATGTTTTCTATATGGGCCCTTGAGTCACTATTTCTAAATATGTACCCCAACTTTGTCTGTCACTTCGAGTTGATGAACAACCCAATGGAAATCATGACACCGCTTGTACACTTTTAGATGGCCTTTTCAAGAAGCTTATAAACCTCCTAGTAGATATGTCGAATTTGTTCCACAAAATTGGTTTCCTTATCCACTTCTTTTTGTGCATGGGCGTATTCTTCTTCCAACCTAATGGGAAATGCTCCATCAACAGGAGATAATGGATGGAATCAAACGTTCCTTAAATGGGCTATTTCTTGTGGAATTATCAAAAGCTCTATTGTAGTTATGTTAGACATACACAAGACACTCATCCCATGTGCATGTATGTTTGGAGTGACACATCCAAAGAAGATGCACAAACATGCAATTGACCACCTCCGTCTACCCCTATATTTAGGGGTGGAATATAGTGGACTTGTTCATTTTTATGTACATCACGTACCATAGTACAAACTAGAAAATCCCCACAAATTTGGAATCTCTTTCTAACACGATGCTTCTTGGTAGGCCAAAATGGACCCACATGCTTGAAGAATAGTTATACAATCTCCTCTTCTAAGATCTACTTTTGAACAAAGTGTTAGGATTGCCATTATTAGAACTCCTGTCAATTGTCTTTAAAATACAATCATGGCCATGCCTAGTGGAAGGGAGAGTTGACATGAAATCCATTGAGACAAACTCTCAAGGTGTTCCTATAATTGGTAGGGAGTGTAAAGGCCCTACTTAAATTTGGTTGCCTTCACAAATACACATGCTGTGTAAGACTTCATATATTTAGTGACATCATGACAAAGATTTAGCCAATAGAAATACTTATACAAGACTACCATTGTTTTCTCTACCCCAAAGTGACCTACTATCCAAATGTAATGAGCTTATAAAATCAATTTGTAATGCTCCTATGCAAAAACATAGAGTTGTCACGTGTGGCATACAACCCCCTCCTATAAGTGATAATGTGGAACATTTTTTCCAACACTTAATCGCTATATATATGTCGAAAATTTAGGGTCTTGTTCATACATATGAGGCCATTCTAATGTCTCATGCCCACATATAATTATTTTCATTGATGTAATTTGGGTGCAACTCAAACATTTAGCAACTTTGTTGGCACCCCCTTAGTGTGTAGCATGTTGAGGTGAAATTGTTAAAGATAAGTGGACTATCTCGGCAACAATCAATCTACAACTTGCCTTGGTTCTCGCATGAATTGAAAGGGCTTCGATCTATGTATAAGTCTATTTTCCCAGAGTATAATGTTTCCATTATTTGTAGTCATGCACAATAACATACAACACCTAGTTAAATACCATATACTTGGACACTTTGTTAGAGAAGGCCACAATGTGATATGCCACTGGACGCCCATGTTCGGTGAAAATTGCGCCAAGTGCATACTTCGAGGAATTTTTTTCAATGTCAAATGAGCATTACAGATCTAAAAATACTAGGACTCTGGTCCTAAAAAGGTCTCAACTTCATTTTTGCAAATACCTATTGTTGGCCCTCTGTTCATACGAAAGTTGTTTCATGTCCTCCTTGTGTCTATTGATTCAAAGGCCATACAATGTGAGGAAATCCAAAAATAAACATGTAATAGAATCATGTTAATCCCAAGAAACTACGAAGTTTTGTAAGAGTATATGTGGATCACTAGTCCTAGATGACATGGATTTTATTTGGGTCTACTAGCATACCTTCCATGTTGATGATCTACCTAAGATATTTCATATTTTCTATTGCAAAGGAACTCTTTTCTAAGTTGGTATAAAGTTTGTCGATGTAAGGTCTACAGTAATCCACAAGACATGCCAAATGTGCTCCTCACATGTCTCATTGAATACAAGAATGACATCTAGGTCTACCACCACAAAGAAATCAATGAATGTTCAAATGATATCATTCATCGTTATCATGAATGTTTCTAGTACGTGTCTTCCCAAATGACATGACCAACCACACGAATAATCCCTACTAAGATTTAAAGATAGTTTAGAAACCTCCACCGGATCAATGGGAGTTTGGTGGTAGCCTAACTTCGTATCAATCTTTGTGAACAACTTCGCTTCCTAAGTTGGTCTAGGAGGTAATCAATATGTGGACGCACGTATCTATTTTTATTGCACTTTTGTTCAAGGCTTTATAGTCAATGCAAAATTGTTACATCCCATCCTTCTTTCGCACTTTTTATACGACCAAAAATGTAAGATAAAAAATTTTGATAAAAATAGATTTTCTATGATAAAAAGCTCTTTTAAATTCCTAAAAATGTGTTAATAGTTTTTGACGTGCGTCTTGAATTTGATATTTTTTAGGGTCTTCAAAACATTTTTATGCTTCGTGATACCCAACAATTTTGGCATGCTTTGCTTTGCATCTTTGCAATATATCATACGATTATTAAATCACTACAATAATAGAGAATTTGGTGCCTCTCATTGTCACATGTTCCAACTTTAACCGATATGCCATGAAACTCATTGGTGGTCTTGCAGTTTGATCATAACCCCGATGCAACTAGTGCAAGTTTTTGAACCGATACTCTTAATTCCTTACATGGTAGTAATCTTCACAAACTTGATATAAAACTTCACCCAATGTTTTTTAGGTTTTTCACCGACATGTTGACAAACCCATTATATTCATCTTAAAGTCCGAATTATTACCACCATTTTTTGAGAAAGAGATGCTTTAAAGAGTGAATGTTGTTTTTCATTACTAGAGAAATTGTTGATAGAGATATATCAATATAGTTGGTCGAGCCATTTATCTAACTCGTCAACTTTAATATTTCTTTCGAATTGAAGAATGTCAAATTTTACTTGTGATGAAGGGTGTGTGGGACCCCATGAGGATTTACTTGATGTAGGTGTGGTTGCAGCAGAGGTGGGTGCAATTGCAAGGACGACCCATAAGTAAACATCAACAAATTGTGCCATATATTCTTCTATTTCTCAAGGGCTTCATCAAGCACTTCTTTGAAATGATCTTTCATTTCCTTTGCATTGCTTAAGATCATTTGACGCAACAAGGAAGGTAATTCAAAGAATCATGAATATCAAGACCATACTTTCGATATTCTAGGCTCGTGCAACATGACATACAAGAGTGGAATGAACTTGCTCTTATACCTCATGTAGTGTGACGTATAATAATGGAATGAACTTGCTCGGATACTACTAATCAAAATTGGGGTGTACTATAATGGCAAAACAATAACAATGGTAATTAATGTGTTATAACAATTCACAATGAAAGCATTGTAGAAATAAAATACATTAATTGCAATTCGAACACATTTAAATTAATAAACTATATAAGATAGGTGTATGCCTAGGCATTTATCTCTTTATTCAAAATGATCGAGTTTGTAGCTCTAGAATGGATAAGTTGAATAGTTGCTGAAAATGGATTATGACATGGGTTTTGAATGGGAACCCAAATGTTGTCCTACATGAATATGACATGTATCCACCATCGGGGTGGAGTTGTAATGCTCCTTGTCAAGGTCATATCTCCTAACACATTGACCCGATTTGTGAATTGCAAGACTGTTGTAAATATGGAGTGAACTACAAAAACTCCTACAACAAATTGTCTTATTTGCCTTATATTACAAGGCCTGAAAATTTTCCAATGATCCTAAAATGGAAAATACAAAAACTATTAAAAACTTGTAAAAATAAATTTTCAAGACTCTTTAAAATTAGCTTTTAGAAATCCTATTCTTGATCTTTCCTTGCTCCTTGAGAAGAAATGGGCCTCAATACTTCTAAATTTTGGACCAAGCGTGGAAATGCTTTATCAATCTTTTGTTGGTGAACCACTTCCCTTGGTGTGCCATTTGCCTTGCCTTCACTACTCGATAAAGTGTGATCTACATATACTTCATTTCCTTTATCACCCTATCAATGATTTGATCAAATTTCATTGGTGTCACGTAATCTGGGTTGAGATCTATACTTTGCAACCTCTCGCCAATGTTTGATGTGTCCAAGAGTGATGGAGGGCATGAGAGAACAGCTCAACATTGAAAAGTGGATGCAACTTGAGGCAAGGTGGAAGATTAAGCTCAAATGCTTATATACAAGTTTGTACCCTTTACATTTCAAAAATTACATCTTTGACATTTATTGAAAAAGCCCACCCACTTCAATGATTGCAAGGGGTGTCAAATAACCAAATCTTGTTCATTACGAAAAACAAGCATGCTTCACGTTAGAAAAGTTCAAGAATGATATGCCAATGAAAATGAAAAATGAAAAATATAAAATATAAAAACTTGCTCATATGCATGAGGTTGTGTATGTCCATTCACAGGATGAACATGAAACCCTGAATTGCTATACAATAATATTATATACCCTAGGACATTTCATCAACAATGCTTATTATATACATGTATTCATTCTTTGCATTTCAAAGAATCACATTCAACAATTATTGACGCTTATCTAACATATATGTTCAATCATTGAAAAGAAAGCAGCATTTGAGTACTTTTTTGTTTGCTTCACCTCCTATGCCTATCATCTTCAAATTATCTACAAGGGCGTGGCAACAAAGTATGGCTCTAATAAATACATGCATTCTTTGAGTACTTTTTGTTTGCTTCACCTCCTATGCCTATCATCTTCAAATTATCTACAAGGCGTGGCAACAAAGTATGGCTCTAATAAATACATGCATTCTATTAAAAGTTCTGAATAGAACACACGAAAAAATGGGGAAAAAGATTAATCATACGAAATCATCTTCTTGAATATATAACCTGTTGAATATATTTGACATAAACTCGAGTGTGTGAATATACGTAACTTGCAAGCTGTTGTTATTAACAGTATTTAGTTGTATGTGGTGTGTATCAACAAACCAATGGAAAGTAAGTCTACTCAGGCCATGTAATGAAACAATTCCTAAAACAAAGCGTACATTGTCATGTGTTGCCCTCATATCAAAACATGCATGCATCAAGTATCAGAGAGACAACAGCAACTTAACATTACCACTAATTCTTGGTGATCATAAAGCAACATAGTGGATGTGTCTAGGAATCTAATAACAATAAGGTAAGTCATGAGTAATATGACAGTGTCACTCAATGTCGAATCATAGATGTGATTAATTTAGCATTAAATTTATATTATTTTAAATATTTTTAATAGCTGTCCCCGCCACATCCCCAAAATCTGAGAATTGTTGCTGTCCCCGAAACAAGTCCCATTGCCCCAGAAACCTATGTAACAAGTCAAATAGGAAATCCCTAAAGTACTACACAATAAGCACCTTACTTTCTAGATGTGTACAAAACGACCCAAATAAATGGTGTAATTTTTTTCCTAGAAACATGGACAGCTGATACAGGCCATTTTGGAAAGCTGGTCGAACTTCTAATGTGTGTGGGTGTGCATATGCATGTATGGGCATTTACATGAAGCCCTATAATGTTAAACAAAAATATTAAGTTGAAACAAAGCATAGCTTGTCAAATGGGCATATGGCCAAGGTTCACACATAATGAGTAACTTGCCATTTTGCCTTATGTACTTTTTACAACTCATTTGATTATGCATTGCATTTCAAATATGAACTAATCTACCCAAATATGCTTTGCATATTGAGGATTGTGACAGGAAGATAATTGTGCTCCGTATAGAGATATTAGAAAACATTATTGGGCCATGCATGACATATAGCACCAATTTGTTTACTATGAAGCATGCACTCACCAGTCAGAATCAATGCAATTTGAAAGCTCCAATATTCTATGACCGCAGTGAGGGGCCAAAGGTTCTTAAATTTCAATGTTCAAATACATACCTGAGGCCTGCCAGCATTAAATTAGTGCAGTCACAAGGTTTTGAAGTCAAACCTGCAATAAGTTATTTCGTTTTTAGGGAAGAATAAAATCTTGGTTACAATTTGGATATTGCATGCAAGACTTCTTTTCCCATGGCATATGCAGGTCTAACTTTGACTTAAGCCCCCATCCCACTTGCCCGAAACAAGCAGTTTTCTTGGATAATTTTAGAAGTAGCAGATAGCTCATGTCCACTTCGCTATCTTGTGTCCAAAAGCATTTTCTTCCTTTTTCAATCCTCTGTGTAAGACCTAGCAGAAGCATCTCTGCACTCATTATATCTTGTCTCCCCAAACCTTCTAACTTGGAAGAGGAGGAAATTTCAGAAAGTATATCACATATATTCCACTCTCTACCCATTTCTTCTAACAATGCTAGTCCTTTCTTTGAGTAGTGGTGGTTTTCACCATTAGTTGTGCATGCATATTCAAGAGGATTAACAATTGATGGCTCAACACAACCCTCGTGGGAAGTACCAGATGAATCGTTCAATTCAGATCGTGGGGTTTTCCTTGAAGTTGTTGATTTTCTTCAACAGACTGAGAATCATGATTATGCACTTGACTGATCCCTCTAGAAGGTTCATCTTCTATTGTATGTAATCCCTCTACCTTTGTGCATTGATTTGTGGCTTCAGATTGTGCCTCGCTTGAGACTTCGTTTCTAGCCTCCAACTCCTCTGCATCATTCGCTGGGCTATGCCTATTGATATCAAACATTGATGCTTCCTGCTGTCTTGCTTTTTCCAAATTACTTTTCCTTCCAGACTTACAATGATGAGTCAGAGTTGGGACTTGTAAGTCTAAACCTGCTGTACTGGTCATGTCATCTTGACACGCATGTGATGCATGACAAGGATCTACACCATCTTCGGACTTAATTTTTGCACCCAACCTTTCCACAAAGCATTTACCATCTGCAATTTTCAACTTCTTAAATGGATTAGCAACTTCCGACCTTTCCCAGTCTTTTGAAGTAAACAACTTATGGCCTGCATCCCTCAACCATTTCCCATTAGTTCTATCTTCATCTGTGGAAACTTTGAGTTGAGATAAGATGTTATTTTCATAGCAAATATCTACTGTATCCTCACAAATCAAATTCGAAGGAATCCTTTTAGGTGTGCCACTCTTTCGCCGGCTTTTTCTGCTCACACTGTCTGAATTCTTTTCACTTGATGATATGCTATAAGCACTACACGTGAAATGGGCAGCATGTCCAGAGTCTTCTAATGATTTTAACAAATTGGGTCCTCCTGACCAGGTTTGCCCACCCAAAGCTCGGACCTTAAAAGGTGATTCTGTAGCCGACTGTTTCAAGTGTGACATACCTTTGGAGAGGCATCTGGTTTTGAGCATACCAATGAAGATAGCTTTCTAGAGCTACAAGGCGGCACTTCCCATTTACTTTTTTGTATAACATGATTTACCTTTCCCATGTTCGATGACTTTCTTCCTGAAAACCGCATATTAGTATCCATTTCTGTTGCTCTGTTAAAATCATTTGTTTCAACTATATTGAATTGGTGGCTTTGCCGCCTGGATGTCTTTGGCAACTGTTTTGCCATTTCATGGGTTTTCCTCCAGTCCTTTCCCCTCTTAAACCCCCAGCATTACGCAAGGATCGTAAATGACGTATTCCAAGCGTCTTCAAATCAGATTTCAGAAGATTTATTTGGAAATTTCTTGATTTTTTTACTCTTTCTTGATTAAGGTTTCCTTTGCCTTGTTCAAGGGACTCCTTCAAAACAACTCTTTTAGAGTTGAAGTCACCATCCCCTGTATTGTCATCTCTGATGCATTCATATTGTTTGTCATACTTAACTGACTCTAACAACAATCTTGCATTCCCTTTTCTTCCAAGAGTTTTCTTCCCAATCACAACTGACTTATACATTCCTAATTTATGCTTCCGTGTTCGCCTGCCTTTCATTTTAGTCACTTCAACCTTTTCATCTGGAGTGCTCCCATTGAAGTCAATATATCCTTCACTAGAATGCTTCTTACTTCCAATATGCTCCACTGCTATGTTTTCAACAATATCTGAATTCTGTTGCTCTCCCATGGATTTCCTGCTTCCATGATTAAAAGCATTAGTTTCTTTTGCATTAATTTTATGTATCCTTGGTCTTCCACGTTTCCTTTTAACTTCTGCCACCTTTTCAATAGAAACAGGTGTTTTGAAATTAGAAACCAGTTCCACTTCATTTCTTTCAGAGAAAATCTCAGCCTGCGCTCCAATGGTCACCAAATTTGAATGCTTTTCTTCATCATGTCTATCAGTAGCAACTGAAAAGAGTGCAGTGTTCCCAGTTTCAAAGCATTCTTGTATCTGATGCTTCAACCCCGTCGGGAAACATATGTATGAAGAAAACCAGGCAATGCTATTTTCACCTTATGTTGTAAATCACGAAGAACTGGAACCAAGCAAGATGGGTAAGATAATCGAGGGGTTTTAATTCCATATGTTCTCTCCCAGAACAAAAGAGTTTCTTCTGCAATTGGTTTAAAAGGGCATTGAAAAGCTGATGCTAATAACGGTGCCTGAAGGTTTAAAAGATCCGAGTCAAATGATATTGGCGGATGGCAATTCTGCAGAGAAACCAATAATTGATGCCAAATCTTCTCAAGGAGCATTTTCTGGCGTGTGTCAGCTGGCATCTCTGAATGCACAAAACTGTTAAACCACTTCACTAGAGGCTTTGAGAGAGCCTGCAATTACAGAAAAGAGAAGCATCACATAAAACTGTTATGAAATGTAAAAAGTCATCAAAATAAAAACATTTGTGGGACATGAAAGTTCCTTCTATGATGACGTAGATTGGGAATTCTATTATTATATCATACAAAACTGAGAAGTAGTAGGCCTTCAACCTGCATATATTGCAATGTATCATGTTGTGTCTTGAGGAAGTTGGAAAAGCATAGCAATCCCTCACAAACCCTGCATCAAGTTTTTCCCACCATGCAGAACTTATGTGGGCAGTAAAAGCATTAAAGAAGAGAACGATACCAAAGGAATGAGGGATCAGTTTATCTAAAGAACATTTTGGTCAGGCCAAACCTTGAAACAGAATCTATATATATCTTTGAAATGTCGGTCTGAATTTCCCATGCTATAGTAAAATACCTGCCAACCACAAAAGGAGTGAGTGTTTACGGTGTTCCAATATTATTCCTTTATAAAAATGTTATAGACTAAGTCAAATCAACCTCTCTCATGCAATTTACATGAACTTTCAGAGCAGTGATCTTCAAAATACGAAAGGTTAACTCTATATCAACGATACTACCTACAAAATCCAAGATGCATTACATTACCTGGATACAAGAGTCACAATGCTTCCATCCTCACAACCATTAGCCCCAATAAAATTGGTGCAACTATCAAGGTCATAAAACCTTGCAACATTCTCACATGCCATGTGACTATTTTCTGTTTGCTTTAAACAAGAAATTTTCTCCAGGTTCCGTATCATAGGGTTTCTTGTAGAATGCTTTTCAGGATCTGAACAAGCACAAAGCCACTTTGCTAAGGGTTCCGAGAGTGTCTGCATGGCACATACATCTGACTGTTGTGAGCAGATTATAAATGTTAGATGAAACACCTTCAAACTTACCAATTGAGGTGGCCCGTACTATTTGATTTCACACACTTCAAGAAGATAAAGACGAACCTGAACAAAGGGGAGAATGTCGTACTGAGTTCGCAGATATTTGGAGAGAGAACCTAATGCTTCACAAACCCTGCAGCCCAAATGTTATTATGCAAGTTAAGGTCCCATTGTGTAGAATGTCATCAATCAATGTGTCCACGTCATTTGTGTTCCCTATAGTTATTACCAATTTAACAGTGACATTAATAAGGCTCAAGAGAAAAGATATTAGAAAAACTGTAGTACAGCCCATTGAAGCTGACCTGGGAGAAAAAAAGATATTTTGGGTCTTCATAATAACTGAGCCCACCATAGAAAAGTATTACTCTAATCTTCAATCTACAATTTTTAGCATGAAGAACATGTATGCCTAATCCCTTTACGTCACACTTTTGGGTGTTTTTTGAAATTTGACAGGAGTCATACATTGCTGATGCCTTATGGATAATGAACGTAAAGCTATGCACCATTTTGAGGCATGGTGTGGTGATGGTTTGCATCCATCCTAAACGTATTGTGTTTTGATCAGCAATTGAAAAATCCTTCTTCAGTTATAAGACAAAGGAATTGCATAATTAAATGAGACAATTTACTGCTATTGCCCCCAAATGAATAAGCAGTGATGAGTCAAGGACCCTGAGGTCAGATGGCAACTAGGCTCAACGCTGTCAAATTATTTGGAAAGCAAGAACATCCTCCAAACAGAAGGTTAGTAATGCATCAAGGTTTACCTTTCAAAGCATAGTTGAGTAAGGTGGGTGTTATGGATGCTTTCTAAACTGGGTGTGGGAAACAGGAGACAGACAACCATACTTTTGGAGGGTTCAATTGCCAGATGATTTTGGGGATAGTTAAAAACTGAATTTATTTTCCTTTTCACTGCCCCTCTGTCTTGGCAAGGACCTCTTCTAAGGGATTCTTGGATGATCAAAGGAAAATCTAAAAATCTGGCATACATTACAGTTGCAGCAGCTAGTCTCTTGTGCCGAACAAGATGCAAAGCTGCTTTTCAAGAAGATACATCTCCCTTTGATATGTGGAAGTCGCAAATTTTTAGACAAGATTTGGATTTGATTATGCCAAATAAGGTTAACTGGTTTTTAAAGGATGCAAATTATTTACCCATCGGGGTGCAGCCCTAGGTCCATTCTTTCCATGCCTATTAAGGAGATATTTTCTTTGCAATTTACCAGTAAGTATGCTCTGTTGGTGTAATATTAACTGTGTCCCCTATAAAACAACGACAATATTTTATGAACAGGCTTATAGGTTCCATCACTGAGAGGGTAAGAATTGTCTGGATGGTCAAATTATAAAGATACCTATAACCGAATGCTCAATGTAGAGAAACAGAAACACTTGAAATCAAATAACTTGTTGGATGAGGCTAATGATGTTTCCAGTCTTAAGATGATTTAGAGGTCCTGAATAAGGTGTTGAAAGTCTAGGTGTAATTCGATATTACACATGTTTAAAGTTGACTTAGGTATTTAATTTTATCTTGAGTTAGAAAGATTTTTATTTTTCCTATTTTAGTTACTAGGAAGATCAAAAAGGCAAGCACAAGTAAGCAGGCCAATAGGGATTAAGAAAATCACCAAACCAATAGGATCGAAGGGTGACGCGTCAATATTAGAAAATGTGAGGTATGCCGGCTAATCAGATTACTTCCTAGGCTTAGCCTTAAATTCCTATAAATACATTCTTTCTCCCTCACATGTGAATGCTGACTATCTGGGAAAATATTCAGCGAGAAGATGTAGTCTGTGGGACATGCTTGGGGATGCATGAGAGCACCCAAGCACATGTAAATACTGTGGAGCAATTTCTAGGAGTATTATACAAATTAGGATTTCATTTATACTGTTACTTTGATTCTAGTGTTCAAGTCAGTTTTACATTTTAAGATTTGTCTAGAAATATTCATGCAAGAAAAATCTTCTTGTCTTGAGTAGGTTGTGGAAATGCCATCCCCCAACCTGTTTCTACATAAAGTTCCAAACTGAAGGACATAAGAAAATCAAGAAATTAAAAATTAAGATTATCAACAAAATTAATACCCATCACCACTCAGTGCACCAAGACTTTCTACATCACTCAACGCTCGACTATCCAATCACTGACTAATGAGGCAATGTGGCCTTTATTATCAGAGGAACTAGAAAAGAAAAAGGAAGCCTAATAAGGTGAGGCATGCACTGAACAACAAGGTGACATAAAGGGAATGTATATTGCCCTAGCATTCGGCTAGCAAGTTGACTGCACTATGAATAAACACTTCATAGTATACAGCACGGTGGTTTATTAATCAAGTCAGTTATAATCACCTTGAGAGCGTGGCATACTAAAAGCACTCATGCTAACATGCCCATCAGTGGTCAACCTATCCTCCTAGTTGCCTCCCAATTAGGGAAGTGAAATCAACGAGGACAAGAGTGAGAGGAAAAAGGAATTAATCTACGTTGCCAGGATACGGGTACGATACGCGGATACATCAATTTTAAAAAACCCTTGGGTACGATACGTCTTGGATACGTCCGTACATATATATTAAAAAATCAAATATATATACATCTACTCACTTTACTCATTTTTTAGTCCATAAATAACTGAAATAGTAATACAAAACTTGAATCAATGTTCAAAACATTCAATATACTTAAGACTTAGCATTTTTATTGATCATGTGGCTGCCATACGTATCCTTGGCGTATCAGTATCCGTATCCATACGTATCCGTATCGGATACGTATCAGACAGGAAACGTGGGGGGTCAGGGCGTATCCTGGCAACATAGGAATTAATGAAATATTTTTTTCTGTGTAACAAACATTCAAAGAGCAAATGTAATAGTTTCCAAGTATGCCAACTCGTCTCATTTTGTAATAGACAAATGATGATAAGAGATTAGTAAGCTAGTGCAGAGAAATTTTGACTAGTTGTATAGGGCCTTGAAGACCACAATGGAGGAAGTGAAAGAAAGAAAATGAAAAATGAAAAACATGAGGGGCTGGAGAACAAATGATAAAATGAATCTAGTCGGATTCTTGCATGTTGTGGATTTTGTTTTATCAATATCGTGCACCCCTGAAGCACAATCTTGATAAAACAAATGATGATGATAAGAGATTAGTAAGCTAGTGCAAAGAAATTTTGACTAGTTGTATAGGGCCTTGAAGACCACAATGGAGGAAGTGAAAGAAAGAAAAAAGAAAAAGGAAAAAAATGAGGGGCTGGAGAACAAGGATAAAATGAATCTAGTCAGATTCTTGCATGTTGTGGATTTTGTTTTATCGAGATCGTGCACACCTGAAGTGGCAATTCATAAGACAAACATGCATGTAAGAAATTCATTAGCATGTCAATGGAGATAATTGATCCTATATTAATGAAGACAGTGGTATAAAACTATGACCAGCAGCAAGGGGAAGTAACATTAGAAGCCACAGATTTGTCAATTACCTCTGACATTTTCTATCAAATTTTTGACACAATCTTTGAGTAAGCACAACCATATCTCAGGCGAAATGAGAATAATTTATGCATGACTTTTATTTGGAACAAAATCACAAATTCTTACAGGCAAAGGAATTTCCGTTGTTTATATAGTACATCCATTCTTTAGAACCATAGTAAAATTCCTGCTATCCCGTTTAATGTGAAACTCATAAAAACATCGACTACCCTTCAGGGAAATTCTAAGTTTTGGGAGAGTTAGGTTTGAAAAAGTGAATAACTTAGTAGAACATGTAGCTTTCAAAGTGAAAACTTCATTACAAAGTTGTAAGTTGAGGGGGACAAGAGTCTCTACAGTCACTCTTTCTGCACAAACTTTGTATTAAGTAGCAATAGGGAGATTAAAGAGGTCAAACCAAACCAAGCGATCAATAATGGTGTTCACAGAAAACGCATTAAAAAGATAATATGATATAACATATGATTGTGTGAAGCATAACATGAATATAACACAAAGTTGAAGATCGAGGTAATACAGAAGAACATAAATTTCAGTTGCAACAGAATAGAACAACTTGAGGTTGAAGTCAGCAAGTAGTAAGCATGTTTGTGAACAAGCTTCAGCATTGTGTAGACACAAAACTGGGCACTCCCCAAGGCCAGTGGATGGACATATAAGTATCCTATAGTCTGCCAAGTCATCAATATGCTACAGACTATGCCACCAATTAAAAAGAGCAATCCTGCTTGACACTGGTTGACACCAACAGTGTAACACATAGAATGTTAACTCTGCAGTCAATGGCCAGACCTGATGATAATACCCATAAGACAAACTGACAAAGCACGGACCATTCCAACTTTCTTAATGATTCCACTTCATCTTCCTTAATGGGACTTGTATAAATATGTATTATAATGGTCTACTAGCGTTTAACCATCTAATCTTCTGCAGCACATCACTATATGATTCGACACCTAAATCCTTACATGGCACAAGTAATGTCACAATTTTTGGGATTCGATACATTCACTATTCCAACTGACTACCGATAGAAATCATTCCCACTAACAAGTGTATCCAGGTGTAGACATTCACAATAGCATTCAGCTAATACTTATAACCAACACTGCTGAAGAGGTGTTTTTTATTCATTAGCTAAATGGACGAAGAACAATTTCTTTGTGTCGTCTTGTCCTCTCAAATCACAATAAGGAAGAGATTGATGGACTTGAATATGTACTTGGTTACAAACTATAGAGATTAGTCCTTGAAAAGGTTATGTTTCATGCCATGTAACTTAGATTCTCCTAACTTCAAACTTAAAAATTTGGTAGAAATTGTATACTTTGTGTAGTCCCCAAGCTTTGTAATTTGCAACTCATCTACTGGCCAATTAATATGCTTGATAGATGATGCTTGAATAATTGCATCTCTTGATTTGTTTTTCTTATCCATTCTGGAGCTTGACTATTGTAGGGGCTGCTTTTAATATATCAAGCTTGGCAATGTCTGACTCCTTGGCAATCCCATGCCAAATTGCACAATCAAGCTTCTTAAATGGCCTTTTTAGTTTGTTATTCATAGAATTTGATGGTAGAATTCCTCTCAAACTGACCAAAGTTCCACACCTTCTAGATACATTCTAATTTCTTTTGCTCGACCATTGCTTACAATATCGTGGTTGCAACCCTTCCGAAGTATTGACTCTTCAAATTTGTTCCCAGGGACAGATCTTTGGTGTCTACTTTTCTATTCAGACTTTTAAAAGAGTGGCGCATCTCCCAAATTAACCAGGAAGATAACATTTTAACAATTGCAGCCCATAAGAAAATATATCATAACTTTAATAGACAGCTTATTTGGGGCTATTAAAGGATTTGTTTGAAAGAAGATGCAATTAAACCTTTACTACAAACAAGAGTTACCAACAAGACTAGAGACACTGTGATATAATTAGACAAGCAACTATTAAGAGGATAAAGGCCACCATAGAGAATACAAAGTACACAATAAATTGAGGATAGTTGCTTATTTGATGAATATGGATACACTAAGGTGGACATATACTTCAAGGTAATAGTTTGCATTAGTGTCACACTGTCATGTAAGCCAGGCTGGTTAGAAGTATCTTTCATTGTTTTAGGGAATCATACTGTCATAAATATTCTCACATCTTACCACTATTTCATATTTAGGGCTATAAACTCATATGAGGATGAGTTTCAATACTAGGGACTAATTATGACAAATGTTCCAGCAATGGGTAACTGATTAAAATATTCTGTATGCTCTAAAGGAGTTACCCTTGTGTGGACCCACACAACGCTATTATAATTTCCATCTTATTCAACTTAGAGCTGCAACCACTCCTTAATATTCCTCCTCTTCAATTAGGTGATTATGTTGTCAACATAAATCCGAGAGAAAAATAAACTTATTATGTCCAATCATTGCAATTATTGGAAACGCCAATTACATCATCAAAAAGTTACACACAGATCTAGAAACAATGTCGAATATGCTCAAGGCAATTGTCTCCTCTAATTCATTTTCAGAACTTGCATGAGCTTACAATATTTACTGTAGGTACACAAAGTTGATATAAGTTTCCTAAGGAATCCAAATACCATGAATATTTATTCACATAATAATCTTGTTCCAAGATCTTGAAAAGATTCCGATGATTGCAAAAAAACTTCAACTATAAACTCATTTACTGGAATGCAATTGAAATGTTCAAAGGATCAAAAATCTTGGCCACTAGAAATTTATAGGAAAACACCAAACTTAGCATAACTTTGACATTACTGACCTAAGCCATGTGACCTTGATGATATCTGCACGATACTGACTTAAGTAACACGTGCATTTATTAATTTGTATTAAATGACATACCAAAATAGCAATACCTTAATTCTTTAGTAATCTGTGTATTTATTATTCAATATTTCAACCGGCTACAATTGTGGCCACGACCGAAACCCGCAATGGTAATATTTACTATCAAGGGCATGATTATATTCTCAATTAACTCTCCGGTATTGAATATTATCAAGTTGATTCTATTTCTATATGTAAATGAGATAAAAAATAAAAAGGTTTTTCTACCATATACCCATGAGGCATCAAGGGTTCCTTGTAATTGTTATAACAAAACCTCAAATCGAATTCAAAACCTTAGAAAAGATGGGCGAAAATTCATTTTCTATACATTCAGCAGTGTTTTATTCATGCTTCAAAAGCTCAATCATATAAAATAAGAGCAAATATTATACCTATTAATAGCATTAGAGTTTTTGTATTAATCTTGCGAGCTTCATACATTAACATCAAAAACCTGTATAAGGAAAAAGACCACAGACAAAAGAATCTTTAGTCAATTATCAGAAACATCAGTGACATAAAGATCAGATGCAACAAATATAGATAAGCAGTTTCTAAAAAAGAATGCCAGGTACCAAGGAAGGCAAACATGAAAATGAAAAAAAAAAATACAAAAACGTTTTCAAAGGGTAAACAGGTAGGCTCCTGGTCAAATTCTAAATCCACATTAGAAAAGCTTACCTAGAAGCAAGAGATAGTGTGCCTGTTAACTTGCTAATTTGATCCATCCTACCTCCCTCCTTAGGAGAATCAGGCCAAGTTGAAATAAATCGATCATTAATATTTAAAAATGACAGCATTTCCTGGATTACACACACAACAAAGCTTCCATATATTGCTGCAAAGTGACAACGAATGTTCGTTAATAAAGAACATTCAGAAACATCAAGATTGGTCATTGGGACAGGATATTCATGATCACTGCTTGGTATCATAAATTGTTGAGAGTGGCCTGAAATCATGAAAAACAGATGGATGGTTCTAGGATCACAGATCTTGCAGAAGTCCTCCGTTAAAAACCACAGATCTCCTGAACTGGGAACAGTATTAGAAAGCATTGTATCTTCAGTCCTATCATTACAAAGGACTGCATCTTCAGTCTTATCTATTATTTCTTTAACTTTTGAAATGGAAGACACAAGGCATGGAAAAAGTAACAAACATAGAAGAAACTGGTCTCGGGATTTATATTTACTGCCACACGAAATGTCAGACACACTTTCTGCCTGTACCACAAGACGATGCTCTGCAAATGCCCTCCATACACAGAGTAGCCAATAATCATCAACCTTCAAATTGTGCACCTCCAAAAATTTTCTTCTATTCAAGCTTAAATTGGCAACAAATCTTAACCAAACCATAGTAGCATATGTAATAGGAGTTACCATCTCTTCAAAGAGAACAGAATCTGTACAAGATGGATCGTTTCCCACACATCCAATAGCACCTTGGGCTACCCCACTGGACACAAGTGTTCCATTTACATTGCTCATATTTACAGGTAGTTTGTAAAATGAAGATAACAAGACTAGAGGTCTGAGTTTGACCATCATATATTCCAATAGGGACCAGAGATAAAATACCAAATCCCTGTCATGTGTTGATAGAAACAACAACACTACTTCATCAGTACTGCTATTTACAAAATGTAGAAACAGGTGAACTGCATCCCGATGCTCACTTGAGGGATCATCTGTATCTTTACTTCCATATCTAACCCCTCCAGCAATAGTTTCCATATATGCATGACAAGTTTCAAGCATACCTTCCTGTTCTCAGTACCTGCAACATCTCCAGCAAAGGACTTCCATAGGCTTCCAAATATTTTCAGCAAGTATTCTATGTGGCAAAGCATCCACGGGGACCATTTAATAGGAGGGCCATCTATAGGAAGAACTGATCTCTGTGTTTTCTCATTGACCTTAAGAGAGGAACTCCTCAAAAAGACTAGCACAAGAATCCCAAACCCACAAATTCCAATTATTTCGCCCAAATTTAAAGATAGACTCAAACATCGGAAGCAAAATATGCTGCATAACAGATATTTTGGTGACAGAACAAGCAAGCTTTTGCAAAAGGTAAATACAAATCATCCAGCATGAATTACGGGCTTTTGCAGATTTTTCAACAGTCATCGTGCCAACCAGTGGTGTGATCAAGAGTTTCATACGCTTTGATGTAAGATACACAAATGGCTCTTGGATTCCTCCAAACAAATCCTGGTCCATTGCATTCTCAGAGGAAGCTGGGAGTAAAATGTCAACCATGGTTTTCCACGCAACCTGTAAATCACATCATTATGTCTCATCCAAATTAGTTACTAATCAGCGCAGAAAAAGGCATAAAGAAATTATCATAACATTCTGACAATGGGTCAAGACAGCTAAGTGCTAACCTATGAAAAATCAAGCAAGTGTATGATGATGCTTCCTCTAATCACCTATGAAGTCAATGGCAATGCAATTTTTAGCACCAATGAATATAAATAGCCTAATCTTCTACCTGGAATGAAGCCAGCCACAGTAATCAATTGAAAGGCATAAAATTCTACCCTAACTAGCTCTTAACATATAGAAAATAAATGCGAGTGGTAAGGCATAGTGACTACCACGATGAAGACCTGGGTTAAACTCTCACTCATGAAATGCTGGGTCAGCAAACATTGAAATTGTAACCTGATATCATTAAGAAGGCCAACTATACCTTGCCTACCTATTACCAACTGTGGTAGGTTAGTGTCCATATTATATTGTTAATTGGTGTCACATACATATATATTTGTAATCATTAGAGCATGAAGAGCCACCTTTAGTAGATCAGAACGAAGTGTTAATAATAGGGGTGGTAATCATTTTTTATGTTTATGATTGTCGGATGTTGGAGAAAGAGATACAACAACCATTAACCTTCAAACCAGTTTTCAACCATACTGCCTTTTCCCACTATTGTCAAGAGCATGGATTAGGAAATCACCAAAAATCAGTGATAAAAGCAATAAATCGCAATACAGACTGCAAACGATTAAACCCTGCTAAAATCGCAATATGCTACAGGGCAGTTAAATGCTGATTTTCGGTCAGTAATTTCATAATTACTCGCCGAAAATCAGTGACTCAATTGCCAAAAAACACTGCATTTTATCTCTGCGAATGATGTAACTGCCTGCTGGGGTTTTGAGTTGCCATCGTCACACAGTTCTCTTCCGAGTCTTCTCGCGATTTTTGCTGATCAAACTTAAAGGAGTCAATACATACAGTGAACTTCTGTGTGGAGTGATTATCATTGACAGTTTAACAGCACAACTAGGTTTTCTGCATTTTCACTTTTCATTGTTCAAACTTCAAAGATCAAGCCTCATCTTCAAGCTTTCAAGAGATACAACAGCACATCATACAAAAGAAACATGTTACGGAACCACAGGTATTTTCGTTTATTTTCAATGTTCATGAATCATTGTTTGTCTTTGAAGTTGGCTAGATCTCATTTTGATAATAGTTCTACTTCTCAAAAGACTGTAATCTCTCAAAGATTCCAAGTTCAAACGATGACAAGCTGAAACCCCAGTAGGCTAGTTGACTGTTAAACTGTTAAACTTACCTTCCACTTCCACGATGCAGCCGCAGCAGACTTATTTTAGGTGCACCTGATGAAATGTAATATGTATGATATTTCGTACAAGTCTATGAGCATTGTAGTTTGTAACTTTGTACTTTGTTCTCTTTTTTGGTTGAAAATTAATAGAAAAAATACGTGCGGCATTATCTACATTACTTTCTTATGTCATTTAACAATGGTTTACATTTAATTTAAATTTATTTCATGAATTAATATGTTTTTGAGGTAGTGATAAAGTTGCAGAGTGGATGCCAAGAAACTCGCAAGTTCCGAGTTAAATTTTAGGCTACCGAGTACGAATTTTTGAACTATGGTCAAGAGACTGTCTTCTGTATTTTGTGGTATACATGCTAAGATTCTGTCTCAATATATCCAAGATGCAGTGACCTATAAATATTCAAATTGCTGCATAGTAACACAGTATCCCATTATCACATGGCATGGGATTCACCAAATCGCAAAGATAAAGGTGTAAAGAAGTGGTATGGACCACCAAATTGTTACGATAAAATTTGTCTGGATAGCAAAAACAGCAAACAGCAAAGTAATGAGATGCAATCATGCAAAGAAGAAATAACCTGACATATGCATGGTAAAAACAAATGTTGCATATCGTCATGAAGGCAGTGCATATAGCAATGAAAGCATGATCATACATAGTCTTTCATGCATAGCTCTAAATGATGGAAATGTAAATATGTGCATGTAAAGAATAAGAGTCCTATGCTAACACATATGGATACAACTGTATGTATAGATCATGGAATCAGCCTAGAAGAAGAGGCCTAGAGCTTATGCACTTAACATTTTCTCCAGCATAAGGAAACATATAAGACAAAAAAGAAACGTGATATATTAGTTTCCATGAATGACTAAAATTAACTTATGGAACTCACAGTACATAGACAAGCCATAACAACAAAATTAGTGTGAAAAACAAGTCCTCAGAATCCTAAAAGGAAATACAAAAGAATAGAAGTGTTCAAAAATAAATCCCTAAAAACCCAAAGGCTTTTGCCGCAAAAATACTATGAGTGGGTGCTAGAAGGCAACCTTCTTTGATGGAGCAGAAGAGGGCACACATCCCCAACTTTACCCAATTAATGGTAAGGTTAGCCAAAGCATTAGAAAACAGGGTTTGAACTTTGAACAACATCAACAGAAAGTGGCCAAAGCAAAAGGGATGAATCCATTCTATTGTTTGCTTTTCAGAATCACTCTTAAGGGAAAAATTCTCATAGGCTGATTTTTTAACCCATTCGATGCTTTCTCAAACTGCAATATCATTGTCAAGAGCATATCCCAACTGAATAAAACCTATCTGCGAGGGTTTAACCAACAAGAAAAACCAATGACTGATGTGCAAGAACTTCACAATGATTTTGTGCAACACATTAACCAATGTAAAGGCCAAAGGTAACAATAGTATTTTAGGTCACCACAAAGCGAGACAAATTTGGTGCATGATACTCCTTTGTAGAAGCCCACAAGGGGGCTGTCTTTCCATTTAACTTAAATATTGTTCAAATTAGGTTTGAACTCTATAATCAAGATTCGATAAATACCTCTCAACAGCTAACAAAAAGTAAGAGGTACGGGTGATTTTTACGGTCTGACCTTGCCAACATGCCAACTCATATCTGGGGACCCAAGCAAAAGGACCTTTTACTTTACCTTGCACCCCTCGGGTTCAGAATGAGATCAAGGTCCCCAACTTTAAAGATGATCTAGATGTTGCCTTGATAAACAAATTCATTCAAAGACAGATTCGTCGTAGCTTCAAGGTACACTAAGAAAACCAAGGCCCACAGTAATTGCAGCTCACTTTGTAAAATTTACATCAAAATACATTCAGATCCAATGACCTTTTATCTGCCATCAGCATCAAAGCCTTCCACAATTCATTTAACATAAGGTGCTAGTTACATATTGTTTGACAGTCAAACATTACTCGTGTAATTTTGAATGGCCACTCAATATTACACTACTAACTCCTCAAACTGAAGCAGTAGCTTGTAATGCTATATAAACTCCTTAGAGATTCAACATGGCTTAACAATTGTCTTTCATTTGAATTGGCCACCATGATATACTTTTACTTTGGCCTTTATCCGTGCATCCTTGGCCTCCTTCACTTTGACAACCTGCACAAAACAGTGGAGCTCAGCAGCCTTTTTGTTATATTCTATTAATGGACTGTTTTTGGAACAAAGAGCAAGTTTTCTCAACCTCCCTGCTAGTACCAAAAATTTCCCATGAACAGATGCTGGTATTATGTTTCCCTTAAGCCCTAAAAATTCCACCATTGCATTCAATTGGAGTAGGTACAAGGACCAAGGAGTAAGTCAGTAAATGCATGGGAAATTTTTATGCAGTTGAGGATCTAAATATGAGAAACATTTAGGTGACGTAGGTTTTGGGCATCTAAGGTTGATTGTTTCACAACAAACTTCAAAATTATGGGCCAGTGGTCCACAAAGACCTCTATTGCACAACATTGGCAAGCCTGATCCAGCTTCTTTGAACCTCCCTCCCAACATAGACATCAAGTATTTCAAATCTCAAGGAAGTATTTCCTACAAAGAATGTTTGGGAAGGCCTAGCTTGGCTCTGGAAGAAAACCAAACCACCCAGTTTTCAACACACTGCCGTGTGAGAAGGACCTTTTTCCACTAGGGTATTGAAACTATTTCGATGTAACCAAAAGTACTTATGTGTGTTTCGGGTAAGTCACCTTACACCCATCTCCAACACTACTATTTTCAATAACACTATTAGAGGCATAAAGGAACAAAATAATAAAATGTTACAATTGGCATTGACAAGAAGGCGTACAGGTAGTTTAACATCTAACAACCCCAACTAAACCATTTTCAAAATATAGCAAGGTAACAATATCTGAAACACCACCCTTTCCCTCTTCATTAGTGGAAAAAATCTGGGCTTGAGGCCAAATACAACCGAGAGTAATTTTGTATCCTAAACCTAGTGCTTTTCACTCCCTGTAAGAGAAAAATATCAATAAAATATAGTTAGCATGATTCTCCAACTAGTGTACTTTCAATAGGGACCAGCAAGACCTTTCTATAGTGTAACATAACATTCATTATTAGGAATGAAAAGAATAATTCAAAGTCACACCATTCTCATTACATACTTGGTCCAAAAATTTGAAGACATTGGACATAGATACTTCGCAATTTATCACCATAAGTTCAGCAAGGGTAAATTATTCATATTTCAGTTGCTTCCCAATTTCTGGAGGTTGACCCTCTAGTTGCTTCCAAAGAGGTGACGAATCATAAGGTATCAAGGCAATTATGGCTTCTTCACTTCTGCTTGGGAACTAATTGCATTTCTTGCAATATCTTCAGATCGACCTGCTTTAGTGTTCATTCTAGAATGGCTGTTAGTCAGAGTGTCTGTATTAACAGAAGCTTTTAAGCACTTAGATTTGGAAGAGCCAGAGATGACATCTTCAACACAATCACCCAGCCTTTATTTCTGCAAAGGTCTATGGGACATAGAATTCGTCAACTAGAATCTCAAAAGGTGCTTAAGATTTGAGCTTTGTCAATAAAAATAACGGTTAATAACATTATTCTACAACACAGGTTGTCTGAATTTGTGATTTCCAATTTCAATATCTACATATACTTGCAAAGACTTGGCAAGGTAAATTTGGACTGAAGCCCACCTACTGGATCTAGACACAATGGGTATATAGGCTTATGGCTGACAAAGGAGCCAACAGACCTAGAAAATCTCTCAAGAAATGCTCAAAAATAGATCAGAATGCTAGTGAACTCAAATCCAAGTATGACAGTGAACCACTGCTGTCTTGACAACAAACAATTCCACATTCCATTGGTTGAACACAACTGATGTGTTCCTACAGACACACAGGTCACGTCCAGGCACTTGGATGCAATAAGTTGGGTCCTATAACTGAAATACAAACAAGCCTTGTTAAGATTTCTTAATCCAGCAACGTACCAGCTACAGGCTTATCACATTGCTTGACCAAGATCCTGGGCATGATTCTAAAGGGGTTCTACGTAAAAGTATCCAATTCAAATATCATATCTTTTCCAAAATCACAACATAAGGCATACTGTTGAATGAAAACATGAAAAATTGCTGGTTTAAAGCCTATGCCTTCTCGTACACCTTTGGGTGCATACCATAGGGATTCTCTCTTCTAGAAGCAACTACAACTGTTTTGGCAATCACTCAAAAGATTATAAAGGAAACTCTTCTTAAATGGTGGGACGGATAAGAAATTACAGCCATGAATTGCATGATACAACCATACCTCTCACATAGGCAACAGGCTGTCTGGAAACCAACATTAAGCTCTAATTACTCCATTCTCACATAAACTCAGTTTTGAAAATTATAGTCATGAGCCACTAATATTTGTGTTGAACTTTGAGGCTCCTTGCCAAAATTTTAAAACTTATTTTTGATCTCATGGACGTACTCTCCAATGCTAATCATTGGCAAAACAGCACATATGCCAGACAAATTTGCTTTCTGTGAAATTCAAAATGTTGGAAACATGAAAAATTGCCAGAAAAGAAAAGCCTAGTTTATGCACTAAATTTCACCCAAGGTTTCGCCTTACGGAGATGACTAAATTTTGGAAAAGCACACATAGCAAGGTAGTGGGGCAGGGTGTTCAGTGCTGACAATAGAGAAGTTAAGATTAATGATGTGGTACAAAAGCAGCAAAATTACAACAGAGTTTTCAATTTTTAGACCAAAATCAAGACCTTAATTATTAAATTCAGTATTATCAACAACTAAGATGCGTAAGACTGATTAGCCTTATTATCTTTGTCTATTATAGGACTGAAAATAATAAAGAAAAGTGTACGTTTCAAACCTGAGATGCAATTCGACGTCAACGTCTGTATCAAGGAAAGTCTGTTCTAGTATTTTCAACATGTTGTTCACAAGTGCTCTGTTTTGCAGTACACGACCTCCGAGCAACCAAATAAACCAACCCCATGCATTGATTGCAGGAACCTTATAGATTTGACTTTGTATCATTCTCTGCATACATGGGAGGAATTTGTTTTGCACACTTTCTGCGACAACCTTACACATCACCATTGCAACAAAAGTTGTTAGCAGATAATAAAGGATGCCAAAAATATGTCGTATATCAAAAAACCAGAACATTTTTACGACACTGAATCCTGGAATGTAACGAGCTAGAAATTAATTACCCGACACTCAACCTGTGCTCAGCAATACGGAAAGTGAACAAGACTCGAAATAGCTTACAAAGGGATCAGTCTCCAATGACAATCATTTAATTCGTTCAAACCAAAAAGCAAGGAGGCTAATGAACTAAAACAATCTTTCGTGGACAGTGATGCTGATCAGTCAAGCAATAAGAATATGTACAAACAAGGATTAATTAACCTTTTATGCAGATTTACGTATGGCCCACTCTGAATGTGACTGATGCAACTTTTAACTTTGGTATGGTCAACCCATGTTTCTTTTATCCATTTTTAATCAAAAAAAAGAGCATCTATCTAATTTTAGGAGCATTGTATTTCTTTTATGTCTAGCTTGGCCTTGGATCCCTTCAATGGCTTCTTACTAGTTTCTACTCTATATGTACTAAAATAATAACAGAAATTAAATTGCCCTCTAACATTGAGAAAATGACGACATAAAATAACTTAAATAAGTATAATGTGCATGCATTACTTGATCCAAATAGCTCAATATTGACTTGAGTCTTTCCTAAATCCAGTAGCTTACAGAAACTTATCAGCATAAAACAAAGACACCAATTCTAAAAATATAAAGGTCTGCTAAATTGTAAGAACTGCAGCCTCAGACCATCAAAGACTCCATGTTTTCTAAAATTGCAGAGGATACTTCATGCATGACTAAGATGCAAAGAAAATACCCTAAAATAAAAACATAGATTCGTGAATAAAGAATGGAAAATCTACCTACCCTGTTGAGCATAGACAGTATTTCCCTTTTGTGTATTCAAAGGTGAACAAAGCCTGAATGGAAAGGTCAAACCAGTTTCCCATACTTAAACTTCAAAAGTGAACAAAAAACATACCGAAGAATCTTAACTTTCCAAATTTCTCTAAATACCTTGAAACTAAACTACAAACTAGTGAAACTGCATAGTACTTGAATATACATCTAGTATGATAAGTATTGAGGATCAATGCTTGGCATACATGTATTACTGTTTATGGGGAATTATACACAAAATTATATAGCGACTCTCTAACAGTCCCTCGAACAATCTTGCAGAAAAATACAGCCCCTTATTACAATTACCACACCTGCAACAGAATATGTATACCACAGGATAACAAGGTCTATCACTTTTGTTTCTCCATTTACATGATATTCAATCATCAAAAGCTATAAATCTATCTCAATCCACTAAGAGAAATAGACAAAAAGAATTTCCATGTAAGCATCATGTCAACTTTTGTATTTTAAAAGCTGTGAGAATAACTTATCAACTTTTCTAAAAGATTGTCTTATCGTTTATTGAAACTTGTACAACTTCAATGTGCCATATCCATTTTTCATGGTTTATTACAACTGTTGATAAATTATTATACTGCCAATGCCGCACAGCTTTGAGGCTAAAACCTAGATAAGATGAACCTAACTTCACAAATGAATATAACATACATCTCGTATGATAAGTACTGAGGATCAATGCGCGACTTACGTGTATATTATTTATGGGGAATCGTATATTTGTATACAGAATGATATATACTCTCTAACAGTCCCTCAAGCAATCTTCCCAAGAAAAAAACAGCAGCCCCTTATAACAATTACCACACCTGCAACAGAAGATGTAAACCAAAGAAAAACAAGGTCTGCCACTTTTATTTTTCCATTTCCACAATATATAACAGTCAAAAGCTTCAAATCTAACTCCAACCACTTGGAGATGGACTTTATTAATTTCCAAGTAAACACATGATTAGGCCAACTTTTGAAATTTCAAGCTGCAAGAATAACATATCAACTTTTATAAGAGGTTGCATTTTTGTATATTGAAATGTATACAACTTAACATAAAATAAATTATATGGGTTGTTATTGGATGAAATCCCACTTTGGTAATAATTGTAAGACAACAGTGATTTATTAGGCACTACACTTATGAAAAGCTTTGGCAATGGGGAAAGAGGCTAGAGGGTTGGAAACCCAAATTGGTGAATTATACTCAACATTCCTCTCCCTGCTAATAAATGCTTATGGTACTTGTGTGCTTAAGTGAGTCCCTTCGCCTTCTTATTATAACAAAATATACACAAGTGAGAATTTCATTAGAGTAATGACTACTCGTAGAGATCATTTCGCAAAAGACTAAAATCACACTTGTAAAAATCCCACAAAAATACATAATCTAGTTGTTGAAGATCACGAAAGACCTAAAGAAAAAGGTTCAGGAAACTGCACCTACAAACAAGCATTTCATGGTCTAGGTAGTTAAAGGGGAAGACTAGTTGCAAAAATATTCATCCCTGTCAACACAAAATAAATGGTGAGCGTCATATTGGAAGTCGGCAGCACAACCAATGACAAGGAGTTATTGAAGTTGACAAATGCACAGTACTGAGCAATAAAACAGAGTAAATTGTTGCAAGTCAGAGATTAAGAGAACGATGGAGTGACAAGAACTTGTCTGCACTGCACAAGTATACTTTCCTGACGCTATATATTGATGCCGTCTGCTGTTGAGATTCAATTCCCTATACATATTTAGTGGTTCATGTGTTATTTGCTAAGTATCTGCTACATTTCAGATGCGGATACAGAACAAAGAATCTGATACATGTACACGGCTAAAAATTCCTCCCCAGCTATGGCAGTACACAAGATATATATATATATATAAATATATAAATTTTAGCCTGATAAATAAGAATTAACCACATAATATGCATATAAAAAACAAAATAACCAGAAAACACTACTGATAATCTATATAATGCCAAACGAAATGTCATAATAAATATTTAATTTTATTACATAGCGATGCAGCAGGGTCTGAATCTTCACGTGATCATTAAAACAGAAGATGCATGTATATCAAGAGCTACTGATCTTATTTTCTGGTTTTATAGCAGCACAAAACTGAAAATCAGATTTGTAGTGGGATTTAGATTTAGTGTCACGACCATTCCTTGTCCACAATCTAATCTGCCTGTAAGTGATCGGATAAAGAGTATTTGGATTGATTGTGTTTGTTCACTCCTGGTTGGATTCGTTCCCAAGATTCAGACCCTGCTGTTTTATAGGGTTTCATGGTATTATTTTTAAACTCGACCATTTTATGTTTTAAAATAGAAATAAATTAGAAAAAAAAACTAGGTTTTATCCTCGATATGGCATGGACGGTCCGGATATTTCTTGTTTTTGGCCTGGGAATGGCCTGTACAGTCCAGATATGTTAGAATTTTATGTTTTAAAGTAGAAATAAATTAGAAAAAAAAAAGTTATTTTTGTCCTGGACTGGCTGGATACATCTTGTTTTTTTTCTGGATACACCCAAGATACGACCTGTACAGTCTGAATACATCAGATGTATCTGAACAGTCCAGGCCGTATCCATGTCGTATCTGTATCGGATGTGTACCATATCCATATATAGTCCTGTTTTCTGCAGTATCAGTATCTTAGATTATTTGAGTCATAAATTCAAAATCGCCAGAAATCGCCGATAAAGTTAACTATCAAATGATTAATCTCCTTAAAATCATGAGCAAAGTTTTGGCAATTCACCAGCAAGTTTATGCAAAGTAATAACTGTGATTATTCGGTAAAAATTGAGATAAATTGCCAAACCTCTGCCAGGTAGAGAATAAAATCACAGAATGGAAAAAAAACAATTTTATGCTTATTTCTGTGCCTTTTCTCTACAATTCGCGAATACAATGCACAATCAGTGGACCTAGGGTTTTCTAGCAATTTTTGACTCTATGTTAACAGAGATTGACAACAGTACAAGTACACAGGCCTAGTGTTTTCATTGTTCAAGGCTGCCTCAAGGCATGAATACCGATACAGTGATTAACATGGACCAAGGGTATACACAGTCACACAACCTGCAGTTGCCTATTACTTTTCAACTGTGATGCCAGGAAATGCCTGGAAGGGCAACATTTCTCCCCTGAAACGTTTCAGAAACGGAAACAAGGGGGAAACGTAGGGGAAACGTCTGCCACGTTTCCAACATATTTTCAAATTTTAAAGCCCAAAAAATTTTAAAAAATAAAAATAAATGCATTTAATGAACCTAAACCTAATCTACCTACCTAGACTTGCTAAAGACACTTCCTAAAAGCTATATATTGACATCTTGGGTCGGTTCTAAATCACACTCTTATTTTCTCTCGCTAAATTCAGTTTTTCAATAAACTAACATTTGGCATTGTGAAGAGCAAAGAGACATCAAGGAGCAGCTTGAACGAAGAGTTTAGAAGGTGCTACTAAGAGCTAAGAGCATCAAGGAGGAATTTCAAAGCAGATTTGGAAGCTTCAAGGAGGAAAAACCAGGTATTTTTCAAGTTTTTTTTTAAAGAAAATGTTAATGTGATCAATGATCACGTGATCATTGATCATGATATCAATATGTAAATTTAATGTAGTAATTTTTAAACTCTATGCTTAAAAAAAATGTAACATTTCCTTTGCGGTTTTTAAATAAAAATCAAATATTGTTTTTTTAAATTATAATAATCATCCTAGTATCCCTAGATTTCATCATGAAATCTGTGACTACTATCTGAAAAAATTTCGTACTTTTAAAATAATGGGACGTTTTTTGTGTTTTTATTGCCTGAAAGTTCTTGTATTGCGTCAAGATATTCCCAAAGAGCCATATAAGCCATTTTGCAAATACTCGATGCCCAAAATTGTTATATTATGTGATCGGAATTTGTCCAATAGGAAATTTGTATTTAATTATTTTGAGCCTCGTTTGAGACAATTTGCTATATTTTAACCCTATTGTGATCGAACATATCATTATTCCTATATACGGTGAAAGGGTTTTAACTAAAACTAAGTTTTGGGCTTTATTTGTGACTTTTGGCAATTTTTTGTGTTTTTGTGTTTTTGTGTTTTCCGTTATCTAAGCTTTTTATGAAATTTTTTAGATAAATTTTTCAATGTAGGTTTGGCTTGATTTTGAGCCTATAAATGGGATCATATACGCAACGTTGTGGTAAAGAAGTCGCCATCGCAGTCCAAGGTGGGGGGAAAAGAGGCCAAGGTCGCGCACCAAAAAGCCTCTTTTGGGCTGGCCGCATTTTTGGAAAACAAAGAATCAAAATGGATAATGGGAAAATTAGAGCGGTGGAGGCGGTGAAAATTTTGTACATGCCTTACAAGGTATTTTTCCCATGATAGAAAAGTCACTTAAGTTAAGTGGGAAAATTAGAGAGGCGAGAGCAAGCGGGAATTTCTTACCCGCAAGGCAGGTAAAAATTCTCATTGTGGAATATGAAAAAACAACTTAAGTGAATCATGGGATTTTATTGCTGTCTGGGCAGGTAAATAATCCCATTATGAAAGTCAAGTGACTTAAGTGAATTATGGGATTTCGTGGCTTCAAATTGAAGGTAAAAATCCCATTGTCATGTGATTCTTAAAAATAGAATTCTTTATGTCCAAAAAGTGAGCCCCCTTTGGAAAAGTAAAGGCGAGACTTTAAATTGATTAATTTAATTAATTATTCACCCAAAATAGCGCCCGTGCTTATGGAAAAGTCAACAAAGGCAAAGGACAAAAGGTGGTTGAAAATAGATTGTTCTAAAATTAAATAAATTAATTTATTTAATGGCAACCCCTTCATGTCAAAAAGTGTGCCCCTTTTGGAAAAGAGATAATACTTTTTAATGTATTAAATGATTAAATTAATTCCTCTTTTCGGTGGCTAAAGTTAAAGCACACCGTGAAGCTTAAGTGGAGTGAAGGATGAATGATTAAATTGATTAAATTTAATTTATTGGATGGTTGTCCTTAAACATGCAATTTTAGCACATCGCTTTAAAGAGAAAAACATGATTTTTAATTAATTAATCGCCAAGAAAAAGAAAAACAATTATTAATTATAGAATTATGAGGGTTATATAAACATGGGCTGCCATAGGGATGAATTAATTAATTCACGGGTAAATAAGTGCAGCCAAGAAGAAAAGTGCGCCCCATTTGAAGAAATTTTTACTCAAAACAAGGTGAAATCAAGGCTAAAAGCTTCCAATTTTGGCGCATGCATTGAAAGAGGTTGATTTGTGTCTGGATAATTGTTTTGCATAAGTGATACTTAAGTGCTCAGCAAAGTTGGAAAAATTCATGCTCACTTTGCATGCAAATAAAACATCAATTTTTGGGGCAACAAGCTTGAATAGTGCAGATTTTTATGATTAAAATTCACTTTTCATGTTCTAGTTGCCATCTTTGTCCTGAATTAATCGCAGGAATCCATTACGGGTGCTTTACAAAAGAAAAGGACCTTTAATCAATGTTCAATACATTAAATATATCCTTTGAATCAAGAATTATCCAGATCTGCAACTTTTTGAAGAAATCCGCCAAATAAGAAGAAAAAGAATTGTTCAAACAAAAATAAACAAAGCCAAGGCAAAGCAGAATGAAAAAGAAAGCACAACGACATCATGCATTACTTCCAAATTTGTTGACACCTAGAGAGTGGATCTAGATCTAGATCTCATAATTAAACCAAAAAGCTTTAAGACAAAGGCTTAATCCTCTTGTTTTGAATGCAGCTCATGAAGAAGTAAGTGCGAAGAAGAAAAATTCCTTCCGGATCTTGTGCAGTGCTCCTGATCTTCTTTTGAAGCCTTCATTGAAGTTGCATTCACCCGAAGTGCTTTTTAGAATTTTTAATTGCTCATATGCAATTAAAAATAAAAATGAGTTATTTACTGACGAACATTGACCGATGTATGTACCTTAAGAAGAACTACAAAAGCTTCGAGGATAAAAGAGAAGATAAGGCGAAAGCAAAATTCCACCACTTCCAGATTTATTTTTTCGCAAATCAATTAAAATTGAAGTTTCCAATTCCAACTTGTTTCCAAATCCAAATTTATTTAATTCCAAATCCACTACTCCTGTGTCCAATTTGGTGAGAATCAAAGGCAAAAAAATCAGCTACATGCAGACATGAAAAAGGACAAGACTGCAACTTTCCTCTTCCTTTTTCTTTCCTCCATTAAAGTAATTCGAGCGATCAATTAAATTATACAACTTAAGTGATTCGCTTAAAAGCCATTAGTGAAGAAGTCAATTACTTGGAGATAGGTGGCATGACGTGGAAAATAGAAGGCTCAATTTTAAGTGCAAATCATACATGTCATGCAAAGAGGAATTCTTTAGGAGGGCGATTGCTCTATTGTTTCCTTTCCCACTTCCAGATGTACCAATTAACTAAAAGCTTCCGACTTGTACTTTCCCTTCTACATTTCTATAAGGACGAGAAGAACCTCCGGGTTAATGATCGAATTTGAAGCAAGAACCTTGTGTTCCAAACTTTGAGCTTTGAAACCCTTGAGAGCCACTTAAGCAAAAAGAATATACATGAGCATATTTCCTGAGAACTTTGTGTCACTTGTATTGTGTTTCTACTTTTATATCTTAGATCTTTTAATAAACCGTGTTATTTCATATCTAGATCTAGAGCTACCTTTGCTTATAATTTTGTGTTTGTCTATTGGTTTCTTTCTATGTGCATGCAATCAACTGCTTATCTATTGAATGGGATGCACATCTTCCCCATTTCTTCTCTATGTTTATACAATTTTCTTCTTCTATAAATATTTCCTTTCTTAAACTACTTGTTGCAGAATGCAAAACTATGGTTCATGAGTTGAAAAAGCTAAAGTAAAACCCTATAGATACTAGCATACTTTAATTGACAAACGACACGGGAGCCTCACCTTTAAATGAGGGAGATTTATATCATGATTGCCATAGGTTTTGTGCTATGCAAAAAATCTAGCCAACACATCCAAACTCGTCTAAATGCTCTCACCTTGCACCTATATAGTGAACTGCCATGATCAAAAGTAGAATAGGATGCATAGGTTTTTTTTTTTTGTTGCTATTTTAAGAGTTTTTTTGTATTTTTAAATTAAAAAAATATGAACTCGTGTATGCTTTCACCTCACACCTATACGGTGAACTTGGTGATCAAAAGCTGAATAGGATACATAGGATTTAATAATTTAATTATTTTTCCTTTTTTAAAACTAAAAATACGAAATCTATGTATGCTCTCACCTCGTACCTAAATGGTGACTTCATCTTTTTGGTCGAGAGTTGGTGATCAAAAGCTATAATGGGATATGTAGGTGTGTAGTGCAAGAATCGAAGTTATATTTAATATTTATTGTTATCTAAGTTTATGTTTTTATTTTAAATATTTTTCAATGTAGGTTAGATTATTTGAGATAAATGGTAAGAAAACTTGATGGGAGGGCATGGGAAAGGAAGCCAAGGTGGGGGTGAAGTAGGCCAAGGTGGGGTGTGCAAACTATGGATCCTAGAGCTCCTCTTTGGAGGCATGTGCAAATAATGGAGAACCTTGTTGGCGGTGTCTCTCGTGTTTGAATATGCAATCATTGCAATATTGAATTCAAGGCCCCATATACCCGACTCAAAGCTCATTTAACGGGGAAATCAGAACGGGGATTAGAAAATGTATCAAGGTTGAACCAAAACATATATTGGCATATCCGAAAGAGTAAGAGGAGGCTGATATGGAAGTTTCAAGAGCTAAATTTAAAACTACTCCTTTGCGAAATAGGGTACATAAAGGGATTCACAAAAAACACCCAACCCATCAAACCATCCTTTTATTCAAATTCAAGTTGAAACTCCCATAGAGGAATTTACTCACGAAAGACAACCTCCAAAGGTCCATTAGAGAAAGCATTTGCAAATGAAAAGAGGGAAGTAGGCGATGAGTTGATTGCTCGGTGTGTTTATGCATGTGGGTTGCCTTATGATGTGTCATGGTCACCATATGGCAACAAATGGTGAGAAGAATTAATGATGCACCACAAGGGTATAAAAGCCCTAGTTATGAGAATGTGAGAACATCATTGTTGGCGAAAGAAGTGGCTCACGTACATAATTATTTGCAGCCAATTAGGGATTCATGGAAGGAATCGGGGTATATATCATTTCAGATGGATGGAAAGATGCTCGAAATAGACCCCTAATCAACATTGTTGCAATGTGCCCTAAAGGGGCAATGTTCTTAAAGGCCATTGATTGTGAGGGTGAAGTGAAAGATGCTCAATTTATTGCTAATATTTTGATTGAGGCTATTGAGTCGGTGGGCCCTCAAAATGTTGTCCAAGTCATCACGGACAATGCAAAAATTGTAGAGCAACAGGGTTGATTGTGAAGGGAGATATGAGCACATTTTTTGGACACCTTATGCAGTACACTCCTTGAATTTGATGCTACAGAAGATTGGCAAAATACCATGGATAGAGGAAGTGTATACAGAGGCAAATGAGATTCAAATGTTTGTCACAAATCATCATATGTCCCAGGCTATCTTTAGGAGGTTCTCAAAGTTGGAGTTGTTGAAGGTAACAAAAAAAATTTGATAACTTTCTATGAAATATCAAATTATCATTTGAATTTCTTTTAAATTTAATTTTATATTTTTAACTTGTTTTAATTTATTTTAATAGGTTGTTGAAACAAGATTTGCCTCTCACACGCTAGTCTTGAGACGACTTGTGAAGGTAAGACAAGCCTTGAAACTTATGGTGATTGATAATGTTTGGTCCGTGTGGAAACAAGCAAACACAGAACGAGCCATCAAAATAAAAACATTGATACTTGATGATGATTGGTGGGAAAAGGTTGCATACTTGCTCAGTTTTATTGAGCCTATTTTATCTATGATTAGATATGCAGATACAGATGATGCTTGCATAGGGGAGATCTATGATGGCATTGACTCTATGCTTGAAAAAATTAGAGACATCATACAAAAAAAAGCAAGATCCTGAAGAAAAATTCTACATTGAAGTTAAGATTGTGATCATGAGAAGGTGGAATAAAATGACCACCCCATTGCATCTTCTAGCCTATGCCCTGAATCCCAAATATTATAGCAGTGAAATACTTGGGCTACCTGGTAGGCAAGCACCATACAATGACCATGAAGTTGCAACTGGAACTAAGGCAACATTCCGGAGGCTTTTTCCTGATCCAACTGTAGCTACTGTGGTCCGCTATGAAATGGCATGCTTTGTCTCTTCATCTAATAGTAGCATGAGTGAAGTAGATGCATTAAGTGACAAGTACAACCTAAAGCCATTCATGTGGTGGTATGTACATGGCCATGATTGCAAGCACCTACGAACTATTGCCATTAAAGTCCTCTCACAGGTATAAAATATTAAAATGAAATCAAAAGTTTGTTTATTAATTAAAAATTAAAAATGTATGTTCTTACTTCTTAGTAAATTAATTTTATCACTATTTGAAAATTTCAAACTTTTTTGTAATAGGTGGCTAGCAATTCTTCACCAAAGAAGAATTGGACTACATATAGCTTCATCCACTCAACCAAACAGAACAAGTTAGGATCCAAGAAGGCTGAGGATTTAGTGTATGTACACTCCAATTTGCGCATCCTCTCACACAAGACTGAAGGCTATATTAGAGGTCCCAACAAACTTTGGGATATTGATCCTGAGAGTAGTGACTTTGATGCTTCTGCGGCTACTCTTAGCCAACTTTCACTGCTTGGTATTGATGAAGAAGAATCGGGATCCACTACACAAGGGATGGAAAGTGGAGCTAGTGGGAGTGGAGTTGCCAATTGTGTTCATGGAGATGATTATGAGGAAAATCTGGATGATATATTCTAGAATCTAGAATCTAGATTATTATCATGTATATGTGAATCATTGAAATTGTAACCATGTTGAATGATGAGTCATAACTCTTTAGAAGTTCGAACTTCAATGAATACAAAATATTTTGAGTGCTTTATCAATTCTCTTATGGTCTACAATTATAAAATGAGTATTATGCATATACATATTTTAAGTAACGATTCGTATGCATATAAAATATTGTACAGACGTTTACGGTAATGTTTCGTATCCAAGGTTTTTGAAAATTGCCATTTCCATGTTTCATATCTGTTTCGCGTTTCCATTTTCTAGCAACCTAGATTTTTAATAGTTCATTTGAATTTTCAAGTTTCAAGGAAAAGAGTCACGCAGCCTACAGCCTGCCTCGTACTCTTTTTGCACGAAAATTAATAGAAAATATACTTATGCATTCTCTAAGTTCATTTCTTGTGTCATTTAACAAAGTGTTATATTTTTGTAATCTTTTTTCGTTAAAAATTAATATAAACTATACTTACACCATTTCTACATTTATTCCTCATGTCATTCAACAATGTTTTATAATGTAATTAAATTGTTTTATGAATTTATATGTTTTTTTGAGTAACGATAAAGTTGTCAAGAAACTCCCAGCCCCAATTATCAAGGGGGCTCAAAAGTCATATTGGATGATTTGAGAAAGGATCACACGGTAAATTGGCAGCTTTCAACTATAATCAAAGACGGCAAAGATCGTCTCGCAAACTTTTCCACTCATACAATGAGTCATGTCGGGAGGAATGACAATCAAGTCATAGACCACTTTGTGGACCTCAACTCACAACAATACAACATAAAAATTATGCCCCCTCTCATAGGTGAAAAGCTCAAGGCATTAATTGCATAGTTAACAGCAGATAGGTAGGGATACTTGGTATGAAATTTGTCGGTAAACTAGGAAACAATTAAGGGGAGATGGCATATATATATATATATAGAGAGAGAGAGAGAGAATTATATATTAAATATTAAAATGCTAAGTTCCATAATCAATTCATGCAAGATAAAATTCATAAAAAAATGTGGCTAAAATAATCAGCCATTTCGTGATTAAATTCGAATAAAATAAATATACTTAAATATGTATTAAAAAAATATACTCTATTTTTTAAAGCTATATATAATAAAGTGTAATGTCCTTTTTTCAAATTGATTCATTTGAAGACTTCTTGCCCATTCCACTTCTCGTGGACAAGAAGTAGGTGAACAAGGGAGGTCTTTGGTTGATGTTTTGGTCTTTCTTTTATTAACATTTACATTTTTTCTATAGTATTTCCCTTATGAAGCAAGTCAGTTTGGTTGGAAGACTTAAAAGGCAAATTAAAAGATAAAGCAAGCTTCTTTTTTGGTTAGGTTACCTAGGGAGACGGCCCTAGCCCATTGTGGCATCACCAACCCACACCGGCCAGTAGGAACCATCTAAGGAAGGAAGTTTTAAGCTCTCGGCTAGCCCACGGATTAACCCACATTATCGTGGTACCCTATCAACAAAATATCCAAACCATCGATAGTAGGCCACCTTAACACAAAGTCGAGATTTGAACCTTAGACCTCCCAATTACTAGAAGACCCAAGAACCATTACACCACTACTTGTTGGATAAAGATAAAGCAAGCTTCTTGTTGAGTTCAATCATGGAGAATTCCCTCCATGGGGTTTCTATGCCATCTTATGGATATAAAAGGGGTCATTTAGGCTCATTTTGGGCATGCATCCTTATTATAATTTTATTCTACTTGGTTTTGGAGCTGATTGTTCTATTCCATTCCACAAGAGAGCGAAAATATTTTTCGTGTGGCAATCAAGGAAGACGAAACCCTTCCTTGTTCAAGGTTGGAGAAGAAAAACTCTCCAATTAGTGGTTCCAAGGGCTTCAAAGAAGGTTATCTTGCTGGTTGGCAGCTAGGGCTTGAAGAAGAAAGAGATATCACGGTCTTCTACATCAAATTGGCGACCTCTTCTAACGTGGCGACTTGGGTGAAGAAGCGTTTAAGCACCTTCTAGTGCACATCTTGGTGTTTTCGAGTTGATATTCAGATTTCTCCTCATTTATAAGGCTGATATATCACTTCATTGGAATTTATTGGGGTATGGAAACCACATTTTCAATTATTTTTTAGAGTTGTACATCTATTGGTTAATTAATTTCAACCGTGTCTTAACATTTGTTTCTCCTTAATTTATGAAGTATATTGGCTAGAATAATTTCTACATGATTGGTTAAAATATTTGGAATCATTCTCTATCATTTTTAGCTTGATATTGCATGAGAATTGTTGCCCCTAAGTGTTGTTATAGTTTGCTGCCCTAGAGGGTTTGTTTACTAATTTCTAGTTGGTTTTGATGCCCTAAAGGTGTGATTTCAGTTCGTTGCTAGGGTTTGATCATTGTTGTTCCAAAAATCAGAATTCTTGCATTTGGGTTTGAAGCCAAACCCTTATTTTCAGATTCAGTCCTAGAAAGGGACATTACAAAGTGGTATCAAAGTTTTGGACTTCCAAGACTGAGGGTTTCATGCAAGAGGGTGATAAAGAATACATTTATTATCAAAGGAGAAAAATAAGAAATCAGACCAGCCAGTTTAAGAGGTTAGCATGGCTCACCAAAATTCACAGGAAGCCAAAATCGACAAGCTCATTGAAGGGCAAGTGAGATTGGCGGACATTATGGACTTGTTGGCACTAACCCTACAAAAATTTCATGAACCAAGGGTTCATAATGGTGAGGGCAGCTCATCCGGAGCTAATACTTCACGACAACCCCAAGGATCAGCTCATGGATCAGCCACTAGGCCTACTTTCCTTCCAAGGGAAGAAACCATTCCAGAGGTGGAACAAGGCATTTAGTTGGGCAAAGTATTGCAGCAAGCTATGAAGAATATATGGCCCTTCCAAGAGAGATCCGGGAAGCTATTTCACTTGCCGAATTCATTGGTGTGAGCAAAGGAAGGTCAAGGCCAGAGCCTAGACCAAATGCGCCACAAAAGGATGTTCAAAGTACCTTGGGTAAGATGTCATTCTCTACATTTGATGGTTCCAATAAGGGGACAGCCCCAGGCTTGGATTCAAAAGTTGGACACTTATCTTTCATTGAGGCCTATGACGGAGGATGATGCAATTAAATTTGCAACCCTTCATCTAGAGGGGATTGCACATGAGTGGTGGTTTCATGGATTGGTTACACAAGGGCACAATCTTATCCACTCATATGATGAGTTTTGTAGAAGACTCATTGGGAGATTTGATAGAGTTGACCGGAAGTTCACTTTTGGGAACTTGCACAGTTGAAACAAGGCACGATAGAAGATTATGTGGCTGAGTTTCAAAGGCTTTCCATAATGATTACGGATGTGATGGAAAGGAGACTCATTGTTCTATTTATTGAGGTTTGACCGAACCACTCAAGGGTTTGGTAAGAGCCTTTGACCCATTGTCTCTCCAAGAGGCAATTAAGAAATCATTGGATCTTGAAGGTGCTGCTCCTAGAACAGCAGCAATCAGTGGGAAGCCAAAGGTATTTTCAAGTGGAGGACAGCCAAAAGGACCCTTGGGACAGCCTAGAACCCCATCTTTGGACCAGCCAAAGAAGCCCTTTCAACGAGCACCAATTTGTCACAAGGAGTTGTCCAAAACCAGGAAAGAAGGAGAAACAAGGAACGAGCTAAGGAGGAAGAATTTGTGCTTCTCTTACAAGGATCCGTGATCTCCCGCTCATCGTTGCCGTAAGGGTAATGTGCATTATATTGAAGCATTTTCAAATTGTGAAGAAGAGGAAAAGGCTTGTGTTGTTGAGACAAAGCAAGTTCATAAACCAAAAGAAAATCCGGAAAGTTTGGACAACACTCTTGCCATCTTGTCTAGTGCCCCTAGATATCATCCATTCCGGGTGAGAGGTGACCTACAAGGGCAAAGAGTCACGGTTTTGATTGATAGTGGAGCTACTCACAATTTCATTGATGAGAGCTTGGTTACAAAGATGGATTTGAAGGTGAAATATTTCAAAGGCTTCAAGGTCAAAGTAGTGGATGGTTATTCCATGCCATGCACAAGGAGGAGTCCCCAACTCCTTTTCACATTGGGAGAGCATGAGGTATGTGATGATTTTTATATAATTGGCATAGTTGATATAAATCTTGTGCTTGGAGTCCAATGGTCGTATTCCTTGGGAGAGCTCACTCTCAACCACCAAAGTTTGGAGCTAAGCTTCACCGATAAAGGCGCAAAGGTGATATTGTAAGGTATGATTCCAGAAACCACCCAAGTCCAGTATTTGGTAGAAAATGTCTTGTCAAAAGAATCATACCTTTGCTCTAAGATAACAATAGATTGGAAGTCTCTAATTACATTCGAGTGTACCAAGAATAATTTTGCTAATATTGTTTTCGAAGAAGAAACTGTGGATGAAAGGTATAAGATAATGTATGACCTCATTCTATATAAGAAAAGAGTTTATTCGGTGCCCGAATCAAAGGTAAAGAACAAGATATTGAGCGTTGTTCATGATGCCCCATTGGCTGGTCATCCGGACTATTTCAATACAAACAAATAGGTCGAGTGAATGAATCTTTTGGGAAGGTCTTAACGAAGAGGTGATTCAATACATACGGTAATGTTTGGTTTGCAACCAAACATGAACGAACATGAATTTCCAGTTGGGCTATTGCAGTCCCTTCCTATTCCCACTCAAAAATGGGAATGCATCTCCATGGACTTCCTCCTCGGGCTGCTCATGGTTCAAGGTAAGAGTTGTTTATATGTTGTGGTTCATAAAATCACAAAATATGCCCAATTTCGTCTTCCAACTAAATATAATGTCATAATAACATAGCATAAGCACGGTTGAGCTACTTCATGGTTGAGTATTCATGCAAAAGATCACCAACAAAGTATGTGGGTGATTAGTGGTGACAGGAAGAATGTACTTTGGACAGCAATAGCTCAAAATCTCAGACTTGGTGCTACTGTACTTATTCAAATCAGCCACCACATGATCTCATTTGCATACATACAAGTGGGTAGGCAGGTATTTTCAGTCGAAGTATAGAGCATTTTTCAATTGGTTAAAGGTTGGTAGAAAATTTTCAGCCTTTACAGAAGTGTTTTCAATTACTTACAATGCTCACACTTCCTAATTTTGCAAGGAGGTTTCAGTTTTGAAGTTGTTGTTCCACTTTTAAGTTGCTGATTTTTGTAAAATCAAATTAGAAGTTGTTGTTTTCAAACTTGAACAGCTGCAAGATTTACCATTTTGAGGCCATTAAAGCATTGGAAATTAGTGGTAAATGGTTTCGAATGAAGAAAACCACTTTTTCAGCCAACGTAGGTCCAATTTAGATGGAAAATCAGGTGATTCATGATTGTCATAATTTGTTTCCAGCTTTCACACAAAAATATTTGTGTATTTTCTTGGAAGGAACAGTTTACAACATCATTAATGAAGATCATCTTGAGAAGGTATGTGTTGTGGGTTATGTACATTTGATAATCAAGTTATTTTCTGAGCTACCAAGAGACATCGTTGTTAATAGGATTGAGAGCTACACTTGTTGGGCCAAATTGCTTCACTTGTCAAGCAAGAGAAGTGAACTTGAAGGTTGTATGGAAATTTTCAAACCTTGGAGAGAAGAACATTTGAAATACTTGTGCATATTTTTGGTTCCTAGATGGGAAGCTTGTACCAGTGTTATGCCACCTTCTATCTCTCTTGAAGATGTGATAATACATAATGAGAACATGACGGACACAAAAGTTTCAGATTAGTCAAGCTTGAAATTGCTTGAGGGAAAGCAATTTTGAGAAGGGACAACTGTAATGTGCCCTTTTCCGAATTAATTCATTTGAATACTTCTTGCCCATTCCACTTCTTGTGGGCAAGAAGTAGGTGAAAAAGGAAGGTCTTTGGTTGATGTTTTAGTCTTTCTTTTATTAATATTTACAATTTTCCTTTACTATTTACCTTATGAAGCAAGACGGCTGGGTTGGAGGACTTAAAAGGAAAACTAAAAGATTAACCAAGCTTCTTATTGACGTCAGTTTTGGAGAATTCCCTCCATGCGGTTTTCGCGCCACCTTATAGATATAAAAGGGTCGTTAGGCTCATTTTAGGCATGCGTCCTTATTATAATTTTATTTTACTTGCTTTTGCAGTTGATTGCTCTATTCCATTCCATTAGAGGGGGCAAAGCAACCAAGGAAGACGAAACCCTTGTTCAATGTTGGAGAACAAAAACTCTCCAATTGGTGGTTCCAAGGGCTTCAAAGAAGGTTATCTTGTTGGTTGGCAGCTAGGGCTTGAAGAAGGAAGAGATATCAAGGTCTTCTACATCAAATTGGCACACAAGTACCTTCGAGGGCACATCTTGGTGTTTTGAGTTCATATTCAGATTTCTCCTAATTTATAAGGCTGATCTATCACTTCATTGGTATTTATTGGGGTTTGGAAACCTCATTTTCAGCTATTTTTGTGAGTTGTACTTCTGTTGGTTATTTAATTAATTCCAGTTGTGTGTTAGCACTTGTTTCTCCTTAATTTATGAAGTATATTGGCTGGAATAATTTCTACATGATTGGTTAAAATATTTGGAATCATTTTTAGCTTGATATTGCAATAGAATTGATGCCGTTACATGTTGTTACCGTTCGCTGCCCTAGAGAGTTTGTTTACTAATTTCTAGCTAGTTTTTGATGCCCTAAAGGTGTGATTTCAGTTCACTGCTAGGGTTTGATCACTCCTGTTCCAAAAATCAGAATTCTTAAATTTAGGTTTGAAGTCAGACCCTTATTATCAGATTCAGTCCTATCAAGGGGCATTACATAAAGCATAAATTTTTACAATTTAAAACTGCTCTATTTATAAAGTATTTGTTTGTCTCTATGCATATTTTAAACAATATATAATCAATCATAAACTATTAAAATTTCAAAACATTATAATTTCAAAACTAGCATATATTTTATAAATAATAAAGTTGAACAAAAACATTTAAAAACTGGATTATGTTTTATAAGTTATAACTATATACTTGTAGAATAGTCATGACTCTTGAATTTAAAAATAATCAAAACCCTGGCAGGAATTGCGAGACCACGAGCCACGACATCACCTGGAATTTCACGACAAATCACAGACTCCGCAGCATCTTCACGACTTCCACAACATGTCTTCTTTGGACACTACACGGTGAATAGTCTACGAATATGCTAACACACTAGAAGCAAAAGCAGAATCAAACTCCAATCTCAAATTTCAAGAGCAAATCTCACTAGCTTACGTCTTCATTCCTTTCAATGTCACGAGTTTACACACCGCCTAGGGGAAAATGGAAAGATATTTCGCACAAACTAAACAATATTAATGATTTTTTTGCACAAATTAAACCGAGGATTTGTTTAATATCGTGATAACCGTTTTCTACAAGAAACAACACATTTTACAAAGGGAGACGACTAGCAAATTGTAATGTCCCCATTTCTCGAAGAACCTTAACCTATACTTCCCGTGGACTTCGGGATGTTGCAAGGGGAACATTTTTATTAAATAATTAAATATTATTGCCTCGGAGAAATAATTATTTAATTATGAAGATTATTTAATTTAATTCCCAAAATATAAAAATTAAATGGGAAATTAATTAAAGAAATATTTAGGTGGCTTTTATTGATAAAATCACCCTTTGAAGAGGGGACGCCACACCTAGGGAAAACAAACTACTTTTATTTAATAATTTCCCTCTCCTAGGGTTTTCGACTTTTGTGCCTCCTTGCTTATAAAAGGAGTGCTAGGATCATTATTATTATTGTGTTATGATGAAGTATTTTGATGCTCCATGCCTGGAGTGGGGATGCATGCCCATTGATGTTCTCTCTCTCTTGCGTGGGAGGTGGTATTGAGCTGGTTTTGAGATACAACTGAAGTATTTATTTGTGAGATCCATGTTTGTGGCTTTGGCACACATTTTGGTTAAACTTGCAAGTGAAAATCTGTATTTTCTACTGTAGCGACATCACTGTAGCAGCTGGTTTTTGGTTATCAAGTTGAAGTGTTTTGTGAGTGCTTTGCAAATCAGTTTGGTGTATGATCTCTCTAAACCCTAGGCGACTTCTTCTATGATGTTTGTGGACTGTCTTTAGAGCTTTATTTGATGTGAATTATCAGCTGGTTGCATGATATTGTCTCCTTTTTTACAGCCTTATTTTGGGCAAGTTTGGTGTTAGTATTTGATAAATAATAATCTGCTCTATCTTCCTACACTCAACGACTTCATTGGGAAGTTATTAAACATTTGGGATAAGTGTTTTGAGTCACAAATGAGCAGCGAACAATTTAGAGTATTTTGCTAAGCCCTAGTGACCTGTATTGTGCATGATCTAAGGATATTCAAAGCTCCTTGCCGACCGTCAGCATAGGTGTGGTTAGATCCATTAATTCGGATCTGATTTGAGTGTTTCCAGCAGCGATTTTCACGCTAAATCGAATATCCTTGATAGCTGTTAAATTCCACTATTGGCGACCTTGTTTGAAGCTCATATTTGCGTGAAGAATATATATTTTGGGGCAGCGAATCTTATTTGTCTGAATGTCCTCTTGTGGCTGGTCTCTACCATGCATGGCGAACTGTATTTTGCATGTTATTAAGGTGTTCTGAAGGTCTTTGTAACAGCGAACTATATGAGGAAGATAATCTGAGTTTTATGCATGTTTTAACCCTCATTTGGCAGTGACTTCTATTTATTTGCATACTCAGCTTAGAGGCTAATTTATTAATGGTGCTTAGAATCCCTCTGGCAGCGATCTGTAGATTAATATTTGGATCAGATCTTACACATGCATTTAAAGCAGGTTAAGTGATTGTAGAGCATGATTTGTGTTGTTTGAAGTATTAGATAACTTCCAGGTGTAGCGATCAGCGTTGGAGCTTACAGCAGCAGTTGTGGGAAGATTTCGCTGGTAGTATGTGTGTATTTAATCACTGTTATTCCATCATCAGTTTGCACTAATTAGTTCATAGCATAAGGGGCTAGTCTTGATTGAGTTGCAAGTAAATCATTGCCTAACAAATCAGCTGGACTTATCCATTGTTTGCATGAGCTCTTTGATGATTTATTGAAGATCTGAGCACTACTGGCTGGGTTTCATCACTTGTAGGGATGTTCTAATCATTTTTGGTGTTGTTTTTCTACCTGAGTGTTGCTCTTTCCCTTGATCCCGTGAGAGGGGTATTACACAAACGTTGTACATATCCAACAGATGTCTCTAGGTTCAGGAGACATATTTGTACCTGTCTCCTATACCAAAGACATGTATTCCTGCTAGAGACACATTCCAACTAGTGGGGATGTGTCTCCCTACAACAGTGATTAATTGCCAAATATATTCACCCCAAATATATTTACGAAGTGATACGGCTAAGAAACATTGAACATCTCCAAGAGATGTCTCCAGTGTACATGAGACATCTACGTACTGTCTAACGTCTGAGAAGACACATCCTAGGTTGTGGTAGACACATTTCCCTTCAACATTGAGTAATAGCCAAATATATTGTTGGTGCTCAAAATTGCACCCTTCCCCGAATCATGAAGATCCGGGATTTTGAGGCAACATGCGACTGTCTCCAAGTATGGTATTTGCAGCTTAAGACAGACCTCCGGAGAAGGCCGTCTTCCTCTACCTATCTTAACGCTAAAACTACTCCTATAGTTGTAAATACAACTATCTAATCCTAATCTAAACATTCACATGGACCAGGAGAGACGGAGATGCATGAAAATTAAAATCTTAAGCAAGACAGAGGTGATAGCACCAAGAAAAAGGGGGAAGACACTCTCATTGATGGAAAATGTGAATAAAATGAAGGAAAGGGAAAACAACAATGCCATGATCAAAACATTACTTAATCTTCCATTTTCACAGAATGCACAAGTTTGGAACCTACAAATGAGAAAAGACATGCACAACACACCACAACAGCAATAAAAAGGTAAGATTACAAATAAAACAAACCAGGATAGAGAAATAACCACAAAACCAGATTTTATTGCTTGAAGCATGCACAAACCATTACAATGGAGTGGAAGAAGGCACAAAACACCTTATAGATCCCAAACCGAGGCTTCAGAACTCACAAATACTTACGTAAACACTATAACATGGTGTACGTGTATTTCGACAAGGTCCAACCTTTACAAATGACCATGATTCGCCAATATATAGAAAATGGTCGAGATAGATGAGGGAAAAGAGAGGGAAACTCGGATTTACGGCTTTAACCACCAACAAGATGCATTAACCTTTGAAAACAGTATAAGCACCCTAACAAGACCATCCCCCCACGTCATTTTGCTTGTTGGAGAGGGTAAGGGCATCATTCTTCAATAAATGTGGGTGGTGAGTGCAGAACCATCCATGTAAAGTTGTCAACCATCTCAAACACCTCTCGGAACTCCACACACCGAGTCGAACGTTGACCCTAATTTGCACCTCGAAAAGTCCAACACAGCAATTTGGGGAAATGCATCTGTCGAGCAACCCACGAAACCCGACACAAAGAAAGTCGGGGTTTGGGCACGAAGAACATGTGACATATAACATGCATTGACCCCAACACATTTTGATGCACAAAGGACTCGAAAACCTCGACACAAAGGAAGGCTGTCGGGGTTGGGGGCAAAAACATGTGACATGAAATATGCATTCGCTGCCATCTTCGATGCAAGGACCTCAAATCTCGACACAAAGGAAGATAGTTAGGGTTTGGGGGCAAAAACATGTGCTATGGAGCATGAATTTGGGCCGCCATGTTTCGATGATCTAAGGACCCGAAAACACGGCAATCTCAAAATGGAAGCTCAACTACGAAACATTTGTAAAAATTGACCAAGTCATGTTAAATGCCGGTAGTCAAATAGCTCTGGGGCATTTTGGACAACAATTTGGCGATTCGACGAGGTCGTTTGCTTGCTAGGTGTAAGATTGGTGGCCTTCAAACATCCATTAGTCATGAGGTTAGCATAAAAACTTGAAAAACTTATATAAAGCCTAAAATACTTATCCCAGAATCTGCATAACAAACTGCTTGGAATTGAAGATGATTTGGAGTTGCCTTAAGCATTCCCATCATGAGATCTGTTCTAAATTGAATCTAAAGAGAGTGGAAAATTGTCTTGAAACTGATTTTTCATCACATTTTATTGGGAATCCATGAATAAGGTTGTTAATAATGCTCCTCTAAATATCTCTAATGCTTGTAAGATGGTATGAACTATGTTATGTTGTTTCTTTGCAACTCATTGTTTTCCCTTTCCAACTCTACCTTAAACCATAGTTAGGTGGGGACGCGTCCCCCCCATTTTTGACACATTCAGACGTCTCGGACGTCTTGGGACGTGGGGACGTGGGGAAAACGACTCCCCACGTTTCCTACAAGCTAACTTGGCAGGAAACGTCTTGGGAACGCGTCTAGAGATGTGAGGAATCGTCCGGGATGTGGGGGATGTGGGCACGTCCAGACTTCCCCCTTATGTTTTGCCACTTTTTTAAATTAAAAAACACACTTTTTAGACTCAAAACTAATTTTTTTAATTGTAAATCACTTATAACATAAAATTAACATTCCTAACCTAACCCTAACCCTAAAAGTGTTATTTTATGTTATAAATTTACATTATGGGCTCATTTCATATTCACACCAAGCAATTGCAAGAGCAAGAGTGAGAGCAAAAGCAAGAGGGAGAGCGAGAGGGAGAGCAAGAGGAAGAGCAAGAGTGAGAGCAAGAGCAAGAGTTAGAGCAAGAGCAAGAGCAAGAGGGAGGGCAAGAGCAAGAGCAAGAGCAAGAACAAGAGGGAACAAGAGGTATTTATAATTTTATTTGCTTACAATACTTGTTAAAGTTTTTTTTTTTAATTTAGATTATATTTGCATTTGTTAGGGTTGTTGTTTTTAGCATTTGCATCTACATTCACAATGTAATCATGCATATAGTTTGTAGGATTTTAAAAATGCATATTGCATAGGGTTTGGTTGTACAATGTAAATGGTTACGTTTTTTTTAATTACATTTTTATTTCTAGTTTAAAATTTATATTATATTTGCATTTTTTAGGAGTTGTTTTTTAGCATTTGCATCTACATTCATAATGCAATCATGCATATAGTTTGTGGGATTTTAAAACTACATCTTGCATAGGGTTTGGTTGTCAATGTAAATGGTTACGTTTTTTTTTTTAATTCATTTTTATTTCTAGTTTAAAATTTATATTATATTTGCATTTTTAAGGGTTGTTTTTAGCATTTGCTTCTACATTCATAATGCAATCATGCATATAGTTTGTGGGATTTTAAAAATGCATCTTGCATAGGGTTTGGTTGTAAAATTTAAAATTTAAATGGTTATTTTTTTTTAATTACATTTTATTTCTAGTTTAAAATTTATATTATATTTGCATTTTTAGGGGTTGTTTTTTAGCATTTGCATCTATATTCACAATATAATCACGCATATAGTTTGTACGATTTAAAAAATGCATATTGGCTATGTTTTTTTAAATTAATTCATTACATAATCAATCAATCATATAGTTATGGTTGTTTTTAATTCATTGCAGCAATCATCACCATGAGTTCTTCTTCTGAGTATGAGTATGAATCAGAGCAGGAGAGGGTTGAACGGGAAGTTGAAATAGGAGGTCGCAGAAGAGTTGGTGATGCCACAATGGGGAAGAGTGGAGAAGGGACACAAAATGTAGTGACAGTGGCAACTGGTAGTTCAGTTGGTAGTGCTACCAATTGCCCCTCTCAAATGTTGTCCGAATTTGCCATTGGACCATTTGATAAGAAGAAGCCATTGCAACAATTTGCCCAAATAATTGATAACCCCAAGTCTGGAGGGGGGAGCAAAGTATGGAAGTGCAACATGTGTGCACCGATTTCGCATGACAATATCACTAGGACCAATGCACACTTGTTGCACCTTACACGTAGGTGGTGGCACTTGTAAGGGTCTTTCACTAGAGCAGAGAGCCGAGATGGTGAGAATCTTCAATGGAAATACCACGGACAATGTGCCAGAAGTTCGTGGTTCTACGGCTAACACTCCAATGACTCCATTGAGTGCTCATAGGACTGGCAAACATAGTAATACTTTAGTTGGTTCTAGTTTTGGAATGTCAGAAGTGGAAAGTAGAGGGAAGAGAAAGGTCGTGGGGGCAGCCCCAAATTCATATGTTGACATGTTTGATTCAAAGGCAAGGGAAGAGGTAGAAAATGCTATTGGCAAATTTCTCTATGTTGCTGGGATTCCATTTAATGTCGCCCGCTCTCCTTATTACAAAGAGGCTATGGCTAAGGTTGCAGCAGTAAAAGTTATGTGCCTCTTGGAGACACAAAACTCAGGACAACAATCTTGGATAGAAATTATTCCAAGGTTAATCTGTTGATGGAGGAGATGAAGGTGACATGGGTGTCACATGGATGTAGCATTATAATGGATGGGTGGACGGATATTAGACACCGTCCTCTCCTCAATATCATTGTCTCTCGCAAAGAAGGACCGACTTCTCGAGAGCAATTGATTGTTCCGAGAAGCGTAAAGATGATGATTCTAGTATCGAGATTTTGAAGAATGCCATGGAGGAGGTTTGACCTTCAAACGTGTATGCAGGTTTTCACGAGATGCGATTATGTGTGCAGAGTAGCAAGCAAGCTAGTGGTGGAGCGGGAATATAGGCATATTTATTGGACTCCATGTTGTGTGCATGCCATGAACAATGCACTTTGAAAGACTGTTGGCTAGATTTTCGCATAACATCAAACCTACGTGATCATGAGATAAATCTCCCTCATTTAACCGGTGAGGCTCCCGTGTCGATTTGTCAATATAAATGTGTTTTTATCTATCGGGGTTTTACTTTAACCACTTAGTTCATGAACCATAACTAAGAAGTTCGCATAAAGCAAGTTGCATTTGTTTAAGAAAGGAAAAATTATAGAAGAAGAAAGTCAAGGTATTAAAAAGAAGAAGTAAGGAAGATGTACATCCCAATTAGTAGATAAGCAGAGCTAATTGCATGCACATAGAAGAAACTTAATAGATTTGAAAACGAGAATTCTAAAGCAAAGGCGGTTCTAGATCCAGATCTAAAATAACACAAAGTTTACTTTAAAAATCTAAGATTTAAAAGCAAGAAACACAAGACGCCGTGACACAAAGTTCTCCAGGAAACCTCGCTTCTTTGTATTCCTCTGCAACAAGTGGCTCTCGGGGTTCAAAGACAAAGTCTAGAACACAAGATTGCTTCTTACAAATTCCGATCGATGATTAACCCAGTAGGTTCTTCTCCTACTTATAGAATGTAGGAGGGAAAGTACAAATAGAAGACTCAAACTAAACTAAAGAATGAACAACAAGTAAAGATGACATTTGGCAATCATCCTCAACTAACTTCTTCTTAAGTGACACATGTATCACTTAACTAATAGAAAGGTTCCATATGACTTCAAGTAATGGTTGCAAAACCAACAACTTAGAAGTTTACAATTTCATCCGAGAACATAGAAAGTAGAAGAAGAAAGAAATAGAAGAAGTCATGCCAGTTGTAACATCTACATCTTCTTCTTGTTATGATATCTGATATACTTGTCGAACATATAGTTCAAAGATCTTTCCATCTGCTTTAGCTAAGCTCGCTTCCTTTTACGTCGTCCGAATTGCAGCAATCCTTCATTCAACACTTTTCTCACGCATGCTTCCACTTCTTCCAAACTTGGCCCAAATCTCGCATGATGTCCGCTGCGGTGTCACCGACCTACCGATAGAGTTCATCATGAAAGGCTTGGTGGCTTTATCAATCCTCTTTTGCACCATCGAAGAGAACTTTCCAGGAGTCATGCACCTCATTAGAAACAATCCGCACGTATGAAGTAACACCTCCATCCACTCTTTCCTCGGTGAAAGAAATGGTACTTGTCCAAGCAAATCGATGTTCTACTCTCAAGCGCCACATCCTCTTCAAGAAAACTCTGCAGATCTCCAAACGGAAAGATACTGCAAACTCTAATGTTGCTTCCCCTTCTCGACCGATCCATCCAAGCACAATTTGTTCTATGACCAATACATCTCCCAGTGACTTGTTGATCTCGGCCAAAATACTCAAGTTACTCTCTGCAATGTATTCATTCCTTCTATGCTTTCTATCGATTGCTTTAGTTGATTTCTTTGCATCGTTCATAACCTTTAGGCGGGTGGCGGCACTTCCCAAGTTGCACGAAGCTTGACGAATAATCGAGATCCTTCCACTCGTCAATAACTTTTACTTGATTGCTTGCATCTTCCATTAAGCGCATAAGATGATCACTCACTGCTTGTTTGAAACGGGTGAATGGAAGATTTAGCAACCTTGGCTATCATCTCACATAATTGAGATACTTGCTTGCAGCTCTTCTTTCTCCGACTTTTCACTTTGTCAAGCCTAAGGAACAAAGCATCCAAAGAATGTTTGCGTGTCTGCTTCAATCCTTCAGTGGTAGTTTGACCGAGTGGTATTTTGGTCACCGTCACATCTTCTGCCGTGAGCTCCTCTTCTACCTTTCCTTCCACCGGAATTGATATCTCAGCAAACTTCTCTCCCGAATCCGTGATGATCAACCTAGAAGTTGCTTTAGCAACTTTAGGCCTTCTGTCTCTTCTGCTCAGATCCTGAAGTAGCTGCAAGTCATGTTCCTCTAAGTTCATCTCTACTCTTGCTTCCGGAACCAACTGCATAGCTAACCATTCCGAGAAATTACTTCTCGGAGAGTGAGAAGTTGCTGAGTGCACTACCATCTCCCGCTCTGCATCCTCTCCATCAGAAAGTGCCACAGTATCATGGCTGCCATCTTCTGAAACATCCAAGGACAAAGCTCTTTCGAACTCCGTCATCTGCAGCTTTAACATCTCCTCTGGAACGGGTGCTGAACGAAGTGGCTGCGGAGAGAAGACGAACGTCGTTGGTTTCAATGAAGGCATGGAAACATCCTGCTGCTGTGGTGCAATAGTTGGTGATCCTCTAGGTATTGGAGAAGTCGGAGTCAAAGCTATGGTCGTAGAAGTGGTCTTCTCTTTCTCTTGAGATCTTCTGTGTACTTTCAACTTCTCGGACCTTCTGCTGCTTTCTCCTTCATGCTTTCGTTTGAGGGAATCTCCTGCGCCGAAGTTGCCCGTGATTTGATTCATCAATACTTCATCAAGGCAGTATCCCTTTGTTAGCAGCCAGCTCGAAGTACTCACCAACACAGCTCCGGATCTCTCTTCTATTGTGTTGCAGCCGCCATTGCTATCCTGCAGTATAGCTCTATCTCCTCCCATTTGATGGTAAGTGTCAAGTACCACGTTCCCATCATCTTTAAGATCCGCAGGTATCCGTGCTAGTCCAAAGTCAAATACTTGCTTTGCCGATAGCCTGCTGAAATCTTTCTTTCTAACCTCGTACTCACTTCTGCACTTCATCCAGAAATCTTCTAACGAAGGCACATGTGCGTACTCCTGGGAGATTGTCTTCCTGGCTATTCCAAATGGATCGAAATTAAGCCGCGCAGGGAAGAACTCTTGCTCATACTCGGACAACATTTGTGCTTCCATCCCTCGAGCTCTGTGAATGCTGATGCAACTGTAATATCCCACAGTGAGTGGGAAGAAGCCCGTAGACTTGTGCCGCTTCGACTGAAGGTCGTGTAACTCCACAAGTTGCCTGCTCAGCTCCATGGCGATCAATCTGTCACTCGGGTACCTTGGCATCTTTATTGGTTCACCTGAAAAGCTCGTAACCCTGAGGTATGTGAAATCTGCAAACTGGATGAATACACTGCCAATCTTGGACACTGCTTCCCATGCTTCCTTGCTTACCCTGTGAGTCTTCAAGTCTTTGTCTAACCTGCAGATGAAATCGTAGAAGAAGCCATCGTTGATCACTTTGAAGTCCTTTTCGCACGCAGGTATAGTAAGCTGTGGGTAGCACTCGAAAATGGGATCCTTGGAAAGAATACCACATCTATCCAGCTTGGAAAAGACACCCTGTGAAGCTGCAACATACACCAAGTATGAAGTCATCTTGAAGCTGAAGGTATGCTTCACGTTCCGCAGTTGCTCACCGATGTTGCTGCTAATAATTTCTGACCAACTGATTATAGAATCAACCTTGTTGATTTCAATGGTCCTGATGAAAGCATACATCCATGTCCGAAAAGTGTAGGCATTCGCTTCACCATTCAACCTGCATAGCAATTTGACGATATCATCCGCCTCCTGCACCAAATTGGATCGTGGAAGAGTTCTCGGGAACTTGGAAGGGGATCTAGGCTTCTTCATGAACCGCCTATTCATGATGCTCACACAGTCAGCTCTATGCTTTTCCCACCTACTGTCAGCATCTTGAATGCTAATAGAAGTCACCACCTTTCGCACTGGAATCTTCAGACAATAATCGAAGAATTCTGCATCCAAACGAATTATTGTCTTTCCCGCAACATCACGCACTGATCTGGATGAAGGATGATAAGATCTAGCACACTCCATCACAAACTCTGGCAATTGGGCTGTACACGGGAAAGCTGCAGCTCGAATAATTCCACTACTTTTGACCGCACGCATGAGTGAAGTCTTTCCACTCTGGATCTGCACAATCAAATCAGAAAGAGATTCTGGGCCTAGATTCGTGTCTCCTATGTCGAAAGTTTGGAAGCAATGCATGAATCCATCATGCTCTCTTTTTCATCTCCTTTCGCCATGGCTTTATCAATCTTTGTCTGAATAATTCTTTTTCTTCTAACTTGGCGGATTTCTTCAATCAATCACGGGTGCGGATCTGGACAATTCTTGATTCGGAGGATATTTGCGATGTATTAGACATTGATAAAAACTCCTTTTCTTTTATAAAGCACACTGTAATGAGTTCCTGCAATTTATTGAGACAAAAATGGCCACGGAGCATGAATAGTGAATTTAAATTATAAAAATCTGCACTTTTCAAGCCTGCTGCCCCAAAAATTGGTGTTTAATTTGCACATAAAGAGAGCATGAATCCTTTCAATCAACACTTGAGCTCCTGTAACACCTGTGAAAACAACTATGCCGACGAAGATCAACCTTCTCCAAAGCATGCGCCAAATCTGGAAGCTTTTAGCCTTTGTTAGCACTTTGTCTGTGCAAAATCCTTCCTCTAATGGGGCGCACTTTTTCTCCTTGCTGCAATTCTTAACCTGTGAATTAAATAATTCATCCATATGGCTGCCCATGCTTATATAACCTTCATAATTCTATAATTAATAATTGCCCTAACAATTAAAGGCAATTAATTAATTAAAAATCATGCTTTTCTCCTTTAAAAATAGCATGTTTAAGGACAGCCATCCAATAAATTAAATTAATCCAATTTAATCCTTCACACAGCACTTCACTCAAGTCTCACAGTGTGCTTTGACCATAGCCACTGAAAATAGAAATTAATTTAATGATTTAATGCTTCAAAAATCATTAAATAATGCCCAAATGGGGCGCACTTTTTGAGAGAAGGGGGCAGCCACTAAATAAATTAAATTTAATTAATTTAATTTATTTCTTTTATTCCTTCTTTGACTTTTTGACCTCCTCAAGCTTGGGCGCACTTTTTGAAGGAAGAAAGATTATTAAAAATAATCAATTTAATCACTTTAATTCATCACCAAAGGGGGCGCACTTTTTTGCACATGTAATTCTATTTTTAAGAATTTTTACCATAATGGGATTCTTTACCCTGCCAGGCAGGCACCAAAATCCCGTGATCCACTTAAGTGATTTGACTTTGACAATGGGATTCTTTACCCTGCAAGGCAGGCACTAAAATCCCATGATTTCACTTAAGTCACTTTCCTTTTATTATATCATGGGAATTTTTGCCCTGCAAGGTGCAATAAATTCCCACCTGCCTGCACCTCTATTTTTCCCACTGCAGCTTAAGTGACTTTTATAACACGGGAAAAAGTACCCTGCCAGGCAGGTATACAATTCCCATCCTGCCTGCGGCTTATATTTTTCCCATCGCAGCTTAAATACTTTGTTTTCCAAAAATGCGCCTATCCCCGCAGGGGCTTTTCTGTGCACGACTTCGCTTTTTCCCAGTGATCCAGACCTCCGATGATGACTTCCTCCGGGCAAAATGTGCGTGTATGTTTTCCAGCTGCTCCAGGCCAAAAATCGGGCTTACCCGGCGAAGGAGTTGTTCCAGAGAAATTTTACAGAAAACAAAACGGGACACCACAAAAACACGAAAAATTGCCAAAAGTTACAAATAAAGCCCAAAACTTAAAATAAGTTAAAATCCTTCTGGTACATAGGAATAATAACATATCCGCTCATAACAGAGTTGAAACGGAGCGCAAATAGCCTCATACGGGGCTCAAAATAATTAAATACAAATTTCCCGCAGACAAATCCCGACGACAGAATAAAACAATTTTGGGCATCTGGGTATTTGGCGAAAAGGGCTAATATGGCTCTTTGGGATTATCTTGACGCAATACAAGAACTTTCAGGCAATAAAAACAACAAATGACCCACTATTTTAAAAGTATGAAAAATTTCGAATTGGGTAGTCACAGATTTCAGGGTGAAATCTGAGTGACACCAAAGACATAGGAACATTGGTGGGTCAACCGAGATAGTGACAGAGGATAGAGACGTGCGAGAAGTTCATATGTAATCACCACACATCATTGGCATTTTTTGAAATCTTTCGACGGAATTTTTGATACCAATTGACACCCGCTTTGCATTCCATTTTATTTTGTTGGAGTGGATGTCCGAGTTGTAGGAGCCCCAACCAATTATGATTATGACACAGATTGGACTAGGGGACGTGAGTCAAGACAGATCAAGGGAAAAGAGTGAAGGAAGTGGTGTTGCGGGGAAACATTTTGGGTTTATATGAAATACATCATATCAATCATAGCTCCGTTTTTAGTGTCATCAAATATGGGGATTCTAATGTACCCTAATCTTGGTGAGATCTATGAGTGCATTGACAGCATTCTTGGGCAAATGAAGGCAACCATTTGGGTGAGGGACCCCACTTTAGAGTATTGTAATGAACATATCTGCCCATTATTCAGCAAAGATGGGAGAAGTTGAACACTCCTCTTCATATGGCTGCGTATGCACTGAATCCCAAATGGTATGTGGAGAGGCCAGGCAGAGTTATCCCATTGGATGATGATGAGGTGAAGAAGGGCCTTATGAAGGCCTTTAAAAAAATGTACACTCCACAAGAGGCTTCACAGATCAGATTGGAGTGGCTCGACTTCACTGAACTTGATGGGTACAAAACATCAACAAAGGCAGACAGAGGTAACAATAGCACAGGAGAAGCCAGTGAGTTGGTGGCGACTGTATGGGCTTCCAGGACTACTGCGACCACTTGTCATTCGCCTCCTTTCCCAGGTTTCTAGCTCCTCTGCCTCTGAGAGGAACTGGTCTACATATGGTTGGATACACTCTATTAAGAGGAATAGGCTTACCTCTGCGAGAGCGGAGAAGCTTGTAGCATGTACACAGTGCTTTGCGTCTTATGGATCGCAAGACACCTCAAGCACAAACAAACCCCAAAGCATTACGGTGGGATGTAGATCCCGAGCAGCCAAGGCGAGTTGAGGACAACATGCATGCGGCGCATGGGATTGAGTGGGCTTACCTTTGAGAGCGAGGATGCTAAAGCACCAAAGCCGAGGAGTTCATGGATATTGCTTTAGATGTTGATTCTAATTTTTAACCCGATACTTGTAGTTATCCTCTTTTTTGTAATATTGACAATAGACAATTGTTGGTGTATTTGACTATGAGATTAATTATATGAATATCAGCGATTGGCACTTGATCAATCATAATTTTGAAAAGTTTTAGTTTTATATTTTATAATACATTTGAAATTTCGCTTGTCTCAAATTCAAAATTCAAATATGTATTATGAATTTTCAATTTATGACATTAACATATTGATATTATTGTATTAAGGAATGTATTTGATGTTTATGAGTTCAAGTTTAACCTTATTTAAATCTCAATTGGTTTTATTTCAGTTTATTTATATTATTTAGTCACTATCTTTATATTTTAAATATTTATATATTTTTAATTAGCCATCCTCCCGCTCGTCCCCAAAATTTACAAATTTTTTTGCCGTCCCGAAAACCCCATTCCGTTGTCTCCCTTCTCAGGTAACTATGCCTGAAACATATATTCTTCAAAGTCGTCTATTAATTATTATGCAGCAGCAATGCCACCCGAAAACAACAAGAACACTATGCAAAGCACTTAGGGAAAGAAAACTACACTACCAACAAGACAATGTGTTGAAGAGCACTTAGAGGAATTAAACACTAATCAAATATGTACAAGGTGAAACAAACAACTTAATGGGAATGCTTAAAATAAATCCTATTGACTGAGATTTGCAATGCATTTGCATCAAGGTTTGACAACTCGAAACAGTTGACCTCTTTGAAAGCCGTTATGACGTATGGACCACTCCACACCGCTTCAAATTTAGAGTGTCGCCCTAGTTTAGCTCTGTGTGCATCCCAATTTAGGGCTAGATCTGCCATTTTGAAAGTTTGAGCCTTAGCTTTCTTGTCAAACCATAGCTCGGTTGACCTCGATGATGTTCTAATTTCATCATGGCAAAATGCCTCAATTCCTCAACTTAGACTAGTTATGCCATTATTATCTCTCTATGATCTGCACCACCCAAGTCTAATTGTTGGGCCATCTCTAATGAAGGTAATTCTAAAGACAAGGGAAGCCTGACATCTCTACCACAGACAAGTTTGAAAAGCGAAGTGCCAATTGCTTTCTTTGTTGTGATTTTCTGTCAGCCCAAAGATCATTTCTCACCTTCAAATGCCATTGCCTCTAGTTGATATCCATTGTTCTCTTCATAATTCTAAACAAGTTTTTATTGGTAGACTTTACCAAACCATTACCCTCTGGGTACTAATTGGAAGAGGTCTTCGAGTAAATTCCACGTTTGAAAGCCCAATCAAAATTTTAGAGCCTAGGAAGGCTTTTGCATTATCAGAAATATTACTTTGAGGAACACCAAACCTTGTCATGATATCCCAAGAAAAACAAGGATAGTTCATTCAGTAGCTTCCTTGAGTGCCACATCTTTTTTTCATCTAGTAAAGTAGTATGTTGTTGTTAAAACCCATTTGTGACCGTTACTTGATGGAGGTTTAATCATGCCAATGAAGTCAAGGCCCCATTGGAAGAATGGTTGATCTGCTTGGATTGGGTGAACTGGATGGGCAGACAATCTCTTTTAGCGATCAAGAAAGCACATTGTTTCCATTTTATGACACATTGATGGGCATTTGCAAACATTGTGGGCCAGAAATATCATGCCTTCATAATTTTCATAGCAGTGGCCTTGGTAGAGAAGTGTCCACCAGAGAAACCATCATGGAACTCCACATATACCTTGTTCACATGATCGCCTTCAATACATATTATCAACACTCCATCAAGGTTCTTTTTGAAAAGAATCCCGCCAATTAACGCAAAAGGAGTTGACTGCGATCTAAAATGCGTTCTTTTTGCTTTGCTTAGGCCATGACGATATGCTCTAGTAGACAAGAATGTGATCATGTTATCAAACTAGCCATGGCGGCTAACAAAATTTCCTTTATCTTATAGAATTACATTGTTGTGTGGAAATCCCTAGTCTATGAAGAAAGAGGTTTCTTGATCATCTTGAGCATCCAAAGCCAACTGCTCACAAAGTGCTCTTCCTCTTACCAATTTTGTGGCTTTAATAGTCACATCATATTCCATAATTTTGGTCACCCATCCAACTCTTTTCTCACTGATTTCTGCTCCCATAATGAAATCTCTCACACTGGAATGTGAGACTAAAACTTTAATGTGATTAGTGGCAAACATACTCTTGAATTTCTTGAGAGTTCTTTGTTACCATATTTCCACACAAAGGATTGCTAAAAATAGCTTCATTATGGCTTGGCTAAGAATAGCACTTCCCTATTTTTAGAAGATTTGCTAAAGATGGAGGTGCTAAAATAGAAGTTCAGTTCTATTTTTAGGTATGCATGAAAGGTTGGACGATAGTGCTTTTATTTTAAGCAACTACTGTCCACAATTAGTTGTGGAGCCAAGGATAGAAGTATGGAATTAAACAAATATGAGGGGCTTATTAACTATTATTCCATCTTGTTTGTCATGCACCAAAGGACAAAGATAGAAAAGACAAAGATAAAAAGAACAGTTGTCCCGCTAAAGATAGAAAGAGTTTTAAAAGCAAACTGTTGTCCATACGTTTTATTTAATAATTATAAAAGCATGTTGTTGTCAAGAAATTGTGTTGGCGCCAAGCATGAAGGAATAGAAAGAACAAATTAAATCATGTAGCAGTCTACGAAGTGTTGGCACCAAGGGATGAAAGGAGAAGTATAAAGTAAAATAATTAGTCTACAAGTATGCATGCAACAGTCAGTTTGAATGTTGGCGCCAAGGGATAAAGAGGAAATAAACATTGAATACAACTGTTGTCCCATCCATAGTGTGGCATCAAAGAGGAGGTATCTTTATTTAATTTAATGCATGCAGCAATCTACAGGACTGTGGCGCCGCCGAAGGAGAAGATAAGAGGATTTTAATTACTAAAATCATGCATGCAGCCCCATTGTAATGTCCCCAAACGGGACAATTTAACCAATTTTGGATTGATAGCAATTCCAAAACAAAATGTAAGTCTATAAAATGTATTTCAGATTTTTAACATCCAAATCTGTATTCTTTCCTTGAAAATGCGACTAGGGTCTGGCATAAACTTCATATTAATCAATCAACACACATACTTTTTCCATTCCAAAATAATTTGCAGGTTTTATGAAGCTAAAACAGCAGCTGTAAATAAATGCCCAAAACAGCGATTGGATATGGAAGTGTAAACTCTCAAAAATATAGAACAAACTCAGATTTTAAGACCAGAAATTAATGAGCTGACCTAGGAAAAATATTGCAGATGTAAATACCAGTTTGAAAGCTCCAAAAAGACTGATTTTATTGATAGAATGCTGCAGATTGGATCTGTGATTGCAGCAGTGTATGAAGGTCTGAAACTTAACAAAATAGCTCCCAAAAGGAGGACAAAATATCTGAAACTCAGCTCCCAACAGCAGATACACAGAACTAATTTTTATGCCCTTCCAATATACCCAAAATCTGCCCAAACTGGGTCGCTCCAGCCTGAGATAAATAGGAAGTAACAGCTGCAATTTATTCTTCAACAACACTGCTGGAAATAGTAAAAACTTTGCAAGCACAATGGAAAATCCTATGTAGAAATTCCTCCAAAGCTCTAAGAGGGTTTTCGTCCTCTAGAGTCAAATCCTAAGGGTTTTCGTCCTTGGATTATTTCTGCAAAAGCTCAAGGCTTAGATGCAAATTCAGAAAATAACAAGTGATCATAGAATACCTCTCAAGCAAGTCGACTTCTCCTTTTAAGGGAAGAAGGGACCCAAAACAACCTTTAAAGCCACCAATCAGCTTGTAGAGCTTTTCCCTATACACAACCTCATCCAAGGCCTAGTCGCATTTTTACAGAGGGAAGATACAAAATTAATATAGGCCTTTTCTCTTTAAGCTTCCATCATCCCTCCATAAGGCAAGTCGCGAATCTCCCTAGGATGAATACAAAATGTATTTAGACCACTAATATTTCCCCCAAGGCTAGTAGCACTTTTCTATAGGGCTAACAAATTTTTAAGTGTTTTCTCTTCTATTGGCACTTAATAATAATTTTATTGTAACTTAAGTCACCCTTGTGATCACCCTTTTGCTATCGGGTAGACAAAATAGGCTAAAGGTCTTCAATGTTATTAGTCTAGAAAAAGGGACATTTCTCCCATGCGCAAAAGGAGGTGAAAGAATAAAGAAAATAAAATAAAATAGCATGCAACCAAACTATTTTTGGGGACACAACAGTCTAATAAGGCTGAGTATTGTATTATTGATAAATAAAACACACTTGGGCTGATTTGCTCTAGAAATTGTAGCCTTGTACATACACCTCACGAATAAAAAAGCTCCAATTTTGCCCTCTCATACTATTTTTTTATTTTCATTGTGTTTGATAGGAATATTGTGTTGCTCTAATGTGGAATTTACTCCCTCTACCACTATCCTTTCTCCTAAACCCTTGAATTTATTATGCAAAATAGCTTAGAGTTGTGTAGGTGTGTGGATCTTTGATTTCTATGTGTGCAAAGTTACATGCATGTATTAAATTATTGGTGTATCACCCTTATTTCCCATTTCCAGCATCCTTTTCCCTTTTCCTTGTCAAAGTTTTCGTTTTTAGGTGATTAACAAGGAACCAACCCTTTCTCAAGGATCACCTCGGACATAAGTTACCTGACCTTGAGGTGTTCCAATTTGATCAATTGGAGAGAGAGTACACACACCATTCTCTATTAGTGTGCAACTTCTGGGTAACAATAGTTTCTGACACGCCCGGTGGGACAATACAAACATTTGCTAAAGAAGTTGATGCTATTCTTAGCAAATATCGTGTTTCAGCACACATATATTCAACATCTGGCGACTCCATTGGCCTAAAGATTCCTTTTTCGCAATCAATGACCATTTCCTCCATCTTTACATTTTTAATGAGGTTGTGCAATCATGACTTCAATTCCTTCTTGGAATTCCTAGTCCCAAGAGCATTATTATTCCGTCCATCTCTTTTTCCCAATAATCCCCCTTCGGATCAGTATTATAAGCTTTTTCATAATGAATATGCCCATGATCTAAACAATTTGTATGGTTATCCCGATAATCATGGTGTTTTTCAAGAGCAAAAATATGCAGATTATGGAAATAATTCCAAACCTATTGATGATTTACTGAGATGCAGGTACAACACTTGGAGATAAAAATGGTACAAATGAGGGCAACAAGTTCCATCAAAGCAACCAAGCTTGGATTCGGGGTACCCTACCCATAGGTTGGTCCCATGCCAAACCGGTATAGCCTTTAAGAGAAGAGAGACGTGTCTAAATTGATAACACAAATATCATAGTGAAATGAAGAAATGGAATCTTACCAATATAGTGTTGAGAAACCCAATCAATGGGGTAATTCTTCACTATCATCATACAACCCTCCCATTCCTACTTTCCAAACCACACAATCTCAGCCCAAGTTTCAAGTTCCTAGCTTTCTTACACCTCTCCAATCATCTCAACTATTGCAAAATCAATAAAGAACCCACCCCTCCCCTCATATTACAAAAACCATTCTGGAATGAAACTAATCAACAAATCAATTTGGAAGAGCAGCTAACTAAAGAGCCAAGTGAAGAAGTTCTAAGGAAAAATCTAACAAAATGGAGCCTACAATTTGAAAACAAACAAATTCCATTGTTGGTTAAACCTACAATAGAGGAGTGCAAAAAGTGGTTGAAGTTACAGAGCAACAGGAGGAATATGACCAGCAAGCAAAGGTTAGACAAAGTTTTCTCAAATCTCTTGAGATACAATGTAAAGATAATGTTTTGAAGGAGCATATGAATGTTTCTAAGGATCAGATCAGCAATCTTGAGCCTATATCATCTTCAGATCAGCTTGCAAACAGTCATACAAAGGAGGAAATCAGCAAATAAATTCAAATTCAAAAGGAATTTTCCTTAAGCATGAACAATAAAGAGGATGAGGTTTTATCAGACGTAGAAGATTCTCATGGTGAGGAAGAGCCAATACAAATTGTAAGTATTCCACCTCCATCATCTATTTTCTTCAATAAAGACTCTTTTTATTAAACCTTCTTTTCAGCTTGAGAAAGAGCCAAATTTGAGGTTGTTTGCAAAGGATGAGGTAGAAAATGTTTGAGATCAGTCTCAGACATCCAATATGATCAATTAAGTGCCTCAAGTACTGAAAATGATGAGATTACACGCAAAGAATATCAGATCGGGAAAATCAGTTTATCAATTATGAGAAAACCATGTCCAATCAGGTATTTGGCTAGTTTAGAACCACAAAAAGAGTTTTCATCAATTGTGTTCATTTTGAGCATAAGAAAGCACTTCAAGTTGCCAAAAATCACCCCCAACGTCTACAAAGATAAAGTGCAGATCCTAAAGAGGTGTTCAGTTTTTCTAAACTAATGTTTTGAGCAAATCAATGGTGCAAGCCATGTTTGCACTTATACCATATGATCTAGTTGCAAAATTGATCTCATGGCCGCACTTTCTGAGAAAAGGAAGTTATTTCTCCGAACCAATATGTGGTTTTGTCTAGCTTTCATTTCTCCTTGTTTAGATTAGGAGTAGTTTAGGTTTGTTTCTTGCATAATAAGTGCTTGCATGCACATTGTTTTTCAGTTTGCTTAGTTTGTTGTCTTTTCAAAAGTGCTTGCATGCACATGCTTTCTTTTGTTAGAGAGTCTTTCGGTGGCTTTGTTTCAAAGGATACAAGTTGTTGACAGAGGTATGTAACTCCGTAGCCCAATGGATGCAAAAGGCCACCGATGTCCTTGTTTAGTAGGAAAACAATCATGTCATGTCACCAAAATGTTACCACATTTTCCACAAGAAGGATTGCTAAAAATAGCACTTGGCTATTTGTAGAATATTTGCTAAAGATGGAGTTTCTAAAATAGAAGTTCAATTCTATTTTTAGGAATGCATAAAAGGATGGAGGAAAAACGTTTATATTTTTAGCAACAGCTGTCCAAAATTAGTTGTGGCGCAAAGGATAGAAGTATGGAATTAAATAAATAAGAGGGGCTTACTAATTGTTGTTCCATGTTGTTTGTCATGCGCCCAAGGACAAAGATACAAAAGACAACGATAGAAAGAACAACAATATCCACCAAAGATAGAATGACTTTTAAAAGCGAACTGTTGTCGATACTTTTTATTTAATAATTATAAAAGCATGTTGCTGTCAAGAAATAGTGTTGGCGCCAAGCATGAAGGAATAGAAAGAATAAAATAAAACATGCAGCAGTCTACAAAGTGTTGGCAACAAGTGATACAAGGAGAAGGATAAAGTAAAATAATCAATCTACAAGTATGCATGCAGCAATTAGTTTAAGTGTTGGCACCAAGGGATAAAGAGGAAATAAACATAAAACGAATACAACTGCTGTCCCAGCCAAGGTGTGGTGCCAAAGAGAAGGTATCTTTATTTAATTAAATGCATGCAGCAATCTACACGACTTTGGCACCAAAGGGAGAAGATAGGAGGATTTTAATAAATAAAATCATGCATGCAACCCCATGCGCCAGAAACACGTGCAAGAATAAATAAAACAGCATGCAGACAAGCTATTTTTAGGGGACATAACAGCCTAATAAGGCTGAGTTTTGTATAATTGATAGATCAGAAACACTTGGGCTGATTTCCTCTAGCAATTATCGCCTTGTAATTGCACCTATGAATAAAAAAGCTCCATTTTTGCCCTCTCATACTGATGTTTTCTTATTTTCATTGTGTTTGACAGAAATACTATGTTGCTCTAGTGTGGAATTTACTCCCACTACCACTGTCATTTCTCTTAAACCCTTGAATTTACTATGCAAAATAGCTTAAAGTTGTGTAGGTGTGAGGATCTTTGATTTCTTTGTGTGTAGAGTTACATGCATGTTTTAAATTATTGGTGTATCAGCCTTATTTCCCATTTACCGCATTCATTTTCCCTTTAACTTGTCAAAGTTTTCGTTTTAGGTGATTCACAAGGGAACAAGCCCTCTCTAGAGGTTCACCTCGGATATAGGTTACCCATGACCTTAAAGTGTTCCAATTTTGTCAATAGGAAAGAAAGTAAACACACCATTCTCTATAAGGGTGCAACTTCCGGGAGACAACACTCTCAAGTGGCAAAGACCCGTTTATCTATGTGGTTGTATTTCAATTCATAATACCTCGGTGTTTCTCTAAACGTTGATCATTTTGATGTGTTAAAACAACAGCAATATTAGATACAGCTCCTTATGCATAAAGGATGAAATCCTTGGAATAGTAAGCGTTGATGAGTGTCGCAACTTGAGCAATTTCTTGCTCGATCTTGCTAAAGCTTTCTTTTCCTTTTGTTATCCATTTAGAAAAATGAATCTTTCTTGAGCATTAGGATGATAGGCCTAATCAACCATGCAAATTTGGGAATAAACTTCCTAACAAAGTTAATCTTTCCCAAGAATGGTTGTAGGGCCTTCTTGTGAAGTTAGTAAGAAAAGACACAAGATATTTCAAATTTTTTCGGATCAATGGCAATGCCATTCTTTGAAACAATATGCCCCAAGAGCTTACCCTATGGGCGCAAAATTACACTTCTTGTCGTTAAGAGACACCCCAAATTCCCTACATCTTTCAAAAACCTTTTCAAGATGATTGATATCGTCTTCGCTTTTTGCTCCAGAACTCTTTCGTTTTTCGGCCTTGTATCAATGCTCATTGTTTTTTTGCAGTCCCTTTAACCTATTTTGTGGACATTTGTTGGCCATTAATATATTTATCTTATCTCCTTTGACAAAATGGTGATATCATCCAAGTAGATGAGGATGAAATCATTGATATACCCTTTAAAAGCAATGTCCATTACTCTTTGAAGCGTGCTTTGTATTTGATAAACCAAAGGGCATATTCTGATATGCATATGTTCCCCACTTGGTTATAAATGCAATTTTAAATTGATCCTCTTCTCTAACCTTGATCTGATTGAAAGTTGAGTAGCCATCAAGCATGAAAAATTTTCCGTTATTCTTGTTTGTAAGGCGTGTTCCATAGAAGGTAGAGGATAATGATCTTTTAGGGAAGCTTTGTTCAAATCCTTGAAGTCCACACAAAGTTTGATTTCTCCATTCTTCTTCCTCACCGAAACTAGATTTTCCACCAAGTAGAGTATTTGATAGGAAATATTATTTTTGTCTCAATTAGCTAATACAATTCCTTCCTCATGGGGGTTCTATCTTTGAATTGACAGGCCTTTGCTTTTATCTGGATGGCTTGGCGTTAGGATCAAGATCTATGGTGTGTTGGACAATGTTGGGGTCAAAACCCTTAAGATCTTCATAGTCCCATTAGAATATATCATTAATTTTTGAAACAAGGAGATAAAATCTTTCTTCATGACATACATTTCCAAAGAGTAGCTCCTTGCCTTATGCAAGAATAGCTGGTTCACAGATCCTTTTGCCTTGTTATATTCTTCTCTTCTCTTGTGAATTCATCTTCAAGACTGAAAATATGTTCAAGAGGCCAATTCGTTGGGCAAGCTATTTGTCCTTAGTTGAATAATTTGCTCACCATAGTTTTCATGCAAATCAGATTGCATTTTCAAGGAAAATTGAGCTTCATTTTGGATAAATTGAACAATTTGTTCGTCACAATCAAAAATCTTGCAGTTGATTTCATTATGTGGAATTAATGGCCTAACCAATAGTTTAACATGTTGATTCCCTTGGATGAGGTCCTCAGCTAGTGAAAATTGTGATCCAAAGGGTTGTCATCCGATGCGCTTCTTTTTCGATTTTCTTGGAACCACTTACAAGTTAGCAACATCAAAGCTCTCAAGAGATCCCAAACTCGATGCTTTGAGAAGCCTTTTTTGGTGGGACATTTCCCTCTCACTTGGTGGATAACCAATTCTGTATCCCCAAAAATCTGCAATGCTTTGATTTGTCTCTTCTTCGCGATGAGTAGGCCACGAACCAATGTCTCATATTTTGCTACATTGTTAGAACATGTAAACTACAGTCTATGAGCAAAGAAGAATTTCTCATCTATTGGATAAATTAATACAACACCTGCCCCAACTCCATTTCTGCTCCTAGAACCATCAAAGAACATTTTCCACAATCCATAAGCATGATATTCTTGTTTAAGTGATGTGAGGGTAACAAATTCTTCTTCGTGAATGTTGTAGGTTCCAAGTCAATTTTCCACAACTGTGTCATAAGCATCAAATTCATAATGCTCCTTGGCCCATTCATCCAATAGGTCCGAATTCAACAAGGAGTAGGTTGTTCTATCAAACCGACTCATGCTCTTGATCTTCATGTATACGGCAATTAGATTGGAGGGGAGTAGGGTCCTAAGACACAACATGACAGGAAAAAATTGGCTCAACTTGGACGGTAAATCTAGTACCTTATCTAGTTCTTAGGAGCATATGAGATCAATATGAGTACAAATAACTTGAGACTCTCGAGTCAGTGTGAAATCTCTTGATAGGCAAATGGCAAACAAAGGAGGCGGGTCAATTACTAAGACATCTTGACTTATGGTTAGGCTTGGACAAGCGTGAAGAGTTAACTCAGGATCTTTGATCACTCCTAAGATGTTGACAATTGAACCATCAAGTTGAAAAGAACCTTTAGAAACAGGATTATACTTGAGACCTAGGATATCAAAGCAATTTTCTTAGGCATTACAGAAATACTAGCCCCTAAGTCAATCATGCAATTATGAACCAAGTATTTGCCTACAATTAAAGACATAAAAGGGTCGGGTCATCTTGAATTTGCTTACTAGTTCCTCCTTTATTTGGCATAGGTTGACTGCAGGATGTGCTTTTGAATAGTTGGATCAGATTGAGGAAGTTTCTTGAGAGCTTCATGTAGAAGATCCCTCTGTGATGGAATAGCTAGGACATCCCACATTGTCACATTCACGTTTGTCTTCTTCATCTGCTCAACAATGTTGAAAGGAATGCCAGTGGATTTGTGCATTAGAGGTGTGATGTTCTCCTTTCTTGATTATTCCAATGTTGGGATAGGCACCTTTGGTTGAGAAATAATTTCTTTTACCAAGCTAGGTCTGCTAAGAACATTAGGCAATCTATTCTTATTTAAATCTGCCCCAAAATCCTTCTGATTGTGAAGAAAATTGTCTTGATTAGAAGAAGATGAAGGTTGAGTATCCAACACTCTCTTCTTAGACCTTGTATTATCAGCAACATGAGCATGAGGTCTATTGGAACTGCCCACAGCTTGGTTCATTGCACAAAACTCATCAGCCCTAAAGAAAATGAGATCGGTCTCGAGATTGACTTGTTGAGCTATTTCCATATTAGGATTGGTTGTTTCTATCATCGGTTCCTACTAGTTGAAAGAATTATGAACCATATAACGCTGAACTTGTAATCCATTTGCACATATATTTTGATTGTGTGGGTGATTGTAGGAAAAACACCAATTTGTTTCTTGTATTACATTATTTTGCACTGGAACAAGTGCCTTACTTCAGCTAGAAAAAGGAAGCGATTGGGCAGGAGCAACAGAATGAAGAGGAAGATATGGATTTTGACCTTGGAATCTATCTTTCTGTTGATTTTTCCTAAATCTTTGATTAGGATATTGGTTTCTATAGGATTGATAACCTTGATTGAACCCTTGGTTTGAAGATTGTCCTTGGTTGGGACCCGGGTAATTTCTATAAGATTGGGCTTGTTGTTTCTCCAAGGATATAACTTTATTTGATAAATTTCTAATCAGGGCCTTCATTTTGTCATCATCCTTTAGTTTTTGGGAATAATAGAAGGTGGAGGGAGTAGACAAGGAATTTTGCTCGGGAATGGGAGCAATGGATGGTTGAGAAGCTTTAAGCAACTCAAAGCAAACAAGGGCATAGTAATCTAGGGGCCATTTTTCCCGCTTGTATCAAACAATTTTAAGCCCTAATAACTATTATATAAGCATCAAGTAATTGGACAGCACACATAGATTGTATCATTACAACATCGAATTCAAATCTCTTAAAAAGTAAAGGAAGGCACCTTGTGTAGTTGTTCTCAAGAGAACATGAATTATGTCCCATGTCTTTTCAAATCTGATATTCAAATCAACCATAAGCTCATTAGGGGCCCTCTTGATAGTTGTCAATTTGCTTTCATAGGAATATGGTGTCTTCCTTTCCTTCAAACTATTATCACAGAGATGTACCAAGCTCATCCCAATTGTAAATGGAAGTAGATCTCAAACTTTTGTACCATTGAAGTGTTTTACCTTTAAGTGAAGAAGCAATAAGCCTAAGCTGCGACATCATCTTGAGAAATGCAGATGATTAGAACACACATTAGCAATATCTTGTATATGATTAGTTTGGGCAATAAGATTTTCACTAGTGAAGAAAGGATGATTTTGAGAGCACACGGTGGTATATCATGTTCGGCATTTAGAGCCAAGGGAATCCCACCATTTCTAATATCTCCTTCCCAATCGAAGACCCTTAGCCTATTTTGTCTACCTGACGGCTAAGGGAAAAACATAAGGGTGACTTAAGTCAATTGTAAGTTATTATAAAGTGTCATTAATAGAAGAAAATATATAGAGAGAGAGCACTTATAATAATATGACTTAATAATTATTAAATCTAGGATGGAAAAGGCCCAAATGTAATTTGTTATCCATCCTAGGTGAAATGGTGACTTGCCTTAGGGGGAATAATGGAACCTAGAAAGGATAAAAGCCATTTCATTGTGTATTCCCTCTAGGGAAAAATGCAACCAGCTTTAGGAGGGAAAAATATGTATTAAATGTCTTTTGTATCCTCCCAAGGAAAATGCGACTTGGCCTAGAAAGAAATGGAGGGTAGAAAATGCATAGAAAGAATCATTGTTGTTGATTGGATGGAAAGAAGGTCACTTTGGGTCTCTTCTTCCTTTATAAGGAGAAGTCGACTTGAGGGGAAGGCATTCTATGCAATGATCATTTTATAAATTTCTGATTTGCATTGAAGCCTTGAGATTTTGCAAAAATATTCGAAGCACGAAAACCCTTAGTATTTTTCCTTTAGAGGACGAAAACCCTCTTAGAGCAATTGGGGAATTTCTACACAAGTTTTTCCATAGAGCTTGCAAGATTTCTAATTATTTCAGCTACATTGCAGGATACGCCCGACATCCCACATTTCCTATCTAATACGGATACGGATCGATACACCAAGGATACATATGGCAGCCACATGATCAATAAAATGCAAAGTCTTCAGTATATTCAATGTTTTGAACATTGATTCAAGTTTCGTATTACCATTTCAAATATTTATGAACTACAAAATGAGTAAAATGAGTAGATGTCATATATATATATGTATGTATGTATGTATGTATGTATGTATGTATGTATGTATGTATGTATGTATGTACGGCTGTATCCAAGGCGTAACATACCCAAGAGTTTTTAAAATTGACCTATCTACGTATCGCACCCGTACCCGTATTGATACTCGTATCGTATCCGGCAACGTAGATTTCCAACATTGAAGACTTGCGGCAGAGTTGAAGAATAAATCGCAGCAGTGGTTTATTTAATTATTCAAGGTTGAGCGACCCATTTCCTTGCAACTCTGAGTTGTTTTAGAGGTATCTCAAATCTGTTTTGTATTGTCTTTTCTATATCTTGTTTTTATATATCAAAGAAAAGAGATTTATGGATTTTGAAGCATTAAAAGTGGCCATTTTCAGTCATACTGGTTTGCAGATTTCTGAGTGTTATTTCAGCTCATTACACCACTAAAATCTGAGTTTTTATTCTTGCTTGGGTTGCTAAAAATAGGGAAATCAGTTTATAGTGGACATATACAAATTTTATTGCTGTTTGGTGTGGGTTTTTCACTTAACCCTAGTCGCCATTTTCATTATAAATTCAGATTTGTGTATGAATAAATTGCTGCATCTTTATAATTTATATTTGGGGGTTTGGGATTGGCCTAAAATCCAACTTGGGTCAAAAATGTCCATTTGGGGACATTACACCATTAAGCGGACAAAGGGTAAGTTTCTTTGATGTGCCATAAAGGGAATGGGTCTTAAGACCCTAAAGGACAACAAAATAGGCCTACCGGGAGGAGTATAAAGTATTCTATTTGGAGGATATGGTGATCTTTGAACTGCTCTGCATGTTCTTCTTCTCCTTGGCGATAATTGCACATATTCAAAAGGGTCAATGCTTCCTGCACTTTGCCTTGTCTATACTATTCTCATGAAAATGGGCACTTTAACTACTAAAACCAGTAGATTTGAACTTGCGAGGTCCCAGATGTGTTAAATGATGCCTCTAAACGCAAGAAAATTTACTAAGACACACACCAATATCGGTAAAAGGCTATAACTTTTAAATGGTCCCACCACGCATGCCAAAATTGTTCGGGCTCAAAATTGCACTGCCTACTGAATTATGAAGATCTAAGATTTTGAGGCAACATGGGTTTGTCTCCAAGTGTGGGACTTGCTGACTTGACACTGAGACCTCCGAGAGAAGGTTGGCTTCCTCTACCTATCTTAACGCTAAAACTACTCCTACAGATTGGAAATACAACTATCTAATCCTAATCTAAACATTCATAGGGACAGGGGAGAGACGGAGATGCATGAAAATTAAAATCTTAAGCAAGATAGAGGTGATATCACCAAGAAAAAGGGGGAAAACACTCTCAATGAGGGAAAATGAGAATGGGCTGAAGAAGGAAAGGGAAACAACAATGCCACAGAGACCAAAACATTACTTAATCTTCCATTTTCAGAATGCACGAGTTTGGAACCTACAAAGGAGAAAAGACATGCACAACACACCACAACAGCAATAGAAAGGTAAGATTGCAAATAAAACAAGCGGGATAGAGAAATAACCACAAAACCAGATTTTATTGCTTGAAGCATGCACAAACCATTACAATGGAGTGGAAGAAGGCACAAAACACCTTGTAGATCCCAAATCTGAGGCTTGCAACTCACAAATACTTCGTAAACACTATAACATGGTGTACATGTATTGAGACAAGGTCCAACCTTTACAAATGACCATGATTCGCCAATATATAGAAAATGGTCGAGATAGATGAGGGAAAAGAGAGGGAAACTCGGATTTCTGGCTTTAACCACCAACAAGATGCATTAACCTTTGAAAGCAGGCATAACACCCTAACACGACCATCCCCCACGTCATTTTGCTTGTTGGAGAGGGTAAGGGCAACATTCTTCAATAAATGCGGGTGGCCGAGCTGCGTAACCATCCATGTCAAGTTGTTGACACTATCGAGCATTTCTCGGAACTCGACACACGCAGTTGGAACGTTAACCATGATCTGCACCGCGAAAAGTCCAACACAAGCAATTCGGGGAAATGCATTTGTCGAGCAACCCAAGAAACCCGACACAAAGGATGTTGGGGTTTTGGGCTCAAAGAACATGTGACATATAACATGCACTGACCCCAACATGTTCCGATGCACAAAGGACCCAAAAAACCTGACACAAAGCAAGACCTTCGGGACTCGGGGACAGAAAACATATGGCATGGAACATGCATTTGGACCGCCATGTTCCAATGAAAGAAGGACCCAAAAACCCAACACAAATGAGGAATGTCAGAGTTCGAGGGCAGAAAACATGTGATATGGAACATGCATTTGAGTCGCCATGTTCCGATGCTTGAAGGACCCTAAAACCCAACAATCTCAAAAATGGAAGCTCCAACTCTGGACAACTATAAAAATTGCTCGAGTCGAGGAATGAAATTGCAAGTTGTCATATTAGCCCGGGGGGAATTTTGGACAACACATATTCACCCCAATAATGCTACTAATGATTAAGCATACGGAGGTGGGATATTGCAAAATAAAATAACTGGGTAAACCTATGGAAGGATCAATATTTATGAATAACGGCTTGTGGTATATGTGGGAAGCCTTTAGACTTAACACCCACCCATGCTCCTACCATTCTTAGGAAGCAGGAGAAGGTGTGTGAGCTCCAAAACTCTTCTCAAGTATGCCTGTCCCCTTTTCGTCTGATTTAAAGACGTTTTGTATAGTTTTTATCTCTCTATGCTCTTGGAGAAGCTAGAGGAAGATCATTTGGCTTGCTCAAGTTTTATTTGAGCACTTTTACGAATGGAATTGTGTGTCCTTGCCAGCTTTCCTTCTGTATTATTTTCTTATAAGAGTATTTCCCTCCACCGACTCTAATCCATAGGAGTCTTGCATCGAGCTTGAGTGCTTTGTTCTTGTGTATGGGTTTGAAATGCTTAGATTTTCTTCATAATGAAAATGTCCACTGGAAACCCAGAGTCTCTTTTCAATTTCCCAAAATGCATTGAAAAAATCTAGGGAGAGTCTCTGGTATGCAAGAATTGCTTTGGTTTGGGAAGGTTTGGAAAGTAGTTAGTCTGGATAATTCTAAGATTATGCTTCTAAAAACCCTCGGTTAGATTGTCAAAAGCTTAGTTTTCACCATATTTGTTCTTTGGACATACATCTAAGTGCTTGGAAAAATTGTTTTCTCAGTTTTTTTCTCAGGTGTAGACGTGGCAGAAGGTGGGCTTCCATAAACAACCAAATAGGTCAGCAGCAAAGAGTCCACAGCCAACACTCTAAAGGAGATGAATCGAGTAATGTTCAACAACTACTCTATTGAGGATGTGCATGAGTCCTTTGTTGGCCTAGTAAATGATCTTAAAGTAAGGCAGCTGCTCACTGCAGAGATACTCTTGGATGAAAGCACTCAGATAACAGCAGAGGAGGCTCTGAATTTCTGGAAAAAATTCTTTATAAGAAGAAATTAAGATTGAGAACCCTTTAAACTAGATGGTCACAAACCTCCTCAGTGCAAAGATGGCAGCTAGAATGGTAAAAGTAGCCTCAGTGGACTCCATTTCGCAAGCCATGAAGGATCCAACCCAATTTACTCCAAGATTAGACACCTTGAAATCTGCTCAGCTGATGCGGTCCAACTTGTGATGTGCAGTGCCAGCAACACACATCTTGTGCAGGAAGATGTGGAACAGCTAGGTTTCAGCCTACGATGAAGACTGTATCAAATTTGGACACTCTTCAAGGCAATGTATCTGGATGAAGTTGAAAAAGATAGAAAGATAGATGCAATCTGTTCTAAGCTTGGTATTCCCACTTGTGAGGCTTTGCGACTGGCAGCCTCATTTGCTACTTTGATCTTGCAAGACAAGGAGAGGGAGTGAAGCCCAATTGTGATGGTCTCAGATTTCAACAAGGAGGATGATGATTGTTACTATGTTATAGCCTCATTTGCTTTCACCTTTGGGCTGGTAATTTTAAAAGTTTTTACTTTATGCTTGAATTAGAAATGCCGTCAGCTGAAAGGCCTAAACTTTTCTTCTTAAATTCATTAGGCTTTTGGATATTTTACAGCAGACGGGCAGTAGCCCATTTTTTGACTGATAAAAAAATGTGCAACTGTCTAACAGCATTAGGACATAGAACCCAGTTGTTGTCAGTAAGGATTGTTTGATCACATGGTATTTGAAATGTCCCTTTCTCTGAAATAACTGATCAAAGACCCTTAGCCCAATTTTGTTTCCCAATGGCTAAGGGAGGAATAAAAGGAAACTTGTCATAATAAATTAATCATAAAGTGCATCTTAAAATATTATTATAAGCACTTTATTAATTTATTAATGACAAAGTGAAAAAAAAAAAGAAAAAGAAAGAAAAGATAAAGTGATAAAATAAAATTAGAAAAAGAGTCACTTTATTTTATTTTATTTTCCCTAAGGAAAATGTGACCCATATGGAGGAGGAAAAAAGGTAAAAGAAAATATTAAATGCAGCCAAAGAAATTTGATTGGTGGTTGTGGGTGGCAAAAAGGCACAAAAATTGTTATAAAAGCAAGTCGACTTGCAAGGGAAGGACATCTTTTGCATTTTGACAAATTCTGAATTTTGGTGTGAGCTTGTAAGCTTTACATAACAACTCCAAAGGACGAAAACCCTTTGAAGTTAGCTCTAGAGGACAAAAACCCTCTTGAGGACTAGAAGAAGAACAAAAACTCTTCTTCTCTTATGTGAGGAGGTTCTATTCAGGAGCCTTCATTGATTTTCAGAGGTCTACTTCAGTTTTCCAGCAGTGTATGAAGGCTGTATTTTGCAGATCTGGGCAAGGGTTTGAAGGAGAATAAGTGTTGTTACGATTCCTCTTCATTTCTAGCTTATTCATGGTGGAGCGACCCATATAGAGAGTTGTTTTGGAGTGTTTTAGAGCTATTTTGGATCAGATCTGTATTGTTGTTCCAACATCAGATTTTTAGAGATCAAATCAGCCACTTTGTGTAATTTTTGGCCCAAGGAATTGGTGTTTCCAGCTGTGTCTGTGGAGGGTGCAACTACAGAATTTTAATAAATATTTCAGCCTTCAATTGGGTTCCAATCTGGTACTTTTCTTGTGTATTTGCAATAATAAAATCAGCTGATCTGATTTTGATGATAAAAGAGTGATTTTGCTTCAGTTTTGAATGATTTGCATCCTCTAGGCAAGTCACATTTTTCCATATAAATTCAGATCTGCACTTTAAAATTTTGTATATCTTCTATAATCTGCTATTTTGGTTGGGATTTGAGGATAATCCGTTTGGGGTCAGAAATATGTCCATTGGGGACATTACAATAACTTACCCTTAAATTGGATTTAGCTATTCTATCTTGTTTAACTAAAGTCAGTGGTTGCATGTGAGTTCAGCTAAAGCTAAGTTTACTCCAAGGGTTCTAGCTGGCCGGGCAGAGTCTCATCATAGTGAATGTGCGAGGTGATTACTAATCAAATCCTAGGTACCTTCCATGCAAGTTTCGAAAACTTTATCAATGTCATAGTAATTGCACCATGATGGTCCAACGTGCAACTTGCATGGTAACACCCATTTATGCATGCTATATTGCATTGTCGTTTTGCTTTGGTCTTTACTAAATAAACATTGGAATGCACATTAACACAATTTTTCCACAAAAGATCAAACATTAGCCATCACCCACCAAGTTTTGCCTAAGTTCAATCTCAAAGTTGCATAGCCTGCAACTAGCACAAACCTTTCACAAGCCTTCCCTTAGGCTTTTGCCTAACCTTTGTAGTGTTTAAATCTGCGTTGGATGCCTCAAGGTGAATATATTCCCAATGATTCAAAATAGAGGATTCTAACACGAGTACAAACCACTATGCTCTACCACAGGAAAAGTATATTGCATCACAGCCAAAGGGAAGCTAGACGGGACCTACTTTATAAAAAAGTAAATTCAAATGCAAATAAAATCATTGCAACCATGACATCAATCAAAATTGAAGAAACTCGTGGAAGTTCACGAGCCACTGCAGTCAAACTTTGTCATACGTTGCAACACATGCATGACCATATCAGTTGCTAATGGTCAACATGATCAAGACTATTGAATAGTAATTTCTAATGACCATAAGTGGGGTGTCAATTTATCGGTACGTTGGAGGAAATAAAATAAAATAAGACATTTTTGAAAGTGACGAAAGGTTTTTTTTAAAATAAAATAATATTAGTCAAGGCAACAAACAGATCATTTTAAGTATCCAATCACTGATGGATATAGTGATGATTTACAATACCTTGATTCATTACAACCCACAAAAGAAGCATAATGAGGATGTTCAAGGACTACAACAATATACAAGAAAGAGAAGGAAGATGAATGCAGCACTTATTGCACTAAGGGTCACACCAACACCCAATCATCTAGCCAATTTTTTCGAATATACATAGTGATCAGACATACAAATAAGGATTGTCCTTATAATTTGAAAAGTAAGAATTATCAACATGTTTTGCTTAGCGACGAACAAAATTAAAACGAAGTCGCATGTTTTAGTTTGAAAAACCCTCATTGGCAAGGACAAGAGAAATAGGATAGAAGTGGCAATAATAAAAAACAAATTGACTATAGGTCTAACCCCCTCTAGGCATATGGGTCAAGGTCAACTTCCTACCCGGGTACCCTATAAATTGAAAGGGGTTATGGTAGGCCCCCATAGCTATATATAGAGAGGAGGGAGTCGGGCATAAGATAAGCTATATAGAGTCCCGTAGATATATAGTTCAAGGCTCCTCACCTCAAAAAGAGATAGAGATATAGGGCTCCTCATAGTTATAGATGTCTATGGCATTATTTACTTAGCCTTGACTCACACGGTCCAATCTCTGTTTGTTCGTTGGAATCTAGTTGGCCCCACGGTTGCCATATATCTACTGAGGGACAGTTTAGTATGGTATGGGAGTTGGTTTAGTAGTGATCAATCCCTCAAGATTCGCTATCTATATAATCTATATGGCAACATCGAGTTATAGCCCTATATCTATATCTAGTTGGGATGGGAGGATCTCCTTAGTATTGTAGAATCTCGGTGAACAAACACCTCGTGGTGTCGACACAACTATAGCGAGATATGGCGCCGATAGCTAGGATAGAAGTGTGCCCATCATCCAATACGAAAAATGTGAGATATTTGTTTCATAGGCGGTGTGGTGTTTGGTGCTCAACGACATTTGTCTTATATCTTAATCATATTTGCTAAGACCAACATGGTTTAAATAAAAGAGATTACTTTGGCAATCACAAGTTTACATGCAAACACAATAGTCTACCCAAACACCATCATCAAAAAGATGGGATACTTGAGTCTGATAAGGATATTCACAAGGCAATGATAGAGTAAAAATAAGCTCCTAAAGACAAAGATGTCATAGCCATCATGTGTTACAAAATTCCTTCTCAAAATATAGAATACATGTAATTATGTTGTCAAATTCCATGTTGATGAATGATGAATTGAAGGCCAAATAGACACAAATACAAGTACTTGAGGCATGAATGAAATCATGTTGTGAAACAAAGTTTCCACTCAATCCAAGAAACCACGGTCAAGAACCCAATGGGAAGTTATTAGTCCATATAGTTTTACAATTTGGTTTCAACAAAAGCATGCCCAAATGGAGGTGCCTTAAGAGTCATCTGTTGTAGAATCATTTCTTGATCATGTAGAATAGTACAAATAATTTATCAAGAATATTGCACATGACATGTCCCCTTAACATCCTAACCAAAAAGAGACACGCTTCAAACCAACAACTAAAAACAAACAATGTTTGACACAAATTCAAGACTCATCCACACAAATATTTTGGCCTATCTAGATTTCAATAAAAACATCATCAAGAAACTCCTATATAGAACAAGGCCCCCATCTCTCTAGCAATATATTTATATCTAATGTAGTTGTACACTCATTCAATTACTCCCATATCGGGATTGAAATAGAATCCCACACTATGTAGCCTTACATCTTTAGGTGAAGGAAAAAATAATTTGGAGTGCATGTTGTTGCTTCCAACTATCCCATAAGTCGTGATTTTCGTCGACAAAGGATTCACAAATTTGATCATCCTATGATCTATCCATTTTAAGCAAACCATTTTCAAGATCAAGATTGAATGGGGATAAAACCTATAACTAAAACATATAAAGATTATAGTACAATAAAAGGTCTATACTTTTATGTCATCCATTTCCACTCATGACGCTAAAGTCCATTCCGCCATATATTTTACTATTGGCATTTGAACTTGAAGTCTATAACTATTAACATTAAGATTTTAATATCTTTGTGGCTCGTCCACGATGATTTAGGGAACCGCTCACAATATAGTTTTGTGGTTGTGAGCACGAGACTGTCGGTGCGAAGTGTGCCCACAAATTCTTCTTTCAAAGCATCATCTACTCACAATCAGCTGACCAAGGCCGAAATTACAACATCTTCATTTTCCCTCGTTGCATTGTACTCATTTTTGTCTAAAACTAAGCATTGTACTTTTGTTAGATTTAAAAACTAATAGAAAATATATTTATATGTTCTCTGCATTCATTTCGTACACTTTTTTACAATGATAACTGTCACTTCAATTTATTTTATGAACTTTTGAAATTTTCAAGTAGTCATAAGTATAGTATTTTTTTCTTTTGAAAGATAAGTCATATTAATACAAAAACATTTACAAAAACTATACAAAGAAAGGCGTGGTATATACAATGACAATCATAGCCTCCTCCCAGGGGAACAAGTGCAAACGTAAAATTATTGTACAACTTGGGGTCTAAGGTACTGGCTTCCTTAATCAACAAGGCTCGTTAGGCCAAAAGCTAAAGGTGGGTCTGGTCCCTCCACATGGAACAAAAGGCAGACATGGAGTTGTTCTATTGAGCAAAAACATTCTTGCATCTAATTTTCTAAAGAAAAAATATGGTTGGCACCCTCAGCACTATCATAGCCCCACAAACACAGAACGGCTTGGAGAAGACCAATCTTCAAACAAGCAGAGCACTAGTGAACATTGTTCTTAAACAATAATAAACACTAATCCCCAAGGTATCTCCAACACTGCCAAGCAATTTGACACTCCCAAAAGATATGCTTCATAGTCTCCAAACAATGTCAAATAGGGAAAAGGCCTTTAGAGAATCCACCCTTTGCCAACCTAGCTTTTGGATGGAAGCCCCTGATAAACAACTAACCATCCAAACACTCTCAACTGAGAGGAAATCCTAAAAAATAAAACAATGTGAAGAAGACGGATGAATATATCCTTTGGATCCATGGAGAGCCAAAGAGTATCAAGAACTAGGGATGGTGGGTGTCTCTCAAGCGGCATCACATACATTCGATGAGAGTCGTACTAAATAAATGGTCACCAAGTACCACCTCCAATTCCTCCAAATCACACCAAGCATCCCAAGGTTCATTTTAAATAACTTTGATACAAGAATGAAGCCTCTCAACTTCATGATCGAGGGACAATCAAAGGCAAGAAGACCAAAATCCTAAGCAAGAGCACACCATTCCTTCGACGTACGGCAACAAAGTCCCACAAATCATCCCATGTTAAGATGCTCTTCCTACATAACTGCGAGCACGAAAACATGGCAGCTTTACGAAAAAGAGCCTTAATCCCTCTAGCACCAAATAAGGAGACTCTAAATCCCACTTGACCTCTGCAACCCTCCCAATGCCAACAAACCAAACCAGCAACAACTTTCAAAGCAGCTTAAATACTTTTAAAGATGAGGTAGCCCGACACATTGAAGAGATGAGGCGTCAAGATGTTATCCCATAAACCAAAAGCTTTTGAACTTTGCTAGCATGTTGTCTTAACAACATCCGATGTTGATACAAGATCTCGCCGGTGGATGAACCCTCAATACACAAAACCACTCATTCGGCACAAAGAATGCTACCATGTGTTCTGCAACATCAATCAGTCCACAAGGTATCCTCCTCTTTTAACATGGTGCAAACATCCCAAGGAACTAAAGGTATGCCCCACTCCTCACTGAATTTAGACCACAATAAATAAGCTCTGAAATTTGTTCAAAACACCAGAACTAAATCCTTCTAGGAAGCAAACAAGAAACATAGTAGATATGAGAGGCCTAAAGAATACAAACAACCACAATCAATTTGCTAGCAAACGAGAGGTCCTTCTGGAGCCAAACATGAAGCTTAATTTGAAGATTGCACACACCAATTCCACATAGATATAGGAGACAAGTTGACACCAAAGGCAATACCCAAATAACACACAATGACCCGAGACAAATATTAGACCTAGTACTGGGAAACAATGTGGAAAAGTGTCTTAACCAATAACCTAGAAGTTAGTTTTCGATCACTAACAACAAACCCCGAGGTAGTGCAATAAATGTCAAATAGGCCAGGGTTTCGTCAACAAAATCCCTATCTGACCTAACCAAGAGAAGGTAATCATCAAAGCAAAATAATTATTGACCATCTCTAATCCATCAAGAAATCGGATACCACAAATTTGTCCTGCAACTCGAGCAGCCTCAAACAAATAACCCATAGCATTTGTTGTCAAGACATAAGGATAGGGCAAAGGACACCCTTGGTGGATGGAACGGTGTTAGAGGATCCATGGACAAAAGGCGTAATAAATGTAAACAAAGGCTAAAACATTAGTGAAGAGAGTGGCAAAAATCACAAAACATTGAGGACCAAAACCCCAAAGAAGTCAACATCTCCATGATGAAAGACCAATCAATCGATCTTCAACCTTGTCAAAATTAATCTTGTTGGCAAAATAATTTGTCACATGGGAAAATTAGGGAACTCTCGCCAACGCTATAGGACTAATACAAAAATTATAACCATTGATCTAATACGAGGAGTGGTCTTTCGACCGGGATCACACAGGGGTACTTCCCTATATTTATGGTAAAATGTCATGATTCTACGAGGAAATAACTTGCGAGAGAGGTGCGAAGAGAATAATGGGAGGGTCTTGCACAATAAATAACACAATAGAGTTTATTGCTCAAAACTAGAATGTTTCCATACACATCAATGAGAAGACACCATTAACATAGAACAAGGAACAAGACACAAGAAGCACAAAGTCTCATTGCATTATGTTGCACAAGATTACAATGCTCATGGAGTGTTGTTGAGAAGGAGAGGAATGCATTAGACTAGAAAATGGAAGAAATCAGCTACTTTGTCTCTAGAGAGAAAATGAGAGCTAGAAAACAAGAATAACCATCCTCTTGAAGTGAGGAGGTCACCTCAATTTATAGCTTTACAATGCAACTCTTCATCTACCCCCCACATGACTCTTCATGTTCCTATTCCACTTGTGACTTTTCATCTTCCTTAGAAGTGAGAAAATAAGTCCCCTTTTATAAATCAAAAGGGACTTTTACAATGCAACATTAGAAAGTCACTTAAGTGGAAAAGACAAAATTTCATGATTACACACAATGAAGAATTAGAAAGGGGGAGAGGTGAAAGAAGGAGAAGAAGGAGAAGGAGAAGGGCGTTTACTAACTGTTTGATGAAGAATCAACTCTGGATGCCTTCTGCAGAAGATCTCCAATAATGAAGTTTTGACCTTTGACCATCTTACAAAACCGGCAATTGCAAATGAAACCTTTTCGACTTTTCGGATGTTCACTGCTCCAATGTCTTTGAGCCAAATTTCAAGGATGACATTGAGCTTTCTGCATTGATTGAACCATTTCTCATGATTCCTTACAATATTAGAGATGGAACCTCTAATCTCCACAACTGATTCCAGAGCCTCGCCATTGAAGGACAGGATCGTTGATCTTTGCCTGAACCAATTCTTGAAATGAATTATGAAGATCCTTCAAAGAAGTATTCTCATTGAGGAAAGGAGTACCAAGCTCCTACATGCCTAGTACCAAGATCCTCCGAATTCTTGATGCATTTTCTTCACAAGACTCCAAATCAGCAATGGCCTCTTTTAGAGCATCACACCTCCAAGTTATGGTACGAGACCAAATGGGAGACAAGTTCTCTGAGGCGGATGAAAACACATTTGAGCTTACAAGGCATGAGAATCAAAATTATTCATCTCTTTCACCAATGGGAGATTACCTTCCCAAAGGACCTTCTCTTTCTTGATCTCTACTTTAGTTTTCTTGTTTTCAACTTTGTTGCCAAGAGGAATGTGAACAAAGAGATAATCTCAAAGAAGAGAGCATTCCTTTTTCCATTATCGTACTCACACAATTGTCATTGGCCTTCCTTGTACTGTGAACATTTGAGCTTGCTTGAAGGACTGAGGATTGAAGCTGCAAATGGGACGAATAAATTCGATCGGAGGCAAGGATGATGAACCCAATACAAGAAATGATTGCACATATGAAGACAAAGTCCTCACATGCTCCTCCAATTGATCAATGGCTTGCTTGTATTGTTCGTTCCGTGCAAGGATCCGAGTTAGAAACTCCTTGAAGAAGTGAGTATCACTTTCATGTGTAGCCACTCCCAAAGATACTCTTGTCATTTCATAGTCATCGAATGTCATTTCCTCCACAAGCTTGATGACCTTCGAACATGCAACCTCTACAAACTGAGCTTCGAAAGCCTCAGTGAAGAACCTAGAGGTTGTATGTGCCTTCCTACTTCTCTTTGTCTTGATGTACTTCGAGATGGCCTCGAAGTTGGGTGCCACCGCCTGTTGCACTATTCTTGACTCCTCTCCAAGCAAGTCATTGATCCATGAGAAGGGCTCGAAAGGAGTGGAAAGGAGATTAGACACCTCGGATGCTTGGTAGGGGACCAAAGCATGACTAGGATGGGCTGATTCAACCACCTCCGTAGGGACAATTGGATCCACTTTATGATCAAGGGACTGTGAGGTATCTCTCTCCTTGCTCAAGTTGCTCAACATGATCTCTCTGACTTTGGACCCTTGTACACCTCCACTGAGGGAGATGCTTCATCAACCTCCACAAGTTTCTTCTTTCTAGAATGAGATGAGCATGCACCTTCATTAGATGCTTCATGAGATGAGGAGAGAGAAGATTGCCTAGGCAAGACACTTAATATACCCCTTTCAATGCAAGTTGCCCTCCTCTTCTTGTACCATTTTTGGACCATTGAATCACATGCATTGCATTCTCTCTCTCGATGGATGGGAGAGGGAGGTGAAGATTGCACCGCTTTGTACTCCGGATCAAAAAGTTTTGAATCATCATCAGGCACACTTTGAATAAACCAATCAAACGAAAAAGAGATCATTTGTTCAATTGACATGTAATGTCCCCTCTTAGGACAATTTAGAAAATGAAGAAGTACTTGTCAAGATCAGCAAAGAATGGATAAACCATTTTTCTTCAACCTAAAATATTTCAATGTCAACTATTTCGAACCCAAATGGGATTCGAACTAGTCAAGGTGCTGGTATAGATTGGAAGAAAACAATTGGAATTTAAACACATTCAAATCAGATTTTTAATCGCTGAAAAAAATTAATATTCAAATCCCAACTATTGCAATTTTCCAAAATTCATATCTTGGGGTAAAGAAGTCCAAATGAGGTGAAATTTTGGATATTGGGCCACAACATTATGAAGAATAATATCCCCAGTCTGTTATTGCACAGTCAACATAAAACCCTAATTTTGCCCTAAAAATAGGCCGCCCAACACATTTGGGGCATCAAATCAGCTTCAAAAAATATGAAGTTAATTTCCCCTTATTCCTCCTAATTTCTACAATCAAAAACCCCTGTCAAACTGATCCCATTCAATCCTTTTTTAGATCTGATTTTTATAGCAGTCAATTAATTAATAAATCGCCCAAAACAGCTGAAACTTCCAAAATTAATATCTCACAAAATACTTGGAGTTTTGGCATGAAACGAATTGCACAATAAAGTAGAAATCATGAGCTTTCAAATGAACTAACAAACTGAATTTTTTGAACACTGAAACCCACTCAAATCTGCCCTTGAAATCTCCCTTTAAGTCGCTAGGGTTAGAATAAATTCTATAAATTAATTCCAGCTCATACAACCCTTCCAAAATACTCAAATAATCAGCCCTTGCTCTGAAATAATTAATTAGACACAGCAAATTATAGATCTAGCATAAACAACCTCAAAACATGATAGATCAAACCCCAAACCAAGTCGATTTGCCTCTAATAAATTGCAGCAGTGATAATGAACACAAAAGTACCTCAAACCATTCACCAACATGCAAATTTACCCTTCCAATAAATGCGCCAACACCCTAGAGCAAGTCGTCAATGCTAGAATGTATAAACCATGCATAAAAACACCCAACACAAGAGATCACAATGAAGAGAACAATGGAGTCTTCAATATCTTCAACAATGGATCCAAATGAAGCTTACAATGAGAGAGCACAATGCAAGAACTAGGGCATACATCCCATTACTCCAAGCATGGAGTGAAATCAAAATGATCAATCAACATAACCCTCTAAAGGAAATGCAACCTCCTTTTATAGAACTAAGGGGTGCAATATCCAATGAACAACCTTTTTCCTTTTGGAGGAAAAACATAAACTCTCATTACAATAAAATATTTAATACTAAGACTATGTCTATTTTATTTATTTTCTAATTAATAAAATAAAAATACTAACTTATGTGCACATTTAACTAACCTAGAGAGCCCTCCTTGTAGCGCAGGGCATACAAAGCGGTTACAAAATAGACAAAATACATCTTTGGGTCATCTTCAAGCTCAAAAACAAGCCCATGAGAACAGAGAATGGCTTAAGCATCTTCAAGTCTTCAATTTCAAAAATGTCCCAAGACAGGGGACATTACAATCCTCATGTAGTCCCTTTTTCTAACTTCTAGGTCCATCGGCACAATTAACCCATAAGTCTTCAATTGAAGAAATGTGGTGCAAGCCGGGTAAAACAAAGGTGTCATGATCCGTTCTGAGATTGAAGTTAGCTCTAGCTAGATAGAAATGTATGTTGAAAGCAACAACAAATGTCTCAATGTTTGAAACATCAACCACATTCTTACATGAATAAATTCCCAAGGAGATGGGAAAGGAAATACCCCTCGCTTCCCAACTTTGCATTTGATATGAACCTAAGCAAGTTGCCTACACAACTCAATCAGGAGGATCTTGTGACTTGGGTACCTTGGCAACTAAAGAGGAGCATGGTCAAATCCACTTACCCTGAGATAGGTGAATGTGGAGAATTGTGTGAAGAAGCCCCCATACCTTGTGATCAATTCCACTACTTGAGGTGAAATTCTCCGTTTTAGATCTCCTTCGAGCAACCTAATGAGGTACATAGTGAATGCATCATTCACCCTCGTGAAATGTGAGTTGTTCTCCCTTAAAATGAGCTAACGGTACTTTTCAAATGCAAGGGCTTTTAAGAGACATTTGGTGCAAGAGAAAGACCATGGAAGGGTCTTGTGTATGCAAGGGCATACACCAAGTAAGAGATCATAATGAAGCGAGATCATAAACCAAGTAAGAGGTCATAGTGAACCTCTTAGTGTTGAAAAACTGCTCCAATTTCCTATGAATATTGTCACTAATGATTTGACCCCAATCAATCATTTGGTCTCCTTCAGTGATCACCAATATGAATTGTGCCATCCATTCATGGAAGTCCCTTGTATGCTCTTCACCCATCACTCTATTCAGGAGTACAATTGCATCTGAATATGCCTCGTGGAATTCACTCGTGACAATGTCTTGGGCATCCGAGAAGGTTTTCTCCCCTGCTTGAGCCATGAACCAATTGCAATTCCTTGAAGATAGGAATCAAACTTTGACCATTCTTGAGATGCAAACTCTTGATGATGAACATGTGACTACGGGTGGGAATTTGCAGGCATTTTGAGATTCCTTTTGGAGTGAGAACTGCAAGTAGAGAATTTCCTTTAACAGTGATAGTCCTTGTTGCAAGATCATAGTGCCTCACACAAGCTATACTAGCTCATTACTTTGCATGAGAGTGGATGTGCTCCTGTTTTGAAAAGTCCTCCGGTGAATAACTTCTCCTCAACAGCCCCCTTGGTTCCTTCAACATCCTTGTCTTCAAATCATCCAAGTTCAAATGTACCACATAACTATACCCAATATTTGGGTACTAGGTGGCCAGAGTGGAAATTGGCTCGAAGCCGATGTACTTGATCTTCATGATGGCCGGAGACAGTGAGGGAATGGGGAGATGGAGGTGTGTGTGAAATTTGGATGTGATCAGGATACTTACTATTTTTAGTAAGTCACACCTCACCCTCAATTTCTATTTTTAGACAATTTTTCCCAATTTTCCAATTTTGCAATTTGCTTTGAGTTCTGGCCTTGGAGAACTACACAAAGGTTTCAAAATTATTGTTTTTGGTTTTCAACACTTACTATTTTTAGAATGGCTCTGGTGCCAACTTACTAAAAATAGAAGTGTGCCTTCTTAGTGTCAAATTGAGCTGAAAATTGTTTTGTTAGATTTGCTTTTTCAATGTGATTTCACCGTAACTCTTGGGATCAGAAAAGGCAAAAAAAATTGCTAGAATATCGAAGTGGCTGCTATAAAAAATAAAGGGCATCAATGGCAATGAGGTTTATTTCATCTTCAAGGCATTCTAGAATGCAAGCTACAGAAAATTTCGAGGAAAACGGAGCTAGGATCTAGAATGATATGAGCAAAAATGTGGTTTTCAATGGAGGGTTTCGGAAAATTTGGCAACATAACAGAATAATAGTAGCAATGGAGGGAATAAAACATGAAAAATGATTCAAAAATGGCCAAGTGTTTGTTTTATACTCATCTCCCCTTACTAACCTAACTAACTCACACCTTAACTCGCCTTTGACCCACCCTGCTTAACCTGAGTTAAGTGACTTAAGAGCATGCAATTAAAACTTACCGAATGGGTCTCGGATGTCCCCATGTCCCTTGCCACATTTAGTAAGGGAAAAAGGTACATCAAGGGTTGAAAAATGCACATAGGGTCTAATCATCATGAAAGGGTAGAATGGGGATGCAAGTTGTAGAGTTTTAAACACAAACCTAGAGAGCAAGTGATGACTCTTAAGTGACAAAACTTGAGCTCCTCATATGGTGGCGCATTCTAGTATCCCCCATGTCCCTATTGCAAGGAACAAAGGGACATTAGGGCCTCCCAAGTGCGCATAGTGGTCCGTGTAATATCCCCATTTCTCGAAGACCCTTAGCCTATACTTCCCCATGGGCTTCAAGATGTCAGTAAGGGGAACATTTTTATTAAATAATTAAATACTATTGCACTGGAGCAATAATTATTTAATTATTTAATTATGAAGATTATTTAATTTAATTCCCAAAATATAAAGATTAAATGGGGAATTAATTAAATAAATATTTAAGTCGCTTATATTGATAAAATCACCCTTTGAAAAGGGGACGCCACACCTAGGGAAAACAAACTGCTTTTATTTAATAATTTCCCTCTCCTAGGGATTTCGAATTTTGTGCCTCCTTGCTTATAAAAGGAGTGCTAGGATCATTATTATTATTATGTTATGGATGAATTTGATTTGACTCCATGCTTGGAGTAGGGATGTATGCCCACCCTTGATACTTGTTCTCTCTTGCATGGGAGATCTTATTGTAGCTGGTTATTGAAGAACTTATTTGTGAGATCCACGTTTTTGGCCTTGGCAAATATTTTGGTTAAATTTGCAAGTGAAAATCTGTATTTTCTACTGTAGCGACATCACTGTAGCAGCTGGTTTTTGGTTATCAAGTTGAAGTGTTTTGTGAGTGCTTTGCAAATCGATTTGGTGTATGATCTCTCTAAACCCTAGGCGACTTCTTCTATGATGTTTGTGGACTGTTTTTAGAGCATTCTTTGATGTGACTCGATCAGATTTATACATGTTTTTATGCCCTTGCTACAGCGACTTCTTTTAGACAGGTTTGGCACTGAACCTTGATGTATTTTGGTTGGCTGTGGTTGAAGTTTAAGCTGCTGTGTCTTATCTAAAATCTGTGATTTCATGTGGGACACATAGTGAAACCCTAGCGATCCCTTTCCTATTATTTGTGAGCTGTTTGCATATGTTCCTGAGTGTGCAGCGACTAGCCTTTGCACATTTTTATGTCTTATATTACAGCGACTTCTTCTATGGTGATTGGGGACTGATTGCTTGCTCCATTTAGTGTGGATCGATCAAGTTTAATGCATGACATTATTTCCTTTGACAGTGATTTGTTTTGGGATGTCTGGAATGCATAGTGGGTGCCTAAAATATCCAATGATTGCCTAAGTATTTTGATAATTGGTTTATGATCTTCTAAAGTGGATCGACTATTTCCATGCATGATTACATATCTCTGAATGCAGCGATCAGGATTATTGCATGCTTAATAATAATTTTGAATTCCTTTTAAGGAGATTTGGGTGACTGTTTGTAGCTGGTTGAACAAGGATGAGTTTAATGGTATCTTGGAGTTCTAGAACAGCAGAAGTAATCTGAGTTGAAGTATGTTGAATGTTGAATGTTGTGAGTAATTTCAGTATTCATTTACAGCAGTTGCATTGCTTGTTAGATGCTCAATCCAGTGAAGCTTAGATCCGATTTTTAAAGTTCAGTTGAGGATGTAGTTGTACGGGTTGTCGATAGAGGCCATTTAACCCCTATTTTTGGGTTTATTGAGTCATCTACTCAACTGGTACAAGTATTTTGACTGAGTTTAGCTATTTACAATTGATTGATGCATTGAAGTGTTGGTTGTTTGCCTAATTTCCATTTGATTTCCGAAGTGGGATATTACAGTCTGGTTGTCATGAGGAAGGGGCCAGGTTTGAGAGGTGAGTTGAAAACATGTCCTAACACCCAAAGATGTCACTTAAGTGACGCAAACTCTTCCTCCTCCATGGTGGCACACTTTTGTGTCCCCCATGTCCCTTTGGCAAGGGGACAAAGGGACATCACCCCCTCATAAGTGCGCATAGGATATGCCCATCATGAGGAAGGGGGTCAAGCCATGTTGTGAGTGGAAGACACATTCCAAACCCCTTAAGTGGCAACTTAAGTGACGCAACCTCAAGTTATGAATCTCTCACCATCGTGGTGCATTCTTGTGCGCATTTGCCACTTTTGAAAGCTGGGTGTCACCATTGCACTGCTAAAAATAGCCTGCCAGAGTGCCTTCTTGCCCGAGAGCTTCCCTTGGTGTTTCCTAGACCAACCTTATATCATTTTGACTGAAAAACACCTAAGGAATCCATTGCCCCAATTTTAAGACCTTGATTCTGCTTTCTTTTTAAAATTCAGGCCCCTTTTCAATTTTTGTCACAAAGTGTTCTCGGAAGGTCCAACTACCACAAAAGAAGAATCTATTTTTGTCCGACTCAACTTGTGGAGCATGTAGGCAGTCCCATTAGATTCACTTTGGTCTTTGAATCAGCTTCCAACCCTTGGAACTCCCAAAATCTTCAATTGAATCTTCACCAAGATCAAAGGTCTTGATCTACATTACCGGATCAATATCTCGAAATTTGCTCCTCTAATCCCCTGAAACCTTTCGCACAATGAAGTAGGCATCCTTAGCTTTCCAATGAGTATCTAATTGCTTTCCAATTCTTCCCAATCTCCGATTGACCAAAATAGGCCAATTAGTGTTTTCACTACTTTCATTTCCTTATATCAAAGCTGCAAATAACCGGTGCTTTACATAACTTGTAACTAAACCTGATTTTTTTGCGGAACTTTCATAAACTACCTCGGATGACCGCATACCCGCCACACACTTCTTGCATGCTTTAAACTTTCCTTGTATGTACCCGGAGGATGTTCACCAAGTGCAAAATGGCTAAAAATAGCCTTTTGAGCCTCTGGAAGCACTTATCTTCTATTGGGTCTAGATTTCTTCATGAATCAGATTGAGAAAGATCCCTGCAAATAAAACACACTGGAAAATCACATTAATACATTCCCTGGCCGTTATGAGGGTAACACGGTGGATCGAGTTGGTCGGAGGACGGAGTTTACATTGACCAGGGAGAGGGATTTTCAAATATGCCTTAACGTTGTCATGGCAAAAATTTTGAACTTTTCATCGTAAACATTTAGTATGACAACAAATCTTTAGGATATGGGAAGGGAATGTTGTGCGGTCTCTCTACCACATTCCATAGCTTCATAAGAAAAGACCACAATGTTTAAAATAAATCTTTCTAGCACAAATTCGATCCGCTCGTGACGCACCACATATTTAGCAATCGAACGGATCCTCAATGCCAAGGCCTTGACTATAGTTTTGTTTGCCGCGATAATAAACCTAATAGGCAACTAATCCCCAACAGATTCCTAGAGGCATTCTTTGGAATGAGCTTGATCAGCCCTTGATTGAGAAATTCATAAAGGTGCCTAGAATTAAACACCTCATAAGTTAGAGAACATAAGTTATCACCAATGGTGTCCCACACGACTTTATAGAACTCGCTAGGTAGGCCATCCATACCCAAAGATTTGCCACTTTACATGGAAAGAAGAATAGAGCGAAGTTCATCTTTTGACAAGGCCCTATCCAATCTCTCTCTGTCCCCACTAAATACCTTGAGGAACCACCCTACAACATGGATCTCTAGAACCACAACCGCATCCATAATAGCTAAAGGAACAAAGATACTTTGGGAATGCAAGTTGAACAAACTTGTCTTCTAAGCAATCCTCGACAAGGGAACCATCAGACTGACACAACCCAACAACCCTTTCCGCAAAAAGCTTCCTATTCAAGAAGTCAAAGTAGAATTTGGAGCGCCCATCACCCTAATGGATCCACAGAAACAAGAATGTATCTAAGCACCCCTAGCAATATAATCTTCACCACAACAAATAATCGCCTCCAACTTTGCATCTTTTTCCTCAAGAGATACATTATGCAAATCAGCTTCTAGAGTGACATTGGCCACCTCAAGATGTTGTCGAGCCTCACCCGATCCTTCTCCAATTTTGAGTAATCATCCTTCTTAAACCTCTTATAAAACTCGACCATGTGGCAGATGGCAGCCTCCAACCAAAATATCCACCCCTAATCACCAAAGCCGAACAAGGAGAGAGGTTTCAAACTCTTTGAACAAGGGCACAAAAGTCCTCTAACTCCAAATGAGAAAAATTCAACTTGAACAAAGAAGACGGACGTGAATCGGCCGAAGAACCAATATAGACTACTAATTGAATCGGCTAAGGATTTGAGCCCATAACATCCATGATCACCTCCACAACTCGAGGACGACCAAAACAAGTGAAGTCCTCACAAGGGCCATAAAAACAAACCAAGTGTGCTTGAATCCCGTGACCACCTTAACAATAATTGGACCAGGTGAACCAATTACCATGGTCCAACCCCTTTCTTAGTAATTGTTGATGAATTTCTTAGTAATTGCCAATTATATAGTGTGCGTCAATATTTTTAATCGCCGAGTACAAATTATCAAACCGTGACAAAAACTAAGAGTTTATCTATTCTAAATTTCAGATATTTCTCTATTTTGATCATCCAAATTTGGTATAATTGAAAAATAAGCTAGTAATCCACGGATGGGAAACAAATGGTTGTTAATACTCCAGGAATCACTTTCAAGAAATTGCTTAAGCTATTAAAACATCATGTCATTGTAAACCAATTGGCATCAATGAAGTCCAACAAGTTTCCTAAGAGAGTCCTTGATGACTTCCTTAATGTTCAACTATTTCACATAATAATTTGTCATCTTGGCATGAAAATTTGGGTAATTTTTCATCGATTGCATGTGTTTCCAAAAGGTATGTGCTAGGTAGAGGGGAGGAAGATAATAACTAAGTTGGGCTCATTTCAGTTGATAAAATAGTTATCACACAAGATTAGACATGAAAAAATTCTGCCATCATGCCATCATGGAAGAAGTTACATGAGCACTTTAAAGAATCTCATGAAAGACGTGAATGAGGCCCAAGGTATTACATGTTATTACGATGTTGATCCTACTAACAAGCCTCTAGTTACAAGTTACGGTTCTAAAATTCATCTTACCATGCCCATAGTCTTCCCTCTCATTGCATAAAACGTGGGATTGATATCAATATAGAAGGCTCAATTGTTAGATCTTGCTACACATTATAAGGATTATTTGTATAAGAGGTTTTTCCCCACCTATATCCATCCAAAGTATATCACATTCATTATTTTTAATTTTCTTGAATAAAATATGTACTAGCATTCCTTAAATGAATCTACCCAATATCTTTGATGTTCTTCTACGTGATCTATTGAATGTATGTGCAGTTTTCTTTATATTGGTGAATGGAACTTGCACCTAAGGATCCCCACACACCAATCTGTCGCATGTTGGGGTGTTTCGCATGGTGGTGTGTTAGAAGAACAATCCACAATCCACACTATAAAGTGACAAGTAGCTCAGTAGTAGAGCAGCCTAGCGGTGAATTGGATTTCCTAGGTTCCGGTCCTAGTTGTTACATGGAATCAAAGTTTAGGGTGTAAAACCCCTTAGGTTTTAGTATATTGCAACCACTTGGTGCACAACAATGCCTCCCAAACCACAAGAGACATTTTGCAGAATTTTCAAGAATAACCTGCATATACTTTTGGTCATGTTTGGCAATCTGTTAAAATCAATTTTTAAATATCACAAGCGGTTCAGCAAACTTAATGTTCAAAGGACATTTCTAGGGGTGGATCTGCCAATCTTGTGAAGTACCCATTCAACGTTTGATTAGAAGAAAGTGCCTATCAATGACTGCTTGCAATGCATACCTTTGTTGTGGTTTGTGCATCCTTGGTAGACTTTGGTCACCTCTACATGGTAGACTCTTCTCTCCTCTTCATACCACCACCATTTTCTTGAAGTTTTGCCAATAACTCCTCATTTGCAAACAGTTCTTGTTGTAACTCTTCACTGCCATCATCAACGGCCTCTCTTCAATAATGACCTGCTTGTCAACCATCTTCTCTATATTGATTTTCCTTCGATAGACATGTCTCTTTATGGTCTTTGGTAATTATCCTTTAGGACAGTTTTAGCTTTGAAAATTTGCAGCTACAACCAAAAAAATATATAAGAGTTCGTTGTCAAAGTAAATACGATAGGAACCATCAACACATAGGCTCTAACAATGTCTAACTACGATAGGCCCTGTCGAAGAAAAGCCTAAAGGCTCTACAACACAACGATTAATGATAACAGGTCCCTTGACTTAAATGCCCAATAAGTGAGTGATAAAAATAAAAGGTCTCCTCAACAGATAGACTAAGTCTAGCTGATGGAAAATAAGTACCCCCTCAACCCGATCCATCTAGCTGTAACCAATAAAACACAGCTTGCCTCCTATCCATAGGCTATCGGGCTGTGCATTGAAAGACAATAGGTCTCCTCAACAGGAAGACTTTAAGGCTGACGAATGGAGTATAGTGGGATTCCTCACCCCCAAGGTTCTAGAAATGTCATCATCAAAATTATACACCAAGAAAAGAAATTTCAGCAATGTCAAATGATAATGAAACACATAAAATGAGCCGGGATAAACATTAGATGTAGTGGTGAACCTTATACTTCGCAGACAGGAGATATAAATGCTCATGTAAGAGAGAATAACTATAATATGATCCTGTTAAAGGTATCATACCTCACCATGCTGCTGATGTGACTATTCCCTATGGCCAAATTAGTCCATAAAATCCTACATTAAACATTATCGGTGTTGCAGATCAAGCAGAGATCTTAGCAGTACCTTTCTACGAATGAAGATAAAACTTTTGCCTTGACAACTACTTATAACACATCTTCATGACAGGTCAGCTAATATAAGCATGCAGGAGGGCCAATGTCATAAACTTGGAATTTAAATGCTAGCAATTTGCAAGTAACTTAATTTTCATGTGGTAGCCAAAGATTTTAATTTTAAAGGTTGTCAGAAAAATCCAATGCATTCTTTATGATGCTATTATTCTACTCTCTTAAATATAAATTTTTTTATCAAAAACCCTTTTTTGAATTCAGTGTTTGTCTCGTCTTATAACAAAGACAAGTTTAGGAATGTAACATTTTATGCTACTGATTTTCAAGTTCAACAAAAATTGTCTATCTACAAACAATATTAGCTGATTTTTTAGGTACAAACACCTTCAAAAACAATAACCAAGAATAAAAAAGCAAGAACCCCAAATATTTTCTAATGAATCCTGTGAATGAATGTCATTCGCATCAGACATTAGAATTAAGTTAAGCAGACAATTATGACAAAGGAAACAACATCAAGGACCACCCAGAGCAATTACCATCTAGAGAGTAAGATCAAATGACTAAAGGAATTATAAGTGAGATTCATATAAGAATATAAGCAAGCCTTATCATCAAAACCCAACTGCTGGATGGCAATAACTATTAGGACCTAAATAATCACTAAATTACAGGAAACAGTTTGAGCAATATGCTTCCATATTTTTAATGAAACTACTAAGATAGATCTGAATATCAGCATATAACACCAAATAACACCAAAATGTAGAGAAATGATAACAACATGCAACTAGAATAAATTAGCCACTTCGAGGGGGCAACCTCCAAACCTTACAATAAGACTCCAAAGTACTCAACATGATCATCAACTACTACATACTAACTCCTATGTATATTATTCCTATGTTACGGCCATCATCAAGGCCGGCCTACTAATGATATTATAACATACATGAAAGAGATGCAACATCATAAGAAGTTATGATAGCTACAAGTCGACCATACACATCCAATGTAAACTATAGGATTAAGGGCGTAGCATACCCTTCCCCTTCTAAGCAACATCATCCCCAATGTTGAGAAGCTCAAGATGTTGCAACAAGAATGTTGCATCCTCCCATGTGGCGTCTTCACCCTTTAGATTCTTCCACTTGATCAGATACTTGGTAATGAGCCTTGTCCTCAATCGTTTAATGTGTGTCTGAAAGATGCATTTCGGTTCCAAGATGATTCTTCCCTCCTCACGAACTCAAGTAACACTATCTGGGCTGATACCATATGTCCAATTACCTTCTTCAAGCAAGAAACATGGAAGACTGGACGTATTCTTGTTTCCTGAGGGAGTTTCAGTGTGTATGCTACATTACCAATCTTCTACAACACTTGATAAGGGCCATAATTCTTAGGTGAAAGCTTGTTATCCTTCTTCTCTTCTTTTAAATATATTAGCTTATATGGTTGTAAACGCACAAAAATCCAATCACCGACTTCAAAATGTCTTTCACTACGATGTTCATCAACTTGTTGCTTCATACGGTTTTGAACCATGGCCAAGTTCTCCTTGAGACTATAAAATACCTCTTGTTGGTGGTGAATGTGCTCTTTAACAGCTCTAACCTTTGGCTGGCCTCTCAAGGATGGGATGATGCATGGTGGATGGTACCCATATAATGCAAGTATGGCTGGAAATGTTCTAACACAATTATGCAAGTAGCAGCCATTGGACCCATCTCGCTTGTTTATTTTAGGTAAAGCAACGAAGAGATCCTTCCAAGCACTTGTTTACCACCTCAGTTTGCCCATCAAACTTTGGATGATAAGAAGAGCTAGCTGAGTACCCAAAAACGAAAACAAATCAGTCCAAAAATTACTAGTTAATATAGGGCCTCGATCACATATTATAATCTTTAGTGTCCCATATAACATTTGAATTGTATCCATGAAGGTTGTCACATCTCTTTGTACTTGCAAAAAAATGGGTGTGATAAGGCACAAAAATGGGCATATTTGGTGAGTCTATCCACCACAACCATGATTACATTTTTTCCTTCTGATTTAGGAAATCATGTAATGTAGTCCATGGAAACCTTTTCCCATCTCTGGCTGAGAATAGATAGAGAGGGTGTAAAAGAGTTGGGGACTTAATTGTTTCAACCTTATTTGTTGACAAACAATTCACTCGCCACAAATTTTGGACATCCCCTTTTAGCCCTTCCCAAAAGAAATCTTGCTTAATTCGATGATAAGTCTTCAAGAAACCAGAATGCCCCCTACTGGAGAAGCATGGAGCTCAAATATAACCCTATTTTTAGGGTTGAGTTCTTACATAGGTATAATCTATCCTTGTACCATAAAACATCCCCTTTCCATACAAATTTTTCTGACATGCTTGGATCGTGTTGGAGATTCTAAATGAGATTTTGTGTACTTGGGTCATCTTGCCATTCAGACCTTGCCTCCTCGACCCAATCTTTTTGTAATATAGATATGGCACACAACAATAAGTCAATTGACTCATCCTTCCAGAGATAGAGCATCAACAACTACATTCTCCTTCACTTGTTTGTAGATTATCTCAAAATCATACCCAAACAGTTTTTAGACACATTTTTGTTGTTTAGGATGATAAACATTACTCTAAGAAGTATTTCAAACTATCATAATTTGTCTTTAGTTTAAGTGCCTTCCCATAAGATATGGTCTCCATTGCTTTACTACATGAAGTATGGGTAGCATTTCCTTCTCATAAATTGGTTTTGACATATTCTTACCTTTGAATTGACGGCTCTTAAAGGCAATGGGACAATCCTCTTCCATGAACACCGCCCCATATCATACCCTAAAGCATTGCATTCAAAACGAATGTTTTGAAAAAATATGGAGTAAAGCTAGAACTTGAGTGGTGCACATAGCCTCCTTCAACTTATCAAATGCTCTGCTAGCTTCCTCATTCCAAAGTGGAAAGAGTCCTTCAATAAAGTTATCAATCTTGTTGTTATGCTACAATAATTTCTCACAAATCTATTATAATAACTGTAAGCCCAAAAACCTTGAAGATTCTTTAGAGTTTTTAACCTTCCACTAAAGCATGGCCTTTATCTTGTTAGGATCCACTTTAACACCTTCATAGGAGACTATGTGACCCAAATATTCAATCTCCTTGACTCCAAAAGAACACTTGAGGACTTTTAATAGAGCTGATGTTGTTCAAGAATCTCCAACACCTTATTTACGATACATGTGGTCTTCCCATGTTTTGTTGTATATTAGCATATCGTCAAAGAATACTAAAACAAACTTCAAGTAATGGCTTAAAGATAGAATTCATCGAACTTTGAAATGTAGAGGGTGCATTTGTGATTCCAACAAGCATAACTAAGAATTCATAATAGCCTTCATGTGTCTAGAAGGTTCTTTTATGAACATCCTCATCCCTAATTCGAATGGATGATATCCGGAAAGAAGATCTAGTTTTGTATTGTAAACAATGCCAAGCAACTCATCGAGAAAATCATCAATTATAGGAATAGAAAACTTATCTTTGACTATGTGCTTATTGAGTTCCCTGTAATCATGACACATGTGCCAATTGTCATCTTTTTTACGCACCAACACTACTAGAGAAGAATAAGCACTCTGACTATGATGGATAATTCATGTTTCTAACATCTCTTGTACTATCTTCTCAATCTCACTCTTTTGCACATATGGGTACCTATAAGGTCTAATGTTGGGTGGTTGGCTCCCTGGTACTAGCTAGATGGCATGATCATGGTCTCTTTTTGGAGGTAAACCCTTTGACATATCTCCAAACACAATTGAGTGCTCATCTATAATTGCTTACATATCTAATGGTATAACTACATTTGACCGATGTGCTTCCAATGAAAAAAGTTGTGCCACGAACCCCTCTACACCTTTTTAAAGCATTTTTTGCATCTAGTGATGTGGGGACTTTTCTTAATCCTCTTAGTTCAAAAGTCCTCCCTTTTGACTAAAAACGCATGAACAACTCTTGGAAGTTCATCTCAATGGTTCCCAAGGTGGTAAGCCATTGAACTCCTAACACAATGTCTACTCCTCCCATGGCAATGGCATTCATACAGGCTATTTAGCAAGTAATCTCCCATGGTGAGTTTAATGTTATGGCATTTTCTGAACTAACAATGCCCCCATTAGCAATCATTACTTGACATCTAGGAGCTGAATAAACAAAACAGTTCAAGCGCATCGCCAACTTAAGAATTTTGAAGTTGTGAGTACTTCCTGAGTCAATTAACATTGTTACCCTCTGTTTTTCCAAGAATCCAACCACTTTAAGGGTTTGGGGTTGTAATACCCGAAATTGTATGACATAAGATTGTTGGTTGGGGATCTCCTAACTCCTCCGGCTCAACAATGACCTCTACTTCTTCATCTTCCTCCTCTTCTTCTTCATTGGGCCCCTCAATGTAGAACAACTTCTTTTCAACACATTTATGTCTCAGTCCATATTTGTTGTCACAATTAAAACATAACCCTTTTTCTCTATTTTCTTCAATTTGTTGAGGTGTTAGTCTAATTGGTTGATGAAATGATCGTGTCGATGTGCCACGGTCTTTGATTTTAGTGAAAATTTGCCCCTGCTTTGAAAGAAATTTTTCCCCGCCCTCTACGTGCCATGATAATAGAATCGGAATCCTTAAGTGGATTAAACATACGCACCTCATGCTCAATGTGGTCCTTAAGACCCCCAAGAAATAGGTTATTGATTCCCTTCAAACAATATTCTTCACACGTAAGGATAGATTTTAGAATTGATGAACATAATCCTTGATTAATCTCGTTTGTCATAACTTTACTAATTGGCTTAAGTAATTCTCTGACACACTAGAACTATAGTGCAATTACAACTCTTCAATAAAAATTGTCCATGTGACACTGAGACCATTCTTTTGCCTTTGAGCACATAACCATCAATACCAGACGAATTGGTCAAGTTCAAGAAACAAGGATGCCATTGTCACCTTTTTTACAAAGGGGATATGATGTAGATCAAAGAAATTCTCTGTTTGGTTAATCCAATTGAGTGGATCCTTTCCATCAAACTTATGCATTTCCACTTTTGGCATCATGTTCCAGGCCTATAGAGTATTTGGATTTGGATTGGGTTAGCTAGAAGATCCACCCTGGACAATTTGTCCATTACTTTGACTGAAGATCTGCCTTGTTTAATCTAAGTATGATTGAGTTGTGGTTGATTTGGAAGATGATGATGAACCTTTAAATTTGTACTAAGTTTTTGCATGATATTTGCTATCCAATTTTCCCCCTCGTGCAAAATTGATCAAACACGACACCGCACAAGAGAAAATTTAAGGCTCGGTTCAGTCATGCAAGCCCACATTCCAAATCTAAAAATCAAGTGGCAGGTGGGATCGACAATGGAGAAGCAAGGTCGGCAAAGTGAGTGGCCGATGGAAATGTTGAAGAAGATCGAGCCAGAGTGAGTCGACTCAAGCATAAAGAGAGCAGCGAAGGTGCCACGTGTCATCTCAGCGCACCTTCAAAAGGTACAACAAAAGCGGGGTCCCCAAACGAGCGCAGCTCTCCACGTGGTCAGAGCCCGATAAGGCACTGTTCACTCGAGGCCCGAATCGGCTAAGTATAAAAGGCCAGCGGAAGCCTCTATGTGTCTCTTTAGCGCACTTTTGGTATGATGCTCCAAAAGCGGGTTCCCAAACGTGCACAGGCTCTACACATGTCTAGAGCCCGAGAAACTGTACACATCGATCGTTGAAAAGTCTACAAGCCAATGGAGGCCTCCACGTATCTCATCGGTGCAACTTCAAGGGTAAAGTACAAAGTGGGGTCCCCAAACGAGCACAGGCCCTCCACGTGGTCGAGTCCTGGGAAAGGCGAGAACCGGCCGTTGAAAAGTCTAAACAGGGAAGGCCGGAAGAGCCACGTGTCACCAAAGCCAACTCAAAGGTAAATCCAAAGGCAGGTCTCCAAATGGGCGCAGGCCCTCCACGTGGTTAGAGTCCGAAAAGGCATAGTCGGTCGTTGAAAAGTCTAAGCAAAGCAACAAAACCAGCGTAAACCTCCACGTGTTTCTTTGGCGCACTTTTGATATGGTGCACAAAGCAGAGACCGCAAATGAGTGCGAGGCCTTCCACGTGTCTAATGTCCAACAAGTTGCTCCTAAATGATAGAAAAGGAGAATCGATCGATGAAAAGACTAAGGCCAAAGAAAAAGGTGCGCGTGGATTCGGTCAAACTACAAAGGTAAGAGCCAAAAAGCAAGCCAAAGCGAGTGCGGGCTCTCCATGTGTTTAGGATCGGACGAAGTAGTTGCTCCACCAAACAGGAGGGACTTAGCCAAAAACGAAGAAAGTAAAGCAGGCCCGCAGACAATGCCAAGTGTCCAATCGGCGCAACTTCAAGAGTGAAAGGAGGGGGTGAAATCTTAAGACGCACGGGGCTGCCACGTGGATCTTGCATGGATAGACTCTTTTAAATATTATGAGCCCGCGTTAAACGCCCGACCCTGACCTTCAGACAGCTATATCTTTCAACTAGGAACTCGGATTTGAGCAAGGGAGGACTTTTTGGAAAGCTCTCGACGTCTGCTACTCACCTACCACCATAATGAAAAATACAATCCGCCATTTTCGAGGCTGTCAGGTTTCTCACCTACCACCATAATGAAGTACGGGCCTCCTTTCTTGCCCAAAGCAAGGAACAACACATGGAGGCATGGGTTTTACAGTGGAACTCATCATGGTTGGAGTAGGTAAATTCAATGCATCTTTTGGGGTGGTTAGAGTAGGTGAATTCAATGCTCTTTTAGGGGTGGTTGAAGCAGGATTCGAATTTTCCCTCTCTCCTTCTCTCATTCTTCTATATATTGTAAAGGAGGGCATTTTTCCAAGGGGCTAGTCATTTTCTCTCCTTCCCCCTCTCTTTCTTCCCTAGGGTTGAATGTGGAGCTTAAGCCTCCTCTCTTTTCTTTGTAATGGCATTTTCTTGCCTCTTGCCCACTGATGATGTACTATGTGAATTCATAGAGCAATAAAATCTATTTTGTGATGCATTTTATCCATCCTTTGCTTATTTTATTGTCTCTTCTTGCCTCTCACCATTACAGGGTATACTGTGCATATTTCTGATGTCTATTGCAAGTTTTGGGAGCTATGTTTAATGGGTTTGAAGTGGTGTTTTGTGTGAACTCTATCTTTGGTTTGTGATGCATCTTGTCCATCCTCTCCATTGCTCACCTCTCTCCATTTGAGACAGCTGAGATTGTGATCAGCACCCCCTTTTCTAAAATGTGCTATCACTCTCGTAGTGTAGGATTCCTTTATTTTCATGCTCTCTCTCTCCCTGTCTCCTTGGCATAGTTAGATTAGGAGTAGATAGTCGCATTTCCTTCCTTAGAAGTAGTTTAGCATTAGGATTAGGAAAAAGACAACTTTCTTTAGAGGTCTATCTCAAGTAGCAAGTCCCACAACTTGGAGATAGTACCCATGTTATGCAATCACACTAAGGGTCTCAACCCATTGAGTTGCAGACATTCAAGGGTGTTGTGATTTCGCATCAACAATATCATCAAATCGTTGATTGATCTTTAATACATCACCTTTACCATCAATCTCAAACTATAGGATTCGCAAATCATACTCAAGTTGGCTTAGCTTATTATCCACCGAGGTAAACCCTTGACCGAGGATACTATAAGTACCCCTTAACTCCAACTCCTCAACGATTACCTCATCCTATGCGGGGTTTTACCCGTAGTGACAAGCTTCTTCTGGAAGGCCCCGCCATGATGCCCTAGAATAGCAGGATTTAGGGATCAAGGTCAAAATTTAGGGTTTATGGTTTCGAAAGAAAGTCGCCCAAATATGAAGAAACTCAAAGAACATAAACTAATTTTGTATCCTCTTTCCCAAAATGCAAACTTGAAAAAATTCCACAATTTGCAGCCTATAGAGAGAATTTATGAAAACCCCTAAAATAGCTATAACTTTTAGAAATACAGCAAGTAAAAAATTGAAACTTTCAGAGAAACTTACTTGGAATGTGTCGTAGTTGGGGTTTAAAAATTGCAAAAAAATAGCTACCATTTTGGAGATATAACCGAATTTTCACAATTAGGGTTTTGACCTAATTTTTGCCAAGAGCGCAACTCCGATACCACTTGTAATGAAATTACTTAGACAGATTTGAATATCAATAGCAATATAACACCAAAACGTAGACAAATGATCACAAGATGCAAGTAGAATAACTTACCCACTTCGAGGGTGCAACCTCCAAACCATACAATAAGACTCCAATACTCAATATGATCATACTAACTCCTATATATACTATTCCTATTTTATGGCCATCACCAAGGCCGGCCCACTAATGATATTATAACATATATGAAAGGGATACGAAATGATAAGAAGTTATGCTAGCCACATGTCAGCCATACACATCCAATGTAAGATATAGGATTAAGGGCGTAGCAATAATGAATATCTATTTAAATCTAACACTTCAAAGAAAACAAAAGTTACCTTTAAGTGGGATACACACTTCAGTTTCATTGTATTTTAAATTGTGAACTATAGTTTTCCAAATATGTGACACTAAATTTTGTGAAATCCCACTTTGTTGTCTAAAATAATTGAAATATTAAAAACAAAAACATATCCATAGAAGAATATCACATGTTTCTACTATTTTTTTAAAAGCAAAATTATATTAGTAGGCCATGGTGAAGAAATTAAAAATTCATTATAATTAATAAATACCAAGAAAACAAGCAACAGCTAAGACTCGAACCTAGGACCTCCCATTCGCATGTTGAAGAACCTAAGAACGAAGCAGCTTGTTATGGTTCACATGTGGATCAGTTTCTCTAACCACCCCCTTGGGCCACACTTTAGTGCCCGGGCTCGATACCATGTTATTTTCATGGACTAGCTAGATCTCAAACCTAGGACCTCCCATTCGCATGCTGAAGTAGTCCACCACTAAGCTACCCATTTGTGATCAAGGCTTTCTAGTAGGCTCCTTGTTATGGTTTGGGTGCGGGTCATTGCCTCTAATATATTCACAAAGAACAAATTCAGCAGAAAACAATAACATGCCAGATTAAGAACCCACCTTGGAAAGAAGTGGTGTAGGAGGTAAAAGAAGTGCTTTCATTATGCCAAGATAAGTGTCTGCTAGCTTTCTTTCAGCTCCATCAAAGCTAAGCAATTTTTCATAAATTAAAGCAGCCCACAAGTGGCCTAATTCTCTCATTCTCCCTGCCATTTGAAAACCAAATTGGTTTAAGACCTGCATGTGCACATTGAAAGAGCATTAATAAAGTCCAGAGTAATCTTATGAATAGTATTGATCTTACAGGTGTCTAAAATATATCAGGGAGTGCAATGTTTCAAACAAACTTAAATATGACTCATTTCACAGTTCACTGCAAGCATTATTTGTTAAAACTCCTAAAGCTAGTTTACATTCCTAGAAATGCTACTCACTAAAATGGATTGTGATTACAGTGGTGGCCAGATACATGTTTTGAAAATGAAAACCCGAGGAAACATCCTCAAAAATCTAAATAATGAAGATTTCTCGAACTAGGTAGAATATGTACACTGTTTTCTAAGCTGGCCAAGTTTGTAATGGTTCACTCCTTTTTGAAGTGTGTTTTCACAAACATTTGCTAAATAATAAAATGCTAAAAACAATTTACACTTCAACAAGAAATGTACATGTAAATATCAAGCAACAAAGCAGCAAGTGTAAAATAATCCATTATGTTCAATCCACAAAGGGGTTTCAAACGAAATTATATAATCGCATCCTAAGTAAAAGTTCCTAAAAACCACCCATATAATTAGAACATACTCAGAGAATAAATAAGCCAATTTCATAAAAAAGCTAAATTCCTGCCCAAAAGTTTAACTTTATATGCTGCATCAAAAAATAATTCCAGCATAACAATAAGCACAAAAACATGAACCCGATAATGAAAAACAAAAATGTTTAATCACAACTCTTTTCTCAGATTTTTACATTCCACATTCTTCCAAGCTTCCTAAAATATTTTGAAAGGTATCTCATTTCAATATTTAATCAGGATGAACCCTTCTACATTAAGATTTTCTTTCATATCGCTAAAAAGATCTTGAATGACAAATATGACTCCAAATTGATTGCCTGAGTGAATGATAACTTAGGAGTCTGTGAATCTATCCTTCAGGGTGGAAGATAAGAATACTTTGGTTTGAGAAAGCCCAAAGATGTAAGCTATGGAAAAATAAAACATAACACTAGAAAATATAGAGAGAAAATGAGGGAGTAATACTATGCTCAGATCTGTATTACATTTATAATATTCTTCATAAACTGACTTTTGCAACTCTTAGCTACCTCCTAGCTGTCAACTAAATCATAACTATCATTAATCTAGTATGAACATTACATATATTATAACACCTTTTCTTAATGCTCATTTAAGAGACAACACAAAGATTATCTTTAAACGCGATAACATTATCAGGTCCAAAACATTTCACTAAGATGTCTGTTGTTTCCTCTTAGGTTCCACAATATTGTAACTCAACCTCTCCTCTTTCAAATATAGGTCGAATTAAATGAAAGATTATTTCAACATGCTTCATGTGTGCATAGAATATAAGATTAGTACCATTTTAAGCACTGAGACGAAGTGATAATTGAAGTGGAATCAAAGTAATATTTGTTTGGTGCAATCCTGCACTGATTTTAACAATTGTTATCAGATCCATGTTATCTCTGATATACGGGAGTGAGGAAAAGAAATGAAGTTGAAAACATACAGTGAATGGGTTATTTCCTTATATGATTTCTACAGCAACCAGATTCCATGTTTCTAAACTGGTGTATTAATTAATATTCTGGCGGTGTTTTATGAGTTGCTTGCTGCTATCTGGAAGCTGAAGACAAATGAATGGTGTGCTTGATATCACTGGAGGAAATATAAAAATTTGTAAAAGGAATTAATAAGCAAAATTCAACTCTTAAGCTAACCAAATCGGCAAGTTCAGAGACAATGGCATGGCTCTTTGTTTAAGAATAGATTTACAACTCTGTACATGGAATCAATGAGAAAACAAGATGCTAGCAGTTACAATAATATCGGGGTAATACATGGCCACATCCAATCGAATTCAAAAACTTGCATTTTCTATAATACCTGGTTCACTGAAAGACAATCATCGACTCCAGACACATTTACAGTGTCTGAAGACTTTATTTTATCATAATAAACAGTTATTAACAACTTTGATTGTGTTGATAAGAACACAAGATCGCTCCCTGTTAATAGTAAAAGAGTTGTTAGGGTTGACCGATCATCTATTAAAATGTCTCCCCCTTCCAGCCAGCACTGGAAGCATAGTTTTGACAGAGCTTCAGGTGGCAATCCGCGTAGACCTGGAGCTTGTTACATAAGTTAGGTGCCCAACTCTCCCTTATTGTTACATCCTTAATCTTCATTCCTCGTGATTAAAATGACAAAGGTGCAGCAACTGCCTTAGTTGAAGGTTTAAGGATAGCAAGTCAAATGCAGCTTTCAACTCTTGAAGTGGAAGGCTACTCACTGCTTGTAGTCCAGGCTATGAAGAATGGTGCCAATTGAGTTGGGAGATATGGAATAGAAACATCATTGCAAAGGTGCAAATGATGATATGTTCCTATTTCTCATGTTTCTGGCTTCTAAAATCGAGGGCAATCCAAGGAATCACTTCTCATAAATTTTGAGTGTTTCTTCGGTGGATTTCTCTCTCTCTCTCTCCCCTAGTCGCTAGGGTTTGGGAGTGTTTTCTGATCCTTTATTAATTGCTGTCATAAAAATCAGACTTGCTTAATTTTGGAGTTTTGTGCTAATTTCCTTAATTTTCAGTTTTGTCCCCAAAAGGAATATTACAGTGATTCTCCATCTTAGAGTGGATCTGCATCTACGACAAGTAATAAGGGCACACCTTTCACAGGCCCTGCTCTTCTGTTAGTAAGCCTATAAAGTTTTGGAGGCTCAAGGACAAACTGAGTGCTATCCTACGAATGTTATTTAACAAGACGCTAATTACATTACCCTCTATCAATTATCGCCATGGACATCTTTAACATGAATGGGGGCAAGGTTATTCTATGACTATCATCGAATGAATGGGCATTAGGATGACAAATGTTTTCCTTACAACAAAAAATCAACAGACTCATTGAGCACGGTGTCATCACATTTGAATAACCTAATGTGACCTCTCCTTTCCCACCTATTCCACAACCTAAGCAAGTTAAGGTCTCCCATGTAATCTCTAAGGTACACACGTTGCAAGATCAAACTAAAAAGTAACCAATGGTCAGTCACACTTTCACATAAGGTTAACATTGGCAAGGAATTGTGATTGATGACAATGCACAACACAATACGTGTACGATGGATTTTCTTAAAGAAATAGGGCATGACCACGATGCATTGCAAAACACAACTGACCAATAAGGGCATTAACACTACAATGCATGTGCACAACTAATTCCAAGAAAAAATCACTGAGCTTACCAACAAGGCAGCATTACCGATAAGGTTATTACCGCTACAATGCACATGCATTACTGATTCCACTACATATTTCTCATCAGCACATATTAACAAACACATTCTTAACTTCTATATATGCAGTCTTAACTTCTATTAATAACTGTGATGCACGTTACACAAATAGCCCACATCTGAATGATTGGACAACTTTGAAGGTTACATTGAGATTACTTAAACATTTTGTACTCAACATACACTCATGCACCTTTGTGTTAGATAGTTCCTATTAAACACCCAATAATAATGGATTGGTTGAACCGCATAGGAATAATAGCTCACTATGCAACCTAATGTCTCACATACAAATATGATGGTTATACAATAGTGGTACACATTTATAGCAATTGAAGAGGAGCACTATTAGGCTATTATGTTGCGGAAGAGGAGCACTTTTATAGGGATATAATAATTGAAATATCCTAGGATCTTGATGAGGAACATTTTATGGGGATATAGCAATTGAAGCACAGGAGACAATGTAACTAAGTGACAAAAAAACTTTAAATAGTATTCAATGAATGAAGCATTTTTTCCATTGTTGATTTTATAATTATTTACCTCAAAGTTAAAACTAATTATAATATGCCGCTTCATGTTTTACGGTGGGAACATTTTGTTATATTTGATAAATATCACTCTTATCAAGCCCTCTTTATATCCTTAATTTACAGAATAGACTGGGATGTGTGTTAGAGTATAGGCTCTTGAGTGAGAGGATTGCTCACCTCATACATTATTATTTGAATATATATTTTGTTATACCCACTCAACATTCAAATGCAATTGTAATTCACTTATTGTTGATAATATTGTGAAATTGGAATAGTTGAAGGATTCCTCGCAATTGTTTGTGGTTAGTGTTCTTCTTTGCATGTTTGTGTATATTTCAGTTCCGTTAATCATGGAATATAACACTTAAACACTAATATGATACTAGAACCTATAGTCTTTTAACCTGCATTTTAGTAATTTGCAACCACGTGGTGCTACAAAGGCATGATCTACAGATAAGAAGTGTTTGGTCATGTTCGGCTATTTTGCAATGGTTGGATATTTAAAGAGTAGATAGCAATTTAGCATATTAACACCTTCAAAGGGCTTTATGATAGTAGATCTACCAATCCTATGCAAACTAAAGACATGAAAAGGTGGTTGACAACAGAAACTACTTTTTCAATTGCTCAATGCAACATTTTGAACATAGAAGATTAGGGTTAGTAAAGAAACCCTAGTTGGAGGAAAAATCTCTAGGATCTTATCACATTTTGGGATTCCTTGCAAAAAAATTAAGGGGTTAATTTTTGTTCCTCGAAATCCCTCCATTTCGGGCCCCAACAATGTGTCAAAAGATCATGTGTTTAAGAAGCATGAACAAGAGGTCATCTTTGCAACCCATGCAACTAGTTAAAGGGGGCTAGGGAGTAAAGATGTGCCACCTTTTTCCAATGAGATGCCAAACCTTCCTAATAATTAAAGCACCCCCTTATGCAATTGGCTTGGCTAGTCCCTTGGTCCAACACCGTAGAGGTTACGGGTTTGATTCCTCATCCCTATGTTTAGTCCTTAATTACTACGAGGACAAGGAGAAAATTGGAGCTTTGTACATGAGACACATACCGTTCAAACAAGGTGACATGTGGTTGCAAAAAACTTGAAAGTGATACGGCATGGCCAATTTGCACAAGTTTCAAGAAGGCCAACACATAATGTTATTAAAGTTAGCCACATTTTACATATTTATACCGAACCAAATCAACTAAAAATGGTGAATGATAGAACGGGTGGTTAAACCAGCAAATCAAAGCAACTAAAATAAGCAAACAATAAAGCAAACGACACTCGGTATAGTCAAGTTATTTCTTGAATAATTTCAAATTTTGAATTTTTATTTCTTTTGTGGGATAATTATGCACTTCGAGATCAAAACTTTGACAGGCATATTTTTGTCTTATGTACTTTGTTTGATACTATTTTGCAAAAGATGACTTCAAGCTCATTGTTATGGCATATAGGGATTGGTACATTTAGAGACTTGCATCAAGGGGCTTAAGAGATATCACATATGTATCATACTCCCAAACTGCCATTTTTCCATGGATAGAACTACAAGGAGTGGATAAAAGCAAAATAATTTCTACCCATGGTTAAGGAGTTTAGGGAAAGTTGAGAAAAATTCTTCTTAAGGCGGAGAAAAATGTGCTTGAACAAGATGAGGGTACACCAGGTGCAAAAGCATTGTTGGTTAACTATCCTAAACTATAGCATCACTTGATGGATACAAAGACCCCGACAATGATGTGGAAAGCATTAGATGTTTTCAATCATCCGAACATATGTCATGTATACAAACTACAAAGCGAATTAATCAAGCTCGATCCTTCATATTTTTAGCAAATCAATGATTACATATCAAAGGTCAAGGACATTAAGTATCAGTTTTCAAAGTGTGGGAAGGAGTATGCACTGCAAGACGAAAATTGGTGGACATCATGATTGATTGTCTCAAGGAGCCATATGATGTTTTTGTCCTCATTCATCTCCAATTATTTCATGATGAAGGAAAAGAAGAAAATTACTTTTGACAATCTACATCGATGTTATTTGGAGAACAAGACAAGCAAATCAAGGCTTGAATACTACCGTGATCTAAGCAATAGACCAACATGACAAAATAAATTTGAGAACTCCAAGTGCAATAACAAAAAGCAAGGATAGTCAAGGAGTTCTGGTTGTCGGCGGAGGTGAGACAAAGAAAAGATCTTGCCAAAGTAATGTGAAAGACAACGTCAAAGACGATGAAGGTAAGAAGAAGAGCAAAGAATGTAACTACTTGGCCAAGATGGGACATTGAAAGAACATCTACACAGAAAATATGCATGATCTCATTCATGAGAATGGAAAGCTCAAGAGTCACCATATTGAAGGTAAACAGTGCGGATTTTGCACTTGTTCCTAGTATCTGTATGGATTTTTGTGCTAACACTTTTATTTCTAAGGGGGTAGTTGATTTAAGTTCTACTCGTTGTATGACTAAGGAAGCAAAGAAATTTTCATCACCTAAGAAGCCTAAAGATGATAAGATTTATATACCACACAATTCAAACTTAACATTCAAAAGAAATAGTACGAGTCAAGGTTCCTAGTGGGGATATTAATGATGTGTATCATATTTCTAAACATAGATAATTTATTGTATGTGTATCAAAGCATCCGGAAGAATAATGAGGTGGAGTTTTGGCCTAATCCATTTTGTTGTGAAGGACACTGCTAACAAATTTAAAGCAATTTCTAGTGGGGCATAAAATAAGTACACTAAGGTTTATGTGTTCATCAAATTTGAGGATGTTCGAAGATTAAGTAGCAATTTGCATTGATTGCATGACCTTTTGAAGCTGCGCAAGTGATCGTTGTTTGGAAATGGTCCATAACCTTTTGTTTATTACGCATGCCAAGGGCATGTTCGAGGGGTATGTTCTCAAGAAACATCACCAAGAAAAGTTTGGGAAGGAAAGGCATGGCAAGGAGAGCAGAATTTGGAACTTATTTACCAATATGTATTTGATGCATCTTCCATCCATTTGGAGTGCAGGATATAACTTGAGATTCATTGATTAGTTTTCTAAAAAGGCTTGGGTTTATTTTCTGCAAAAGAAGTTTTACACTATGGGAATTTCATTAAATGAAAAGTTATAGTCAAGAGACAATTTAGGCATGTTGTTAAATGTTTAAGGTCAATCAAGGAGTAATGTGTCAACAATGCACTAAGGCGTCCTTCTTTATGTAGGATGGTGCGCTAGTGATTGTGGCATATACTCCTCAAAAAATGGTGTAGAAAAGAAAACAAGGCATTGGTAGAAACGGTGAGATATTTGTTCAAGCTACGTGCATGAAACATACGTTTTGGGCCAAAGCAATAAACAATGCCACCTCCATCATTAATCAAGTTCCTACAAGAGATTTGTGTGATGATATTCCATGAGAGAAGTCAAGTGGTAGGAAGCCTATGATTGCACATATAAGATTTTTTTCGAGTGTGGCAGAGGCTCGCATTCCAAATTATTAGCGCGAGAAGATTGATCAAAAGAGACAAGTAATTCACATGAAGCTAGTCTAAAGAGATGTATTTGATTACTCAACAACATTTACATATGCATAAAATTAAGTACTTTGGAAACTATTTCATTCGTACAAATTTCTAAAAGTTTTAGCAAGCGTTTTGATGACAAGGCGCCCAAGATTAATGACCAAGATCCTTTTGTGATTAACGAGAGGATGAGGAGCAAGTAGCTTCAACTAGAAATGCATTCAAAGCTATTTTGGTTTCTATTGGAAATGCACATTTTGTTGCCAAGATCAGACTATGGAGTTTCCCACAAATGAGGCTCCAACAAAGGTTCTTCGAGCCCAAGGTGAGAAACTATGACTCTAGTTTTAGGGGTACATTGGAAGGCGAAAGTGAGCTACTAAGAGACTCCCGAGGAGGCTAAGGTTGATAACCAAATGAAGGTCGAACTTGGACGTCCAAAGTCAAAAACAAGCCATTTATGATCCCAATATTATGTTGATGAACTATTACAATATACAATCCTATTGTCATGACCCATTTTCAAATAAAGTAAAAATTATAAAGTTAATATTTTTCAGTCGTCAAGTAACTCAATCTTTATTAAAAGAGACACCTTAATATTACTTTATAATTATAAAAATAAATAAAGCAAGGCAATACCAAATTAGAAGATGGAAAGTTACTTTTGAGGTTTTCCTTCGGAAAAGAGTCAAGTTAACTTATAAAAAGGCATTGGGGTCATTTCGAAGGATCTTTTTGCCATTATCTATTTTTATATTGAGAAATTGAGTTGTTGCTTCAACTTTTGCTTTTGAGGATGAAAACCCTCCATTGCAATCAAATTTGGGGACGAAAACCCTCCAATCTTCAATGGTGACTCCATCTAGGAGTTGCATTTGTGCATCCAGTCAAAGATTTACAGATTTCAGCTAGGGCATCATAAAATTTCAACAAGGGCATCATCAAATTTACAAATTTCAGCTAGGGCATCATCAAATTTACAAATTTCAACTAGGGCATCATCAAATTTTTCAGATCTCAGCTAGGGCATCACTTTTTGAAGGCTAATATCACATTTTGGGGGACATTTTAGGGCTGACATAATTTCCAACGTGGACGCCACCCATGGGAATTGCGGTTGTTCATCATATGACATCCAGGGGCATCTTTCGGATTGGTTTTTATGTGATTTTCAATTAATTAGCTAAGGATTCTATTTCTAAAAAATAAAATGTAAATTCAACTAGGGTTTCGAGTGTCAAAAATTCTCTAAATTGTACCTAGCTATTTAGAAATAATATAAAATAACATTTTGTGTTGTTGTCATGTCCCTTTTTGGATACAAGCAAATTTGAAGATCTTAACCCATTTTCCTCCCCGTGGGTTTAAGGAAGGAAGCAAGGGGAAGACTTGGATGACATTTTTGTCATTATCTAAGTGAGATATTTTTATTATCATCATGTATTCCTATTGGGAAGCCTAGCGCTCCAATAGAAGAACTTATTTAATTAGAAAATAAAGTATTTTGAGCATGTAGGCTCTAAATACAAATTAGATAATTAAAAAGTACTTTTTATTTGGGTCGGCCATCATTTGAAATGTAGCACCCCTTATGGTTATAAAAGGAGGTTGCTTGGCCATTTGATAAGGATATGTGAATTCTATTATTTCGAAAAGATTGCTTGTGAAGCATCTCTCTCCCTCTCCTAAGGATGAAAACCCTTAGACAACCTTGTGTGAGGACGAAACCCTTCACCAAGACCAGCGAAGACTTCAACATGGGAGTCTCCACCCCCTTGACGGATTTCGTGAATTTCTATAATTTAATATTTTTCTCTATAAGACTTTGCTAAAAATATCAGATCAAGGGTTTGCTAAAAATACCAGATCTAGGATTTGCTTAAGAATATCATATCTATAAGGGCTTGCTGAAAATTTTCAAATTACAATAATTTTCCCATAAGATGACATTACAGTGGTATCAGAGTTGTGTTCTCACCAACCTATGAATCATGAGGACAATGCAAGAATCCATGTTAGAGATGTTACAAGCTATGCAAGAATATCAGAAGGATCTAAAGTCATGGATAGAAATAAGAAGATGGGAAAGGTCAAAATCTAACCTCAAAAATCTACAAAGGAGCAAAAGGAAGTCAGCATGCAAGTCAAAGGTAAGGAGATCTTATTTGAAAAGGAACCAAAAATGTGGTTGAAAAGAAACTAACCACATTGCAAACAAGCACAGAGGATGTAATGAGGACCCAAAAAAGGTGTGATGAATGGCTAAGAAGAGCTAAGGAAGCTAAGTTGATAGCCAATCAAGCAAAACAACACCTACAGAAAATTAAGGGAAAGAATTCTCCAATTGTAAGGGTGGAGCATAAAGAAAAATCAGATTTGCAAGAATTTGGAGAGGATTTTTTGGTTAATGCCAAATTTCCGAGTCTTCAATATAGTAGAGTTGATGCAAATTTCCCTAAGGCATTGAAAGAAGAAAAACTTTTGGATCATTCTTATGACAACTCAGAATATGGAAGGAATGTTTCAAATCAAGAAGTTGGCGAGCTGGAGTTCCAAGAAGACCTTGTGTAGAGGCATGCACATGAAAAAGGGCCTCACCGGATACTAATGTTGGTCATCAACTTGCTGGAAATTTCCGATCAGCGACTAATGGTAAGCAATTCGATTAGCTTTCTAATTATAGCAAGAAGCATGAAAGTGTTGATTTTAGCGGAAGTTTGTGGCAAGACTCTTGTCATCATGGGAAGTACCAAGAGATTGGTGAAAAGATGAAGGGTACAAAATGGAAAGAGGATCTTTTCTCTCAAATCCAAGATCGTTCATGTATGATCATGTGGGATCCTGGTGTTATAAACAAAGAGCTACAAAAAGAAGATATTGAGAAACACATGAAGGCTGAAATGTTTGATGGCTTTAATATCATAGTTGCAGATAGATTCACCATTCCATGCACTTGGATAAGTAGACAACTTAATATAACCATGGGTGAGAATAAGGTATGGAATGAATTTTATGTTATAAGAACTAACATGGTTATGGAGATAGAAGGGTTGCATTCCATTGGCGAGTTAGTACAGAATCACAAATCTAAGGAGCTAATTTTTACAGCTGAAGGAAAAGATCTGGTGCTTGGAACTGTCTCTAAGGAATCATTAAGAGTAGTCATAGCTAAAGGGACTTCTCATAAAGGACAAGTTGCTTGGGCAGCAAGTTGCTTAGTGGTGGAGAGCATGCAAACTATTTCATCTTTTGGTAAGCAACATAGTCTTTATGTTGATATTCAAATGCTTCCAAAACAACATAGTATGGTGTTCAATAATATGTCCCCAGGATCACTATCAGATAGAGGTTTCCAACATGCCATAGAGTTGAAAATTGGCTGTAAGCATGCCATTATTACTCCTCATTTCTCAAAGACTGATTTGAGATCAAGCCACCATCAGATCTTTGTTTGTAAGGGAGGTGTGCACAAGACAACTTCCAGATGCCTTACTGGACACATTGAGTTCTTGGTCATGCCATTCAATTTGACTAATGCTCCTGCTACGTTCCAATTCATGGTGAATCAGGTATTCAGTGGTCAGCTGAGACAGTTTGTTTTGATAATTTTTTATGATATTCTGATGTGTAGCAAAGCATGGAAGGATCATATGAGACACCTAGATTTGATCCTTGGGATTCTAGAGAAACAGGCTCTATTTGTAAAATAATTTAAGTGTGAGTTTGGGGTCACAAATATTTTATACTTGGGCCATGTCATTATTGCTCAAGGCAGGCAGGTGGATCAAAAAGGATTCAAAATTTTCTAGTTTGGGCACTCCCTACCACACTAACTCTATTGAGGAGATTCTCTAGTTTATGCAGCCATGATAGAAGGTTTGTTAAGGGATCTTCACATATAGCAGCACCCTTAACCAACATGACAAAGAAAGGAGCTTTTGCATGGATGGATAGAATACCAGAAATTTTTGATAAGCTTAAGAAGGTAATCATCACATGTCTTGTATTTTCCATTTCAGATTTCTCACAACCATTTGTGGTAGAATGTGGTGTTTCAGGAGAAGGTATTGAGACCATATTAATCCAAAAGGGGACTCCATTAAGATGGAGAGCATGAAGTTGAAAGATTCAGGAAATAGTTTCTCTATTTATGACAAGGAGATTCTTGCCATCAAGCATGTTTTGGTAAAATTCAGACATCACTTGGTTTATGGTAGATGTGTGGTTGAGACAGATTGCAATGGCTTGAATTCCTTCACAAAATGCAAGTTGCATCAAAATGTGTGTGTTGACATGTCGATTCATCATTACTGTTGATGCATGATATTAAGGATCAATTTGAAGAATTATTGTTTAGATGACAAAATTAAGTCAAATGCAATACTTCTTGAGGATATAAGTTCTGCAAATGGAAGACAGAACTTTTCTCTCAAAACCCAAAACATAAAAAAATGTAATGGACTCATTGGGGAAGTTTAAGATGGGTCATTGCAAGCCATGTGCTACACCATCCCTGTCTAACATTAATTTGACAATGTGATGTATATTGATTACCAATTACTATTTTGTAAAGATTCCTGGTTGGGAATCTCGCATATTTGAATCAAACTAGGCCAAACCTATCCTTTGCAGTTGTGATGGTAAGTGAATCCATGGAAGAATCGTAGGATAGTCAAAAGGAAGTTGCGGTATATTTAGAGTACCACCCATGCATAAAGTTACAAGGCACTTAGAAGGATATGCAAACTCAGATTTGGCGCAAGATGTGGATCAAAGGACATCTACTTCACTTACTCTTCCATGGCCACTTCACTTATTGGTACTTGTTGGGGCCAAGGTTGGCAACACAATAACGTTACGGTAATCAAAATCGGAACACATCGTAGTGGATCCTCTCATGCTTAAGCTTATAATCATCAATATGTTTGATTTTTGGGTTACATGGATATCAAATTCCATTCACTTTAACTTTGGACATAATCCTTCAAAATTAATACACAACTACAACTGAACCTTCATTACTTTATGTGCAATGTTATTATTTACATCCAATTTGATGAATGTTGTGTGTGTGTGTGTGTGTGTATTAAAAATGGCATGTTTAAGCTTAATTGGGCTTTATTAATGTTATTCTACTTTGAAATGCATAAAGACAACTTTTTTTGTTATACATGCTAAGATTTACTGCTTTTTAAATTTGTGAGTCTTGCCAAGCATTTGTCCCTTTTTTCCAAGTCCAAGACAAAGCCTGAAATGGGACTGTCGAATCCTAGCTGACCTCAAGTCTCAAAACTGCAATATAGCTACTAAAAACTGTATGATTTTTGTAGCAATCAAATGTCAATTCAGATAATACCTAAGTTTTTTGGATAAAGAGAATAGTTTCATTTACACAATTATAAAAGCATCTGACACAATTTTATCTACAACACTTTTACATATTAGGAAGATTTTTAGTGTCTTTCCTAATAGATATGCTTGCACTCACAAATATGTCAACTGTTGAATCCAATAGTCTATTGACATATATAAATATTTAAAGTCCTTAACAATATTCATATCTAAAAATAATATTAATCTTTTTCAAGGCTCGCATAGATTCCTTATTTTTTATAATAAATGCAAAATTCAAATTTATTTATTCCAACTACAATAATAAAAGGCAATGAACATAAATGTTTTACCTCAAACGCATCAGGAACTGTGATGCTTGCATTATTGATTGCTTGTGAAATGCCTTCTAAAACATGAGACAATTGTGAGGACAAAATATGTGGTTCAAACTTTTGGGCAAGGATGCACTCAACTGCTGTTTTGCACAATTCCTGTAACTCCAATACAAAACAGATTTAAGTGCAAAGATATTGAAATCGGCATAAAATGAGTATAATTGAAAGAAAAGTATAAAGATCCCAAATTGCAAAGTTGCTTACATTTGATTTTGTGTTTTTGATCAGCTCCATGAGAGAAACTAAAACCTCAATAGCTATTTCATCTAAAACAATCACCACAAAGGAATGATGAATGTCTTGAAATCAAAGATACAAATCTTTCAAGAGAAGCCAGGCAACATAATTACTTTTATCATCAGACTGAACAAATACAAATAACTATGTACAAACACAACAACTATTAAACCAAAAAGAAAAGAATACCAACTCGAATTTTCTAAAAGATTTTCAGTCATGATATCCCTGAACATTCAGTCAATATTACAAATATAAATGCCCCTAAATCCTATTGATTGGACTTAAATAAAATAAAAATAAATAAATGTACACACATATAGCTTTATATGGACACGCATAGGAGCATATCCATATGTGCTCATACACACAAACTATCATGTGTCTTTGTAATATTCCTTTCCATCCAAAGATACTACTACCACAAATACGAATTGCATGCACAACATACATGCATTACAATGTCACACCAATTTCTCTATGAATACTACATATTTTATATTATTCTTTAAACGATAAATTCACAACAATACAAAGGTAATAACTTTTAGTTTAAAAAAACTCATTGCAAGATCAAGGACCATGGAATTCAAATATTGTTCTGATTGAGTTTCCTAATTGAAAGAAACTTAATTTCAATATTTGGCAAAAAAAAAAAAAGGAAAAAGAAAATTTGTATTGATGTGTACAAGTGAATGGGGTAGGTCAACAAGAATTGTAAGAACACCAAACATCAATAGAAAAGGCCTACAATAAAAATAACCCTAGAAGCTGAAAAAGAGATTATGAACTAGAGCTCTAAAAGGATAAAATTGAAATTAGAAGAGGAAAACCCAAAGAACAAGAACAAATACAAACAGGCATGCTAGTAGAAGAAGACCAACAAAGAAGAACAAAACTGGAATTCGATGTTTCATACATTTGCATCAACACTCAAAGCAAAAGAAAAGTCGACAACATCATAATTCACCTCTAAAACAAGACATACAAAAGTTGATGATGTTCAATCTCCTAGGCGAAGGAAGTGAAGCTGGACACTACTCAAAAGAAGCAAGATGCGCGATAATAATAAATTCACATAAATTAATATCACCATATATCTCATAGGCAGAATATTGTATCATCTCTACAAAAATATATAGATACAAAGAGAGTACAACATTTTATGTGAGTAACCAACTAAAAATAGTTATATTGTAGTTTACATAGATAGATTGACGATGAGTTTTAGGCTTAGGATTAATATTCCTAAAAACTCCACTATAAGCCTTAATCAACCAAGTTGCTAGTCTCGCAACTATGGCGTCTGAGATCATCCGCCTAAAACTATATAAACCACAAATTATGATGAAATCACGTGATGCATCTCCATCCTTGACAGAAACACTCCCACTCACAATGTGTCGTGATAAACCATATGCCAAACGAGATAAAAACAGGATAAGCTGTTATCCAATTTTGCACCCCTTGCAAATTGGCCAAATTGAAAAATTTGGACATTAGTACTATGATGGAGCTTCAACGAAGAAAATGGTGAAAACAAGTAAATTTCATGTTTTGGGGCACTTGCATCTGTTCTAGGGCATTCCTCTTTCTCCTTACAGCCTTAAAAATCCAAAACTTAGAAAAATTTGAGAAAAAGGATCATGACGGTGTAGTGCGGAAATTTTGAGCACAGGCGGCGAGTTCTCAAGTTCCTTGGTTCTCCGCATGGGTCTTCCAGCCGCATAATGAAGTGGTGGGAAGTGAAACAGTGTATTGCGGCGATGCGGATGGGACACTTAAAGCTGCGGAATGAATTATGACGGGATAAAGGTTCCCCACACCGCCATTAGGGCCGCATTGAAAGGAAAAGAACGAGAGAGATAATGTTGTGTGGATATGTGGACGGTGGGCGGAACGATGGAACAAATTCCGTCGAATCGAGAAGATACTGCGGAGGTGTTGGAATTGCAAACGACAAAGGACGAAATGAAGCGTGGATAAGAGTTGCGCGGAATCATCAATGCGGAGGAACGGGAGGCGGTCCGAACTAGTTCTATCGATGAACTAGTTATCTACGGGAGCGCTCGAGCCAAAGGAGTAGGAGAGGGCGGTGTAGTGCGGGAGACAATGCATTGTGGGAACTAACATCCCGAGTGAAACTTTTCCTAAGTTCCACACGAGACCCCAATCGGCAACCTAAACGATAACCAAAGGCCGGTGTGGGAAAAGCAAGGCCGGAGGGAAAAGAAAGAACAGTTCGAGTTCCTCAAGTTCCCTGGATTTTTATCCACCCGCACCACAAAGCAAAAATTGATTAAATGCAGCCTATAAAGAAGCGCTTGGAACCCTATGTTCCTCCTTAACCCCCTGAACCCGCATGGCCATAACTTTTGCTCCACAACTCCAAATTTGACAAAATTGGTACCGTTGGAAAGGTCTCTTCATCCTCTACACCATGGAAACTGAAAATCTTAATTTTGGTGAGGGTAGGTGGGTGAAAAAGAGGAAAACATCCAGCATTAAAGAACACAGTTCCAGGTTGTTCAACTACCACATTTGGTGAGGTATGGTGCCCATTTCTTCTCCCACAAGCAAAGTATCATTGGGGAATGGATTTGTAAGGGTGCCCATACCTATTTTCAGAGATTTAATGCATGTTGTTGGTGGGTGGAAGAGGAAATTCGAGTTCCCTCTATTTTCCCTCTCTCTCTCTCTCTCATTTTCTATAAATTGTAAAGGGATGCTCATTTGTAAGGGTTGGACATTCTTGTAATGCTAGTGCATCCTTCTACAAGTGTTGCATGTGGATTTTGAGTTGCAGGCCTCAAATTTGGATATCTACAGGGTGACCCTTGCCTTCCTCCATTATAAGGACTGTGCATCTATTTGAAGCAATAAAATACTTGTTTTCTGATTTTTATCTGCCTTGGCTTGTGTTTTATTGCATTTTCTTGCCTTTCATTGCATCTACAGGTATATTGTGAATGTTTTATTCTCTTTGTAGGGTTTAAATCTTTTGTGCTCCATGGAAATGGTGGTTTGAATGTTGTTTTGGACTGTGGCACTCATGTCTACCCTCTCCTCCTACATTTTCCTCCCATTTTCAGTCATATAAGAGTGTCTTTCTCCCTCTTCTTAGTTTCATCACCTCCCCTTAGCTTAGAATTTTCCATTTTTATGCACCTCTCTCTCTTACCCTGCTCCTTGGACTGCTAGAATAGGATTAGGTAGTCTATAATGTCCTCTTTTTCCCTTTAAGAGTTAGAAATTGGTCTTCTTGCCATTCCTTCTCCTTGGCAAAGAAGTTAAAAGGAAGGAGAAGACCCTTGGGCTTCTTTATAATATATTTTATCTAATATTTTTATACTTTTTTAGTGTTTTCTTGCTTTTGACAGGTCGGTTGGGTTTTAGTTAATTAATGGAGGTAAATGAAGGAAAAGAACATCTATAAGGGGTCGGCCTTTTCTATTTGTGCATTGGTCTCAAAAGGAGGATATAAAAGGGAATTAGGGCACAATTTCAAATATTCATATGATAAGTATAACACATTGATAAACTTAAACTTAAAGCATTCCTCATTGTCTTTATGCATGAAAACACCCCATTCGTGTAGGAAAAAATTGGTTTGTAACAAGAATATGATTAACCAAGATCAAAGACCAAAAGGTCGGCATTTTGTGGCGTATTTCTATGGAAAAAAAAGGGCTACAATAAATTTTCTTGTAGACATCCATAAAGTAAATGTTGATAGAATTGTTTGAATTGTGTGGTGGCAAATAAATTTATTAAGGATGGATGCTAAACAACATGCGAGCTTCAAAATTCAAAATTGAAATCACACAATAAGAATCCTATCAATGTCATGTAATCTAAAGAGACTACGAGTATAAGCTCCATACTTTATAATAGAACTATTTTATTCATTTCTCTCACAACTTATAGATTCTACCAATGGATGATAACTAAGACTAACCACACATGACTTTTTAAAGGTCTCTGTTGTGGACCATTTGAAACGAAGCCAACATGCAAGTTTGATTGAAGATATCCAAAACAAAGGGGTGACATTTAATAGCATATAAAGTATTTCTCTCAATTATAATAGCAGAATATACCAGCCCATTTCATCTTCAATCTCCTCAATTATCTAATCAATGCGAGACCATTGATTTAAATATAAACATTGTTTTGGTAACCAACTATTTTTGTTATTGTTAATCTCTTGTTGGCTTTTAGTAGTGTCTTATCGACTCTTTTGTTATGTTTAGTCAGTAGTTGACAGTTGTGTTTTAACCAAAAACCATTGGATCTTTGATTCTTTTGTCATATAAATAGAATGATTCATTTTCGGGAAGGGCATTGATGTGAGAGTTCCTCCTTGTACGAAGTAATTGTATTGAAGTTTGAACACTACCTTATGCAATAAATTTGTTATTCAGAAATGAGCTTCTTTTTTGTTTTGATGTTTGTTTTAGGTTTAGGGCACTTAGAAATGAAAGTGGGGGTCCTTATGGTCCCCCACATTGCTTTACTTTTATTTAAAAGTGTGTTTTTTTAAGGTTGTTCGCTTACGGTATGGCAGGGGACAGCTAGACGTCCTCAGTACATTTAAGGGACTTCTAGCCGTCCCCTAAATGTACCAGGGACGTCCAACAGTCCCCTACCGTCCCCTATTTTTTTACTATCCCTAGGACGTTTCCTAAAATTTGCAAAGTTTGGCGATGGGAAGGGGACGTTTCTACCTATCCCAAAAGTTAAACGTCCCGATACGAGGACGAGCTAAAAAAACATAGGGGACACGTCCCCGTGGAACATAGGCTAAAACTTGTTTGAGATCCGTGCATTGGCAATTGCTTGAGGATAAGCAATTTTGGGAAGGGAGGACTGTAATGTCCCCTTTTTCCCTTTAAGAGTTGGAAATTGGTCTTCTTGTCATTCCTTCTCCTTGGCAAAAAAGCTAAAATGAAGAAGAAGACCCTTGGGCTTCTTGATAATATATTTTATCTAATATTTTTATATTTTTTTAGTGTTCTTTTGCTTTTTGACAGGTCAGCTGGGTTTTAATTAATTAATGGAAGTTAATGAAGGAAAAGAACATCTATAAGAGGTCGGCCTTTTCTATTTGTGCATTGGCGCCAAAAGGAGGATATAAAAGGGAATTAGAGGCACCATTGAGAGACTAGTCTTGGCAAATTTTATTATACTTGGGCAAAGAGAGCTAGTTGCTCCTTGGTCATCCACTTGAGGATGAAAACCCTCTTGTGAGGCCTCATTGAAGGACAAAAACCCTTCATGTGGCTTAGGTGAAGGACGAAAACCCTTCATCATCCTTTGGTATTGATGAGAAGAGCTGATTTGAAGATCTTTATGTAATTTCCAACCATTATTGTAATTATTTTGGGTGGAGCGACCTACCTTGGGTAGGGTTTGGAAACATTGAAGAGGAATTTGATAAATTTGAGTTTGTAATCTGATTTGCACTATTTTTAAAGGCGAAATCTGAAGTTTGGTGATTTTTGGGGTTTCTATGCCCTAGATATCTAATTTTTCTTGTGGCTGCAATTTCCAGATTATATTTAATTTCCAACAGTGTATTCTTCAGTATTTCTTTGTGATTTTGGCTTCTAAAATTCCATAAAATACATATAAAATTATGGCGAGTTAATTCAAGGTGTTTCATGGTGTCTTTTGGCATATTTCATGGTAGAAATCGCTGATTTTGTATTTTCAGTCTGCTGCCTTTTAAATCAGATTTACATATTAGTGTGTGTTGTTAAAACCCTCAAAAGGGACATTACACACACTCATGTTTAGCCTCTCCTCCTTCATTTTCCTCAATTTTCACTCATAAAAGAATGTCTTTCCCCCTCTTCGATGCTATCACCTCCTCTTAGTTTAGGATTTTCCATTTTTATGGACCTTTCTCTCTTACCCTGGTCCTTGGATTACTAGAATAGGATTAGATAGTTGCATTTCCTTCCTTCAGAGTAGTTTAGCATTAGGATTAGGTAGAGGAAGCTTCTCTGGAGGTTTGTCTCAAGTAGCAAGTCCCACAACTTGAGAAACAATCCCATGTTACCCAAAAACACATATTGCTCATCCATTTATACATGACAAATCAAAGGGAATTGTTTTTGGTGATAAAAATAACTCAAGCTAGGCTCATGAGTAACCCAAAAGCTCCAAATGTATGTTGCGCACTGCACTACAAAGCATGACTGCCTCAATATTTGTCAAGCTAAAAATTTGAACCAATATCAATCGACAAAGCTCTTTAACTCAAAACCAAAGGCACGCATCAACACACAAAAATTGCCCATATAGCAAACAAACCATACTGATGCTCATAATACTTCATGAACTCGCTCCATGAAAAATCGTCGAAAACATCATACTCAATTGTCATATGTAATGCCTGCTCTCTATCCATGTATGAATCTCACCATTAGTGTTGAACATACACAATTTTAATTTATCGGACTCAAGAAAGGCTTTCCGTTATCATCAAAACCTTTAGACCTTGATCTACCTCTTCACTCTTTTCCAACAAAGGGTTCATATAACACTCCTTTTCGACCTTAAGCACCTTGCATGTGTTTGTGTGACCATCGTGTAGTTTCTTTTGATCAAATCCCCAAGACCTCCCGAATAACACATGGCAAGCATCCATGGGTATTATATCATACGTGACTCTGTCTTCATATCTCCCGATATGGAACTTAACCAAACCCTATTCAATTACGAGGAGCTATTGTCCCTTCTACAATCGCAAAAGTTTGTTGGGCTAAGATGCACAATCCTTTGGAAATTTGCATTGTCTACCATTTCCAATGCCACCATATTGTTTGTGCTTCTACTATCCAATATCAATTTACAAAGCTTGGCTCCAACCTCGCACGTAGTCCTAAACAAATTCTTCCTCAAGCTGACTTTATTTCCTCTTCCAATCTTATTGGCTTGGAGCTTCATGGTAATCCTTATACTTGGTTTAACAAAAGATTAGGGGAGGACCATATCCAAGTTAAACTTGATTGTGCCATTATTTCCGTTGATTTTCTCTTGACCCAAGGCTTTCACCTTTCCTCTCTTCCTAGAATTGGCTCAGATCATAACCCCATTGTGCTTAATATGTTCAATACTGAAAAGTCTTCCCATTCTTCCTTTAAGTTTGAAAAAATGTGGCTTGATCACCCTGACATTATGGATAGAATCAAGGAATGGTGGGGTTTAGAAGTGGAAGGCACAAAGACAATTCAAATTTATTCAGAAGCTCAAAAATGTAAAAAGAAAGTGAAAATCTGGAATAGAAAAGTTTTTGATAACGTTTTTATCCAAAAGAAGCAGGTGCAAGAAAAGTCAGTCTTACTAGAAAAAAGGGTTGTTGACGTTGGAGTGTCACATGAGGATTGTATCCTTGAAAAGTCTCTCTTGGCTGAATTTCATAATCTTTGTGCTAGAGAAGAGCCATTTTGGAGATAAAAGTCCAAGGATTTATGGCTTAAAGAAGGAGACAGAAATACCAAATATTTTTACATGACCACTCTTAAGCATAGAGTTCATAACTGGATCTCAGAATATCTTTGTCTGATGGTACAGTCACTTCCGACCAGAATATCGTCAAGGATGAAGCACTTAACTTTTATAAACACCTTCTTAATGATGACACTCCTTTCTTTGCAAACGCAACTAATATTCTTCTTCAATTTGTTCTTAGTAATCTTGTTGATCAAGGTGAGTTTAATTGCCTCAGCAAACATGCTACCATTGATGAATTGTATAAAGCTGTTTTTTTCTTTAGAGCAGGACAAATCCCTAGGGCCTTATGGATTTTCAGCTAACTTTTATCAAAAAAATTGGTATGTTTGCTCTAAGGAGCTCCTAAAAGCAACCAATGAATTTTTCAGAACTGGAAAGCTACTCAAGGAGATCATAACACTTTCATTGTTTTGGTGCCTAAGAAACCTAGTGCTAAGGATTTTAAACACTTCACGCCTATAAGCCTTGCAAATGTGTTATACAAGATCTTCACTAAAATTATAATAATCAGAATTCGACCGGTCCTTCCTATTATCATTTCAAAACAGCAGGGGAGTTTCGTCAAAGGAAGGCTCATTCAGGATGGTATAGTGATGGTTCATGAAACCATTCATTCAATGGAAAAGAGTAAAAATTAATGGTTATTAAGTTGGACATGAATAAATCCTTTGACAAGGTATTTTAGACATTCCTTGACAAGGTACTGGAGAAATTTGGTTTCTTTGCTCACTTTAAGAAGATAAGCAACTCTTGCATCTCTACTCCAAGATTATCAGTCATTATCAATGGCTCTCCGGTGGGTTTCTTCTCCAACAATAGGGGTATAAGGAACGGTGACCCTATCTCCCCCTCCTTTTCATCATAATGGCAAATAGTCTCAGTCGTACCATATCTAGAGATATTTCTTTGGGATATTTATAAGGTTGTAAGCCCACCTCTCTGGAAATCTTTGTCTCACATCAGCAATTTGCGGATGACACCATTCTTCTTTATCTAGCCTCTCTTCTAGAAGCTAAGATGATTAAGCTCATTCTTAAGACTTATGAGGATACATCAAGTCAGCAGATCAATTTTGACAAAAAGCTCTCTTTTTTTCTTCAATACTCCTCACAGCAGATAAAGGAAAATTGCTCACACTTGGGTTGTGAGATTAACTATCTTCCCACTACTTATCTAGCCTTTCTTTGGGTACTAACAAAGTTTCTATGGATGTCTGGAATTCTCCTCTTGGCAACTTTCAAAAAAGCGGCGTGTTGGAAAGGGGCTCTTATCTCCAATCTTTGGCAAATGCCTTCTAATCAAAAGCACGCTACAAAACTTGTCTATCTATATCATGTCTATGTTCTTCATTCTGTTGTTATAGAAATAATCGAAAGAATTCGGAAGCACTTCTTATGGAAAGGTACTGCTAAGAAGAAAAACAGATTCCATTTAATGGCTTGGGACAAGGCTTGCACTAACAAAAGAGTGGGTGGTTTAGGAATTAAGAATCTCAGAACTATGAACACTGCCCTCATCTCTAAAATGAGTGGAGGCTCCTCAAGGAAGATCACCCCTAGATTGATATTATCAAATCTAAATATCTTGATCAAGGTAAAGCTCAGAACTTCTTGAAGTTTGAGACTCTCCCCTATGGCTCCATCTTTTGGAATAATCTGGTCAAGACTAGAAGGGTCCTAGAGAAAGGTTGCAAATGGAATCTAGGCAATGGAAAAGACATACTCTTCTGGGAAGATAATTGGGCTGATTTTCAATGCCTTAAGAATCATAATTCTTGGGAACAACTTAAGAACACCTCACAAAAACGGTTGTGGGACATAAAGTCGGTGATTATATTTGTTGTATCAATGGGAGATTTCAATGGAAGAACCTTAATATTGTTCTTCCATGTTCGATGTTCTTATTGAGGATATTCAAAGAATTCTCAACCATATCCCAATAAGTCGATTAGATCTAAAGATGAGTTCGTTCATCCGGGTTAAGTCTTTTAATGGTGAATACTCGGTCAAGACTAGGTATCAATCATTTGCGAGTGACATTCCATGTGGCTTTGATGGAGCAAAGTTGGTATTAAGAACTTACTCCCAATATCAATAATTTCCTATGGTTGGTATTGAGCAAAAGCATTCTCACTATTGACAACCTCACCAAGAGAGGATCTACCATCCCTAATATATGTTGTCAATCTAAGAAGTAGGCTGAGACTATCCATCATCTTTTCTTGCACTTTGCTTTGTTGCTTCGCCCTATGGGAACTTATTTTTGCTAGATTTGGCATTTCTGGACCTTCCTGAATGATATTGTCCAAGCTTGGAAACAATGGCAACCTACTTTCACACATAGCTTCAAGAGCTCTGGAGACTCATCTTTCCTCATGCCATTTGGAGAATCTAAAAGGCTAAAAACTCCAATATATTCAGAAATCTCAAGAAATCCAACAAGAGACTCCTTAGTGAGGTTACTGTTGAAGCCAAGGAGAATATTCTTAAATTCAAGCCCCCAAGAATTTTAATTATCCCAAGGAAGAGGAGAGATTTTTGATTGAATGGAACATTGACATTGACAATGTACAAGTCCAAACTCCTTACATTGACAAGTTTCTTGTTCAATGGATTCCTCCTCTCGAAGGCTAAGAAGAGCTAAATTTTAGTGGGGCCTCTAAAGGCAACCCAGGTACTACGGGTGGTGGAGGCTTAATCAAAAACCATCTTGGTCATCTGCTTGTTGCCTATGCAAGACCCATGGGCACCCAATCAAATCACTATGTTGAGGCTCTTGCTACTATTTAGGGCATTAGAACTGCTAAAGACCATAAGGTAAAAAATTTAATTATTGAGGGTGATTCTCTTAACATTATAAATAATCTCAAATGCACCCATCCCCTAGCTAGACCATCAAAGACTTTATCAATGAGGCCAAGAACATTTGCAAAGAGTTTAACAATGTTAATATTTGCCATACTTATCGGAAAGGGAAGTGTTGCTGACGCTTTAGCTAATGAAGGTGTTATCATTAAACAATTTAAATTATGGCATGGTTACAATGAAATCTCTCACACAACTAAGGCTATCATTATTAAGGAGGCCAAGGCCACCGGTCCATTTCAATAGTACCTGTCGGCAAAAAAGATGTGGGAGGAGCAATTACAATGTGTACCGTGCACATATGAGAATTATCTCTCTCAAACGGTTCATTTCTATCTTAATTTTGCATTTATACCTCGGCAATCGAGCTATTGGGAAGCCTGATTTTAAGCGTGTTCGATCCACGAATGCTCTGCATGTGACAATTCTCCCACAATGGGCGGTCACCCTTACCGTGTTGAGCCTATCTACAACCCATCATAAAAACAAAACAAAGCATTATGGAAGGCCCTCGACGTGGATGGCTTCACGGACTTCATGCTAGAGGATTAAAGGGCATGACATGCATATTTCTTTGACCTTTTCTCACAAATGGAAGGATAGGATAATTACCTTTAAAGGTAAGGAGTTCACCATTACCAAAAGTTTGATATCTTTTATTACTGGTTTAGGAATGGATGGAATAAAATTCTACAGAATAAATTTGACAAGGACGCAGTAAGAGAAAAGGTTGGTGGAAGGGTATAAAACCCCGAAGATTGGAAAAACAGTCCACTTTATTCTTCTACCCCACCTCCATATGATGATGTTGCTAAGATGGTGGTCAGGTATATTACCTTGGAGGGCCGCTTTTTACGCTGCCTCTCCACCATCTCGGTTTTATTAAACCATTTCAAGCACACTCCAAAAATAAGCCTCTCCTAATACATCCTCCATTCCTTAGAAAAATTTATTTTGGATGTCCAAGCCCATCCGAGAGGCCTTCCCATCCACCACGGGTTTATTTTCCTCTTCGCATCAATACTTTCATGATGTAGTTGCAAATAACCCTCCTCACCCTTAGCCCCTAATCCACAAAGAACCCAAAGTCGACCTAAGAATCCTAGCTTTCATTCTTACTCCCTTGCCCCTCCTCCTACTAAAAGGGTGTTGCTTAGTAATCGTTACTGAAAATACTTGACCTGTGGCTTAAAGTCTCCTTCATATTAAGCCAATTTGCTCCTGACCCCCAAGCAAAGAATGATTTGAGAGCCCAATTGAAGATGCAGGCAAAAACAATCAAGGGCATTGAAGATAATGTTGATTTCCTAATGAATGAAGGCAGCAAGAATGACTCGGACCTTACAACTTACCCTAAACTTGAGGAGAAAATTGACATTCTTACTAAGAAGCAGCAAGCCATGGAGGATAGAATGCACCAAATAGTTAATAAGAAGATTAATCAACTCTCCATGCATAAAGTGTTGCTTGAATTCATTCAGATTCAGGTGAAACAAATTTGTGACATCAATGACATCTTTGAGGACATATGGAAGGAAGGTAAGGCCAAGAAGAAGGCGTTAGCATCAAGCAGCCCAAGACCCGCCTAAAGAAACCTGTCCTCAACTTCTACAAGGCCTTGGAGGATGCTCAAAAGGTTTTCAATAAGTTTCTCAAATAACAATCTTGTGTCCTCTATGATCTTTTTGTCTCGATGTTGTTATTATGCGGTTACACAGCTGTTGTATAGTTATTTTTGGCTATTGTTGGGCTTCTTGTTGGCAATCTGCCCCTACCATGATCTTCTTCGTTTTATCTAGCTTGTAAGGCTTGTGTTGCTACGGTGTGGCCCCATATATCAAAAAAACCCTGTAGTATCTTTGTATATCCTCATTTTTAGCCCTTTTATTCCACGGGGTATGGTACCCTTGAAAACCATTTATCAATAATGAAAAAAACTTCTACAAAATGCATTTCATCATTAATGATTTTCCCATCTCTAGTTCTTCGCCGTAATTTGTGGATGTCATGCTTTCTTCCACTTGGGCAATACAATCACTCACATTACCATGCTTTCTTCTACCATCACTTTGTGCATTTTGCTACACAAAAGCTCCACGCCCTGTTCTCCATACCTAAAACATGTGTCGTTGAATCCATGACTACCTCTGTGTCCAAAGGATATTCCTCCCTGGAAGTATTTCCCATTCCTCAATGCATGTCTTTACCATGTGCCAATGTCTTGTTGTCGCCTTCATGCATAGAATTCCCTCTGTCGCCACCTTGTCCAAGGCCTGCACAACTTTTTCTTTGCCCCATGTCACACTTTGTTGTTGCTGCACAACAAATTCTCTTCCACCATGAGTGCATAGTAATACGCTTTTGCCATGGATCGCGCATGGATCATCCCGAACTCATCCTAAGTCAACAGACCCAACACATTCATATACCACAATATTTTCTCTACATAATCCTCCACATGCCCCACTCAAATGGTGAATTTACATATTTCCTCAATGTTATCTTTCGCAGTGCGTATCCTTTGTCCCAAATTTTGCAACCTCTTGAACAAATTGAGCAAGTAATCCACGATAAAGAACTTGACCTCTTGAACAACTTGAGCTAGTAATCCACCAACCTTTCCAAGGTCTTGATCTTCGGTTTGTCTTTCCGCATCCTCTCCATTTTTAATGCTCCCACCAAAGAGATGCATGACCCTTCAATTTAGCGCAGCAAACATGAATCTATTGGATCTTCCATATCTTTATACTTAAAATACTTGTCAAGTTCGGGTATCCAATCAATGAGTTCTTTCGGTTCCAAACTTCTAGAATAACTTGTGGTATCCTGTCAAGGCTTACTTTCCATTCTCCGAAAACGCCAAGGAATCTATTTGTCCCTTCGGATTTGTGTGTTCTCTCCTTCATGTGTGGCTTGTGCCCTTGGCTACACAAGTTCTACCTCGTTATCACTTGCATTGTCAACCACAACACATGTGCGTTGTGTTGTCTCCATGGCCTTAAACGAGCTAACATTATCCTCATCAACTTGGCCAAGTCATCAAGCCTTGCATCTCGGTTTGCTTGGACCTATCCCAACATTTCTTCTCCGGTTCATCATTAGTTCTCCCCTAAGAGCAAGAGATCCATAATCTTCACAACCTTCACACTTTCTACCGAACAACTACTCTACTAGAATATGTCTGCAACAATTTTCTACCCACTCTCACAAATGTAGAAAATTGCTAATGGTTGTTGTGTGTCCTTACAACTACCCAACAACAATTTGTTGGAAGATGTCCGCAATGATTTTCTACCCACTGACCGCAAATGTGTCAAACTGCAATACCCATCATGCCTCACTCACAAGGAAAGAAAACCTTGCTCTAATACCAAGCCCGATGCAAACGTGGTTAGGGAGCCTGAATAAGAGCAGCCTCCAACCATGGAGCCGTCTGAGTTACCACACGAAACAAAATATAATAGCATAAAAACACGGCAACTTTATTATTGAATCACAATGATCACATAAATATGGGTCGATCACCAACGATATAGGCTCAACAATCTCCGAAGAGATACATACAATCACACTTGGCCAATCCCTTAAAGAATCTACACCATCACCAAACATCCAAGAACCCACAGACTCTAAAATCTTTCATTTAGCATCGACTCTACGGCCTATTTCAAGGGTTATGGATTTTCTTAACATAGGCATGCAAGCCACCAAAAGGCATTCTCGCATTTAACTACACGCTATGTTAAGACACAATCAAGCCCCAATGAACCCATACAAAGTGAGTCATTATTTAACTACACGCTATGTTAAGACACAATCAAGGCCCAATGAACCTATACAAAGGAGTCAAATTGACTTTGGAACCCATGGATGACTTTGATAGACTATCATAGTTCCCGAAGACTTGTGCAACATCAGCTAGACTAGCACAACTCTTATAGACTTATGTGGCCTAAACTAGGCTTGTTTGGCCCTTATAGACTTGTGTGGAACCAAACAAACATGTGCAATCCACCATAAGCTTACGCATGACTCACATAGACTTGTGTGGCACCATAAGCTTGTGCAGCCTACCATTAGTTTATGTACGGCCCACCACCATAGAAAACTAGTACAAAACTCAACAATCCACTCTAATTGTGTTTGGTTAATATAAGATTGCATGTGAACCCAAGTGCTCCTACATCAAAATCAATTATGCTACTATCCACATCACTACTAACTCATATATTTGTCATGCAACCATCCAAGAGATTGTAATATCTTATTTAATCATGCCACCATCCACTACTAGCTCCTATATTGCAATCATTTTAGCCACAATACCTCTAAAAAATGTGGGATGGAGATTCTTAATACATCCACAATTCATTAGTCGTATTGGTGCCCCAACAACTTAACAACAGAAATTTAGGTTAAAACCAAATGAACATGAAAGTAAAACATAAAACAATTTGACATTTAGCAATAATCATTTTGTAACTCTATGTCAACATGGCTAAGATACCTTCAAAAGTCAACTGAATGAATCAAAGTACATATGATCAAAGCTCAAGGAAATTTTCCTTGAATTAAATTATTATGTCATGCCCCTATTTTGAAATTTGAGTATTTTGAAGACCTTAACCCATTCTTCTCCTGTGGGTCTAAGGAAGAAAGCAAGGGGAAGATCTGGATTACATTTTTATTGTTGTTATTTTTATTATTATCATGTATCCTATTGGGAAGCCTAGTGCTCCAATAGAAGAACTTAATTAGTTAGGAAATAAAAGTATTTTGAGCATGTAGGCTCCAAATACTAATTAGATATTTAAAAGTACTTTTTAAGGTATCGGCCATCATATTTTGCATTATAAAGGCACACCTTATGGTTATAAAAGGAGGTCATTTGGCCATTAGTGAGGCATGTTTTGGTGAATTTTCATATCTTGGTAAAGGTTTGCTTGTGAAGCACCTTTCCTACCTTTCTCAAGGACAAAAACCCTTGATTGAGGGCTTGTGGAGGACGAAAACCCTCCCACAAGGATTTATGTATGCAAGTTGGTTTGGAGAGCAATAAATTATCATTTTCTTGCATAATTTATCTTTTTTGGATCAATAATCTATTAATTTGAAGTGAAGCGACCCACTAGGGAGAACTATTCAAGTATGTGTTGATAATAAGGTGATCAATCTCAACTTATTATCTTATTCTCCATATTTTTAAAAGCCAAGAACTCAAGTTTCGTGAATTTCAGAGCTGGTTTACTATTTTCCAAGCTTGTTGAAGATTGCTGTTTAAAAGTTTCCAAAACTAATTATTGCCAAGCTCAATTCAAATTTCTAAAAGCTGATTGTCTTTGCTGAAGGTTTTTAATATTTTTGGCATAATAATCGAAGCGTATTAAAAAGGTTTAACCCACCTTTGAAGGGTTTAACTTATCCAAGGAGGTTGCTGCCCTAAGAAGGCCATAATTTGCAGGTTGCTGAGCTGATATCAGTCATCTACAGCAGCTCACTAATCTGATTTTTAAGGTTTACATCTCGGCTCCTTGCTCATTTTCTGAGTCCCCCTAGAAGGGGACATTACATATTACTACAAGAAAGAAAAAGCTGGTATTGCAAGGTCAACAAAAAACTCCTCAACTTTACTATTAGTGGTCAAAGCTGTTAGAAAAATAATGTTTTATTCCCATGTATACGAATGGTATATCTAATGTCCCAGGTTGGTATGAAGTCCTATTATTCAAAAATGGATCATGAGGCCATGTACATTTGGCCTATTTCTGTTTTTTATTCTTTTCTACCTCTTATGACTCGTCTCTCAGTTTATGAAATTTTTGTATGGTGTCATTTCAACTTTTCACGATCAACTTTCCATTTTCAGATTATTCTCTTCTCACTTAAGTAACGTTTGAGCGAGGATTCATTTAAAGAAGCTTATGTACTACTACATAAAATCCCTTCACAGTTGCATAGATAGGGGACATTCCTCATATATTTTATCAAAGAGTCTGGAATCATAAAATTTGAAGTAATTTCTCACTTTTATATCTGTAAGAGATTGTTATATGAAACATGTGTTCTCCTTGATGCAAGATAACCTTTAGCTTGAAAACTCTTCTTTAAAAGAATACCCATTTCCCATTCTTTAAAATGTTTTAGTATTCTACCACAATCATCAATAAATGTTCACTTAGATTTGGTCAACACAACAAAAGACATTATGAAAGTCAAACACCACAACTCAAAGTTGTCAAAAAGTCAATGTTTGGGCAAATCTTGTCGAAGCCACTATTGATGTCATCTAACAAGCACACTCCTCTATTTCTCCCTCTTCGGCTTTGGAAAGTGTTTTGGATTGAACTGAAACTTTTGGTTTTTTAATGTAGTGAACAACCATTGTAGGCATCAATGTATTCTTTTGAATTTCGATTTTTTTCCTCAACTTTACTCCTTTTATATTTGTAGTTTTTATTGCCTTCTTTGTCCTTTTATCATCCATTAGTTTTTATGTTTTTCTCTAAACAGGAAGTGGGGTCATACAGCCTCTACAATTGAGCCCATGCAAACAAATTGTACCATACAACCAGGATGCTTTATAGCCTCTTTATGATGGCCTCTTTTGAAATATCCCATGATCTCAATTAAATTTGTACACAATTTATCTATTTTTGTTGTATTGTTTCATGACTAGGTTGTTATGATCTTTTCAGTCACACAACATACTAGTGTTACATGCATGAAGGAAATTAGAGTGATGGCTTCATTTAAGTTTCATAGACTTGGAAAATGTACAAAAAACTCACTATATTTAACTCCCAACATGAAATCTCAATCCAAGTGTTTGTGCAACTGTAAACAAAAACATTAAAATATGCATCCCTTTGGTAAAGGAGTCCCTATGTAGGAACAAGAAATCAAAATGATGAAGGTAAAAAATAAAAGCATCAATGAACATACATTGATCATAAACAAAAGGCCAGATAAGAAAATTAGCACGATTGGTGTCATCTCCATGAGAAAATTGTCAATCGTTCAAATGGCAATTCCAATGTAAGGTAGGGTATCGAATTCCTTACATCGATCTCAAATCTCAAGTCCTTCCTTTATTGATATCATAAATAACAAATATACAAATTATGCTTAGCAATCCTCCAAGGGTTAGACCCAAGACTTTGTTGGAATTTTATATTGGAGACCTACCCAACTACAACATGTCTGCCTCATTACGTAACTCTTTTTGTTCAACTCCTACATATTATTTAATCAAGAGGAACCTATCTTTATTCAGATTTTAACATGGGGATCTAAGAAAAAATCATTGGGGAACCTCAATTTATTATCCTAGCTTAAACTCCAAAAGAAGGAACTCAATTAATCTCTATTCTTGATACTACCTACATAAGAAAGTACGACATTCGCCAAACAAAATAAATAGATAAAAGAAGGAATATTATCTGATGTCAACTTCATATTTTGTTTCATGGGCATCTTCAAACACTACAGTATCATCTGATATGTTGTTTACAATTTGATATTCCAAATTAGCTCAAAATTTCACTAGTATACTTATGTTGTGTAATGAAAATATACTTAGATTTTTTAATCACTCCAATACGCAAATACTTAGGAAGATAACCCAAACCTATCATTTGAAACCATTCGTCAGTTCAAGTTTGATTTTTAAAATTTACCTTTCATTATTTCCTATTATGAGCACATCATCCATATATACAACTAGATATACAATTGTTTTGTGGATTGTCATGAAAAAAGAGTTGCATCTTCCATCAAAATGCTTGAAATTCATTCTTATGATGTGCTCGGTGAGTTTTTCATACCAAGCTCTAAGGGCTTGTTTCAAACCGTACAATGATTTTACCAACTTGAACAATTTTGGTTTTGACCTTCAAATGCAGAAATTTTTGGTTGAGTCATATAAAATATTTATTTAGATCATCGTTCAAAAGTAGTTTTCGCGTCCATCTGATGGACTTTCCATGAATCTTGTATTGTTGAAGCCAACAAAAACTGCATGGTGGTTCATTTCATTATTCATGCAAAGATTTCCCTATAGTCTATTCCTTCTTTTTCAGCATATCCCTTTCAAAAACATCTCAGTTTCTGTTTGGTAAGTGAGCCATCTGCTTTTTGTTTGTTTGAAAGACCCACTTACAACCAATGGGTTTACAATTGAGTGGAGGATCAACTAATTCCCAAGTTCCATTCTTGACCAAGGCATCATATTCAATTTTCATTGCTTTTCTTCACACATCAAGTTTTTTAGCTTGTTTGAAGGAAGTTGGTTTTGAATCAAAAGCAATATTGATTTTTCTTTTGGATGACCTTCCAAGATAAACTTTTCTAGCTTATCTTGAATATCTTCTAGGAACTTGTCTACTTCTTATCTTGCTTTGTAATCACTGTTGGTGCATGTTTTTGAGCTTCATCAAGTTCAACATTTGTTAATGTCTATGCAGTCCACCTCGGCATGTTTCTATGTTTCTTGCAAAACAATTGGTGCCTAATCTTCTGGTTGTTGCTCCGAAGACATGTTTTCATCTTATGATGAAGTTTTGATGTCTCCCTCAAGCTGGATTTTATTTTCAATTATTGGAGGCAAAAGAAATTCAACATATGCCAAACTATATGCCAGCCCTTAATGTCTAGAAACTCCTTGAAAACAATAAATTTCTCAAGTAAACATTTATAAATGTTGGTTGTCCCCTTTGTGGTTTCACAGTGAACACCTTCTTGTACTAAGAAATTTCTTGTTTTCCTCATCATACAATCTGTAGGCCTTTGAGGATTCAAAATATCCCAAAAGGATGCATTTTCAACTCTTGTGATCCAACTTGTTCCTTTTCTCTAACAATCAATGTATAACGCGCGTCGATCCTAAAATTCAAAGATGTTGCACTGAAACAAGATGACAACACCAAACTTCATATGGAGTCTTCATTTTAAGAGTTGTTTAAGGTGACCTTTCAATTATGAGATCCCAATTAAGATCGTTGATGGGAGCAAGAAGCATAAGGCAAAAAAATTGCATTAATTGAAAGATTATTACAAAGGATTGTGAAAAGCATAATTCTCAAATCTGACCAGATCTGCACAAAATCCAACCGGATCTGAATTTTTCAGCCAACTTGGATAATTCAGTTTTGTCGGCCCTTTTCGGGAAAAAAATATATTTAAAAAATTGGCAAAAAAAGACCTCAAGTTACCTTATATATATATATATATATATATATATATATATATATATATATATATATATATATATATATATATATATAACAAGAGCCTCATTCATATTAAAAGATATCAGAAAGTACAAATTTTGTTGTGCCAAGCTTGGAAGCCATTAGTCCAGGCCTGGGCAGTATACAAAAAAAGATACTTAACAACTCTCATTCTAGTAAATCAGAGTTTATAATGTTTCTCATATCTTCTTGAATCTTGGTCGACCACCAGAGAGGTGGCATTCCATAACAAACAAGGTTATGGTTGTCCAAAGCCCAATTAGCCAACCCATCCGCCACTTTATTTCTTTCTCTGGAAATATGGCTAAATTGCACGTCTTGAAACTGTTCCTGCAGCCTTTGAATTTTCCAAACTTCTCTTGCTATCTGCCAGTTTGGGTTATGTTCCCCTTGCGGATTAGATAACATGTTGATAATTACCTTTGAATCTGATTCAATTTGGATTTTTTGCCATCCGCTTTTCAAAGCCTCCTGCATTCCTTTGTACACTGCCATGATCTCCGCGAAATTATTGGTTGCATATCCCAATTTTTCAGCGAAGAAAAAGGCCACTGATCTATCAGAAGTTCTGCCAATGCCTCCCATGGCCGCTTGACCTGGATTACCTCTTGAAGCTCCATCAATATTCAATTTCCCATACTCCATTGGGGGAGCTTTCCAGTGATCATCCCTCTGTAGTTTCATTTTCTGCTGAAAAACAGGCATAGTTGAATTTCTAGGTTGCCAAGAAAGTTGTTTACACAAATGCTCCCATTCGGGTGTAAGAAGAGGAGGTAAAGAGATCTTATGTTTGATAGATTCAGCAACATTAATTTTAGTTTTCTCCCAAACATAAGATATGTCTTTGCTCACTTGTTGGAAAATTTTGTTGTTTCGTTCTTTCCATATATTCCAAAGGAGAAGGGAAATGCTAGTCCAAAAAGCCGGCTTCAGATTTTGTCCTTTAGGAATATGACATTGCCAATCTTTAATCATCTGCTCAAATGACCAAATGTTGATCCAAGGGAGGTTAAACAATTTAGATAAGAGCTGCCATAATGATATAACCCACGGGCATTGGAAAAATAGGTGAGAAAGGGTCTCATCATCAGCCAAGCATAAGGCACATCTAAATGGGCCATTAACTCCTCGTTTCATAAGCCTATCCCCAGTTAAGACTCTCCTTTTTAAAACCAACCAAATAAAGAAACTCACCTTAGGCCATATCGCAGGCTGCCATATGTACCTAAAAATGTCCTTAAGTGGGTGAGGGGTACCTTTAGTTAAATAAGCATAACCTGAAGAAACTGTGTATACACTTGTAGAATTAGTCCCCCAAGCCAAGGAATCTGATCGAGGAGACAAGGAAAGAGGACGAGTCTTCATAATATTATTTATCAAAGTTTGTTCCCCCTACCCAATGTGATTTGGCCATTCGAAGATAGGAATCCAACATTTTCCAATATCCCAAGGATGCATAGCAATCTTGCAATAAAGCAGCCTTATATATTAATAAATAAACATTTTATAGTATGTTATTAATTTTTTCATTATTTTTGTCAATTTTGCATATTTATAAATTACACTCATACACATTGTAATGTCTCTTTTTGGGGGCACACAGGAAATGGCACAAAGCTCACCAATCAGATTTATAGAGTTGTTATAAATCTGTAAACTTGCAAATTAAACCCTTTTCTAGGGCAGCAACCTGTTTTGGGGTTTCAACCCCACCTTTGTGCCTTCAAAACCCTTTCAATCAGCTCCACTTAAGTTTCTAAAATTATGATATATCATCAACAATCATGTAATGCAAGAAAACTGATTTTTAATACCATAGATTTGGAGATATGAATTTCAACAAACCCTTGTCTGCAGCATTACTTTAAAATTCACAACTCAACATTGGAAGCTCCAAAATTCATGAAACTTAAGATATTGGCCTTATAAATTATGAAAAACAAGCTAGTAATTCCATATTTGCCAAATGCACATCACACATACCACATTTCCACTCCAAGGTAGGTCGCTCCACTCTAAACAAATATAATATTGCACCAAAAACACCACACATGCAAGAGAAAGATACTTTATTGCTTTTCAGATCAGCTTGCACACCAAAAACCTCATGAAGAGTTTTCGTCGTTTATATGTTTCCCAACCAAGGGTTTTCTTCCTTGGATGAGGTCCTCAACCCAAGAGGTTTCGTACTTGAGGGAGAGAGAGTAAAAAGGCTACACTAGCTAACTTTTACCATGTTGAGAATAATCACCAAAAACATGAATCATTAATGCCCAAGCGACCTCCTTAAATAGACACAAGTACTTATGAACATAAGAAATGATGTAGGACCCCTTAAAATATGTACTTTTAAATATTTAAATGGTATTTGAAGCCTACATGCTCATAATACCTTTATTACCTAACCACTTAAGTTCCTCTATTGGAGCGTATATGAAAACAACTATCTAATCAACAATAAAGAAATAATTCAGATCTTCCACTTTGCTTCTCTCCTTATACCCATGGGGAGAGAATTGGTTAAGGTCTTAAAAATTCAGCCTCCAAAAAGGACACACACGAACGCGTGCACACGCTCGCACACACACACCAAAACGGATATTTCTTTTTCAAGAATTTCGGATTTGTGTATTTTTTTCCCTCCCCAACGGATACGAGACTTCCAAACTAGGTAACTAAGGTGAAAAGTATCTCATAGCATGCCATAAGTGTCGAGAAAAGTTGTAAGAGCAACTCCAACAAGAATTCCAATGCCCTTATTAGCATAGTTACAGGTTCGGAAATCCAATTAAATTCGGAAGGGCAAAAAAATCCAAAAATTAGGAGTTCTCAAAAAAATACGGAAAAATCCGGTTCGAGAATATATATACTTATATTATTATAAATTTATATTAGTGTATACTTATATCATTATATATAGACAAATTATACAAAAAAGCATCCATCTACCATAATCATCATCATCATAATGATTCTTTCAAAAGATTGCAAGAAGTTGCTTGCTCCAAAAAGGTGCAAAAATGGATTTTATGAAAATAAGAAAAATATTGCCATCAATGCGTAGAGCTCGAGAAAATATACACTTTTAGAGAAGACGACACCTGAAACGGAGCCACAGAATGAAAGTTATGGCACATGCAAGTTTTTGCTGTTACATCTTCAGGACCCTTTCCAAAAATGGCAAAAAAATTCTATGCTTGTGATTTCTTCGCTTGAAAATCCAAGAAAGGAAGGAAATGCCAAGAAAGGAAAAAGAAAATGTGTGCAAAAAAATTGGCCGAATAACCAACGCATTTATTCGGTTACTTCAAAAATACGGTTCGAACCGGATTTCACACAAATCCGGCCGAACACAGTAACTATGCATATTAGTATCAAAGAAGAAAAGCGGAAAGCATACACATTTACTTCAAATCACATTTAGATCAAACCCTCAAACAATATGACCAAATAATTGTTAGAGGTGCACAAAGAAGGAATGAAGAGAAACTGAAATGCACATATTATTCATTTTGTGACCATCATTTTACTATGTAAGAAATGGTTAAAAAATGGCAGAAGTGGTTACAACTAATTATTAGTTAATTAATATTGTCTTAATGCTAAATTGTAAGATATTTTATTCTAATATCCCCTCTTAAGGCTTACACTATAGAAAGTACATGAACCAAAAAGATTGTGCGTTCTTCAAAAGCTTTTCCCTTTGAAAACAATTCTTTGACTAGGTAGAGCTCCATCAAGCTACCTTCAGAACCTTCAGAACACCGTAGCTCACGAGTTGAATTCCCGAATTCCCGCATTCCACCTCCCCAAACTCTCGAATCACAAATACCTCGAATTATTGGACAACCATCCATATTCAAGCTACCATCACAAGTGCTCCATCAAGTTGTTTTTGAACCTCGTAAGTGTATAATTCCCAAGATTCACAAATTTGTGAACTAAGTGGACAATAATCCATACTTGGGCTTCATCTCCACTTGATCCCTTTTTGTCCTTAAAGTGTAGTGCTTCTTTAAAATATGTATTCTTCATTAGCAGATACTTTACCACTTTCAACATCTAACGGATCTTCAACAATGGCTTCATTAACTTCAATTGGTATGCATTTAAGTTTTCCTTTGAGAATATCGTTGGTAAGAATGGTACAATTCCATGTTGACCTTGTTTTTGTAGTAGTAACATTCAATTTCCCTTTTGTCTTTATCTAATCTTCTATGGTTATTTCTTGAGTATAACACCATCTCAAGTTGAGGATCATCTTTTGTATCTCCTGCAATTGTTTTCTTCAGCTAAGAGAGCTGAAATCATATCTTCCAAAGTTTGAGAAGGCTAATTAATTAAGAGTAAAAATGACATTGCCTGAATTTAGAAGGCAAATTGTTCAACAAAATGGCTTTAGCATCCTCATCATCTACCATGGCATTAAATTTTGCTAGTTGTCAGAACAGAGAACTCAAATTACTCATGTGGCTAGACATATTGACTCCGTCGATCATCTTGAATCTATAAGCAGAAGCTTTAGCAAAAAAATTCCATTGACAACTTTTGTTCCAAACAATATTTACTGACATCCCAAATTTCCTTGGACAATTTTTCTAGGTCTACATGATGTAACTCAAAGTCAGAGAGAGCAATACCAATAATGGCTTTGGCTTTATCATCTTTGGTCTGTCAATCTCATAATTTAGTTGCATCTATAGGTGATTTCTCTTTCCCATTAACTATTCCCCATGGATTTTTATTTATTTATTGCATTTGTTTTTAATTTTCCAAGTGTCAAAGTTGAAGCCGCAATATTTCCACACTTTGGCATTTCCATTCTCAAAAAACAAACTTTATTTAATCAGAAATACTCTTGTAAAATTTGTAACCAAAAAAAGTGAGGATAAACACCCGGATTGTTTTTATCACGATCGTGTTTTTATCACTCCCATTGTAATTCCCCATCAAATGATCTTCCTTTTCATCGTGGACTAAAATAATGCATATGAAAAATATGCTCAATCTGGAAAAACATGGCCATGCCCTCTCGAAATTCACGATTGACAAAAAAATGTGAGTGAATACCCTCACACGAATCATAACAGTATTTGAATGTGCAATATTCAGACCCATGGAAGAGGTTTTTCGGACTAATAGGAGAAAGGAAGAGGTTATATAGCTGAAAAGTTAGATAGAATTTATCTTACAATAGGAACTTCCTAATCGGTGTATGGATGCCTGGGTTGGAGAAAAACAGTGTCCGATCATTGGCATTCTCTACTACATATTACATGCCCCTCATTTCCACCAAAAGGACTCAGTTTCATTTCAAATCCAGATGGCTTCAATCTCCATTCTTCTCTCAAAAAAAAACTCTGAATGGTCACAGCTGCTCCAATTTCCCTGGATATCGAGATATATAAATTTGTAACCGAGCTGAATTTTCTTAAATCCAAAATCAAACAATGGAAAAAGTTTGTCTTGGGGTCAATCCAATTCCAAAAGGATTTTCTTCACAACATATTATTTACTGTTCAAAATCAAATAAAAGAACGACGGTATACTTCTACAATAGAAAGGGGAGAACAAGAAGCCATTCATGCTCTTTCGTAACTACATCAGCAAGAGGAATTCCATTGGTTACAACGTTTTAGGAACAAATGGATAAAAGTGGGGGAGTCCAACACCAATGGTATCGTGGCTGCAAAATTAGTTAGTAACATGCAAACATGGGTTCAAGGGTATCTATATGATACCAAAATTCAAGGTAACAGATGATGCTTGGGCCTTGAAGAAGAATGATTTATTGTTAGTACAAGCTCTCATGCAACATAAGACTGATGTATTTATCATTTTCAGTTTGTTACCTTCTTCATTTGTTGTTTCTTATGATCATGGACCACATGTTAGGAAGGGTGATGAAGTTTCGACTCATGTTCTTTTATGAGTGATGAGTTTTTCCACATCCAATGGAGTTTCATGAGGAATTATGTATGGCTTGATTTTATAGCTAACATGTTGTGGGAAAGAGTGTGGCAAAAGTACAAGAAAATCTAGAAGCATATGACTGAGATTTTGGGACAGCCGAATGAAAAATCAAATTATGCAAGATTGTTTAATTCTACAGTTCAGATTTTTGATGTACACATGATGATAGGGTTATGAGTGTTTGTTTGTAACTCATTCATGACTGATTGGGAAGGGCTAAGTTTGATTTTTTATGAGAAATGGCATGACTACAATAGCATATGGAATTGCATAGCAGATGGTGGGGGCAGCCCATGCATGAAAAGAAGTTGGGCACCATCCAAGCCATGGAGATACCAAGAAGAAGCAAGAAGAGTGTTCTTCAACACTCGTTTTCTAACAAGTTTGTTCCATGCGCAGATTTAAAGAGAAGATGGCAGCTGAAGACATTCCACAATTTCAAGAGGGAGAAGCAACACAAGTTCGCAAATGCTCTTTCACTTGATCGGGTACTGAAGCGAGACTTTGGAAACACCCCAACATTGTATTTGGATGCATGAGCTCGATATTGCTTGAGGGCAAACAATCTTGGGAAGGGAGGACTGTAATGTCCCCATTTTTGAAGACCCTTAGCCTATCTTTCCCCGTAGGCTTTGGGATGTTGCAAGGGGAAAAATTTATTAAATAATTAAATATTATTGCTTAGAGAGTGATTTCTATTAGAAAGCAATCATTATTTAATTATTTAATTATGAAGACTATTTAATTTAATTCCCAAAATATAAAATTAAATGGGGAATTAATTAAATAAATATTTAGGTGGCTTTTATTGATAAAATCACCCTTAGAAAAGGGGACGCCACACCTAGGGAAAATAAACTTCTCTTATTTAATAATTTCCCTTTCCTAGGGATTTCAAATTTTGTGCCTCCTTACTTATAAAAGGAGTGCTAGGGTTATTATTATTTTCATTTTATGATGAGATTTATTTGATACTCCATGCTTAGAGTTGGGATGCATGCCCATTGATGTTTTTTTTCTCTCTCTCTCTCTCTCTCTCTCTCTCTCTCTCTCTCTCTCTCTCTCGTGGGAGGTTGAATTGAACTGGTTTTGAAATTCAATTGAAGTATTTATTTGTGAGATCCATTTTTCGGCTTTGACCAACATTTTGGTTAAATTTGCAAGTGGAAATACTATAGCGAATCATTGTAGCAACGTCACTGTAGCAGCTGGGTATTTGTGATCAAATCAAAGTATTTTCTATGTGTTTTGCAAATCAATTTGTTGGTGTGTTCCATTCCAGTTGTGGCAAGCTTCTTATGGTGATTATGAATTGATTTGTATAAAAAAATCTTATGCTTTAACCTTCAAAGTGATTGCTAGTTTGTTTCCTAACTGGATTGTGGTATTTTTAAGAGTAGTTCGACCAGCCTAGGCATGATTTAAAGTCTCACTAGCTCCAGCAACACCTCTTAATATTCATGAACTGTTATGGGTCATTATTGGGTGTAAATTGACTAAGTTAGTTGCATGATTTGACTCCTTTATTGCAGCGACCAGCACTGGGCATGTGTTGTGACTATTTGGGGCATTTTTAGAAGCAAATCAATTGGTATTGATCTTATTTGAAGCGATTGGGTTGAGGTTTGTTGGGTAATAAAAATATTGTGATCAATGATCTAATTTTTGCTTTTAATAACCTGTTGTTGCAAGACTAGTTTTGGTTTCTGGTTTTAGGAGTGTTTTGAATATTTGATGCATATATTTAAGCCCCAAAATCTGCGAACCGTATGGCATTATTGGCTGGAAACGGCGACTAGTTTTTAGCTAATATTTTATGTATTTTGGGTTCCATGAGAAGCAATCTGGGTGAGGGTGCCAAGGTTTTATATTGCCTACCTTTTTATATCAATTCCACATATTTCGGGTTTCATGTAAAACTATTTAATACTGGGAATGGCGATCTGATCTAGTGCATGTTCCAATGGTGTTTTAAGCCTCTGTTTAGCAGCGAATGGTATAGATGAACTGAGCTGAGTTTGAAGTGTGTTTTCTTCGTCATTTTGGCAATGATTCGTAGCATGTTTGCATATCTTTTACAAAGAGTAATTTCAGTATTCATTACAGTTGTGTCACTGCTTGTTTGATGTGCCATACAGTGGTTGCATTAGGAGGTTAGGTCTGATCTTTAACTTCAGCTGAAGACTATTTGTGTGATAAAGGCCATTAAACCCCTATCTTTGGGTTTAGTGAGTCATCTACACAACTGGTTCAAGTAGTGTAGATTGAATTGTTGCTATTTCCAGTTGATTGGTGTATTGAAGGGTTGAAGATTTGCATATTTTCTATTGGTCCCGGAGTCGGGACATTACTGATGGTATCTCGAGCTTTCTTTCTCTATTCGTGTGGGTCATTTGTGGATGCAGGATTTGTATTTTCAGATTTGTATGCAGAGATAAGAGGCTCAGTGGAATCATGGAGTTAATGAGTGAAGGTGGGTTAAAAGAAACGATCATCAGGGTTGGAAAGAAGCTTAAGCGTCCACACCATTCAGAAGATGCCTTGCTTAAGGACTTGGAGGAAACAAGCAAATTGTTTGGCCATGGTCGAACAATCAAATAAGTACATGATTCATTCATTGATGTTTCAGTTGATTAAGCCTAGGATCTTTTAGCATGAAGATGTGAGAATGAAAATTATGGTGTTACTTGCATTCTTTGAAGTCACAAGGGTCACCCCTAATCGCCCCTACGGTGATGATATCGTGAGAGACATTTTCGAACACATGGTCGAAGTTTTCAAGGCCTTTGGAACGTCACAAGCCCTTATCACCACAAGAGGGTGAAAATTGAAACTATGGCGTATAAAATCTTGTGTATTGATGTTAGATCTTGGTTGCAATGATCTCATCCTTCATATGTTCAAGGTATTCTTTGGGGTCATACAGGATAATCATTCAGAAAATATAATGGTTGCAATGCAAACCATCATGTCCACGGTGTTAAATGAATATGATGATATTCCTCTACAATTGTTGAATGTGCTTAAGGAAGAATTGAGACAGGAGGTATCATGCAATTCTCACACCTTGGCAAAAGGTGTCATGAATCAAATCAAGATGAAGACATATATGGCAGCCAAGTCTTCAGAAAAGGATATGGGAATGGATCCTCAAGGTATGAGTTCTTCGGTGCATACTAAGGAGTTTCTTGTATCTAATATTTGCATAGAATGTGAAGGCACAGAAGAATCAGTTGCTAAGGTAAAGAACAACCAAGAAAGTGTAAAGGCAGTGAGTAAGGGATACCCCCCAACAAATGAAAATGCAAATGGCAAGCTCGCTGATCCGTACAGTACTGCTGTACATATGCAGCGAAAAACAGTAAATGAGGGGCAGCCAAGGTCACTTTTGGGTGATCAAACTCATGCCTCAAAAGGGCAGCCACATAATAAGGTAATGGATTATTCAGAATTTGATTTTTATTTGGCTAATGAGGATGATGAAGTTGTTGTTGATGAACATGGGCATAAGGAAGAAAGTGTAATAGAGGAAACCTTGGCATCACTTTCGGAAATGATAGAATTCACCTATCCCGAACAAGAGGTATGTTGCATGGCAATCCGGTGAGTTTTTTTATTAATAATAGTGCTTCACATGATTTCATTGATGCAAGGAAGATTGCAAGCTTAAGTCTGAATATTGGAGGATTCCAAGGCCTCCAAGTATCCTTGGCTAATGGATCCATCATACTATGTTGGCACAAGAGTTCCCCACTCATTACCACATTGAGAAATAATGAAGTATGTGATGACTTTTATGTTGTGAGTTTGAATAACATGGATGTGATGTTAGGGTGTCAATGGTTTTACACATTGGGAGAATTCACTCTCTCCCTAGAAAAGATGGAGCTCAAATACACCAAAGAAGGTTTGTCTTCACTTTAGGTGTTCTAATTTTGGGTTTTAGCTAGGCTGATTGCGCACTATATAATCACAAGCAGGCATTGAGAGCATTTGCATGCATCTCCCTTATCAAATTGAATACACAACTAGTTCGTTATGTATAAATCTGGTATTGCCAAAACTGTGTACAAATAAAATCAAGAAGCATGCACTCTTTTTGTTGTAATTTTGTATCTATCAGATCAATGAAATACAAAGAAGCACATTTCAGAGCATTGTATCAATTTGGTTATTGAATGAATGTTGTTTTGTAGTGTTACTTAGCAATATTTGTTTCAGTTGTAAAACTCCTTTCTACAATGGCAATCTGGGAGTGAATATTTGTTACCTTCAAGGGTATCCTAGGTTTTATGGATTTGATATAATAGATACATGAAGTTTTAATCACAAGTGTTTGTGTTAAGGTTTCAAAGATTACATGGTAGTGTTTGCACAAATTGGGTATCCATGAATGCAAATAACCCCCAAAAGTTCATGTCATTTTGATTTCTAGCTCTTATGCATCATAGGGTTGTCAAGCTAATATGGTGAACACCGTTGTTTCTCCCGTTAGATCCCCACTCTCCTTATTCACCTAATTTCCATAGTACCATTTTGTTCTACCCCTACAAGCCACATTTCCTTTGCATATCTTAAGTGAGCTTGCCCCTGATTTTAGAAGCTAAGCATTTTGGATGTCATTATGTTCCAAGTTGTTAACAGCATCCTTTGAATGATGTTTATAATCACATCAAATATGTCTTTAGTAGCTTGTGTCTGAATGCTAAGTATGTGCAATGCCTCTGTGACAACTCTCTTAGCATTGCATTTTGCGGCTATACATTTTTCATATTGACATACCAAGAACCATAGGGGAGATTGAATCATAAGATCCCTCCCTCCTTTTCAAGCTACCATCTGGGTCCTCTCACCCTAGTTCAGGCAAAGCCAGAAGTAGCAGGAGTCTAACCACTCCTTTTGTACTTGCCTCTTAGTCATTTCCAAAACTCGGTCACGGAAGAATGTTGGATTTATCCCCAGCTACAAACAACATACACCTAACAAATGTCATTTTTCTTGTAGTTCCCCTTTCATAATTGCAATTGAGCCTTTAGGGTGTCAAACTAGGAACCAACAGGTTTGATTAAATGAATGTTAGCTAATATTTCTTTTTCATGTGGCCTATATCGATTCTTGCCTTTGAGTTGTCAACTCTCAAATGCCAAGGACACCCTTAATATCGTGTCAATGCCATGTCCTAAAGCATGAGATTCTACCACAAATGTCTTACGGAAATCAATGGTAGCTAACACAAGGGTGGCTGTTAGAGCTTCTTTCAATTGTTGTAATGCTTGTGTGGTTGCTTCCAACCATCAAAAGGAATTCTTCCTTAATAATGGTGTTAAGGGTGCCGTTATGCGAGCATTATTGCGAACAAATTTTCTATGATATCTTGTAAACCTTAAGAAAACGCTCAAACCCTTAACGTTTTAGGCAATGGCCAATTTTTGAATATTGCAATCTTCTTCAAGTCCACATTAACATCCTAATTTCATACTATGTGACGTAGGTGTTCCACTTCTTTTATTCCAAATGCACATTTGAATTTTTTTGCATAGAATCGATTTTCTTCTAAAACTTGTAATACCTCCTCCACATGTTGCAAGTGCTTGTCCCTTGACTATCTCACAATTAGGATGTCATCAAAGAAAACCAACACAAATTTCCGAAGAAATTGATAGAATATCGAATTCATAAGACTCTAAAAGGTAGATTAGGCATTAGTGAGACCCCATGCCTCCCAAATGTCATCTTATGGACATCCTCCTTAACTTGGATTTAGTGATAACCCAATATAAATCTAACTCAATAAACAAAATCGCACCATTTAACTTATCCAATAATTCAATGGTAATAGGAATAGCAAACTTATCTTTGAGAGTGATACTAATAAGTTTCATGTAAACTTATCTTTGAGAGTGAGCCTATTGCGTTCCATGTACTCTAGACACATTCTACATGATCCATTCTTGTTCTTAACTATGACCACTAGAGATGAAGAAGCGCTTTTGCTAGGTCGAACAATTCTCGAGTCCAAATTTTCTATTTCGGACATGTTCGTAGGTGTAGCGGTAGGACTTGATGTTAGGGAGAATAATTCCGAGACTCAATTCAATGGCATGTCCATGATCTTTAAGGCTACTAATTTTGGGCTTTCAATTCGACATAGTTTTTGTCTAAAACTTTCAAAATGCTTGTTTAACGTTGTTGCAAACAGATTATCATGATAAAAATTACCACTTTTTCACATCCCATTGAAATGTTTTTCCCAACTTTGGGTGGTGGCAAATAATTAGTGGTTGTAGAAAAATCATTTAATCCAAAAGGCGGGGATGACATGGTTGTTGATGTGGTTGTTTTTCAAGTTCTATATTTGTGATCTAGTAGGGAAGGGAAGTACCTAGTGCAAGTGGTAACCATAAAGCTTTATTCTTTGTTGACAAATATGACCCTTATGAGGGTTTGGATAAGTATTCCCAATTTCACATTAGGAAAAAAATAACCAAAAAAAAGTCACAAGTCAAATTTACATGACCATCTCCTTCAATATTGCTCGGAACCTTTATTGCGACCACTTTTTGAAAGCTCTCAATCATCTCTTTCCAACAATGAAGGAATTGTCTCAATCAAGCACTTGTGTGAGGAGAACAAGCCTCTGCAAGATAGACACTTTCTCATTAAAAAGTTTGCAATAATAAAAAAGTATGCCCCAAAAAAATCTCCCAACTTGCCCAAAACACAGATTTGATACCACTTATTACGATTTTTTTACAATAAACTTGGAAAACAAAACCAGATCCAACTGAATGAAAAAAAAAAGAATAGGTCCAAGATATTGACATACAAATGATATGACATAATCGGATATATTAGCGACTTTGAGGGTGTAGCCTCCAAAATGCCGAGAAATAATGGAAGGAATTTGAGAATACTACTTATGATAATTTGAGAGAGCATTGCTAATCGATGAATGAAAAATAAAGATTATTTGTGCCATAATCCACAACCGAACTTTGGTACACTTAAAAAGATAAAATATTATGAGCATAACAAATCTAGATTGCCAGGAAATGCCTCAGTAGCACCCCTTGTACCGGGCCCGATACGTATCAATACGGGTAGAGATACGAGTATGGGTTCGGTATGCGTATCTTCGCAAGTATGTACCTACTGTGCCCTAGGTACTTCCCTGGGGACTTACCGCAACGTACTCACCGCAAAGTCTGCCATTTTCAACTTAAAATCATTTAAAAAATAAAAAATAAACAATAAAAGCCCCTAGCTTCAAAAAATATAACCTAACCCTAATTTCACCCTAAAAGACGACCCCAAAAACCTATTTATACACCTAGCCCCTCTTGTTAATTAGCACATTCATATTTTGGCATTTTTCTAATTTTGAGCTTGAAGGAGAAAGAGAGCTTGAAGGAAAGGGGGAAAGAGAGAGAGCTTGAAGGAGAGAGGGAGAAAAATCAACTACAAGCCAACAAACAACGAGGATCGGTTTCACGTATTTTTATCTATGCATTATTCTTTTTTTTTAATCGATTTTTTATGTAATAATCAAACTAGTATGTGATCAATGATCAATGACCATGAATGATGTGTTTCAAACACATCATTCATGATCATTGATCCATATCTATTTAATTTTTATTTATTTTATGTTTTTTTACATATCAATTAATTTTGTATTTAAGTTCTATTTTGTTAAACGTCTACCCTTTGTGTATGCTCTCACCTCGCACCTTTTATGGCTAACTTGGTCACTAGAATCGAGATATTGACATGTAGGGTTTAACTGTTTAATTTTTTTAATTAGTTATGTGTTCGTTTTTTTTTTAAAGTTTTAAATTGAATTCATTAAAAACTTAAACATCTACCCTTTGTGTATGCTCTCACCTCGCACCATTTATTGCGAACTTAGTGATCGAATCAAATATTGAAGTGTAGACCCTAGAGTTTAATTGTTTTTTTTTTTTTTTAAATTAGTTATGTTCGTTTTTTAATTTTAAAGTTTTAAATTAAATTCATTAGAAACGTAATTGTCTCATGTCCTATGTATGCTCTCATCTTGCACAATTTATGGTCAACTTGGTGAACGAGAATCAAAGAATGACGTGTAAGGGTTAACAAATTAATTGTATAATTTGTATTTGTTGTTTTTAATTGTTTATTAAATTATTTAGCAATGTTTTAAAAAATATCTCTCATTGTAGGTTAAAACAAATTAAACAGTTGTAGTCATGGCATCCAGTTCAGCTTCGGGGGGCATGGGGAAGCAAGCAATAAGGGAGGATTATAAGGAAGTGTTCTGGGTGGCTTGATAGTGAAAATAAATCCTCATTCTCCTTTATGGAGGCATGTGGAAGTGCTAGAGTTCATTGCCGGTGGTGGTGTTCATGTTTGGACGTGCCCAAATTATGGCACCACATTTAAGTTCGTGTATACCCGGTTGAAAGTTCATTTAAATGCGGTAACTTGGGACGCGCATTAGGCAGTGTAAAAAGGTGGAGAAGAATATAATCGCATTTGTGTACTTAAGAGAGACAAAGGAGGCTAACTTTGAAATTGCAAAATTCATTTCTTTTCGCAACAAAGGGCTATAGAAAAACCACAAACACCACCATCATTCCATCATTTCATTGATAGTCATACTAAAACTGTTCTAGTTGAAACTCATTTGGATGAAGACACCACATCAAGAAAGATAACAAAGGGGCCTCTGGAAAAAGCATTCAACATGGAGAGGAGAGAAATTCGCAGATGAATTGCTGCTCGTTCGGTGTGTTTATGCATGCAAGATGATTTGAGATTCTTGGAAGGATTTAGGAGTGTCTATTATATTGGATGGATGGAAAGGCTCCCAAGCAAGCCTCTTATAAACATTATTGCAATAAGCCCTATAGAGGCAATGTCTCTAAAAGTTGTTGATTGTGAGGGGGAAATAAAAGATGTACAATTCATTGCAAACATTCTAATTGAGGCTATTGAATCGGTGGGCCCTCAAAACATCATGACAAGCCATCACAGATAATGCAAAAATTGCAAGGCAACAGAGAGTCGATAGTAGAGGGCAAGAATGAGCACATATTTTCGACACCATGTGCAATACACTCCTTGAATTTGATGCTACGAGAAGATTGGGAAAATCACATGGATTAAGAAAATCTACATTGAGGCAAAAGAAATTCAAGATGTTTGTCACTAACCATCACATGTCTTAAGCCAATTTCAGAAGATTCTCGAAGATGGAGTTGTTGAAGGTAAGGAAACAACTCACAAGTTTTAAGTTTTACAAATGCGTTTCATTTTAATATTAACTTTTAAATCAATTTCAATTTGTATTGTTATTGAATTCTTTCCATTCTATTTTAATAGGTTGTTGAGACTAGGTTTGTCTCTAACACACTTGTTTTGAGACGACTTGTGAAGGTGAAACATGTTTTGAGTAGCATAATGATATACAATGTTTGGACCGTCTAAAGGCAAGCAAATACAAGAGAGCCCAAAAGGTGAAGGCATTGATCCTTGATGATGATTGGTGGGCAAAAGTTGAGTATTTGTTGAGTTTCACGAAGCATCATCTTTGTATGATAACAGTTGTAGACAAAAATAGTGCTTGCATTAAACAAATTTATGATGGCATTGACTCCATGCTTAAGAAAATATAAGAAATCATACGAGCCAAATAACGGCACCCTGAAGAAAAGTTCTATAATGATGTTAAAAGTGTGGTCATGAAATGGTGGAACAAAATGACCACCCCATGCATCTCTTTGCCTATGCCTTAAATCCCATATAGTACAGTAATGAAATAATCGGGTTACCTGGTAGGCAACCACCATATGATGACCAAGAGGTTGCAAATGGGACGAGGGCAGCATTCAAGAGGTTGTTTCCTGATCCACCTATGTCTAGTGCAGTCCGCAATGAGATGGGGATGTTTGTATCTGGAGAAGGTAGCATGGGAGAGGTACAGGCTCTTTATGACAAGGCCACCATGACTCCAATCAAGTGGTGGATTGTACATGGCCATGATGCCAAGTACCTACGACCTATTGCGATTAAATTGCTCTCACAGGTATGAAGTTTGTTATTTGATATTTTAATTACCAATTAAGAATTAAAATTTAAGATGATAGCACTCATTTTTGTATATTAATAATACTTTGTTTTTTGTGACAAGTGGCTAGTAATTCTTCTGCAGAGCAAAACTGGAGTACTTATGGCTTCATCCACTCAACCAAATGCACCATGTTGGCATCCAAGAAGGCTGAGGATCTAGTATATGTACATTCCAACTTGTGCCTCTTAATGCATAAAGAAGAGTATACTAGAGGTCCTAACAAGCTTTGGGACATTCGACCTAAAACCACGGGCTTTAAAGCTTTTGCTGCTTGTTTGTCTAATGTTTCACTACTTGGCATTGATGATGAATTTCGAGGGAGCCCTTCACAAGGGTTCAACAAGTGGAGCGAGTGGTAGTAGAATTGCAAGTGTCACCATGAAAATGATTTTGAGGATCATCTACATGATATGTTCTAGGATTTTAGCCCTAAGAAACTGAAAGTGAAGCAAGTTGAGAACTTGAATGTATTAAGTTATTAACTATTATGTTTTGAACTTTATGAATCAATACAAACTCAAGTCTCAATTCTCAAAGTATTTGAAATCTGTTTTCATGTTCCATGAATGATTGTATGCGTAATAAATTTCAATAGGTATGCAATGCTTCTTTAAATTTATATACATATTTATATATATATATATATATAAACGTACCCACAATGTACCATACCCGAAGTTTTTAAAAATTTGTCGTTTCAGCGTACCATACTTGTACTCGTAACCGCATCAAACGGGTCTAGTAACAAATTTATACTAAAAACTGATGGATCAATCAAAAATAAAACAAACCTTTAAGACTAAGGATTTTAATTATTGATGAATTTTAACAAACTTTATAGCTATAGACATTGAAGTGCTAGAGTGGTGGTGGTGCGTTACAATTAATGAGTTTAAGTGGTTAGTTCTTAACAAATTCGTACATCAAAGGAATATATTCCTTATTTTCCTGCAATTGAGAATGCTTTCAAGTTACTAAAATTTTGTAACATGATGAGTGCAATCTAGAACAAGAAAAATCATTAGCTCGTTAGACTAGAATTGACGTTTACATGCTCTTCATTCTTAATCACAAAAATAAGGATTAAACACTTTAGAATAAGTACCAATTGGATTGCCCTTTATCTTTTTACCCTCGCCCAACCCCAAGAAAAAAGTAGAAATAAATCATTATTTACCAAACACTTGAATCATACTTGCAATGAAATTAATAACAGCACTAAATTTCACAGATTTCTTATTGCAAGTTTATGTGACGATTCTATACTCGCAGTGCAAAGTTATATAGTGTCAAATTCTTTAATCTATTTCTTCTTTATATACACAAAATTTTATGCAAGAACACAATTTCATAGAAAGAGAACTTACTAGAAATAGATGAAACAAAACCCATATTTTGAATTAGAAGACTCGTGCAATTCAAAGCTACTTTGGCTCTGCATTTACACAAAATCTACATCTTATTAGACATAATCTGCCCATCTTTCACAAGAAATCAACAATACCTAACAAAAATTAACATAAAATGTCAATATAGGATTAACAAGAAAACATACACATCTTCCTCACTGGAGGAGATTCCAGATGAAATGAATCCAATAACATTTCCGAAGTGTTGACAAGTATGACAGTCTATTTCAGGAAAGGTTTCTAACTGTTTTAGAATATGCAAAAGCCGATTATATGCATCTACTGTCAACTTTGGGTCCCCCACAAGCAATGTTTTCGCAATTTCATCAAAAGCATGATCCAATTTCAACATTGACCATCTTCCCATTTCTCCTATGTTATTTACAAGATTTTCAAAAACCTGCACAGCAACTCTCTAAACGGGTAAGTTCCAGGATAGATAATGTGTTTCCATTGAAATAAGACTAATTTGTGGAGTTAAACCATTCTAAAAACAGTTATAAATTATAAATACCCTCAGTGAGGCTACGAAAGTTGTAGAAAGGATAAAACAGATTCATCAAAAATACAAGAGCAACTTCAGAAGTCTCAATAAAAGTACAGAGCTGCGCCCAAACAGCACTGAATGGTTCAAAATTTCCATGTTAGGAATCTAGTGTTGTTGTAACTAAGAAAAAAAAAGGCTTTAGAAACAAGTCGAAAACTAAAAACAACTAGGCAAGGGCCTTTCTATATATTGCAAAAATCAAGACCAGTACATTCAAACATGATCGATTCTCCTTCATATATGTACACGTATTACTTGGCAACATCGAATAAACAAGATCATTGCAAGGAAGAAGAATCATAAATGCAAGAAATGTACAACAAAAATACTAAGCAAAATATCCATTAAACAAGTCAAAAGACTCAACGCTGTTTATCACAGTGGCAATAAGTTATAGCATGATATTTGAAAGCTAAGAAAACTATAAGCTAGTCAAAAAGAAGATGCTAACCAATTTGGAAATAGAGATTAAAAGGCATAACCATGGAGCAATATTATAAGTTACGCAAGAGAAATACAAGGAAACAACTATTACAATGCACTCACAAATTATTAGAATATAAGGCGTACCTTTGTGATTAAGTCGCTCTTAGTTATGTATTAACTAACGTTTGGTTGCAACCTCCTCAACTATTTTGTAAGTATCTCTTGCATAATAAAATGACAGACACAATCTACAAAGTGTGTATTCTGATTCCTCTTCATTAACCAATTTGGAAATAGAGATTAAAAGGCATAACCATGGAGCAATATTATAAGTTACGCAAGAGAAATACAAGGAAACAACTATTACAACGCACTCACAAATTATTAGAATATAAGGCGTACCTTTGTGATTAAGTCGCTCTTAGTTATGTATTAACTAATGTTTGGTTGCAACCTCCTCAACTATTTTGTAAGTATCTCTTGCATAATAAAATGACAGACACAATCTACAAAGTGTGTATTCTGATTCCTCTTCATTATATTTCTATTCACATTTTGTAGCATTGGTATAGGAGCCATTGGTGCTTTGTAGGGTTCGCAGTTAGAGGAAGCTTATGAAATCGGGTATGGACAAGCGAGGAGAAGGCTTTGAAGATCAAAAAAGAAGTCATTTCTGAAGGAGGAACCAGAGATACCATCACAAGGGCACAGAACACCATTAAAACACAGGAAACCAAACTCTGCAAAATCATTGTTTTGAATGTCGCAATTTCTGAGTGTTTTTAAAGGCTACAAGTTGCAAATACAGAAGAAATAACAGTCAATTAAGACAAAATCGAGGGCAAAACAGCTAGTTTACAGTCCAGTGCTGAAAACACCATTAAAATACAATTTTAGGGCAAAAATACAGTCTCAAATCAGTGACAAGAAAAATATAGTCGCATATTCAAGGGCATATTCAGTAAAAAAGAGGGCATATTCAGTCAAAACAGACACAAATCAGGTCATTCACGACTTCTCAAAAAGGACAGTCGCTAGGGCACAACGGAACATGATTTTTGATATATCATTTGAAGTCTTTTGCCTGGTATTTTATTATTTTGTATTATTTATGGTGAAAAGGCGATATATGGTATGGCAGCACAGCTAGGGCACAATCTTTGTTGTGTTTTCAAACCGAGTTGAGGGCATTTCAAAGTTCTAGGGCACAAAAATACAATCGATTTCAGTCATCAAAACTCAGACATTAAAAATTATTTGCATTGATTTCTAGGTAAAAATCCACATACAATACTTCTGTTTTGCTATACTGATTTTCAGGTCAGAACTGCTCCATAGATTTCTGGGGGTGTTTTTTTCTGAGAATGGAAATTCTATTAGAAATATTTTGGCCTCAATTTTCACATCTGGAAAGTAAAAATCCAAATGCAACAGATGAACAAGAATTTATGGGGAATAGTAAATGGGAATGAGAAACCACCTATAGATGCCAATAAATTCCTAGATTGGCAGAGCAGAGATGATAAAGCCAAAGCCATTATTGGTCTTGCTCTCTCCAATTCTGAGTTACATCATGCAGAAAAAGGGGATATTGAATGTTATGACTGTAAGAAAAGAGGTCACGCAGCATGGAACTGTAAAATTCAAGCCAATGATGTTCTTAGGGGAAAGCTTAAGGACAAACCAAATGTAGTTACTATAGCCATTGTTAAAGATCCGCCAGATGCTAAAAATGGTGAAGAAATCTCTGATAAAGAATATGCATTTTAGGAAGCCAACACTTTGAAGACAAGAGGGAATCTAGTTTGGATGAAGCTCAGTATGGATGGCTGCCCAATTAGTTCGTGTGTTTGTGGATCAGGTTAGAACTGCTTCGTAAATTTTGAGGTGTTCTTTTTTCCTAACAACGGGAATTTCATTAGACATTTTGTCCCTAATTTTCACACATGGAATGTAAAAATCCAAAAGCAACTGATGAACAAGAATTTATGAGGAATAGTAATTGGGAATCAGAAACCACCTACAAATACCAATAAATTCATGGATTGGCAAAGAGTAGATGATAAAGCCAAAGCCAGTATTGGTCTTGCTCTCTCTAATTATAAGTTGCATCATGTAGACCAAGGGGAGATTGAATGTTATTACTGCAAAAAAAGAGGTCATATGGCATGGAGCTGTAGAATTCTAGCCAATGAGGTTCTCAAGGGAAAGCTCGAGGACAAACTAAATGAAATTAATATAGCCATTGTCAAAGATCCACGGGATACTGAAAGTGGTGAAGAATTTGTTTATGAAGAATACATATTTTAAGAAGCCCACACTTTAAAGACACGAAAGGATCTAGTGTGGATGAAGCTTGATATGTATGACCACCCAATTAGTTCGCGAGTTTGTGGATCTTGGGAATTATACCCTTACAAGGGTCATGAGACAACTTGATGAAACACTATGGATGTAGCTCAACATGGATGGTTGTCCAATAATTCAAGTGGTTCGTAATCCACAAGCTTGGAAAGATGGAATCCAGGAACTACATCCTTACAACAGTTACGAGGCAGCTTGATGGAGCTCTACCTAGTCCAAGAATTGTTTTCAAAGAGAGAGCTTTTGAAGAATATTTGGTTTTGTTTGGTTCTATTATTTAATTTTTTATTAGTGTGTTTCTTTTTTCTTTCTATCCTATAAGCTTTAAGAGGGGGTATTAGAATATAAGACTTACCTTTGTGATTAAGTCACTATTAGTTATGTATTAACTAATGTTCGGTTGTAACTTCCTCAACCATTTTGCAACTCTCTCTTGCATGATAAAATGACAGAAACACAATCTACAAAGTGTGTATTCCAATTCTTCATTATTTCTCTGTTCACATTTTCTAGCACAAATCATACTTACCAAAATGTCAGAGTTCAGAAGCCAATAAAAGCTAAAACAATTAACATGACTCAACATATTCTCCAAGGCAAGGGAAACCAGCTTAAAAGAAACAATCGCAACTACACACATATTAACCAAATTGAATTTAGTTTCCATGAGGCCACCAATTTACATGATATTACAGCACAAGTGCACATTGGATTATATGTATCAGTCTTAAAGTTCTCATTTAACACTCAAGATATTTGTACATGTACTCAGTTCATGATTATTTTTTCATGGTAGATAAGACAACAAATTTTACAATCTACAATTCAAAAAAATGCCTTCACGTTTATCTCAAAAGAATATGGAGATTTTTTTGGTGGCTACTGAGTACATGACCAACGAGACAAAGGCAAAACCTTTTACACAACAGCCAGCACAACAAGATTCATTTATGAGTGAACCATAACAAGTTTGAATTCCTTTTATGAGAGAAAAACAAGCAAAGATAGGAAACAAACCCAAAAAAGGATAAATATTTTGCGAGTCTTCTTTCAATGAAAAAATGAAATTGGGTGACAACATAAGGTGAGAGAGACAACAAGCCAACTGTTAACTAACCATTAATTACAAGGTTTATTAAATGCACCCTCCTTACTACTACCTTTTTATACAGCACTATAACATTGTGAATATCTTCCCTATTCAATGTAGTCCTAAAATATTAGTACATATGACTTATATTTATGAACAAAGTATTAATTATTCTAACACCCTTCCTTAATGGTCATATAGGAAAACATAAAAGGTTTATCCTTCAATTTAATAAACTTTTTCAATACTGAGAGGTTTTGTATACATACATGCTGCTTGCTCCTAGGTTTAATATATCGTGTCAATAACACCTTTCTCAATTAACAAACAAACAAAATAGAAATGAACCTCCATGTGCTTGATATAGGCTACTCTTAATATAATTGCAAATCAGCCAAAATTCTCCTCAACCAAACTACCTCACATAGCCTCAATAATGGCCTTGCATTCTGCTTCTGTAGAAAAGTCTGTTATTTTTGTCTACCCAAGATATTGTGTCTGTTCGAGACTAAAGATATATCTTGTTGTTGCCTTTGTGTCATCAACTGATATACCCCAATTAATATGTGCAACCAACTAATTCAAAGTCATCAGAAATGCCATACCAATGTCCAAAATCCAATGTCCCTTTGACATACCTAAAGATCCTTTTTATTTCCTATTAGCAATGAATTCGCCAAGGGACAAATGGCCCAATGATATCATGTCAAACCAAAATTCCTCCTCAAATTTCTGGTAAGGCTTCCCTTTATCTGCTACCTACAGAAAAGTAACAAATTGAAAATGTGAAATATAAAATAAGTGCACTATACAAACATGTCCAATCCAGAACTTCGAATTATGATATTTCCCTGTGTAAATACAATGAACATGTCAGAGTATAAAAATAGCACACTTCTTTTAGTAAACAACCAAGCTTCATTGAAATATACAAGAAAAACAATGAATAAATGGTATTATCTGATTCAGAATAAAGACAACTAGATCAAACCAGATAACTTGCTAAGCACAAGAGATTCATTCATATGAAAGACCAAAACGATCATATTTTATTCAAAGATGATGGAGAACTTGAAAAAACTACAACTGTTCAGGAAGTGCCAAAAAGGCTCAAAATTATTCCTTTCAACCTTTAAAGTTAGTCTTCCGCTACACTCTTATCTCTTCATACACTGAAAAAGAGTCCATTCCTCAAAAAACTGTATTTATATGCATCATAAATGATTAGAAAACCATCCTCCCACTCTTATCTACCTTTTTGAGATATTTAAAGCTTCTTCTTTTTTAGTTTTTAGACTATTGACACAACTGATTTAAATTGGAGATGACCATACAAGATGACAATTTGAGATTTACAATTGACCATGGCATGGGAAGGTGAAGGCAGGTGATGATTTAGCACTCACCATATATAATTTTGGACTTCTTAAATATAAACTGGACTAAAATCCAGCCACAAAGACATCTAAAAATGAGAATATAAGGCTTGGCAAAAAAATGTGTGAAACAAATTTTACCAAGCACACTCAAATTGACGTCTGGATCGCTGAACAACAATACACAAAACATTTGCCAATAATAATTATAAAGGTTATAACATAGTATCTCGCTAAATCATTACACTGAGTTAACTTGAGACATGACATGACCAAAAAAACTTTATGAACTTATATGCACTTTTATTAAGTTTTGCTTCAACCCTAAACTGGACAATGCACGTAAATAGACAAAATTTTCATAACACGACAACAAATATTGAAAATAAAAGGTTTACAACATGATCTCCGACATGTAAAGACTTTGAAAGTTTCGAATGGATTGCTTCAGTATGTATGTTACACTAATTTTCAATAAAATTGAGTATTTAACTAATACTGCACTATAATGATCGATATTGGGCTAATTGTTAAATATACTAACAAAACTAAGAGCAAAGGAAATATCAAGCCTAGTGGAAGAAAGATATATTATGCTGCCCAACAGTTTTTTATATTGGTTTGTCGAACTGTTGAGCATAATCACTAAAGGCTGTTAGTTCTAAAGCTGCCTCCATAGAGGCATCATTGGCATATAATCCACCATTTGCTTTATTGCAAAAGTGCTCTTCTATTAATATTACAATTGATACAAGGCTAATCATACAAGAAATATGAGTAGATGGCATCACACCACTCAAGCACAGGCAAAGTATCAAAGCAACCTCTAGTGTTGAGAAACAGCAACACTTTAAACTTAGAACTAAGTTTCAAAAGGAATTGCAATTTTTCAATCAAAACAAAAGTTTAATAAATATCAAGTGTGTGATAAAAAGCCCAAAAGACACCATAAAACAACAAAGCATGTGAACTTAAGCCACAGCAGCAATCAGCACAGTCGGTGGAGGCAGACGATCATCTAGTACTCATGGGATAAGAATCCACCATTTTGAATTTTTCAAGTAATCCTCTTCCATACTTTTGTTGAAAAATAAACACGCCTCCTTTTGTTCGCATGAATTTGTAATCTCACCTTTTCAAACTAGTTTGTTTTGGAGACTTCTAGCCCATTCCACTTCCCATGGGCAAGGAGGAGGTGAATGTAGGAATAAATGAATAAGACTTCCCCTTTTATAATTGTTTTGTATGGTTATGCGGTTGTAACCGCTAACTAATTTTGTAACCGTCTTTGCATAATAAATACCCGGACACACAACCCATTTGAACAGTGTGCATTCCGGTTTCTCTTCATTCCATCTTTGTACATTCTATTCTTTCTTTTTCCTCTCTCCGCATATTCTAACAGTGGTATCAGAGCGTGGGGCAAGCATAGAGAGGAAGAGAGATATTTTCGTGACAGTCCCATTAGGGCACGTGAAAGAAATCAAAACTTTTTCGTGAAGCTCGAAAACGAATCATAGACTTCCGCATTCATCTTTGTCATTACCAGCGATCTGAAGATAAAATAGAGGCGCAAGGGCATAACGAAGACTGAAGAAAAATCGCGGGTTTTTCATTGACGGATTTCAGAAACGACAGCATAGAAAAATCTGCAGTCGGAAATCAAGGGCGCGCCATTAGGGCACGAAAAATCACGCATTTGCTGATCGCGAATCAGAAGAATACACTCGCGTTTACTTTTTTTTTTTTTTTTAAAGTCACAAAAATACATTCGCGAATGCGAGCCACGAATGGCACGTTTTTCAGGAAATTAACAGTATTTTCGAGCACGAAAATACAGTCGCGATTTGCGCTAATATGCTGCATTTTACAGTCACGAATTGCTAGGGCACAAATATTTTTCAAAGACACAGAAGCAAAAAGACTCCCTGCGCTAGGGCACGGAACTGTGCAACTGGTATTTTATTTTATTTTATTTATTCATTGCCAAAATACGCAGTTGTATTTATTCTATTAAAATGGAAATGCCCATAGAAAAATATTCTGGTCTAAATTTTCATACATGGAGAGTGAAAATACAAATGCAACTTATGAATAAAAATTTGTGGGGCATTGTAAACGGGAAAGAGACAACACCTACCGATGCATCGAAATTGTTAGAATGGCAAAGCAGAGATGATAGAGCGAAAGCTATTATTGGCCTTGCTCTCTCTGACTCTGAACTTCATCATGTAGACCTAGACAAATCATCGAAGGACATTTGGGATACTCTAAATAAATTATTTGGAGCGAAAGCAGTCAATGCCAAATTTTCCCTAAAACTTCAGTTATATAGGTTCAAAATGGATGACGGAGTCTCTATGTCAAGCCACATCAATAATCTAAGGTCCTTGATCAGACAACTAGCAGAAGTGAAAGCTGTAATTGAGGACGAAGATGCCAAAGCTATCCTATTAAATAGTCTGTCTTCAAAATATAGCAATGTAGTTTTTACTCTCAGTCAAATTCAATCTCAATCTCTGGATGATATGATAGCAGCTCTTCTAGCTGAGGAAAAACGAACTACAGAGGATGCAGAAGGTCATTCCCAGCAAGAAAGTGCATTCTATTCTAGAACCAGAAAATATCATAGAAGATCAGATAAGTCGGAGATTGAATGTCATTATTGTAGGAAAAGAGGTCACACAGCATGGGATTGTCGTGTTCGAGCCAATGATGTGCTCAAGGGTAAAGTCATATCAAATACAGCCAATATAGCCATGGTTGAAGACCCACCGGATGCAGAAGGTAGTGAGGACAGTGACGAATACGTGCTATAAAGATGCTCTAAACTTTGAAGGCAAGAAAGGATATAGGGTAGATGAAGCTCGGTATGGATGGTTGCTCAGATAGTTCGGGAGACTGTGGATCTTGGGAATTATACCCTCACGAGGGTCATGAGACAACTTGATGGAGCTTGTGGATGGCTCAATATGGATGGTTGTCCAATAATTCGGGAGATCTGTGATTTGGGAGTTCGGGGAGGTGGAATCCGGGAACTCGGGAATTCAGCTCGGGAGCTACACCTTTATGAAGGTCATGAAGCAACTTGATGGAGCCCTATCCTATCATAGCATTGCTTTCAAAGTGAAAGTGTTTGAAGATAGCGTAGTTTTGTTTTGTTAGATTGTTTGTTTTTGAGTTATGTAGGGTAAGTCTTAAGAGGGGGTGTAGGAATAAATGAATAAGACTTCCCCTTTTATAATTGTTTTGTATGGTTATGCGGTTGTAACCGCTAACTAATTTTGTAACTGTCTTTGCATAATAAATACCCGGACACACAACCCATTTGAACAGTGTGCATTCCGGTTTCTCTTCATTCCATCTTTGTACATTCTATTCTTTCTTTTTCCTTTCTCTCTCCGCATATTCTAACAAGTGAACAAGGGAAGTGTTTGTTGTGTTTTTAGTCTTTTTGTGAGCATTTACATTCTTCTTTCATGGTTTCTCTTATGAGGTAAGACGGCAATATTTTTTGTGTTGAAGAGGTGAAAAGCCAAGTTAAAGTTAAAAGCAAACATCCTTATGAGATTGGTCATGGGGAAGACTCCTAATGAGGATATAAAAGGGGTCGCTTGGACTCATTTTGGGCATCTATCTTATCATAAAATATACTTGCTTGGTTTTTGGGCTGATTGCTCAATTCCTTTCCACTAGAGGGCAAAAATCCTTTGGTGTGGCATATAAGGAGGACGTAACCCACTCTTATGCAAATTGAAGAACGAAAACTCTTCCATTGGTGGTTCCTTAGGGCTTCAAAGAAAGTGATGTTGGTGGTTTGCAACTAGGGTTTGATAGACGAAGAGCTACTAAGGTTTTTACATTTATTTTGAACCCTCTCCTAAAGTAGCGACTTGGTTGGAGGAGGAGATTTGTGCCTTCTAGGGCACATTTGGGCAATTGGAGCTGATATTCACCTTCCTCATAATTAATAAGGCTGATTCCGTACTTAATTGATATTTTTCGAGTTTAGAATCTCCATTTCCAACCCTAATTGTGAGTTGTACTTTTGTTATCATTTATTTAATTACAGCTTAATTTGCACATGTTTTGGAATGCTTTGACTTGCCGTTTACTCCATCAATTGAATATAATATTAAGGAGGACTTATGCACCTATTTTCAGCTTGTTTGGAGTGTGTTTGATGCGCTAAAAGTGTAGATTCGGTTCGCTGCTAAGGTTTCATATATTTTCAGGACTGCTGTTATAAAAATCAGAATACTCTCATTTGGGTTTGTGCTATTTCCCTTTTTCCAATTTCAGACCTAAAAAGGGATATTACAGAATTGAAACCCTAAACAATAGAGTACAAAACCTAATTATGCCAAGTCAAAAATGATCAGAGATCTGATTTTACCATCTTAATAATGTTTGTCTCACTTCCTACAAATGATTAGAGCATCCACAAGCAATGCGAATAAAAATATTTTCCGCTGAACTTTGGTGTAAACATTGGGGTCGTAAGGACTCCTATTTAACCCCAAATCAATGAAACAAGCTCGATTTTGGAGTGTCATCATTCATGGTTACCTCAACCTCAATTTCCTTGTGATTCCTTTGACAATAGAAGGCTCGCTCACACTATAAGAAACAAAAGCAAAATCACACTCGCATCAAATGTGCAAGACTCGTATACCTTGTTGACATTTCTCTCTAGTCTTGAACCAGCATTTGATATGTACAAATCATCCTTTTTGGCACAATCTGCTCAATGAAATCAGGTTAGATCAAATCTAAATCGGCACCATTACCTAACCTTCCCAGAGGCAAATAAGCCTCTATAGTATCATTTTGGCACCTATATCAGCCCTAAAAACATCTTGATCCTCCTATTTTGAAAAGTACTAAAAGGTAAGATATGTGATATAGTCGCGAGTTAGGAGTCTCAATTGAGAAATGGCTTCAACCAAGAGGAAGATCTCACACAAGCAAGATGCCTACACAACTCATAAGAAACAATAAAAGCTTCTTCTATTAATAAATGAGGAAAAGATTACAGACTTGGGCACAATACACTCCCATTTTGCTATAATCTTAGGACAAACTCTGCAACATCCACTAAGGGACACGATTCCTAGGACTCTAGCCTAACTATGATTACGACATGCATGAAGAATTTGGCTAAACTAGACTCGGCTCCTTGGACAATGGAGCATTACAATGCAACCTTAAGCTACTCAACTTCGCTCCTACAAGTGTGTGCTTACTTCTCAATTCACTTTCACTCTAATGATCTCTCTCTAAGATCATATCACTACTTCTAGTTATTAAAATATAAGACTTAGAATTTAGTAGTTTATATTAGTTATGTATTGGCTACTAAACACTTATAACCACTTTGTAACCATCTCTCTCATAATAAAATGACAGACACGCAATGATAATGCGTGTTTAATCCTTAATTAAATTTTAGGTCAATTTAACTAGGTTTATTTTAGGCTAGAGTTGATTACAATCTTACGAAGATGTTTCAATAGCAATACTAACTCAAATTTGCAACTCAGATCAGATAGAAGGTATTATCATACACCAATCAACCTAACATACAATTGAAAGCTCAAAACAAATGTATGAAGGCACTTAGCTGATTTCAGATGACTTCTAGAGAGAGATCTAGGACTGGGCAATAGTGAAACTGAAATATCTAAACCTAAATGAACCTTGCAATAGGGGTTGGACCTGTGAATCCACCTAGAATAGGGTTGTACCAAACCTGTACAATCTTGGACCTGTTCTAAATTGGCTTTTGTAACTTTCTGTGATGCTTGCCGTTCTGGATTTGTTTGTCGTTGTCAAACCCTAGTTGTCACACATGCAACAAGACTCTCTGTATGGACTGATCATCATCTCAAACCCTAGCCATGGATGAAGAGTCCTGCAAAACAAACATTAGAAGGGTGTTGGGCAACCTCGTACATCGCCATCATTAACACTAGGCCTCAAACCGCACACCGTTCTCCACCTAACATGTGATATCTAGATAGATCAATCAGATTTGGCATTTACTTTGACCATGCTTGCTTTGACTTTGCTCTTGCTAAAATACTTGGAGAGAGGATGTTTGAGTGCTTGTAGATGAGAGATATGGTTTGCCTTGACATGGTTTTTAGCTTCAGAACTGATGTGGGTGCTGCCCTAATGACTTTGATTGTGACATGGTGCGAGATTTAGGGAGCTTTAGATGCCTTTTGCAAATGTATGAAGTGAGTGCTCTAGTGCAGTACCATAGGAATTCCATGTTAGCAAATGAGGCAGTGTTTACTTGCTTATATAGAATTCCGTACATGATTTATCTAAGAAAGACCGGCCCTAATGAAGTATAAGACCCAACAAAATATGTCAATTTGAAAATGCAATTGGAAACATGTTGGTCGAGACCGTCTGAAGTAGGTCGGGACCGTATGTATGGTCATGACTATTTTGTATGCTCCTAACTAAAAGCAGGAAATATGCCTAATGAAATTTGAAGTTGATATCTTGATGTTTCTCTATTGATTTTGTGCATTGTATTCTCAGGATGTGTCAACGTGTCAATGTGCAACGATAAACAAGCTAACAATGGACCTCGGAAAGCACTAAGCAAGAATGGAGAAATTGTATTTATCGAGCAAGTGTGCATAGTCAAATCAAGGGTTGCCCAAGTACAAATTACCAAATTTGAGTGTCTACAATGCGTGCATCTCGGTTTCTCTTCATTTCTTCTTTGTGCAAATTTTCTAACATTGGTATCAAAGCCCTTGGTGCTCAAGGGATTTACTGAAACAAGCTACAAAAATTAACTTCAAACATGAAGTCGAGGAGTTTACGCTCAAGGTGTCACTCAAGCGAGAAAACATTGAAGAAATCGTAAGTTTCATACTATGAAAAAAATCACAAATTTCAAAGGCCAATCATTTAGGGCAAAATAAACAATAAAACACAATCAATTTTTACATCCGAAAAGGGAACAAAAATCATAGAGGTTTCGGATGCAATTTCGAAGGGTGAAAAGTCCCAAATTTCCAAAGGGTTTAAAACCCCAGTTTAGGACACTCGAAAATGTGAATAATACGATCGAGAAAATATAATCATAAACAGAGCAAAACACCATAAGTTAGCGTTGGAAGGCATGTAAAAACATAAATAATATAGTCATGAAAATACAATCCTAAGCACAAGAGCGAAAGGCCATTAATTTGTTTGCAAATAAATACTGCAATGGAAAATTGCCTTCTAAATACAAAGAAGGGATTTACTCAAATTCTTGTACTAGACTTTTTAGGGCACATTTTTTTATCAACCGTGAGGAAGATCATCGAAGAAGAAATACAATGGTAGTAATAAGACCACAATCCGGGTATTTATTTGTGCTCGCTTATTATTTAGTTTTTATAAATATTTCAGAATGGAAATTCCAATGGAAAAATATTTTGGTTTTAAGTTTCACACTTTGAAAGTTAAAATACAAATGCAATTAATGAACAAGAAATTGTGGGGTATTGTTAATGGAAAAGAAATACAACACATTGATGTTTGCAAACTATTAAAGTGGGAAAGTTGTGATGATAAAGCTAAAGCTATAATCGGGATTGCTCGTTTTGACAAATCGTCATAAGTTATATGGGATAACTTTAATAGGTTGTTCGGGGCAAAAGTAGTGAACACTAAATTTTTTTTAAAACTTCAACTTTTCGATTTTAGATGGCTAACAATGTTATTGTTTCAGTCATACAAAAAAATTAGATCTCTTCTTAGACAATTAATAGAGGTCAAAGGTCTAGCAGATGACGAATATTTTAAATCCATAATGTTAAACAGTTTGCCTTCTTCATATACAAATGTCATTTTTACTATCAATCGGATGCCTTCGCAAATGTTAGAAGATATGATTTCAGCACTCTTAGTTGAAGAAAAGAGAACTGCAGACGATACATAAGGTAATTTTTCACATGAAGGTGCATTATAATCCCACATGAGAAATAATCGCAAAAAAACAAATACAAACACCGCAAGCAAGTTGAGTGTTATTATTGCAAGAAAAGATGTCATGCCGCTTAGAATTGTCACAATCAAGCTAATGATGTTCTCAAAGGCAAACTCAAAGATAACACGAACAAAGCAAATGTGGCCTTTGTTGACAATCCACCAGATGCTAAATTTACTGAAGATTTTATTGATGAAGAAGAAGATTTATACATAATCTAAGAAGTCAGTGTTTTGATGATAGGAAGGAATCTAGTGTAGATAAAACTCAACATGGATTGTTGTCCAAATAGTTCTAGAGTTTGTGGATCTCGCGAATTTACCCTTATGAGGGTCATGAGAGAATCTAATGGAACATTGTGGGCGTAGCTCAGAATGGAGGGTTGTCCAACAATTTGGGAGATTTTGTAATTCGGGACTTCATGGAGGTTGAATCCAAAAACTCGGAAATTCAGCTTATGAACTACACCTTTATAAGGGTTAGGGAGGCAACTTGATAGAGTTCTACTTGCTCCAAGAAGTGTTGTTCAAAACAAAAGCTTCTGAAGATTGTAATTCCATCTTCTTTTCAACAAAGTGTAAGCCTTAAGAGGGGTATTAAAACATAAGGCTTATAATTCAGTAGTTAATACTAGTTATGTATTAGCTAACAAACAGTTGTAACCACTTCAACCATTTTGTAACCATTTATCTCATAATAAAATGATGGACACACAATGATAATGGGTTCTCTTCATTTCTTCTTTGTGCACATTTTCTAATGCAAGCTAATTTACTCATCCATCACTCCCTCTATTTATAGAATCTAGCGGGACATATAAAGATACCTTTGCAAAGATTCCTTAGCTCAATCATATGACCATCGATTCAACTCATTTGATGTGCACGTAATCACCCATGGAGTCATCTTCTTCAATGAAAACATATTAGGTCACTCAATCATACCCTTGGCAAAGAAAACATATCAAAGTAAGCCGTGTATTGACTACAACTATATCGATGTTGATAGGTGTGCAAAATACAGGATCCACAAAGGCACAAAAGTGCTACAACATCAATAGGCATACAAAAGAACATTGGATCTGCAAAGGTGCCAATGCAAAAAAATCTGCATTGTGCAAATCTTTAAAACAATGTGAATATGTGGTTACATCGTCCCTACCCAAAAGCACAACTCCAAAACGTTGCACAAAACCTCAAACTCGTCATGCCTTGTCTTCCTTTATTCCAAGCATTATTGTGAGCAACATTACATAAATTCATGCAAAGCTACGCACAATTGCAACAAGTTGTTATTCTCCTAACTTTAACTCTTTTTGGTGAAGCAAGATTACAAGTGAACCTAGATGCTCCTGCATTATATAACCCAAGTAAGAACAAACATGAGCCTTTGTTCATGTGAGCTTCACAAGGTATTGATGGATCAGCCAAGTTTAGCAACTTCAATTATGTTAAGCCATGATGCATCCTCAACTTCTCTTCCTTTCCACTTTATAGGTATACTTTGTATTCCTTTTAGCACGTTGTCTTTGTTGCATGCATATCCAAAATGTCTTCGATTTCTTCACGCACTAGCTCGGTAGTTGGTGTCTTGATCTACTTTGGTGTGGCATGCTTAATAACTTGCCTACCCCAAAAGTATTGGTATAAATCCACAACATTAAAGATAGGAAAAATGTGTATCCCATCCGGCAACTCTATCTCGTATGTGTTCGTCACAAATATCCACAAGACTTTACATGGTCCAATCTACTTCAACTTCAACTTATCGTATTTTCGTCTCAAGAACATGTCTTTAAACAAGTGAACAAGAATCATGTCTCCCACTTGAACTCTTGTTCTCTCTTTCTCAAGTCTACATGCTATTTATATTGCACGTTGATTTTCTCCACTTGCGTGTGCACTTGTTGGTGCACATCATTTATGTGTTGTGCAAAGTAATTTTCTTATGCATTTCTTCCTCTCTCTTGCATATTGTTAGGCAATTCTACAAGTCATCGGTATTAGTACGTAAAACTATATGGAAAAGTGACTTCCTAATGCTCCTATTCACAAACTTATTGTGAGCAAACTCGCATGTGCAAGGATTGAATCCCACGTGCATGCCTTGTCTCAACCAAACATCGCAACAAATTTCTAAGGCTCTTGTTGACAACTTTCATCTAGCCATCCATTTACGAGCAATACACAAAGCCAAAGCCAAGCTGCGACTTTGTGTTTAGCTTGTTACAAAATGACCCACAACCTCAATGTCTCTATCTCGACACAATATTACGTCACAACCCATGCAGTCTCACAACTTCCCTTAAAACAAGTTAACTATGTCTATAGCATCACTAGTCTTCTTACAAACAATAAAATGAACCATCTTAGAAAACCTAATGACAACAATAATGATGGAATCATGACCCTTTTGTGGATCCATCTTCAATCCCGCTTGAGCTATCCCAAATCCCAATACACCAACTCCTTCATGAAATTGCACTTCTTCAAGTTTATCATGACTTCTCTTCGTACAAATTTTGCAAGACTTCGCAAATGGACCAATTGTTCTTCATGCATTTTGCTAAAAATCAAAATGTCATCTAGATATACAATCGAAAACTTTCTAGAAGAGGCTTTAACATTTCGTCCATGAGTGTCATGCACATGCTTGGTGCGTCAACTCAAACAACATGAATAACCACTCATACAATCAATTTTGCATCTTAAAAGCAATTTTCCATTCATCGCCCTCTCTTACCTTGATTAGGTGATGTCCACTCTTCAAATCAATCTTTTTAAAGTATTGCACTCCACTCAAACAATTCATTAAATCATCAATGTGTGGCAATGGAAACCTATACTTAATGGTAATCTTGTTGATGGCTCTGGAATCAGTGCACATCCTCCACTCACCTCCTTTCTTTGGTGCTAATACTGTAAGTACTACACATGGGCTGAGAGACTCTCTAATCAACCCCTTCTCAAGCAATTCTTGAACTTGTAATTCTTAACCACCTCGATTCTTGCGAATTTTCCTTGTAATAGGAGTTTGACTAAGATTTGGATTTTACCCCAAGCCAATTTCTTTGTCAACTTTGTTCACTTTTTGGAAGAGTGGATCAAATGGGAGTGTAGGTGAAGGAATTGGCTCAAATGTATGAGAAAATAAGCTGAAAAAACTTTCTATCCAAAAATAAATAAAATTCACCTCAAGTAGACGTAGAAGCATTAGGTGGGCATTAGATAAATAAAAAAGCAAAAAGATAAAATTACCTTTACGCAAAATTGGGAAGCCTTTGTCGAAGAAATTAATTTATCAACAAGCTGCGTTAAAAATATGTTCCTTACATCTTCGGCAAATGTTGGGTTAAAACTAGTTAATTTTATATTTAGTCACAAGTTTTAAATTTCACGTCCCTATATTTCAACAATAGTTTGTCCTAACATGGCACAAACGAATGAAGGAGAGATGATGTTTGGAATTTTGATTAAATATAGGTCTGTTAGTACAAAATCACAAGCACCCCCAAATGAGTTATGGATCTACTTTTCTAAGGCGGGTTCATTTGGTGTGATTGCATAACATTGAACTTTCCCAAGGTGTGGGACCTTGCGAAAGTGGGAAAGCTCTCCAGTTAAAGGTTGGTTCCTATTCCTAAACTACACTACACGAGCTACTTCAACAGTGCAGCAAACTAAATCTAACTTAATCTAACCATTCCAAGGAACGAGGAGAGAGAAAGAGGGAAAAATGGAGCCTACACTAAAGCAACCGATACACTAGCAAAAGAAGCGAGATATTCATTGAGGGAGAAAGAAAGCAGAAAAATGGAGAAGAGGGAGGACAAATGAGAAGTTACACGGCTCAGATCTTCAAATTCACCATTAAAATCCATGAAACACAACATCCTGAACCTGCAAATGTGAAATACATGCACAGAAAAACAAATTTGAAAGGGAGAGGCACGGAGAAACAACAAAATGATGCAAAGGGTTGAAGAACACCACAAAAACAAGTTTTTATTGCTTTAGAAGGTGCACAAACCATTACATTTCTGGAATAGAGGCACAAATACATTTGCCAAGCATAGGAGAAGGTTTGTTGCTCAAAAATGGCGTCGAGAAACAAATTTGACAGAGTTTCTCTATGCCCAGAATGTCTCTCCTTCTCAAACGAGAAGTGTTACAGTATATATAGAAAGAAAAGAGAGAGAAGAGGGAAAAGTTGAATCTGTTTCAACCACCCCAGGATATGCATTGAATCCTGTCTTGAAGATTCAAACTCCATCAATCAATGCCCCCTTTCAAATCCGACCCCAAATCTGTCGATTCTGGCTCCCTCTGTCTGTCTGGCGTGTTGAAGAAGAATGGCGGATCAAATCGAATTAGATCTAGTAGTGAGAAAATCGGATTCTGTATTAAAGGCCTGAAGACGTTTCTCCATGATTCACCTACAGGGCTGAGAAAAATGAATTTTTATCTTTCCATGGCGTAGAAGACATCGAGACGCTTCCAACGGTGTTAGATTTGCAATATTTCGAGCCATGAATCAAAAGATATGCCCCTCCGAAGTTTGTATCAATTTGCATAAAATGGGCAGGAAAACAATTTAAAAAACGGGTCCCCCTTTACATATTGGACACGTGGCAGCCAGATTAGGGCAAAAATCGGGTTCGCAAGTCCGTAATTTATCCTTTTCCCCTTTTCCGCAAAAAAAGCAAAACTCAAAACCCCCAGGCCCTGCTACTCCACTTGGACACATGGAACCCTGACGCTTGTTCTAGCCTCTCCTTTTGGATTTCAACTTTGGAGAAGCGTCGCCCGACACGTGGCTCTCTCCGTTGTCTCCTCCATACTTAGTCAATTTTTGGACTCTTTCTGAACTGTTTTGAGCCGAAGACTTTGAATCTTCATCGTTTCTTCTTCTCGAGCCTCTAGTTCTTCTGACACTGCTCACCTCCTTCCCCGACCCTTCGTTTTTTTATTTTAGAGCCTGCCTGAGTCTATCAAATAGATTTAAGACACGGATTTGCGAAACAGAGTCGTTTCTTCTCGCACACGGTCGTTTAAACTTTCGTAAGGCCCGCCATTCAATTGTAGAGTCCCTTTGAACCAGTTTGCAAGATTTAAACGTGTTTTCTCTAATTCTTTTAAGTGTGGTCGTGGTTAACCCAATATTTTGCCTGGGGCAAAACATGGATAACGAGTCCTATGATGATAGAACTAGTTAGGAAGTTAACAACTTGAAAGCCATCAAATATGAGGAAAATAGCTGCCACCATGGCAAAATATAAGGCAAAACAACAACCCTTGCCAACTTAACAACACAAGTAATCACTATTTCATACACATTTGCTACTAGGGCATATGGACCAAGTCTTCAACTCACCTCCCTTTTTAGTACATAACCCGATACCTCAATTATCTTATTTTAGACTCGCTTCTACACAATCTTATTCCTTGGATCAATTCAAATAACAAAATTTTCTATTACAATTGAAATTTGAAAACATAAAGATGTTTCAAACTCCTACAAATACCAATTTGCCAATTTTAAAAATCCTTGACATGACTCAAAATCATATGACAAAAAATAAGTACTATGTACAAAAATCGTAACTTCAGATCTTACAAATCTCTCATTACACTTTTTATCCAATTGAATATCGTTTGCATCTACAAAAAACATGAGCAACTTTAGAACTTGCTCTTGATTCCATTTGCTTCATTATGTGTGCCTTATATCTTTCTACAAAGTTCGTGTCCAAAAGAGTTGCAACTATCATACAAGGTGTATGTTTATGGCACTTGCCAAGATTTGTTGCCATAATTATCTATATTCTTTTTTGTCATTCCCATCCTTCTTTCAATTATTTGTTCCTTTGTGCCTCTACTCTTTTAAAACAAATGCCTCATGTGCTCTATTCTTATCAATCACGTTTGTTAATGTCCCCTTTTTCGGGGCATTACTAATATATCGGTTCATCTCTTTCATTTGCATTGTAACCCCTTGGCATGCCTAGCGCTACAAGTGGGAGTCTCTAGTTAGGTTTAAAATGTGCACATAGGTTAGTTACTTTTTATTATTTAATTAGAAAATAATAAAGTGCACATAGTCTTAGCATATTAAATGTTTTAATTATGTAATGGGAGGGAAACTAATGTAAAAGGGGCCACTTGGCTATCCAACTTGTAATTGCAAATTTAAAAAGTGTATTTTCCCTCCAAGTGGGTCGATCCCTTTGGGAAGTCTATTTAAGGGATGTGAGGGGGTCATTTCACCTCATGTTGGATTTGATCATTTATGTCTCTCCATGCTTGGAGAAATGGGATGTATGCCCATGGGATGTATGCCCTAGCTCTTCATTGTGCTCTCTCTCTCTCATTCGATTTGTGGAATTGAAGTAAATGTGATTTTGATCCATTAGTGTGTGTTGTGTTGCATTTGTGTGTGGTGAATTGCACTAGGAGGGTTTCCTTGCCCTAGCGCATTTATTTGTGGGACAAATCTGCATGTTCTTGCTCATTTTTGAAGTGATCATTGAAGGGTTTGACATGTTCTTTGTTGCATTTATTCTAGCTATAACGACTTGGATTGGAGGTTATTTTGGCATGCTTGAGTGGTAAATAAGCTAGATCTGAAATCTGGTTTATAATAGCATTTATTTCTTAGCAAAAGGGGTTTATTTGGAGTGTTTGGGAGCTTGGAAAAGGGCTGGAATAATTTATTTATTTTTCTCTAACCCTAGCGACTTGGACTGAGATTTCGGGTCTGTTTTGGTGGGGTTTTAATGCTCAGAAAAATCTGATTCATAGTGCATTAGAAAGCTCTAAAATTCTAGTTTATTATGCACTTGGTTTCATGGCAAAATATGGAGTATTGAATGAGTTATGAATTTTAGAAGATTTCAGCTGTCTGCAAGCTATTTTGTTGTTATTAATTAATATTTATTTCAGACCTGCAATTTGGGATCAGTTTAACATTGGATTTGGTTGTAGAAATTAGGAGGAATAAGGAGAAATTAACTTCATAATTTTTGGAGTTGATTTGATGCCCTAAATGTGTTGGGCGACCTACTTTTAGGGCAAAATTAAGGTTTCGTGTTTGTTGTGAAAAACTGATTTGAAATATTATTTTCATATTTTTGTGGCCCAAGATCCAAAGTTTCAACTCATTTGGACTTCTCTAGCAAAAGATATGAATTTTTGAAAATTGCAGCAGTCCGGGGTTTGAATATTAATTGTTTTCAGCTGTGTGTGATCAGATTTAGGCTAATTTCTAACTTGTCCTAAAAGGGGACATCACACATACAAGGTGTATGTTTATGGCACTTACCAAAATTTGTTACCATAATTATCTATACTCTTTTGTTGTCGTTCCCATCCTTTTTTCAATTATTTGTTCCTTTGTGTCTCTACTTTTTAAAACAAATGCCTCATGTGCCCTATTCTCATAGATCACTTCTATTAATTTGCAATAAACCAATTGTGATCAATACTCCCACAATTAAACTTCTCGTTGTAGCTAGTGATCACTAGGCCTGAAATATCGACTTAACAGTACCTATCAATTCAAAAATATTACATGGCTAGCTCTTTCAAGTGAATGTAAATTTCCATTTTTTACATACAAATTTCCATAACTCTAGTCTCTTCCTTCTCCTAAATGCAGCCCAAGTTTCATATATTCTTAAATTAAATATGTATTTATTAAGGAATTCAAAAATATATACAGTCTACAAATTTTTCAATTTTGTAACGGTTAATGGCAAGCCAAAACATTTAGAGGTCATATACAATCTGAAATATTAAAAACAACCTACAAACCATCCGTTTCTAGATTTGAGTAACCACTCAACAATGAATATGCCTAAAAACCAATGATACAAAACTAGGTGTTCGAGACATCACGGGGATGGTAGGATAGGGAGGGACATCCCCCACACGTTTCCTGAAGGGCAAAAAAGGAGGGGCGCATCTCAAGGATGTCCCTGGATATCGGGGATGTTTCGGGGACGTCCCCCTTATTTTGGGAACGTCAAGGACATCAAATTTTTTTAAAAAGATGAAAAAAAATATTTTTATATAAATTTCTTTGATAATTTCTCTTTAAAAACTGATTTTTATATTGTGTTCTTATAATGTAATATTGTTTTGGAATCCACTCATCTCTATTCATAAAAAAATGTCTTTATGTATAAACCTAATTAAAATTCACTTTGGAAGCTACAATAACTTACAAAGCCTATATGTATATTTCTATATGAAGGGAACGGTTGTGTAGATGATAAAAGCAGTGAAGAATAGATCAAAACATTTACCAGTTAACCATAACATGATTGTATTGTATTACAAAGACATATTGAGAATCAAGAGTGATATATGAATACAAAAAAATCAAGCACAAATGCACATGGTGGACTGTCACAGACTGTTATTCATAAAAAAATTAAAATTTATTTGTATATTTTAATATTTATAATTTTATATACTATCTTAAAAGTTGTCCCCCCGCCGTCCCAAAATTTTGGAAATTTTTTGCAATCTCAAAAACTTTGTCCCGCTGTTCTGGAGTCTTTTGTTGTTGAAAGGAAGGTTCGAGAAGGATGGGACATGGGTAAAAGGGGATCTTTTGATTATGTGTAACCAACTTAACTTGGTATGAATTTGGGTAACAAGAGCTACGATTTATCGATTATTATGAAAACTACCTCCAATTTTAGGCATGTTGTTACCTACATTTCCAACTCTCTACACATTTTAGTGGCAGTTATAAAAGAGTTGTTAATCGGAAGGGAGATGCATTTCCCACCCACAGTAATTGATGAGGTGTTTGCATCAGGTACAAGATGGTTTCCAGCCACCACAATCCCAATTTTGAGTAATGAAATGCAATGCTACAGCCATGATGGGATGTTCTCCCCAATTTCATGTGTTGGACTGTGCATATCTTCTTTGGACAGCAATAGATGGGCAGGTTTGAAGACATTATTTTCATTTAATATTGTGTGTAAGAGGGTTCACTCATTGAGATCAATTAAGGCCAATGTCCCAACATATTTGGTATTGTTTGGGAAGAAATTCAGGGCAAAGTATGACTGTTATACTTACGTACCAGCACTCATAAGTTCTGATCCGAACCAAATTTTGAAGAGATTAGTTTGGGGCAGCTTGGAAGCATCTTTTGGAGGCCAAGGTAATCATTATGACAGCAATCCAAAAGAGGTGAGCATAAGTGTTGGCATGCATTGTTTATATCTTGTGTTGGAATTCAAGGATAAAGGGAAAGAGGCAATACTTCAAGGTAGAGTGAATGGAGTTCCAAGCGTGGCTACCGCACCCAGAAGATGGAGGAATTTCCAGTTCGTTACCTTTGTTATAGTATTTTTAGCTAATACGGGGCAATTTCCAGCCTTTACACCTTTAAGTTGTGCAAGAGGAAACCAGTTCTACTACTATTACACCATAGACATGTTGTTGGGGCAGTTGTTATCAGTCATGAACAGCTGCCAGTGGGCACACTTTAGGGGAGCTTTTGGGGTGGAAGAAGTGGGAGAAAGGGCTCGGCTGAAGGGAATCATCAACACAGCCAGCAGGGTACCCAGTTGGGTAAAATCTCAAGTGAGTTATGACTGTCCTGACTTATTTCCAGCCCTCACACAATGTATTCTGAACTCTACTTGGGAAGGTGTTCATTGCAACCCCTCTAAGGAAGCCATAGGATCTTGCAAGTTGGATCACGAAGCTCAAATGAGTGTCCCAGATTTTCCATCACATGGGAAGAACCAAGGTGTGCAACAAAAGCACAATGGTAAGTTTATATGGCAGCTATGGGTCTTGTGTGGGCTCGGGGATATTTTCATGCAATGTCAAATAGAGGAAGAGCATTGTGAGAATGAATTGCACCCACTCATGATTGTCGGATTGTCTCCTACGATGCAAGGGTCATCCATAATCATTGTGGAGAATGGAGTTGGGAGTTGTTGTATTGATTGGCAAGAGTTATCCCACTTAACAGGTACATGATCTAGATTACATGGGCATTTCAGTTTGATTCATCACCTTGGTACGGTGATACTTGAGCACCTTGGTAATTGCAGACCAGCCTTGCTTGAGGACAAGCAAATTTGGGAAGGACTATAATGTCCCCTTTTCCAAGTTAGTTCGATTTGAAGACTTTGAGCCCATTCCACTTCCCGTGGGCAAGAAGGAAATGAACAAGGGGAGTAATTGTCATCTTTTCAGTTGTTTTCATGAGCATTGCATTCTTTTTAGTAGTTTTCCCAAGTATAATCAGATCAGCTGGGAAAGATGAAAAGCCAATGGAAGAAAAGAAGGAAAAAGGAACTATTAATTCCCCCAAGGAGGTCAGTATTCTAAGAAGACTTTAATTGGTTTTAGCGCCACATCAAGGTATGAGAAGGGGTCACTTGGCTCATTTGTGAATCATCATCTTGACTATAGATAACTTTGCATGGTTTTGGGTTGATTGCTCAACTATCCCCACTTGAGGATGAAACTCTCTTGTCTAGCCAACAAGTGAAGACGAAAACCTTCCTTGTTGGATTGAAGTATGAAAACTCTTCAATCCAGTGAGAATTCTCCATCTCGGGGTTTCCAAGGAGCTTCATAGAAGATTAATTTTGTAGATTTTCAGTTAGGGTTTGGTCGAAAAAGGGTTGTTAGGGTTCTACAAACATTTTCAGGCCATCTCCTAGGTGGCAACTTACCCTAAGGTGGCATTTGGGAGTTTCTAGGGCACAGCATCATCCAACTCGGCCATCATTGTGTTTATTACATTTTTAGCAGCGAGAACCTACATTTGGATTTCAATTTTGGGCTTGGAATCCTTCATTTGCTACCAATTTTGTAAGGGTGTTCACTATTGTTATTTTATTTAATTAAATAAATTCAGGATGGGATTTGAAGGCTCATTTCTTGGTTTATATTTGTTCTTAAATATTTATAGAGTTCCCGACATTCTTTGGATTGTGTAAAAGATGCACTTTTGGAGAAATATTGTGTTTTCCTTGTTGATGTTATAAAAAATCAAATTGTTGTAGCTTGTTATAAATTTCAGTTTATTATGATTTGGGTTGGTGTCATTTCCCTTATTCTTTCAGCTCGGACCGGAAAGGGCCATTACAAAACATAAGGATGGCTTGTAGCGTATAAATAAGCATTTTCATACGATGATGACATTTAAAAATATGAAAAGATAAACACATTTTTCCTCAAGTCCTTTTTCTGCTTCTATGATAATACCAAATCAAGATGATTATTATAATTTCTAAGAAAACATTTTTAGGTGAACGAACTTCCAAACTAGCATGATTACTCAATTTCAATGCCTCTAGTACAAAATAAGTGCAATGCACTACCATGCTCACACAATACACGAGCATACACACACATATGTGTGTGTGCATGTGTGTGTGTTTGTATGTGTATATGTATTTAATATGCATGCATGTATGTATCACTAGACTAATGTTTCACCAAATACAAATTATAGAATTATTAATTGTCGTTTAAGTTACATAAGAAAGACATCTTTCATGTTGGAGCATATAATGTTTGTGGGGACACACCTATTGTGCCCTGTATATTAACAAACATATCTCCACCTGATTCTGAATAAGTTTATATTAATATAGACTTATATAAATTAAAGAACAACTATTTGAATCAAATGAGACTTGAAACAATAGAACCAATCACCAACAATATATTGTGGAAAGAATACCGTGAAAATCATGAATTATATTGATGTACATGTATTACTCTTCCTTCATCACACTTGTACCTTCCATGTCCAGCTGGCTGATGATGCTTTGGGCAGCAAGATAGCATCCGTCTTGCTCATCTTCATACAAAACAAGTACTAATTCAACATTTACTTGGGCATGCTTATCACTTGGGAACTCAAAACCTTCATGTCTTGATTGTTGTTTTGAAAATAAAATTGTAGATTTTACCTCATCATGTGTTGCCCATATACCTTGCCTTCTTTCGTAAGTTCCCCCCTTCTTCTTGGTTGTAACAACTTTGATTATCTTGATATCCTTGCCTTGGAGTGTAGAACTTGGCTTCAAGGAACACTCTAGGAGTAAATCCTTTACAACTATAACAAGTTCAAAACAATCCTTCATAAAATTTCTTTCTAACCATATGCATGGAGTAGCAATATTGAATTCAACAAGGACTTCCTCTTTCTTATAATTCAAAGGATCAACCGGAACCCAAACTTTTATGTTCACATAATCTTGAACTTGCAAGAAAAGATCTATGTGCCCTATGTTACTCAATGAGTTCTTCACATTATTACCAATCATATTATGAGGCATCAAACATGCCATATGATCATTTTTTCAACAATTTGCCCATAATGGCACACGTGTGGCAGCGACATAGTAGGAGATAAAAGGAGATCATGTCTATCATACCTTGGGCTGCCAACAAGGAGCTCACCCTTATTTTGTTGGTACTTGTCTAGAACATCTTCAGAACTCTCTCCAAGGTTATAAACTCCCTCAATCTGCCCCTCATTGACTATTGTTTGGGAAATTCCAACGAATTGAAAGTAATTATGAAGAACCGGAAGTGCCCTTCCTTCATAGACATACCCTTCCATAATGTCATCCTCATATACTTCATGCAAATCTGATTTTTCTTCTCCATTTTTTTGCAACATGCCATCATTAGAAATCAATGAATCATCATCAAATATCAAAGGATTTTTATCTTCCAACACGTGATTCATAGCTTCCTTCTCTTCCCTAGGCTCATGCTTCAAGATTTCATCAAACCCTTGGCCCTCCATATTGTTGTTCTGAAAATCAGTCAAGGGCTCATCCTTAGGGAAAATGATAGGTACTTTTGCCTCTTTCTTTGGAGATACTACTGCATCAAAAACCCTTTTTGGTTCTTCATTTAGCAACACCTCTTTATGTCTTCAACATGGAATTTTTGGGGCTGCACCTCAAAGCCCTCTTGCAGATCTGATTTTTCTTTTTCTTCTTGTGTAGCTCGTGACCTAGGCTTGGGCCTTGATCTTCCCTTGCTTACTCCCATGAACTCAAAAAATGACATGGCATCACGAATCTTCTCCGGAAGAGCCCTATACTCCTCATACCATGTAGCAATGTTGTCCACTTTGGATGGCTGAGTATTATTGACTTCCTTTGAAGAGCTCCTTCCACCATTCGGATCTTGAAGGGTATGGATCAACTAAGCCATTTTATTGGCCAATCTTTCTTGCCCTAGGGCAAGCCTTTCAAATCTAACATCACCAAAAATTATATCTGCCATTTTATCTTCTTGCATGAAAACCATAGTCACCATGTTCGAAAAGTTCCGATAGTTCGAAAGTTCGGAATTTTTCAAAAGGTTCAACTAGGTTCGGTTTTTTAAATTACAAATATAAAATAAATATAAGTAATAAATACTATACATAAATGATGATGTTTGAAAAGAAAATCCAATTACACATAATAATAAATTAATATATTATATATGGAGTTTTTCCTTTACATGCTTAAGTACTATTGTTTCTTAATTTCATTTGTGATTTGTGCTTAAGTTCTTCCGATTTAAATGTTTTAATTTTTTAATTAAAAAAATGTTTGACCAAACTTGTTCAAGTAAGTTTGGTCAAACCGAAAACTATAGTTTGAACCAAATTTTCACTAAGTTCGTAAGAACAGGTAAATATGATGAAAACCTTCAAGTGGGAAGACCAAAGCTTTGATACCATTGTAATGTCCCTTTCGGGCTAAAACTGAAAAACAAGGAAATAACACAAACCCCAATTGATAGTAAATTGAATTTTATGCAAAAACTAGGGCAACGACCTGTTTTAGGTCCACAAAACCCTAAGCGACCTAGGTAGAATTCAAATTTTAGCCTTTCCCACACACAAATCTTCAAAAATACATCAACAACATGAAACACTTGATGAATTCATGCAAAATAAATGCTTCAACAATAAATTACAGACTGTTGGAATTAATTATTGCTCAAAAACAGCTAAAACTTCAAAATTCCATATCTTCATAAATACTTGGAGATAAAATGCAAATGATAGCTCAAATTGACCACAAAAATATCAGCTATCCAATAAAATTAGAATCAGATTTTTCCAACCACAAAAACCCACTGAAAAGTGATCCCGAAATCTCCAAATGGGTAGATCAAGCTGGAAATGAATGTGGCAGCCCCAAAAAAAGTGTGCCTAGCTGGAGTGTGTGCCCTAGACCGATAGAAACCCTTACCGTTGTGAGATTTTGCATTTTTAAGCTCCAATGTGACTCCCTAATGAAGTCACCAATGCAACAAATAAGGGTTTATGTCCCCAAATGTTGTAGCTGTTTAAAGTTTTCGTCCCCAATAGGATCCAATCAGGATTTTCGTCCTCAAAAGGTGAAAATGAGAGCTCAATGCTCCAATTTCCAAAAGAGCATTAAATAATTCACAAGATGATGATTACAATGAGCCCCAACATTTGCTTTTGTAGCATTTTCTTTTCTTTCTTTGTCAGACGACCTCTCCCTTTTAGCCAACTAAAACTAATGAAATAGGCTAAAGGTCTTTTTGTACTTTAGTATTTAAAAATACCTCTTATTTTAATAAAAATATTATTAAGTTGTCCGAAAATGAAGAATTTGCCAAGCCCAAATTAAAATATTATTAATTATTTTTAATTTAGAAAAGGGGACATTACATTGTTCAAGGTCCTATAGTCTATGCACATTCTCCAAGATTTGTCCTTTTGTACCATCACAATGGGTGACCCATGTGGAAAGGTACTTGGGTAGATCACCCCTTGTTCCAGCAACTCTTGGAATTGTTTCTTCACTACATTGCTCTCCATCAGCAATTTCCTATACAACCCAATGTTAGGTAGCAAAGATTTTGGCAACAGTTAAATCACATGCTCTACCTACCATTTTGAGGGGCAGCTCCTTTTGAGTTTGAAACACTTCCTAAAAAGACTTAAGTATGTTATACAAGCCCTTCAATTCTTATTACAAACCTTGGAAATTTCCATCCCGTCCATTTTTGTATCCTTCTCCAAAAGTAAACAAGAATGATTATGATTCACCTAAATTAGTCTCTTTGATTGGTTGACACTTACGAGAGCCAACTTAGGCTTGCTTTAGTGTGCCTTAATGCTTTACTTTATTCCATCCTTAACTCATTTGTATCATTTATCCCTCCTCATGAATATGGCATCCCGACATACAAGTAAGAACTTTCGAAAGCCACATCAAAACACCAAGTGAAATAGCATCAACTTTTACTACGTCAATAAATTGAGAATTCATACCAAACTTAAACTTACATCTTTTAGTAACCTAAATTTCTACACCCTTTTTCACCCATCCCAAGGGATAGGGGTGTGGATGCTCATAAGTTTCAAGACAACTTTCTCACAACCACATCAGAAATCAAATTGGATTGAGAACCATGAGCAACTAATGCATCGACCTTTGTTTTCTTGATTTAAATCCCGATTTGGAATAACTTATTCATTTCTTCTTCGTGTTCCTCGTTTTCCACATTGGTGGTCGTGCATCCCAACCTCTCATCTAAATCAAAATTGTGCTCTTTCAACAACCTCGGTCTTCAAAGTTGTCATAGACTTCTTAGAATCCTCAAAAGGATTCCTTGCATGAAACTCAAGATGCAACATACAACATGTAGCACCAATAAGGGAGAGAAGCCAATGTAATGTCCCCATTTCTGAAGACCCTTAGCCTATACTTCCCTGTGGGCTTCGGGATGTGCAAGGGGAACATTTTTATTAAATAATTAAATATTATTGCCTGGAGCAATAATTATTTAATTATTTAATTATGAAGGTTATTTAATTTAATTCCCAAAATATAAAAATTAAATGGGGAATTAATTAAATAAATATTTAGGTGGCTTTTATTGATAAAATCACCCTTTGAAAAGGGGACGCCACACCTAGGGGAAATAAACTGCTTTTATTTAATAATTTCCATCTCCTAGGGATTTCAAATTTTGTGCCTCCTTGCTTATAAAAGGAGTGCTAGGATCATTATTATTATTATGTTATGATGATATTTATTTTATGCTCCATGCTTGGAGTTGGGATGCATGCCCATTGATGCTCTCTCTCTCTCTCTCTCTCTCTCTCTCTCTCTCTCTCTCTCTCTTGCATGGGAGGTGGTATTGAGCTGGTTTTGAGATTCAACTAAGGTATTTATTTGTGAGATCCAAGTTTGTGGCTTTGGCAAATCTGCCTTTTACTACTGTATCGAATCATTGTAGCGATGTCACTGTAGCAGCCAGTTTGTGATAAAAAATAAGAGTTTTTAGGAGTACTTTTGGCAAATCGACTTTGGCGTATTGGTTTCTAATATCAGCGATCCCTTTTATTATATTTGTGAGCTGTTGTAAGCAATTTGAGTATGGTGCAATCAGCCTTTTACATGCTTCCATTGTAACGATTTCTCCCTTAGTATTTGTGGTTTGTTTTTAGTAGAAAAGCGATCAGATTTCTGTATGCTCACATGTCATAATGGCAGCGACCAGCCTGGGTATGTTTGTTAATTAATTTTGGAGCATCCTTAGCAATTATATTTGTGTTACATGATCTCTCATGCCCAGTGAATTCCATCATTAATGTTTAATGCATTATTATGGTGCTACAACTTGGGTGTGTGCACGGTATAGTTCTGTATGGCAGCAACCTCCTTTATTATGAATGAGGATTGGCTGGGAGTAGTATTTGGAGTAGATCGACTAAGTATTTGCGTGATCTTATGATAGTGGTAACTCCTGTTTTGCAGCGACTTCTCCTATTAGTTTGTGGATTGATTTAGATGTATTTTGATATGAAACAATTGAACTGGCTGTGAGATATCGGTTTGGGGCTAATTTGATATTAATTCCATGTGTTTAGTGAACTAGATCGATTGTTGTTCTTGCCTTCAAAACAGCGACTTCTTTGGGAATATTAGGGACTTATTTTGGAATTAAATATACTGCTGTACTTTCTTCCCTGGCAGCGACCCAGTTGGAGTGTGTATTTAAGCATTTAGATACATGCCTGAAACTTCTTTGGGCAGCGAACTGTATAATGAATAGATCTGAGTTCGCAGTATGTTTTTTCATCATCATTTTTGTAATGATTTGTAGCCTAAGTACATAGCTTTTGCAGCAGTTATATTCTAACTTTGGCATCTACTAGTTGCATGTCTTTTGGGGCATTTTGAGATCTGATTATATTGAAGCTCATCTAAGGATTGTCTGTGTGAGTTGTGATAGAGGCCATTAAACCCCTATTATTTGGGTTTATTGAGTCATCTACTCAACCGGTTCAAGGGAATTTGATTACAATTTTGCTATTTAAGTATTGAAGAGGTTGTTGATTTGCATATTTTCTATTGATCCCGGAAGTGGAATATTACAGCCAATGTTTGTGCACCCTAAGTTTATGAGTGCACATAGAAACCTAAACATCATATAACTAAAAACAAAAATACCCTTTAATAGATCATGCTCTCCCCATTATAAATATTTTGTTTTTAAAAAATTAATTATGTGGAAGGACCATTTTTTAATATTTAAATTTGGTAATTTGAAATACAAAGAAATTCAAGGTGCACCATTACTTGAGAGTTAAGTCATACATTTTCTTTTACCTATTTGTCATCATTTGATTGGTTAATTGGTTTGATGTGACATATTCTATAGGGTGCATTTTTTTTCAAAATTTAAGTGGGAAAGTGACATGTACTAGCTCCTTTATTTTCATCTACCCTCACATGTATTGGTCCATGCTCAAGGTTGGCTCCTCTCCCTTATGTCCATTGATATCACAATGTTACAAATATTATTGGGATCCTTATAAATGTTTAAAGTGGTGGTAGTTTTCATACCCTTCCACTTACCCTTCTTGTTTAGTTGGCTTTGCTCTTTCTTGGGTTGGTTTGTGGGTTGTTTCGGATTTGACTCTCCATCTCTTTGCTTCTTCTCATCTTCTATATAGTATGCTTGCACATAAGCTTCATCGAGGTCTTTTGGCTTTGTTGAATGACCCTCTTCCTTAAAAGAGTATGCGGTCCCCACAAGTATTTAATGTGAATGTCTTCATCCTCCAAGTCCATATTTAGCAACAAGGTTTGCCTTCAAATTTTCATAGTAAATTTTGCAGTTTGACCACTCGACTGCCTAAAACACTACCATTTAATTCTTTGATCAGGTTTATGCCCAGTAGGATAAAAGTTCACTCTTAGCAATTCCTCAAATCCATCTGAATTATCTACAAGAGACATCTTTTGCTTTTCATGAGTGGTAAGGTAGGTTTCCCACCAAACAAGAGCACGAATGTCCATCTTGAGACATGCAAAGGTTATTCTTTGTGCCTCTATGACATTATGCACACGAAAATATACCTCCATTTGCTTCCATTTATCTAAAATTCTGCATCTACTTGTCCCTCAAAGTTCTTAATCTCAACCTTAGTTTCAACTTTGAAAGGAGCATGTTCAAATGTTACCTTATTCTTGCCTTTGTCTTTTGGAGGTTGTTACTCTTCTTCCTCATGCTCTTCCATGAATTCTTCATCATGGATCTCTCTTCCTCCTACCACTTCATTCATGGCTTCTTGCCTAGAGCTCAAACCACTTCATCCATGGCTTCTTGCTTAGAGCTCGAACCACTTCATCCATGGCTTCTTGCCTATTAAGTTGGAGTTTTTACTGGTCTAAGACTATGTTTGAGTCCTCAACATCCTTTCCATGGTGATCTCTAGTAGTGCAACTCTACCAACCAATTCTTCTTCTCCTTCTCTTGCCATCTCTCTTGTCCTTTGATTCCACTCTCTTGTAGTTAGCTCTAGATCACAAGGTAGTAAGTCTCGCCTTGTGACCTTGTCACTATCATACAAACCAACAAGAATAAATTTCCGTAGTCCCCAAGGATATATAATCGGCTCTAATACCAAAATGATCTATAAACTCTACTTTTAACAAACAAAATCACAGTAACCTTGTTCTACTTCAACTTATGCTAGAAATGACAATCAATTACTCTTAGTGAATGAGATTACCGGTGTTCAAACATGCTTGCAAAAACAATATTATGAATTGAATTAAACACACACAGCAATATGAAATAGACTTTGACTATGGCACAATATATGATTCGTGGAAAACGCTCAACATGAGGGAAAACCAAAAGGAAGGTCAAAATGCTCTTTCTTCTCGATTCTTATTGGCCAAAGAATGAAAATATAGATACAATGAAGATTTGAAACAAAGTACAACAATGTTGTTCCACTCCTAAGACTTTCTTGCAACCATTTTGTTCTACACTTTACTTCTACAAACAACTACGCAACCATATGCTCTCCTACTCACAAATAGATGTTTCCAATTCCTCCTTCCGCTTATAACATGTTCCACATGTTTCTCACGTGCAGATGGAGAATCCAAAGAGTCGGCCAAAGAAAGAGACAAGGTTCTTTTGGCACCTCTTTGGATGCTTTGCCTACCACATGGCATGTGTAAACGCTTGGCATGGCTTCCAAACTGTCAAGGTTGTTGCACAAACCACCGGCTTATGCAGCATTGGTTTTGCAACCATTTTTGTCTTCCGATTATTTTCTTTGTTTCTTCACTTTTTATTTCTTTTGGTGTGTTCATTTGATGTAGTGTTTCTTAGGACCCCTATGGATCATTAAATCATGGAGACAACGATGCGGTGTTGAATATTTTGCTTTCAAGCATTCAATGCGGTGTGACTAAATCATTAGCGATCGGTCTTGATTCTATTACCTAATGTTGTCTAATAAAACAATGTTGTTTTGTAAACGACTTATTATCGTCAATCCGCTAAGTAATATTGTAAGTGGCTTAATTAAAGACTTCCTTTCATTAGGACCCTAATCGCAGATTGCATCATTTAAAATTAGAGCCTAACACAACTTTGGATGAAAAATCTAAAGATTTTCCATCTTCGTAAGGTGGGTAAAGAATAAGTGAAGCAAGGTGAACAAGATATTTAGGTAGGTTTGCAAAAGAGGGACGTAAAGAGATCCAAAATAGTGAAGCCACGATGTCGCCTAGAATAATAGGCAAGGAGGCACAATGGCTAACAATGTGGCCGAAATACTAGATGACGTCATTGAAATATTGCAGTCATGCAAATCAGATTGGGTGTTGTGGAAAATACCACATAAGAGGATTTATTACAAGAGATGATGTATGTGAAGCAAAAGAGACAACTAAGGCAATTGAGGTCGTAAACAATGTGATTCCATTTGTGAGCATGTCTAGATGAAGGCAAAGAGAGACTATTAAAAACTATGTAAAAAACCGGTTGAGGAGTGCAATGGAAGTTCCAAACTTCTTAGGGACATTCAACGCAAACGAGCTTATTGATTGGCTCACAAAGATGGACGAATACTTAGAATTTGATAAAATTACAAAAAAATGGAAAGTGAGGATCATACAAACCAAGCTAAGAGGTCAAGCAACAATGTGGTGGAAAGAAGTTCAATTGTTGGAGCGCAATACAAAGTAAAGATAAGATTACTTGATGGAAGCGAGATGGTTGCAAAATTGAGAGGATAGTTTTTGCTTGGTGATTACCAATTAGATATATTGAAAAGGTTGCAAAACTTTCGACAAAATGATTTTGCATGAAGGAATACACTAAGGAGTGCTACAAGATCACAATTCGTGTTGTGATAATGAAATGGACCAAGAGTAGATAGATAGCGGGCTATATCAATAGACTACAAGGGGTGATTTGGGACGGGATGAATATTGTGAAAATACAAACTGTCGAAGAAAAGTATTAATATGCTTTGAAAACAAAGGAAAATTTAGTACATAGAAGAGGTTTGATGCAAAAAAATAAGCTAAGGTGGTTGAAAAACAACGGCACAAGAGCAATAAGGGGAAGTGTAGACACCTAAAATCTGCTTACGCAGCTTTAATGCTAAGATTGCACTAATTATCCTCTTTCTCGTCATTTCCGTAATAATTAGCGCTTTTCCGCTAATTAGCTAACATTCCTCTTCATATTCGTTAATTAACAACCTTTTGTTAATTAATTAGTCTTCCTATCATTAAGGATGTCAATTAACGACCTTTCGTTAATTAATATCCGCTTCTACTTGGGTTAATTAATTATTATTAATTAATTACACTCGCAACTCTAAATCAATAAATTACCATTTATTGGATCAAATTCCTCTCTTACATCCCGCAAATCATACTAATTTTCCTCTAATTAGCTTTTATAAGCTTACCTCTACCTATTAATTAATCACCTTTGATTAATTAAAACATCCCCCAACTCCCATGACTTACTAATGACAAATTAAACTCTTCTAAATCAAGATTACCTTTTATAAAGCAACCTTATCCATTCATAATCTTGTTTTACTTTTATCCCACATTCATCAATTTACTACCCTTGCCTCTTCGTGCAAGATATATAAAGAACCCTCCTTACCTTTCTTCTTGCACCATGCTTTGAATAGTGCAAACTATAAGCATTTTGATCTTGAGCCATTCTCCATTATTGGAAATAGCTTCTCCATCTTGCATCCTTTCACTCAAAATTGAGTAATATGGGAAGATTCAAAATGGCCTTGTAGCCATTCTTAGTGAGATTCCATTCTCAATCCTTGAGATCAAACAACAATCCACTTTAATTGTTTATGTTCTTCATAGGTTCACAGTTTAAGTTAGCAATCATAGAGAGTGGGAAATAGCTTAGCATGTAGTTTCATTTATGCATTGAAGAAGCATTTCTTTTAAGCTCTTATATTGACGATTCATTATTTAATTAGCATTTACTTTTGAAGCTATGTAGATATTAGTTTCAATTTATAACTTAGTTAATAAAACATGAGCACAAGAAGCAAGCACCAACAATGCACAAGAACATTCAAACAAGGGAAGGACCACTTCCGTGAGAGGTAGAGGTCATGGCATATGGTTCAGTGAAACCTAATTTCAATGTGTAGAGTTTGGACATTGAGCTTTTGAGTGTCCTCCCATACATAAAGATGATGGAATGAAGAAAGATGGTAGTACGCATGTTGCACAAGTTGAGAAGGAATACAAAGGACCAAGGTGTTACATTAATTGTTTTGAAGAAAAAAGAGGCATTACTTGTTACAAGAACATTCTTGCGAGTTGCATAATGACAAGGATTTGCGGCGGTAGAAAGGCGACATATCTTCAAAATGATATGTCAAACCAAAGGGAAATGCTACATAGTAGTAGTAGACAGCGAAAGCATGAATGATTGTGTCTACAAAAATGGTATGGAAATTTCGCTTGAGACGAAGACCACGCCGTAGTCCCTATAGGATGACATGGTTGGTGGAAGAACTACACATTATGCACAAACAATGCAAGGTGGAAAATAAAATTGATTGGTTAACGGACAAGGTTTTGTGTGATGTTTTACAGGTGGATGCAAGTCATGTATTACTAGGAAGACCTTGCAATATGTCAAAGAGATGTTCTATGATGGAAGAGCTAATATAGGACAAGTGTTAAAGTATAGATGGAATTTTATTCGAGAACATTAAAGGAAGAAAATAGAGTAACGTATCAAGAGAATTGGATTTAGCGTGAGAGAGGAGACCATGTAAAACATACTAGTCGAGCATGTGGAGTAGCATGACTAGAATTCTCGCGAAGGAAAGCCAAAGAGGCACATGAGGATGTACAATCGAGTATAGCACAAAGGCAAGAACAAGTGGGTAAAGAGAAGGCAATGGCGCAAAAGGCACACACAAACCAAAAGTGTTTTGGAGAGAAGGCAATGCACATTGTGTAAAGAAAGAAAGTATGTCGGAAAAAAAAAAAAAAAACCACTCCAAGAAAATAGAGGAGGTCAAATTGGAGAGAACTAAGGCGGGGATGCAAGAAAGTGTAACCAATTTTGATGGATGAGGCCGATTTTTAAACCAAGACCGATGATTAAGAGGCGGGGAATACTAGTTGGCACTCAAGAACATGCCTAGACTATGTTAGAAGGTCAAAAGGGTGGTTCTACCACCTAGGCCACTTATGTGAGCCCCGTGCTCACATTTTTATCTTACCTTGGGCGTATGATGCGAAGCATCATAGTTCAAAGCAATCTTACATCCATCAAAAATACGGTGATTAGAATCAAATGAATTCAATTGATGTCTAGTTTGTCCGAGCACTAAAGTATTTTTAGCATAGTTACGCAAACATAAATTGTTGTTTTGGACTATCAGCTTTGTTTGCTCATATCTATCTATGCAACATTGTCGATTGTCTCGGGAGATCAATGGTATTGTTTTGAATATAGGTAACCCTTTCAAAGATGGTGCAACCAATCAAAACTAGGGTACGGAATTGAAAACCTTTTGAGCATGTGATGTAGAACTGGAAATCTTCTAAGTATGTGTGGAGCTACTTGGATGCTTTGAAAAACTCATAGGATGAGTAAAGACTATTCTGATACCACAAACCCCGTGATGAAACAACAATGTTAGGACTTCCGCGCAAAGAATTCCTAAAAATCTCATAATATAACATGATGCATTCCCAAAGGCTCGCGCAGTATGAGTAGAGACTCACCTTGATACGTGTATCCACCTATGAAGCGACAAAGCCATTATACTTCTCCACACAAAGAGTTATTAAAAATCTCACACTTTGTGGCGAGTAAGGTTCTTTGATGGTGCGTAGGGCAAAATCAATGAAGTAGCCTATCGGGATCATAAATGAAGGCCGATGAGGATTAAACCACTTTCAAATTACGATTTGTTGGGCAAATATGTGTGCAGATCGAGTTTAGTTATGCACGGTTCCTTTAGGGCCTTATCTTTTGTTTAATATTTGTAACGCATTCAATTGTTTGTGGGTAAAATGACTTGGGAATCACATTGTAAGTAGAGATTGTCTATATAAACACATCACCGCATTAGTAAAAGGAAGTTCAATCCTTAAAGGGTTTAAGGAGGATTTAATTTAATACCATTTTGTTCATGGAATATAGTTCTAGATTAAGAATCCCATATAGTAACGGCTTACATGTGGTTCAGAAGGAGTGTCACAAAAGATTTTTGTGCGAGTCTAGGCAAATGTCAAGGGGGAGAGTGAATCATTGAGACAATGTAGCAATGTTGAGTATTTTGCTTTTGAGTATTGTATGCGGTGTGACTAAATCGTTGGCGATTGGTCTTGATTGTGGTACCTTCTTATTGTATAACAAAACATTGTTGTTGTAAATAGATTGTTATTGTTAATCCATTGTGTAATTCTGTAAGCAGCTCGCCCCAAGGCTTTCTTTCATTAGGACCCCTAACCACAATTGCATCAAAAAGGACCCAACAAAAGGCCCAAAAGTACACCTATCGGCAAAAATATTAGGCTTAGGCATACATGGTTTGTGTTACTCTTAATGCAGCTATTAGGTTGGACCTCCACAGCATTGAAGGACTTTCGTCCATGATTTATAGCTATCTAGTTTACCAAATGCATTATGCAAGTTGAGATTCTCTATGCTTAAAATATGTGTATATGTGTGTGTGTATTATTGCATATTTGACATTTTATAAAGCTCTATTAGTGGTAACACAATACATTGTTATGTCATCGATTCAATCTTTTCACATCAATGTGCAAGCAAAGAAACCAATATATTTCCAACTATGATTGAAACATGTGAATGATTTGATTACACCAAAGCATTATAACATGTCAAAAAGATTTGATTGAAACTAAATCCAAGAATGAATGCGCAAGTCCCCAAGGTTTATATTCGTCTACTTTTCTTCAACTAAGAAGAAATCCAACGACGATTAAATTGAAGTAGGAAAGATTAGATAACCTTTTTCTTTGAAAGTAGCAAATATTATATAGAAACATGAGAAAATTATACACAACAAACTCCCTTCACACTTGGGAATGATGCTCAAGAAATGGAATTGAAGATTTGGCCCTTAAAATCATATGCACATGTTTATAATATATGTGTGTGTGCACATGTATGTGCGTGCATGTGTGTGCGTGTATGTGTCATGTATGTATGTCTATTGTCTAGACATATCTCTCGTTATTTGCGTTTAACCCCAAAGCACACCCCTTTCATGAATCAATATTTTGGTGCATCATGCATAGTATTCCTAAAGGCACATTTGATTGCATCTCAAATGTCATTCATTTTGTTATATTTTCTAAGTTTTTTCTCTAAATGAAAGAACATATTGTTTGCACCAACAAATAAGAACCCCTTACATTCAGTAGCTTACTACTGAATGCAACAAAACATGAAACAAACCATGTCTAGAATAGTAGCACTTTTCTTTTTGTGTCAACAGTAATGATTCGTAAGGATCCATGAGATTCATAAATAACTCCCAAGGAATTCAATGGCATGTCAAGGTCAACAAAATAGATGGTATTCCTCACTAAAATGTAAAAGTGATTACACATTTAGATTCCTCTTGAAAAGCTATACACTTTCAAAAAAGCCAGCACGTGATTTTGAGTTCACAGGCAAAATTTACAGCCTCGGGAAGGTGACAGACTCTATGTGGTTGCAAAACTGTCGAGGCAGTTTTACAAGCCTTAGCAGCGCTTTCAAAACTGCCAGGAAAATTCTGCATCATCGCGGTGGTTTCATAACTGTGAGTTTGCAAACAACAAGGGAGTTTACTAGTCAATTTGGTATCAAAGCAGCAAGTTCCTTGTGTAATGTAGAGGGTTTTATTAACACGTAGGAGGTTTGTGTGTATTACAATATCATATGCAGAGTTTTTTGACAAGGTGTTGCGGGAATTTGTGGTTGCAAAGAACAGCCATGATCAAATCCTTGAGGAAAAAAATACTTGAGGAGATCCAAGGGTACCATGAGCAAGTACAAGAGGAGATTAGAGGACTTATAATGCTAGCGCGGCACTTGACAATAGAAAATGAGTAGCTCCAAGAGACATGGACAAATCATGGAGAATTCTTCATTGGTGTCATGGAAGACTTGCAACAAGATCCTCAGAGTGAGGGCACCAATCAAGCAAACAAAAAGAGGGAAGCATGTATCTACCTCTAGAAGACAAGCAATTCCAAAGAGAGGGCAGTTTTCAAGTCATAAAAGAGAAGGCAGTGCATCACTATTCCATCCACATGGCACAAATACAAAGAGGAAATGAGGAGATCACACTCCAACTTCACCACTTTCAAGTACACGAAAGGAAGGAAACAACCATGGGGACAGCCCAAGAAGGTATGCTTAAGAGAAATCTTCCATCTTTTTTTTAAATTGGCACAAGAATGTTGATATGTTGCTACTTCCGCTTATTGTTTGAAGTGTAACTATTGTGTGGCAAGGTTGGAACAAACCATCACTATGAGACTCAGCTCTTTAGGAGAGCTGGCAACAAGATAATCCACTCTTCAAGCAAACAAGAAGATAATGGTCAAGACACACTCCAAGGAGGTAAGAATCCACTTGATATGAGCATGTGCAATTCTAACAATTCATGCACTTTGCATTGGAATGGAAAATGTTGGAGACTCCATTCACATCTTCACCCAAAGAATAGTAAAACGAGAATGAGCAGCCACAAACAAGCGGGGATGAATAGCCTACCAAACCACGAGAATCAATAAGGAGAGAACAGCTCTCACATGTTTCTTAACCATCATTGCAAGCAAGTAGTGTTAATGGGATTTCATTTGGTTCTTGGATTGAGCATTTTCATGATTTGCAAAGAAAAGGATGTTGAGTTGCTTTCAAATGTATGGTAGATGGGTGGCACTTCAAATGTATCTTCAAAACATAGTAGGTTTCCGTTTTGTTCGTAGAACTCAGATCAATTGATTTGCAAATGTAAATACATTCCAAAACACCAAACCGGGGTGCATGGTAAGGCAAATAGTAAACTCTCCGCTTGTATGGGCAAGCATGGGAATCCTTGTACTCATCATAGGTGAGTAAGGAACAACAAAACTACTTGGAAATAACAAGTAGGTGCAGCCGATAGCATGATTTCAGTTTTATTACTCACCAGTACCACCTGTTTTGTTGAATAGAAAGGAAGGGAAAAGAGAGGAAAAAAGCAGCATTCCAAGAGCAAGCATCCCAAGTATGAGGTTGGACAGTAAGTTCTAGCAATAAGAGCTTCAAAATAATGGGTAATAAGGTGATTTGTTTTCTCCATTGTTGTAACAGGTATAAAGTATAAACTCTCCTTACAATTGTTGTATATGTGAATGTGTAAATGATTGTAGTATAAGAAAGAGTTGTTTCAGCATCATTCAATTGCAATAGCCTGCTTAGGGGTACTTTAATGATTGCAGCATTGATGTACAAGTCTGATTTTGGCTTCATACAACTCTTTTCACATAGATATGGGCTTCACAATGACTGGAGGAGGTTATTTCAGGATGTATGTAGTATGCATAGTAGTGTTATTGCTAAAATTTTAACACCCCCTGCTTTTTCAAAATTAAACACGACATTCATATTATAGCTTGCTTACCATTACATTCATATAAATCTGGCGGGGGCACTAAGTATTAATTACATTATTTAATTGTTTATGCTAAGTGGTTTCGAACATTCTTAAGATTTGTCGGCTATCATCTCATTTTTTTGATATAAATATCCATCATCACCTTGATTGTCATATCGATAGTGAATGGTTGATATGGAGATAAAATTTCGTTTTGTGATTTTGTTATTTGGGTTCCAAGCCCATATTCTAATCTATCTGGTCTTCCCATTTTGGAAATGATTAGTGAAATACAACAGTGATCGAAACGGATTTTCTGTGTTGTTTGAATGATCTAAATAGAATGGCGATAGCGAATGATTGATATGGAGATAAAATTTAGATTTGTGATTTCATTATTCGGGTTCCAAGCCCGTATTCTAATCTTTTTGGTCTTCCCATTTTGGAAATGATTAGTGAAATACAACAATGATCGAAATGGATTTTGTGTTGTTTGAATGATCTACATAGAATGGTGTTTTCAAGAATGCAAATGATGATCATGGAATGCCATAGTTGATAAATGTTAATGCTATGTTTTAACCTATAGTTCAAATTATCATATTTCACACATAGTTGATGAATTGCATAGTTTATGAACTTGAGTTATACATGGCGTATGGTATAATGTTTGGGCTTAAATGAAAATCAAATTGGTGAACCGCCATTTGTGAGCTCCTACTCCCTAGGCATGAGGTGGCGGCAAGTAGTGGGTAGTAATGACAATTGAGTTATGGGCATTGAATGTGGAGGTAAGATCATCAAACAAGGTGAAGCTTGTTGGTTTAGGAGTCATTCTGGTTTTTCGTTGCAAAGTTTTGGAGCTTGAAGGCGTTCTAGTTTTGTGTGAAGTGCTCACGGTTTTAGTTTTCAACGTGTCAAGAGCAACAAGTATGAGCTCGAATTTTGACAGTTGTGCCCAATTACGAATTACCTCTAGTTTTATAGTTTTCTTTTTGAAAAGAAATGAGAGTTGTTTCTGTCTGAGAATATTTTCGAGCTATCCAACTTGAATGGAATTCTCGCATACCCATTTTTCCTTTAAATGCTTGCATGCAAAGATGTATTCTCTGCAATATTTGTGAAAAATATTGTTAGTATCTTGAGATGAGCTTGGAGATTTCTGGGTTGGATGTATGAGAAATTTGTGTGCTTTCTTTTGTGGTTTCGAGCTCATTTTCGCTGCAAGTTTGTTCTGAGTCACATCTTCTTCAAGAATGCATGCATGAAATTGTAAAGGCGTCGTTGTTACTTAGAAATGAAAGACTTTGTTTCAGTCTTGATGGATTCAAAAGCATGCTTTATTATTGTGTCTTCAGGGTCGCATAAATTGGAAAATGTTTTCTGTATAATGTTACAATGATTTATTGAAAACCATTTATGTGGGTATTTTGAAGAAATTTTAAAATGGACAATATACCTTTGTTTTTGAGTTCTGGGTGAAGGGATATTTTCAGTCTGAATGAAAAAGAGATATTTTTGGTTAATCTGGGCATTAATAATATTCAATGGTTGATTCGTGAACAAATGTTGATGAGGAATGACTCAGAATTTTTCTGTAGACTCATTGTTTGAATGGCTCGATTGATTTTTGAAAGCTCCTATAGATTGTAGTGAAGGTTCCTAAATGCATGCATTTCGTTTTGAGCAAGGTGATATAGTTGATGTTAGATTGTTAACATTCAACTTTAAATACAGTGATGAAACAAGTTATAGAACATTGTGAATGGGTCAATCTCTCATTCTGAGCATGCCTATTTTTAGGCTTTTGATTTCAATGATGATGGTTTGAAAATTTCAAGAAAGTTCAGACATGAGAATAAATTTTGTATAGTTTATCATTTGACTGTTCGAAAAGTTTGTGGATGTGGCATGGATAGATTGAGAAGAGATAACAAAATCAATGGTTTATCAGTCAAAGCCACCTGTACATACATATTTTTGAAGATTTCTTTCATTTCAATTTTCAATGTAGGGGTTCAAAATGATATTAGCATGTGTGTATTTTACATAAAAATGACATTTGGGCAGTTATATAGTTCAAAAATGACATAAGAAATTGAGATGATTCTGCAGAAAGATAAAAGTTTGTTTATCTTCATGACATGTCATTTATTTTATTGATTGTCAACTATAATTTTGGATTGACAAGTTCAGTTTTGAGAAGAATATGCATGCTAAGACCTGGTAATTATTTATTGTTTCTACAGCTTTTCACTATGTCAGGATGGGATGGTTGGGGGTCTAGGAGGTCTGAATCACATCATTCTTGGGGACATAATAGTTTCTGTGGCCAATCATGGCATAGAGGTTCACCTAGGGGTGGCCGAAGGGGAACTAGTACACTTCAGGGTGGTAGACCTTTTGTCAGGCATGGTCCTACACGAGTATCTGTTCACTTTGATGCCAATGAACCTTGTTTACATGAAGTGTTGCAAGTGATTGAGTCTTATCCCCACAATCCACCTTCTCGTAGTTTCAATAATCCACCTCTACAAAATCTCAAACATGTGCATGTTGAAAATAATCTGGTCTCTTCTAATAGATCTATCCATTTTGCCCCTTCTCGTGCACTCCCGCAGCATACTCCACAAGTTAATTCTGCACCACTTTTACTTGAAAGAAACCAAATTGCACCTTCTCATGAGTCCCCGCATACCTCTAAGCATGTTAGGTCCTCTTCCGTTGTGCCTAAGGTGACAGGTGTAGTGAAAAGAGTAAAACTAGAAGTAGAAGAGGAATCTGGAGTTTTCACCCACACTATACTTCCTATGGAGCCATATGAGTATGTAGAGATGGTTATTGAGACAGGCATGCCACTATTAGATTTAACAGGAGATGATTGATTATCATGCTTTGGTTTGATAGACTTGACTAGATACATTTGGCATTTTGGATACATTTTCACATTTTGAGATATGATATTTAATATTTTGGGACAGATTTAAGTAACTTAATGGTGATAGTATGTTAATATATAAATGGAGTTTGTGGATATCTGATTGGTTGTTATATCATAATGAGGTGTTAGTTATTTAAATGATGGATGTTAATATGGATTGTATTTTTTTGGAAAATGGTAAAAGTTAGGGGGTTTGAAAGGACCCTCATCCTTGTACAACAAGCCCTCAAGGTTGGATATTACAGTTAAGCACTACAAAGAGGAAACCCCTAGAAACAAAAAGGGGGAAAACAAAAGAAGAGGAAAACCAGCGTGGAAAAAATCTAGAGGAAAATAGCACTGTGCTACAATGGTACTACCATTTACTTAAAAGAATCCTTGCATGGGATCTAAGATGCATAGAAAAAGAATTTTTTTTACGTTTAACAACTGTCCATTCATCACTCCTATTAGGATCTGCATTTTCATCTGTGTGAGGTGGAAGATGAAAATCAAGAAATCAAAATCCCATTATTGGGATTGTTAGTAGTGACATTGGTATTAATGTAGTCATTACTAGCACCTAGAATCAGCGTCAACACCTGATCCACCAAATTTGTTGAATCAACACCCTCTCGAAGATTCAATCGGCACCTTATCTACATTGACGTGTGTATCAACAATTGACACAGGGTCCTCTTCAAGAAATAGAAGGTTTTGGTGAGCATCCTTCCACCAAGAGACCTTTTCAATTTTAGCTTTTGCTTGACCACCTGACAAGCAATAGCAAGATGACCAATGTTAAAACATTTTCTGCATCTAAAGGGTAAACCTTTGTAGTCCGGGGTTGTGACCAAACCCTCTCATGCACTTTGAGATCAATAGAAGTTGGTAGATCAATCGAAGTATCCAGATCCACCAATATCCGTGCGAAAGTAGTATGAGCAAAGGAATCCAGTATTAGAGTCGATGGATAAGAAAGTACCCAAAGCATTACCAATAAGCTACACCAAACTATCATTTCCCTAAACCGCAAAGCGGATGGGGTAAACGAATCCAAACTGGCTTTACATTAAAAGAAGCAGTGAGTGGATTGAAAGTCGGGAACCATGGTTTCATCAACAAATGATGATTCCGCAGTTCCCAGAGTTTTGAGAAAAGAATATCCCTAGCCTCATCAGATCTGAAAGCCACAATAAAAACCTCTTGCATAGGGGTAAATGTCTATCCTATCGGAAAAAGGGGATGTCACTCGTTGAGATTCACGAATGTACAAGAGGAAGGCCGAGGCCAAAACCCGTTGAAACAGCAGATCAAACCATTTGAGGAGAACTCCTCAATCTCAAGCACTGAGTCGCCAAGAATGACCAGCGGAGTGGTTTTGGAGGCAGAGAGAGGTTTAGAGAGTGAGAAAACAAGCAACAAAGATACAAGCGCTTCTCATTAATAGGATCATCAAAAACAAAGGGGAATGGTCCCATGCCGCCATTAGAGAGGGCGCCTGTGAGGAGCCGAGGGGTTGGAAAACTATGGCCGCCGAAATCCCCCACACTACCACCATAAGCGGTCTTGAGAATAGAAGCCGAACTAGACTTGAAGGAATGGAGCTCCTAGCTAAGCCGCCACCACCGCCATTTGCAAAAACCAGGCTAGGGTTCGAGGAAAAAACTTTAGGGCTCAACATAATCGCTTTGCTCTATTAAAACTTGTCTATCAATAAGCATTGAGCGTCGATAGTTAATATGGATTGTATTTACTTTTATTTAGTGTATGCAATACTTATGTGGCCCCTGTTTTGATAATATATACCTCATTCATTCATTTATAAAAGTTAAAAATTAAAGATCATGTGTCCTTATTTAAAAAGTTATATAGTTTCACTTAAGTTATAAAGTGAAACTTTATTATTATAAACTTTAAAAACATCCTTTTTTAATCATTAAAATAAAATAAATCAGTTATAACCGATTCTATTCATGAGGATGTTATAAAAGGACATGGAGGATTCAATTGCAAAGGATGAAAAATCAAGTATTTCTAACTATTTGAAAGTTATTTCATTCTAAAATTAATTGTGTAATGCATTTCTGAGGCAAGTGATCTTACAGGAGTTATGACAACATTGTTTTGAGGTTTGAGTGTGAGTTTTGAATACAGTAGGTATATCCAAATTTAATATTATTATTCTGATTATTTGATTAAATATTATGTATTCTTATCTAACTAATTGCAGATTTTGTCTGTATATCCAGAGCAAGCTTGATGATGTCTTCACTTCTATCTCGAAATGATGTAATTTGTGGCCATGTTGGCTTTGATATTTGATCATGACCTTGTCAAGACGTTGTTTTAGCGATCATTGTACTTCATTTCATTAATGCAAATTTGTTTTCTTCATCATGTCTATATCAAACTATTTTTCATTGATTGTGTAAATATGTTTATATGTTGATATCTTTCTTTATCTTTTCGTTTGATGTTTGTTTGTTTATGAGATCATTATGATACTGGAAATAATTGTGAAGAAGAGATTATAAATATCACTCAGATTTCACCTTTTCAAGAGGTTACCTAGTTTATAGGTTTCACTCTGTCGGATAAAGGTTGATTATATTACTTTGATTCAGAAAATCAGTTTTGATACACAGTGATCATATTGGAATTAAAAGACATTAAGTTTAAGTATTAATCTCTTATCATTCTCATTAAATTTTGATGATCTTGTTGTGTTGTGTTTTTTTAATATTGGTAAATAGTTTTTTGAAAGGGACTATACCCTTGTGTACAAAAGGAGGCCTAAAAGCCAGAATAAGAGAGAGGAGCAGAGAAGCTGTATCAAAGCACAAAAGTTACAGCAAAGAACACCGAAGCCAAGAAACAGCCACACAAACGAGACTTAACAGCAAAACAACGGCAACAAAACAACAAGAAAGCCTACGACCAAGAAGTAGTAGTAAAAGCAAGACTACTTCTTGGCGCTTGATCAATACTCATCTTTACTTTTTCCAAGCATGGTACATACCCAAGTGGTCATATGGCGACATCCGTCTTATCGAGCTCCTCTCTGGTTCTTTTACTCTCTTTCTCATTGCCCCAAAGAGTCATCGGGACACCGCCGAGTTCGAAACACTTCTTGCATGTCCTTCGATGAATTCCTCTATGGCCCCGAATGCTGCAATATTATACTCATGCCTAGTCTTCGTTTCCCAAGTCGGGAGTCAAGGAGGTCTGTTTTTTTGTATATTTCATCAAGTCAGCTATTGCCAATGCTCCCTTCTCCTCAATGCTTTTTTTGCCTTTTTGCTTAGCAAGATTTTTACCTCATCCTTCAAGCCAATTTAAGCTCGGCCTCTAAGGCCTCCAATCTTCTAGAAGGGTTATCCGTTGGTGCCGCCTGGGACCGGCACTACTAATGTTCAAAGAGATCACGAGCAATGTCATCCAAAGGTTCATCCCCTCGGCCAGTAGACTCAAGGTTGAGTCTCCTAGAAGCCCCGGTGACACGTTTAGAAGTAGATACGGTGTGGGTGGCAAAGGGCAGCAGGAGGAAAAGAAGGAGAAGCATGAGCGGCTGCGCATGGGGGCATCAAAGCACCGGAGGGGGGGGCAGCGAGCAGGGCAGCAGGGGAGACAGGACTGGCAGCAACAGAGCCCAAAGCCAGGCCGGGAGAGGAAGGGAGACCGGGGAATTTAATAAGGCAGTGCTTGTGAATAAGCAGAATAAGCCCTTGGTGAAGGGGAACCGCCCGGGTATGCTTCTGGAACTCCAAAATGGAGCGCTCAAGAGAGTTTAACAGATAGTGGGGAAAGCAAACCAACCTACTCCTACGAAAGTGATTCAAAAAGACAAGGTGCTTGGCAGGGACAGTAACAAACCTGCCTTCCAAGGATATGTAGCGAATCATCATGCGGGTGACTTCATCATACGGAGAAGGAATTGAATTAACAAGCAGACCCGCGGTGTTGAAAATAAGCTTCTCCTCCTCCTCCACAAATCTTCTCTCTTCAGCCTCTTTGATAACCCTCTTGTTGAAGAAGCGGTATCCTTCAGCCGAGGCCGATCTTCGCCTATGAGTTCGTCATTAATAAGAATCTTCGCCTCCATAGTCGACCATCCTCTCATTCCAGTCCTTGGCAAAGCGAACAGAGATGTTTTGATCATGCCCTTGCACTCTCTCCACAAAGTTGGTGAATCCGCCAATACTAAGAATGTTCCAGAGCTCAGTGTTATCTTTCCAGTCAGGGTCTGCACACGGCTCAATCTGGCAGGGAGGCCCTCCCATCTTCACAAGGATGTGCTGGTTACAACAATTTTCAAAATACCTTTGGGCGTTGAGAGTGATTCGTTTCTCGCCGTTGCGGGTCGCATAAAAATGGGAACTGTAGCCGTTGGTCCTCCCACGAACGGCTGTAGGATTGCCGATCTTGTTGTGTTGTGTTGTGTTGAGTCTTTTGATGTGTTTTCTTTTATCTTCGTTTATGTATGTATATTCTTATTGTTATTAGAAATAGAATTTTCCCAGATCTTAGGTTGAATCATTATTTAACCTATGTTAAACTACCCACGCTTAAGCCAATTCTTAAGTAAAACTACGATTAAACTGGTCTGATTCCGTCTTGACCTTTTGTGATAGGCGAAAGGGTTGATTGGTTGTCGAGTCTAATTTTTATCAACAAGAGTATGTCCATACGGTGCTTCCGTACATATGACTATATGGAGCATGCATATCTCTTTTGTTGTATGCACATTGGGCATGGTTCCAATAAGTTTCAAAATTGATTTTGATATAGGAGCACTATGGTAGGCACATATTGGTAACATTGAGAGTGACTATGCATTGTACATTGTATAATTCCTATATAGCAATAAATTGTAGTAGGAATCAAAGCCACAAGGTTCATGTTCATGTTCATGTTTGTGTTCGTGTTCGTGTCTTTCGCTAGGATAAAGTTCGAAACAAGTTCGCGAGCCAACAAAATTCAACAAAAAAAATTGTGATTAAGTTTGAAGAATATAAATCTTTTTAAAAATTACAATATTTAAAAATACTTATTAATTTACATTTATTAATACTCAATATTTTCAAAAATTTGTATGTTTTGTATATAAATCTTTACAAACATAATAAATTTAAAATATTAAATATTTAAAATCAAATCAAATCATTATTAAAAATACTTATTAACTTATTATTTAATAAGTATTTATTAATATTAAATGTTTATAATGATATCTATTTTTGTATATAATTATGTTTAAATATTATATAAAATATTAAAAATAAAATCAATCTATGTACAAACTTAATGCTAATAGCGTAGGCCCTAAAACATAATCCGAAAGTTATGTGTATAAAGTATAAACATTATAAAATATACAAAAAGAAGGGTTAGAGCCTAATAAATAATCATGAAATTTAGGCAATAAAATATAATCGTGAAATTAGGCATTAAAACATAATCCTAAAAGCTTATATAAATCATCAAACAATGATAGAAGACGGGTAAGAGGAGGCAAGCATGGGTCGTGAAAACAAAAGACAATATTTTGTGCTCTGTAATCGACAAACTCGGGCATCGGACAACACTCGAACATAAGACCCTTCAAGTTCAAACTACAAACAACAAACTTAAAGTTTGACCTGTCGTGAAGTATGAAGCTTCAACGGTGAACGACTTTCAACAAATCCTCCATGATTCTGCAAACAACAATCAATTCTAAAAAAGTTGAAACACTCTTTAGAAAACCCTTGATTATGTAAACCCAAGAAGGAAACCCTCAATTCTGCCAAATCCAAGATGAAAATCCTAGCTTATGCTTCAAATTTCAACAATTTTTAAGGATTTTTTGGCTTTTTTATTCAATCAACCAAACGAATTTAGAAGTCGAATTTTACCGAAATTTTGGGCTGTTATGAAATTCACCAAATTCTATGACTTAGGTAGCAATAATGAGCATGGCAACCATTGTACATCGTTTTGGTATCACAAGGAGGTTTTAGTATGTATGTTTTAGCCGACACACAAATTGTAATGACATCATTTGGACTACTCTTCATGGGTAAGAGAAAAGGCACAAAGTGAAGAGCATGATCTGCTCCCAACATCATGGTGAATCATTGGCAAAGCAAATCAACCAATATGTGATCATCATGGGACAGCCATGAGTGGACACCATTGTAGAGGAATCATAGTGGGACCACAAGACCAATCGATAGCAACGAAGTTGTTAGTGTATTTATTTATCCATAACTATCATATGTGATTAAGATGTATTTATAATATAATATGTGGATAATTCACGGATTGGTGCACACTTATTTACATCTACTAATAGAGAAGAGAAGCAATCAAGTTATTGAATTGATTGAGTTCTATTATTAATAGATTATACCAACTATTAATAGATAAAAGCAAACTTGTTATGCAAGTTAACTACTCTCTGAAAGATCCCAAACCCGTTTTTGTCGATTTTTTTATTTTTATTTTTTTAAATAATGTTACAGCTCGAGATCTGAATGATAATATTAAAGAAATTCATAAAACATCACACTGAAACCGCATAGATAAATAAATACTGAAAGCCCGCAATCCGGGTGAATATAAATTAGGCGCCTAGGGCAAATCTGGCAGATTTCTTTGTAAATATTTCAGCTGAATATTTAATATTGGTTTCTGAAGCTAAATATTACAGCCAGACAAATATAAATCTGTAGAAAGATTTAATAACAATGATAATCCAAAAATCCACAGAAAATGAATCAAAACCCTAGCTGATTTGTCTTATTTGCTGCTGGGAATTACAATAGATATCTAACATGAAAAATACCTCTGACACAGTAATGAATAGCTGTAGGAGAAGCCGCCCCCACTCAGATAGATGTGCAAAGCCCACAGCTGCAATTTATTTCTTTCCCTGACACTGCTGAAATGCGTTGAATAACTGATGTAAACAATGAAGATTCCTGGATGGAAACTTCTCTCACTGCTCCTGGGGTTTCCGTCCGCAAGAGGAATAATCCAGAGGGTTTCCGTCCTTGGATTCTGTCTGCAAAAGCTCTGTGCTAAATGCTCTGTGAAAATAATAATAATGATCTGAATGATTTCCCCAAGCCGCACTTTTCCTCATATAGCCAAAAACCCTCCAAAAGCCAAGTCGCACTTTTTGGCTAAAACCAAATAATTAATATTTAATTAATTATTTTTACTTCATTAATCAAGTCGCACTTTTGGGTATGAATTGCATTTAAATAATTTATTAGTTTTATTTAAATACATTTTCCTAAGTCAAAGTCACCCAAACAGTTTATTAATTCATTATATGTGCTTTAATGATATTTTACTTTAATTCGAGCACCATATAATAGAATAATAAACCGAAGTCATCCTTGAAAACACCCTTTTGGCCGTCGGGTAGACAAAAGCAGGCCAAAAGGTCTTCGACTCGAACTAGCGAGAAAGAGGGACATTACACTCTCCAAGACCTAATAATAGCCTCTATTTGTTTTTATAAAAGTATAAAGAGTTAGTGTTAAAGGCAATTTAATGTAGAAGAGAGATTCATTGTAATACTCCTATGAGGAGGGTCATTGACCCTCCCTCACATTTGAGCTTAATATATTGGTAGTAATTCTACCTTGATCATATTTGTAGTAATAATAGCCTCATATTGTTTTTTTATAAAAGTATAAAGAGTTAGTGTTAGAGGCAATTTAATGTAGAAGAGAGATTCATTGTAATACCCCTTTGAGGAGGGTGTTCCATGATCATATTGGTAGTATTAATAGCCTCTATTTGATTTTATAAAAGTATAAAGAGTTAAGTGTTAGAGCAATTTAATGTAGAAGAGAGATTCATTGTAATACCCCTATGAGGATGGTCAATGGTCCTCTCTCACATTTGAGCTTGATATATTGGTAGTAATTCTACCTTGATCATATTTGTGTTTATATTGCTTTAATGTTTCACAAATATACACGTACATGTGGATGGTTGTCTTAAGATTAGCACATCGATCATGGAACCCATTTCAGAATTCTTACTAGAGCAAGAGGTTGGAATGGCCAAGATGATGATAATAATTATTAATTTTATAGTCCATGATCTCAAGCAGCCTATTTTTGAGTCTACATGCGGCTTACAGCATATGGAACTACCTCGTACTCTCGGTATGCAAGTGGCGACTAATTGTGCTTCAAATACGAGGGTACATACCCTACCCCTAGCAAGATTCGAACATGTAACCTCTCTTTCATGAGCACGAATTCTTCACCATTGGGCCAACTCAAGTGTACAAAGCAATTATTTTTTCCATTGTTTCATGAGGAAGAATTGGCCACCACTCTTTCATAGGAGGAAGGAGGTGAAAATTGCGGGTTTCAATAATATTTCTTCGAGAAGTGCATATCCATACAAGCCTTTAACATTGCATGAGGCGAAAGATTGCATTACTTTTGCGCAATGAATGCTTTGTGTTGGGATGAACAAACAAAGTGGGAACATCGCCTTATGATGAACAATGAAGGTGTAAGAAAAACATTTTGCTACACATAGGAACAACGACAAAGGCTCATGCAAATTCCAAGTCGGGGTCAAGGCCACACAACAACAATTTCATAGAAGCTCGAAGAGGCAAAGGGAGAGATCTTTTTATATCCGGTAAATAAAGCTTTATGGGGAACAAAAGTCACCAAAAAAGGGGAGGTATAATTTATAAGGATTCATGAAATTCATTGATGACTCCAAAAGAACCTAAGGAAATGTTAAGTTCAACAAAACAAGGAATGTTGAGTGGCAAGGTTATGCATTGCAACTTCTAACAAAGGCACTATCTACTTCATATAGATTAAACAAATAGTATTCCTCATCAAAATGTAAATGTGATTACATATTCGAATTATTTTAGAAAAGTTATACACTTTCAAAAAACACCACCTAATTTCGAGTTTGCATGCAAAAGTTATTTCTTCCAGAAGGTGAGGGACTTTATGCAATTACAAAACCATTAGGCGGTTTTGCTGACCTTGAGCTGACGGTTTGCAACCACCTGCAACCATTCTATGACAACCAATCTACAAACAATGGTGTTTCGCAAGTGTCGATGTATTGAAACCAGCGGTTTTGCCCACATCAACTAAAAAGGCAAATTAAGGATATGAGCGAGCTAGTATCCTTTCTTGGGCAATTCAAAGGCTTGGATTTTGAAAGGGAAATCACTAATAATGAATAAGAAGGGTCGTGAATAGAGGAGAGGGAACTAGTGATCATGGAAGCGTGATCCATGGGATAGGAGTAGATTGGTGGATGAGAGAGTAACAAAACAATTTGTTGTCTCAACTACAACTATTCTACATTGCTTGTAATGCTTCCATCACAACATTAGGAAGAGAGGAGAAACAAGGAGTGTGAGTTGTATGCTCTATGAGATCTTTGTATTCACCTATTTCATTGAAGGAAGATGAGGAAGATTTGTAATTGCCACTTCTAATAGATTTTCCCCACATAGGGGTTTTCCATGTCAAAACCTATGTGGCGTGTGTTTGTCATGTTTCCTTCTTACTTGTTCATGGTTTCAAGCTATGTACTCTTTCTAATACGCATTATACCACTCTAAGCATTCAATAAACTTTCATTGAGAAGAAAATTCAAAGTATAACAGCATTAAATGATACTATAAATTCTATAAGTAAGCAATCTTAGGGGTTTACATATTAAGTAAAGGTAAGCAAAGGAATGATAAATGTGATCAATACATATATAAAGGGAATAAAACGGTGGTCTCATGGAATGGGCTTCTCTATTTTCTTATTGGTTTATGGGAAAATTTAGAAGTGCTTTGCAGCAAAATGGTCAAATCAGATCTGGAATTTTCAGCTTCCTACAGCTATCTAGGAGATTTCTTCTCTAAATATCAATAGACCTATATTGTTGGAATTACTTAAAAAATAAAACCAAATGAAGGTAGCAACCTGGCAATAAATCTATGTAAAGTGGGTGCAGCAAACTTTCAACCATTGAAAATATCCTCACTAAACAAGCACGACCACATTCTCGGAAAATAAAAAATCCCAATTTTGTATTTTTTGAAATGTTAACTGATCATGGGGCCGCATGTAACATGAGAATAGGAACATTGTCCCACTTCACAAGACCTTACCCTAAGAGGATTCCTTATCTAGCATGATGTAATATTCCTCTTCAATGGCATCACCTTAATACAAGATGAGATAATTGATAAATGTGTTTGTCATTGGCAAGGTCGTGTATACTATTATTTGAAGCACTAACTCCATAGATGATGCAACATAGTTATGGCCTCCCCAAAACTTGTTAGAACAATCCTTGGTCTCAACCTACAAATTAATTATTTTAGCCTTCTAGTCAATATCAGAGATGCAAGCAAGCTCATGACTCCACCCAACAATGACAATCTATCAAGCACAAGATCTCAATAACACACCATCTCCATGCAGATTTTGTTTATTTGTGTGTTTTGTCTTTCTTCCTTTTATTCAAACTTTTACTTGAAATTGACTTCTCTTTTTGTTTCAATAACTTGTTATGGTTATTGCTGGTCAATAACATAAAATTTCAAGTTACTAAACTTGATCCTAGTTTAAAACTCGAGTACAAAAACTGAACAAAATATAAGGTAAATTGCATAGACATCCTGTGAGCTTCACAAAATTGGTGCCCAACTTGGCCGTAACCTAACAAGCAACCTATATTAACATTTTTGTGAAGTTGCATTCCTTGGGTTTACACATTCAATAGGGAAACTCAATTCAACTATAGAACTATCATTCCTTATCTAATTGATAAGCCATAGTATGGTGACTTCGCAAGTCTTTGCAAAACTCGTAGAGTTACAAGCTCAGCAACAGCTCACAAATTTTGTGGCCTCACCTCAACCAAATCTCAATAATTTGGAAGATTGAAGTATATTGATTGCCTAGTCTATATTCTTCTTGGTCAATTGTTGACTGGTCGTCTTAGAAGATATTTGGCTTGTTTCAAGCTAGAGATATGTATCTATCATTGACAGCAGAGCAGGTTTATAAAGAGCAATTCCCAATATATTAGAGATGAATGGTGCACCAGCAATTGGAAGCAAGAGATTCATGGGAATTTTCTTTGTTTGTGTGTGTTTTGTCTTTCTTCCTTTTATTCAAACTTTTACTTGAAATGTACTTCTCTTTTTTGTTTCACTAACTTGTTATGGTTATTGGTGGACAATAACATAAACTTTCAAGTTACTAAGCTTGATCCTAGATTAAAACTCGAGTACAAAAACTGAACAAAATATAAGGTAAATTGAATAGACATCCTGTGAGTTTCACAAAATTGGTGCTCGACTTGGCCATAACCTAACAAGCAACCTATGTTAACATTTGTTGTCAAGTTGCATTCCTTGGGTTTATACATTCAATAGGGAAACTCAATTCGACTATAGAACTATCATTCCTTATCTAATTGTTAAGCCATAGTATGGTGACTTTGCAAGTCTTTGCGAAACTCGTAGAGTTACAAGCTGAGCAAGAGCTCACAAATTTTATGGCCTGAACCCAACCAAATCTCAATAATTTGGAAGATTGAAGTATATTGATTGCCTAGTCTATATTCTTCTTGGTCAATTATTGACTGGTCAATTATTGACTGGTCGTCTTAGAAGATATTTGGCTTGTTTCAATGCTAGAGATACGTGTCTATTGCTGACAGCAGAGCGTGTTCATAAAGAGCAATTCGCAATATATTAGAGATGAATGGTGCAACTGCAATTGGAAGCAAGAGATTCATGGGAATTTTCCTTGCTTGTGTGTGTTTTGTCTTTCTTCCTTTTATTCAAACTTTTACTTGAAATGGATTTCTCTTTTTTGTTTCACTAACTTGTTATGGTTATTGGTGGACAATAACATAAAATTTCAAGTTACTCAACTTGATCCTAATTTAAAACTCAAGTACAAAAACTGAACAAAATATAAGGTAAATTGGATAGACATCTTGTGAGCTTCACAAAATTGATGCCCGACTTGGCCATAACCTAACAAGCAACCTATGTTAACATTTGTTGTGAAGTTGCATTCCTTGGGTTTACACATTCAATAGGGAAACTCAATTCAAGTATGGAACTATCATTCCTTATCTAATTGTTAAGGTGTAGTATGGTGATTTTACAAGTCTTTGCGAAACTCGTAGAGTTGCAAGCTATTCACCTTAAGCCTCAACAATAGTGTGAGGGTTAAGAAGTTCGCCCTTCTTCGCTAGGGATGTACACGGGAAAAGTGAACTAATCTATTTTGTGAACAGAAAGAATGTAAAATCAGATAACAATCTTTACTCCGAACATCAATCTTTATTTATATCTCAAAATGGAATACATTAGTCTCATACACTTATACAGATATTTTCTATACTTCATACATATTTTGATCATTAATGGCACACATATCTTATCTCTCAAAACTCACAAACATATTGTTCTCATGTGATACACTATATACAGTAGATTAATTACAATAAATATGTTTCATACAAAATAATCCAAAAGTCACTACTTTTGGTCACGCCTCTATCGGCTTCTATCTTGTTTTGTGTTTGCCTTTTGTTTGATCCATGACTTTCTCCTTTATTTGTGGCTTTATCATGTGTACCGTGGCTTTCCTTCTCTACTGCGGCTTCGTTCTTCTACCCGTGGCTTTCTCTAATCCTCCTCGGCTTCCTTTAAACTTTGGCGGTTTCTTCTTATATCCTGACTTTCTCAAAACTTGATGAAGAACCCTGTCAAGACAAGGCGAGCAAGAGCTCACGAGTTTTGTGACCTCAACTCGGCCAAATCTCAATAATTTGGAAGATTGAAGTATATTGATTACCTAGTCTATATTCTTCTTGGTCGATTGTAGACTAGTCGTCTTAGAAGATATTTGGCTTGTTTCAATGCTAGAGATACGTATCTATTGCTGACAACAAAGCATGTTCATAAAGAACAATTCACAATATATTTGAGATGAATGGTGCAACTGCGATTGGAAGCAAGAGATTCATGGGAATTTTCCTTGTTTGTTACGACACTTGCATCTTCTTTATTCCTACGCCTCCGCTCCCACCGGGAGCACCATTGTCAACAACTCCACCACCCAATATCATCCAAACAAAATATCTTTATTTGTGTTTTATTGCTGGTTTGGATTTAACAAACATAACCAACATCTTATATTTGATTACACATCACCCCCATGCTGAAAGATCTTCCAAAAACAGCAATAGTATTAGGAGTTGTTGATGTTATTGGTAGGGTTCTTTGCAACGTGAAGAAATTTGAAGGATGCAATATTTGGAAAGCTAGTTATACTAACTGGCTGATATAAGGGTCGAGTGTATGCTTCTAGATAAAACTGTGTGACAAATTTTTTGATCAACAATTCGGATTGCACTGTGTGATCCATCATCATATGAATAAAAGTACATATAAACTGCAGACATAGGGCTCCATTTTTAAAAAGTTGTCATTGAAGAGCTAAAATGTCGGGTAGTAGAACATAGAATAAAAATTATTTAATGATATCGCCAATAGTAATAAACAACATAGTTAATAATGAATTGTGTTCTATTTAAATTAATATATAATAAATTATATTTAAATTGTTCAATTAATTACAATTCAAAAATTAATGATTGTGCTTGTCCTAAATGCATAAATGACATCTTATCTCTTCAATGACAACAAAATTTGAATAGAATCGCATGCATGTGATCTATACTTTTTCCTTTCTCATCATGATAATGGATTACAAAGCGTGATTGAAAACATTGATCAAAAAAATCTCCTACAGTTTTATCCAAAAGCATACAATCTATCTTTATAAACTGCTGAAATACTCTCTCTTATAAATACAAAGGTATTTTCAGATGCTAGTCCTATTAAATTTTGAATTTCTTCAAGTAATTTTCTATGAAACAAATTCATTATAGGTCCCTCCAACTACGGCTTACTCTCCTAAGAGTTGCAATTTTGAAATTACTTTCTATTCTGGAATTGTTTGTTTTAATTTACCTTTTAAAACTCTACAAAAGGGGACTTTTAGTAGTTGGGTTCTTTGGTAGAATTTTTATTGGATTTTGGTAATTTGGTGCAGTTTCTTCAACTACGTCTCTATTGTTGATATTATTCTTCTTGAGAATGCATCAGAATCAATTTTATCAATAAATTAATGTTCAAATTTAAGGTAGTCAGATTCTAAAATGTACCTAGTACCTAGTCTAATCCGAATACAAGTGTGAATACCATGAGCTAAATGGTTAATTAAATGGCCGGTTCATTTTGTTGGCATCGGCGGTTCTAAAAATATTCATGTATGGCTCCTCCAACAACATTTACATCCGATTTTACTTGTGACTGTAAACGAATATCATCTAGATTTCTGTATAAGGTTTCCTTCTGGATTTCTTCTTTCAACAGTTTCTGTACTTCTGAAGTTTAAGGTTTGAAACCAAGTAGACATGTATTTCTTCTCTATACAATTAAAAAGGACTCAGAGAGCATGTAAAATTGTATGCCTGTGATTTCATGACGCAATAGAATGTTTAAGTTTCCCAATTCACCAATCAGGCAATAAAATGAGGCTATTTTAATTTTCAGTTGCTTTTTGCGCATCATACGCAAATGTGCGCTTTGTTTACGCTAAGTAAAACCTTCTAACAAACATCTCTGCGCAATCTAAAAACATGAGCTATAATTTGACTGTAATAAATGTTCTAAATTTCCCACATTGCAAAAGGGGTTTTGGTTTTACAGTAATAAATTCTCTCTTTTTCTTAAATTACAAGAGGGGTTTTTAAATACGGGAAACCAAGAAGACAAGCAGATTTCATTAGATCTACAAAATTTCAAGATATTTTTATGATTACCATATACAATTTGAACCAAACAAATTCTGAAAGAATAAAAATCAAGCACCGTGGTGTTAAAACTTCGGCGAAACTTGCCTCAAATTAGTCGCATTCTTCCACTAAGCATTAAAAAAATTAGTTGCATTCAAATATCAGCTGAATCTGGAGACCTTATAGCAAAGGTTACAGACTTCTCTGTTTTTATCTTCTTCCGTCTGTCTGCAATATGTGGGGATAAAATGGCGGAAACGCGCTATTCTCTGTTACCGCTGCTGATATCGTCCTGTCATCGCAAACGGACTTCAAAATTTTATCAAACTTCTCCTAAAAAAATTTAGCGTGGAGGGTATAAATATCTGTTTGAGGATAACAAATAAAAAGCAGCCACCTAATCCCACAGAAAACATTAAAGTGGCGCCAATTTTATTTGAAATGGATGGTCAATAATCTCACGCTATTTTGGGCTATTTTTTATTTAACCATGGTATTTGTACCATATTTTGTTTGTTTGATGTTTTAACCTTTCTCATTAATAAGGAGACCTTTGGAAGCGGATGGATTCTTCAAATGAGTCCATTGTTGAGGTTTGTAAGTCTTTCTAATATGTTAAAGCAATTAGTTTGCATAGGTATATGTACTAGCAATTGTATGTGAAATGTACAATGGAAACGTTGAACGGGATTTGTTGAATGAGTCAAATTAGCGGGAGAGGAACAAGGGTGAAGGTGGTTTTTGAGGTTGGAGAAGTGCAGGGGCGGGAAAAATGGAACAGGGAAACAATGTGAAATGTAACCCTCGAACAATCTGGTAAATGTGCTCAACTTCATGTTGTTGCAGAATCAAGACACCCACGGATGCAAATCAAGTTTCTAAATTGATGTTTTAGGCATCCAGTGTGATTGCACAACATTGAAACCTCTCTCCAAGTGTGGGACTTGTAAAAATGAGAGAGGAATCTCCAGATTAGAGGCTGGTTCCTCAAACTCCTCTGATTAGATCTATTATTTGCACAACTGCAGAGGTTCAGATCCTAATTTTATCCTAGATTGCAAGGAGACAGGGATAAGAGATGCAAAAATTGAAACTAAACTAATAAGGGTGATACACCAAAGGAGTGGTGAACATTTTTGCTCATGCAAATAGACACAAATCAGAAATTGCAACATAAAACATCATGCACAGGTTGATAAGTTGTAATCAAAGGTTTGAAATGAAACAAACAACACATACAAAGGACTGAAAGCATTCACAGAGCCTGTATTGTGATTTTCAACATCAAAATCCTTGCATTCCAACACCAAAGAGGCGAAAATTACAATCCCTGAAAAGGTCTGATCCTTGCAAAAAATCACTTGCTGAAGGTGAAAACAGAAGCTTGTTGTGCAAAAAAGTGTTCCACTTGAAAAATGAGCCAAATCTGGCTTTTACAGTGCATGGGTCGAGCCCAAGAGAGAGAAAACGTGAAAAATGTGGGAGCCATTCCCATTGACCAAAATGCATTAAAAGCAATGACATGGAGGTCCTTACAAACCCATGCCTTGACATTTTTGACCATCTTTGAAGAAGAATCGACCCATTTTGCATTAAAATTGGTTGTTAAACGTCGATTCTGTCCATGGCGCGCGTACGAAGCGTTTTTGATTTTATCCCTCCAAACTAAACCAAAATTCAAAATTGACCATGGAATCTTGTAGAGAATTTCTGACTTTCCATTGATATAAAGAACGCGAAAATCCAAGCTCTGGATTGAAAGTTATGGCGATTTGAAGTTTTAGGGCAAAAACATGCCAAAATCGGATCACTTTGATATTTTGACTGGACACGTGGCGAGTTCGATTGGTCATGCGGACCTTGCAAGAGGAAAATTTCCCACAAAAACCCCATTGAGCCATAACTTGAAAAATATGTGGAGTTAGGAGGAAAACTTTACCTTTCGGAAAGCGAGAGAAAGAGCTCTATCCAATGGTGTCATTTCCGAGAAGGTTTTGAGTGCCTAAAAGTAAAAATTTATGGTGAGTAGAAGGAAAGAATGAAAGGGAGTTAGCCACAAAATGAGCAGGGGGCACATTTGGATAACACTTCATACATGTGATTTCGCTCGGACTATATACGTGAGCGTAAAGGGTCCAAAATAAAAATAGAGGAATTCTTGATAAGTTTTTGGTTAAAAATCTATCGACGATGTTTTATTCATAAGACGAAACAACCAATGTATAAAAAAACAACAATAATAGAGCTCTCGTATTGACTAACCGTATGAGTGAGTAGTAGAAAATATATGTTGATTGAGGGAAAAAACTCAAGGTTTTTTGTTCTACACCATTAAAATTTTTGAGATACTTGACGAGGATATGAATGGAAAGTTGGAAATGAACATGTGGGAAGTAATTAATTGTGGATGTAACATGATAAAAAAATGAACAACATAAAATAAGTTTAAATGGAAAGTTGAAACCCATATGTTAATTCCTTGCACGTAACAAAGAGATGATGGCTAAGATTTCGAATATATGATGGTGAAGATTTGATAATCAAGGCATGTCTTGTGGCAACAATAGAGCGGTAATAAAAAAATTGGGGTGGTTGTATTTTATTTTCAAAGCGTCTACAATGTTAAGTGAGCGATGTTTAATTCGTTATATAAGGTGAAGATGTGAATGGAATTATGGAAATAAAATGGTGGGATCTAAATGCATGCCCATAGAAGCTCATGTGGATGAGATTACAAAGTGATTTCAATTGGTCTAAAACCCCGATTACATGCAAGGTCACAAATACTGATTATCAAGTTGACGGTGTCATATGCAAAAAAATGGCCACCATTAAGTTTCGAGAGATTCATGTATAGATACGGGCCACGAGGGCGTTTGCGATAAAATAAGTACATGAATAACCTAATAAATTGTGTCATTACATTGTTTGATTTTTGACGCACCCTATATGGGTGGTGTCGAATCAATGATATGTAGTCCTCTATAAATACTATGGACAACGTTGTCCCTATATATCTCAAGTATGTTGAGATATTTGATGAGGACATGAATGGAAAGTTGGAAATGAACATGTGGGAAGTAAATAATTGTGGATCCAACATGATAAAGAAAAGAAACAACATAAAATAAGTTTAAATGGAAAATTAAAACCCACATGTTCATTCCCAATACGTAATAAAGATACGATGGTTAAGATTCGCATAAAATATTATGGTCAAGATTTGATAAAGAGTTGATGGCATGTGCCACGACGTGTGTGGTGGAAACAACATAGTGACTACCATAAAATTAGGGTTATTGTATTTTATTTTTAGCGTAAATGGTTTCAAGTGGGCAAAGTGTTTAATTCGTCATATAAGGCAAAGACGTGAATGGAAATCGGAAATAAAATGGTGGGGAATAAATACCTGTATGTCCCACACTACGACTTAGAATGTTCTTACCCAAATATTATTTATTTTATGTGCTCCACTTTATTGTCTCAAATTTGCTTACATTATTCACATGAGTGTAATTGGTGCTTAAAGGTACAAAAGAAGGGGAAAATCCATTAGGACAAAGGTACACAATCCAACAACATTGTTTGCTTCTTGTAGAACTTTGCAAGTCCCTTTTGTGTCGTATGAGAGAAATGATTTGTTAGTCATACTTTGTATTTTTTATTTTATTTTTTCGGCTTCAAGGTTGTCAAGTGGACTAGGTTTAATTTGGAAAATAAAATCAGTATATGAATAGAAATTTGGGTCCATTAAATAATGGAGATTGCATACTTACATGCCACATGCCTATTTCATATAACAAATTGTTCCAATGCATAGAATGTGTGTTATATGCATTGTACTTTACATCGCAACTCTCGTTCACACTAATCACATAAGTGCAACTACCAAGTAGATTTTATCTTCCAATCAAGTTTCAAGTATCTTTTTATTTCATGGCATCAATGTTTTCGATTGGACAACTTTTAATTTGATAGATAAGATGCAGACATGAATGGAATGTTGGAAATCAAAAGGTGTGAATTAAATACATGCATGTCCCACACCCATTCCATGGATCATATTGTTCTTACCCAAATAATATTTGTTATTTGTGCTCTATTTAAGCATTTCAATGTCAGAAAGAGGGGGATGGGGAAATTGAAAAGGTGACATTTTTAATTTGATAGATAGGACATGGATACATGAATGGAATGTTGGAAATCAACAGGTGTGAATTAAATACTTGCATGTCCCACACCCATTCCATGGATCACATTGTTCTCACCCAAATAATATTTGTTATTTGTGCTTTATTTAAACATTTCAATGTTAGAAAGAGGGGGAAAATGGGGAAATCGAAAAGGTTTAGGGTTGAATGGAATGTTGGAAATCAAAAGGTGTGAATTAAATACTTGCATGTCCCACACCCATTCCATATATCATATTGCTCTTACCCAAATAAAATATGTTATTTTTGCTTTATTTAAGCATTTCAATGTTAGAAAGAGGGGGAAATGTGGAAATAAAAAGGGAACATTTTTAATTCAATAGATAAGACACAAACATGACTGGAATGTTGGAAATCAAAAGGTGTGAATTAAATACCTACACGCCCCACATTTGTTGGGATAAGAAAATGACCAAGTATTAGAAAAGACAGGAATGTGCACGCATGAAAGTAAAGGTAGTGCATGGGAAGGATGAATAGGGTTGCGCGCGGAAGCGTGCGGGGAAGATAGATAGGTTGAGGACTTAGCCATTTTCTAGGGATAAGCTAAAAATAGACTTGTAGTAATCATCACGCAAAGGGTACCTTTTTTTTTTTTATTAAGGGCAAATAGTTTTGAAGGGACTATACCCTGAATACAAAAGGGCTCGAAATCCAGATAGAAAAGATTAAAGAAGCAGCCCAGAGAAGGGAAGAATAGTCAACCAAGGAAGGCTCAACAACCAAATATTACAATAAAGGAGAAAAAAGGATCTAAACGTACAAAGATCTAGAGAAAAGAAGGCAAGAACAAAAAGGAACCAAAAGAGAAACAACATAAGGAGCCCCACCGCAAAACAACTCCAGAACCGCCCGATAATGTGACCACATCGCAGCCAAAAAACAAGCATCACTACAGCGCTTTACTTGATGGCTCTGTCAATTTTGGTTTTGATAGCTGCTAGTGACATGAAGAAGGCAATGGCAGTGGCCTGAGAGGGGTCTTGTAGATCAGCTTGGGCAATTGCAATGTCCCTTTTCTCTTTAGGGCCCCATATATCCTCATTGATCCCACTTAAACTACAAACACTGTGGACATGTTGCTCAATGAAGTTGTAAATGCTTTTGAGGGCAGACAATATGCAGTCATTTCGGCTTTTAGCATTCCCCAATCTGCCATCCAGGGACTGTAGTTTCTTGAAAATTTCACCAATAACCCCCTCATCCTCCTCACTTTGAAGGATCCTTTTACCCTTAGCTCTTTCCATGTTTTTTATAGCTCCTTTGAGCTCTTGAAGCTCCTTTTCTAATCTGTCCACCCTATCCAGCAAATCCTCCTCTTTGGGCTCCTCCACCGGCCTGCTGATATGCAGAAGGCTTTCAGCTAGTTCTAAATCCTTGTGGCTCCTTAGGACACGTTGGGAAGCAGGGATTTTGGCTTTGAGGCTCTTGCTTTTCTTGCTGGAGGTCGCATCTTCATTCTTTCTTTTTAGCAGGGGGTAGTGGGAGCAGTGTGGGCAGGAGTAGGTATGGAGGAGGGAGGTGGGATAGGATTCACAGGAGGGTAGTTGGAGAAATGGCGGTGAATCAAAAGGATAAGGCCTTGGTGTAAAGGGACAGCCCTAGAGTGGCTTTGAACTTCCCTTATGGATTTCTCCAAGGAGTTAATCAGATAATGAGGAAAGCTGATAATGTTATTTCTACGAAAATGATTCAGAAAAATCAGATGTTTTTGAGGTATAGTCACATATCTTCCTTCAAGGGTAACATACCTTACCACCATTTTGGCTAGTTCAGCAAACGGTTCAGGGATCGACTCCACCTTGAGGCTAGCAGTCATGAACTCAAGATTCTCTCCCTCTTCCAGAAATTTCTTGGTTTCAACCTCCCTGTCTACCTTTTTATTGAAGAATTTTGTGCCTTCAGTGAGGCCCATGATCTGATCTATGAACTCTTTCGTGATTTCCATTTTCATGTTATTATATTTGACTATTCTGTTCTTCCAACCCCGGGTGAACTTGATAGAGATGTCCTGGTCGAAGCCTTGGATCCTTTCGATGAAATTAGATAGGCCCCCGATTTGCAAGTATTCCCATAGCTTCGTGTTCTCTTTCCACTCAGGGTTGTGGGTCGGTTCGGTTTTGCATGGTGGCCCCCCCATGTTTCCTCTGCACCTTTTCCTGTTCTCAACGGTAAAATAGCTATCAATGTGCGGAATAGGCCGAACTTTGAACTTGGAGTTTAAATCATTCCTTCCCGTGAAAGCCGATTTAATTATTATGCTACACTTGTTATTATTACCCGCGCCTCGGCTTTCCTCCTATACCAAGGAATGATGACAGCCCGCCCACACAGATCGCAACAATCATCCAAATCTTTTGTGATGTCATCCACATGTACTTGGGGATCCGCACATTAGCGTCAAAAAAATAGCCGTTAGTTATGATTTTCACTGCCATGAAGATCAATGATTATGGCTTTATTGACATGAGCGGGCAGAACGTCCCCTCAATCCAAGTTTGAAAGGGATTATTAACACCGAAGTTAGCCAAACTGTCAGCGACCCTATTTCCTTCCCGGTAGGTGTGGGTGATTTGGACATTTACAAAGCTTTTACATATATCAATAGCTTCTTCTATAAAATCCCTAATAGACCAGCTGGGGTGTTGCTTTTTATTCAGAAGATTGATAATATTAAGAGAATCACCTTCAATTATGATATTTGGAATGTTACTGATCTCGTAGCAAGTCTAATGCCCCAAAGAGCCGCCATGGCTTTGGAATAATGATTAGTCTGTCTACCCATTCTCCCAGAAAAAGTAGCAACATAACAACCTCTTTGATCCCTGATGATTCCCCCTCCTCCAGAGTCACCCGGATTGCCCTTAGAGGCCCCATCAAAATTTAACTTGTGCCAATCAGTGGGGGGTTTAATCCATCGGACTGTGTTTCTGTCAGTACCATTGTTATTTCTATTGACAGTGGCAATATTCCATTCAGTCAGAATGCATTCTTCATTCTCGGGTAGAGTCTATTTTTAGGGGGTTTAAATCTAGCAATATTATCTTGCACAACAATGATAATTTCCTTATATATTTTGTTACAAGCCTGTCTATTGTTTCTGAAAATATTATCATTACGAGCCTTCCAGATTCTCCACATAGTGTGGGGCAAAACAAGTTGCCATAGCCTTTTTACCATGCAATGTTTGAACGGAGAGTTCCATTGCTCCCAAGCCTGAGGGCAGGTAAGGGGGAAAATCCATCTCAGATTGAATTTTGCAATAACAAGCTGCCAAATTTTGGAAGCAATCTCACAATGGAGGAATAAATGCTTTATATCTTCAGCCTCATGCTGACACATGCAACATCTATTCGGCATGATGAATCCCTTCTTGATGAGGTTGTCATTAGTTAGGATCTTGCCATTAATAATTAGCCACCAAAAGAAGTTCACTCTAGGAGTTAGCTCTGGCATCCACAATTTGTGCCACTTAATTTCGCTTGCCATGGATGCAAAGAAAGAATTATATCCTGCTTTAACAGTGTAATCCCCATCAAAAGAATCTTTCCAGATGAGCTCATCCTTAAGATTTTGATTACTTATATGGATTAGGGAAAGTTGATTATGAAGAGATGTAATATCAGCCTGAATATTAATATGCTCCACTTTTAGCTGCTTCCATTTTCTTTTGTTTCCATTCCTCTCAATGTATCCTGGATTTTGTGTCCATACTTTGCAATCAAGTTGTCTTTAATATGATCATAATCAGAAATCCAGTTAGAATCCGTCCACTTATCGGTCCAAAAGTTTATGTTTTGCCCATCTCCAAGCTTCCAGCTGCATCCCTGAGAGAGAATGTGTCTGCTGCGAAGAAGGTTGTTCCAGAAAATAGAGCCACTCGGAAGGGACTGATCATAAATGAAGGAAATTTTGCTTTGATTTGAAAGATATTTGGTCTTAATCAGCTCTGTCCAAGGTCTGTGCTCTTTTATAAGTCTCCATCCTAATTTTGCAGTAAGGGCAGTACTCATATGATTGATATCTTTGATGTCTAACCCCCCTAGTCTCTTAGGTTTACAAACCTGTTCCCAAGCCACAAGATGATATCTGAATCTGTCCTCCGTACCGTGCCACAAAAAGTGTTTTTGAATCTTCTCAATACTGTTCATCACAGCTGTAGGCATGCTGAACATTGACAGAATGTATATAGGCAAGTTTTGAAGCATGCTTTTAACCAAAAGACACTTACCTACACTTGAAAGAACTGCTCCTTTCCAGCCAGCCAACTTTCTTTGAAATCTCTTAATAAGATCATTCCATACCTCCACTGAAATCTTGCCAGTACTTAAAGGTAACCCTAAGTAAGTAGCTAGTAGAGAATTAATTGTGCATCCTAGAATACTAGCGATCTTTCTTTGCCTCTCCTCAGGAGTATTGAAGAAATAAATAGAGCTTTTGTCAAAATTAACTTTTTGCCCCGAGGCTTCCTCATAAAATCTGAGGACAGTTTTAATGGCCTTTGCTTCAATAATAGAAGCCATTAGTAACAACAAAGTGTCATCAGCAAACTGCTGATGAGAGGAGATCTGATTACCCGTAGTTGGAGGGAAGCCTTTTAGCATGCCAATGTCAATAGCTTTGGAAATAGATCTGCTTAAACTATCAGCCATAATAATGAATAAAAGAGGGGAGATTGGGTCGCCTTGCCGTATACCTCTATTACTGGCAAAATAGCCCACAGGTTCCCCATTAACAACCACAGAGAATCTAGAGGTAGAGATGCAAGAGTGAATAATTTTTCTGAATTTGCTTTGAAAACCAAATTTGGCCAGGACCTCATCCATGAATCTCCAAGAGACTCTGTCAAAAGCTTTATGCATGTCAAGTTTGATGGCCATCCCCGCCTTCTTACTTTTATCCATAGAATGTATAGTTTCATGAACCATGATAATTCCATCTTGAATAATTCTTCCTTGAATGAATCCGCTCTGTTGTTGAGAAATGATCTCCATGAGAATAGGCTGCATTCTAGTGGTGAGAATCTTTGTAAAGATCCTATAAATGACATTGACCAAACTGATAGGCCTGAAATCTTTGAAGTCTTTTGCATCCATCTTTTTCGGGGCAAGCACAATGTGTGTATTATTTAGTTCTTTAATAAGATTTCCCGATCTGTAAAATTCATTGACAGCTTTCAAGAGATCTTCAGAGCATATTTCCCAACATCTTTGGAAAAAGTTGGCCGAGAAGCCATCTGGACCTGGAGCCTTATCCCCTTCTAAAGCAAAGACAACCTTTTTTAGTTCCTCAATGGTGACAGTTTTTGAGAGATTTTTAAATCGCTCAGCAGGTATTATATTATTAGGAATGGAGTCTAGAAGGAAAGATGTCGCTTGTTCATTGTAGGAGGTATCTTCAGTGAGGAGGTTCTTGTAAAAATTTAGTGCCTCTGTTTTGATATCTTCAGGATCCTTAGTAATGTTTCCATTTCTTTTAGCAACTTGAAATTCTCATTACAAGCTCTATGTTTGATGGTCTGTGGTGAAAAAAATTTGTATTTCTGTCCCCATCCTTAATCCAAAGGGCTCTAGATTTCATTCTCCAAAAGGTTTCCTCATGATTGTTTATATTATGTAGCTCTGATAGGAGTTTTTTTTCCCGCTGATGGTCCTCAAGGGTCATACCTTTCATGGAGACATTTAGCTCAAGCTCTTCAAGTTGTTGCTTAAGATCTTTCTTCTTTTCAAAAATGTTTCCAAAAACCTCTTTATTCCATTTTCTAACTTTCTGTTTAACATTCTTTAACTTCTGGAGAAGCCTGAATTGGGCCGTCCCTGTGCCTTCCCAAACCCACCACTCTTTAATTCTGTCAAGAATGTCCTCATGTTCAAACCACATTTTCTCAAATTTGAAATTACCATGAAAAGGTTTAGTCCAATTGAAGAAATTGAGGACTATTGGATTATGATCAGATCCCATTCTGGGGAGAGTAGAAAGATGGAAATTCTGGTCCAGGATCCAATTTGCAGAAATAAGAGCTCTGTCGAGTTTAACCTAAATTAAGTTCTCTCCTAATCTTCTGTTAGACCATGTGAATTGATTTCCATGAAGTTCTATGTCCATAAGATTAAGAGTCGAGATGAAGTCTGCAAATTCTTCCATACCAATGGAGAATTCAGAACTTCCTCCAAACTTTTCTCCTGGATTCAAAGGAGTATTGAAGTCTCCCATAACCAACCAGTTCATGTTTTCAACCTTGCTTCGGAACAAGGTTAACTCTTTCCATAGCCCTCTTTTACCAGTGGCAGTATTGGGCGCATAAATATTAGATAAGATCCAACTATGATTATTTTCAAGGCTTTTAAAGATAATAGCTAAATGATTTTGGGTTGAGGAGAGTACCTTACCTTCAACCATCTTTGTATCCCAAAAGATCGCTAAACCTCCAAAGGCCCCTTGAGAGTCAACAGCAGCAAAGGCAACGTTCTGCCAAAAATGTCTTTTGAAGTCTTCAACTGCTTTACTTTTCATTTTAGTTTCTTGAATGAGAAGAATGTTAGGTTTGTTTGCTCTTTTAATTTTCTTAAGCATTCTTTGCTTAGGCCCTCCATTGAGGCCTCTGACATTCCAAGAGATAACCTTCATTAAAAAAATTGGAGATGCATTTTCCGGATGGCCCAGAGTTCTCTGTGTACCATCTGCAATTTCTTTTTCAGTCTCTTTTTCTCTTGCTTCTCTCTTAGATGGCCTGCCTTTTCTAAAGGTTACTCCAAAATTTACTATTCTTCTAGCAGTGGCCCTTGTGATTCTTGAGGTGGAGGCTTCCCCCCGCCCCATTTGCTTTTCTTCCAGGCTTTTTGAACCTCTTTTCTTTCTTTTCACTAAGATGAATCCCTCATTATCACAGTCATTTTCCTTGTTAGAGGGGGTAATTTCTCCATCCTCCTTTCCTGTAATAATATCAGTCTGCTTATCCCTTATAGGAGTCAGTTCCTCCACATCTGTGTCCTCTTTCTCTTGGTTGAGATCACATGCAATGGATTCTAGATCCTCTTTGTCATTTTCTTGTTTCATTTTAAGTTCCTCCATAGAGTTGCGCCTTGCTTGACTCTTGTTGGGCTTGATTTTGTCTTCCTCTTCTTCCATGCAAGAGAGAGAAATGTTAACCTTTTCATTTTCTTCATCGACCTCCATGTTCAGCTTTACTAGGATTTGGAGTCAAAGGGTTCATTATTGAATCCACTGACATCTCCCTTTTGTTTTCTCCCTCATTCGAACCCAGATCTAATACTTGCTGAGGCTCAATCAGCTTCTTTGGTTTCCAAAGTTTTCTGTAAACCGGTGGTCTCTTTGCCTTAAACCCTTTTTTCCTTTCTTTTAGCTTGTAATGCCTCTCCAAGCGCTTATTTCCAGTATCTGATTTAGATATCAGTTCTTTATCCATTTTATCTTTCTGATTCTGTTCTTGATCTTCAGGAATAACCGGGAAATCTTCCAACTTTTGAACTGTATGTTCAGGACATTTGCTGGCAAAATGCCCTAATTTGTGGCATTTGCTACATCTTAACTTGAAAGCTTCATATTCTATTTGCTGATTCCATTCTCCAAATTTGGATTGCAGAACAATGTTATCGGGGAGCTCCTGATCCATTTCTATGGAGACACAGAACCGAGCAAATGCCAACCTAGACCTATTTCTCGTGGGCCCATCCAGGCCAATAGGTGAACCAATCGATTTGGCAATGTGAAGGAGGATTTCATCATCCCAAAGATGCAGAGGGAGCCCTGGGAGTCTGCACCAGATTGGTATGGAATGAATATTTTCAACAAATGGATTAAATCCGGGGTACCATTTTTAAAAAAATAGTCCCATATTTCCTCAGCACACCAGGGACCACGCAAAGGGTACCTTGGTGAACAAACATTGAATATTTTTTGAGAATGTACATGCAGATCATACCTACACATAAAGGCTATTATTAGGATTAAAGAAAATTTTATGCAGAGGATAATCCATTATTAGCTCCATTGTAAAAGCATGTAATTATTAATGCATAGCTATTTTGAGTACACCTATTATTAGGAAGTGTATGGGTGGTGAAGGGCTAGTCCCCACCCCAATAAATACTTGGTTTAAGATTGGATTTAGGACTACAATTGATATCACCATTGTGTTAGTGTTATGTTACTCGGTATGGTTAAAGCATTACTCTCTCGAGCACTTGTATTAGATATTATGTATGAGCTTTCTACTATGTAGTTGTTCCTGTGAATTAATGGATAATTGTGGTTGGATTATGGTCATTGATGTGTCTAAATGTGGGGATGTGTTCCTGCATTGACCTTGATCCTTGGGTAATTTGATATGTTCCTTATTACATGTGTTTTCAATTAAATATATGAAATGGGTTCTTATGATTGAATGGGTACTTGGTTAATTTATCATCATGGATCTGCATGCTAACATCTTGACAAGCAACACAAAAGAGGGACTTGGTAGTTGTGCATGCTTCGAGTGAGCATTCATTTCTACCGAATGGAGTGCTAATGCGTATAACAATTGAGTGAGAAAATAAAATACTACAACACCCATTCCACGGATCATATTGTCCTTGCCTAAAGAATATTTGTTATTTGCGTGAGCATTTCAATGTCGGAAAGAGGGAAAAAATGGGGAAATAAAAAAGATTTAGTGTTCGAAATGCAATCAAAGCCCGTGCCTCAGTAGCGTTTTGTAGCCTTCATATCGAGTTACAAGCTCAAGTAATTGTAGGAAAATAGGTTGTGTGTGAACAACCATTAATAATTGAGGCCTTCAAGTGATTGGATATAATAGCAAAAGGTAGATTTTATTCGTCAATCAAGCTTGTTATTTTTTGTTTCATAGCACTAAGGCTTACAATTGTAAAGCATTTAATTTGATAGGTAAGACGTATACATGAATGGAATGTTGGAAATTTAAAGGTGGGAATCAAATACTCGCATGTCCCATACCTATTCGACATAACATATTGTTCTTGCACAAATAAGATCTGCGACATGACATGTTTTACCTAGTCATCTCAACCTTGTGTGCATTATTCACGTCAATGCAATGCGAGATTAAAGGGGCCAAAATAAAAATGGTGAGAATTCAACCAAGGCCAAGTCTAAAACCCAACCACACTACTTCTTTATTGTAATACTTTGCAAGCACGCTTTTCAATTTTTACTTGAGTAATTACAAAATAGGAAGCGATGCAAGACACAATCATTGATAATTGAGCCCCTTTGGGGAATAAACATCCCATCAATGCAGGGGACCTGATTTGTGAGACCCACACTGAGAAACGTTTGGATGCTTCTTGCCTCAAAATTATGCATTGTGAAATCCAAACTTAATAAATACCAGAGTGCTTCACCAAGATGGTCGGTTGTGTCGTCTAAGAGCTCTATGCAGTCTTGAAGAGAACTCTGATCTAATCCATTGGTCACTTCTGGTCAAACCCATAGCCATGTTGGACGCCATTTTTACTATACCAATTGTAGCTTTGACAGCTACATTGAGGAGTTGGGTGGGAATTAAGTCGGGAAGTTTAGGTAAGCCTACGAGATTCAAAACATAGAACCGAGGGTCAACAAAAACTTTGTAAGTTGTCATAACGAAATGGTCAGAGCCATGGATGACCTCAGTCGAGATTTTCACAAACATTTCTTTCTTCTTGTTATAATGGACGACTGACTGAGCGACATAGATTAGAACCGCCATCAGCATAACTATAGCTTTAGTCATCACGACTTGATACATTGGCGAAACTGTAACAAAATGATTTATTTATTTTAGTGAAAACACTCCTTTACAACAAGATTTGACCACAATCTGAAAATTGAAACACCTACACCATCCAATTTGCGAGCCACCTGCATCATCTGATTTACGGTGAAACGTATTGTACAATGGTTTTCGGAACCTACCACTTGCCCTCCCCTTTATATGATTTGGAGCACACCTTCAGCGTAATAAAAATACATAAATTTTAATGTTTGTAAATCAGTAAAGATATATATAGATAATGGTACATGTTTTTATAGTGGATTTTTATTCATTTGAATAAAAGGATTAATTGTCATGTTTATTCTTTTATTTTATCCTCTATGTCTTTCGTAACCATTTTTAAATACTTTTATGGTCTTCATTTTTCTACTATATTGTGTTTTTTTGGGGATTCCCACTTTGCATCCTTCATCATTTGACATTATATTATGACAAGAACAAAATCACCCATTTATGATCAAATTGAATGATGGTTCTAGCAAGGTTGATGATTCTATCATCCCTTCATTTTGACTTAAACTTACAAAAGGTAACTCTCTTTAGGTCGATCTTTTATCACTTTTGAATTTGAAATTATGTCAGGTTGTAGGCCAAAAGGTTTCAATTTCAGGATTGTTCACTATATAAGCAAATCATCCAACTCCATTTTAGGGGTGTTTACACCTAGTTAATTTCTATGTTATAGAAATGCATAACAATAAAAAGGATGTAAGGGTTTATAACTAATAGATTATTCGATCTAATTAACTTCCAACATCAAAATAATGTGTTCAAACTTGAAACAATTAATAAACAATAAGTATTTACTCAAATACATGAGAATAGAGATAAACCGAGTTGTTCAACGGGATAGAGATAATTTGAATGTGCATGATAGTGAAACAAGAGGATCTCAGAATCGTATATTTTGCAGACCTTTGGAACTTATGGAACTAGAAACTCAACAAGGGCAAGACCATACAATATTTGTATAGTCTAAGCTATAACTTGGTATGTCCTTACCTAGATTTATACACTTTCAAACTCTTTGAAAAATTATACCTATAATTTTATGTGTGTTTTGTTTGTCTGGAAATGATGTTTAATGTATGTTGTTCTTGCTTGCACAACTTCGAGATGACTTGTAATAACTTGTAATAAATTATAAACCTTAGCGATCTATAAAACCCTTCATCAAAGCATTAACAAACCAAAGGATAAAATATGTTTGTATGGTTGAGGTTGGACTACCTTTAGGAGTCATAATCCTAACTACAAAACCAATCCAAGTGTTGCACTACATGCCCTCATTGTGGGATCAAGCCTCATACTGAGTTCTCATAGTTGTTTGTGTACGTGTGTATAGCTAACCAACTTGATGTAGGAGCATCCAAGGTCTAGTGTAATCCTACACAATTTTGGTAAAGAACAATGCACATGGAAGATGGAGGGCACATAGAAAGGAATATTGTAGTAGAGTAGAAGGGAGGTTGCAGACTTTAAGGGTGCAATGATTTAGCGTCGTGGCTTGGAAAGAAGGTACAACATGTAAAAGTGAGGATACACGTAGAGAGAGAGAGAGAGAGAGAGTGCACGTGGGATACTTACGGAGTAGTCATGAAAAGTAAGGCACGGTGATGCACGTAGGATTTTAGCAGAAGGATGAAACTTAACCTAGTTTGGAAGACCAAAGGTGTGCAAAGGTTGCAAAGGAATTTATGTATAGGACTAGTAAGAAGGATTTTGCAGGCTAGCAAAAGGATTACACAATAGCTTGGAATATGAAGGTGTGCCAATGTTTAAAAGAAGGCCCGTAACCCATAAAATAGTGCATAAGAAGAGTTGAAGGTGAGTCTCAAACAAGTGAGCATGTGATGAAGAAGACAAAGGTACAGATGAGAGTACGAAACGAGTACACGACAAATGGGTAGTTGGTGTAGACATCAAAATTGGGTCACACTCCCCTTAGTCCCTCGACAAATAACCAACTCGAACACACTCACCTAACCATGGCCCCTTTCACCCCACTCTAATATTAATTTAATTAATTTAATTAAATTAATTCATGATCTCATAATATCTATTATTTAAATATCCTAATTGAGATAATGCCCACACACCCACCTCACCTGTACACCTCATCTAGCCACCTCACCCTAAGACCTATTCTTAGTATGTTGTCATAACTAACTAAGACCTACCTAAACCCTAAAAATCAAAGCCTACATTCCCTCTAACCACATTCCCACCCATTAGAAAGGAAGTTTCCATTCTAATCTGCGGAAAAAAAATGAACGAAATCCAAAAATCAAGGGGATCTCGCCCATTTTTGGCAAAACGAGGAAATCCCGCCTTAACCGACGTCGATTACCATAAACCATCATCGGTCAGTCTAAAACCGTAAATCAATTACCATTTATTCCCCAAAACAACCTTATTTAGGGGTTAGCACATTTTCTGAGAGCGAGAGACGAAACCTGAGCCGCATGCAAGCAGTAACTAGCATTCTTACACGCATCGAAGCATTCACACCAACATCAGAAGTGATCATAGAGCCATTTACATTCATAGAAGCATCGAGGAAGTGCCATCGACACATCAAACTCCATCCATCTGATCAACTGCCATTGCCATCCAACCATCAAGCTCATACAATAGTAAGTGTTTTATTAACCAACATTCATCCATTTTCATTTTAGTAGGTTCTATTACATCTATTATTAGTTTCTACTCCCACTCCCATTCTCCCACCATTTACCTTCATGCAAACTTGATCATTCCTTCACCCACACCATTAAATTGCCCATACCCAACTTTTAAAGATCTTTGAGTATATCCAAGATCTCCATAGACCTTGCCATTGCCCCCTCCACTTCCATTTAGCCTCGATTATGTCCTCACATCGAGATTTTAATAAGTTTCCTCTACCCCGACCATACCGACGTCGGTTACCCACAACCATCGCCGGTTCACTTAAATCGACATCGGTCATACTAGACCGATGTCGGTCTCTGTGTTTTACCCTCAGACCAAGAACAAAGCCTAAAATCCCCACCAAATACCCCAAAACAGCCCAAAACCAGACCCAGACCAATTCCAACACTCTGACAAAGTGACCTTGACCTTCAGATTCAATCATAGCCTAGCCTGTTGTGAATGAATTTGCTTATTGTAGTCAAATGAGATACCTAAATCATTTTAACTACAGTAGGATTTCATTTATTGTTGACATTGAATTGTTTTAAACAGTGGATTGACAGCCTTCCAGGGGAGTATCACACTTCCTAGATCTAGCATACACTAGGCAGTCCCACGCATATCTTTGTTTAACTTTCGTTTGGTGGTCTTGTTTTCTATTTTAGGTAGTTTCTCCTAGCCAAAAGGAAGCTCTTACGATTAGTTGTGGATCAAGGAGTCATACGCGCGCAACAACCTTCAACCAACTTTAACAAGTATTCCTCCTAACCCATTTACCCTTATCTGTTTCGTCAATATTCAAAGAAACGTTCTAAGAATCAGGTGAAACATTTTGGCACGCCCGGTGGGACCCATTCAGGGTTCCTTGCATTTCTTCATTTCTAGGTGAAAAGTTGTATGTTTGTTTTTTTTTTGAAAGATTCTCACATTAAAATTCTTCCCTGGAATCTTCTATTGTCTAAAAGCAATCGTGTTTTGGTGCTTTAAAACAAACATTTCTTTCCTTTCATTAGTATCACATTAGTGAAAGAGCATCCCTTCTCCTTTTCATTTCTTTGTGTCATCGAATTCAATATTTCAATTTGGGCTTAAAATTAACTACATTTCATTCTGCTTTACTGCATTAGCTCACATTAAATGAGGGAAACCTATACGCTGGAAGTCATGCCCAGCTGATGGTTGACAAATGAATCATAGAAAATCACTTCCTTTCTCTTCTTCTCTCTCGAGTCTTATCCAAACATCACAAAATTGAAAAATATACACATTCTTAAACAACATCTTACCCGGAGAAGCTGTAAGTGATCACACGATCATGACACAATGGGCACCTAGCTCATTACTTCTGTCGAGTCATTATCTCAGAGGACGGCCCACCCCCACCATAACATACCTAAAACCTCTCCTTGTAGATCTCCTTCTTCGTAGGAAGCCTTCCTCACCAAAAACTCTATTCTAAAATTTCATGAGTCAATCTTCTAAATAGCATAAGTTGAACAAACATAAAGAAAAGAGCACTCTTAGGATCATATTTTTCTTAGTGTTTCTACTTGGCTTGCGTTTTGAGGTGAGAGGACACGTTCTTCATCTTTTTATTTCTCCTTACACGCTCCTCATCATAGTTGGTGTATTCCAGCTTCATCTGAGTGTGCCTAGACCCTATTTTCATCATTCTTAGAATTTTGGGTTTGATTCCACATTTGATTTTAACTCTGTTGTCTTTTCTTCATCTCTGTTTCAATTTCACAGGAATCGGGTCGATCTAAGAATGTCATCGGTTTTACCTAACCGACATTGGTTTACTATTCTTTTGGTTAACCTACCCAAAAGGACACCTGCTTCACCTTCTTTGTTGTTCGAGTCTCTGTAACTCTCATCATCTTCTTTGTCCTGATAAATTCCATCAACATCTTATCTACTTGGCTAGATTATTAGCCTTTTGCCTTGTTTTGACAAACTGTCCATTTTTCATAGTGACCGACGTCGGTTTACCATAACCAAAGATCGGTTAGCTTGTTCAAATTTCCAGTTGACATTTTGTACCTAATCCACCTACCACCACATGTTTTTCCTATCTTTGTTATATTTTGTCATTTACATAAAGCAGTCCTACCACGTCAAGTACTTGTTCACATGGTGCTGACGCGTAGCCAAGCAAATGCCCTCATATTCCACGCTAGTTGTCAACCACTCTCACATAGTCCTTCACCGCCTTCTATTTTATCACCCATGGATCCTACCCAACCTATCACTATCACCACAGGGGACGAGGAGTTCACAGGACTCCTTGACCAGAACCTTGTCGCCTTACAGTTCTTTCTTTCCCACTCATCCACTCAAGATGCCTCAGGTCCGTTGATATATGACATGTCCGTATCTATCCCCCAACTCTCATTCCTACTTCTACGTCAGCCCCTTCTAGCTCTGCGTTACACTGCGATTTGCCTTGCCCCTAGTCATTTCACAGTTAGGCCCCTGTGCACTGGTATGACTACCGCATCTGCCACGTTTATTGCACCCGCAACCTCCACTATACCTTCGTCCACCACCCAGAATGTAACCTCATCCACACCTATTGTCTCACATATACCCATAGCAACGCAACCACCCCTAGTGTCGATGACCACTACCCCTTTTCAAAACATTGTCCTTTCTATTCCACAGTCCTTAGCCCCCATCGCTACTAGAGTCACCTCGACCCTTCCACCTCCATATACGTACTATCAGTAGCCTCTCGTTTCATCCATCATTCCTTTAGGGTACGTACCCCCTATCTCACTCCCTCATTCCCAACCTACCTATGCGGCATCGCCATATACTGGAATGTCACCTCCATCATATGTCCAACACCAACCCTCTTATGCTATAGGAGGTACCCACCCATCACCACCTACCAATGACCTAATCAAGTTAATGATGGACACGATGCAGACACTGGAGGCATCGATTTTCAGCTCGCAAAACTCTCACCTACGATGAAATTTTCAATGAGCCCATACACCCATCTATTCCTATTCGTCCATATCCTATACATTGGGAAATGCCTAAATTTAACTTCTTCAATAACAAAGAGGACCGACAACAACACTTGTGGTCTTTTAAACACGGTTATTATCTGATCACCCATGATGACACTTTGCTTTTTAGGACCTTTCCCATGTCTCTAACTGGGCCCGCATTAGATTGGTATAGTGGGTTACCTAGACATTCTATCTTCTCATTTAATCAGGTAGCCCAAGCCTTCTTGGATCACTTCTCCATCAACGTTGTTAAGAAGGTTACCATGTTGACCTCTACTCTACACGTCAATATGATGACAAGTCTATCGTGGATTTTGTTGCTCGTTAGTGCAGAAATTTCGATCAATCAACTCACATTCTAATTACCACAAACCGAGCTCATAGAGCTCTTCACTTGGGCTTGTGCTAGACATATCTCGCCAACCTTGTAGGTCTAGACTTTCCAAACCTTCGATGAGGCATTCACCATGGCACGAAAGCTAGAGATTTGGGCCATCGAAGAAAATAAAATTCAACTACACAATAAGAACTTGACATTTAAGTCAAATGATACCTCTTCTTCTTGAAACCATAAAATAATTATTCAAAAGCCAAGGGAACCACTAACATAGTGGTGCTCGAGGCCGCCCAACTCATCCATCAATTCGGGCTAGCCCTCGTCTAATCTTTCTCCTGTCCAGACCTTTCAATTCAAACGAGAACAACGGAAATACACCCCAATTGGGGAGCCTTATTCTTTTGTCTTAGAAAAGCTCATTAAAGTTGGGGCCATCACCCTTCCTCCCATAAAACCACACACTGGTTTTGATCTTGCTCACCCCACACCTACATGGTACAAAGAGCATGACTTCTGCAACTATCATCGGGTAAAAGGTCATAGTGATGGAAATTGCATCACTTTCAAGAACATTGTCTAGGAAATGCTCGAGAATGGCGAGTTAATCTTGGATAATCCTAATGCACATGCCAATCAAAACCTGTACATCTTCAAGAAACCATTTCCTAGTCACGCCCTTCTTCTCGATCAAACTAGAGACACCTCAACTAATGAAAGCCATACCCGCGAGGGTCTGCGCTATTTTCAAATGACGCACTGATTGTTTCCCAATCACCTCATATTCCTTCCATAGAGGAAATCTTGGCCCTAAGTCCTCCACCTACACATGAACCCACTTCACCTATTCTTCCACCAACAAAGGAACACCCTTCGTCTCCTCCCTCACATGTGAAGGAGTCTTATGTTAACATCAAGACCATTTCACCTTTGGCCTCTCCACCTAGAGAGCCATCACCGGCAGTACCTTACCGACCCATGGAAGACACTTGTTTATCTCCTTCACCCACGAGAGGAGCACCCGTCATCTCCTCCACTTATCAAAGATCTAGTAGAAATACCATTGCCTTTAGGTGACCATTCTCCACCAGCCACCCAAGATTTTGTGGACTTACTTTTAGCTCTCTTACCCATAGAGGCTGAAGCTAACAAGTTCCCCATTTCTAAGACACATTTCACGGGAATCTCCATTGGATCCACATCAACCTCACCCATTGCAGTGTCATTCTCACGCTTAGCCGACCACTTGGATTACATGGATAGAGCCTTACTTTGGGGGCGTCTTCTACTTCCTGTCTCAACACAAATGCAGATGTCACTCGCTGACACTTCCACTATCTATCCAAAATATTTTCAATCAAACCAAACACAACCACAACTATCAAAAATTCTCCCACGATACCACTCATGGCTCAACTCACACCTCTACCCATAACTCAACATGCTTCTACATCCAAACCTACACCTACATCATCTTCCTTGCCTAAACCTATTACTACCTTAGGGGTCATCCCAATGGCCAACCTTACTCATCCACCCATCAAATTAGATTTAGCTACATCCTCCAAAACTAACACCAAACTTAATCGACCCCCAAACAGAAGAACCAATCCCCTAGATCTTGTACCCCAACCTCGCCGATCACACCTTCATCACCTTCACCCCTTTCGTCCGTCTTAGGACCTCACCCTTTGATCCTGGCTAAGAAACCTCCACCCACCGGTAAACTAAAAACACAAGCAGCCCATTCCTCCTCGCAAACCTCTAATATACCCAAAGGCCCGACACAACTTCTACCCATGCATGCAACATATTTACCACCCATGCCTCCCATACCATTGATAACTTCTTCACTACCCATGACACTTCAGTCTCTTTCCCTCACACCTCCTACACGACCCGTGCCATCTACCTCCACAGCACCTCAGTTATCCCCATGGGTAACTTGCCCTCTTCCACCATCCGCTTTTCCCTCTAGATCTTGTGCACCCATATCACCTTTACCCAAGAAGGTGCAACCTAAAGGAAAAATCCGCTACCCTCCAATAAGGTAGTCAAGCCAACCACACACTCTATTGCGGTTCATTTGCCATGCCCCTACCCAAGCAAACACGACCAATGCCTAAGACCATGCCAACACCTAAAACCATAGCTCGACCCACTCCCCTCTTGCAAAGCCCCTTCCTATACAATCATTGCACCTACACCCAAGGCCACATTCACTTCCGATTATGATCCACTAGCGGGATCCAATGCCAAAATATTAACCAACCTCCTCGAAACTTATGTCATCACATTACCGCCTCTTAGACCCTATGACCCACTCAAACCCAAGCCAAAAGGGTTTAACAAAACCAAAATTTGTGCCTACCATCGTGTGTCAGGACACGATGTAGACAACTATAAGGCTTTGAAAAACGTTCTTATCTAGTTGTGTCCTCTGAAGAAAAATTTTACGATGATGACCTTCTTGATGAGGACCCTATTTTGCTAGCACCGGTTTCCACACTCTTCCCTCATCGCCTACTTAAAGAACTAAGACCTCCACCCCCAAAACTCTTAGAGCCACCTCTAAGATTTGAAATTAACATGGTGTACATCAGAGAACTTGCCAAACCTCCACCTAAATGTCAGTGTGCCCAACTCATCTCACAAGGTTCCTTCCTATCTCTTGGCTTTTGCCCTTCATGTCACTATACCTTTCATGGCTCACCTACTTCACCTACCTCCCCGCCTTAAATCAACATGATCCATGTTATTATCGCGCGCACGAAGGATAAAGGAAAGGAAAAGGCAACCGACCCACTAACCACCCCTATACCCAACATACCATCTGCACCCACACCTAAAGTCACTATCCGCGGCCCCACATATCTTATTTCTAATGGGGTTACACATTGCGCAATGCTTAAAAAATTACACCAATCCTCCCTCAAAATGTTCCTGTATGACCTCATCCAAACCTCTAAATCCCATCGCTAAGCTCTCGTGGAGGTTCTTCGCCTATTGAGGTCTTACCCAATGACCCTACACTGTAGCCTCCATTATTACACCTTGTTATCCTGTAAAATTGACAAGGGAAATTTTGCAGGTAACCATACCAAAATTCCATTTCGGTCCCTTGATAAGGTTTATTAATGTTCTGAATGGCCTAGAACTCCCTTCCGGAAAATCAACTTTTGAGAACTTGGTCATTTTCAACCTTTTTGGGTTGGGTGCAAGAACCATTACCGCTACACCAAACAAATTTGTGCCCAATTAAAGCACTTCCTATGCGTTGGCACAACATCCATGACATCAACATCTGAATGTTGTGTGTAGCTTTCTATGCCCCGTGCCCCTTTTGGCACTGCTTTCTCCCATGCAACACTCCCTAAAGGTGCACCTTGCTTTTCAAAGCCCCTGCAGCCTGCAGTAAAGGCGCCTTGCACCCAAAGGCTCATAAGTTGATAATTTTTCATTCTGCAAAGCTTTTATGGACAACTTGATGGCTAACATGGCCCTTCTACGTTGGAACTCTCTGATTCTTCTTGTAGAGCAACAACAATCCTCGAGTGCACTTATGTCTTCATCGAGTAAGAAGCCAACCAAGTCCAAAGGCAAAGCCAAGTTGACGGAGCAAGAAATGAAGTATAAATACCAAAAGGTCAGGATGCCTGACTCACTTGCAGAGTGTGATCTCGATATCAGAGATTCAGAACTTGGGCATATAGACATGGATGACTTTTGGGCCAGAACCAAGAAGGTCACAGGTAGCCTGTGGATGGATAAATTGGTTGGCAGTGGTCTGCACTTTGCTGCAGGGCTCCCAGTGAGCGCAATTAATAATGAATTCATCATGTTGGTGGGCCGTTGTTACAACAAGGACACAAGATGTGTCGAAAATGAGGAGGGCAAAGTGATAATCAACCTCACAACCTGACACTTTGAAATTATCTTGGGCATCCCCCACCACAGACATTTTGTGGCAGTAAGTCAAGAAGACTGCATGAAGACTTGGACCGATAATGAGGACAAGTGCATGCAGATGATGAATGAGGTGTACCTCAAGAATAAAAAGGTGGCAAGCAGGTGGCCCCAAGTCATTCATCGCATAGTGATTTTTCAGAAGAGCTGAGTGACACGATCACCTTCCTAAGCAGAGTACATGGGCTCCCTGATGCCCATTACTTTCACAAGTGGATGCTCAGGTATTTGGAAACAATGAATAAGAATGTGCCCGATCAACGTTTTGGCTGGGGTGAGATTATCAGTGATACAATCTCAGAACAACTTCAACAACTTTCAACAACTGGGAGGTTCTATATGAACTCCTATGTAGTATATGCGCAGACTACCTTAGAGAGAGATTACCTAGGGTTGAATCAGTATGGGGTATGGCCCTAGGTCAAAATATACGAATACTATCTAGAGTTGAGGCTCGAGAACAACATAGCTCAGTTCAACAAGATCAATGATGTCTTCTTCTATGGCATCATCTGCCTCTTGAGGCCCAACATGACTCATGGTCGGACAAGCAAAAGCGTGATCACTACCACAATGAAGTGGGGAGCATTGTTTACGTAATTCCCCACCTTTACCTATCTCAGAGCTACCAACTTCTTGGGAGAACCCACAAGATTGCCGAGATATGCGGGGCCTAAACTAATCCTTCTGGAGCTGTCAAGGTAGCTTATCACCTATCACGAGAAGTGTATGAAGAGGAAGAAGGGAGGAACTCCATTCCCCTCACGATGGCGGTACACATGCCCCTCACAAAGTAAAGCTCGGGAGATGTATGCAGAGCTTGAATTGCTCAATTTGAAGCATAATTTCGCAAGGCCAACCTTCGATCCTCGTGGTTGCCTTCCAAGGGCAAAGATCAATCCTATCCATGTTCCTCAGATTGAGGATATCTACATCGACTTAAATCATGAAGTCGAACTCAGATGAAAGGATCACTTCTTTGGCCCTGGTAGAGATCATTCAATATGGCGTGGCCATCATCCCAAAGGATTTCCTAGAAATTGATCAGAAATTGATCAAGTTTACCTAGACATGGAAGGGGATGATTGGTTGTTCACAGATATTGACAGGAACAAAGCGACCCCAGACCATCCAAGAAAGGGTTCAACCTACTCTGCAACGCACTGAGCATTGGTGTAAGAAAAATGGTATCATCTATCTTGGGGTAGATTTTACCACATCTCCCCTGGGCAATGCACCCACCAGGCCAGAACACTTGCCTAAAGGCAAAGGGAAAGATAAAGTGGGAGAGGCAAGCACTGCTCAAGAGAAAGCTCCTGAAAGCCCTCCTACTACCGCAAAAGAGCAAGTTGTGGACTTAGTGTCCCCAGGAAAAGAAGAAGTGGTAAGTGCTCCAACGGACACATCCACTCAGGATGTTGTCACAACTACAACTAGCGAGGTACCAACCATTCCCTCTCTCACTCCTCCTTCCCCTCCTCATGTCGCTCAAACAACCGCTCCTTTGGTTGTGTCTTCTCCTTCGTCTTCTTCCTTTCCCTCTCCCTCTTCCTCCATCTTCTCTTCCCTTACGGATCTGTCCCCCAACATTTCTTCCCTCATCTTGCAGATCCCTTCGCCCCCATGGCCTCCTCTCTTGTAGTGACTCCTAATCCCGTGAGTGTTGGTGTGTCGGCCCCTTTCTCCATGCCGCCACCAAGTGTCTCGACACACTTCCCCATGTCCACTGCAGTTGTTCTTCCTTCCACCCCTGTTTCTTCTTCGTCCTCTGGTCCCACTCCCATAAGTCCAAGCTGGATCTTAGACCACCTAAGCCAACACAAGAGGAAAGTCCCCATTGCACCCATGGACTTCTCCATCATCCCAGCTAAAGGACCAAAGAAGCAAAAAGTGATAACTCGCTTCTCAAAAAGTGCTTCAGGCGAAAGGGTTATGGAGATAGCCTACCCAGATCCCATAAAGAAGAAAGAAGATCTGTCTCCTACAGATTTTACAGTGACCCAGTCACAATGGGAACATCATCAGAGAGCCTGTAAGGAGAGGCCTTGTCAGCCATGGATGCCCTTTACAAGAAACTACAAGAAGCAAAGGAGAAGAAGAGAATGTTAAAGGAACAAAATGAACATCTTCTCCAAGCTCTGCAAAGAATGGGCAATGCACCTCCTATAGCTACCGCCGAAACTCCTGAAGTCCTTAGTTAGGAGAAGATAAATGAATACGCCAAGATTGGCGAACAAGGTGTAGCAGTTGTCCTCCTGGAGAGAGCAAATCCTCAAAGACAGTGAGGAAGTAATCACGAAGTTCATAGGCCTCTACCAAAGTATAGATAAGGCAAACAATGAACTCTAGGCAATAGCAGGACCCGTTTCGAAGAGTTGGACCATGTCAGGTTACAACACGAGACATTCCAGAAAATGGTCGACTGCCCGACTGATGACTTGTTAAAATTTGGTGTCATTGATCACCCGCAAGCACACAACAAAGCGCTTGTCGCTTTAGACTATCGGGTTGATCAAATGGAGTTTGTCCTAGAAAAGATAGACAAAATCAAGGAGGAAGCCCTAGACGCGAAACATCAAATGGAGCAGATTGTCTTGAGGATGTCTCCAGGGTTGCTTAGCGCATCATTCACCTTGAGAGAAGCAAATGATACTATTCATATTTTCAAGGGAATTACATCACAAGGTTTGACGCCAGAGGTCACTTTTGACCGAGAATCTATTAACAACCTTCTGGCTTGCCGTGATTTTGTCGGGTACTTGATAGAGGCAGGCAATGAATACTTCAAGCTCCCTGATAGGCTCAGAGATGAATGAGAAACTTGCGAAGTCATCGGAGACCACACAAAGGGTCCCGATCATGATCAACTTCAGAAGATGATCAACAAGTTTATGGAGTATCGAGCTCAGTATCATATCGCCTCTCCAGAGCAGAAACAAGACACTCCATTCAAGCAAAGGGATGATGATGAATAGGCTTCCTCCTCCTGGGATAAATCCCATTTTTGTAAAAGTATTTAAAAGTATGTTGGCACACATGATGACATCATCCATGTTGCACCATGGGATGTTGTCATCCACAAAATTGCCCCAAAGTCAACATTTGACTTTTAGATATTTTGTAAATAAGTTGTTGGCTCCTTTTTGTCTTCTTTCTCCTTCTCCTTCTATAAATACTTGGATACTTGTAGTATTCAAGGTGTGGACAATCTTGTATGAAAAATAGAAGTGAGGAGAGAAAGACTTTGAGCTTTCTTGTAACAGAAGAAAACATTAATACAAATATTGAGACTTTGTGTTGAATACATGTGTTATATGCATTAGATCTTTCTTACGTCAGATCTGTGTGTTTATTCTGTTAGATTCATATCTACTTTTGTCATTTTGTTTATCAGTATTGCTTTATTTGTTTATGTGAGTAAGTTTGGCTCTGTTTACTACCGGCCCAAAACATAAACCCTCTGACCTTTCTACTTTGGAATTCATTTATTTTCTCCCTTCAGATCCATCTTTCTTCCATTCCTTCCTTCATTCCTTCTGGTTCTTCGTCGGAACTAACTCTACTGGGATGAGATCCCAAACCCCCCTGAAGGCAAAATACTGTAAGACTTGCATAGGTTCCTACTAGTAGAATAACAATAAACCAGTTTCACTTTGCTGTCTCAAAGAGGGGTTATGCCCTGCACACTGTTGGCATGTCTATCTATAGATTTGCCCACCGAACAGATTTTCAGACCAACACACCTCATCATGTAGCCTATCTTACCAAATTACCATCTTCTTCTACACCTCCACCCACTCACCGAGTTAGTCATCCTCATCTTTTCAGATGAAGAGATCGCACCACACCAAACCGATGACCTAGATCCAGCCCTTTTCATCTCCTTCCACAATGATGATATACATTTACGACATGTTATGATCGATGGGGGCGCTAGCATTAACATCTTCTCCTCCCATGTGTTCGACCAAATGTGCATACCCGACAATTGTATGCACAAACATCCTCCTGTCATGTTACGTTCATTTAATGACGCTACCATCTCTACACTTCACACCGTCATCCTCCATGTTTGCATGGGCCCCACACTGTTCCAGAGTTATTTTACGTCTTGGAGGGGGAATTTCAATACAACATGTTGCTTGGTAGACCCTGGATTCATGTTATGGGTTGCATTCCTTCCACTTTGCATCGTTGTGTGAAGTTTGAGCATGAAGGGCACACTTATACCATTTTGGCTGACCCGCCACCTTTCAAAACCTGCAACATGCTCGACCCAATGACATGCTCATACCCATTAAAGTGTCTTCATCCATGACCACTTCCTCTTCACCTACACCTCGCCCATGAATGTCGCCACTACATCAACCACACCTAACTCCTCCATCCCTACCACCACCACAACTTCCATTGTCGACCCATCAGCCTCCTAATCAGCTAGCTCCACCTCCGATCCAATCTCTAACACATCATCTATCCCAGCCACTCACATATCGACCACCAATCCCTTGGAAGGCATTTTTTAATGCCGCACGGTGGGGGAGTATCACCTATATAATGCCAACACATTCCTTACTCCACAAGAGTATGGAAGCCTTCACTAACACCCTCATTATGATCACCACATAGGAGAGCGTCTCCTCTATGGTCCTCCCCACCTTCACACCAATCTCACCTATGGGGGACTTGATACTACCACTTATACACCTGAACCACCATCACAAACCCGCCCATTTTCTGCTGACCTCCAGTCACTCACCAATCATCAACTGTTTACCCACACCTTCCTGCACCGATGTGCATGGAAGGGTTTTGGTTTTGGATTTTATGAGCAAGGCCGTCACACTGTTATTCCATGTACTACCCACAAACATAACAACCGTAGTGGTATCGACTTTCTTTGAAATACCTACCAAGAGGGCTCGCATTGAACTCATTGAGGATATCGACCCTTCTCCACCTTCTTCACCCGCTCTACCTTCTTCACCACCTTCACCGATAGAGTCGATGGATCCAGAATCCATCCCTCCTAACTTTTTTTTTTCATAAACACCATTTCCTTAGGGCCTTTGACTTATCAATGCGAGGGCGAGGCTCCCTCTTCTCTTCCCTTCTTGTATCCTGAAATGATTGATGACGATACACCTTCTATTAATGTCGTTCAATGTCAGGATGATGAATCTATACTCACCTACCTTGGTGTAGAAGACTCATATATTCATTGGTCGTTACCATCTAAGATACACAAACGATGTTGAACAATCGACTATAGAAATCAACATCCATACTCAAGATGACCCGCACATTCTAAAGATTGGCCAATCTTTAGATATTGTTGAATAGGAAGCCATCACTTCTTTTCTCAAAAATCATAACCATGATTTTTCTTGGTCTTACATGACATGCCCAGTATTGACCCCACCATAGTGGTCCATAATATTGTAACCATTCCCAATGCCAAACCCGTAAAACAAAAGCTAAGGAAAATGCATCCTCACATTTCTCTTCTGGTCAAAGAGGAACTTCAACGCCTTCTTTCCGTTTCCTTCATCTTACCCATTTATTATCCTCGATGGATTTCTAACATTGTCCTTGTCACTAAGGTGACAAGCGGACTCCGCATTTGCATGATTACGTGACGTCAACCTAGCTTGCCCAAAAGATGACTTTCCTCTACCCAATATTGACCAACTGGTTGACCTTACCACTGGTCATGAGATGCTATCACTCATGGATGGTTTCTCGGGTTATAACCAAATCTTGCTTGCCCCAGAGGATCAACACAAAACTACATTCATCACCCCTTGGGGGACCTTCTACTATCAAGTCATGCCTTTTGGCCTTAAAAACGTTGGTGCCACATATCAACGGGCTATGACTTACATCTTCCATGACATCATGCACCGTATATTGGAAGATTATGTAGATGATCTCTGGCCAAATCTAAATGCCGCTCCGAGCACCTCACCGTCCTAAAAACCATCTTTGACCGCCTCATTAAGTATTGTGTTCACCTTCAGCCCAAGAAATGCATCTTTATGGTTCTCTCGGGCAAGCTCTTGGGATTTATTGTCTCCTTACGTGGTATAGAGGTTGACCTTGCTAAAGTCAAGGCCATTCTTGAAATGCCTCCACCCACTAATCTGTGGCAGCTCCGTAGCCTACAAGGTAAGTTGCAGTCTATTCACCGTTTCATTTCGCAATTGTCCAATCGGTGTCAACCATTTCATCACCTTCTCAAAAAGGATGTTTCCTTTAAATGGGATGAGGACTGCCATAAAGCTTTTGAAGCCTTAAAATAATACCTTCTCCAACCACTCGTACTCATTCCACCTAAAGACGATCAACCCTTCTACCTATACATCTCAACTACTGATCACTCCTTGGGGGCCATGCTCGCTCATCGCAATGAACAACACAGGGAACATGTGGTTTTATACATAAGCCATACTCTTTTGGACTATAAAACCCGATACACCCATGCCAAAAAACTTTTCTTAGCCTTGGTTTTTGTTGCCACCAAACTCCTCCATTATCTACTTAACCAAAAACCCTATGTTGTGACCAACACCGACCCCTTACACTTCATGTATGCCAAACCTTACCAAAATCAATGGGCTGCATGCTAGCTTATGCTCCTGGATGACCTCGACCTCGAATTCATTTATCAAAATTCCATCAAGGGCCAAGCTATCATCGACGACCAATTGGCCAACACACTTATTTCCGGGGATCAACCCTCTAATTTTGACTTTCCAGATGAGTCCATTACTACCCTTTCCCTAGACGAACCTACTTACCAAATGACACTTTTCTTTGATGGTTCCAAGTGTCAGCATGGGGGTGGGGCTGGTGTTATCCTCATTCTCGCTTGATGGTGAGCCCATGCCTCTGTCTTTCAAACTTGATTTTGATTACACAAACAATATTGGTGAATACGAGGCACTCGTATTGGGTCTCTAGGCTATTTATGCCTTATATGTCAAGTCCATCAACATCTTTGGTGATTCTCAATGGTCATAAACCAAGTCAATGGTATATACCAGTGTCGTAATGAGATACTTCAAAGGTATAAGCATCATGTGGACATACTTTTGACCACCTTCGACTGTTACGCCCTGCAAACTGTCCCACGTTCTACCAAAAGAATTGTAGATACCATGGCCTTCTTAGCTTCTTAGATACCCGCTTTGCCCGCCGACTCTAAAATCTTTGTCACCGTACAAAGACTCCAATCACCCTCTTATTTACCTTGTGAAGTTTACTCTATCGGAACCACTGCTCCTGACCTGAGTGACCTTTGGTATAAACAATACTCAGACTATCTTTCCCTCTCCATCTTACCTCCCGACTTCACTTGCAATGGATAACATGCCTTTCTTAAAAGGGTCTCTCATTACATCATCATGTGTGGCCTCCTGTATAAGCACAACTTTGATGGTATTCTTTTACGGTGCCTTATAAGTTCTGAAATTCCTTATACCATTAAGGAAGTTCATGATGGCATATGTGGAGGTCACTTCAGTGGCCTTGTTGTTGCTAAGCGTATTCTTCACCTAGGCTATTATCATCTGACCCTTAACCATGATTGTTGCAACTACATTAAGAGTTGTGTAAAATACCAATAACATGCCAATCTTCATCATACACCCAGTCATGCCTTACAGGTCGCCCATGACCTTTGGCCCTTCTCTTAATGGGGTTTGGATCTTGTCAGAGAAATCAATCCCCATTCTTCCCAGTGACATCAATGGATAATCACCGCTACCGAATATTACACCAAATGGGTTGAAACCATACCTCTCATCTCCGCAAAAGCTGAGAAAATATGTGAGTTCATGAATCATCACATCATTTGTCACTTTGGTGTCCCACATCGCCTCATCACCGATAATGGAAAACAATTCAAAAATAAAACCTTGTGGAAACTTTGCGATGCCTTCAATATTCAGCTAAGTTTCTCGTCACCATATTACCCATAAACCAACGGCTAGATGAATCCACTAATAAAACCCTGAACAAAATTCTCATAAAAGTGGTTAACGATATTGGAAAGGACTGACATACGCACATTCCTTTCACCCTGTGGGCATACTGCACTAGTATTCACACTTCCTTTGCTACTACCACACTTTTTTTCTCGGTCTCATGATATATAGGCTATTTTGCCTCTCAAAGTCCAGATTCCCTCACTCCGCATTTCTCTCCATGACATGTTCAATGATGATGACTTTCACCAGGACCGTTTAGCACAACTTGAGTTATTAGACAAACATCGTCTTAATGCTCTTGACCATATTCAAGTTTACCAAAAACGTATCAAGCATGCCTATGACAAACGTGTCCATGAATGAACCTTCCAAGTTGGTGACCTTGTCCTGAAATAAAATCAACATGTAACCAAAGTGGAAAAAAGTAAACGGGAAAATTTTCTCCTAATTGGCTTGGACCATACATCGTGACTCATACTTATGGATCAGGTGCTTATCGTTTATCTTCACTAGATGGTAAACCTGAACCTGAGCCCCTTAATGCCTTGCATCTTTGACCATTCTACTATTGACTTTTAGTCCTACCTCACCTTCTACCTCTTTTCATGTTTGTCCCTTGAGTGCTTTTCATTTCCCTCCTTTCACTATGCCATCCCCAACAATTAAACAAGAATCATGTGCATGTACCGTCACTCTTTTATCTTCTCTTAAATACGTGTACCACAGTCTTTGCACATGGCATGATTCTCATGGATACTTTTCATCTACTTTTAGATGAGATCCCATGGTCGTTTCACCTTGCTTTTTGAACAAGAATCTAATTCTTCACCTTAGTTTTTTCCATGACTTAAAATCCCTCACATGGCATCCAAATCCTTGAGTCGGACTTCCAATAAAATATGACTCCCTTAAAAGGACATATTTCTCTCTACATCAGCTGGTGTAAATAGACCGCCGTCGAAGGACAATAATGTAACGCGCTTAAAAAAAAAAATCAGCTACGGGACTACATGCCGATAGTGTCGATCCCAATCAGGCCCACATCTGCAACATGTCACCACTCCTCGACTGTCGCACTCCACGCACTTTCAAGAGCAAGGGTGGCACCCTGTCTCACATCCGCAGCTGATCTCTCACCTGCATCCAGTCAACACATCACATTAATACACCCTCATCATACCCACAATCACCCTTGACACCTCACCTATACCTACTACCCTACCTCTTCTTCCCTCCCAACTTACCTTCATCTCACATATTCTATCTACCCACCCCAATCCTAACCCACTATCAGTCACCCATACCTATCTCAAACCCTTACCCAAGCTCTCGTCTTTCCCCAAAACATCTTCTATCACCACTACCTATCTCACCCACCCAACCTAGGACACTTGTGGCTCCTTTTTCCCCAAATCATGACCGGTACCGGTTATCTCTAACCGACCCGGTCTCCCATAAACCGACATCGGTCACCTTTTTCGTGATCGATACCGGTTTAGCACCATCGACGCCACCATCCTCGATCGATGCCGGTTCTTATTGTGGCGAAAACCGCGACACCCAAACCCTATTTTTTTTAAAAAATCTCTCTCATTTAACCTTCTACCCACCCATTTCTACCTAAATCCCCCCTCAACCCCTCCCCACCCCTCATTCACCCACCCACCTCTCTCCCCATTCCTATTTAACCTAATTTTCCCTCCCAAAATTCAAATTCCCTTTTCCCCCAAACAATGTTTTTCCCTACCCGACCTCTAAACCAATCTACCTCACAAACAACAAAAAGGGATTGACTCTTACCTCATCACATTCTTGTCTCGTGGTGGCACATTAGGCCGATGCACCTTTGGTGGTCCACCGATCCCTCCCCTACCTCTGCCATCACCCAATCAACCTAATCACCTCCAACCAACCGAATCGATCAAACCGATCTCATGGACCCACCTATCGACTGCTAATCACCTGCTACACATCTCACCAACTCAGCTCTCCGTGTCGTTTGGTCACTTTCCACCTTGTTCTTCCTCTCTTGTCATTTTCTCTAATTTGGTAAATGACAAATGATTTTAAAAACATGACACTTTTTTATTTTTATAGCCTACCCGACTTGACCGTGACAGTTTTACCTTAACCGATATTGGTCATGTGCCCTCACCTACCGTGGACGGTTTGACCTCGACCGACATCCATCATGTGCCCTAGCTTATCGTGGTTGGTCCATCGCAGTTGACATTGGTTCTTTCTAACCATTATCGGCTATCTTGCTTAGTCTTTTTCCTACCCCTACCCCTAATTTGTTGACCTGAATCCTTTTTACCTCACCCACACCTAACTTGGACACTTCACTTTATCCTCCTAACCTCATCATTTACTACCTCACCTCGTCCTCATTTGGGGACTCATTATTTTACCCATACTTCAGCCCTACCGCAGTCTTTGTGACCTAGCTACTTGGACCTGGAACATTGCTAGTGACATGTGACCTCATGTGCTCGCTATACCTTGCGGCATTGTTACCGTGTTGATTGACATACTGACCTTACCTTGCCTCTTGCCGTGACCATTTATCCTGACCCAACCTTTGGTGTACTAGAACATACCTAAACGTTCATGCACTGATCTACATCATGTTTCCTGACCATATCCTATACCTTGGATACTGGAATCACCTCAACCTTGTTTGTTTAAACCTATCGACCTTAGAAAATGTAGAGTTTGCATGCTCTTTAACTTCGTACCGTCTTTGCCATTTATACGTGTGCATGCATTTGACTATTACTACCTTTGACCCTGACCCATTACGGATTACTCGATTTGACCTTTACCCATTTTTATCCATGTTGCCCACCTTCCTCTCCATCACATTCACTTTTATCAAACCACTCACCAATTAAATCGTCTTACGCCTTATCAATTCCTGGTTTGAGGGGGATCACCTTCACCCAAACATGGGGGAACCACATCTTATTTTTGTCGGCGCGCCACCCATACAAGCTACGCAACAAAAAGGGGCAAAATGTAGACACCAAAATTGGGTCACACTCCCCTTGGTCCCTCGACAAATAACCAACTCGAACACACTCACCTAACCATGGCCCCTTTCACCCCACTCTAATATTAATTTAATTCATGATCTCATAATATCTATTATTTAAATATCCTAATTGAGATAATGCCCACACACCCACCTCACCTGTACACCTCATCTAGCCACCTCACCCTAAGACCTATTCTTAGTATGTTGCCATAACTAACTAAGACCTACCTAAACCCTAAAAATCAAAGCCTACATTCCTATTCCTGATCGTTAGAAAGGAAGTTTCCATTCTAATCTATGGAAAAAAAAATGAATGAAATCCAAGAAATCAAGGGGATCTTCCCATTTTTAGCAAACCTAGGAAATCCCGCCCTAACCGACGCCGATTACCATAAAGCGCCGCCGGTCACCCTAAACCACCACTAGGTTAGCCCCAGAACCATTTTCGCATTATTTATTCCCAAAATAAACTTATTTTGTGGTTGACACATTTTCGAGAGCGAGAGACAAAACCGAGTAGTTGATGCAAGCAGAACTAGCATTCGTACACGCATCAGAGCATTCACAACCAACATCAGAAGTGATCACAGAGCCATTTGCATTCACGAAGCATCCGGGAAGTGCCATCACCACATCAAAATCCATCCATCTGATCAACTGCCATTGCCATCCAACCATCAAGCTCATACAATAGTAAGTGTTTTATTAACCAACATTCATCCATTTTCATTTTAATAGGTTTTGTTATATCTATTATCAGTTTCTACTCCCACTCCCATTCTCCCACCATTTACCTTCATGCAAACTTGATCATTCCTTCACCCACACCATTAAATTACCCATACCTAACTTTTAAAGATCTCTGAGTATATCCAATATCTCCATAGACCTTGCCATTGCCCCCTCCACTTCCATTTAGCCTCAAATTTGTCCTCACACCGAGATTTTAATAAGTTTCCTCTACCCCGACCATACCGATGCCGGTTACCCACAACCATCCCGGTTCACTTAAACCGACATCAGTTGTACTAGACCAACGTCGGTCTCTTTGTTTTACCGTCAAACCAAGAATAAAGCTTAAAATCCCCACTAAATACCCCAAAATGCAGACCAAAACCGGACTCCATACCGGTTCCTCCAACACTCTAACAAAGTGACCTTGACCTTCAAATTCGGTCATAACCTAGCCTTTGTTGTGAACAAATTTGCTTATTGTAGTCAAATGAGATACCTAAATCATTTTAACTACGGTAGGATTTCATTTATTGTTGACATTGAATTGTTTTAAACAGTGGATTGATAGCCTTCCAAGGAGTATCACACTTCCCGAATCTAGCACACGCTAGTCCATCGCATATACTATTTCACTTCCATTCGATGGTCTTGTTTTCTATTTCAGGTAGTTCCTCCTAGCCAAAAGGAAGCTCTCACGATCGGGTTGTGGATCAAGAAGTCATACGCGCACAACAACCTTCAACCAAATTTAACAAGTATTCTTGCTAGCCCATTAACCCTATATCTGTTTTCGTCAATATTCAAAGAAATGCTCTAAGAATCGGGTTAAATAGTTGGTGGATGATTTAATATAAATTGAATTAAATCTAATTTTAGAGTAACTTATCAGAATTCAACGATATTCGTGTAACTATGTAAAATAGTGCACAAGAAACAATCATTCAATGATATAAAACCCTAAGAAAATGAGAGGGGGTGAATTAAGCGATCTTGGCTGATCTGGAAGTGATCGTGGATCATTGTAGACATAAAATCATGCACTTTGAGTCATTATTTAGTCCTGGTCTCATACTACTATTCATATGGTTCTTAAGTGAAAAGAGTAATAATTAACCCATGTCTTTGGCCATTGTTGCATTACTTTTTGTCATTATTTTAGATCTTACACCTATACTTGCCTAGTTTGTACTTTCATACTACATTTTTCCTATTTCGATTTGGGGTGCCCTAGGCATCCTAGTCCCCTCTGGGGCACCCTGATCCTCTTTGTACTTTCCTCTCACTTTTTGGGCACTTTCTAGCCGTTTGAGCTTCTTATATTTTTGGTGGTCAGCCTTTTCGGGGTTAATTATGAAATTAAAGCAAGATAACCATATAAATATAAAGTTATGTGACCATAATGAGGGACCAAGCACTAGGAACTTACTATCACCACCTAAGGTTACATCCATCAAAGGCATCTAAAGCTACATTTACATCTATCTAGCTCCATCACAAGGCACACAAGGTTAGTTCATCTCGCATCACACTTAATGGAGGGGAGTATATTGTTTCCATGAACACATTTACTAGTAGGTGGGTGGTAGGTGGGTATGGATAGGTGTATATGTGGATGATCATGCTAGATTAAGGCCTGACATGACTGTAAATATTTGAGGCCGAGACCCATGAGGTTCAAATCCTCATTCATCTCGATTGGGCACTACGATAAGACGTGAAACACCCGATCTCATTCGACCTCAATGCGTGAAACCATTTTTCGCCATATGTATTGATTACTTAGGAGCCATTCTACATCTAGTTATTTGCTCGCTACTTCACAAAGTGTGACTTGCTTAAGAGCATCCAGTAATGTACGATTGCACATACACACCTAAAACTACATTTGGTCCGAGATGTAGTGGAATGCTTAGTAATAAGTCCATCAATTTAGCAACTGAGGATAGTCTGACCCCTTCATATGCATCTTTCTTTTCTAGGGTTTTGATCCTTTGTCTGGGGTTTTGCAGATAATTCTTCCATTGTAGGTTTACGGTGCTTCGGAGATCACATAATAACATTCACGTGATAGGAAGTGAACATAAGTGAACATCCAGTGACACTCCAAAGGAGGTTTCCTAGCCATTTCCACAGACTAGGGCACCTAGATCTCGAGACAGGGCACCATGGGTGCCCCTATTCCTCTCTAGGCACCCCTTTCTATCCAAAAAGTCTAGATCTACACTTCTTGGGATCTTTTGCAATGGTTTCCTCCTCCTGTTCACCTGTAATTCCGTGATATCATCGAATCAAATAAGGCTTTTCTTAACCCTTCTTACACATTAGGGTTTCATATTTTCTAGCTTAGTTTGCTTAGGTGTATTTCAATATTTTATTGTTTCATTTATTCAGTCATTTTACTACTCATATAACATTAGAATACACTAGAATACAAATCTATAAAAATCGACACCACCTTCCACTTCGGGCTATCATTCTCTTCTTCGCTATGACTCAATCTTCTGAAGATTTTACTGAAGCTCATCTTAAATCCATTAATGATCATATTGTTGAGTATCCCCAAGATCTAGACTTGCTTTTATATGTTGCTCGTGAGGAAGCTACAAACCTTACAGAGCTTAATGCATTTGTCGCTATTCCCACCACAGTTGCTACCCAACCACTTGCTTCTACTCTTCCACCCATCTCTACCATTCTTGTTTTTGTCCCTACCCCTACTAATCATTATACCCCACCTCTTGTTTCTCATACACGACAACCTCCTTCCGTTGGAACTCAAGATCTAGCCTCCCTTTATCAAGACCTTGAAGTGCAAATTCATCACTTTACTGACAGGATTTTTCTCAACATCTCCATCTTTGAATTCCACTCTATTATTACATACTTCATTCACGCCTGCTATATCTACTTATCCACTTCCACCAAATTTCATTACCCCTAAACTACCTATTTTCAATGGCCAAGGTGACCCATAAGAGAACCTCTGAGCATTCCATGTGGCTTGTCTAGATTTTATGGATGATCACATTCTCCTAGCTAAGCTCTTTCCTCGTAGCCTTGATTATGTGATGCATTGGTTTTATGACCTACATGTCCATTCGGTAATATCTTTCATGCATCTAGTTGATGCTTTTCTCACTCACTTCTCTATCAATATCGACTCTAAGATATCATATTCCCAACTCGCACAACTTAAACAGGGTCTAATGAACACTTAGCAAATTACGTTTTGAGATACAAAAAAACTTAGCTAAGATGTGTAGTCATTATTTTACCCTCAATACCTCTTTCTAACCCCAAACACATCAGCCTATCACCCAACATATGTTGGGTTCTCACCGAGGCACGTGCGCGCGCCGAGCCCCTCCTTTATGTGAGATTTGCAAGATAGTTCTGCCATTAATGGAGGATTATTTACAAAAATAGAAGTACATGCATCTACTTAAAAGGCAGAAGATATAATTGATTGATCTACACATCAATGCATCACAAAAGCTAAATAAACATTATATGAATCACAAAGAACGAAATCTGAGTCATGAAAAGCCAAAGATCATGATGGTTTACGCCATAAGCAAGATGTATAGAATATATCCATGTATATTTATTTAAAAGAGTTTCTAGTAGCCATACTACATTCAAAAGGGTCATCTCAGACCATATACATCAAATGACAAAGATCCAACCCATGCAAACTTATCTGATAAGAGATCCTAAATATGTTTTCCCCATTATAACCCTTGTTATAGACCCCAATACCCATACATATGCTTAATGATATCCCTTACTAACCCTCTAGCACCAAGAACTCTAAACCCTAGCATCATGAGCTCCAAACCCTTAGCATTTCCTAATATTTCTTCACCACCTCGTTACCCTCCTCTTAGCACTCTCGTACCCTCTAGTGCCTTCGCACTACCTTCTACCTTCTCCTCTTGTTTCACGCGTTTTCCTTAGGGATTTGAAACGAAATAGACAAGGGTATGGGCCAAGGAGGAATACTTGTTGTGATGGTCGATTAGAGGTAGTTGCGTGCGTTCTAACTTCTTGATCCAATGCTGATTGTGAGAGCTTCCTTTTGGCTAGGAGGAACTACCTAAAATACAAAACAAGACCACAAAAGAGAGTTAAATAGTATATGACAGTGGACTGCCTAGTGTATGCTAGATTCGGGAAGTGTGATACTTCTTAGAAGGTCGTCAATCCACTATTTATAAATCAATATAAAATAACTTAAACATGTAAATAAAATAATCTAGTGCTAGCATTCTGATTTGGGTGCCTCAGATTACTATCAATGTCGATCTAATTAAATACTAAAATGCTATGCAGGTAAAGGTTTTGGGTTGGGTTGCAGTAGCGCAGGTGGTCTGTAGGTCACAGAAAGAGTCTTGGTAAGGTTGGGTAAGATTTTGGGTTGTTTGGGTGAGGTAATTAGGTTGTTAGTCTCGGAATAATGTCATCGACACAAAGACCGATGTCGGTCAAGGTGGTGATGTCGGCTTTTAGGTATGACCGATACCAGTTTAGGGTGACCAATGCCGGTTTAGGGTAACCAATATCAGTCATTGTGGAAAGTGGCAGAGAGTCAAGGGGAGGGTGTTTGGGCCATTATTATCTTGGAACAGAGAGTTGTAAAGGTATTTATGCGGGAGGGTGAGGTGACAGGTCCAAGATAGGTGTGGTAAGGTTTTGAGTGAGGTTTGGGGTAGGCTAAGGGTTGAGTTGTTAGGTTGGGTTGACAATCATAGTGACCGATATCGATTAAGGAGACCAATGTCAGTATAAGACAAACTAACCATGGTTAGGGTTAATTGGTGTCGGTGACTGTGGGGCATTGGAAGATGTTGTAGAACGAGTTTTAGGTCCTCTCCATGATTGCACAAAGAGTTTGGAGGGTGTTTGTGAGGTCTATGTGAGGGAGGCAGTTTTGGGATAGGTTTTTGTGAAGTTTAGGTGGGGTGGTTGATAGAGAGAAAGCTGAGGGATAGATCTAAGTAAGAATAGTGAATAGATGAAGGCAAATAGAGAATACAACTGCAAGTGACAGAGGAGAAACCAACTTACTTGGAGTTCAGAAGGGTTCTAAATGCCTGTAGTGGTGGAGAGGTGGTTGGAGATGCTGGTGAAGGTTGATATGTGGAATGGTGCTCAGTGTTATGACCGTGCTGCCCAGAATGCTACCATGAATGCAAATACCTTTGGATCAGTCTTGGTGCTAGCTATGGCTGTCTGGATGTGCGAAAGGGCTCTAGTTCTTGCTTGCATGTAGATATCCTTCATTCTAAAGCTCGAGAATGTGGCCAACCTCTCAAACAAGGTTACTAAAAATGAATATATGGTAACCGACGATGGTTTAGGGTGACCGACGTCGATTAAGGCAGAAATCCTAGGTTTACTAAAAATGCCAGATCTTGGCAATCTTTTGGGCCAGCTTTGTCTATTCTCACGAGATCAAAATGGAATGTTACATTTTAATGAGCGAGAATGTGGTTAGAGGGAGAATAGGCATGTGATTTTAGGGTTTACTAAGTCTTAGTTCATTAAGGTAGGTAGGACTAAGTCTTAGTTAGTTATGGTGAGTGAATATTGAGTCCTAGTAAAAGGGAAACATGCTAAGAATAGGTTTGTGATGAGGTGTCTAGGTGAGGTGGAAATTAGTTTAATTAGGGTAATTAAATAATGAATATTGTGAGGATGAGTATCACTTTAATTATAAATAATTAAACTAATATTAATGTGGGGTAAAAGGGTCATGGTTAGGTGAATATGTTTGAGTTGGCTATTTGAAAAGGGACCAAGGGGAGTGTGACCCAATTTCTATGTCTACACCTCCTCCTTGTTTCGTCTCAACACTTCTTTAAATAGGATCAACATCCACACCATGACTTCTCTCATGTGCATATTACATGCCAAGTGTCAATGTGGTCCTCCATTGACGAATGCTTATCCTCTTTGCAAAACCTTCCACTAATTGTAATGATGCCTCTAAGAATATTCCCGAGTGTGGAATATACTTTTCTTGGCCTCCAAGGTTCCGGCCGACACCTTATCCACTTATCACGCCTAGTCGGGTCCTCACATTTTTCCTCAAGTGACTTCAAGATGCTAAATATGGCTAAGTCCTTTAAACCCTTGCTCGCCTCCCCGCGCGCCCGGTTTCACTTAAATCCTCCTTAAACCCTTTTCTGCGTGCTTTTCCCGAACGCCGTTTCTATTTACGATCCTATGCGTGTGCCTCTTGGTACTTACTTAATATTTAGGGTCCAACACTACCCCACACTACACGTGTTCTCCATCCTCAAAACATTCTCGCTCCTTCAAAGAATACAAAATAATGGAATTGTAATAATCTAGATAAAGCATAGAAGAATGGAGAATATATTAATGTTACATGAGGAGTGGGAACTCCTTCTTTACGGATGCCTCAATCTTCTCCAGGCATCCACTTCTCCCCATGCCGATGAAGTAGGTCACCCAACAATGCGCTTACTTCATCAAAACTTAGTTCATCTCTCTTAGCTTTCAGCGTATCTATAATGCTTCCAGCTGCTTGCTAAGATCACCTAGCATATCCATCATGCGAGTGACTTGGGGGTATAGTTCCTTTAGCCTATTCTTAATCGAACCCGTAAGGTTTCAATTGCTTCTAACTTCTTCTCAACCTCAACTAGGATCTTATCGTGCTCCGCCCTATTGCCTTTATTCTTTTCTGAAATTCTTTTAGATCGCCTCATGTGTAACAACCAATATGCTTACTACCTTATCTCTTTCGGCACAGTTTTCATACACGACTTTGACCATCTGCATGGGGGTATTTATTTGTGGCAAGGAGCTTAGAGTACCGAGTCATTATCTCCCAAATATTCAACTTTTATTCCTCCTTTTGGCATTCCATTGCCTCTTTTGCCGACTCTAATGCGAGTGACCACCTTTCCATGGTGAGGATGTGGGTCAAGTCTTCCAAGTAGTACATGGTTGTCTCATATTTCTATTCAGGTAGGACCATGTTCGGGAGTTTCAAGATAATGACATCTGAAATGGACACCATCTTCTTATAGAATTCGCACACCTTTGCCTTTTCATCCCTCAACTCACGTCTTAATTGCGTCGATCAATTCCTTTTGTTTTATCTCCTTGTCCCACTTAATGATCTCCTCATTATTTTTCTCAAGCTCTTCCTCCAAGACCCTTATTCTATCATTTTTGCCAAAGAGTCTTGCTTCCACCTCCACAATACTTTTTTGAGCACATTGCAAACTTGCTCATCTCACAATTTTGGGCATTTACAAGAGGGTTTACTCCCTTGGCATCTGGTATCTTCATCAATGCATCATGATTTACCTCAAACTCGGTTCATCAATGTGGGACTCAAAATCCCAGGATAGCATTTTCCTCATGTGCGGTACACACCCTCTTCATCAAAAGAAGACCAAGCGAGGAGTTGGTTGGTGGGCATGGTACTTTGGAAGCACACGTGTAGTACCTTGTTTGGATCATTAATATAAGTCATATCGTGTTCTTGCGCCATTATTGTGCCCTTTCCACTTATGCGCACTGTCGTTGGGAAGCTTACTACTAAGCTGGGGTCTCCACCCATGCTCCCATACTCCTTTCCTATACTTGCACTCTCCTCAGTTTCCTTCAACACTTCTTCAACGCTTCACCCTACTTCATGCTCCACCAATTTGTTGGATAATATCGCCACCTCTCTCATTTATAATGTTATCCATTTACTCCCACGTTAGGTCGGGGTCTTCGATCTTTCATGTTTACTTCCTCACTCCCCCTTTATTATGAGCACCTTCCTCATTCTCATCCATCTCTTCATTTCCATCTTCATATGACTCTTATACATCGTACACAAGATGATTCCGAGCCTTGTCGTGTTCTTCATCGCCCTTATCACCTCCATACTTTCTTTTTCTCCCGAGTCCAACCCTTTTGTCACCCTTTGCTTCGTCCTTATTGATGACTCCAATTAAGGGGACTTCTCTTTTCTTCTATCTCGGGCGACTCTTCCCTTAACGATGAATCTTCCTTCGTAGTGACTCTTTTTGTAACGGAGACCTCCTAACAGATGTAAGTACTTGTGCCTATGCCCAACTCCTGTGCCCCTACTGTATGCGCACTCGACGCCTTTCTCGTCGGGAGCCTCCCCTCTTTCTCTATTCCTTCGCACATCCTTTTTCCTCATGGTAGGGTCCTTAGGAATGGAGACATCATCTTTAACATAAGCACCTTTTTCATACTTAGGCCTTAGGTGTAAATACACCCTCATTGTTGTCCTCCCTGCAACAGGCAATGTTACTAGTTTCAACATGTGCACATCATGGGAGACATACTTCTCCACATAGGCACACTTCTTGGGGTATATTAACTTCCTACGTAGCTCGTGGTAATATTGATCTACTACACTTATATCAAACCTGAGTTTTTTCACCTCTTTGAATCGATTGACCCTAATCTTGGAGTACTGCGTTGTGAAGGAGAAAGGCAACTTACACCAAGGACTCTTGGTGCTATCCATCAAAGTAAATATTCAATACGAAATGCTTTGGTATACAACGAACTTAGCCTCTCCTTATACTAATGAAGGTAACTTCTAGGGTATTCTCCATTCAACCCTCGAATGTGTCGCGCATCTCGCTTATACCACTTTTCTAGGCGTGCCTTATGAGCGCTGTCGTCATGGTGTAACAAGTATATTGTTTAAACCTTTTGGTAGGGGAGGGTTCTCATATGGGCATTCCAAAACAAAATTATCCGGCCCATTGGGTACTCTAATGTCTGAAAAGACAATGGTGAGGAGGACATTACTAAACATGATTTTCTCTCTGTCATGTATGGTGTTTATAATCTCCTCTGCAATAAAATCTGAGAGGTTATAGATGGTCCCCTACAAGATATTACGACATACATTCATGTAAAACTTGTTGATCTGTGTCCATCTTTCTTGCCCATTCAACTTTGTGACCAAGTGCATAACCATCCTCATCACAAGGAAGGTGATTGCAGAAATGTCGAAGTAGCGTGAACCCTTCTTATAGTCATAAGATTTAATGGTATTCTTAATGGATTCTTTGTCTCCTAAATAATTTTTCAATGATTCTCCTTCACAGATAAAGCCGGTGAACTTAGAAATCGGATAGGGTTATGCACATCCTCTGAACTGCGAAATAGAAGTGGTCTTCATGCATGTGCGACATCAACCATTGGTATAGTCGCTCAGGCTTGCCGAAATAGGGCAACATGTAGAGTTACAACAACCCAACCTTATCCATTTTCACCTTCACTTTGTCGTCATAGATAGGCATTCCATATGGTGTCCTCTTCTTTGTAGGGTGAATCAGTTCTAGTGTCATCTCATTTTTGTGGTGTTCGTTTGATGGTTGTAATCACTTACAACCATCTTTCTAACATGAGACACCTATTCCTTACCAAGTAATATGTCATCCGGGTATTGCATTTCCACATACAATTCTTCATCAAACTGGTAAAAATGACTTGTTTTGCTCTTCCTTGCTCTTCTTCATTGAAACCTTTTCTACTTTCCTTGGTGTCATTCCTTTGTCGGGTCCTTAAAACTTCTTCCTCTCTCCTGATCTTGGCTATGCTCAACTTCACGGCTCCACTATGCGAAAACCCCTCCAAGTCTCGTCCCCTAGCTATGCAACCCTAACTTGGAAAACCCTTTTTCCACAAGACGACGTAACACCTGTGGGATCCTTCCACACAACCTTCTCTCGCTTATGCCCATGTACTCCTTTCCACTCTGGTTTGTTGATCAAACTACTTATGCACGTACATTTTCACAAAATTTCCTATACCTTCTTCACAAAGATGCCCTAGTTCATGAGAGATCTTTGATAACTTAAAACGTAAGGTAAAGAATAACGCACCCCCAATCTTATATTTATAACTTTTTCTTTTCTCTGTAGTAAATTTCATGCCACTTACTAATGTACTTTCACAATAAAGGTGGATTTTTCCAATGCCAACCTTTAACGCTTTTCCTCCAAGATCAATCCTACATGAAAAACTTTGGCAACCTTTAGGCACGTAAAAACCCCTTCTCGACCACGGATCCTTAGGTGCGCACTTACATCGCCGAAGGCATTCTTCCTCTCTATCATAATCCTAGTTTTTGACATTGCCTACCTCATGTTGTTCCTGCACTTTTCATTCTTGTACGTGGTTTCTATAAAAAAATTTGACGCCATCCTTCACTCATGTTCACGTCTTCTATGCACAATCTTCCAATCCTTGTTTTACATTTTTTTCAACCCGAGCCATCAACAACCATAGCTTCTAGCACTTGTCACATCACTCCACCACACAAAAATGGATGCATAATCATTTGAGCAAAGAAAATCCTTAGACATAAAAAGTGCCTACTAGAGCACAAACACGCACAAAATAAAACAAAAAGAAAGGGAAACAAAAAGAAATGAAACTACATTACAATAAATCCTAGGCTAACTAGAAATACTACCTTATTTACAAATATAAAGAAGAATTATTTCTAGTAGGGCTCCATCCTACTCCCATTGAAATGGCATGACAACTGTGTTCCATCCAGCGCTTATAATCTGGTAAGCACCTAAATCAAGTATATAAGATACAATGTATGGACCAACGAATGAACTTTGAATTCATCTAACCCTCCCGCACACATTATTCGTAGCAATGGTAACATGAATTCAATAGGTAACACAATTTCGTGCCAAACACCAATTGAAAAGGTGTGGCCTTGTTCAGTCTCTTATAAGTAGTCCAATATGACCATAACACATTAGAAACTTTTTAATCTCAATCCTTTCTTCCCACATCACAAATCTTGGTCAACATGTGATTCAAAATTTTGTTAAATGCCTCAAGCAATCCCATTAGCTTGTGGGTAATAAGGGGTAGTCTTGTGATGGGCCACCATGAATTTTGCCAATAAAATTTTAACTATCTCATTTAAGAAATGAGTACCCTTATCACTTGTTAAGCTCAGTGGGCATCCATACCTGCTGATTATATTTTCCCATAAGAACCTAGCTATTGTTGCCACTGTGTAATCCCTTGTAGGCACCGCTTCTGCCCACCTTGTAAGGTAATCTATGCATGTAATGATATAAAGCATGAACCTTTCCTTTGCACGACTAGAGAAATAGGGCCTACGAAGTCAATTTCCCATTTCTCGAATGGCTTTGCACTGGCAATTGGTCTTAATGGCATTTCATCTCTTTTCCTGGTTTACCAAGGCACTGACAGTGGTCACATGCCTTGCAATACTCAATACAATCTTTGTAAACCATTTCCCACCAAAAGCTTGCTAGAAGGATCTTGAGGTTACATTCCCTACATAGTGTCCCCCTGTAATTCCACCATGAGCCTCTTCCATGATTGCAGTGTGCTCATGCTCAAGCATGCACCAACACAAAACCTCATCGTAGCCTAGCTTGTATAAGTCTCTCACTAATTAACATGTAGGGCGTGACACGTATGGCTAACTGCTTCCTTTCCAAAGTCTTCATTCCTCTGGTGCCACACCTATTTTGAGAAACACAACAATATCTTCCAATTCAGAGGGCACACGCTGCAATCTAAATAGTTGTGCATATGACATTGTATCCTTAATGCTCTATGCATCCTCTCCTGAGTCAATCCTTGATAAATGGTCAGGCCCCAAATTACTCTTACCCGGTTTTACAACAACCGTAAACTCAAACTCCTAGAACAATAGGACCCACCTACATATGCACCCTTGCAAGATGGGCTTGTTCACCAAGTAATTTAATGCCATGTGGTCTATGTAAAAGATAAAAGACATCGCTAGCAAATATTGCCTGAATTTGTGTAGCGCGTAGATCATTGATAATGTCTTGTGCTCTGTGGTAGTATAATTCTATTATGTTGGGGTTAGCTTCCTACTAGCAAAGCACAAGGGATGGTCAACAATTACCTCTCGAGGTTGTGCTAAGATTACTCCAATTGCTATCATTGAAGCATCAACATGTACATGGAATGACTTATCCCAAGAGGGAAAGTGTAATATGGGCACGATGATAAGCCTATTCTTCAATGTGTCAAATGTCATATGTTGTGCCTCTCCCCAATGAAATGTAATTTTTGCTTCAGCAACTCCTCCAATGGCGCAACAATCTTGGCATACCCCTTAATAAATGTCTAGTCCCAAGGAATCCACGTAATACGCTCTAGTTAGTAGGCTCTCCCAATCCCACAATAACGACAACTTTGGTAGGATCCACCAACAAGCCTTCTTTAGATATGATATGTCCTAATAGGGTGCCAAATAGAGTAATAAAAACCATTTCTTAATGTTGAGAGATATACTCAACTCTCGACATCTCTCAAACATCAGCCTCAGATTGTCACAATGGTCTCTGTCTAATCCATATAATGTCCAGTCATCCTGGTAGACTTGTAGAAATTTATGGATGAAGTCCTGAAACATTTAAACCATGATGCACAAAAACACAATAGGCACGTTCTTTAGTCCAAAAGGCATGACCATATAGGAAAAACTTCCCCATTAAGTGGAAAAAATTACTACCTGATGACGCACTCTTTTCTCACGGTCCATATTAAATTATTGAGGGTATACATCTCAAATGGACTGCATCACCCTTACACATTTATCATTCAATTTTCTCTCGTGTGACATACCTATATCAAATGATATATGCATTAGGTTATGGGGTCACTTCTCCTAGCATCCTCTCATGATAGGCTACATCATTACTTTCACTTGTACCATTTAGTGGTATACGCTTTAGGCTTAATCACCACTCATTTCTATTCATCTTGTTGTGATATACGCTTAGGCTATAGAGTCACGCATACTTCATCTTTAGGTCGTATATCATCAATACACACTCATCACAACGCGTAGCACACAACACATAATTCGACCATTTCTCGGATGACACAATCTCGTTTATGGTTCATTCTTGACTACTGAGGGGCATACTAAATTAACTTCAGTACATACACTTCCATTCACTCGGAGCACATGACTCCTATCATTCACTCTGCATTCCATTCCATCCATCCACAACATACTGAATTTTATGGTTGCATTTACTCTTGCTTGCACTTGCTTTTACATGTTCGCTTTATTACACATGTTAGATATATATCTTGTATGTCATTATCATTATCATACACACATGCACATTCACTTGATTTCTAGTTGTGATCATAGGCTATACAAGGATACTACACGCAACATGGATGCTTGAATACCAGTCCCATAACGGCTCCTGGGGGCATCCACCACAGTGTTATTGTTTCTTTTTTATTCATAGCACACTACTTTGGTTTATACACACTTTGACATATGCTTTATCTTTCTAACATGCTAACGGGTGCTTCATGTGCAACATTTTTTTGTAGGGATACTTTGGCTTCCATACTTGTTTTTTATATTGTTTGTTATTGTTTATTCTTGTTTGTGGGCTATGCCCTTTGTTTCGTGTGCACCCTTGTTTGTTTGCAGCCACTGCAGCCTTGAGTGTCTTGTGACACCATGAGTGGTGTCCCATGTTTGTAACCCACTTTGTGCAACATACATTTTCTTCTTGGGTGTTTACATTGTCTGCTTATGTTCTATCTTACACATTATTTGTTTGTCTTACACTTGTTTTCTACATGCATGTTCGTACTAACACTTGTTTTCTAGCTACCTTGTTTGTTTGTGCCTTGGTTTCTACCAAGCACATCCCCTCTCCCCGCATTCCATAATTTTAGTTTATGTGATGTCCTCTTTTGGGGCCGCATTCTCCTATTTGTGACGTCGCATGCGCCCCTAAAGGGGGGCATCATTTGGAGTTAACACACTACACAACATAATATCAATACAATTTAGTTTTTAGTTATCGTCCATGACACAATGGGTTACACAAAGTGAGTGAGTTCATACCAGTCTACAAAACTCCATACACATTGGATTTTATAAGACATGTTGTCCTTGGCATGAGGAGTAGTTATAGGTTAGAGGATAAATAAGACCTTCCTCTCTACACTACTTTAGTCAATAGCATCAGATCGCCAAAAAAACTAGGTGGTATAGAGATATCTTCACAAATCTTGGAAAGGAGTTACAGGTTGGAAGACACATCAGACTTGTCTCCCTACACTTCTTCGGCTAGTGGTATGAAATTGCCCAAAAAACTTGCATTTCACCGAAATTTACAGGATCCTTTCTATACCATTTTTCTCATTACGGATCAAGTGTACATGTTCCTTTTTAATTTTCATGCTTTATGCAGCCTAAAATTTACCGAGATAACACCCTGGGCCAGTTGTCTTTGACACATCACTCAGCCTAGACTGAGCACTCACCGAAGCGTGCAAAGGTACCAGGTCCCTCTTTAGGGTTGTTGTAATAGGATGTTAACATGATGAAGGAAGAAACATATAGATTCATAACTAATCCATCATTCTATAATGCATGCTACCCACAAATCTATGAAAGAACAAGCTTAAATAGTAATCATGATTAAATTAATAACATGCACTATTCAACTACACACAGGATGACACTTAGATTCAACCAATATCTTCCATCTATTAATAAATATAGAAGCTCCTTATAGTATTGTCAATCTATATCAATGTGCGTATGGAACTGATACAATGATTCAGTCATATGCGTATATTCTCTATTACACATACATACATCTCACACATTCATACATCCAGCTCTCTCTATCCCCCCTCTACTATGCACCTAACATCATATATATAGGGTGGGGACTTCCCTTCACCACTTATCTATTCTAGAAATAGGCCACATGTTATTGATATCCACACGCCGTTTACATAAACTTATCCACACATGTAAGTGTGCTATCTATAGTTCTCTTGTAGTTAATTGAAGTGTCAATTCTATTCTCGGCCTGTCTCTGTGCATAAATGCTTTGAACCGCTTCTCTAAAGATAGACAATACATGGCGCACATGTCTCTACATCGTTGGTGTGTTTCACACACCATTTTCCAAAAATAGGTCTTCATGTTCAAAATTGGCTAAGTACTATAATCTGAACTTGCCTTCCGTGCGTGGGTCCTTCTGTCCTTTTCGCACCCTTAGTTAGGGACTTCTATCCCACGAGACTGCACTTGTGTGATCTTACACAAGTATTCTTTGATCAACATTACCCTACACTAATCTCATTGTTGTCCCAATAATGGGTATCTCCAAAAATTGAAGGAAAGAATAAAAGAATGGAAAGAATAAGAATGGAAGAATGTAGATAAATAAATAAATTTTATGAGGTTATTAGGCAACCTCCTCTCGTATCAATTTACGATCAACTCGGATGCTCCTCCTTTATTTTGGCCTCTAATACCTACCAGTCAGTGAGTGCTTGCTCTGCTTTTTTTGGGATGTCCACAACAATGGATTCTAACTCATCCCTTGTAATTTCTCCTTTCTCATTTTGCAGAACCAAAACAACACTGGACATTGATGTCATTCTTCCTTCTAAAAGGTCCATCTTCTACACAATTAGCTTTCCAAGCTCTTCTAGCCTAGTCTTGTGTGGTTCTTATGCTACTGTCAGGGCCTCGCGCTTCTATTTAACCATTGACAACCTTTCTGCGTGGCCCAATGTCTCATATTTCATTACTTTCTAGACCTTGTTATTCTCTTCAAGGGTCTTGATGTTGATAAGCACCTCTAGAGCTGTGCATACATTTAAATCCTGGTCTACTTTCTTCAATACTTCCTGTAATGCTTGCAACAACCCTTCATAAGATGTAATTTTTCTCATCACAGATGCTTTCTCTCGATCGACATCTTGTTCAGAGTGTTCCGGTGCTTGCATACGCAGAGTTTCATCTTCGAGTACCAAGTCCACTAAATTTCCCACATAGTGTATCATTGAAGGAAATGTCTGTGGTACCTTGGCCTCTAAGTGTGGCCTTACTTTGATTACATTGTCCCCAATCTCCTCTGCGATGCTTATAAACACCTCATTTTTCTTCTACGTGAAGTCCCTCTCTGTGTTATGCGCACTATCTCTGTGTCCTTTTTCTTCAACTCTTCATGCAGTGCTTTGATTATGGCAGATTTATCCATGTTTCTTCTAGCTAACTTAGCAGAAACTTTCACCAGTGCATTGCTGACCTGCTCATCTGACATGATAGTAGGTTTTATTGTCATGTGTCTAGCTTGAGGTGCCTTCTTCAATAGCCTCAAAATGCACGACTCTTCACACACATCAAAGTCAAGCTCATCCATTGGGTGTGCATCTAGTTATTTTATAGTGAGCACGGTTGCCATATCCTAATCCATAAACTCCTAGCTAAATAAATCCTTCACTGCTTATCGTGCTCTAGAAGCGAGCGTGGAGAATTTTTCCTATGTCCTCTATATGCCCCATGGTTGGTGGAATGTGCTCTCCACTTTTCCTTCTAGACCTTTGCTGCTTAGGAACTTTAGCCTCCAAATTTGGGACTTGCGTCTCCATGTCTTGAATATCCTCTGCAGTTGTCTCCTCTAGTCTTTTCTCTTCATCTTCTTTTTCCTTTGATGCCTCACCCTATTCTTCTGTGTCCTCTAGAAGTGTGGGAGAATTAGGTGTGCTTTCCTCTGACTCTTTTGCCACCTCATTCAACTTTAGTTTCCTCTTTCTCTCGTGCGGTAAAGAGCCTCCTTCTATGGAGAGAGTCGGGTGATTTATGCACAAGTGGTTAGAGTAGCACCTGGGTCCTTGTTCTCCTAAATACCCTTTTAAACCTGTGCTCCCTTTGTCGCATTCAAGTCCTCATCATCCCCTCTTGTGGCTGAGGTGGGGTAACGACATACTCGGCTTCATCCTTACTTGTAGGATGTCTCCTACCTCTATGCTCCAAACCACCATTATGTTCGCGCTCCTCCTCCTTATCCCGTACTTCAATTGGCTCTGCGGGCTTAGCGCTGGGATGTTCTCCACCGTATGCTTTCCCTTTGGTGGTCTTAGAAGTGTGAACTCACCCTCCACATATTTTTTATTCTCCATTTTTGGCTTCTATTGGAGATACACCAATGTTGCCCCCACATCTGCTACAACCAAGCTTATTGGTTTGATATTCAGTACCTTTGAAATGATCCTTTCGTATAAGCACTTCGCTAGGATAAACATACTTCTTCCTCAATGTATGGTAATCGCGGTCTACCTTATCTCGCATTAAGACCGGTCGGCATGTGTCAGTAAAATCTATGAACAAATGCTTGGAAATACCTTGCGGTGCATGCGTAGGGTAATTTACACCAAGGGCTCCAGACTCTATCTTTAATGCGAAGCACATAATGCGAAATGTTGATATACAACAAACTCGAACTTGTTTCCATACCTTTGGTGTTGTCCCCTTGAAATTCCCCTCCTTTGAAAGTTATTTTTTTTTGAAAATTTTGAGTTGGCACCTTTCAGTAGTGTTTTAGTGAAGTAAGAAATTCGGAGATGGTGAAAATTTCATTTCTTGGGGTCATTTTAGTGACTTGTGGGTCTATCGGACATTTTTGTCCCTCATGTCTCAAGTACCAGTGGGCCTTTTATTCTTCGATTGGCCGATTTCCCTGCAAGTCCTTGTCCATCGGCTTTTTCAGACTTTTTTAGCCCATTTGTCCCAAGTATGCCTGGCCTCCTATTCACCGATTCCCCACATCACCCGCATTGACCGAATCGGCTCTTCACGTTCTGTGTCCTTGGACCGCCCGTGCTCGCATGGCCCACATCGGCTCTTCACGTCCCTCATGTCCCAATTTCCCATAGACCATCTGGGCCAGTTTTTTCCACTTTTCCCGCATTTCACCTTTTTGAGTCGGTGCAAGGTATATTAAATGCACATTTATGATCTTCTCTCTCCTGAATAACTATTTAAAGGGGGAAACCATCTATGCACTTGTCACATTATTTGCTCATTATCTCTTGCCCACATTTTTACAAAACAGTCGTTTGTTCACCTTCCTGTATCTCTTTGCAATTTTTGTCGTGAATCTGTTCTTTGAAGCCCATTCCTCTGTTCACTATCAAAATGAAGATCAAATTTCAAGGGCACGAGCATCTATCTCCTTTGGAGACTTCGTGCCCGATATTGGAGATAATGAAGTTTGACATTTGGATTTTGATGATTTCTGGGGCAGATTAGCATGTGACAACCCTGCTCCCATGGCTCAAATGATAAATGATAGTGGAATCACATACGCCGCTAGTTTTCCTCTCTTTGTGCAATGTGCCGACATTGTGCTCACCTACGGGGCTAGTTTCAACCTGACACCAAGGAAGTTGTCAATGTGCATGGTGAGTTGATTACAAAATTGGGACGCTGCCACCATCGCCGCCGTTGCCCTGCGCATTCCCAAAACAAAAGACTCTATTGTTCTCACTCTCACTCAAGCTCAGACTCTATTTGATCAAGACAATGAGAAATATAAGGCTCGAGTAGCTAAATCATGGCTGAAGTGCCCTAAGAAGGAGTGTCCCAACTCTCTAAAGCATTGTTCAGGGTCGATTTCAATGAAGAACTATCATATTTTAACACCTTGTTCACTCGGAATATGGGGATGCCTTCTACTAACAACTTCCATTTTTGGATGTGCCCTTTCATAAATATCATCTGCGAGGGTAAGAAAAACATAAATTAGTCCGAGATTATATGTGGAAACCTAACCAAGCAATTGTCAAATGTTCAGCAAACCAAAAAGTTCTATATGACCTCCTATCTCATGTACACCTTAGAAGCATCTCACGAGTGGTTCGAATTCACTTTCATTTAAGGTAAGAAGGATGAGCCCATCTACACATATTGCCCTCAGTTTACCCTCAAGGTTAGTAATCATAATTTCATAAGGGTAAATGATGCCTTCACCATGTACATTGTGAGACTCTTAGAGGGTGACACTACCAGAAGATTATCTGATGAGGCTAAGGCTTTGATAACCAAGTATGGGGATTTCTTCATTCAGTTTTAAAAGTTCTCATACATCAGGCTGGCTTGTTTTGAAAGCACACCTCTCAAGCTTCCCATGTTCTGCAATGACAAAATGGCCTTGGTTGAGGTGTGCAGGAAGTTGGATAAACTTCATAGAACCTACAGAGATAAGAAGATTACAGGTCTTCATTTCCCTCTCACCTTGGGGAATTATACATGCAAGACAACTTTAGATGCCCAAACTATAGAAAGGGCTATTTCTCCTCTTACAGTTCATTTCTTCAAACCCAAGACTTGCTTTGATCTAAAGAAATTCATTGATCAAAATATCAGAATAACTTATCATCACCGTCCTGACATTGAGGATTATTGGGAAGATTGTGTTGATGATTTTGAAGCTAGGAGGAGGTATTTTGGTAGATTTTCTCTACAATAGATCATAGATCTCAACCTCTACCAGGTGCCTGAAGGGCTTAAGGATGATGATGAAGATTTATAATCCTTTGAGTATGAAAGATCCATCAAGCACACTCCTCTGGAAACCCTAGATTGGTATGTGAAGGAAAGAGATGACTTGAATGAGATAATCGCCCTGTCATCGTTAGAACTAAGATTTGGTTTGACAGAAGGTACGTGAACTCAGGATGAACAAAGGTAGATCCTCTTCAAGAGAAACTTCCACACCTAGGAAGGAAGTACATACGCCTAACACTGAGGTACTTGAGCAAACTCCTTCTTCAATGAAAGAGCCTGAGTTGTCTACTCCTTCCTCTTCCACTAAAGTGTATCAGAAAAAGGTCAAAGAAGTAAAGAAAGAACCGATCGAGGTAGAGACTCTTCTAGAATAGTTAGAATTTCCTATTGGGCCAGAGAACATTATTTTTCTAACTGAAAATGATGATGATGAGACAAAAGACTCAAAAGAAACCCTTGAAACCACTGCTAAAGTAGAGAAGGAAGGACTAAGGATCAAACCTCCAAGTTTAATAGACTCCTCTGCAAAGGAAATTCTTGAGGTTCCATTCATTTCCCCACTAGAAACAACAGTGGTTCATACTCTAAGTGCCATGAGTTCACTTGCACTCGTGTCCCTTGATTCTTCTATTTCTTCTTCTTCCTTTTCCTGGGTACAACCCCTAGTCAACAACAAGAAAAGGATATCTTCCTCCCGATTAATAGTTCCTGACTTTGATGTCAGTAGCAGGCTCGCTAGTACTACCCCTCCTCCTCCAACAAAGAAAGCAAAGACTACTTCGAGGTTGGTAACTGATGCTCAAGGCCAGCAGTTCCTGGAGGTTACCAAGCCTAGAGTGGATAAAGAGGAGAAAGATCTTTTGATCTCTAACTTAGAGCTTTCTAGAATTCTAATGGGAGAATCCACACCTGAGAGTGAAGTTCATAACCTTCGGGAAACCGTCACTAAGGTTATTGAATGGGTGGAGAAAGGTAAGCAGACCATGGAACATTGGAAGAACAGAACCAAGTTCTTTCCAACTTTATCAGATCATTGTTGGCAAAGGATAAAGTTTTGGATCCAGCCCCATTGGCCGCTCTCCCACCTCCCATAGTTCTCAGCCAAGATGAGGTCCAAACCATCAAAGACATCCACAAGTATTCTACTTATGGGAATGTTTGTTGAAGCCATGGTGGATGATATGACTATAGCAGTTTAAAATTCATTGAGGAATCCTTCAAAACTAATGAGAAGGTGATCAAGCTGCAGCAGAAATTCACTTCTTCAATCAAGGCCATGGACAAGGAATTGAAAGTCTGGAGTGGGTGTATCACAGATCTCCATCTGATGGGTCAAACCAATGATAGGATCCTGTTGGCCAACAATGTGTTTGATGATGTCAAGAATAACTTGTCAAGGACATGGATCTTTAGCATCAAGTGGAAAATAAAGGTTCTAGAAGAAGTGCTTGGGGAATTGAGGAATGTATGGAAAAAAGGGGAGTCTTTTAAAACTTGTGTTGTATCCACCTTCAAAGATATCCACTGCCATTTTCAAGATGAAGTCACAGTGTTTTCTTCTCCCTCCAAGAAATCAAGGCTCAGTTTAAAGCCTTTGTCAAGGATGATTTGTTCAAGGAAGAGTCAATCACTAAAGAGAAAATGAAGGACGTATGCTCTCTTCATTCAGCTATAACCGAGGCTAATAAGGAATATCTGGAGCATACTGAGTTTGACAAAGATATGGAGAAATGCCTAGGCACGTGGACTCATGCTACTTCCAATACAATGATTCCAAGGGGCATGGAAATAGTGGAAGCATTGAAGAAATTCAGGCACCGGATCCTCAAAATAGTGGGCCCTCTTCACCACAACCGGATGCCTCTACTTCTAGCTCTTGACTCTCTTCTTCTATTGTTAGTTTGGGTCTCCTTGTAATTTAATTAAGGACTTTATATTGTGTATTTCCTTAATTAATATTTTGGTTAAAAGAAACGGTTACTAAATGTAACCACTTTGTAAGCTATATAGTGGGCCCTCCACACCATTCTAAAGGGGGCTAGAACTCTAATAATTTTTGAAAGTGTAAAAGAACTTAAAGCTATCAATACAAAAGATTTCCCTTCTGTTTCTATCTGCATCGATTTATTTTCTCTTGCTTGTCTAAAGTTTGTGAATCATTAATCTATTGCAATAAGAAGCTTTGTATTCTTATGGATGTCATTTCTGGAACTTTGTGTCTATGAAATAATATCTGATGGTTTAACATGAATGATTATATTCTATATATCACCTTTGCTCAACATTTATAAGGAACTATTTTGCTATCTATATTTCCGGGAATGTTGTTATGTTCTACCTTTTCCCTCCCTTAGTTCTTCTGTTCTTTTGTATTGATCATCAATCCTTGCATTAAAACACTTTCATGATATCAAAGTTCCTCATTAAAGTAGACAGTTGTACATTTGTAAATAGTTTTGTTGCTTACTTTTCAATAAGGGCACCTCACCCATTAAAGAGGAGGGACTTTCTGTCCCCTGACTATTGCTTTCATTAAAGTCCTAATTTGACAACCAACAGTTTTTGGTGACTCTACTGGGGATTCGTTTCAACAAATTCCAATTTTAAAGAACAATTTCTTGATCATTTCTGATCTGGCGACTCTAAGATTTACCTACGGAAGAAGGGCTCTTGGGATTGAAGATTCTCAGTTTCAACTCCTGGAGTAGCAAGGATTTCCCCTTCCTTCAATAAGGAGAAATAGAAGAGCTCATTCTACAAGCACACCCCTATTGAAGACATGTATTTTTGGGAGTGGTATCCCTCAAGAACAACTCAGCCCTAATCTTCGCGCTTTAATTCTTGCTGGTGTTTCAGTTCCACTTCAAGTAGTTTTTCCAAGGATGGAAGTTCCATTACCTTAGGGCCAATGAGTTGGGCCTCTTGCCCTCCCTCAACCTTTACATGAGTTACCCAGGGGTAACAGAAAGAACTTTCCCAAGTTCAGAGGTGATGGAAAGGTACATCCTGATGAACACATTATAACCTTCATAGTTGCATGTGGAGTCCTTGGATTTGAACATGAGGATGTCTTTGTGAGGCTTTTTGTGGAGACTTTGTAGGACAATGTGGTAGATTGGTTTTACCATCTCCCTGCTGGGGCCATCACCAATTGGGACACCATGATGACCCAGTTTGAGCACTATTTCAAACTGTGGAGGATGTGCATGCTTTGCTAGCCCAAATTTCTCAAATCAAGAAAGAATCACATGAGCCCATGAGAGAATTTGTGGCCAAGTTCAACAAGCTGATTAACAAGATCCCACAAAACACCCTACTGTGGATCAAATTCAAAAATGTTTCTTCCTAAATGCTCAATTACTGAAGTAAGCTATGCACTGAGAAGAGCCAATCTTGCAACTTTAGATGCGATAAGAGATTATCCATCAGTGTTGAAGATGACCTGATCATGTCTAGTAAATTGAAAAGAGACTCTTCCAAATCCAAAATTCTTCTTCCTCTTCCTCTACTCCTGGAGCTAATGCAGATCAGTTAGTACAGAAGCTTTCCAATGACCTCATTTCCATCAAGAAATAATTGGCTTAGCATGCTCCTTATCAAGATGTTCCTAGGAAGAACTTTCAGCCCAAAAACCGTTTTCCTTCTTCTCAGACAAGGTTGGCAATCGAGGGACCACCCATCAAGGTCCCTGTTAATGTAACTTGTGAAGTTGAAGAACTTGATGATGAAGAGGTTAATGAAGACTTTGAAGAACCTGGAGAAGAGGATGAGGAAGAATTGGAAGAACTTGATGAATCTCGAGTTAATTTCCTCACTACTGAGGGCATTGATGAAGAAGATGATTATGATGAAGTAGTGGTAGAGATGAATAGTGAGTCATATGTTGTTATGACTCGGGAGCAAACAAACAAGAAAGAAAAAGTGATGTAGCCCACTAAAAAATAAGGAGTATCCCACTACTATTCCAGTGGTTGCAAGAAGAGGATCTCCTATTCCCACTGCATCCATGCAAAAGGTGAGTTCTACTAACTCTTCTTCTTCTACTCCTACTTCTAAAACTTCTTATTCTCTAGCTTCAAAACCTGATAAGCCTAGGATTCCTAGTGATGATACCCCATCCACCTCTAGATCTTTTGATATCATTGACCACCTCAAGAAGACAAAAATCTAGATTTTAGAGGCTGAGTTTTATCAAACCCATCCAAAATCCTTTGCCAAAATGGTCCACTTTGTCAATTCCCATTCCAAAACTTCATCCAACACTTCTAAAGGTCTTTTTCCCACTCCCTCTTCCACATCCCAACCAAATCTTGTGGCTGTAGTCACCTCACCTAATGAGAAAATCAAACCATTCTATGTGACCCTCCTCATAGCTGGCCATAGACTTAAGTAACTGTGTCATAAACTTAGGAGCATCGGATAATGTAATGCCTACCAAAATGGTCCATGCTTTGGGTCTTACTCTCACACACACTTTTGGTTCTTGCTATTCCATGGAGAGTAGGGAGGTGCCTTTGGTTGGAAGAGTTAAGGATGCACAAGTAACTTTTGCTGCTGTGCCAGAAAAAAGGTCTTAGTTACTATTTTGGTAGCTGATATTCCTCCTTCATGAGACATGCTGCTGAGTAGGAATTTCTGTAAGGATGTGGGAGGAGAAATTCAAATGGATTAGTCACATGCCCTTATACCAGTCAATGGAAAGATGAAGAAGTTACTACCTGAGAAGAAAATTGAATATATTGTGCAAAAAATGGATGATCCTAAAGCACAAATACTTTATGAATATATTGGGCATGGTAACTACATGATCATGTCTCAGGATGAAGTGAAATGTCCCAAAGAAGTACTCCATGATCCTAACAACATTTGGAATTTGGAATTTGATGGAAGTTGCTCTTTAGCTAGTGTTGGGGCTGGTGTGGTATTGATATCCCCAGAAGGAAAGATTCATCCTTTCTCCTTCAAGCTACAGTTTGAAAATAAAAATAACACATCGAGTATGAAGCTCTCATCCTTGGACTAAACACAACAAAAGAAAGAGGTGTGAAGAACCTCTTGGCTTGTGGAGATGCGGAACTAGTTGTCAAACAAGTCAGAGACCTTTTCCAAGTAAAGAATAGAAGGTTGAAGCACTATAGGAATCTAGTCTGGGATTCTATTGAATTTTTGATGCCTTCTCCATCGAAGCGGTGCCAAGGGAAAAGAACACTAGGGCTGACTCCCTAGCTATTTCAGGATCTTTGTTGATACCTCATCTTGATTTTTCTTAGGAAAAATTCACCATTGAAATCCATAGACCAAGTGTGCTTCGGATAATTGGATAACTAGCAAGTTTTCAATGACAATCAACATTTTCTCTCTTTCCTGGAGCTTAAGGATAACTTTGATCAATTGTATTTTGAGGGAAGTGATAATCTACCTCGAGAGAGTGTCTCTTCCAATGAGGAAGGTGTCAAGGAGGAGATGGATCAAGATGGCTGCATCAAACTAAAAGGTAACAAGATCCCTAAAGGTTGGTGAGTTTAGAGGAATTATTTGATAAGCATGACAGATATGTCAAGTCCAAGATTTCCAAAGGAGCTCAACAGTTTGCTGAATATGAAAAGATTAACATTGGGAGCCCTGCCAAACCCAAAATGGTGAATGTTGGAAAGTGTTGTACCCAAGAGGAGAGGAAGAAGGTGATAAATCTTTTGAAGAGGTATGTTGATGTCCTTGCTTATTCTTACGATGATCTGAAAGCTTTCTAGCCAAAATAAATGTAACATTTCATTCCCCTCAAACATGGGATTAAGCCTTTCAAGCAAAAGAAAAGGAAGTACAATCCAAAGATTGTTGACACCATTTTCCAAGAGATACAGAAGTTGTTGAAAGCCAAGATCATCTTCCCCATTCATCATTCAACATGGATTGCTAATATTGTACCTATCAGGAAGAAAAATGGTGAGATTCAGATCTGTGTTGATTTCAGAATCTAAATCAGGCTTCTTTGAAAGACAACTATCCCTTACCCATGATGGACCAGGTGTTACAAGTTGTCACAGTGCGTAAATGTTGTCCATGCTTGATGGTTTCTCAGGATATAACCAAGTGGAAGTCAATACTACAGATCAACACAAGACTACCTTTACCACTCCTTGGGGTACTTTTTCCTACAAGAGGATGCCCTTTGGTCTCATTAATGTTGGTGCCACCTTTCAGAGAGAAATGGATTTGGCCTTCGAGAGGTTTGAAAGGAAAATGTATTGTTGTGTATCTAGATGATTTAACTGTGTTTTCCAAAACTAGAGCAGATCATTTTCAACATCTAGAAATAGTCCTCTTGAAATGTAGAGAACATGGAGTCTCTCTAAATCCCAAGAAGTCTATCTTTTGTGTCATGGAGGGAAAGCTGTTGGGACATGTTGTCTCTAAAGAAGGAATCAAGATTGATCTTGATCGAGTTCAAGCCATCTAGCAGATTCCTCTTCCCACAAGAAAAAGGAGTGCACTCTTTCTTTGGTAAGATCAACTTCTTGAGAAGATTCATCCCTGATTTTATAGAGCTGACTTTGAACATTTCCCAAATGATGAAGGAAAGCAGACATTTGGTTGGTCCTCTGAAGGAAAGGAAGCATTTGAAGGCATTAAGAAAGCTATTTCTAGGACTCCTATCTTAGCATGTCCAAATTTTAGCAAAGATTTTATTATCTATTGCTATGCCACAAAGAGTACTTTAGCCGTTGTGTTGACTCAGAAAGATTATAAAGACCATGAGCTCCCAATTACATTCATGAGTTATATTCTGAAGGCTCATGAGTTGAAGTACACTATGATGGAGAAACATGCTTTTGTAGTAGTTAAAGTTTGTACTACTCAACCCATCTTCAAGTGCAGGGCATACTCATGTGTTGACTGCCACTGATTATTTCACCAAGTGGGTAGAAGCCATTCTAGTTAAAAGTACTACTTCTGAGGTAGTATGTAATTTCATTAAAGAAAACATCTTGATAAGGTTTGGAGTACCAAACAAGATCGTGACCGATAATGCTTCCAATTTTTCTTCTGTTGAGATGATGGATTTCTGCTATGGGTATGGGATTTCCCTTGCTCATTCTTTAGATTACTATCCTCAAGGGAATGGACAGCAGAATCAACAAACAAAAATTTGGTGACCATTATAAGAAAACTTGTTAATGAATCTCAAAGAAACTGACACAAGAAGCTTTATGATGCTCTCTGGGCAGATAGGATTACACCCAAAAGAGTAATTGGGATGTCCCCTTTTCAAGTAGTGTATGGTGTGGAAGCTCAACTACCAATGATAGTGGAACTACTAGCTTTACATTTGATAAAAGCTATTGAGGATCCGGCCAAAGTGATTCATTGGATAAGAGGATCATGTATCTCCATAAGCTAGATGAAGATAGGTGTGAGTTTTGATAGGATCTCTGCTCATTAGCTAGAAGGTGAAATATTTATTTGACAAGAAAACCAGATCCAGAGATTTCAAAGTTGGAGACATTATTTTACTATGGGACAAAATACATGAACCTCGAGGAAGCCATGGTAAGTTTGATTCTCTTTGGCTTGGTCCTTTCAGGATCAGGAATTTTGCTGGTGAAAATTCTTTCTATCTTGATTACATGGATGGGTCTTCTCTCCCACTTCCTTATAGTGGGCAGTACCTAAAATTGTTCAAATCAAATAGGAAGTCCTTTGTATATTATGTACAATGTGTGTTTGCCTTTCCTTGCCTTTTTTTTGTTTTTCCATGTGTTGCCTTCTATATTGTTTTTCCTTTGACTCTATTGCCCAATGGATAAGGAACTGGTCTTCTTCCCTAGAGTTTTTCTTGATTCTTGTCTTGCCTCATTCTGTAACAAACCGTTACACCAAAACCTCAAGGTATTAGTGAAATCCACACATGAGGATCATAACATCCCACCATGCTTTTGTAGCCCTAACCTCGTGCTAGATTTGTGCCCATATAGCGGGACCTCGCCCTGCCCTATACGAGCCTCATGCAAACACTATAATGCCGACATAGCTACTCGTGGCTCTGGGACTTGAACCTGGGTGGTTGCTCTGATACCAAATGTAATGAACCGTTACATGAAAACCTTGAGGCGTTAGTGAAATCCACACATGAGGATCATAACACGTTCCTGTGATCTAGTCAAGTCATCCCCAAAAAGAGCCAGTTGTTGTCCCCTCAAAATTCCCCTCTTTTGAAAGTTAATTTTTTTGAAAATTTTGAGTTGGCACCTTTCAGTAGTGTTTTAGTGAAGTAAGAGATTCAGAGATGGTGAAAATTTCATTTCTTGGGGTCATTTTAGTGACTTGTGGGTCTGGCTGCATTTTTTTCCTCATGTCTCAAGTACTGGCGGGCCTTTTGTTCTCCGATTCGCTGATTTCCCCGCAAGTCCTTGTCTGTCGGCTTTTTAGACTTTTTCAGCCCATATGTCCCAAGTACGTCCCGGGCCTCCTGTTCATCGATTCCCCACATCACCCGCGTCGTCCGAATTAGCTCTTCGTGTCCTTGGCGTTTCGTGTCCCTTGGACCACCTGTGCCCGCATGGCCCCGCATTGGCTCTTCGCGTCCCTCATGTCCCAATTTCCCACAGCACCGTCCCGAGTCTTTCACCTTTTTGAGTCAACACAAGCTATATTAAATGCACATTTATGATCTTCTCTCTCTTGAATGGCTATTTAAAGGGGGCAACCGTCTATGCACTTGTCACATTATTTGCTCATTATCTCTTACCGCATTTTTACAAAATTGAGTCGTTTGTTCACCTTCCTATATCTCTTTGCAATTTTTGTTGTGAATATGTTCTTTGAAGTCCATTCCTTTGTTCACTGTCAAAATGAAGATCAAATTTCAAGGGCACGAGCATCTATCTCCTTTGGAGACTTCTGTGCCGATATTGGAGATAGTGAAGTTCGACATTTGGATTTTGATGATTTCTGGGGCAGATTAGCATACGACAACCTTGCTCTCATGGCTCAAATGATAAATGATAGTGGAATCACATACACCACTAGTTTTCCTCTCTCTGTGCAATGTGCCGACACTGTGCTCACCTGTGGGGCTAGTTTCAACCTGGACACCAAGGAAGTTGTCAATGTGCATGGTGAGTTGATTGCAAAATTGGATGCTGCCGCCATTGCCGCTTCCTTGCGCATTCCTGAAACAAAAGACTCTGTTGTTCTCACTCTCGCTCAAGCTCAGACTTTGTTTGATCAAGACAATGAGAAATATAAGGCTCAAGTAGCTAAATCATGGCTGAAGTGCCCTAAGAAGGGAGCGTCCCGACTCTCTAAAGCATTGTTTAGGGTCAATTTCAATGAAGAACTATCAGATTTTATCACCTTTCTCGCCTGGATTATGGGAATGCCCTCTACTAATGAATTCCATTTTTGGATGTGCCCTTTCATAAATATCATCTATGAGGGTAAGCAAAATATAAATTGGGTCGAGATTATCGTGGAAACCTAACTGAATAATTGTCAAATGTTCAACAAACCAAAAAGTTCTACATGACCTCCTATCTCATGTACACCTTGGTAGCATCTCGCGAGTGGTTCAAATTCACTTTCATTGAAGGCAAGAAGGATGAGCCCATCTACACATATTGCCCTCAATTTACCCTTAAGGTTAGTAATCATAATTTCAGAAGGGTAAATGATGCCTTCACCATGTACATTGTGAGACTCTTGGAGGGTGACACTACCAGAAGATTCTCTGATGAGGCTAAGGATTTGATAACCAAGTATGGGGATTTCTTCATTCAGTTCCAAAAGTTCTCATACATCATCAGTGGCTTGTTTTGAAAGCACACCTCTCAAGCTTCCCATGTTTTGCAATGACAAAATGGCCTTGGTTGAGGTGTGCAGGCGCTGGATAAACTTCATAGAACCTACCGAGATAAGAAGATTACAGGTCTTCATTTCCCTATCACCTTGGGGAATTATACATGCAGACAACTCTAGATGCCCAAAATATAGAAAGGGCTATTGCTCCTCTTACAGTTCATTTCTTCAAGCCCAGGACTTGCTTTGATCTAAAGAAATTCATTGATCAAAATCTCAGAATAACTTATCATCACCGTCCTGACACTGAGGATTACTGGGCTGATTGTGCTGATGATTTTGAAGCCAAGAGGAGGCATTTTGGTAGATTTTCTCTACAATAGATCATAGATCTCAACCTCTACCAGGTGCCTGAAGGGCTTAAGGACGATGATGAAGATTTGAAATCCTTTGAGTATGAAAGATCCATCAAGCACACTCCTCTGGAAACCTTGGATTGGTATGTGAAGGAAAGAGATGACTTGAATGAGATAATCGCCCCTGTCATCGTAAGAACTAAGATTTGGTTTGACAGGAAGGTATGTGAACTCAGGATGAACAAAGGTAGATCCTCTTTAAGAGAAATTTCCACACCTAGGAAGGAAGTACATACGCCTAGCACCGAGGTACTTGAGCAAACTCCTTCTTCTTCGATGAAAGATCTTGAGTTGTCTACTCCTTCCTCTTCCACTAAAGTGTATCAGAAAAAGGTCAAAGAAGTCAAGCAAGAACCGATCGAGGAAGAGACTCTTTTGGAGCAGTCATAATTTCCTATTGGGTTGGAGAACATTATTGTTCTAAGTGAGAATGATGATGATGAGATAAAAGACCCAGAAGAAACCCTTGAAACCACTGCTAAAGTAGAGAAGGAAGGACTAAGGATCGAACCTCCAAGTTTAATAGACTCCTCTGCAAAGGAAATTCTTGAGGTTCCATTCATTTCCCCACTAGAAACAACAATGGTTCATACTCTGAGTGTCATGAGTTCACTTGCACTCGGGTCCCTTGATTCTTCTGTTTCTTCTTCTTCCTTTGCTTGGGTACAACCCCTAGTCAACAAAAAGAAAAGGAGATCTTCCTCTTGATTAACAGGGCCTGACTTTGATCTTTGTAGTGGCTATGCTTGGTACTACCCCTCCTCCTCCAACAACGAAATCAAAGACTACTTTGAGGTTGGTAATCAATGCTCAAGGCCAACAGTTCTTGGAGGTTACCAAGCCTAGAGTGGATAAAGAGGAGGAGGATCTTTTGATCTCTGACCTGGAGCTTTCCAGAATTCCAATGGGAGAATCCACACCTAAGAGTGAAGTTCATAACCTTCAGGAAACCATCACTAAGGTTATTGAATGGGTGGAGAAAGGTAAGCAGACCATGGAGCAGTTGGAAGAACATAACCAAGTTCTTTCCAGCTTTATCAGATGATTGTTGGCAAAGGATAAAGTTTGGGATCCATCCCCATTGGTCGCTTTCCAACCTCCCATAGCTCTCAGCTAAGATGAGGTCCAAATTATCAAAGACATCCACAAGTATTCTACTTATGGGAAGGTTGTTGAAGCCATGGTGGATGATATGACTGTAGCAAGTTTAAAATTCATTGAGGAAGCCTTCAAAACTAATGAGAAGGTGATCAAGTCATGTCAGAAATTCACTTCTTTAATCAAGGCCATGGACAAGGAATTGAAATTATGGAGTGCATGTATCGCAGATCTCCGTCTGATGGGTCAAATTGATGATAGGATCCTATTGGCAAACAATGTGTTTGATGATGTCAAGAATAACTTGTCAAGGACATGGATCTTTAGCATCGAGTGGAAAATAAAGGTTCTAGAAGAAGCACTTGGGGAATTGAGGAATGTATGGTAAAAGGGGAGTCTTTTAAAACTTGTGTTGTATCCACCTTCAAAGATATCCACTACCATTTTTAAGATGAAGTCATAGGTGTTTTCTTCTCCTCCAAGAAATCAAGGCTCAGTTTAAAGCCTTTGTCAAGGATGATTTGTTCAAGGAAGAATCAATCACTAAAGATAAAATGAAGGACGCATGCTCTCTTCATTCAACTATAGCTGAGGCTAATAAGGAATATCTGGAGCATACTGAGTTTGACAAAGATATGGAGAAATGCCTAGGCATGTGGACTCATGCTACTTCTAATACAATGATTCCAAGGGGCATGGAAATAGCGGAAGCATTGAAGAAATTCAGGCACCAGATCCTCAAAATAGTGGGCCCTCTTTAGCCACCATCGGATGCCTCTACTTTTGGCTCTTGACTCTCTTCTTCTATTATTAGTTTGGGTCTCCTTGTAATTTAATTAAGGACTTTATATTGTGTATTTCCTTTATTAATATTTTGGTTGTAAGAAACAATTACTAAATGTAACCACTTTGTAAGCTATATAGTGGGCCCTCCATGCCTTTCTAAAGGGGGGCTGGAGCTTTGATAATTTTTGAAAGTGTAAAAGAACTTAAAGCTATCAATACAGAAGATTTCCCTTCCTGTTTCTATCTGCATCGATTTATTTTCTCTTGCTTGTCTAAAGTTTGTGAATCATTAATCTATTGTAATAAGAAGCTTTGTATTCTTATGGATGTCATTTCTGGAACTTTGTGTCTATGAAATAATATTTGATGGTTTAACATGAATGATTATGTTCTATATATCACCTTTGCTTAGCTTTTATAAGGAACTATTTTGCTATCTATATTTGTAACATCCTCATTTTAGTACATTAGAACAAGATTTTTTTTTGATAAGTGTTTTCTAGTTCTAAATACATAATTTAGAACTCACAAATCATAACAATCATTCTTATAATAGATAACCATATGTAGCTGTAATGACTCGGTGTACCACCGATCTATTCATTCCATGACTCGGTGAACTACCGATCTATTCATGTGTATCATAGAGTTGGCGTTTTCATCTGAACACTTCACTCTTGCGGTTCTCTTCCCTAATCCGGGATTTCATAATGCTCTGTCCAAGGAACCTATCTGAATAATTGTTACCATCATTCATCGGCATCACGTCCCTTAGACTAGGTGACATAGGACAATGCAATCAACAACTTGTGATACTTTGGCCAAAGATTTGAAACATACTGTTCATGTCTCATATTCCTTGACGACATACTCACAATCTAGAATACGTCCTTCACCCCACTCCGATGTTATATAGAATGTCATATACTGACTTCTGTCAGTCTCCCCTGTCCCAAGTTTTCACTTAGGAACGGGTTAATATCATAACACACGTTATAAGGATGCTCTTGAAGACTAGGGGTAAGCTGACATACTGGGTCACCCACTGTTACCCCATGTGTCAAGGTACCCCGAGTCTCAAAGGGCTGCCTCATAACATGTCTATGGTCCTAACTAGTCCCAAAGGAAAATATTGTTTGAGTTTCAGGTGTAAATCTTAATGATCAATGCAAAAGGGTGTTGCCATATGTCACCTGCATTGTTGTATCCTCGAGAAGATCCTAATCTTCTCAAAGGTACAACCCTGTAGTTGACATGTGTCAACATCCTACAATATTGCCTCGGAAATATTTACATAACTTCAAGAAGTTACTTAAGTTGAGTTGAATTTGAATTAAAGGCCCTCCTAACTGGGTAGCCTTTCCCAACCCTGGGTTCCACACCTTTGAGTTGCCTTACGTAATTAAGTTCAATTTCACAGAGAGAAGTTTAATAAGATTTGTGACCTCATCAAGGTGTCCACCGGTTCCTAATAATCTTATTTCCTCATAATAGGGCAATAACCCTAAGTTCTCTCATAAGGAAGCTAACTAAACCCGTAAGGGTTCATATCAACCCTGAAGACTGAATATATCAGACTTATTGCTAATAAGACATGGTGATTTTAATCCATCCATTGCATTGCGTTGACTTAGAACATTATTAGGGAGTAGTAGAATACTCATCCAGTTATAGCTACTTATTAGGGCATAGTTCAACCCCAACTTCCCTAAAAGCAGTGAACTAATTTCCAAATTAGCCATATTCATAAAATAAAAGAATTACTAGCCAAACATGAAGTATTCAGTCACATAATTTTTACAAGGGCTTACTTAGGGAATCCATCTAGATCCCATGGCGTATAATAATAAAAAAACACTCTCCTTCATTCCGACATGAGAAGATCAATTCAACAAATAAAAATGCCGCCACGTAAGTAACAATTCCCCATTTCATTTATTTCCAAGCCATACAATTACAACTTATGCACTTCGGCATATTTTGATACAATAATCATTAGCAAAAGAATAACTTTCTTCCTATAGTACAATTAGAGAAATCATGTTGGAATTCATCATAAAAACCAGATTAAGCTATCTGTGCATCATATCAGATCTACAAGCCTTTACCACTTACGATGACCATCTGCAAAAATTGCTAGCACAGGTCAGTTCAGTGAACTGAGCATGATAAGCACTAATTCTTAAAACAATTGCATTCCACCAATTGTTTCCATTAAACAACCTGTTTAAATGAAATCATTTCATCAAATCCATAAACATGAATCACGCTATTTATCTTTCTACCATTCTAATATGACTTTAAAACATAACTCATATTATAGCTGCCATTTCAACTTAAATCCTTTCGGATGATTCATCTTACACAAGAGAATAAGAAGAAACAAAATGAATCTTAAATACCTAGCCATCCGAAAACCAAGGGCAGTATCAATCCTAATATAATTACTCCATTAAAGAAATGAAATCTTACCAACGCATGTAACCAATGATTTGCATTTAAACAATTCAAACAAAGACAGATTATAGCCTCAAGCAAGTTCAACTGATGGATTTTCCTTTATACTTTCGTATAATTTCATAAACATTGATAAGTATACCAACTATTACTACAATACTACTTTTATACAAGTAGATAACTGAATTACTCAAACAGAGTAATAATATAGCTAAAGATAAGGAAAGGAGACTTCTGTCAAGATACAACGCTTACCACTCTCTCCACGTAACTTTAATAGTCTATTCATCTCGTGCCCATGCTGAAGAATTCATATAGAAATTCAAAAGAAGGAAGCATTCATAATTTCCAGAAAGGGAGAGAATACTTTCGTATTCCAAAAATCCTATATCAACATATACTTTACAACTAAGAGAAAGAAACAGAGGAATTCAGATCTCCATTCCAAACAAGTTCAGGACTGTACCAACTTTCCAGGAGTAATGCATATACAATCAATCTTGAATTCAATTAGGGAAGAAGAGAAGGCAAGAAAATCAACACCCAAGTTTACCATTAGCTCCAATCTGGTAGAACTGTTTAAAAGGTTGCCCTTAGATCCCTAGGGTCTTGCAATTGCACATTAAACAAAAGCCACAGATTGTTACAAACGAAATACATATACGTTCAAATATCAGTCCACAATCCTGATCCAAATAAAACCTAATTTCCATTCATGCAGATCTAGGATCACCCACAAATTGTTAGGGAACAGAGTTCATCAAAGTAAGTTTTCTCTTGGTCACAACTGTGTTCCAATTATCCAAGTAAAAATCGTAAAGAAAACAACAGCTACACCAAATATTTCCTTACGTACAGAACCTATAATCATAGAAACATCCAGACCCTTTTCAAACAAAGGTACAGGCTTAGTATTCAAACATATTTCCTACTCATGTGACTAACCAGTCGAGCTTTACCTTCAGACCCTTTTCTATTAAAGGTACATGCTTAGTATTCAGACATATTTCCAACTCATACGACTGAACTAGTCGAGCTTTATAGAAGGAACTAACAGTTTCACCACAATCCAACTTTATATTCACCTGAAGCTGCCAAGTAATAGTAGAGCTCATACAACTAAGCAACAATCAAATAAACCAACCAAATTTGACACAACAGTTCATTCCGTGGTTTTTTTTTCAAACACGAAATCATCAAGCACGACGTCTATCATGGTACAGTTTGGAAACTCAATACCTCAGTCAGACAAAGAGACATAAAACACTTATACGAAGTCGAACCCATATTGTAATCACAGCCAACACTTCTACAGAAGTCGAACCCATACTGTAATCACAGCCAACACTTCTACAGAAGTTGAACCCATACTGTAACCACAGAAGACACTTCTACAGAAGTTGAACCCATACTGTAATCACGAAAACACTTCTACAGAAGTCAAACCCATAATGTAATCACAGAAAACACTTCTACAGAAGTCGAACCCATATTGTAATCACAGCAAGGAGAGAAGATAAAAGAAGTAGATTTCAACAGGGTCTACGTATAACCAGGGATTCCTAAATCAACAAGAAAAGAAGAAAACCAATACATTGCTACCAGCCAAGCCAACTATACAAAATCATCTGAACAGAGTTGTTCTAATGAAAGCATTTAAAAGAAAGCAAGATTTTTAAAAGTTAGGGCCTATCATGCCTGATAGTGTCGCTTAAAAATTTGAAGAAGACCTCTGTATGTGCTCGCACCTTCTCTTCTTCTTCCACGAAAGATTAAACAACAATATATTGTTACCTCCATGCCTTATATACTTCCCCCGACAGAGAAGGAAGCTAGAAACTCTCAAAGTTGCCATGCAACACAGAGTAGACGGCTGGTTCGAAGAACCAGTGCTCAAGCAGAGTGAAAAACGGAATGCATGGAAAACAAAACAACCAAACAATATTCCACTTGCATGCCTTCCCAAGAAATCCACGCTCGGGAACCAAAGTTCATTAATTGCATTTACTTCCATCCTCCCGCTATTTTCCATTGCCACCGACTACCAAAGTTGGTGATCACCACAAGAAAACAAACAAACATTCCCATCCTTGGTGATACTGCCACATCAGGTTATATTAGCAGTTTTTATCCTCCGCCAAACCTGACAACATTCCAAGTCCTTCAACCTTATCCCCCTCTTAAATGCCATGGAAACCACCGCCCATGACTCGCAACCCTTCTTAGGTCCCCCTCCCTTCTTAGCATTAGTTAAGATAGGTTAGTGACTTAGGTTAAATCATAGGATAAGACATTAGTCTCACTTCCATAGCGCTAGGTGTAGTTATCTCTTGAGTATTAAGCTCATAGTTTAGGGCTAGGTTAGATTAGCAATTATTTTAACCAATAGGTTATAGTTTAGGTTAAGACTATTAACCTTAACGAATCTAGTCTAGGTCCCCAAAATAGGACCAATCAGTGTTAGAGTCCATACTGGATAAAACATTCCTATAAAGGATTCTATTTGGCATCAATAAATTTAGCTTTTGGTATAAAACATAAACATCTTACCTGGCTTAAGGTCTAGGCCTTTCCTGATGTTACGATATCTGGAACCAAATTCCATTTATCATGATCAGCCTGAGTTAAACTGGGATTGATCATTCAAAACTCAATCAGACCTTGTAACTTTCGTAAGGTCAATAAAATTTGTTCATCTTGAATAAACTTAAAACATTCCTTGGATCAATGCAACTGATCCAAGGTTGAGTCATAAAGGTGGATAAATCCACAATTCATCCAGAAATCAGGTTGAACTCAAGTGCAAGAATGAAAGAAACGAAAGCGTCCAATCATATTCTGGTTCAATCAAAGATCTTCAAGAGCAGAGAGGATACAATCCATATCAAGCATGACTTCCCAAAACCAAAGGAACATGTCCTTATACGGAAGAAATCATATATCAACACTTGAATGCTTAGGAGAAAGTAACAACAGATTCAGGGGTGTTACAATATTTCTTGGGAATCTTTGTTATGTTCTACCTTTTCCCTCCCTTAGTTCTTTTGATCTTTTATATTGATCATTAATCCTTGCATTAAAACACTTTCATGATATTAGAGTTCCTCATTAAAGTAGACAGTTGTAAATTTGTAAATAGTTTTGCTACTTACTTTTCAATAAGGGCACATCACCCATTAAATAGGAGGGACTTTCTATCCCATAAGCTGTTGCTTTCATTAAAGTCCTAATTTGACAACCAATCCGGCGGAGTCCTTTGGAATGTGCCACTCTTTCCCAAATGATGCACAAAGCTTTTCATACCACTTCTCTTCCCTTTGCTTTACATCATCTGTCATGGCCCCCTTGCATAGGTATTTCTTTGAATCTTTTAGGAGGGGACTTGTTCTCCATGGGGTATTCCCATAATTTATCCTTTGGTCCATCTCGGTACCCCAATCTCCATGAATACCAATGATAGTAGAACAGCCCCAAAGCTGATCTTCCCTCCTGTGTGCACTTATTCGACTATTTTCTCAGCTATATAGCCTACAATATTGTAGATTGTCCCCTCTAACATCTTACGTGCCACATGTACCCACATAGTATTTACCTCGTGATCACCACTCCCGATCATTTAACTTGGTAACAAGGTGTGCTGCAGCTTGTACAACTAGACAGCTTGATTCTATTCTCGCATGGACCCTTCAGTACCCCAACTCTGTTTGGTCTTTACAATCACGGCTTTATCTAAAAGGTTACCTTTTATGTCTTCTCATGTGGCCTTCAGACATGTAATCGATGAGATAAGCGCAAATGGAATTCTAACTCGTGTCCCTGCAAAGTAGAAGAAGTCTTCGTGTACACCGCTCATGAGCCACTGATACAAGGGCTTATACTTCCTGAAATATGGAAGCTCATATAACCAGTAGACCCCAATTCTCTTCAGGAGATTCTCACCTACATCATCATACTCCAACATATCATCTGTCATGCACTTGTTCGTTTTAGTAGTGAGCAAGGAATTGAGCTCCTTCTTATTCTCAAGAGTCATGTGATTATATTCACTCACTTTGCTATTTCTGATGGGTGAATCCCATTCTTGGCCGACGATGACTCCTTGTGGATATTACATCTTTGAAAAATGGCTTTTGGGTGCCATCTCTTCATCCTCAACAACTACCTTCTTCTTTACTTTTACTGCTGCTGCAGATGCCTTCTTCGGTGCCATTTTTACCTTACAAATGTCTCCTCTTCAATGTTGCAACTCTATGAATCAAACCCTAGCTTGATTCAATTATGCCCTAGGTGAAAACTTCATAACCTAACTATTTTCTATCTCCTTCTTTTCTCAAACCCTTCACCATCGGGGACGTAAGCTTCTTGTTGCCAGATCTCGGGCGCCACACTTGGTTTCACACCTTTGCACCTTAACTCGATCACATGACTATTCACACTTGGCTCTTTCTTCAAATTATCTTAGTAAGAATGGTAAAAATGAATCCACATCCCATCCTTATATTAATTTTTCAAATTTTGATGTATTTATTGCTCCTTCACCTACCAAATATCCCCTCATTCATTGATCAAATCCATTCATTATGCGTGATACAAATTTGTGTCCAACTATAACCTTCTAGCGTGCCTTCCCACCCTTTGGTCACAGACTTATCTTCAGTGTGCGCTCCTGTGCCCAAGTACCTCATCATTGTACCTTCTCCTGGTAGCTAACATGGCCTCTGCTTACCTTGCGTTATATTGTTCTTTCATTCATCTCCATCCTTGGTCACTTTTGAGAAGCAATCTTCTTTTGACTTAAAGCACACCCGTAACAGCTTATTCCTTTCACCTTTTAATTCCCCCAATATTTTTCTTGGACAACTACAACCAGCCCACATGAAAAGTATGTGCAGTTCTTTGTGCATAAACATTCTTCATACAATAATTAGCTTTAGGCATGTAAGCGCGTTTATTACAAAAGAACAACAAATAAATTGACAAAGCATAGTGACAATGAAGGAATTATATTAAGGAAATACATAATTGAAAACCTAAAATAAATGACAATACTTCCTTATTACAAACACCAAGAAGACTTATTTATAGTAGGGCTTCAACCTACTCCCGTTAAAGTAACTGGGTAACCGTATTCCATTAAGTGCTTCTAACTGGAAAGCACTTGATTCAAGTATAGAAGTGATAAAATATGACCCCAACCAATGTACTTTGAGCTTGCCTAGATGGCGCAAGAACTTTGAGTCATAAAGAAGTACCATTTGTCCAATCTCAAACTTCTTATCCCTTATGTTTCGTCTTGCCATACCTTCTTCCCCGACCTTTTCCCGCTTCTAACTCCATCGTGCTATGGCTCGGTGCTCATCCAGTTGAATCATATTTTCAATACACTCTTTTAAAGCCTATTCATCAGCTAGACCTCTAGCACATGCAATGCGTAAAGAAGGTAACATAAATTCTATAGGGAGAATAGCTTTCCCACCAAACACCAACTGAAATGATATGGCTTTGTTCAATCTCTTGTAAGTTGTTCTATATGCCCAAAGAAAAGTGACACTTTTTCATCCCAATCCTTTTTCCAACATCACAAATTTTTGTCAAATTCGCTCAAAATCTTGTTGAAGGCCTCAACAGATTCCGTTTACTTGAGGATGATAAGGTGTAGCTTTATGGTGTACAACCATAAAATCATCTAATAGGATCCTAATTGTCTCATTCAAAAAGTGTGTACTTGGATCACTTGTTAAGATTAAGGGATATCTATATCTTGTAAGAACATTCTCCCACGAAACATAGCTGCTTGTAGCTACCATACGATCCTTTATAGGTGCTACTTCTGCCCACCGTGTGAGATAATTTGTGCAAGTAATGATATAGCATGATCCTAGTCCTCGCGCGGCTAGCAAAATAGGTCCTACAAAGTCAATGGCCCATTTCTCAAATAATTCGGCACTAGTAATCAGTCTCAAAGGCATCTCATCTCTTTGCCTTGGTTTTCCTAGGCACTGACAATGATCACACACCTTACAATATTCTTTACAGTCCTTATACAATGTCTCCCACCATAATCTAGCAAGTAGGATCTTTCGGTGTAGTCGCATCACTGCATAGTGGCCTCTTGCAATACCACCATGAGATTCTTCCATGATATCATTACGCTCATGCTCTAATACACAATGATGTAATACTTCATCTATACCTAGCTTGTAGAGGTCACCACTTATTAACATAAACGGTGCGCGCGTATATAACAAGTGCTTCTTTTCTAATGCTTTAATTCCTTTTGGTGTCATACCTATTCATAGAAAGACAACAATGTCTTCTAACTCCATGGGCGCACGTTGTAACCTATATAACTATGCATTCAACATTGTTTCTTCAATTGTTTATACATCCTCTCCTGAATTGATTCTAGATAAATGATCTGGTCCAAAATTGCTTTTCCCCGGCTTCACCACAACTGTGAAGTCAAACTCTTGCAATAGAAGCACCCATCTACATATGCTCCCCTGTAAGACGAGCTTGTTTACCAAGTACTTCAATGTCATGTGATTTGTGTAAAACATAAATGGTGTAGCTAAAAAAATCTTGTCAAAACTTATACAATGCATAGATCATTGACAAAGCTTCACGCTATGTAGTTGTATAATTCCGTCAGCAGGAGTCAACTTCCTACTAGCAAAACAAATTGGATGATCTATAATACCTTTGCCAAGTTGAGCTAACACAATACCAATGGCCATGCCAGAAGCATCCACATGCACATGAAATGGTTTATCCCATGAGGGAAAGCACATAATGGGCACGGTAGTAAGTTTCTCTTTTAATATCTCAAATGCGCTGCTGCGGTTCTCCCTAATAAAATGTACCTTTCCCCTTTAGTAATTCTTCTAAGGGTGCGGCAATTTTGGCATACCCTTTTATGAATTTTCTATAATATCTGTATGACCTAAAAATCCATGCACCTCACTTTGACTGGTAGGAACTTCTAGGCCTAAAATGACGGTGACCTTGGCTGGATCAACTAGCAAACCTTCCTTGCAGATTATATGTCCTAATGTATCCCATAGAAAATATGTAATTCTTGATGTTTAAAGAGATACTCAATTGTCTACATCATTCAAACATCAAGCGTAGATTGTCACAATGATCTTTCACAAGCCCATATACTATCCAATCATCTAGGTAGACCTATAAGAAGTTGTGAATAAAATCTTTGAATGCCTAAACAACTATGCGCGAGAATACAGCAGGCACATTTTTCAATCCAAAGGGCATCATAGTATAGGAAAAATTGCCCCATTTAGTAGTAAATGTTGTCTTTTCTTGATCCTCTTGAGCAATCCTAACCTGATGATACCCAAAAATCCATCTGTGAAGGAATATATTTCGCACCCTGCAACTCCTAGTATTTCCTCAGTGAATGGCGTAGGGAATTGGTCTGTGACGGATGCAACATTTAGCTCCCTGTAGTCCACACATATCCTAATCCATCCATCCTTGATACTGATCACCATTAGGCTAACCCATTCTGACTCATCAAGGGGCTTGATAATTCCAGATTTCAACATTTTATCAATTTCTTCTTTTACCTTTTCACACAAATTAGGATTCATTATGTAAGGTCTCTTTCTAACTAGCCATGCACCATCCTTAAGTTTGATCTTCATTTCCCAAGTGATTCATGTACACCTTTAAGTTCATGATATCCTCGAGGGAATAAGTCCTGATAATCTTTGAGTAACTCGATGATCTTTTCTACCTCCGAGTTTGACTAGTAATCTCTAATTATGGCCTCCTTAGACTCAGCCTCCAAACCTATATTCACCTTCTTTGTCTTCATGGGTTCATGGTAGGTGCATGTATCCTTATCTACACTATGGCCCAAGACCTCGCACACCATGTGTATGTTCAATATCCAGGTTCTCAACTTCCTCATCATCCACGACATAAACCATCTTTCCTTTCTCTTCTCGTGGAAAGCATGTTTAAGTAGTTTGGAGTCTATTTCTTCTTCCTTTTCAAAACATGCTCTAAACTCTACCTCACCGAGAAATTCTTGAATATGCTCTTCGATTTTACACTCTCTCCCATAGTTAAGCACTTGACAAATTTTAATGCCTATACTATGGAGGTTTAGTCGAGAAGTAGTCAAAAGTATGGATCATACCTTGACCAAATCTTGTCGGTTCAGTTTCTCGATGTAGTTTTACATATACATACTAGGTGCATGCACATCCTTCTAGCGTGGAATACAATCTATGCACCTAGAGTGAAGGTGGTAATGCTTCTTGTCCTATTTTCTAGAGTCTCTCACACTCCTCAATGTGATCTTTGAATAGGTTGATCACCATGATGTGCAGATTTGCATAGGTGCATTGTTCTTTATAAACTGGTAGACAAAGCAACTCCAATCTCTTCCTAGTTTATAAGAATATCCCCGTGGACTACCCACCTATCTGTTTGTTGTCCCACGTAGTGTATATACTAACATATTTCTCCTTTTAACTTGATCTGTCCATTGTGTTTCCATGGCCTTCAAAAAGGTAGGAAGATCTTCTATCCCTATATACCAAGGTATTGTGCTACCTATCCATCAAATTGAATGAAATCCATTCTTGTGTGCAACCATGCTTTTCACCTCGCATCCTACTAATTCATATGTACCATGAGTCCAATTGTCACAAGAAGTACTTGTATTATCTCTAATAGAATGAGAATCCTCCCACTATAGGATGCCTTCTTTTGATGGCTCATTGACCTCTAGGTCTTGAATAGCGCGTACATAGACTTTGTTTAAGTCCTCCTCACTTAGAGGCTCAACATAGGGTGTAGACTTCCCATTTTTCAAAGGTATCACAACCATTTCCTCCTTGTTTTCAAAGTTGATATACCCCTTATTGAATCTCAAGTCAACATTATTCGCATAACACCAAGGGTGTCCAAGCAGGCTGGAAAATTGTCTGCTTCTGCAAGTGCTAATACCTCAAAATCCCCAGTGAACTTGGCCCCTTGTATAGTTATAGATGCATCTTTCAATACTCTTATGGGAGTGGCCTTAGTCCGGTTTGCCATGAATAACACATTAGATGATGGCTGTAATGGAGGCCTCCCCATTTGTACCCATGCATCTAATGTCAACACATTTACTTCGCACTGATCAATCAATATGTTGCTCAATAGCCACCCATCCACAACAACATTTAGAGTAATTTATTTGTCATAGTCAATGCTATCAGGGGGAAGATTTACATGTAGAATCTATCATCCGGTCTCAATAATTACATGCAGAGTATTCCTTTTAACCAAATTCCTAATAGTGGAATAATGTTCTCTTGGTGCAACATCTTGCACACCTCTCTGCAGATCATTGATATCAGTTTGGACTATCTCTGATGCTTTCTTTTACTCCTTTAGGTACTGTATCTCACCCTGAAGATTCCTTAGCACTTCCATGGTATCCTGGTAAACTTCCTTCTGATGAGTAGGATCTGGGTACCTCACATGTAAAACCTCCTCCTTGGTGATCGTAGGCTTCTGGTGCAATGCCTCTCTCACGCGTCTTTGCTTGGCGTGTGTAGTAATCTTCACCTGTTAATGCCTCGGGTCCTTCTACTATCTTGGGCATCCACGATCTTCTACCATGCACTAGATTCTAACCATCCCGATGCCTTTGTTTTCTTGCTTATGCTACTTACTCAGATGCTCATATAAGTCCAGGGCACTCTTCATAGCTATGGTTCTTCCCGTAGAAAGAACATGCAATATTTTGAGGACATTCACACCTATAGTGGTCAGGAGATCCACACATATAACATGTTCCATGAGGGAACTCTCCTCTTCCTCCACCACAACCTTGTCCTCCATATCCACCATGATATCCATGTCCCCTTCCATGACCTCCTTCAAAATGCCCCTCATTCCTGTCATAGCATGTTTGATTATGATCTTGATCTTGGTGCTCATTCTTACCCTTAGAATTATCTGTTATACTTGTCGACTTATCACAAAGTCTATAACATCCTAGATCTGACCAATCAGCTGACCATCCTCAGTATCATGGGTCATGGACCTGTAAATATTACAAAAGCAAGATACATTCTTCCTTATCACGTGCGCTGTAACAAAGGACAATGGCTAGCATCATGATTCAAATGACAGATCTTATAGTCACACAATAATGAGCATACAGATCTGCAAGGGAAACTATCCTTGGTGTGACCCTCCAATTCACAATCTGTACACCAAATTGTTGAGCGCATTTCATGAGCTGAATTTTCGATAGCTTCTCTAATCGCTTCGCCATAGCTACAATCTATGCCTCGAAGAATGGGCTAATGCCGTGTCAATGCTCTCGAACTACCTCAACATGAAAAGTTGCTTCCTGTGCTTCGTACAAATCAATGTATGTCTTATGTGACAACGCCCTTCTAAAAGGTGTAATCAATCCTCCAATGAACCACTGCATGCATCTTTGGCTAACATGAATATCATAAGACAACTTAGATAGAAGTGTCTTAAAATGAGCATCATACTCACGTACACTCTCAGTAGTGCCTTTCTTGATATCCTTGAGCGCACTTATACTCTTTTGCTCAAATTCGAGGGATATGGAACTCTTTTAAGAAAGCATCTCTCAATGTTGTATAATCCACACAAGTTTGATCGGGGTCAAAATTCTTATACGAGATGTGTGCACACCCCTACAATGTAGTGGCTAATTGGCTTGCCTTTCGCTCAACATCTATGATCCCTTCTCACATGCCATAAGATTTCACACATATGCACATATTTGGCAAGCATCCTCTATACCTCTATATTCTGAAAGACAAAGAGACATCTCCATATAAATATTCTGTGGTTGCCGCGAAACTTGACCACTTGATCCGGAACCTCCTGTGTTCCCTTTGCCTCCAGAACCACCAGATCCACTAGAACTAGAACCACCTATACCTCCTAATCTGCCACCTGTAGTTGGAATAGGGCCTGTAGATGTACTCCCATGTGCTCTAACAATAGTACTATGATATACCCCTACAGTCTATGAGGTAGTTCCACTTCGAGAGGTGAATCCAACATTTTGCATGCTCACATTCTGTGTAGATGATGCACCTAAGAATGCTCCTCCAAATGAAATTGAAGCCGTCTGTCCTACCATTGATGTACTTGACCCCTGACTTAAACCTACTTTCCTACTTCCCAAGTTAGTTTGTTGGTTACTTGTCATACTAGATACTGAAAAACCAAGTGCAAAGGCTAGGTCACTGTGTGGATTAAGATGCATGCCTGCAGCCCAAGTAGTCTTTCTTTGGTGCACTTTCATGTGAGGTTGAGGAGTGTCTCTATCATGCTTTCTAAGATGGGGAATTCTCGATGCTCTAGCTCGCGTCTTCTATGTGACTGTAAATCCTTCACGAGCCATCTCTCTCCTCCATGCCATACTCTCTACAATGGAACGTTACTTCTTTATCTCCATCTCATGCACGTCATTATACTTAAGCAACCTTTCCTCTCTCTATTTCTTTTCCGCTAGGTCTGCCATCTTAAACCAAACCTGTTCCTGCCCTCACGCGTGGCGAAGTTTAGTTAGCCATCGGTGTACTCTCCAGGTTAAAAGTTACCATTAAGATCTTGATCGCGAGTGGAATACCTTTCAAATATGTTCCTCTTGATATCTGTAAAATTGGAATTTAGCTACCTCTGGAAAAGAGTACATCGAAATTGAATATCTACAATATAACTATCTAGAACACCATGAAACCATGTATCCACCGTGTGAGTCCAGATCAGATCATAATCATAAAGCACCTAAAATTATTCATGTGTTCAGACAAGTATGCGATACCTCTAATTCCATTGAGATGCATAAGTAGTAAGCCACTCATATAGCTCTACTGGAAAGATAGTGAAAAAGCTCTCATATAAGCTATCATACAGGTTATGTTCTACCCAAGTGCGTGCGTTAAACTTAGATCCACTGTTGAATCATCGTGCATATTCTTCCTCCAGATCATGTATCCATTCCTCAATACTTTCTAGAGTTAACCGATATGTCTTCATTGCAAACCATCCTTAAAACAACTAAAAAAGAGGTCATGACAACGAAACCAATGATGTAACCTATAATTTACCAGATAACACCCTAGTCACGCTGACACATCACTCACCTAGGTCGAGCGCTCACTCAAAGTTCACAAAGGTACCAGGTCCCTCTTTAGGATTCTTTGTAACAGGATGTTAACATGATGAAGGAAGAAACATATAAATTCATAACTAATCCATCATTCTCGCATGCTACCCACAGATCCATGAAATAACAAGCTTAAACAAGTAATCATGATTGAATTAATAACATGCACTATTCAACTACACACATGATGACACTTAGATTCAACCAATATCTTCCATCTATTAATAAATTTAGAATCTCCTTACAATATTTTCAATCTATATCAATGCGCGTATGGAACCGATATACGGTGATTGATCATATGCATATATTCTCTGTTCCACATACATACATCTCACACATTCATACATCCAGCTCTCTCTATCCCACCTCTACTATGCACCTAACATATATATATATATATATATATATATATATATATATATATATATATATATATAGGGTGGGGACTCGCCTTCACCGCTTATCTACTCTAGAAATAGAATGCATGCTATTGATAGCCACACGCCATTTATAAACTCATCCACACATGCAAGTGTGCTATCTATAGTTCTCTTGCAGTTAATTGAAGTGTTAATTCTATTCTCAGCTTGTCTCCATGCATAAATGCTTCGAACCACTTCTCCAAAGATAGACAATACATGGTGCGCATGTCTCTGCATCGTTGGTGTGTTCCGTACGCCATCTTCCAAAAATAGGTCTTCATGCTCAAAATTGGCTAAGTCCTGAAATCTGAACTTGCCTTCCACATGCATGTCCTTCCCGTCCTTCCGCGCCCTTGGTTCCAGGCCTTCTATCCTACACAGACTCTTATGTTATCTTAGAGAAGTATTCTTTGATCAACAATGCTTTCATTACATGATTTTTACATATATACATGCATTTTTACACATATACATGCGTATTTGACTACTTGATTGTTTTCTTGATTGTTTTCTCTTTTATAGGTATGTTCGTATGGGAAACAAGCAGCAACAAAAAACACACATGATGAGTACACCAAACACATGATACTAACCATGCATGTACACTACACATATTGGCATCTACATATGTGCTTTCTTCACTTTTTACACTTTTTGCATATTTAGTCTCCACGCTCCATGTTTTTATCACTCCACACTTTGTCTAGTCCTTCGACACGCATTCTACATCACTCTACATGGATATCAAGTATGCATCTCTATCTACTTTATGTTACCGATCTTTCCTTTAACCAACATAAAGTGGGGAAAAATGTAGACACAAAATCATGCAATTAAAGTCATTATTTAGTATCGGTCTCATACTATTATTCATATGGTTCTTAAGTGAAAAGAGTAATAATAAACCCATGTGTTTGGCCTTTGTTGCATTGATTTATGTTGTTATTTTATATCCTACACCTATAATTTCCCGGTCTGTACTTTCATAGTATGTTTTTCCTATTTTTGATTGGGGCACCTTAGTCCCCTCTGCACGCTTTGATCCTCTTTGTACTTTCCTCTCGCTTTTTGGGAACTTTCTAGTTGTTTGAGCTTCTTATATTTTTGGTGGTCGGCCTTTTCAGGGTTAATTATGAAATTAAAACAATGTAACCATATAAATATAAAGTTATGTGATCATAATGAGGGACTAAGCACTAGGCATTTACTATCACCACCTAAGGTTGCATCCATCAAAGGAATCCAAAGCTACAATTACATCCATCTAGCTCCATCTCAAGGCACACATTTGGTTAAATCCGCATCACACTTCATAGGAGGGGACTCTATTGTTTCCATGCACACATTTACTACATTCTACATCTAGTTACTTTCTCTCTACTTCACAAAGTGCGACTAACACAAGAGCAACCTAGGACACAATTTCACACACATACCTAAAATTTGGGTCTGAGATGTAGTGCAACACTCAATAATAAGTCCATCAATTTGGAAGCTGAGGACAGTTTGACCCCTTCATATACATCTTTATTTTTAGGGTTTTGATGTTTTGTCTAGGGTTTTGCAGGTGATTCTTCCATTGCAGGTTTACCAATGTTTCGACGATCACACAACGAAATTCACACAATAGGAAGTGAACATAGGTTAACATCCAACGACACTCCATAGGAGGTTTCTTGGCCATTTCCACATACCATAACACCCATATCTTAGACAAGGGCACCCAAGGGTGCCCCTATCCCTCTCAAGGTGCCCTAGTCTATCCAGACAGTCTAGATCTACACTTTCTCAAGCTCTTGTGTGATGGTTTCCTCCTCCTGTTTAGCTGGTCTACATTGCTATACAATTCCGCGATATTATCGAATTTCTAAGGATTTTCTTAACCCTTCTTGTACATTAGGGTTTCAAATTTTCTAGCTATTTTTGTTTGGGTGTATTTCAATATTTTATTGTTTCATTTATTCGGTCATTAAACTACTCCTATAGCATTAGATTACATTAGAATAAAAATATATTTTAGTTAATCAATTGTGTATTTGTTAGATCTGGATAGAAACAGTGTTGTAAATGTTTGGTTAGAGTTCAAAAACCAAGGAAAGCACAAGACAAAAACACCCATGGGAGGATAAGAGCACCCTAGGCACTAGTCACTGATCTGGGCACCTATGTCTACTTAGTCGCTCAGGGTATGATTTTTTTGGGTTAGGAGGGCCTTTGCTCCAATATTCACTTTTTTGCTTTGACTTCTTTGTTAGGGTTCTGGTTGCACCTGTAACATGTAAAACAAATGTCTACCTACACATGTCCACAAACCACATCAAATATAATAAAAAAGATGTAGAATATGGAGTCGACGGTCACCCTAAAGAGTGAAATTACAACCGAGCATTACACTACATCTTAGACTCCATGTAGTTAAATATGTTTATATGTGTAATGATGCCCTAGGTTACCCTTGTGCAAGTTGCACGATGATAACGACCTAGATGTAGATTGTACTTGAGTATGCAAGATGTGTGTGATGAAATAGAATGAACTCCCCTCCTATGTTGTGTATACATATTGATGTAACCCTTGTCCCTTGTATGAATGTGCTAGATGTATCCTTGTAATGCTCTTGTGCCTTTGTGCAAGCTTAGGTGGTGATTGATAATGATTATATTTTTGTCCCCTTATTTGAGAGTAATAACTAAGTATATATATGATTCCCTTGTTTGAATTTTGTAATTGACAATTGAAAGGACAACCCAAAGTTTTAAAATATGACTAAAAGGTGAAAAAGATCCAAAAGAGTAAGAAGAAGAAAGATAAGGATGGGGGTGCTTGGAAGGGACATGAGCACCTAGGCACTTATGTCCTAACTGGGCACTAGTGTTTGAGGCCATAAAAGATAAATCGGTCAAGTGTTGGTAGATCTCGTAAGATGTGTAAAAATAGTAAAGTGCGAGAAGATAAAGTAATTAAAGAGTCAAAAGGAGATGTCAACCACTATTTTTCTTTCTTAGGAATAATGTATACATTAGTATGATTTAAGACCTAGAAATGTACCCAAGTGCGTAGATTTTTGTTTACATTTGTCCCCACTTTATGTTGTTGAGTGAATACTCGATAGCATAAAGTAGATAGAAGAGATGCATACCTTGTAAATCGAAAGAGAAGTGTAGCCGATAGTGTGTCGAGTGGACAAGTAGCATGAAGTGATCGTAATGTAAAGCATGACAACTAGAAAAGGGAGGTATACCCTAAGGGTGAAGTGTATGCATAGTAGTGTGTTGACGGAGCTTGTGCTTGTAGATGTGAGTTTCTTCTTATAAGGACAAACCTACAAAAGAAGATAAAAAGAGTAGTCAAAGTCTCGTATGTGAAAAATCAAAGTAATGTATGTATGAGTAAGTAAAAATGTGTAGAAAGTAATAGTTAAGGAAAGAGTGCACATGATGTATAAGAGAGTAAAGGATAGAAAGTTGTCCTATTTTTTTGGAGATGTTGTTGGATTTGAGTGTCTTGTTTGCCAAATGAGAGGTTTTTGGGTGATCTCAAGCCAAAAGTGAGTTTTTGGGCAATCTCATGCTAAGAGTGAGTTTTTTTGGGAAATCTTACGTCAAGGGCTAGTTTTTGGGTGATCTCACGCAAAGAGAAGAGTGTTGGGGAGAGAGGTCTATTTTTATCTCCTTCCATGACACTTCTCAAAGTGCCATTGCAGATTGGCACGTCTGAATCATGAATGAATTTTAGCTAATAAAGTGAATTTTATAAGCTGAAGGAAAGTGCACGATACTATAAATATGTATTGTAGCCTACTGGAAACTATGCTAAATTGAGAAACTATTTGATTTTTCCCCAGGACACAAGCACCCACCGTTAACATCTAATCTTTGGGCTCTAGTTTATGCTCTGTGTTTGTGATCCAAGTATGATTCTAGACCACTATATAATTGTGTGCCTATGCCAATTTTGTACTATAATGTTCTGTTTTGGAGTTATGAGATGCTGGAAGGGTGATTTGTTCACCTAATAGATGCCCCCTTGTTTGGGGTGCATGCGAAAAATGTAGGAGGCGGCCCAAATGAGAAAAACTGAAACTAACATACATATATGATATTTGATATTTATAGAGGGTAAGGGATGTGTATGGTATAAACCAAGGCACATGAAAAAAATATGGGTTAGAAACAAATGTTAGTGAAAAAGAACTAACATGTAATAAAATATAGTGTAACAAATAAATGTGCATGTAAGAGGGACCATGAAAAGTGGGTTGCATACATGGGACATCACTCACAATTTCACAAGACAATCATGACTGAAGCGATCATAAGAAAACAATGATTAAGCATGACATAGGGCATAACCCATAAATAATATCAAATAATAGAAGACACTAACAAGCAAAAAGTGATAGATAACCATGGTTGTATAGAATCATGCAATGCAAATGTTATACATGAAGCACCTGTTAGCATGTTAGAGAGATAAATATTATGTCAAACCATGTCTAGATCATAAAAAGGTAAGTGATAGTAATAATAAGTAGGAAATATTGTAATAATAAGACCTATGAGGGTGTAGTATGAGAGTAGTAAAGGTAGATTCCCCCAGGAGCCTTGGTGGGATAGGTAAAGAGTAGTGTTGTACATCATGCAACGTGTAAGAATCTATAATAGTCCTTCATTTACCTCAAGATACCAAGTGAATGTGCATGTGTGTATAGAAAAGATAATGACATACTAAGTATCTAACTAGCATAGGAAATAAAGTGTAACATGTAAGTAGTATGAGCTAACAAGAGTAAAGATAAACAAAGATGTGTAGATGTTGTGTGCATGTGATGGTGTGCTACGAGATGTAAAATGTGTAGATGAGAGGAGCCATGTTTCCCCTAGCAGATGTGTGTGAGATGAGGTTCATTTAGGAATGCTCCCTCAATAGTCAAGTATGAACTGTAGAACAAGAGTGCATCATCGAGTAATGAAGGTAAAGTATGTTTACAGAGATGTGGTGATGCTCAGAAAGATAGACATGAAGCATAGAGCGTGAGTAACCAAGATGTGACAAGTGAGGTTCATGGAGGAATTACACCCTCAACAGTCAAACATGAACCATAGAAAAAGATTGCATCATTGGGTATTGAATGTATTCTATGTGTATCATAGATGTGACAATGCTTGGAAAGATAAGTATGAAGCACCTAGTGTGAAGTGTAATAGATAAGCTATGCGTAGATCAAAAAGACAACAAATAGTGATAGAGGGGGAGGAAAAATTATAATTCTCCCCAATTATGAAAGTGATGGAAAGCTATTCGATGATAGAAAAGAGTGAGGGCTCCTTAGTTGGTATCTAAGAAAGAGAAGGCATGTGACCATGGTCTAGGACCGGTGGTGTAGGAGAATATCTATGTGTATGTGAGGGAGACCGATGTGGTAAAGGAGGTGGAGAACATCTATAGGAATGGGATGCATGGGTAGGGGACTTAGGATAATGTGGTGGACTCATGGACCGGTGAGGATGATGGGATCATGATGTAGGCCGTGTACAAATGGGAGAGCTAGGTGCAAAGATAGATTTAGACTTGAGAGGTGTGGGAGGCCTAGATGTCATGATTGGTTCTAAACTATAAACAAGAGTGGGCTAAGGTAAGGGTGTATGTGACATAATACCTTTATGGTGACAAATTTCTTATTATGAATGAACTTAAGGCATACATGGAGTATGGAAGGGATAACACGGGAAAATCGAAGCCAAGGGAGACCTAAGACCATGTCACAACACTTGATTTAAAATGTAAGTAGGAATGATGTAGGTATGGTAAGGGACCTAACAATAATAGGAAGGATGACACGCCCATAATAATTAGGAGGCTGGAAATATGATACGAGAGATTGAAAAGTGTTGGGGTTAGCACACCGGTTGTACAAATATATTAATCAAATCTAAACATAAAAGCAATCAATATAGAAATAAACAAGAAGAAATACTACACAAGATTTAATGTGGTTCACCCAGTGTGGTCTACGTCCACAAAAAAATAACCAATTTATTATCATAGAGGAAATAAAATGAAGATTTGCAATCTTCCACACCATATTGGATGTCCTGTACTTTCTTCTCTATGAATTTATCTTTTTCTCTATAAAGGAAACTTATCTTAATTCTCAATTGAATTCTCTCTTCTAAACCCTAGTTTTATGCTTATATATGCATCTATAATATTAAGGCACTTTAGCTATGTAATTACAACCATTAGATTCAATTTACAACTAAAGATAGATCTAATTCCCGCAACTTAATTATAGTAGTCACACACAGGAAACCGATGTCGGTTAGCCCTAACCGATGTCGGTTCCTCCTTTCCTAACCGATACCGGTCCATGGGTGACCGACGTCGATTCGTCAATTGATGCCGATTCATGTATTCTAGCAAGTCTATAAAAGCATGCCAGTGAAGCAATTAAGCTCCACAACTCAACAATCTCCCACTTGGAGATAAATTGTTGCATTGTACCATACAACTCCTTCCTCTGATCCTTTCCTTGGCCTGTTTCTCCCTCCTCAAGTCTCAAACTCAAAGACCAATAGAAGTGGAGTGTAGCTCCAACTTCTCCTTTGCCAATGACTTCGTTAGCATATCCATAGGATTTTCCTTTGTATGAATTTTCTCCAACTTTAGCTGCCCATCCTCCAATACCTTGCCGTATGAAGTGATATCTCAATTGAATGTGTTTTGTTCTAGAATGAAACACCAAGTTCTTTGCCAGATGAATCACAATTTGACTATCATTGTACAATCTGCAATCCTCTTGTTAATTTCCCAAATATACCATAAATCTTCTCATCCATATCATCTCCGTACTAGCTTATGTAGTATGCAACATACTCAACCTCTGTAGTAGACATGGCCACAATGTTTTGCAATCTAGAAATCCAACTAACTATCATGCCACATACTGTGAAAACATATCCAGTGGTGCTCCTCCTACCATCCAAATCATTAACCATGTTTGAATCCACATAGCCACGTAAAGAAGTATGCTACCCTCCATAGCATAACTACATTCCGGATGTCCCTCTCAAATACCTGAGAATCCATTAGACTACTTTCCAATGCTCTTTACCTGGATTAGCCATAAATATACTCACAACTCCCATTGCTTGTGCAATGTCTGGTCTGGTACAAACCATAACATACATCAAAATCCCAACTATTGAAGCATACGAAACTCGTGCCATGTACTCAACCTCCTTGTGTGATATAGGACACTGATCTTTTCTCAATTTGAAATGTCCAGGCATAGGTGTACTTACATGTTTTGAATTTTATAAATTAAATCTTTCCAACACCTTATTGATATAATGCTCCTAAGACAAATACAACTTCTTGTTTTTCCTATCTCTGTGAATTTGCATGCCAAGGATTCTCTTTGCAGCTCCCAAATCCTTCATTGCAAATGTGTGAGCTAGATTTTCTTTAAGCTCACTAATGTCCTGCATACTAGATCCTACAATAAGAATATCATCCACATACAATAACAAAATAATATAGCTCCCATTTCTAAAAATCTTGAAATAAACACAATGGTTAGATTCACATCTCAAATAACCATGCTCATGCATGAAACTATCAAACCTCATATACCATTGTCTTGGAGCTTGCTTGAGCCCATATAGGCTCTTTTTCAATCTGCACACAAGTTTCTCCTTACCCTTGAATTCATACCCAAGTGGCTGATTCATATAAATCTCTTCCTCTAAATCACCATGAAGAAATGTTATCTTGACATCAAGTTTCTCTAAATGAAAATCCTCTACTGCTAACTAAACTCAATACAAGTATGAATAGAAGTCATCTTAACAACATGAGAAAATATTTCACCAAAGTCAATACCTGCTTTCTATGTAAATCCCTTTACTACAAGCCTTGCCTTGTATCTCTTCTATCCACCCTCTTCTTCCTTGATCCTGTAAACCCACTTGTTTTACAATGCTCTTTTACCTACTGACAACTTAACCAAATTCCATTTATGGTTTTGCTATAAGGATTCCATCTCCTCATTCATGCCATGCTCCTACTACACATGGGCTTTATCCTACATTGCTTCTTAAAAGATTTTTGGTTCACCTCTATCAGTCAATAATAAATAAGAAAAGGAAAACAAAAATATTTCTTGAGGTCTACTTACCCTTTGAGACCTTCTCACTGAGATTTGGGGTGCCAGAGGCTCAATCTTCTCATCTGTAGATTTGTATCTACTTGACGAAGTGACGATCGACCACCGATGCCGGTTCGCTAACCGAGCGCCAACTCTGTTCTCTTTCTATAACCGATGTTGAGTACAGGGGACCACTAATGTCTGGTGAGGTTAAACCGATACCTAGGTTATCATGTAAACTTCAGTAGGTGTTAATTTTAAATCCGAGAGTTCATTTTCATCCACAAACTTCTCCACTTATTCACCTTTGGGTACCAAAACTTGATCACTGTACATTCTCTTTTCATTCCAATCAATGTCACGACTCCTAATTATCTTAGAACCTTTTAAATCCCAAAATCAGAATCTGAAATCACCAGAGCCATAACCAATGAAAGTATATATTTTGGATTTAACATCCAATTTATTTCTATTTTCCTTATCAATATGCACAAAAGCTTATGAGCCAAATACTCTAAGAAAAGAAAGATCTACCTTTTCCAGTCCAAGCTTCTTCTAGTATTCCACCATTCAGTGCACTTGAAGGTCCATGGTTAATCAAATAAATCACCATGTCTACTGCTTCTGCCCAAAACTATAAGGGCAATCCAACATGTATCCTCATGCTTCTAGCACGTTCCATGATTGTCATGTTCATTCTCTTTGTAACACCATTCTCTTGTGGTGTTTTAGAACCATCCTTTCTCTGCATATTCCATTTACTGAACAATAATAATTGAAAGCCTTGCTGTAAGTACTCACCACCATTGTTAGATCTAAGGCACTTTAACTTTGAATTGATTCATTTTCCATAAGGGATTTCCATCTTTTAAAAGTTTCAAAAACATCAGATTTATGATTAATACAATAAACCCATACCTTTCTTATGGCATCATCAATGAAAGTAACATAGTATTGGGATCCTCCATGAGAAGCTACCTAGGATGGTCCCCACACATCTGAGTGTACAAGCTCCATTTATGATTCTTCTTTGTTGCCCCAACTTTGAGAAATCTCACTCTCTTTTGCTTTCTAAAAATACAATGCTCACAAAAATCAAGATCTACACGTTTCAGATATGATAACTTACCCTTTGCCTTTAAGATCTGCATTCCCTTTTCACTCATATGGCCTAGCTGATTGTGCCACATGCTTGTATTTGAATCTGAAGTAGATATAATAGAAAAGGAATCAATAATATAGGTAGACAAATATAATGATCCTACCTTCTTGCCTCTTGCTACAACAAGAGATCCCTTGGTAACTTTCAAGATTTGGTTGTGAGTGTAACCATGCAACTAGTTTCACACAATTGTCTTACAGAAATTAGATTTCTTTTGAGGCTTGGAACATGTCTCACATCTTTCAATATCCATGTATTTCCATTTTGTAATTTAAGATGAACTTCACCTCTACCAAGTAATATTGCATGGTTCATCATCTCCTAAATAAACATGCCCAAAATTACCTGGACATAATTTCTGAAATAGCCCTTATTAGGGGTTGCATGGAAAGAAGCTCCTGAATCTAAAACCCATGACTCAATTTTACTATCCAAGGAGAGAATTAGGGCATCTTGCATTACCTCTTTTTGAGCAAAATTTACCTCTTTACCTTTCTCTGGCACATTCTCTTTGTTTTCCTTGAACCAACAATCCTTCTTTGCATGACCTTTCTTTCCACAATTCCAACAAATTATACCTCTACCTTTGGATTTAGATATGCCATTCTTAGACTTTGATTTCCCATTATTCTTGCTCTTGGATCTCTCCTTCTACCTTCCCTTACTTTCTACATTCAAAGCATTCCTAGATGATGATTCTCATGTACTTTTCTTGCGTATTTCTTCATTCAGGATTATACTAACCACATCATCAAACTTTAAAACATTAGTAACAAATGTTATATTACTAACAACCATTACCAAGTTATCCCAACTATCTGGCAAAAGAGCATAATAATAAAAGTGCTTTCACTTCATCCTCAAATGGAATACTAACTGATTTTAATTGATTTACAATAGACCGAGAAATCATTCAAATGACTTGATGCAGATCCACCTTCTTGCATCTTTAAATTAAACATTTTTTTCATCAAATAAACTTTATTTGAAGCACTAGGTTTTTCATATAGATTTGCTAAATATTTCATCAACTCTACCATAGATCCTACTTTGGTAATATTCAAAGCCATAGATGCTTCTAGGCTCAATCTTATAGATCCCAGAGCCTTTCTATCAAGAATTTTCCATTCTTCATCAGTCATCTTTACAGGTCTTGCCTTCTCATCCAATGGTAAGTATAAATATTTTTGATACAAATAATCCTCCACTTGCATCTTCCATAATAGATAGTCACGGCCGTCAAATTTATCTACTCTAAATTTTCCTTCTTCTCCCATTGTTTTTCTCCCACTCAATCAGAAATCCCTTTGTGAGTAAAATGTCACAACACACACAACCCTCAAACAAAGATGCTCTGATACCAGTTGTTGGGGTTAACACACCGGTTGTACAAATATATTAATCAGATCTAAGCATAAAAGCAATCAATATAGAAATAAACAAGAAGAAATAATACACAAGATTTAATGTGGTTCACCCAGTGTGGTCTACATCCACCAAAAAAATTACCAATTTATTATCATAGAGGAAATACAATGAAGATTTGCAATCTTCCACACCTTATTGGATGTCTGTACTTTCTTCTCTACAAATTTATCTTTTTCTCTCTAAAGGAAACTTCTCTTAATTCTCAATTGAATTCTCTCTTCTAAACCCTAGTTTTATGCTTATATATGCATCTATAATCTTAGGGCACTTTAGCTATGTAATTACAACCATTAGATTCACTTTACAACTAAAGATAGATCTAATTCCCACAACTTAATTATGATAGATCCATGGGTGACCAACACCAGCTCATCAACCAACATCGGTTCATCGTGGTATTCTAACAAGTCTACAAAAGTATGCCGGTGAAGCAATTAAGCTCCACAACTCAACATGATTTTGATAACTAGTAATAGTTTCACGAAGCATGCATTAGAGAGGGTTGAAGGATGGACCATAGTATTGTTGATTATATGAGTACCGATAGAAGCATCAATATGTAACTCATTAGAGGAAAATGTAGCATGGTAGTCATGATTTGAGAATGTAATAACTGGTGGTGGTATGTCAGTAATAACAATGAGAAAATCAAGCAGTCCGATGAAGGGGGAGGCACAATATGATATGCATGATTTGTAGAGGAATCAATAGCTGACTTTTCATGTTTTGGTAATGGGTCATTGAATATTTTAAGATTTTGATTATCATTGACTAGTTTAGAAGTAGAGGGCTCTGGGAGCTTGATTGCATTGTTATTGATGAGATCTTGAATGATATGTTTAAGCTTAAAACAATTATCAATAGATGCCCATTACATTGGTGATAATCACAATGTGCATTTTCATCATAGTTATGACCATGTGGTTAAGAAGGATCTAGATTGAGCAGTAGAGGGAGAGTAATCAAATTAATTTTGATGAGTTGCAGTAATAGGAACCAACGCATAAGGTAGCTTAGTAAAGGTGCGCCGCATGGATTGTAATTCAAGCTTGGCTAGCATAGAAACATTATTAACAATAGCTTGAGTGTCGACGGGCTTATTGGATGGTTTGAAGGTGGATTTATCTTGAAACTTATTGGATAATGAGGAGAAAGGAGTACCTCAATGCTTCAGTTTTCTCATGGCTTACTATCCCAAACCAATTAACAAAAAGGGGTAAAATGTAGACACCTAAATTTAGTACCTTTACCCTTATCACCCACATGCGCACATTCATTCATTTGATCCCCTTAAGTTATTAAAATGCCCCCATATATCCCTTCCCTATTGAATTTAATTAATTAAATTCTTATTAATCAATTAATATCCGATCTCTTTAGGAACAAACTTTCTATTTCCCATCCCTACGCTTTTTCTAATCTATCTCTACTGCCAACTCACCTACACCTCATCCCTGAACATCCTCATCCTCCCTAATGCTTTAAAGCACTTTCCCAATCTTTAAAAATCTTGAAATCATGCCAAAATCACAAAAATCTAGTCCCATTTGGGAAACTTTTCCCACATTCAGTGGCGACCCATCCCAGTCACCGTCGACCCTATAAAGTTAAGTGATTTCCTTCCCTTTTGGAATCATACGTATGTAAATCCTCAAACTTTCTTGAGAGATGCGAACTCCCTCCTACACCTGTGAATTCTAGAAGCAATTACAGACCTCTCAGGCCTCTTTGGAATGTGCTTACATCCCTCATGAGCATCCCTCATGAGTGTGTCATTATCTTTAGATCACTTTATTTCAATATTATCATTTTATCATTGCTTTGTTGGTATCTAACCTTTTACAGGAGCATATCATCCACAACCACATTCATAGATTCATCATCATCCTCCTTTTTCAGATCCATACTTGCAGGTTTCTCTTCTAGCTTACTTTTCCTCAACTTTATCCAACTTTTTCATAGTCGACGTCGCCCCTAACAGTTGCCATTGCCTCGGCCTTTTGCAGCTTTTGCTTTCTATTTCAGAACCTTCTCCCATCTATGCATGCATTTTGTGTCAAAAAATTCCTTCTAATCCCTCTATGGCATTAAAAATTAGCTTGTCTGCACCTGGGTCGTTGTCAATCAAGGTCCTGATTCCCAACTTACCCTTCTCAGCCATCACTTTCTGTCATTTTCCTGGTTTCGCCTCCTCATATTCCCTTTACAGGTTGATCCCAACATTTGTCAATTTCTGTTGTATTTAGATTACATCCAAATCTCATAAGGTCTACATATTTCATTTATCTTCCGGATCGCCTTCAGGTCGATGTCAACCTACCTCTTCACACGATCTGGGTTCTACAGGACCTGATTAGGTACATTTAATTTTCATTTATTTTGATCAGATCAATACTTAAATCAATCAATAGTGCTTTCAAACTTTGTAATTCCTTTAGTTTCTACATATTATCAATTTGTCTTTTACTTTATATCCATTTTTTTTAACAACGGGGGTTGACATCCACCGAGGAATTTAACGCTTCTTGGTTCAAATTTTTTAGGAAACCCCCGCATAAATTTATCTAATCAATCCGGTTTCAGTTCATCTTATTTATAGGTAATCAACGATGAAACCCACCATCTACTTGGCACCCATACAACCATCACACATCCAAGGTAACATAAACCCTCCAAAATTTCTGAGTTATGTACTTTCTTTAATAGCTAACTCATTAATTTGAAATGAACAAGAAAATACTACTACATTCCTGGCACACCCAGTGGGACCACCCTTTAGGTGATATCTTGCATTTATTGCTTTTGTCTTTGCTTTTTCTGTTTCCACTAACACTATAGCATAGGGATCCACTTTATTTCTTGCTCGTGTTGTGTTCATGGCTTGGATCACTCGTCGCTCAAGAGTGCAGACAAATAGGAAAAAAGTTATCCAGGTATTCCTTTCTTTTCCTTATTTCATCCTTATTTGCATCATAATTTTCTATTCTTGTTTGTGTCCTCATCGAATATCACACTTCATTTTGGGTTTAAAAAGAACATTCTTTTTGCATCTTGCTTTCTCATATAGTTTAAGTAGGGGTTTAACCTTCTACATTTCACACTTTATCACACACAACCTAAACCTCACAAATAAAATAACACATCAAGACATCCCTTTGCTCGCTTAAGCGATATGGATTTTACCACCCAATCGGAAGTCACCTCGAGACTTCCCACCACAAAAACCCGAAACCAAACATAGTTTTCCTTCTCCTAGGTCCTTTGTTATCCATCCCCTTTTCTTTTCACACTTTCTTAAATAAATTAAGAACATAAAAAGAACTATTTTCTTGACTTGCTTGGGTAAAACTTGTTTCATGCCCATAATTACTCGTTTAGCAGCCAAAAGAATGGAACAAAACTTGGCTTCAAATAGTTCCTTATCTCAACAAATGTTCACCACAACAGTTACCTCATTTGTGCTCGTACGCCCGGAAAAGTGACAAGTGAGCGTGGGAATCTATAGGTAACTCTTCCGCGTACCTGACCTCCCGAGGTCGTGCCGAGATAGCCGGTGGGGATGGAATATGCGTGGGATGCAAACAAACTAGTTAGGCAATCTAATGTCTTCGACACGCACTAATGGAATTTGTGAATCTAAGGCAAAGAAGGCCCTTCTAACCTAGACTGGTGTGATAGATCGATCAGCAAGGATGACTACTCGAAGGCTCCAATCAATATCGAGTTCTGGTGTGATTCGATCTATGGGTTGTGGAATACGTGGAAAATGACCTGGGATAGTTTTGTGTATATCTCCAGATAAGGTCATATGGTGGGTAATGAATACAATCGACTCTACGGACGATTCTCTGGCCTAGTCCAGAATTCTCTAGCTTTGTTAGCTGTTATATCTAGTAAGGATAGTTGTTCGATGATGATGGGTGGAAGTGGAGTGGACTGGAATACTAGTGTGCGTAGGCCAGTGTCTATATCTGACTGACTTATGGATTCGTTAGGCTGTGGGATTTGTGGATCACAACCGTAGACTCTTGGTTGTTGCGGTCCTACTATGGTCATGTATGAAATCAAGTCCTAATCCCTAGTATCCAGTAATCGTATGCTTTCTCAGCTTCTATGTTTAGAATCAATAACTGTGCGATCTTCTCAGAGTACCTCACAGGCGTTCGTGTAACCTGGATTCTTAAACTAGTATCTATGTCTGTGAGAGTGTCTCCTGCATCTGGCTGTGGGACCAAAGGATCACAACCAAAGGTTTGTTCTCTTTCGAACCCTTCTATAGTCATGTGAATGTTTGCCTAGGGTAATCTGTAGTTCGGTTGATTTGACCAAAACGTGTGTGCTTGGTCGTCTTCTATATTTAATCCTCTCAACTGAGAGCTGATCAGTCGTAAATCTGTTGTTGTTTGGAAGACTTGTATTCTAAGGTTTTGGTCTATGTCAACTATTGTTGTGACGAGGTTGGGTTGAGGCACGATTGGCTCAAATATGTATTCTCTGGGCTCCGGGGTCCCGTGATTGTCATACAAAACAAAATGTAAATCTAACTGTAACAAAGTAAATTTAAACTACGTGGAATAAATCTAAAACATTTATAACTTCTATTTTTCCGAGAAACCTTTTAAAAATTTAAGAAAAGCAAATGCTATTTAAATGTATTTAGAAATAACAACTAAATAACAATTTAAAACAAACAAAATAACCGAGTGTAGTTATTTGCCTGTGCAATTTGTAGATTTATTCTAAACAAATAAAATAGCTCATCTAATCTATCTACAAGATTCTCGATCCTACCTCAGAAGTGAGGAGTGAATCATAGTTTCTCAGAAACTATCAATCCTCACAGCTTCCCTGACAATATTGAGAATAGAATTTATTGAAATGAAGCAATTATCTACTCTATTTGATATGATTCTAACTAGAACTTTGAAAGCTAGAACCTGGATTCCGCAGAACAGTGGCGAATCCGATGGTGTGTGTGATCTTGTCCCCTTAGTGTGATCTCCTCGTTCTTTCATATTCACGTGAATCCAGAAAAGCGTGTAATGCTAGCATCAACAGAAGTAGATATTGGGACAAAGGCAGCTCAGAATGCAGACTGAATATAATACGAGTAGGAGAGGGATAGCGCAAGAGTACAGAGCTTGGCTTATGCAATTCCTAGCAGGATTTACTGCGAGTCATGCAACATAAATCATCCAGAACCTGAAAATATCCTATTTGAAGAGCAAAACCTGCAACTTTAATGGCTTCCTAAGCTATTCTACTCCAATGGATTGGGTGAAATAACAGTACTGCCTACACAAGATGGGTATGTGGCTTACTAATAGCTGAACAATGCTAACTAAGCATGCAAGGAATTAAAACTATGGCTTCTAAACAGAATAAAAGACTGAACTATGAAAATCAGAGCATGAAAGTGAATGAGGGGCAGACCATTTGCTTGTGCAAAAACCATTTATTTATAGCTTTTCACTCACCCAAAGATCAAAACCAAACTGAACTCTAAAACTATAAACAATGGCCAAACACTATTCCAGGGGACTAAAAACATAAATGCAAGCCTAAGTCGGCAAGGAAATTTGGTGAAAAGTTGATTTTTACGTGAGTCATGTTAAAATGCTTTCTAGAAAACGCATAAAGGACTGGGCTGCTTGCTCTGGCGGGGGCGATTCTGAGACCGCCGCCCATGCAGGGCGGCGGTTTCATCACTGAAGAGCAAAAGGCCAAGAAAAGAGGGGAAAAAGGAGAAACAAAGGACACGAGGGCTAAGCGGGGCATGTGGGATGTTAACGCACACTCAAAGAGCTTTTCCGGATCCCGAACACCTTGCGAGGAGACCTGTATCATCATTGGGGCACTTGTTACCTTTGTTCGTGAAGATAAGATACCTTACAATTTTGGGTACATACATATTGCCCCTCGGAGAAGCGTTTTAGCCATGAAGAGGCATAAAGCGGTGGGTGCAGTATGGCGGTCCGAAATGGGAAGTTAGAAGTTATACCTGACACGTCCAGTGTGTTGAAATGATGCCATCCAAAATTCCTGCTACCTGCAAAATGAAAAGAGAACTCAAGTGCAGATAGATACAATAGTTTGAAAAATAAACGCTAAGAATAACAGGGAATGAGAACGTACCATTTGTGCGGGGATAGGAACTTACCTCCATCAGCGCTCCAAACCTGTGAAAAAGTCATTTTTAAAACGAAATAGAGTGCTATATATATGAAAGTGGGCCCATTTTCCTATTCATTTACGCGAGTCGATTTGATTGATTTTGAGCTCTGGGACCCACGGTGATGGTTTCTTGCGTGAGTAGAGTCGAAATGTTCGCAGCGAGATCGTGATCATGCCTCCACGTGCGGAACATCGACCTCAGTGATCACAGGTTAGTTTTCTTCAGTTTATTGTCTTTACCCCCTTAAATTTGAAATGCTAAATTCTTTGCATTGAGGGGGGGTATTTTTGAAAATGCTAGTGTTAACAGGTCCACCTAGGGGGCCTACTGGGTAGGTTCTATTTTTAAGTTAAATGGCCGTTTTTGCACTTTTTAAGCCTTTTTAGGTTAAAAACCCACGTGGGTTTTCAGACCATGACCCGCCGCCGGCCGGTGGTGGCGGTTACATGAGCTGACTTGCCGCCTGTTCGGGCGGTGGTTACAAAACCGCCTCCCTGCTCAGGGCGGCGGTTTTGCACAGAATGCAAAAGGAACCTATTTTTGAGCTTGTGTTTGTATTTTTAGCATTTCTACGTGCTTTTATGACTTTCTCAGCATTGCCTAGATGCTAACTTACTTTGTTTTGTGTGTTTTTGGGTGTATGCAGGCGAGAGAGGAGTACATCCGATGGAGCAGAGAGAGAGAGTGTGATTGGCTCTCAGGGGTACTAGATGCCCTCTCACAGGACGAGGAGGACACACTTCAGAGGGCTGGTATACTGCGCATATCGCGCGTGCCCCATGTTGCACCATCTAGTCACATCCTTTGTGACTTATTTTCTTACTGGGATGCAGATCGGAACACCTTCCGATTGCCAGGGGTCCGTGGTGAGTGGACCATTACATTGGAGGATGTCTACCGCATTCTGGGGGTCCCGATCATCGGGAGGTGACTCACTTTAGAGACAACAGGCTCATGGGCACAGATTGCACAGTGGGCGACTTACATGGGAGATGCAGCCATCTCCACGGGGTCGAAGAAGGGGGTGAGAGTTTGATCTATTCCTTCTTTTCCCATCCCCATATTTTGACATGCCATCATGGGGATCCTTGCCTCGAGATTGATCAGGGACAAGGGAGGGGACATATTGTTATATTGCTGGGCCCCCATTATTGCACGAGATAGAGGGGCACGCAATTTGGATATACGCACTGGGGGAGCGAGACATTCTTGGGACCACCTACCATGATCTATACAGGGTGGTCCGTTTACAGGGGCAGTCATTGAGCCACCCGACTCTAGTCATGAGTTGGGTTTATGAGCATTTCATCCCTTATGGCAGGGGTGTGGAGGTGGCAGATCCTGGAGCTATTAGGGCAGCCAGATGGACAGACATGTCGGTGCTTAGAGCACCTCATCAGCCAGTTGCCTCCCTGACTACTGCCGACATGGAGGCGACACCGTATCAGACCATGGCGGGCATATGGGGTGAGGAGACTCTTACTTTGATCTCCTGCTCCACCACAGGGCAGCTCATTGATAGAGTGGGATGAGTGGAGGTGCACCCCTTTGGCCGAGTTCCTCAGTAGTTTGGCCTACCATATACGGGTATGCTTCCCAGTGGCGCCGGTTTATAGATCAGTTCGTGAGGCGAGGGGGCACAGAGGCCGAGGTTAGACAATGATTACTCTGGCATTCCCATTGCGCAACCGGGAGGATAGTTCGTGCTTAGAGGAGAGCCGGTGCGTCTCGGGCACCTTTGCTTGAGACACTGCGGGTCCTGTTCATAGCAGCGATGACCCTATTGATATTGACTCGAGTCTGAGGAGTTCACAGAGGGAGGAACAGAGGAGGAGACCGATGACAACGATCCTGAGTGGCATGACACTCAGGATATCATGCAGGCAGAGAGGGTTGAGCAGAGCGCAGAGAGGGATACTCTAGTTTCAGAGGAGCCACTCTCCCAGGGCCATGGTGGAGAGGATGAGTCGTTACGGGGTGACACGTTGCTCCTGCCACAGGAGCAACCCCTTAGTTAGCAGCGGCATCCGCGGTAGGTGCTTGCCTGAGGTGACCCGTCCCTGGAGGCATAGTGATCCGAGTAAGTTACCCTTTCTCCCTTTTAATGTTTATTTGTAGGCTCTCCTTAGTTGCTATTTTGTATTCCTAATTTTGTACTTGGTTTCTAACTTGTTTTCTCCTTTGTTTGCAAAGACTGTTGATGAGTGGCGGGATTTGATCTGCAGGGTATGTACCGATTCCCTAATGATCCCCATGGATAGGACACATGCGGAGTGTCCGTAGATCTTTGGGAGCCTTCGGTGATAGGCATGCGACGTTTTGCTCCAGTCTGGCATGTGGCCAGGATGGTATCAACCCTTCGCACCGAGCTAGTGGGCTATAGGACGGTTGAGCGTCTTATGAGGAGCCGTTCTCACGGTGAGACTGCGGCTGCTCCTCGGGATCCTGAGCTCTCCGTACATTCAGAGCGCGGCGTGAGCCGGGATTCCTAGCGTGGGCGTGCACCTTCGGAGGGGTCGCGTAGGGATTGAGAGGCCACTTGGCTTTCGCGTATTTTGTATTATATATTCTTTGTATATCACGGGCTCTTTGAGCGTTTTGACCATGCTTAGTGCATGATGACATTGTATATAAACATTGATTATTTATATGTATGCATTCGTTCTGGATCAAAATCTTGGCACTCATGGTTTCCTTTCTATTTCTAGTTTCTTTGTGTATACTACGATGTATGTTTATATGCTTTTTAGAATGTATGCAATGGAGAACAAATGATGCAAATGTTTGTTTCCTTTTGTGTATTTCATGATCTTTGATATATGTAGATATAATGTGATTTTGAATCTTAGCTTCCATAAGCAATTTTTGATATCTCATGTTTGTTTTGCAAAGTGATGAATATAACTAGTATGATGAACAAATTAACTTGCCCCACTCCTAACTCCATGCAACTAGTAAGATGTGAGGGCTCATCACCGAGAGCTAGAAAGGGCACAAGTTATGAGGTGTAGCTGAAATGATAGTGATGAAAGACATAGACAAAGCTTTAGTGGAACCAAATTGGAAGCTACAAGCTTACTCTACCCGAGTGACTTCATAGTTTAGAATGCAACTTACTTTGCGGTTTATCTAGACTTAGATCCGTAGATGGCCACATAGTAGACAAAATCTAGGTTTTTAGGATTTTAACTCTCTTGGAATTTTGAACATCTGATTCATTTGTTTTTGACTCAAAGTTTCAAAGTTTTGAATTGTTTTCATATGATCATTTGCATTTATTTGTCAAGAGGACCCCCTACACTTTGCCCCATGCTACTAGTAAGAAGCGTGGGTTTATCACCGTGGGCAAGGTATAGGCGAGTAAGGGCATTTCCATCCCTTCCCAACCCTATGTCACTAGTAAGAGACGCAAGCTCATCACCGAAGGTTGGTGGGGCAAGGAAATGTGTAAAATTAAAATTTTCTGTTTAATCACTTTTTGACTTGTTTATTTGAGTAAAATGTCAGTATGCGTTTATTTCCAAAGAGATATACATATGGGATAGATGTGACACCATGAAGCTTCTAGAACAGACCATAGGTAAGACACCTGCCCTAAGAAGAAATCAAAGTGAGAATAAACTTGCAGATCTTGGTATGGTTACCGTTAAGACTTTGTCATTTCTGATTTTATTTGATAGAAGATTCTGAGATAATTTGATGATATCATGAAAATGGAGAGGTATGATTAAAGAGTTTATGCCAACAACATCATGAGTTTCTTTATGAATTGATTTGAGAATAGATTCCTTGATCACCATTTATGTAAGAAGCAATTGGACAAAATGATCTTAATCTATATGAAGATGTAATGTAAATATATATAAGTAGTGCTAAGTGCTTATGCGTATAACCGCTTGAGGTGAAGGGAATTGATTTGTTTCGCCAAATTCCTCACCTTCTAGCGTACATAAAGAGGTATGCTGCTTTCCATAGTCCTTCATGACTCGGTATGGGCCCAACCATTTGGGCAGAATTTCCTTCCTTCGCTGGTCTTCTTGTCGATCCGGCTGTCTAGTCTTAGAACTAGATCCCCTTCGTATATGTCGCGTTCATAGACCTTCTTGTTGTCTTGCGCCGGCACATCAGTCAAAGCATAGATTCTATGTCACTGTTCAGCATCTAACCTAGTTTCATCTAGGCTTTCTAGTTGAGAAAGACGTGCTTCTCTGTAAGCGTCTTCATCCAGAATCCCTTGTAATGAAATGCGGAGACTGGGTATTTCAACCTCGAGTGGGAGGACTGCCTCTGCACCGAACACTAGTGAGAAAGGAGTTGCTCCCGTTGGTGTTTTTACCGAGGTTCGGTGGGCCCACAAGGCCGGATATAACTTCAAATGCCAATCTCGTTTGTTTTCTTTCATAGTTTTAAGAAGAATGGCTTTCAGTGTCTTGTTTGTTGCTTCAGCCTATCCGTTGGCTTGAGGGTAATACAAGGAAGCTGTATGATGGCTTATCTTAAATTTATTGCATAGTTCGTGAACCTCTTCATTCTTAAAAGAAGTTCCATTATCGGAGATAATGATTTGCGGAGATCTTTGTACCTACAAATGATTTGGTTAAAAATGAACTTGGTGATTACAGAACCAGGTACAGTAGTAAGAGGCATAGCCTCTACCCATTTGGTAAAATATTCAGTGGCCATGATTATAAAATTATGGCCATCTGTAGACAAGGGAGAGAATTTCCCTATCAAATCTAGGCCTCATGTAGAAAAGGGCCATGGAGTAGCAATTGGTTGCAGAGCTTGTGCCGGCATATGAATCTCATGGGAGAATTCTTGGCACTTATGACACCTGCATACAAACTCTACTGCATCGTGTTCTAGAGTGGGCCAGAAATAGCCCATTCGATGTATTTTTCGAGCGGTGGCATGGCCACCGAAGTGGCCTCCACATATTCCACTGTGGGATTCATAGAGAATCTTCTTGGATTCTTCTGTGTCGACACATCTTAGGAGCATTCCATCGAACGCTTTTGGATAGAGCACTTGCTCTATAATGACGTACTTCGCTACGATAATCACGTGCTTTCGCCTTCTTTGTTGTGGTGTAGCCCCTTCGGGTATGTATGGTCCATGATATAATTAATGATATCGGTGTACTAGGGACACTCGAGAGATAGAAGGTTGGGTTTTGATGTAGTAATGGGTTATCGCTAACAATGAAAGCAATGATTTGTCCCTTAACCGACTTCGATTTACAAACGTTAATTCGAATTCTCCCATTAAGGTTATAAAACGTCCGACCTTTTTAGACAATGACCCTTGTGTGAGGAAAGTTCGTAAGTGAGTGGTCTGTTTTTACCATGACCCTTGTTTCTTGATTTAGCATATAGTGTCTTAAGCGTTTAAGAAGAAAGACTATGGCAAGGCATTCTTGCTTTTGTGTATAATGTGTTTCATAGTCAAGTAACGTTCGACTAATGAAATAAATCACACGTTCTCTTTTGTCATCGTCCTCTTGGGCCAACATACAAGCTAATGAGACATTGGTAGCTCGTGAATATAGAATTAACGGGTGATCTAGCTTAGGTGGCATTAGCGTAGGTGGTGACAACAGGAAACGCTTAACTGCATCAAAGGCTTCATTGCAGTCTTCGGTCCAATCAATGCTATAGTCTTTCTTGAGTAAATTGTTGATTGGATGAACGGCGAAGCTCAAGTCTGGGATGAATCTTCGTATTGCACCCAACTTTCCGAGAAATGACCTGATTCCAGATTCATTCGAAGGTGGGACCATTTCGAGGACAGCCCAAATTTTGGTTGGATCAACATCTATCCCTCGTGACGATATGATGTAACCTAGGAGCTTTCCTCCTGTTACGCCAAAGATGCATTTTCTAGATTTAGTGTGACTCCGTATTCTATTAGGCGTGAAAGAATGATGCGGAGTACTTCTGGATGGTCACAACGCTTCTTGGCCTTAGCCAACAAGTCATCAACGTAGGATTCCATGATTTTATGAATTAAATCATGGAATATATATGTCATAGCTCAGGTACGTAGCACCGGCGTTCTTGAGACCGAATGGCATAACAACGTAGCAATAGGTTCCCCAAGGAGTTATAAATGTAGTTTTAGCTTGATCTTGCTCAGATATTTTGATTTTATTGTATCCCAAGAATCCATCCATGAGAGACAAAAGTTCAAATCCAGCTGTTGCATCAACAATGACATCGATAGATGGTAACGGGAAGTCGTCCTTAGGACATGCTTTGTTGATGTCTCAAAAATCTATGCAGATGCGTATCTTTCCATTCTTCTTGAGAACGGGAACGATGTTCGATACCCATTGGGAGTAGTCGACTGGCTTGATAAATCCTACTTGGAGGAGTTTTATTACTTCCTCCTTTACCATGAGAGCTACCTTGGGCTTCATGGGTCTTGATTTTTGTTTAACTGGCTTTGCATCTGATTTAGTGACGAGGTTGTGCACCGCAATGTGGGGTGTGACTCCTGTCATCTCCTTATAATTAAATGCAAATGCCTTCTGATGTTCTTTGAGGATCCGAGTGTGTATCTCTACTTCTTCTGGGGTTAAGGATGATCCTAATTTCAAGATTTTTGGTTCGTCATCTGTCCCGATGTTGACATCGATTGTTTCCTCAATTAAAGAGGCATTACCCTCTTCAAACTCAGGTGGTGCTGGAGGCAAATCCAAATCATCCCCATTTTCTACTGCGTATATGCTAGGTTCCATTTGTGAGGGGAGATCCATCATGGGATTTCCGAAATAGGAAGATGAATGTGGAATCAAGGACAAATCTAGCATATGATAGGAGAGATGTAGTGCTGCATAGGTGTTTAAGTAATCCAAAGTGGCCATGTCACTATCAACATGGTCTAGGATGGTAGATTCACTTCCGCTTGAAAGGGGATTTGTCATTGTTTTTATCAATGATTCATCACGAATGGACACCGTGAAATGGGTATCTTCTAACTCATTGCTTGGAGTAAAACGTGATGCTGAAGTTGTTATTGAATCGGCGAGAAGATTTTTCTCTCGTGGGATTGCTTCAATGGATATGAAGTTAAATGCCTTGCTTAAATCTAATACGGCTTCTTTGTAAAGCTGCAAGTGTTCGGCTTTGGTTTTGTATACTTCAGAAACCTGGTTTGTCACTAATTGCGAGTCTCCTAAGACTCTGATGTTATCAATACCAATTCTTTTGGCTAAGGTGAGGCTAAGGAGGAGGGATTCGTACTCAGCGCCGTTGTTTGTGCATTTAAAATTTAGCTTAAAGGCAAATGGTAGGACTTTCTCTTCGGGCGAAGTAAGAATTATACCTGCCCCCGCTCCATAATGGCATTTAGCTCCGTCGAAATGGAGAGTCCAATACTTAGCTGGGAGTATAGATGTTGGGGTATCTGCTACGTTTGCGCACTCCACTTCTACCATGTAGAGATCCTTTGATGGAAGGGAACCAACACCTAGTGAATATCCTATGCCTACTGAATCAAATGGTAAGAAAATTGGTAAGTGTTGTTCTATTAACTCAACGATTTTTGCAGTAGTCCCTAATGACACCATTTCTTTAGCCTTATCTTTGGGGGTTGGGGTTGTTTTGGCTATGCTGATAGTTTCAAGATCTGTCGTAGGTACCAACTTTTCCTCTGGTCTTGGGTCAGTGGGTTTATTAAGTTGGTTTGTTAGAAGTTCAAATTATGAGTGCACACGTGGTATTTTCTTTAAATCAGCTAGGTGTATATCGGAAGGTTTTGGATCGCCTTTGGCTACAAATACCTTTCCTAGATGCAGGATTCTTACTTCTTGGAATAACGTAGAAGGGATTGCCTTCATTCTGTGTATCCATGGTTGGCCGAGGATCATATTATAATTAGTTTCCCGATCTATAATATAAAACTCAGTCAGGATTGTTTTGGGTCCTAAGGTGACCGGTAGTATTATAGTTCCTATCGAAGTGGCTTTAAGGCTATCATAGCCTCTCAATGTATTTCGAGTGGTGGAACAGTTTGTTTCCCCATATCCTAGTTTTTGGAGGAAAGAGAAGGGGACTATGTTAACTATGGCCCCATCGTCAACCATTTCCTGTTTTACGTAGTTATTATAAACCCATACTTGTAAGTGTAAGGTTGGATCACCTCGGCGTGCAATCTCAGCATCTATAGGAATTTTACTTATTTTGAATATAAATTCGACATCCTTGTCTGGCTGCCCCGGAGGGTGGATATCAAAATCTACATGATTTACTTGTGTTTCAGGAGGTGGAGTGATGTTAATTAGATGACCTAAACCTAATGCTTCTAAAAGAGCAGCTCTGTGAGTAGGAGAGTTCTTTAGTAAGTCCAAAAATGAAATGTGTGAGAAGGTTTTTGTTAGGTCATTAATCAAATCATAGGCACCTATGGGTTTTTCTACTATTTGTTGACTCTTATCCGTTTCTGGCATATGACTTGGGCTTGGTTGAGAGAAATACTCTCGTGTTCTTGTTATAGCTTCAATAGGTAGTTCAGCATCTAATTCTACCAAACCGACTATCTTGGGTCTCGGTTGATTTCCTAATTGTGGCGCAACTGATGGACTTAGTGAAGTTGAGGCTTCATGATCATTGTTTCCCATCATTGCACCCTTGTTTGTCCCAGTTGGATTTAGTCTGTTATTATCATGATTTGGGAGTGGATCGTTAAAGATCTTGAGGGGAGCATTCTGAGGGGAAACTGCCCCTGCGAGCCTGCTTGGTGGTGGTGACATGGGATCTGCCAAAAACAAATCTGTGAAGAACTGTCTTTGTTCTTCTGGAAAACGTTGCATGAATTTGTTGTAGTCACGACACGTTCTAGTATCGTGACCTCGAATCTTGTGGAAACCACAATATGAATTGGGATTGTAATTCCTATTTTGTTGGTTTGGTGTATATTGTGGCCTAAAATTCTGATCAAACTGTTGCCTATTAGGATTAAAGTTTTGCATTTGTTGTTTTTGGTTTTGATAACCAAATGAGTTTTGGCTTGGCCCTTGCATGGGATTTCACCGTTGTTGTTATTGTTGTTGTTGTGGATGGTTAAAATCCCTTTGTATTGATTAATCGGGGTAAAGTTTTTGTTTCGTTGGTTGTTTGTTTGTGATGGAGTATTGACAACATTTACCTTCTTGGGCTGGTCGGTTACTCCATCCGTTGTTACACCCCGATTTTTGTTAAGGATTTTAGGTCCCTGATTGACGTTTGTGGTAGTGGGATAATTTGTAGTGTTCTGATTGGGGGTGATTAACCTCTGTTTGCTCCATATGTTTTACGGCCACTATCTATCGCTGCTTGATCTATTCAAGAGCGCCTCGAGTACTTCATCGTAAGTTTTAGTGGGAACTGGACTTCTTCCTTCACCTCTCTACTGAGAGAATGAAGGAATAAATCACATAGTTCCATTTGATCCATATTTGGAGCACTTCTTTGAAGAATAAAGAAGCGTACGCCACCTCTGGATCAAATGGGTAATGATTCATTGTGTTCTTGTTTGATGTGCAAGAATTCCCTGATTCCTGTTCTTAACAATTTGTTCATGTCGAATGCCTTAATGAACTCTGATACGAGTTGTTTAAATGAATGGATGGAAGCCTCAGGTATTCTATAATACCAGTTGAGAGCAATGCCTTCCAAGGTTTTGGGGAATATTTTAGCAACAACCCCATCCCAAGGGAGTAGTTCATGTATGGCTGTAGCGTAAGCTTTGATATGCGCGTTTGGATCTCCCTCGCCTTTGTACTTGGGTAAATCGGGAAGAGGTCTTGGAAGCATGACGCTTCGTATGGTGAAGTCTAAGGGCTCTTTCAAATATTCTAAATAAGTCCCCATTGCATAGGTTTCGACCATTAATGGTGGTTCCTTGAGGAGTGGTGGTGGAATGGGTTGTTGATACGGCGCGCAATGTATGCGTTGGCAGAGGCATAGGGAAGTCCCCGCACTTGAGAAAACATCTTTGGGAGAGGAGAACATATCTCCTTGTGGTGATTTGGAGTACATGTTTAAGTATGACGGGGTATTTTACGGTAATGGATTGTTTGATACTAGGCGGGAGGAAAGGTGTTAGAGATGATGGGCCTTGTTGGCGTTTGTTGTGATATCGAGGAGGCATGCCTAACGTGCCCACTCCTGTGAGGAGATCTACTTGGCTAGGGTGGTATGGAGGATTGGAAATTCTTGCTTGCATGAACTGAGAATTTTGACTTGCTTGAGCAAGTTCTAACCCTCTCACTTTTTCTACTAACGTTGAAATGACTTCATTTGATGAAGTCATGGTGCTTTGCCTTAGCGGCGTTTGTTGTATACCATGGTGTTGTATAGGCATGTGATATCCTACTATGAACTGATCGCTATCTTGCCAAGTTTCTCCGAGAGTATTTCCTATATGTAGTGGCATAGAGGTATTTTCTTGAAAAGAGACCTCGGGTTGTATTTGTAAACCTCCTATAGGTGGGTAGATACCCCGGGAGCGTTGTTCACTCCTAGGATAACGTATTGACTGTTCATCATCTAAGACCAGGTATGGGTCTGATTGCCTACTAATTTGTGGTCTAAGTAGCATCTGAGGAGATGAACCAGATTCTCCGTAAACGTCATATTATTCGAGCCTGAAGGCTCTGTTTGTTGCGTTCGAGGGGTTTGATCTAACTCCTCAGTTTGAAAAGACGAATTATATCTGATTCTTGGAGTTTGTGTTGACAACTGATTAGTTGAGTAGTTGTCCCCCATACTGAGAGTGAGGGTGATGATTGCCTATTTTTTGGGCATAGTATGCCTCAAGACCCAAGAGGGGTCTGCCATATGCATCGAATCCCGACATATTCGGGGGGTATATGAATACCCGCAGAATAATGGGAAGGAGCGAAGGTGATTTGTGAAAGGCTAATGAGGCGGAGAAGATGAAAAGTAAACTAAACTTTGAAAGAAAACGTAATACTATGACTCCGAATTAGAAAGTAGGAAGTTTACGTCAACTTCACTAATTTTGTTTGTTTCACGTCGGGTTCACCAATTTTGTATGCGGAAAAGTGACAAGCGAGCGTGGGAATCTACAGGTAACTCTTCCGCGTACCCGACCTCCCGAGGTCATGCCGAGACAGCTGGTGGGGATGGAATATGCGTGGGATGCAAATGAACTAGTTAGGCAATCTAATGTCTTCGACACGCACTAATGGAATTTGTGAATCTAAGGCAAAGAAGGCCCTTCTAACTTGGACTGGTGTGATAGATCGATCAGCAAGGATGACTGCTCGAAGGCTCCAATCAATATCGAGTTCTGGCGTGATTCGATCTATGGGTTGTGGAATACGTGGAAAATGACCTGGGATAGTTTCGTGTATATCTCCAGATAAGGTCATATGGTGGGTAATGAATACAATCGACTCTACGGACGATTCTCTGGCCTAGTCCAGAATTCTCTAGCTTTGTTAGCCGCTATATCTAGTAAGGATAGTTGTTCGATGATGATGGGTGGAAGTGGAGTGGACTGGAATACTAGTGTGCGTAGGCGGTGTCTATATCTGACCCGACTTATGGATTCGTTAGGTTTGTGGGATTTGTGGATCACAACCGTAGACTCTTGGTTGTTGCGGTCTTGCTATGGTCATGTATGAAATCAAGTCCTAATCCCTACTATCCAGTAATCGTATGCTTTCTCAACTTCTATGTTTAGAATCAATAACTGTGCAATCTTCTTAGAGTACCTCACAGGCATTCGTGTAATCTAGATTCTTAAACTAGTATCTATGTCTGTGAGAGTGTCTCCTGCATCTGGCTGTGGGACCAAAGGATCACAACCAAAGGTTTGTTCTCTTTCGAACCCTTCTATAGTCATGTGAATGTTTGCCTAGGGTAATCTGTAGTTCGGTTGATTTGACCAAAACGTGTGCGCTTGGTCGTCTTCTATATTTAATCCTCTCAACTGAGAGCTGATCAGTCATAAATCTATTGTTGTTTGGAAGACTTGTATTCTAAGGTTCTGGTCTATGTCAACTATTACTGTGACGAGGTTGGGTTGAGGCACGATTAGCTCAAATACGTATTCTTTGGGCTCCTAGGGTCCCATGATTGTCATACAAAACAAAATGTAAATCTAACTGTAACAAAGTAAATTTAAAGTACGTGGAATAAATCTAAAACATTTATAACTTCTATTTTTCTGAGAAACCTTTTAAGAATTTAAGAAAAGTAGCTATTTAAACGTATCTAGAAATAACAACTAAATAACAATTTAAAACAAACAAGATAACCGAGTGTAGTTATTTGCCTGTGTAATTTGTAGATTTATTCTAAACAAATAAAATAGCTCATCTAATCTATCTGCAAGATTCTCGATCCTACCTCAGAAGTGAGGAGTGAATCATAGTTTCTCAGAAACTATCAATCCTCATAGCTTCCCTAGCAATATCGAGAATAGAATTTACTGAAATGAAGCAATTATCTACTCTATTTGATATGATTCTAACTAGAACTTTGAAAGCTAGAACCTGGATTCCGCAGAACAGTGGCGAATCCGATGGTGTGTGTGATCTTGTCCCCTTAGTGTGATCTCCTCGTTCTTTCGTATTCACGTGAATCTAGAAAAGCGTGTAATGCTAGCATCAACAGAAGTAGATATTGGGACAAAGGCAGCTCAGAATGCAGACTGAATATAACGGGAGTAGGAGAGGGATAGCATAAGAGTACAGAGCTTGTCTTATGCAATTCCTAGTGGGATTTACTGTGAGTCATGCAACATAAAGCGTCCAGAACCTGAAACTATCCTGTTTGAAGAGAAAAACCTGCAACTTTAATGGCTTCCTAAGCTATTCTACTCCAATGGATTGGGTGAAATAATAGTACTGCCTACACAAGATGGGTATGTGGCTTACCAACAGCTGAACAATGCTAACTAAGCATGCAAGGAATTAAAACTATGGCTTCTAAACAGAATAAAAGACTGAACTATGAAAATCAGAGCATGAAAGTGAATGAGGGGTATACCATTTGCTTGTGCACAAACCATTTATTTATAGCTTTTCACTCACCCAAAGATCAAAACTAAACTGAACTCTAAAACTATAAACAATGGCCAAACACTATTCCAGGGGACCAAAAACATAAATGCAAGCCTAAGTCGGCAAGGAAAGCTGGTGAAATGTTGATTTTTATGTGAGTCACATTAAAACACTTTCTGGAAAATGCGTAAAGGACAGCCACTCGAAAGGCGGCGGTTACGGGACCGCGCCCTGATGTGGTGGCGATCACGAGACCGCCGCCCATGCGCAGTCGGGCGGTTTCATCATCAAGAGCAAAAGGCTAAGAAAAGAGGGGAAAAAGGAGAAACAAAGGACACGGGGGCTTAGCGGGGCATGCGGGATGTTAACGCACACTTGAAGAGATTTTACGGATCCCGAACACCTTACGAGGAGACTGTATCATCATTGGGGCACTTGTTACACTGTTCAAAGACAAGTACCTTACTGATTTTGAGTACGTATAGTGCCCTTGATTACTTCTTTCATGCGCACTCAACCCGTCATCGATGTCTCTCACCTAGAACCCCTCGTTCACACTACAAATTTAGGTGAGATGTTGAGAAGATAAAATATAACTCGAGTATGGAAGTGCATAAGGTTTGGGCGCCTTTGGCATAGGGTGCGTAGGAGCCCGCGGAAGTATGGAAAAACAAGGGCGCACCCAGAACAAGTTAAAACAAGACTTAGCCATCTTTAGCAGACTAAGGCTATTTTTGGGATGTGGAGTACTAAGCATGACTTCTAGAAGACTTGAGGACCATGCCAAGGCTATTTTGGATAAGTGAAGGATCGAGCGCCATGTAGAGTTTTGGAGCTAATAATAGGATTTAAACTAAGAGTTAACTTTAGGAGATCTATTATTAACACTTTCATGCTTTTGTATATTTATGTAAGGGCACATGACTATTATTAGCATGTATCCTATTTTTGGAAGGTGCATGGGCGGTGAAGGGAAAGTCCCCACCCCTATAAATATGTATTGATTTGCATGGTTTAGACAGTTCATGATTTATTGTAGTGTTATGTTGTGAATCTGTTAGCACACATAACCATGGTGACATTATTATGATGTATGAAGCTTCTGCGTTTTACAATATTTAATATAATGGATCTTATCGGTTGGATATTGGTGTTAGATATAACTAAACATGGATCTTGTATGGTAAAACTAATTATAGTGATTATTTAGTTATTCCTTCGTATTCTTTAGATCTAGTTGTGGTTTTTACGACCTTGTAGTTTACTTGATTATCTATTATGGATATGAAATATACATGTAATCATGCTAACATCTTCAATAAGCTTCACTAAGAGGGACCTGGTACCCTTGTGTGCTTTGGGTGAGCACTTAGTTTGGGCTGAGTGATGTGCCACTGCAACTTGGGCTATTTGTAATGAATTCTAGGCTATATCATTGGTTCTGTTGTCGAGACCTCTTTCTCAGCTAGTTTTCATGATGTTGCGTGATGAAGATGTACAGGTTGACCTTAGCCAGTATTGAAGAGTGGCTAGATGATCTAGAAGAAGAGTATGCTCACAAATTTAGTCTTGGACCTAAATTTAACACACGCGCATGAGTTGAGTAGAATCGCCCATGACACATTATATGAGACGTTCTTTGCTATCTTTCCTATGGAGTGTATGAGTGGATGGTTACACATCTAAGAGAAATTGGAGGTTTCACATGTTTGTTCGGAAGTAGTAAGAATTCCATACCTTTTATGATGTAGATTTGATTGGACGCCTTTCTGTGGATGTTTACTTCCATGGTGTTTTGAACTATATTCTTGAGAACGTAGTTTCCTCTTACTCAAATAAGGACAATCCCATAACAACCTAGCCTTTATGCTTGGTTTTCCCTATCACCTAGTGTGAGCAATAGAGTTGTAGTTGTAGTCACTTTTTTATCCCTTAACAAATAAGGCAATCCATGCACACTAGCCTATCACCCGGTGGGCACTTGTGTGCTCACACGAGGCATGCCCTCTTTTATGTGAGTTGTGCAAGAATATAATGTAGATAGATGTAATAAAATAACTATTCAACTGAGAACTTTGAGTAAATGCTACACTAATATATTCATTTAGACAAGAAGCATATTGAAAAAGATAGATCTGAACCATGAGGGAAAGAGGATGCATAATGATTATACTCATTCATATGAAACACACTGAACATAAAAAAAGAGATATGTATGAGCCATGAACCACATATATTCATAATTGAACATGTCCAGTAATCACATTACATCTATCAAGGTCATTATAGACCAAAATGATAGTGCAGATTAGAACCATGTAGCAAGACTGGACTTACGTCCCTTACAATGCAAAAGAAAAACATGTACCCATCCCTTGATACATCATTCTTCCTATAGATCTCCTAGCCCAACCCATAAATCTCTCATGTATTTTTGTAGAGCTTTGCCTCTCATCTCTCTCTAATCTCTCTCTCTCTCTTTTTCCTTTACCGGGTGCTTGTATTTATAGCCTTTCTCAATTTCTTCAAGCCTTCGTGGGAGTTGCAGATCCATGCCAAGTGTCCAAGGTGGTCCTCCATGGGAGCATGCTTCTTCAAGCTCGAGCTCTCCACTCTTTACAATGATGGCCTTCTAGAATCTTCCATCGCAAGGTATATTCCTTTCTAGGCCACCTTGTTGCTAGGATGGCACCTTATCCACTCGCATGCGTAGTCGGGTCATTTTTCTCATGTTTTGTCTGTTACATGCCAAATATGGCTAAGTCCCAAAACCTTTTTCTCTACCTTTGCGCGTGCCACTTGTTCTACTAAACCCTCCTAGAACCCTTGTCCTGCGTGCTTTCTCCTCCTTGTGCCCTTCTTCAAATAGGCCTGCGCATGCCCACATGCCCTGCTCTCTATGTACTTGGCCAATAAATTAGGGGCCCAACATCACCCCACACTACACTTGTTCTCCATCCATGGGAACATTTTCTCAAAGAATAAAGAATGACCATCCTTGAATAGTTTGGAGAAAGAATAAAGGAATGAAGAATTTTGGGGAAGAATGAAAGAATGGGGAACTATGATTATTTCTGCAAGAGGAGGGGGAAATCTTTCATCAAGTCTACCTCCAACTTATTCCAGGTATCGACTTCACTTTGTGCTTTTGCGACAAAGGTCACCGACTAGGGTGCTCACCTCTTCAAAGCTTAGCCCTTCTCCCTTGGCACTCATGGTTTCCACAACCTCTTCTAATTGCTTTCCCATATCCTCAAGTGTGTCCATCCTATGAGTGATCTGGGGATATAATTATTTAAGTTGGTTCTTAATTGAGCCCCACAAGGTCTCAATAGCCTCTGATTTCTTCTCAACCTCGGCTAGAATTTTGTCACATTCCACCCTATTCCCCTTGTTCTTCTCCTAGAATTCCTTGAGCTCTACTTCATGGGTGGTGACCAAGAATGCTCGCCACTCTATCTCTATTAGTGTGCAGTTTTCATAGGTAGCCTCTCTATCTATTAGCGTGGTGACCTTTACATCCATGAGGAATTTCTTATACTGGGCCACAATGGCCACAACCTTCATCTTGTCCTCTTTTTATTTGCATGATGCCTCCTCTATAGACTCAAGGCAGTGGTCATCTTTCCATTGTGAGAATGTGAGTTAAGTCTTCTAGGCATTGCAGGCTTGATTCATATTTTATGTGGTGGGTGGTGTCAAGTCTAGATGCTTCAAGATAATGGTGCTTGTGATCATCTCCACCTTCTTGGAGACTTTCACATACCCTTCCTTCTCTTCCTTTAATTCATGCCTTAGTGAGCAGCATTGACTAGTTCCTCATGTTTTAACTCCTTAGTTCTTTTCTCCAGCTCCTCTTCCTTCTTCTCCAGCTCTACCTCTAGAAACTTCACTCTTGTCATTCCTCCCAAAGAGTCTGGCCTCTACTTCCACCGAAACTTTATTCAAGCGTGTTGCAAATTTGTTCATCTGATAGTCATTGAGTGTTTACCAAGGGGTTGTCACCTTTTGACTTTGGTACCTTCATTATTGCCCCTTGGCTCACTTCAAATTCTAGTTCATCGATGTGGGACTCAAATGCCCAAGAAAGCATTTTCCTTGTCCGAGGGTATGCACCTTCCTCATCAAATGATGCCATAGCCAAGAGTTTCTCCATTGGTATGGTGCTTTGAAAGCATGCATGCAACACCTTGTTTGGGTCATCAATATAGCCCATCCTCTGAACCTGTGATGCCTCTGCACTTTTTCTCCCTGTGTGCGTGGCCTTAGGAAAGCTCATGCCAAACTGGGATCCCCTCCCATGCTGCCATATTCCTTTTCTATGCTTCCTCTCTCTTGCTTCCTTCATCACTAGGTCCGTGCTGTGCTCCATCTCTTGCTCTACTAGGTCTTCAATGATCTTGGTGACTTCCTTCTCTCGTGGCCTCATCTATTCTGTTCCTTAGTGAGGCTTGGGGTCCTTTGTTCTTTGGTGACTTCCTCACTTACCCCCTTTTCTGAGTATCTTCTTCTTCCTTGTTATTCTCCCTCTTGGCAAAGATGTATTCATTTTCTTCTTCCTCTCCTTCCTCCTCGAGTCATGAACCTCATAGATAGGATGGTCCTCACCTCCTGGTTCATCTTCATCATCATCATCTCTCTCACCTATATAGGCCTCCAAGATTTTTGTATCCTCCGAATCATTTTCTTTTGTCACCTTTTGCTTCTTCTAGGTAGGAGATTCTACTTCCTCCTCCTCCTCCTCCTCTGGTGACCTCTCTGGGTGATGGGTTCCTCGTGCTCCAGTGCTTCTTCCTCTAGAGTCCTTTCTTTCACCGGGGACTTCTTTCTTTCCATGTATAAGTGTTGGGCTTAGTGCTTGTCCCCGATGTGCTTACCGCTTGTGTAGCTTGAACACTTGGTGCTTTCTACACCTCTTCCCTTTCCCTCTTCTTTGGCATGGGATTCTTTCTACCTATGGGGTCCTCAAGGATGGATACATCATTTTCCAAGTATGCCCTTTTCAAATTTTTGGCTGGATGTGAAGGTATATCCTTGTTGCATCCCTTCCAATGATTGGAAAAGTCACTGGTTTCATCATCTATATCTCGTGGGAGACATATCTTTCCATGTATGCATGCTTCTTGGGGTAAACCAACTTCCTACACGCAATCTCTCTGTGGTCTTGATCCACCTCACTAAGGTCAAACCTTAGTCTCTTGGCCTCTTTGAATCTGTTCACCCCCACTTGGAAGTATATAGCATGGTGAAGGAGAAGGGAAGCTTGCACCATGGGCTCATTGTTTCATCTATCAACCTAAATCTACCAATGCAGAAGTGTTGATATACCATGAATTTTCTTCTCCTTGCACGAGCAGTGGGTAACTACTCTATGGAATTCTCCATTCCACCCCAAACACATCCCTCATGCTTGTACCATTTTTCTAAATGCACCTTGTGAGTGGTGTCATTGTCTCACAAGTATATTTTGTGAACCACTTTGCGGGTGAGGGATCCTCTTCTGGGTACTCCCAAACAAACCTTTTCCGGCCCATCGGGCACTCGATTTTTGAGAAGACAATTGTGAGGAGGACATTACAAATAGTATCTTCTCACCTTCTTGTGTGCATTGCTGATGATTTCATCCATGATGAAAGTGGACAAGTTGTAGATGGTCCCCTAGATATTTTTTCGGCACACATTCAACCATGCCTTGTTCACTTGAGTCCATCTCTCTTGGTCATTGAGCTTGGTTACCAAGCACACGACCATCCTCATCATGGGGTCTGGGATCTCAAGCATGATGTCAAAGTATCATGATCCTTTCTTATAGTCATATGCAACAACTTTCCTTGATGGCCTCCTTGTCACTTAGGTCATCATCAATGCTATCCCCTTCGTACAGATAAGGCCTGTGAACTTGGAAATTAACTGGGGAGTTATGCGCATCTTATGCCCCATGAAATAAAAGTGGTCTTCATGAACACACACCATTAGCCATTGGTAGAGGTGCTCAAGTTTTTCAAAGTATGGTAGTTCATAAAGTTGCAGCAACCCTTCCTTCTCCAACTTAACCTTTACCTCGTCAGTAAATGGGCATGCCTTCTGGTGCATTCTCTTGTTGGTTGGGCACACCAATTCCAAGGCCATCTCCTTCTCTGTTGTAGTTGTTGTGATGGTTATAATCACTCACCATCATCTTCCTTAGGTGTGATTCCCATTATTTTCCCAACAACACCCCATCTGGGTATTGCATCTCTGCGTACCATTCTTCATTTGTGCTCTCGATGATTGTTGTTTGTTTTCCCTTGCCCTTTTTTTTTTGCTTCTTTGGTGAGATGGTTGGTTTTTTGGGTGCCATCTTTTTGACTAGTTTTAGTACTTAGAACTTCTCCCTCTTGCTCTACTTTACCCCTCTATCCAGCCCCAAGCTCGATCTTGGAAAAATCCTTCTAACTCCATGCCCTAGTCGCCAAACCCTAACTGGAAAAACCCTTCCACAAGAGACTTGCTTTCTTACTTAACTTCTCCATGCCATGTGTACCTTTCCTACTGGTTTGCAAATTTACCCTAGCTATGCACTTTAGATCTCTCAAATGCTTCCTTCATCACAAAGATCTTGCTTTGGATGCCCTAGTTCATAAGAGCTTTCTTTCCTTCGTAATCACAATGTAAATAATGAAGTGCTCGACCTTTTATTTATAGTTTTTCTCTTTTCCCAAGCATTAAATGCTCTCTCACCTACCACCATTTGACCTTAAATGTGGATTTTTCCACTAAGCCGGTCTTAAGTGCCTTTTCCCACGTGCCACATCTTGTGCAAAACCCCTTTACAACCTTCTCATGCGCAAAAATCCAACCCGACTGAAGACTCTTACACGCGTGCGTTCATAGTGCCAAAGGCACTTCTTCCATCCTTTTCCCTATTTTTTCCCTCACCTACCTCATGTTGTTCCTGCGCTCTTCCTTTTTCCTATACATGGTTTCTTCAAGGATTTTCTTGACACCAACCATTTACGTCCATCTCTTCTCTATGCACCTATTAACCTTACGTGCCTTTAGTCCTTTAACCGGGCCATTCACCACAACTTCTACTACTGCCAACACACACTTGTATTATAGGCCTATACTTTACATCACTCCACCCCACACTAAAATAGATGTGTGGTCCTCTACGCATGCAAAACCTTCAAAAAGTAATGTGGTTACTATGCACACACACACATGGTGCAAAAAAAAACAAAAAAGAAAGGAATGAACAACGAGAAAGGGAAACACAAGAAAAGAAAAATTAAAGGAAAGTCTATTCTAACTAGAAACACTACCTTATTTACAAACACCAAGAAGACTTATTTATAGTAGGGCTTCAACCTACTCCCATTGAAGTGTCTGGTAATCTGTCCCATCCAGCACTTGCAATTGGCATGCCTGAATCAAGGATGTACGAGATGATGTAAGGGCCCAACCAATGGACTTTTAGCTTCCCCAGATGGCACAAAAACTTGGAATCATATAGAAAAACCATCTGCCCAACCTCAAACTTCTTGTTCTTGATGTGATGATCATGCCATGCCTTTTTTTTTTTTTTTCAGTCTTCTGGCTCCACCTGGTGAGTGACCATCTTTCATCCAACTGCATTAATTTGTCAATCCTTTCTTCCAAGCGCTTGCTCATCGGCTAATCCTCCTGCGTGCATGCTATATAAGTGAAGGTAACATGAATTCAACTGGTAGGATAGCCTCCATGCCAAACACCAATTGAAATGGTGTGGCCTTATTTAACCTCTTGTAGGTTGTCTGTATGCCCAAAGAATGGTTGATACTTTTTCATCCCAATCTTGTCTACCAACATCATAGATCTTAGTCAACGTGTGACTAAGTATTTTGTTAAATGCCTCAATAGTTCCATTTTCTTGAGGGTGATAGGGGTAGTCTTGTGATGGGCCACCATAAATTTTGATAACAGAATCCTGACCATCTCATTGAGAAAGTGCGTACCTCTATCACTTGTCAAACTCAATGGGCATCCATACCTATTGATTATATTTTCCCATAAAAATCTAGTAGTTGTAGCCATTGTACAATCTTTTGTAGGTGCTACCTCTACCCACCATGTCAAATAATCAGTGCAAGTGATGATATACCATGAACCAGTCCTTCACACCACTAGTGAGATTGGTCCTACAAAGTCGATAGCCCATTTCTCAAATGGTTCATGCGCTGGCTATTGGTCATAAGGGCATTTCATCCCTCTTTCTAGGTTTTCCAAGTGCATTGGCAATGGTCACAGGCCTTGCAAAACTCAATACAATCTTGGTAAATGGTTTCCCACCAAAGCCCCTATGAGAAGAATCTTCCATGTGGTTACATTTCCCACATAGTGTCCTCCTGTGATCCCACCATGCACTTCTTCCATAATTGCAATGCACTCATGTTCTAGCACGCATCGCGCAAAACCTCATCATGACCCAATTTGTATAGATCTCCACTAATCAACATGTAAGGCATGCATGAACATATGGCCAATTGTTTCCTCTCCAAGGCCTTCATTCCTTCTAGTGCCACACTATCTTAAGAAATACTATGAATGTCCTCCAAATATGAGGGGCATGCCATAACCTAAATAGTTGTGCATCTGGCATAGTCTCCTCAATGCTTTGTGTGTCCTCCCCTGAGTCAATCCTAGATAGATGATCGGGTCCAAAATTACTCTTTCTGGCTTCACAACCATGGTGAACTCAAATTCTTGAAATAACAGGACCCACCGACATATGCGCCCTTAAAGAACATGCTTATTGACTAAGTATTTTAGTGCCATGTGGTCCATGTAGAATATAAAGGGTGTTGCCAATAGATACTACCTAAACTTATGCAGCGCATGTAGATCATGGATAAAGCTTCGCGCTCAGTAGTTGTGTAATTTTTTTCTATTGTTGGTGTTAAACTTTCTGCTGGAAAAACACAAGGGATGATCAACAATCCCTTCACCAAGTTGTGTGTAATACTACTCCAATGGTTGTGCCTGAGGCATCAACATGAACATGGAAAGGCTTATCCCAAGAAGGGAATCGTAGTATGGGTGTGGTGACAAGCTTATCCTTTAAAGTATTAAATGCCTTTTGTTGTGCCTCTCCCCAAAGGAAGGCACTCTTGTGTTTAAGAAACTCTTCTAAGGGTGTGGCTATCCTGGCATATCCCTTGATGAACTTCTTGTAATACCCTATATGCCCAAGGAATCATGCACACTATGCTTTGGCTAGTAGGCTCCCCCAACCCCACAATGACAACAACTTTGGTGGGATCTACTAGTAAGCCCTCCCTACATATGATGTGCCCCAATAATGTTCCAAATGGGGTAGCAAAGACACATTTCTTAATGTTGAGGGATATCTCAACTACCGACATCTCTCAAACATTAATCTTAAGTTATCACAGTGGTCCTTCACTAGCCCATACACTATCCAATCATCCAGATAGACTTGAAGAAATTTATGGATGAAGTCCTGAAAGGCTTGCACCACAATGCGTGAGAACACACACAGGCGCATTCTTCAACCCAAAGGGCATGACCATATAGGAAAAACTTCCCCTCAAGTGGTGAAAGTTGTCTTCTCCTGGTCCTCCTTTGTGATCCGAACCTAGTGGTACCCTGAAAATCCATCCAGTAAAGGAATAGACTTCACATCCGGCCACTCCTTCCAAAATTTCTTCAAGTGAAGGGGGTTGGAAAAGGATCGATGACACAAACTACATTCAACTCCCTATAGTCTACACAGATCCTTATCCTTCCATCCTTTTTGATACTAATGACCATTGGACTTACCCACTCTGACTCTTCAACAACTTCAATGATGCCCGATGCTATCATCTTATCTATTTCTTCCTTGACCTTCACGCGTAGGTTAGGATTCATTCGGTATGGCCTCTTCCAAACCGAGTGCGCACCCTCCTTCAACTTGATCCTCATTTCCCCAAGGAATGGTGAATGCCTTTGAGTTCATGATACCCATGAGGGAATAAATCCTAGAACTCATGTAATAGATCAATGATCTTAGAGACCTCCTTCTCCGACCAATAATCCCATGATGGCCTCCTTAGGTTCTCTCTTTGTACCAATGTTAACCTTTTTTGTCTTTAATGGTTCATGGTAGGTGCACACCCATTCATCAACACTATCTATCACTTCACTGTGTCCCTACAGAATGGTTAACATCCAAGCTTTCCACTTCCTCCCCATCAATTACATACACCATCTTCCTTTTTTTTTTCCATGCATGCACACTCAAGTTGTATCTCTTTTGATTCTTCTTCCTCAAGCATGCCTCCAAGCCAGGTTCACCTAGAAACTCTTGTATTCTATCCTCCGACCATAGCACTATCCCCTATTGTAAGTGCACTTGACAACCTGTAACATGCCTTATCCACTGATGGCTTTGTACTCGATACTCAAATGCTTGAATGAGATCAGCCATCAATTCTTGCCAATTACCAATCGTGTGGTGTTTCTGAATGGATATACCACACACACGCACAACCTTGTAGTGTGGAATATAACTTATGTACCCATAATGATGGTGGCAAGGCTTTTACACCTCCTATCCTAGGCCTTCTCACATGCTTGGATATGGAATGAAGTGGTCTCTTTACCATGGTAGTCTTGAATGACCATGGGCACGTTGCTTTTGGAAAACCTTATAGAGAATGTGATTCTTACCTCGTGCCACTCCAAGAGGCTCTCCGATGTGTAGCCCACCAGCGTGTTGTAGTCCCGAGTAGGCTATGTAATTGAGCATCCCTCTTCTTTCATCCTCATTTTTCCATTGAGCTTCCATGTCCCATAAGAAAATTTCAGGGTATGCCCCTCCAGAGTAACTTGGTAACTTCTTTCCTCCTAGATGCTTGAGTGAGTGCACCTTGGTCACTTTTTTGTTATAGACCCCCTCATTGTCACCCAATTAACTCATAGGTCCCATGCACCCAATTGTCACATGCCATGCTTGTGGTATCACTCATAGACTGGGCATCCTCAAATTGGATAACTCCTTTTGTAGGGTGAATTATCTCTCGGGTCTCTGATGGAGCGCACATAAATTCTATCAAGGACCTCTTCTCCCAAAGTTTTAGTGTAAGGTGTCGACTTCCCATCCATAGAGGGATGATGACCCATTCTTCCTTGTTTTCAAAACTGATATATCCTTTGTTGAACCTAGGTCAACATTGTTCTTATAGCACCATGGGTGCCCAAGCAATGCTGGAAAATTGTCTACCTCTGGCGAGTGCCAAGACTTCAAAGTCTCCAGTAAACTTGGCCCCCGAATGGTAATTACTGCATCCTTTAATACTCCAATGGGCATTGCCTTAGTTTTTTTTCCATATACAACACATCAAAGAAGATGGATGCAATGTGGGCCTTCCCATTTGATGTCAGGCATCCAATGTAAGAACATTGACTTCTACTCCCATGTCAATTAATATGTTTCTTAGAAGCCAACCATCCACAACTATGTTTAGTGTGATTTCTTTGTCATAATCAAGGCTATGGGGAGGGAGGTTTGCATGCAACACCTACCTTTCACACTCCTCGGTGTGTGGCATATTTTCTCATGTAGCCATTCTCCTAGCAAGGGAATAATATTCTCTTGCCTTAACATTTTACATACTTCCTTGACCTCATCCAGGTCCTTCTGTGAGCCTCAACATTCCTTCTTTTCTCCTGCTACCTGGACTACTCCTTTAGACACTGGATTTCTCCTGTAAACTCTCGAATGACATCCATTGTCTCTTGATACACCTCCTTCTGATGAGAAGGGTCTAGGTATTTCCCATGTACCACTTCTTCCCTTGAAACTAGGGTCCTTTTCCTTGGTATTTCCTTGGTGTGTTACTTCTACTCGTGTTGTCACCAAAATAGGTTCAATCCTGACTCACTCACAGTCACTCGTGGCATCCACTGTGTGTCCTTCTTTATACTCACCATCGTGGTGCCCTTGTCTTTTTGGTGTTGTTGGCTCATGTGCTCAAACAACTTAGGAACTCCTCATACTTGTGCTTCTTTCCACACCACGAGCACTGTAATAACTCTGGGCACTCATGCCTTGTAATGTTCTGTAGATCCACAATTAAATAGGTTCCTCATGGGAACTCACTTCTTCCTCCTCCATGGTTACCATGACCATGAAATCCTCCGTGAGAACCTCTCCCATGCTCCCTTCCATCCACATGTCCTTCATAATGCATGATCATCTTCCTTGGATCCACTGGCAAGGCTGGTCTGGCACACACCATGATCAATGGCCTCATGGATCTAGTCAATAAGCCTACAATCCTTAGTATCATGGGTTGTAGAGGTGTATATATCTTATAATAGCAAGACACATTCTTCTGAATTACATGCTGTAACAAGGGACATCTACTTGCATCATGGTCCCCATGACAAATTTCACAATCTACCACTATGGTACGTACTATTTTTGGGGGAAACTATCCTTGGCATGCCCCTCTACTTCACAATCCACACACCAAAGACCACTATGAGTCTCATGTGTAGAGTTTTTGTAGACAAATTCTAACTATTTAGCCATGGTAGTGATTTGAGCCTCTAGAAAATGGACTAACACTAGTATCAATGCTCCCAACAACTTCAGCATGCAAAGAAGCTTCCAAATGCCTCACGTGGGTCTGTGAAAGTCTTATGTGATAATGCCCTTCTAAATGGTGTTATCAACCCTCCAAAAACCATTGAGCATGTTGTGAAGGGTGGATGTCATATGAAAACTTTGACAAGAGAGTTTTAAACCATGCATCATACTCCCGCACACTCTCTGCCATTCCTGTTGAATCTCCTTTAGAGCGTTGATGCTCTTCTACTCAAACTCAGGGATGTGGAATTCTGCTAGGAAGGCATTTTTCAATGTGGTGTAATCTACCACCATCTGATGGGGGTCATACTTCCTATACTAGCTATGTGTGCCCTGCAATGTTGTTGCAAATTGATTATTGGCCTTCCATTCTGGGGTTGTGATCCCCTTCGCGTGCCATAGCAACTCACACTTGTGCACATGCTCCACAACATCCTCTATACCCTGGTAATCTGGAAAGTGTAAAGACATTTCAAAGATTACCTGAGGAGGTGGTTGAGGCCCCTATCCTCTTGATCCTAGATCCTTGGTTTGGTTTCCTCCGGTGTTTCCTCCTCCACTAGATCCACTGGATCCACCAGTGCCTTATGCCTCCCGATCCACCTAGTTCCACCTCCAGATCCTCCCATGGCCAGTAATGGGCCTAAAGTGGTCATGCCTAGTGTCCCCAATGTCCCACTAAACTATGTGCCAATGGTCTATGAGATTGTTCCACTTGCCAGATGTGTGTCCCACCACTCTCCCGACATGCATTTCCCAAACCTTGTATTTTCCCCTTGCCCAAAAATTCCTCCAAACACTGGAATGGTATGTGCAGCCATAGAAGTCCCAAATGAGAAATTATATCTCTGGGCATAGATCGGTCACTTCCACCGATACAAACTGGGTTGAAAATACTTCTCCCTTGATCTGGAAAACCAAGCGCCAAGGTCTGGTCACTAGGTGGGTTTAGATGTGCCAATGACTCTTCTTTCTCCACATGATGAACTCTCATAGAAGCTAAAGGGGTCTCTCTCCCACATTTTCCAAGATGGGGTAGCATAGACTACTCAGTTCCACATCCTCTACGTGAACCTCAACTCCTTCCCACAATGTCTTCCTCCATAGATCCATCACACTTACAACCTCGTGTTGTCTAGAAATCTCCCTTTCATGTGCTTCACTATACTTGAGTCACCTCTCCTCCCTTTCTTTCTCAGTCAATGTCTTCCATCCTCCACCCTAGCTTCCTCACCCAATGCTCAGAAGGGTTTAGCCGGCCATTGGAAATGCCTCTAAACTCAAAGTAATGATCAAGATCTTCATCACCAAAGGAATAACACATAGAAATGATCCTCTGGGCTCCCTTAGAAACTCAAACTCAACAACTTCTAGACAAGAGTACATAGAAATGGCATATTCTAGAGTGTAGCTAGCCAACACTCCCTTCCACCAATGATCCACAACATGAGTCCACATCAGATCTACATCTTGTAGCCTCTGGTAATCATCTTGGGTCCATACATGCATGCTCTATAGTACCAACTTGATCTGGATGCATATGCTGAGAGCCATTCATACAAATCTATTGGGAAAAAAAAGAAAGTTTCATACAACTCATGGTAGAGGTTCTCTTCTACCCATCTATGTGCATCAAACTCAAGTCAGTGTTGAATCTCTGAGAAAATTCATCCTCCGTGCTCTTGAACCATGTTTCAACACTTTCCAAGGTTAAACACCTTATCATCACATAGTACAGATATACAAAGATGCATGCCATTTCTTACAACAACTTCAAAAAGAGGTCCTGGAAATGGAACCAAGATGTAGTCAATTTTTATACCCCTTAACAAATAAGGACAATCCCATGTGTGCCGCCTATCACCCAAGTGGGTGTTGGGCACTCTCACCGAGAGGCACATGCGTGGGTGCCGAGCCCTCTTTTATGTGAGTTGTGCAAGAATGTAACATAGATGTGTAATATAAAGACATAGAAGAAACTCCTTATTCAACTGAGAACTTTGAGTAAATGCTACACTAATATATTCATTAGATAAGAAGCATATTGAAAAAGATAGATCTGAACCATGAGGGAAAGAGGATGCATAATGATTATACTCATTCATATGAAACACATTGAACATAAAAAAAGAGATATGTATGAGCCACGAACCACATATATTCATAATTGAACATGTCCAGTAATCACATTACATCTATCAAGGTCATTACAGACCAAAATGATAGTGCAGATTAGAACCATGTAGCAAGACTGGACTTACGTCCCTTACAATGTAAAAGAAAAACATGTACCCATCCCTTGATACATCATTCTTCCTACAGATCTCCTAGCCCAACCCATAAATTTCTCCATGTATTTCTGCAGAGCTTCACCTCTCATCTGCTCTCTCTAATCTCCCTCTTTTCCTTTACCGGGTGCTTGTATTTATAGCCTTTCTCAACATTTCTTCAAGCCTTCATGGGAGTTGTAGATCCATTGCCAAGTGTCCAAGGTGGTCCTCCATGGGAGCATGCTTCTTCAGGCTCGAGCTCTCCACTCTTTACAATGATGGCCTTCTAGAATCTTCCATCACAAGGTCTAGCATGTCATCGACACGTAATTCCAAAGTACATAGAACATTGGTATAACATCTGGAAGTAACACAACTTCACAGACTATGGGAGTCCAATTTAGCATGACCATTGGAACACAAGGTAGTGCATCCTCTGGTCCATTGCCTACTTCAGGAGGAGGATCAAGAGGGTTAGGTGGCTTGGGCATTAGTGGATCTCGGTGGCTCGGAGGTAGAGGAAACATAAGTATTAGATCGGTGGGAAAGGTCCACACCAACCCAATAGATTTATATGGAGATGTCTCTTCATCTTCTAGAATATAGAGGCATTGAAGATGTAGCCAAGCATGTGCATATGTGTGAGATACTATGGCACGTCAAGGATAACTGCTCTAGAGCGCAAGACAAGTCGTTTGTAACTACTTTATAGGTGTGCTCACATAGTTGGTACAGAAAGTTTGACCCTAACCAGAATTGTGTAGATTATACTGTGTTGTGGGATGCTTTCTTGAAAGAATTTTATATCCCTAAGTTTGAGTAGAAGAGCATCAACATGTTGAAAGATATTAAGCAAGGCACTACTGAGAGTGTTCGGGAGTATGATGCTCGGTTCAAAACCCTTTTGTCTAAGTTATCTTATGACATCCATGTAAGCCAACATGCATAGTGGTTCATTGGAGGTTTGATCACACCTTTTAGGAGGTCATTTTCACATAAGAATTATATAGATCCGTGAGAGGCGCTTGAAGTAGCTCTGCGCACTGAGGTAGTAGGAAGTGTAGACACAGGAGTGAGTCCATTTTTGGAAGCTCAGATTGTAGCAATGGCTAAACAGTTGGAGAAATTATCTACTAATTTGGCACATGAGACATGTAGTGGAATTTGGTGTACAAATTGTGAAGTAGAGGGGCATACTAAGGATAGTTTTCCTCGTAAGTTAGTGGGATCTTCTTTGATGGATTGCGAGATCTGTCACTTGGACCACCATTTTAGTTAGTGCCCTTGTTGGAGTGCATGATAAGAAAGAACGTGTCATGTTGTAAGATTTGTAGATCTTCCACTCATGATATTGAAGATTATAGGTTGATTGATCAGATTCATGATGCCATTGATATTGGTGTATGAAAAGACTGGTGTTGCAAATAATTCTAAGGAGAAAGGTGAGCATCATGACCTTGATCATAATGAAGGGCATTTTGATGGAGACCATGGTCGAGGTCGAGGTTACCGAGGAGGATTTAGAGGCTAAGGCCGCGATGGTGGAAGATGTGATTTCCTAGTGGAACTTGTTATACGTGTGGATCTGGCGATCATTACAGTGCAGTGTCCACGAGAAAATTGTTTGTTCTTTCTTTAGAAAGAATCATAGCTATGAAGAATGCTTGGACTTATATGAACACTTGAGTAAGAAGCATAAATAGGAGAATAAAGGTACATGAATGGTTAGAGTTCAACGCAACGTTGTGGAAGATCAATGGATCTTTGAAGTTAGCGCTGGATCTTGAGTTAGTAACTATTAAGATTAATACACACGTTGAGGTTGCACATATCAGAGAAGTTACAAAATCAAAACCTGTTATTACTAAAGAGGAGGTTCTACATGCAAAGTATCTAGACCCTATGCATCAAAAGGAGGTTTATCAAGAAACCATGGAGGTAATTCAGAATTTATAGGGTGAGATACAGTGTTTGAAGGAGCAATCATGGAAATTAGAACAAAAGAAAGTAACTGAACTCCATTAGACAAATGTTGATGATTTAAAGGAGGTTTGCAAGATGCTACACCAAGAAAAAATTATTCCTTTATTGGGGAATTGGTTAAAGGGAAATACTCCACATCTTTGGGATTGAGCATGAAGGAAGATTTTACATGCTAACCTTCCCCCTCATAGCCTAGATTATGACAAGGATATCACTCTGAATGTTGTTGTGGATGGTTGGATTTTGAGTAATATCTTGATTGACACAGGCGTGGAAGTGAATGTGCTCACTTTGGATGCGTGGGTTCAGATGGGCAGACCACCATTACAACCATCTTCTAATGTGTTGTTTATGGTGAACTAGAAAAAGACCATGCCAATTGGGGTTTTGAAAGATGCATCAATTACTATATAGGGGGCCAAGTTTACTGGGGAATTTGAGGTTTTAGTGCTTATAGAGGCTAGATAGTTTTCTAGCTTTTCTGGGGTGCCCTTGGTGTTATGTAAATAATGCTGATCTACACTTCAATAAGGGGTATATAAGTTTTGAAAACAAGGAGGAATGCATTATTATTCCCTTGACAGATGGGAAATCTACACCTTATGTGGAGCCCTTAAGTGAAGAAGACTTGAATAGAATTTATGTGTGCACCATTCAAGATCTGGAAGTTCTTGAGCCATCAAAGGAAGGAGTTCTCCAATGGGATGATGCACAATCCATGAGTGATACTATAAGTGTTACTTATGAAAACTGGGCACATGGCACTTATAAAATGGTTGGGTGAGAAGTAGAAAGTGTAGATGTATGTGTTAGTAAGCCACACAATATCGGGTGTTTCGGCAAGCGGCCAGTGTACCAAGGTACACTAGTGAAGAGAATCTAGAAGTATTTTTGCTTGCTATGGAAGTTCAGTGGGAATGTTAGGTGGAAAGAAGGAATATGCTAGTTTATACTCTACATGAGATGACAACACACTGGTGGATTGTTCACAGGATAATATTTTGGAGTGGAGAGAAGTAAGGATTTCTTTATTTGCTAGATTTTTAAGGAGTAATGCACCTACTCAGATCTATGCATTTCATGGTAATGATCCTGTTCAACACCATGTTCAGTAGTGTGAGAGAATTTGGACATAGGGGCAGGAAGCTTTACCACCTTTGTTGTGGGTGCACAAGATTTATTTCACCTTGCGAGGTTGCACACATATGGTATATCTATGTAGAGTTGAATAGAGAGACTAGAAATTGGCAAGAACTTACTACAGGTATGATTCAGACCTTTGACTATTTTTCCACTAAACCTCCAGTGAATGAGGCATTACAGGTTATGAAGTGCTTAACTATGGGAGATAGTGAAAAGGATGAGGAGCTCCTTCGGGAGTTATAAGGAGGGTCAGACTTGGGGTGCATTTTGAAGAGGAAGAAACAAATGTTGAACAGCTTGGGTGCGCTTGCCTAGAAAGAGAAAAGGGTAAGATGGTCTACATGGTTGATGATGAAGAGGTTGAGAACTTGGATATTGAGCACACAGAGGGTACACGTAAGGTCTTGGATAGTTTAGATGAGAAGACACGTGTGTACCATGCACCTATGAAGACCAAGAATGGATGTTGAACCTAAGGAGGCCATCATTGGAGATTATTGGTCCGATTATGAAGTTGCTTAAGATAATTGAGTTGCTGCGTGAATTCTAGGATCTATTCCCTAGAGGAAATCATGAATTGAAAGGAGTACATGAATCTTTGGGTGAAATGTGAATCAAGATAAAGGAAGGTGTGTGCCTAGTTTGGACAAGGCCTTATAGGATGAATCCAGACTTGCACGTTAAGGTAAAAGAAGAACTTGAAAAATTTTAATTTCGGTATCATAGTGCCCATTGAGGAGTCGAATGGGTGATCCCTATGGTGATCCACATCAAGGAGATGGGAGAATCATAATTTGTGTGGATTACATGGAGTTAAATGCTGCATGTGTGATTGATCCCTTTCCCACAATGTTTCCCGAGGATATTCGGAAGGCATTGTAGGGCGTGAAAACCATCGAGGAGTCGAAATAGGTGAGACCTATGGTGATCAACATCAAGAAAGATGAGAGAATCATACTTTGTGTGGATTACAGGGAGTTAAATGCTACATGTGTGATTGATCCCTTTCCCACATTGTTTACTGAGGAAATTATGGAAGGCATTGCAGGGCATGAAATATACTCCTTCACTGATGGATTTTCAAGGTATCATCAGGTAGGTATAGCAAAAGAGGATCAAGAGAAGACAACTTTCAACACTACATGAGGAATTTTTGCATACACAGTTATGCCCTTTGGACTTAAGTATGTGCCTATAGTCTTTTTGCACATAGTGGTACAAGCGTTTTAGGATTTTATTCATAAGTTCTTGCATGTATATCTGGATGATTGGACAATCTATGGAATTATAAAGGATAACTGTGATAATTTGAGGCTGATGTTTTACAAGTGTTGACACTTTAGCATCTCTTTAAATGTTAAGAAGTGCGTATTTTCCACAACCTTTGGAATTTTGCTTAGAAACATCATCTGTAAAGAATATTTTCTAGTGGACCTTGCTAAGGTTGTTGTTATTTTGGGCTTAGAGGAACCATTTAGCCAAAGAGAGGAACGTGGATTATTGGGGTACAAAGGGCATTACGGGAAGTTTATCCAAGGTTATGCCAAGATCGTCATGCCCATGAAGGAATTATTGAAAGGAAAATATAGATTCTATTGAGGTGAGGCACAACAACTTGTGTTTGAGACTATGAAAGAAAGGTTTACTACAACACCTATTTTACACTTTCCTTCATGGTCCAAACCTTTTCACATTTATGCAGATTCCTTTGACATGACCATAGGCATGGTACTATCCTAGCCTAGAGAAGGGATTATTAATCATCTTATTTTCTTTGTGAGTAGGAAGTTAACTCTAACTGAACAAAATTACAAGACTACGAGTGACATTTTCTATGATCTACGCACTTCATAAGTTTTGAAAGTACTTGTTGGCAACACCTTTCATCTTCTATACAAATCATATGACATTGAAGTATTTGGTAAATAATCCCATTTACTGTGGGGGCATATGCCATTGGGTTTTGTTATTTCAAGAGTTTAACTTTACAATGGTGGTTAAGCCAAGTAAGAGCAATTCTGGTCCAAACCATTTATCAAGGATTCAATCGGGTGAGGACACGCAGAGCATTGAGGATACAATGCCAGATGCATAACTATTTAGATTAAACCATGAGCTAGCAGACTTGGAGGATATTGCTATCTTTTATGCATAGGTGTGGTGCCTGAAGGAATGAAGGCTTTGGAGAAGAAACAACTTGCCATTTGCGCCATGCCTTACATGTTGATCAATAGAGACTTATACAAGTTAGGCCGTGATGAAGTTTTGTGTTGGTGTGTACTTGAGCATGAGCACAAAGCAATTATGGAGGAGGCTCATGGTGGTATTGTAGGTGGACACTATGTAGGGGATGTCACCATGCACAAGATTCTACTAGTTGGTTTATGGTGGGAAACATTATACAAGGAGGATTGCAAAGAGTATTGTAAGGCATGTGACCATTGTTAGTGCCTTGGAAATCTTGGGCATAGAGATGAGATGCCTTTGAGGCCTATTGCTAGCACATAATCTTTTGAGAAGTGGACAATTGACTTTGTGGGCCCTATCTCCCTAAATGTGCACAGGACAAAATCACTCTATATTATAACTTGAATAAATTATCTTACACGGTGGATAAAAGTGATGCCCACAAATGATTGCAAAAATAATACAACAACAAGGTTTCGTGGGAAAATATTATCGGTAGGTATGGATGCCCTTTAAGTTGAATAAGTGATAGGGGTACTTATTTCCTTAATGAGACTATTAGGATATTTTCTGGATGAATTTGTGGTTGCACACCATAGAATGACACCCTATCACCCTCAAGAAAATGGAACTATTGAGGTCTTACACAAGATATTGAGCCATGCCTTGAAAAAAATTATGATGTTGGAAGGAGAGATTGGAATGATAAAGTCTTTGCTGTACTTTGGGTGTACATGACAACCTACAAGAGGTTGAATAAAACAACACCCTTTCAGTTGGTGTTTGGCACATGAGCAGTTCTCCCTATGGAATTCATGTTACCTTCTTTGCACATTGTGTGGGTAGGAGGTTTAGCTGATGAGAAAGAACTTGAAGAATGTATTGACAAACTCAATTCGTTGGATGAGAGGCACGCCATAGCACATTGGGGTCAAAAGCAAGAAAAATCTAGGCAGAAGGCATGACATGACATGAAAATCAAGGATAAGAAGCTTAAGGTTAGACATATGGTACTTCTGTATGATTCAAAGTTTTTGCACCACCCTGGAAAGCTTAAAGTGCATTGGTTGGGACCGTATGTTATCACTTATATACTTGATTTAGGCACTTGCCAATTAGAGGCGTTGGATGGAACATGGTTGCCCAATTACTTCAACGGGAGTAGGTTGAAGCCCTACTATAAATAAGTCTTCTTGGTATTTGTAATAAGGAAGTATTGACAATTAGATTAGATTTCCTTAATGCATTCCCTTTATGTGTGTTTCCTTTCATCGTTGCTATAATTTGTCAATTTAGTTCAATATTTTGTGTAATAAGCGTGCTTGTGTGGTAGAAGCTGATTACTATGTAAGTGTTTTCATGTGAAGAGGACTGTGCATACCCTTAGTGTGGGGTGGTTTATATACAAGGTTCATTGCCAAGTTTAATTTTCATCTGAATATGGGTATGCATAAAGAAACTTTTGTACGGGTGTTTTAGGGAAAGGTGCAGATAGAAAAATATTTCTCATGATTAAATACCACTTATGGATGGATACATAGTGTAATGCAAGGTAGGTTGTAGCAGTGGAAACCACTTATAATTAGGTACAGTGGTGAAGTAATTCAATGCATGAGGGCACACGAGAAGGAGGTCTATGGCCAAAAATTAAAAGACACACCGAGAAGGCTATGATTGTGGTGTGGAAATGGACATTGTGGAAAAGTTATTGAAATGATGAATTAATGTTGAGGATGGTGGTAGGTGGAGAGCAATAAATGTGATAAATTTTTGAAAATCTATATAAGGACGTGATGTGAAGTCATTTTTACCTTTGCATACAAGATATTTCGAGCGAGTTGAAGGCAAGCAAGCTAGCAAGATAGTTGTGAAGTGTGGAGAGTTACGAACTAGTTATATCTTGTCAAATTTGTGCATGGGATAGTCTTGTGCTCCATTGGTGATGTGTTTGAGTGAAGCAGAGGTGTGTGGGGAAGAGGATTGACATATAGGGTTTGGTTTCAAGCTAAGGAATGTAAATTTTGGGTGAGAGATCGAGGCAGTAAAAGAACATGCCTTTTTAGTTGATATGACACCTAAAAGAGCACCTAGAGTTGGTACAAGAGGAAAGAAGAAAAAGGAAGTAGAATTTGAGGTCGAAGATGCTCTTGAGAGTAGATTCTCTAAAATATAGTACCCAAAAGGAGTTTTTAATGGGTTGTGATTGGGGTTCACACATTCGCCTCTGTAAGGTTAGCGATTACAACCACAGGAACAAGGATACCAAGGAAGAGTTTGAGAAATTTCTTGTGGTGAAGACCTTAAAGAGAACAACATATGACATGGTGGTCTACGACGATGTGGGCAGAAATTATTGACTAAGGTAGGAGTTTTATAGTTGTATGAGCTCTCGTATTTTGGAAAACCCTGAAAAGTTATAGCAGTGGCTCATGAGCAAAGTCCATGGGAGTTATTTTATTTGGTTGGGCACCAAATGAGGTTCACCAAGCCTTTGATTGGAAGTTTAACAGGGCTAAGGAGCATGGGTGTCAAGATTAACAATGTCATCACCGACAAGGAGGCCATATAGTAGACAAAGAAAGACCTTGGATACACTAAAGGATGGCGTGGGATGGACATCCCTAAATTGTAGAAATATCTAGTCATTCAGAAGTAGCCCATCTCCTAACAAAGATAAATAATCAAGAGCGTTGGTCTCAAGTAAACAAGGCTTGGCTTCATGTTGCGTGGAAGATGATAAAAGGTGTTGTATATAACATATCAAATTTCATTGCTAAGACAATTATTGAGGAAACACAAGAAGGTGAGAAGATAAACTTTGGTGCTATACTTTTTCATTAGTATTTGTTGAAATTAGAGTGCTCGATGGGCCAAAAGACAATATGTGGTAGTTTCTATAGAGAAGAAGTCCTTGGTAGAAATATTTTCCAATTATACTTGTGATGGATCAATGAGTGGACCCTTCAAGAAAAGGGCATAAATTTGGTATGAGCATTTGCACACCACATTTGAAGAAGAGTGGAGGATAACCAAGGATTTACCTTTGGTATAAGATAAACAAGTATAGTTTGTAGTGTACTGACACTTCTAGATTGGGTGCTTTGTAATGAAGGATGGAAAATGGGGCCCTTGGTGTAAGCTACCATATGCCTTCACGTGCGCTACTTCCAAGCATCTGTACATAGGTTCACAAATGTGTGTCATTGTTGTTCAATGTTGATAAGGTAGATTGTGACTACCACACACTGAGGAAGTCTTATATTTATCCATTTGAAATGTTGATTTTAGATGACATTAACTTCAAGGTCATCGGTTCGGCCATTGGAAAATTGGGCGCAACTCTGGTATATATACTTGAAGCCTAAATTACAAAATGGGAAGTATTTGGAGAATGAATTCAAGCTCCCTAGACCACCCACGGGAAAACATATGGTGGGCACCTTAGAGGAAGAGGATGTTATGCTTGTTGAATAAGAGGAGGAGGAAGAAGAATAAGCTCATGAAGATATTGGTGGCCTAGAGTATGAGGGCAGAAGACAAACCATTGATGAGAAGGAAAGTGCATGTGAGGTAACCCCTTCCCTACAGCAGGAAGAAGATGTTTTAGAGACATGCAATATGGAAGTAGACCTAGAAAAGAATCCTGAGGAGCCTCAGTATAAGAGGGTACTCAGGTGAACAAGGACTCAGGGCACGAGACCTTCCCACCTTTTTGTTTTCTGGTTGGACAGTGCATTCCCAGATTAACATCAACACCCATATCGGGGTTGTCCTCGGGAGGTTGCTTGATGGTTATTACTAGCTTCTTCATCCTCCTCATTTCCCATCACCTGTTGTTCATGCAGTATTGCTAAACGATCTCTTGTGTCCAACAGGGCAGCAAGGATCTCATCAAGTTTTTGGGTTGTTGCCGCCCCTCCTTCAGGTGGAGCATTATTCGCAACGTTCCCTCTTGTTCTAACCATTTTTTGTTACAAGAAAAATTCAGGTTTTCATCAGATTATGGACACAATAGGTCCAAGAGCTACAACCTTCAGCTCTGATACCAAGATGTAACATCCTCATTTTATACATTAGAACAAGTAATTTTTTTTTATAAATGCTTCCTGGTTCTAAATACATAATTTAGAACTCACAAATCAAAGCAACCATTCTTATAACAGATAACCATATGCAGCTGTAATGACTCGGAGTACCTCCGATCTATTCATTCCATGACTCGGTAATCTACCGATCTATTCATGTGTATTAAGAGTTAGTGTTTTTATTTAACACATCCCTCTTGCGGCTCTCTTCCCTAATCTGGGATTCAGAATGCTCTGTCTAAGGAACCTATTTGAATAATTGTTACCATTATTCATCGGCATCTCATCCCTTAGACTAGGTGACTCAGGACAATGCAATCAACATCTTGCGATACTTTGGCCAAAGATTTGAAACATAATGCTTATGTCTCATATTCCTTGACGACATACTCGTCAATCTGGAATACATCCTTCACCTCATTCCTATGTTATGTAGAATGTCTTATACTGACCTCTGTCAGTTTCTCCTATCCTAAGTTATTCACTCGGAAATGGATTAGTAAGGTGACACCGTTATATGGATGCTCCCAAGGACTAGGGATACGCTGACATCATTGGGTCAACCCTAGTTAAACCAGTGTGTCAAGATACCCCGAGTCTCCTAGGCAGCCTTATAACGTGACCACATTCCTAATCAGTCCCAGAGTAACTTGTTCGTGTTTAAGGTGTAAATCTTAACGATCAATGCAAAGGGTGTCGTCATAAGTCACCTGCATTGTTGTATCTTCGAGAAGATCCTAATCTTCTCGAAGGTACAACCCTGCAGTTGACTTGTGCCGGCAACCTTTAAATCCGCCTCGAAAAGATCTACTTACTAATAAGTGTTACGCACGTTGAGTTTAAATTATACTAAAAGACGTTCCCCTAAGGTTAGCCTTTCCCGATCCCTGGGTTCCTCACCTTAGAATGACCTTTCTTAATAAAACCCAATACACAAGAGAAGTTATTAAGACTAGAGGTCCCATCAAGGAGTTCATAGAATATACATAATTCTATATCAACGAAATTGGACAATTACTCTCATCCTTCACATGAGATTGCTAACCAAACCCTTTTTAGGTTTATATTAGTTCTCATAACTGAATTTATATCTTACTTATTAATATCGAGATATAGTGATTAAGAATCCAATTAAACGTTGTCTTGACTTAGATCAAGACTAGGAAGTAATAATTTATTCAGCTTGTTTAGCTTCCTGCTCAAGTTTATTTTAACCCTAGCTTCCAGAAAGACAGTGATCTAAATTCCAATTTTAGCTTTAGATAGAACATACTAGAACTACTAAACAATCATAAGTATTCAGTCACTTATTCTTGCAAGCTTACATTGATAATCACAAAAGTCTCCAAATTATACAATAATAACAATGCTCTTAAGATCTTAGAACCGAAGAAGGTCAAACTATCAAGATAAGAATACAAACACATAAGTAACAAATATCTCTTTCTATTCCCTTCAAGCTAATCAAATACATTTTATGCATTCAGCATACTTGATACAATATTTCTACAGAAAAAGAACATCTTTCCTCATATAGTACATTTAGAGAATCAATCTGTAATTCATCATAAAACCAAATTAAACAATCTGAACATCCTATCAGATCTGCGTGCTTTTACCACTTACGGCAACCATCTGCAAAAATTGTCAACATGGGTTAGTTCGATGAACTGAGCATGATAAGCACTAACTCTTAAAACAATTGCAATCCACCAACTGTTTTCATTAAACAACCTGTTTAAATGAGATCATTTCACCAAACAAGTAAACATATTTCAGACTATGCTTTTGTAATACAAACATGACTATAAACGCGTAACTCATATTATCGTTACTAAATAGTCCTAAATACTTTTCAAATATTTCATCAAAATATTAGAAATCAAGAAGAACGAAAGTATCCCAAACAACTATCCATCTAAATTCCAAGGACAACAAACATCAGACAGATCATTACATTCAACATAGTAAAATGAATATCATAACAAATCATGATTCCATCAAGATGTTAAAACAGTTCCAATGGTTAGTTAAAAATATAACAACATATACTTTACAACAGAAGAGAAAGAAAACGAGTCATTCCTATTTCCCTTCCAACAAGCTCATGACTGTACCGTCCCCTCGAAAGTAAAGCATTCACCTTATACGCATACGAATAAGTCAAATGAGCCACAAGAAGAACCACAGTTTTGTTAAAGTTTAAATAAAACAAACTCCTGTAGCTTACTAGCAGTACAGTAGCTCTCACGCCAAAACAGTGATGAATATCTATCAAATAGACTCCACATGACCTTCCATACGAAGCGACAAACAAGAAGATATTCAATGCCATCGCCTGTCGAGGTGCAGTCGACAGCTCCTTAGTTCTGTCAAGCTCAAGACTAGATATCCATGCAACAGAAGACGTAATCATGTTCAAACACAAGAACAATCCCACTGAGTCGAAACTCACATCAACATTCAGTTCAATTTAATCCCTACTAAAACACAACAAGGACAAAAATCGAGAATCGAACCAACATACAACATAACATGGGCTCTAAGCCATTGCAAATTCAACCAATACTTAAATTAAAGGTTTCATTTGAAGTTGAATTCGTATGTCAACAAATCAAGAATACCAAAAGTACTCACAGCAAGAACTCCTACAGATGTTACAACATAAATTACTTTTCAGTGTCTCCACCAAAGTTGATAACATTTAGTATTCATAATAACAACAGCATTCATAACCCAGCTTTGAATGAAATTAAAAATACTAGATACCTGTCAAGGACTCTCACTGAGTCAGTATCGACCGAAATCATAACAGGACTAACACAGAAGTAGAAACACCAGTCACATATCAAGGATTCCAACCATGGGGTACTCTTCAAATAACTTCACAGAAGTAGAAAGATACATGATACATATCAATCCAAAAATTCCATCAAACAATATCATACCGTGTTCACATCTGAACTCCTTCAGAAGTAGAAATGTATGGCATTCACGACTAACTTCTACAGAAGCCCAAATACAAGATATATATATATATATATATATATATATATGAAGGTTTCCAACAGAGCAAATAGCAATAAGTGTTCATATCCAGGCTTATACAGAAGCAGAAACACTGGTTTCCTATCAAGGACTTCAACTGAATCCAAACAACAGTATTCGTTTTAAGCTTAAGCAGAAGACAAAATATAAAAAGTACACCAACTGAGTCTGTACCAAGAAATTCTTTGCTAAGCGAAAGTATTCATATTAAGACAACTGAAGTCGTATTACCAATTACCCCTCCAGGACTCCGACTGAATCAAACTACCAGTATTCACATATATGACTTCTACAGAAGACCATAATATACGAACCATTCCAAGAACTCCACAGAGTCATTTTGTGTATAAACAAATATATTGCAAACTATCAATGGGTTATATCCCATAATTGCAACACAAGGGGGGAAATAACTTCTACAAAGTCGCATTCGAATACAATAACACAACGAGTTATCCAAACAGGAGTAACTTAAGTATTATAGCAAGATCCAACAAGATTCAGCAACCATAACACATATTACTCATGACAAAACTTTTAGAGAAGTCGTATATACTGTACACTCAAGAAATCCAAACAACAGTATTCATTTTAACAAGAGAAAACAGCGAGGTAAAGACCTAAGTCCGAATCAGACAAGAAAACAATTCTTAAACTCCTACAGAGTCAAATTCATATATTTTCCTTGCAACATTTCCTCAAAATCCAACCGGAATGCAAAACACAGCAAGGTAATACATCCGTTCGAAACAAAATGCACACCCATCAAGGGTTTACTCGAAAAATCGAGCCGGTTAAGAAAATACAACAACTAAATCACACAAGGCTACCATAAAAACCAACTGAACCCGAAAATCATTTGAACAGAGTTGTTCTAATGAAATCATTTGAAAGAAAGCAAGATCTTTAAAAGTTAGAGCCTAACATGCCTAGTTATTTTCTTAAAAATCTGAAGAAGACCACTGAAAGAGCTCGTGCCTTCTCCTCTTTTTCCACGTTAGATTCAACAACAATAACTTGTTATTTCCATGCCTTATAAACTTTCCTTGACAGAGAAAAGAGCGAGTTACACTCATTTTTGCCATGCAACACCAAGTAGACTGGTGCGAAGAACTAGTGATCAGACAGAGGGAAAACCGGAGCGCATGAAAAACCAAACAAACTACCAGTTTTCCATTTTGCATGCCTTCCCGTGAAACCCGAGCTCGAAGACCGAGTTCATTAATTGCATTTACTCCAAATTTCCCGCTCAATCTCCATTGCCACCGACCGCCATAGTTGGCGATGGACAAATGAAATTCAAAGACCATATCTAACTTTGGCGACTCTGCCACGTCGGCTCTTGCTAGCCGTTTAAACTTCTACCAAATTCATTGTCCTTCATGCTTATCTATCTATTTAATGCCATAGAAACTGCCGCCCATGGCTCGCACCCTTTCATAGGTCCCCTTTCTTCCTTGTTCATTAGTTAGGTTAGTAACATAGGTTAGGATTTAAGATGCAACTTAGTCTAACCTCCATAGCACAAAGTTACTAACTTAGAACATTTAGCTTATAGCTTAGGCCTAGGTTAGATTAACACTAATCTAACCCATAGATCATAGTTTAGTTTTAGGTTACTAACCTTAATAAATCCAGTTTAGGTCTAACATTTCAAATGCTCAGAAAAAGAACCTACAAACATACATTCACGAACAGGATTCACTCCTGCACTGCCAATAGGCTAGTGGAATAAATGTATCTGAATTTATTACCTGGCCCACGATCAAGACCTTCCTGATATTACGATATCGGGAACCAATTCATTTAACACGATCACTGAGTTAGACTCGGAATAGCTTATTCAACGCATTCGGACCTTGCAACCTGCGTAAGGTCTATAATTTTAGTTCATTCGAATAAACTTAAAGCATCACTTGGATCAATGCCACTGATCCAAGGCTGGGTCTTATAAATGGATAACTCCATAATTCATTCCGAGATCATATTAAACTCAGGTGTAAAATGAAAGAAATAAAAGAGTCCAATCATATTCCGACTCAGTCAAAGATCTGCAATTTCAAAGAAGATACAGTCCATATCAAGCATGACTTCACAATCAAAGGAACACATCCTTTTACAAAAGAAATCACATATCAACACTTGAATGCTCGGAGGGTGTTACGCTTATACATTTTACAATATTTAATATAATGGATCTTTTCAATTTGGATATTGGTGTTAGATGTAACCGAACATGATTCTTCTATGGTAAAACTGATTATAGTGATTGTTTAGTTATTCCTTCGTATTGGTTTGGATCTATATTTGTTTTACGCATTTGTGATTTACTTGATTATTTGTTATGGATATGAAATATACTTGTAATCATGCTAAAATTTTGAAAAATCTTCACTAAGAGGGACCTAGTACCCTTGTGCTCTTTGGGTGCGTCCTTAGTTTAGAAAGTGAGTGATGGGCCAACGTGCTTTGGGATATTTGCGGTGAATTCTAGGCTACATCATGAGACTAACCCATTCTTACACCATCAATATATCCTGTATAGGCTAGCTACCCTAGCATCCATTAGACCTTATAAGGTCCCTATCGATGATACCATGTTTCAGGGAGCTTCGAATGACAATCCAGAGGCACTCCAAGATTATCTCCTTAGGAGATCAACTTAGATTCCCTTAGATGGTCCACCACTTCAACAAATTTATCCTTATCAAACCAATCCCCAAATTACCCAGTTTGCAGTAAATTAGCTTTCTACAACCCATCTTGCTTCCTCTTCTACCAATCCCCATCTCATCAAACTACCTAGATAGTCACACCTATTCCCCATAATCTCCCACCGATTAACACGACAATCAACACTACTCTTCCCCTCACCTCTTTGGTCACTATTGCCACTAGTGTCCCTAATCAATATGCCCAAACATCATATCCCCTATCCAAACAATATGACCTTCTCACATCTAGCATGCCTATCAATACTTCCCAACCCCCTTTCACGGGTGCTTTACATTATTCAATATCTAACCCTTTTCAACAACAATTTCAACCTGTTTATACCCACATTCCCACTCAAGCACTTGCCACAACAGCCTACCCAATCCCAAAAATCCTATCATGTTCCCATATCCTAGCAAAAATTATTTCAACAACCACCCTTTCAATCAAAAGCCCATGATTTACACTCACCCCCAACAAATTCCTCAAACACCCACACATCTGTAAGTTCATCAACAAACTCATCGACCACTTCTTACATGCAACCTCCACCTCTCATCCCCAAAAAAATCTTTCAAATGACCCTATGTAGGATCTTGTGAATAGGTTAGCCAACCTCAAAGCCGCTACTTTAGGATCCAAAGTTTCATTATCCTATGAACATATATGTAATGAGCCTATTCATCCATCCATACTAGTTAAACCATATCCTCTACACTAGGAATTTGAAATTCACCAAGTTTAATAGTACAAGAGGATCCAAAACAATTTATTTGTGCATTTAGACATGCATGTTACCTTATCACGCATGATCAAGACTTAATGCTTCACACTTTCCCCATGTCCTTGGCTGGTCCCACACTAGACTGGTACAATAGTATCCCTCAATATTCTATATTATCCTTCTCCTAACTAGCGTAACTATTTTTAGAACACTTTTCAATTAACATTGTGTACAAAGTAACTATCAATGATCTATACACTATCTGGTAGTTTGAGGATGAGTCCATTGCAGAATTCATCATGTGATGGTGTGACATTATAAACCAGTTATCCTTCCCTCTCCCAAAAACTGACCTCATTGAGCTCTTCTCATGTTCGTGTGTGAAGCATATATCTTTTACTTTTACAAATACAATTGTTCCAAACCTTTGACAAAGCCTTTACCATGGCTCACAAACTTGAAACATGCACCCTTGAGCAGGGTCATTTAAAATTAAAATCAAATAAACCTAAATATGAGTTTACGAAGCCTTCCGTGTAAAATGACAAATCAAAAATGGCAACCAATGTTATCATTGTTAAATCATCTCTTGCACCTACATCTAGTACGTGGACTCAACAACGAGCCCTTCAACTAATTCCTAACTACACTCCCCTTGGGGAGTCATATAATACAATATTTGACAAGTTGATGACAATAAACCTTATCACACTTCCTCCTATTTGACCAGTTGATGAGTCAAGACCAAAACCTATGTGGTATTGTGAAGACCATTACTACAAGTACCACCAATTCTGAGGACACGACATAGAGAGATGTTGAAATTTCAAGGATTTGGTCCAAAGACTCATCGATCAGGGTGATCTTCAAGTGGACAATCCAAATGCTTCACCCAATCAACCACTTGACATCTTTAAACAACCTTTCCCAAATCATACACCAGCAAGCCAAGCCACCACTTCTACTACAACCCAAGCACCCAACACTCACACTATAAACACCTTAAACACTACTAATCAGGAACCTATCCCATCCACAACTTCCTATCCTTTATCGTCAATCACATCCATTCCCTTTGATATCCTTCCTACATTTATCTTGATGTCCTCTCCCACCTCTACAACTGCTAAGACCCCATTTGCGAATATATCATTTATGCCCCTAGATACATTCATGAAGAAACTATTTCAACCTATTACCACATTCAACAATGGTCCATCAACTCCCTTACCTATCATATCCACCTCATCATCTAATTCATCTTTTCAGTAGGCTTAACCACCTCACCTATAACCATTCCACCTTTTCCCATCATACCGTTCATAGAACCTATACCGGTTCCTCCTCCCACTCTTTTACCTCCATCAACTGTTATGGTCACATCTATGCCACCTTCTTCCTTCACACAAATTTCATCATTTGAGGAATTCCTAAAATCACTTCACCTTGCAATGACCTCAAATGTTCCTTCCATGACATCAACACAATCCCATCAATCTCCACCTTCCATAGATTACCTTAGATAAGTGTTGCTTCACCCGAACCAACCATAGCATCACCATCTGACCACCCAGTTAAAGTTTTTATCACTCCTCCCAAGGATGCATCTTCACATATGAAATCTATAATCCCTCCTAGGGTTAAACCATCTAATCCAAAATCATCTGTTTTAGGACCATGAACATTTCAACCCACCAATCCAAAACCATTCAACGCTAAAACACCGACCAACATTAGAACTGAATTCAAGTCACTAAAACATCAATATACTTAGGTTTTACCCCAAACATCCAAGCTATCTCACAAGGCATATTCTAGCACTTTAGTTGGATCATATACCAAAATATTCCAACACTTATTGTAAACCTCTGCAATCATGCTTCCACCTATCAAGGCCTTTGACCCAAAAGGAAAGAAACCTTTATGGTTCAATTCCAACCTTATATGCACCTTTTATCATACCCTGGGCATGATAATGAACATTGTAGAGTGCTAGGCCATTATCCATAACCTCATTGAAGAAGAAAGACTTATTCTTGGACCAAGCCAATCCCTTCCTACCATATCTAGTTCGACATCTGTCATTTCACCTTCGGGAGATGACTCTTAGGGGTGGTCCCCCTTTGTTCATTAATGTTATTTGGGTGACCACTCGATCCAGATCACATGATCCAAAACCAACCTCCGAACCAAAATCCAAGACATTCGTTGCCATTCCTCCTCCTAAGGAACTAACCACATCATCGTAACCAAAGTTTTCTATTTTAATTAACGGCCCCAAGCCTATTAACAAAGTATTGTAAGAAAAATTTATTAGGCCCTAGAAAAAATTTCACTTTACGAGCTCATCCAAAGCTCATCAGATCGTAGATAGGCTCTTATTGAAGCCTTAAAGCACATTCTAACATCTAGTGATGAAGCTCAACCTTTCGCATCTCTTGTAGAAGTGCTCACTACTCTTATGGCTATCTCATTTGATGATATTGAAATTCTAGACATCCCACCGGAAGAAAATGATCTTCCCCTCTTTATTACGGTCAGGATAAATGATACATTCATTCAGCAATCCATGATCGATAGTGGGGCGAACATTAATATTATTCCATCACATAATTTTGATCAACTCAAGATCCCAAAGGAATCTATTGCCCAAACACCTATGGTCCTCTGATCTTTCAACGATGTCATTGTTACCACTTTGGGAATGATCATCCTCCCTATCTGTGTTGGTGAGAAGATCATCTATGAGGTATTTTATATCATTGAAGGATAATTTCAATACAATTTTCTCCTTGGATGATTATGGATCCACGCCATACATTACATCCCCTCTACACTCCATCATTCCCTTAAATACAAGCATGAGGGAAAGGTCTTGACGCTTCCTGGGGATGTTCCTCCCTTCTAAGGGTGCAACATGACCTATAGACAAAATGATGTATTTGTTCCTAAGAATAATCCATTTGCACCATCCACTAGCTTAACCATTCCCTCATCCAAACTCCCTAACGATGAATCCCTGGATAACATAATGGACAAGCTTACGATGGGGGAGCATTGTATTCTCACACTCAACACCCTTCCCACTCCTCACCATATCATTAGACCGATAAGGTGCCTATGTATCAACCAAATGTCATAGACATCATTCCTTTCGGTCCACCACATCTTTGCACCAACCTCATCTATGGTGGTTTCGATACCCCCTCCTCTCACATAGATGATCTTTGTAACATTCCCATTTTAAGAATTTAGAATCAAGGGAATTTTTTTACATAATGTTATCTGTTATGAATTAATACAATTTAGAACACATTCTAATGCCAATCCATCTCATAATAGAAACCAATATACAATGTTTGTAAATGACTCGATATTAAACCAATCTCTCTCATGCTAACTAAATAATGTTTATACTAAGTATACTTGGTTCCTTTACCTTTTTTTTTTGTGGTACACAAATGTTATATCTAAGAGGCCTATCTGAATATCTATTACCGATATTCATTTGAAATCATGCATCTTAGACTAGGTGACATAGGACAACACAACCAACAACTTGTAATACTTTGGCCAAAGTTTTAAACATGTTTAACATGTTTACATTCCTAGATGACATACTCATCAAAAGGAATATGTCCCTCACCACACTTGTTCTGTTATCTAGAATGGTCTTTCCTACTTTTTGATTCAATATGATTCAAGGTTTCACACTAGACAAGGGCAGTAACATGCACTAGTGTGGAATACTACTTGTGGTGACTAAGGATACATAGACATACTCAATTGACTTATGTTGATTGGGTGTGTCTAGTTACCCTAAGTCAACATGAGTTGACCTCAACACTAGATCATGTTTCTATCCCTATTTAGGATGGAACCGTGATCTAGTCTTACACTTATGTCAATCAAGTTAACAAAATAAGTGGGGTGTTGAGACATAGCAATTGCATCATAGTATCCTTGTAATGACCCCTGTCATTATGAAGGTACTATGCCACAGTTGATGTGTTCCAACATCCAACTAAGTTTCCTCAACTGGACTAACATACTTAAGATTATAAGTTTATTAACCCATTTAATCATTGTCTTAAAGATTAATGATAACAATGCTTTAAGATTCAACTAAGCATCATTTAACCTAAAAAGGTTACAAGGTGAAATTACATGAGAGGTAGGTATGCAGGTAAAATATGCTTTCCTAACCATTCAAATTACATGTTTAAGTTTGTCTTTAAATGAAACAACTTATATCATATAACAAAATGATTGATCTCAATGTTATGTAAGTGTGTTCATTAGATCCTTTCTTATTTCAGCCTTAGCTTAAAAAATCTTATTTAAAATCTTTATTTTAGACTTCATAAAGATGAAGTCTAATCCCTTTAGTTCCTTTTTAAGCATTCAATATTTTGATTAAAGAATGCCTAAGGAATAATTTAGTCAACCATTATCATAATATATTCATAACACTTTAACAAGATCTTCAAATAAGTTTCTATGATTGATTTCAAGGAAAATATCCTTTTTCCTTTATCAAGGACTAATGTCCAATTATGAAAAAAGATTACATATGTTTTAGATACAACCAAGAATTTCATACATACATATAATTCATTCATAATTCCTTTATATTGTTTAAGGATCTATTCAAGAGTATCAACTATTAGTTGCATCTCTTTTATGTGTAACTAAATCAACTAATATTTCAGATCCTTAATCCAATAGTCTTATTTATTATAAGACTATTAAGTTTCTTAATCCCATAACACTTAAATACCTATCTTCCCCTTCATTAAAAATATTACTTAATAATACATCCCAATTTATGCCAATGAAGGTATCACAATAAAGCAAAGTAATCAACAATCATCAAGACCATACATTTATAAAAAAGGGAGTGATCCATTCACTGATTACAAAAGTATTTCAGGGATTACAAAGTGTCATTAAAAAAATATAAACTAGTTTTATTACATCTTCCTTTTCCGACAAAAGTACATCTCAAGTAATGACGCTACATAATCATCATAATAAAGAGACAATTTCTTTAGTAAAATAGATGTAACTTTCTATATGTCTTTCTCCTTTCATCTTTTATGAAATCCATTTGCAAAATTGTTAGCACAAGTTAGTTCATATGAAATGAGCATGATAAACACTATAACATTAAAACATTGTGCTTTTATCTAACTGTTTCATAAAAGGAACCCTGTTGTTTATGAAACAGTTCCAAAATCACAAAACAAGATAAACAAAAATAATTTTCCCAAAAGATTACAAACCAATAAGGAGAGAGAAGATTAAAGATTCAATAAGTAATGTATAAGCAAGGACTAATTAAATCATCATAGTTAATCCTAACTCCACATTCTTATGAACTTATTACAACATGCTAGAAATCAAAACAACAGTAGTAAAGAAGGGAGAAATTCATATTTCCAATCCTAATCTCACCTTCTTAGCCAAGTTTCCAACTTAAGTTCCTCAACTCAACCTAATATAACTTTTCAAGAAGTAATACAAAGATATACAAAACTACCTTTCAGAATAAGTATACTGTTTTGTTATTTCAAGTTAACATCTTGAATAATACATGAAGGAATAAACAAACAAATCAGAATTATATTCCATCTAAAAATCATACTATCTTAGACTCAACCTAGTGTCTAAGAAGTACATTGAACACGAATAAGTCCCATTACAAAAGGTAAGGAAAAATTAGTCAATTAGAAACAACCAAAGTAACTCACGGTTCAAGTTCTCTAAAATTCATGAGTTCATTTCCGAATTCAATTCAAGAAACATTTGTAGCTAACACTCTGTAGTGCTTAACAACTACATTTTTATTGCACTCATAATCCAAAAGAAGAACGAGCTACCATTTAGAACTACACACAAGTTTTAAACCAACCACTTCCAAATCTATAAATGGATAGGAGAACCAAGGCTCGAACCAACTCAAGACTTGAATCATTCTCCCCGTGATTAATTTTATACTGGACCTATATGCATCAATGTGTATAAAACACTAAGACCGAACAAAAAAGTTAAAGAATAAGAAGATATGCAAACTAGAGAAGGAACAACAAGTAATTTCAAATAATTAAGTTCCAAAACTCACAAACTAGAGCCAACTCGAAGGGAGAATACAAAGAAGAGTTAAACTACACTTCCATTTTATACAAAACTAAATAGATGTTATATCACATCAAAGAGGAAGCTAACAAATACAACAATCTCCCTCAAGATAAAAACACTTCTAGTGCTTAAAAACTTTTAATGCCCACTTAATATCATCAAGATCTTACTTGACACACCAAAAAGGTCCAAAATTAGGTGATAATTAATGAATCGAGTCACAAAGAATGGAAATCAAAACAATCAACAAGTTTACTTGTCTGTCCTTCCTCCATGAAAGGTAGTATACCCATACATGATTCAACTGATTAAACAAATGAATCGATTTAGTTCCTATTAAAAAAAGTGACGAAAAGAAAGGAGAACAAACCAAACTAATTTTAAAACCAATCTCCAAAAGAACTTACAATCATCAAAACAAGAAGGGAATATAGATCGTTAGAACAACCCCCCTTCAACAAGAGTTCATCAATGGTTAGTAATCTTTACAAAATTTCCAAGATCAAAATATCTACTAAGGAAACCAAAGGCCCATAGTGGGTTTACGAAAATAAGAAGTAAATGCAGAATAGAACCAAAAACATTCCATAGACTTCCTTCCTGTTCAAATTCCATTCTTACAAGGTTCAATAATAGAGTAAAGATGGTATAACTTTAAGCTCAAGGAGAGTATTCTATACTCCTAACTTGAATCATAACAACATAACGATTCAATAAGTACGGACATGAATTTTTATCAACCAATATCTTTGGGTTTCAACTATGATAAAAAGGAAACCGACCCAACACGAAGAACACATATTCTATTGAATCTAAGGAGTGAATCTTAAATTACCAAAAAAAAATTTCCTATTCTGTTAAACTCCAATCATAATGATAAGGAAGCATTAAAATCGAGAATCAATGATTCTAACCAAAACCCAACTATTGTGATTGCATAAACAATATTTAGATCATATAATAATTCAATAGAGACAAACACAGATCCATTCCAATGTCAAGAAGGTTTGAATGCAAGAAAGTTAACACAATAGTAATACATCAACACTTCCAGAATTCATTTTCCACACAACAATGAAGAATTAAATAGCATCCAAAAGAATCAAGTCAAAACACCATTGAAGAAAGAATAAGCAAACACAAAATTAGAACTAGAAGGTTTCAAAAAGAGCAAAGTTCTTTTAATGAAGACATTTAAATAAAAGTAGAAGACTTAAAGAGATAGGGCCTATCATGCCTGATAGAGCTCTGTCTTCAATTTCTTGTTGTAAATATTCAAAAAGAGCCTTGATAGCAATTATTTCCACGAAAATGCCAACAACCATCTCGAAACCTTCTTCTCCTTCTTCTTATAGCTTCTCAATAATATTTCAGTTACCATCACTACCATGCAAGGAAAAATAATCATGTGAGGATTTGAACTAGAGGTTCGAAAAGAAAACCACATGCAGAACTAAAAGCTCAAAAAATCAAATGAACAATGCAAACCAAAAACCCTTCTTCCTTCCAACTTCCCCTACTTCTTAGGTGGTTTTCACTATTGGCAAGAATAATAAATGCAAACAGGACTATCAGTCCTACCTTATCTCTCCCACCACTGCCAACTCAAGTTTGGCCATTACCAATTTTAAATTTTCATGCATCTAAAAATTTAGCAGAGATGCCAACTAACCATCCGCTAAACCTTCATGCACTCACCAAAGTTGGATACAACAGAGAGTTAAAACCACATTTATTTCCTCATAAATACATAGAGGTTGGTGCCACCGACCTAACTTTACATGTCATCCATTCTACCCCTTAGGTTAGCCCAAGTTTTAGGTTAGGTTCATAACATTAGGTTAGAAACCAACTTAGGTCCTTAGGTTAGTTTATTAGTTTAGTCTAAGTTTTTCCCTTTTTAATAAACAATAAAGGAGCCTAGTAACTTAGGATAAGATTACCATCTTAGGAACATAGATTTAATTAGGTTCCTAAACAATAATAAAATTTTTCAATTACATCTTACCTAAAGAAGAATCAATAATGATGTTATCGGATCACTTGTGAAGGGTGTGAGCAAGAAAAATTCACCCGTGATCGTGGCAATCCTGCTTCAAAATTTAACATTTTTCCCAACTTGGTCAAGATGACCTCAATGTCATGAAATTGAAAGCATGCCTTAGATCATTGAAATTGATCCAAGGTATAACTATCCTGCATCAAAGATTATGAAAATTGAAGCACAAGTTCAAGTGCAACAAAGACTATGAACTAGTTTAAATTGAACCAATTTCTTATTTCCACATGCAGTGAATCATTCAGCATAAGAAGGAATGAAATACTTCATTTTCAATTCAACATAAACATGGTAAAATGGTATCTATTTCTAGTAGATAACATATTATCTACAACAAACATGATTTCTTAATTCACAAGAGTACACCGTCTTTAGACAAGAATCACATATCAATGTTTACAACTTCCAATACAAAATCCATCATAGATATCAACCATGTTAGGGGCATTACAATCTTCCACATGCCAAGATTTATACTCTTTGGTGGATTTCTCAAAAACCATCTTTTTCCTATACCTGTCTCCATTATTGCGCATGGAAAGGATTCGGCCTAGGCCATTATGAACATGGCCCACATGGCCTTATTCCCAATCAATGTCACAAACCTCACAAAATTTTTGGGCTAGGCTACCAGGAGAAATCCCCTAATCCCATCACACCATCTGAGATACTCATGGACATGCCTTCTCCACCTCCTCTATCTTTTCTAACTTTCGAAGACATGGACATACCTTCTCTACCTTCTCCATCTCTTTTGACTCCCAAAGACATGAACATACCTTCTCTACCTTCCCCATATTTTTGGCTCTTGAAGACATGGAAATGGATGAAAAAATTTCTACTTCTTCAGCTTTTTTTTTAAGTCTCCACTATAACTTTGGGACCGGTCACTTATCAGTGTGAAAATCATACTAGGTCCCTTCCCCTTTTCCATCCAAACATGATAGAAGAAGACTCTCCTACCATTAATGTCCTTCAGTGTGCTTGAAGATGATGTCATTATTTCCCACATGGGGGAAAATATTCTTATATTCAAAATACCTTGCCATCCAACACACCTAATATTCTCAATGAAGCCACCATCGATGTCAATATCAAGGACCCTCGGGAGCATCGAATTCTCAAAGTGGGTCAAAATTAAATAAAATTAAAGTGGGTCAAAGTGGGTCAATATCTTGATCACCACATTCCTCTCCCATCATAGCCATGCATTTTCATGGTCATAGCTTCGCCAAGCATGCATGCTCGCATTGCCCTCCTATTTAAAAAAAGAGCTACTGATGCCTTATTTATGCCAATTTCATCATTCCCATTGACTATACCCAATGGGTTTCCAACATTGTTCCCGTCTCCAAAGTGTTAGGAAATCTTTGTATATGTACCAATTTTTGAGATCTCAATCTCGTTTTCCCTAAAGATGACTTCCCTCTTCCAAACATCAATCAACTTGTGGATCTTACCACTAGGTCATGAGATGATTTCTCTCATGGATGGTTTCTCTGGTTACAATCAAATTCTCATCACACCAGAAGATCAACACAAAACCTCCTTTATCACTCCTTGGGGGACCTTTTTTGCTATCGCGTCATGCCCTTTAGTTTAAAGAATGCCAATGCTACTTATCAATGGGCCATGACTTATATCTTTCATGATCTCATCCACAAAACTATAGAAGACTATGTTGATGATATTTTAGGAAAATATAAACATTGACGTGACCATCTTTCCATTCTTGAAATCCTTTTTGAGTGCCTTATTCATTTTTGTCTTCGTCTCAATCTAGCCAAGTGTGTATTTAGAGTCTTAATGGGAAAAATCCTTGGCTTTATCATTTCTATTAGGGGAATTGAAGTTGATCACGAAAAAATTAAGGAAATTATCAAAATGCCTCCTCCTTCCAATCTCAAACAAATTTGCAGCCTTAAAGACCACCTTCAATTTGTCTATCGTTTCATCTCACAACTTTCTAGATCGATACCAACCCTTTCATCATTTCCTTTGGAAGGACATAGAATTCAATTAGGATCATAATTTCCAGAAGGATTTTTATGATATTAAACAATATCTCCTATCTCTACTAGTTCTTACACCTCCACGTGAGGGGGATCCATTTTACTTGTACATTTTTGCTACTAATCATGCCCTAAGAGCTATGTTAGTACATCGCGATGACCAAGATTGTGAGCAAGATGTTTATTACATTAGTCACACCCTTCATGACTATGAAACTTGCTACACTGAAGCTGAAAAGATGTGTTGCACTCTCTTCTTTAGAACTTCAAAGCTTCGACACTACCTCCTTAATCATAAGACATATGTCATTACTAGTTTTCATTTTCTTAAAACAATGCATTCTAAGCCATATCATAATGATCGTATCACCCGTTGGCTCATGCTCATGAATGAGTTTGAGCTCGAGTTCATTTCTCAAAAATCTATTAAAGGTCAAGCTATTTTTGACCAATTAGTAGAAGCCCCTCTTCTGGTATGTAGATTCCTCATGAGCATTTTTCGGATGAATCCATTAACCAATTTCATCATGAATATAACACTCTCAAATTCACTCTCTTATTCAATGGATCTAAGTGTTAGCAAGGGGGAGGTGTTGGCATTATTCTTATTCCTCCTTAGGAAACTCCTATTCCCTCGTATATAAACTCAATTTTGAGTGTATAAACAACATGGCAGAGTATGAGGCCCTCATCTTGGGTCTTGAAACGACCGTATTTTTAGGTGTCTAAATTCTTGACATCTACGGGGATTTTGAGCTTATAATCAAAAAATTCATAGGTGAGTATCAATGTAAAAATGATACCCTTCAAAAATATCGCAACATTGTTCATCTTCTCCTTGAAGCCTTTGATTCCTACACCATCCAAGCTATTCCTCGATTGACCAATCATTTCATTGATACGATGGCATCCCTCGTGGATCTCATCCCATGGAAAATAAAGGAGTCTAAACTTCTTGTCATCGTTCATCACCATGATCGACCTTTTCATGAATTACCCCAAGTTAATCTTATTGAATCTAATTCATCAGACCTTTGGTATTCTCAAATATTTGATTATCTATCCCAATCCATTATTCCTCCTAATCTATCCAAAAATACTAAGAGGTATTTTCTTTAGTGCGCTAACCACTATGTGATCCTTGGTGACATTCTTTATAAACATGGATTTGATGGTGTTATTCTCTCGATGTCTTAAATCCCATGAAGCCTCCCAAGCCATCTAATAGGTCCATGACAATATTTTTGGTGGACACTTTAGTGGCTTAGCCATTGTTAAGCGCATTCTCCATCTTGGCTATTATTGGCCTTCCCTCAATCATGATTGCTATGAGTATGTTAAGAAATGTGAAAAATTTCAGTAACATTCCAATATTATTTGTATTCCTAGTCAAGATTTGCAGCCGGCTCAGGACCTTTAGCCTTTTTCACAATGGGGCCTTGATCTTATTGGTCTTATTAATCCTTGTTATTCACAACAACATCATTCTATCATCACTGCAACCAAATATTTCACTAAATGGGTGGAAGCAATCCCACTCACCTCAACTAAATATGTCCCAATCATTAATTTTATTTATCAACACATTATCTTCCACTTCGACATTCCCCACAAACTTGTCATGGACAATGAAAAGTCCTTTAAAAATAAATATCTCAAGAAAATATGTAACGCATTCAACATCCAACTCAACTTCTCTTCTCCATATTATCCTCAAGATAATGGCCAAGCCAAAGCTACTAATAAAACCCTTTGAAACATTCTTTCTAAAACTATTGATACCATAGGTCGTAATTGGCATCTCCAACTTCCTTTTGCCCTTTGGGCCTATCACACTAGCATTCATACCTCCACGGGGCTACACCTTTTCTCTTGTTTACGGTTCCAAATCCTTCCTTCCTCTTGAAGTTCAAATTCCATCTTTGCATGTGTCCCTTCGTGACTTCATCTCTAATGAAGACTATCACCAAGCTCATCTAACATAGCTTGAGTTGCTAGATGAGTGTCACCTTCTCGCTCTTGAACACCATCATGTTTATCAGATAACATTAAACATGCTTATAATAAGCACCTTAAATAATGCAACTTTAATGTTGGTGACCTCGTCCTCAAAGAAAATCAGAATGTCACTACTCTAGAAAGGAGCCAATGTGGAAAGTTTTCCCCTAACTAGATTGGACCATACATTATTACACACAAGTATGGGTTAGGAGCCTATCGTTTGGCCTCCCTTGATGGTAAACTAGAAGTGGAACCTCTTAACGCATTACACTTGTGACCATTCTATTGTTAGCATATTTACCAATGTACCCTTAGTCATATCTTTAGATCATTCCTCCATCCTAGCCTCTTTTATATCTCATCGTGATGATTTGGAATTATGTGGTCTTCCATCACTTCCTAGATGTGACCTTAAATGTGGGCACCATGGCTCTACCCATATCATATTCCTTATGGATAAGTTCTCCCCTCTTGGTGAGAACCCTGCAATCATCACATCCATCACCCTCTTATTCACCTATTGGAACCATGCAAAGGGTATAGGGTTGTCTCTTATACATTCATTATCCCCTCTTAAGTGGTCTACCCAGATAGTCCCCCATGTAAAATTCAAAATTTAGCTATCGAGAACAGACTGATCCCTTGAAGGACAATTGTTCATGTGAAAAACTATATAAAAAAACATGCAAATCAAAGTCAAAAGAAAAAATCAAGAAAAATAGATCGATCCCTCAAAGGACAACTATCATATTATTCTTGCCATATATGTATATTGTATAAAGTAGACCATACCCTTAAAGGATGTCTACTCTTTATGGAATTTGAAGGCTTCCCACATTGATCAACCTTCCATTTTATTAGCATCCTAAGAAAGCTTCCCACATTGATCAAATTTCTTCTAGCAGACTTCCCACATTGATTAGTTTGCTCTTTTCCCCTTCCCAGAGCTAGGGCATAGTTTTAGGGAACACAAATTTTGGAAAACCCTCTTTCCTGTACAAGTTTCATCTCAAACCCCTTTGTCATGTCGACACTAGGTTTATGAGTTCATTTCATCCATGCTCCTCATGATCTTTGGTATGACCAACTGTCATTGGTGGCATACTAACATTTGTTTTGGTCACATGTGCCTTGCACACTGGATCTCCCTCTTGTTTACCTCCAATGCGATTGGAGGCATATTTTCCTCACATGTTCCTTGATATGACGTAGAGATGTTTATATCTATAGGTTTTATCATTAAGGTTGCGTCTTATCTTACTCCTCATTTGATCTTATCTTCTCTTTCTCATCTTAAGTCCCACTGGGCCATACATATTTTCCCTTTGGGACACTCCTATTAACCATTCATTTCTTTAAGTCCATATTCATCTTTCCCCTAGAATTTTATTACGATATTCAAATTATCCCTTTTTTGGGCATACATTATTTTTCCAAAGTCCACATTTGTGGCCATATTCTATATTCTCCCTTTAGGGAATTCTATTTCCATATTCCAAATCCTCTCCTTCTCATTTCAAATTCCACTTCTATGGCCATATTCACTCTTCCTTTAGGCATTTTCTTTCACTATCTTATTCAACTTGCGCACGTGAGCCTATCTTGTGGCAATACCTTTTCCCTTGGGGCATTTTTAATTAATCATTTGTCTTTTGTTACCATACTCTACTTCACTTATTTGACTACCCATTTTTCATTTTGCCTTCCAGGCCATATTTTTGCTCCTTTGGGGCACCATTATTTTCATCCTTGTGAATGCATAACTTTTTGCTCGATTCCTTGTGTATGAAGGACTTCACATAATTTTCATATATAGTTGTGTATAATTTGATGACTTGTCTATGAGCCATTGGTCATCCCAGCTTGCATCCATACTGCAGTGATATTCACCCACTCACTGGTCCGTAGAATGTTGTAGCCTATCTCTATTGAGACCACAATTGTCCTCTACCAATGTGATACTAGAGTCACCGCCATAGTTTTTATTGATATTACAATCGTTTTTGCCAGGGGATTTTTTCCTTGGTTATGCCTTCACCCATCTTTTCTTCACCCACCCTCCCTTCATCATCTACCTTTTTCAAATGCATCATCGATCTACCTTTATGTTATCGATCCCCATTTGAGGGTAGCTCATCATCTACCTTTCATCAATCCTCATCCAACTCTTATTATTTTTGTCTCATGGCTTACTATCTCAAACCACTCAACAAAAAGGGGAAAAATGTAGACACCTAAATTTGGTATCTTTACCCTTATCTCCCATACACGTATATTCATTTATTTCATCCCCTTAAGTTATTAAAATGCCCCCATTTATCCCATCCCTATTAAATTTAATTAATTAATTCTTATTAATCAATTAATATCCTATCTCTTTCCTTAACAAACTTTCTATTTCCCATCCCTATGCTTTTTCTAACCTATCTCTACTGCCAACTCACCTACACCTCATCCCTAAACATCCTCCTCCTACCTAATGCTTTAAAGCACTTGCCCAATCTTTAAAAACTTGAAATCATGCCAAAATCACAAAAATCTAGTCCCATTGGGGAAAATTTCCCGCAGTTGGTGGTGACCCATCCTAGTCACCGTCGACCCTATAAAATTAAGTGATTTCCTTCCATTCTAAAATTAGACGCATGCAAATCCTCAAACTTTCTCGAGAGATGCAAACTCCCTCATGCACCTATGAATTCTAGAAGTAATTACAGACCTCTCAGCCTCTTTGGAATGTGTTTGCATCCCTCACGATCATCCCTCGTGAGTGTGTCATTATCTTTGAATCACTTTATTTCAATATTATTGTTTTATCATTGCTTTATTGGTATCTAACCTTTTATAGGAGCAGATCATCCACAAAAACATTCACATCTTCATCATCAACCTCATTTTTCAGATCCATACTTGCAGGTTGCTCTTCTAGCTTGTTTTTCCTCGGCTTTATCCAACTTTTTTATAGTCGCTATCACCCCTAACAAGTTACCATCGCCTTAGCCATCTATAGTTTTTGCTTTCTATTCTAGAACCTTCTTCCATCTCTGTATGAGTTATGTGTCTACCCTAGCTTACCAAAACTTCCTTCTAATCCATTTATGGTATTAAAAATCAACTTTTCTACACCCGGGTAAGCGTCGAACAGGGTCCTAATTTCCAACTTACCCTTCTTAGCCATCACTTTCTATCATTTTCCTAGTTTCTACCTCCTCATTTTCCCTCTATAGGTTGATCCCAACATTTTTAGTTTCGTTGTATTCAGATTACATCCAGATCTCATAGGGTCTGCATATTTCACTTATCTTCTAGATTTTCCTTCCAGTCACCTTTGACCTGCCTACACACAGTTGGTTTGGGTCACCGCCACCTGGACTCAAGTATATTTAATTTTCATTTTTTTATCGATCAATACTTAAATAAATCAATAGTGCTTTTAGACTCTATAATTCCTTTAGTTTCTGCATATTATCAACTTGTCTTTTACTTTATATCCATTTTGTTTAACAACGAGGGTTGACATCCACCAAGGAAGTTAACGCTTCTCGGGTTCGCTTTGTCGGAAAACCCCACATAAACTTATCTAATCAATCCTGTTTTAGTTCATCTTATTTGCAGGTAATCAACGGTGGAACCCACCATCTACTTAGCACCCATACATTCATCACACATCCGAGGTAACATAAACCCTTCAACATTTCTGAGTTGTGTACTTTCTTTAGTAGCTAACTCATTAATTTGAAATGAACGAGAAAATACTACAAGTGTAACATGCAAAAGTGTGGATAAGTGTAGAGAGAGAGTTGGCATGTAAGATACTTGCAGAGTAGGCAGGCCCGAAAAATAAGGCATTATGATGTGTGTAGTATTTTGGCACAAGGATGGAGCTTAACCTCAATTTGCAGACTAAAGGTGCATAGAGGTTGTGAAGGAAGTTGTGCACAAGACTACTAAGAAGGATTATGCATGAATAACAAGAAGGATTACACAATAGCATCTTATGAATAAGGAACACTAATTTATAAGAGAAGCAACAAAACTGAGAAAATAGTGTAAATAAGAGTTGAAGGTGAGTCTCAAACAAGTGAGCATGTGACAAAAGAAGACAAAGGTGCAACATGAGAGTGGGAGAAATGAGTGCGTGATAAATGGGTAGGTGGAAAGGATGGATTTGAAGCTACCTAACATGGATTTGAAAAGGATGGACAATAAAAAATCTCAACATAAAGATGATGTGTCAAAAATAGAGGTGTAAAATATTAGAGCATCAAAGGAGATTAAATTTAAATTTGAATCGAGCAGGAAGACAAGAAATGTATAGAAGAAGCCAGCCCACCCACCCAAAGGCAAATTCAAATAGAGAGAGAGAGAAGTAGAAAAAGTGTAGGGTGCGTAACTATAAAAAGGAATGAGTTCACCATTATATGGTTAGATGGGCTAAGTATGGAGAATATTTATAGGCCATTAGAGCTAACTTTGTTCAATGTACATGTAAAAACACAATCCAATTTAGGATAGGTCTAAGGGAGTACACCATAGAAGTGTCTAAAAACTCCAAGTAGATGTTTGTAAGCTCTATTAGAGAGTAGTTGCATTATAGATGACGTAAAGTCCTTTTATATATAAGGAAACCTTTTGTGTTTTATTTCATTGTGTTGAATGTACAAATGACAAGCTCGAGAGTACCATGTAGATCCCTATCGGTCATCACAACCCATAGGGGTACCCTCGTGTCTCTTGACACCAAGAAATTGGGATAAGTGCATGTAAATAATTTAACTAGTGTGGTATTTGTGAGATTTGGTGTGCCTCAATGATGTGACATGACCATTTTATTTATTGAAAACCCTAAGCAATGTGTAGAGTGACTTTACTCTTACTAAAACATAGCTCTATGACCTTTTCCTACTTAGAAATGGATGATACTAAACTCTTTGACCTAGTTGAGTTCTTCACACTTGTAGTAGGGACTACCTTGATGATGTATAATTGATTTGGACATATTTAAGAACCCTTTGAGTGTTTTTAGAATGATGTTTTCAATATGAGCTTGTAAGAATGTCAGGTGAGTTATAAAGTGATAACAACTTGCTTATATAGCCTTTTGTAGGTGAGATATTCTAATAATGTTGACCCTAAGAAGATAAAACAACCCAAAGAATGGTTTGAAATTGAAATCGGGGTTGGTGGTTGACAAGGGATGGGACCATATAGTCCGATCAAGACTAGACCCTATATCTAACCCTTCCATATGTTTTTGAACTAGAGAGAAATGCCAAAAGTAAAAGTTATGTCATTAATATAATAGGGTTTATATTATTTTTTTATTAATATTTTTGGAAAAGGCTCAAAGGACAATTTACAAAAGATATGACATTGAAGATCACATAAAACAAAAACTATAGACTAAAGTCCAGAGTCAAAAATAACTTGACTCACAACAAGCCCAACCATTGAATTAAAAAGACCAAAACCAAGAAACAAAGCTAATACAACATGGTCACAAAAACCAATATAAAGTTGGAAAAAGTTAGCAAAAGATCTACCTATGCAGAGATCCTTCTAGTCCTCGAGCTCGGTCCCTCATGCTTCATCTGCTTCTACTCATGAGCCTAATCATCATCTGAACTACTCAACATCAGGTTCAATTTCTTTCCTTTGTCCATAGCCTCTTTATTTTGTATGATATCTACCCTCTGACCCAACACAACAATATCCACGTTTGTCCTATGAGAATTCCTAATTAGATTTCTATTTTGTAACTTGATTCACACCACACTATCTTCCAAGGCTTCAATCTTGTTGACAAGGAAACTTATCAAAATTCTTCCATCCTTAACCTCCTAAGAAGAACCCCCATCCAAATTTTTCCCACTCAAATCCTAAAGAGCAATCATGAACATCAAAATATTTTTGTGCTTTAGATTTCATTTGCATTAACTTTTCCTATCTACCAGAGAAAGAAAATCCTCCCAATCTTCCCCAAATATAGTACCTGAAACCCTATTACTAGGTGTAGGAGATCCAACTTTCACCAAAAGAAAAATGAGGCCCTGGTGAAGAGGGACCACCACCTTTTCAGCTTGGAAATCATGAATTGATGCATGCAGAGAACAAAACAAAAATAAGGGAATAATGACCTTCTTCTTGTGAAAAATTGATTAATCAAAGTGAATTGGTGAGGGTGCAATTTTTCTAAATTTACCATCCAAAGTTATACAATTCATAAGGTGAAAACAAACTTCTAGCCAACAACTTGGTAGAGACATTTTAGCAATGTCATCATCCATATAATGAATTTTCTCACCATCCTTAAAAAGGTTTCAACCTCATGGGTGAGCCTAGTTCTCTCCTTAAAAATATTACTCCCAACACACTCCATACCTGTAACCTTGGCAATGAAATCTTCAGATACCAAAATACTAATTCCTTGAATCGTAATAACACCATTATCCCATGCCGCTACAAAATCCATGGAAAGTGTTTCATCATGCCCCTTCAACTTGAGAAGGTAGCTTGTAATACCCCCTACTTGAAAATATCCCATATGGTATTATCTCTCTATAACCCCACACAAGAGGATGGATCATATCTCACTTTGTTACCCTCATGCTCTAAAACTAGAAGAAAACTTACAACCTGCACAACAAAAATATGGAAACCAAAAACAAGGGAACCCTGTTTTAACTTCGAGGTGAAGTACCTTTACATGAGCCTTAATGACCATATTAAAATACCATATCCCCTTCGCACACATGATAAAATATTTATTTATCCACATTTAATATACTCATGGTGTCGATAGGAAAGTTTGCTTCCAATCTCCATAATGACTTGGTAAGAGCATGAACCCCATAGTTTTCCAACATGTCCGCACAATGATTAGCTTCCCTAAAAATGTTTAATATGGAGGCTTTCAAACTTAGGATAAAGCCTAGATATTTCCTCCATTATAATTCGAATGTTGATATTGGACTTAGCTTCTCCTTCATAACTTTAATTATATAAAGAGAGTCACCTTCTATTTGGAGATTTTTGATCTGCAAAGAACTTGCCAACATGATACCTCTTAACACTTCATATGTTTCTACATAATTGTTAGTATTATGGCCTATAGGTTCTACATATGTTGTAATAAGGGAACCCACACTATCTTGAATGATACCTCCTACTCTAGGCGGGCAGATTCCCTTTTGATGCCCCATCAAAGGTTAGTTTTTGCACAACTATCGGTGGTTTTTCCCATTTAATATTATGATGAGGATCATCCTTTCTCTTAGGGACAAATTGTAGATTTTTATCAATACCAAAAGACTGGATAATATATCTCTCATGATTAGGAACCCCTTTAACTTCTTTGAACTTAATAATTGAGAGATTATTACCAACAAGCCACAAAACAACACCACCAACCCAAGTTGCACTTATCTGTTTATCCTTAAAGATTTTATTATTTCTTTCCAACCATATACCCCAAAAATAATGAGGAAAGACTAACTTCCAAGCTTTAGAGAGATATTGTGAAAAAAATGGAGACTCCCATTGAGAGAAAAAGTCAGCAAAAGATTTCAAAAAAACCTGTGCAACTTGAAAAAATTTCAGAATTTTGTTAAAATTTTTTTGTGTAAAAGGACATTGGTGAAAAAGTTTATGAATTGATTCATTATCTTTTTTACACAAAATACATATGTTTAGAAGAATTGTTCTTTTAGCCTACAAGTTATCAACGGTAAGGATTTTTTTTGGTACCACATGCCATAAAAATAGATTTACCTTGGGAATCAAAACTTTATCCCAAATATCTTTGCAAAAAGAATTGATAGGAGGAATATTTTGAGCTACCCCATAACCTGTCTTAATTGTATACTCCCCATCATTAGACCAAGCCCATACCATTGAATCATTTTTTGGAAAAGATGGAATATGAAGACCACCAATATTATAATTCAAAGCATTAATAACATCTTTGATTTCATCATCTTCCGCTTCTTATTGCATAATTTTCGGGACCATCTAAAATCAGTCTTATTCCAATAATACCTCAAAAAAATTCTAATAGAATCCTTAAAATTGGAGATATAACACTCCAAGGCTGTTGATTTATAAGAGGAGAATATTTCATCCACCAATCATCCTAGAATCTAAGCTTAGATCCATCCCCAAATTCCCATTTGCTACATGTTAATAGAAGACATTTGCATTTGCATAGCCCATTCTAAAAATAAGAGCCTATAGGAAGGTCATTAGATGTCAAAAAACATACTGATCCCTTTGTCTATACAAATATTTAGCTTTAAGGATTTTTTCCCACAGTCTCTCTTCTCTCATAAGCCTCCATCCCACTTTTTCCATAAGATCTTGATTCATAGATTTGATGTCTTTAAGACCAAGGCCCACCACATTCTTTGAGAGTGCCACCTTATCCCAAACAACTAAGGGGATTATGTCTTTAGTCTCAACTCCCGACCATAAGAACCTTCTCTAAATTTGAGTGATACTATTTCTAATTTTAGAGGACATCTTAAAGGTAGACATGATATAAACCACTAAGCTTTGCAGAGAACTTTGAAGTAGTTGAAGTTTCCCATGTTGAGATAAAAGAGCTCCTCTCTAAGAAGGAAAGTTTTTTTGAAATATACTAACAAGGGAGTTCCAACTTTTAATAACCATCTTTCCTTTAAACAAAGGCATTCCTAAGTAAACTCTTGGGAAATGTTTTATTGGGCATTCCAAGATGAGACCAATTTGTCTTTGAAATTCTTCATCAACATTCATAAAAATGAACTCTTATGAAAGTTTATAAGCCGACTTGTCACATTCTCATAGTACTAAAGGATTTCCTTAATATCTTTTGCTTCCACCACTATTACTTTACCTAACAGAAAGGTATCATCAAAAACTACTGCAAGGAGATAGGGTCCAAACCATTTGAGATAATGAGACCTTTCAAAATATTTTTTTGTCTACGGTTAGTACAAAGTTTGCTTAAAGTTTCATCTATAATAATATACAAAAATGGTGATAAAGAATCACCTTGTCTCAATCATCTTCCAATTGAAAAGTAGCATTTAGGTTTACCATTAATCGGATGGAGTATTTGGGTGTTACAATGCATTCCATAATCATATTCACAAATTTCTCAGTAAAGACCAATCTAATCAGAATGATATGAAGAAATCTCGGGACACATGATCATAGGCCTTATTCATATCAATTTTTAGAAGCATAGTTTCCCTTTTGAGATGTCCAAATAATGAATGGTTTCATGAATAGTTATAACACTGTCTAAAATCTTCCTCCCTTCCACAAAATCCCCCTGGTTAGGAGAGATAAAGCCTTCCAGTAACCCTTTAATTTTGAAAGAAATAATTTTAGTAATAATCTTATAGAACAGTATTACACAAACTGATAGGTCTAAAATCAACAACCTTATCAACCCCAAAAATCTTAGGAATGAGAGCTATAAAAGTATTGTTAACTTCCTTCAAGAGCTTTCCATGCAAAAATAAATATTGAAAAACATTTTCAACATCAAAATGTATAAATTCCCAAAAACACGAAAGAAAAAAGTAGGACTATCTAGTCCAAGTGATTTATCACCCTACAAATAAAAAACTATTGCCGTAATTTCTTCTAAAGTTGAAATATTTGAAAGGGATTCATTTTCTTGATTGAAGATAATAAGACGAAAAAATTGGCTAGAACCTCCTCCTTATCTGGATCTGGATCTACTCCTTTAGAGAGTAAACTTGAAAAGAAACTAATGAATTCATCAACAATTTCCTTATGTTGCTTAATCTTATCACCATTAGTACCCATAATTTCTTGGATTGTATTACTATTCTTATTGATAGTGGAGGTTAAATGAAAGAATTTTTATTTCTATATTCCTTCTTCAACAAGTAAGCTGTTATCCAAAATGAGCCCCTTGCTTATTTTGGCTAACTTGCCTTCATTCTTCCCTTCCTTGTGCTTCAACTTAAATTTTCACACATTTCAAGTACTCAAGGGTTTCTGGAAATGGCTCCATCAGATAATATTTTTCTTCCCCTTTCTAGAAAGGTAAAATTTTCCTCCTAACTCCTTGTAAATTTCAAGTTATGGCTCGGCGAAGTTTTTGGGGAAATTTTCCCTTGACAGGCCCACGACCAATGAGAAGGTGCCACGTGGCGGTGGAGGCCAGGATGACGGAGGTAGGTTGGAAAATTCACCAAGGAATTGGTGGAGGTGCAAAGGGAAAAATCAGCCCACAGAGCCCGTGGAGGAGGATGAAGGAAATTTGTGAAGGCCTAAGGAATTGGTGGAGGCGCAAAGGAAAAAATCGGCTGCAAGCCCGCAAAGGAGGATGAAGGAAATTTGCAAAGGCATGTGGGCCAACCAGAGGATGATGCATGTCCTACCAATGGAAGAATCAGGGAGCATGGGGGAATTTTGGCAATTTTTCCAAAATTGCAAAATGCGCAAAGGGAAGAATTGGAAGCGCAACCCCGTTGAGAAAGCAGATGACAACACGTGTCTAGTCGGTAGCGGGGGGTCAGAGGCACGGAAGGATTTGGAAAAATTTGCCAAAGTGGTCAAAAGGTTCCAGGGAAAAAAATAGAAGTACACCCCCACCAAGCAACCTGGGAGGTGATAAGTGGCGCGGAGAGCGGAGTGCAGGGGGTTTTTGGGAAAATTTTCCCAATGCAAAAATCAAAGGAAAAAGATAGACCTCCGGCTCATGTTCCATCAAAGCAAATGAAAAGGTGCCATGTGGTAGTGGAGTGGCGGGGCATGGGGAATTTTTGGGAAATCTTCCCAAATTCAAAAAATGGGAAAATTTCAAAGTTTGGGCCCATCGACCCAATTTTTGCCCCAATTTTGCCCTAAATCTTTAGAGGGCCATATCTTTTGATCCAGAGCTTGGTTTTTCACATTCTTTATATTAATGGAAAAGCTGTTGAAATTATCTACACAATGGAGGGTTCAATTTTGATTTTTGATGGAGATTTATGTGATCAAAAATAGGAAAACGTCTTTGGCATGTAAAAAATGTAGAAAATGCCCCCAACCACCAAAATTAATGAAGTATGGGCCTCTTTCTTGCTCTGCAAAGCAATGTACTTTGGTGTATGGGTTTTTCCATGAAGCCCATCACTTTGCAGGCAATATTGGAGGGATTTTTGGTGGCTGGAGTTTGAATTTGATTTGCCCACGTTTTCCACATTTCTTTCATTCTGTTCGATGGTTAAAAGCCAGATTTGGCTCATTTGTAAAGGTTGTTCATCATTCTTCTCTGCCTCTCCCTTATTTTATTCCCTAAGGTAAAAATTGAGTTTAAACCTCCTCCCTTGCTCTGTAATGGAATTTTTTGCCTCTTACCAGTAAAATGATGTTTTGTGCAAACTTCTGGAGCAATAAAAGACATGTTTTGTGATGCATTTGTCTATCCTTGCTTGTTTTGCTTGTCTTCTTCTTGCCTCTCTTCATTGCAGGTATTTGTGCATGTTTGAATGTTCATTGCAAGTTTTGGAGCTATGTTCATGGAGTTTTGGAACATTTTTGTGTGAAATTTATCTTTGGTTTTGTGATGCACTTGTCCATCCTTTTCATTGCTCACCTCTTCTTGTTCCATGGTAGTTTTGATAGATGTTCAACATTTTCCTTCTCTGGTGTATCACCATTTTAGTGTAGGCTTTGTTTTCCCTCTTTTTCTCTCTCTCTCTCTCTCTCTCTCTCTCTGTCTCCTTGGCATAGTTAGATTAGGATTAGATTAGCTTGTCTGCACACCTTTTGGAATAGCTTGTGGTAGGTAGTTTAGGAAGAGGAACTAGCCTTCTTTGGAGATCTTTCCCCATTTGCAAAGGTCCCACACTTTGGGAAAGCTTAATGTTGTGCATTCACACCAAATGACATTGCCTTAAAAATTAGATCCATAGGTCATTTTAGGGGTGCTGTGAATTTGCACTAACAGATTTTGGTACGCCTTGATGGGACCTTAGAGGTATTCTACTTCATCTTTTGTAGGTTGGTGTGTTCTTGTGAAGATTTCAACCTTTGGAGGCAATTGCAAACACATCTAGCGACTCCATCTGGTAAACAACCCATCTCTGAAGTTGTAGACCTTCCTTTTCATTCCTTTTCATTCATTTTTCATCCATTCTTCCTTCCATCTCTTCCATCTTCTTTCATCCCATGAAGTTGTGCAATCATGACTTCATTTCCATCATGGAATTCACATTTACAACAGCAGTGCCATCCAAATCCACCTCCAACATGCTTTACAACTCCTTCAAATCAGCATTTTGAGCAGATTCAAGATTAGCATGCATACCCATATGAGTAGCAGTGCCAAAATCAGTTTGGCTATGGTTCTTTCCAAGAGTAGGGGTATGCATACAATGAAGACAATCAAATGCAAGATGCTGATTTGTTGGAGAAAATCCAAAAAATGGAGATTGGCATGGTGCAATCCAGGGCTCAAGCACAAATGAAAGCATTTGGAATCGGTTGTGGAGCACCTTGTCCATGGGTGGGACCTTTTCCAAGGCATTACAGCCCTCAAGAGAAGATTGACTTCATGATTACAACGCTGCCATTACTTGTAAAGTGGACTAAGGGAATAGAGGTGTATGAGAGGAGTATTCAGCAACCTTGTCAATGGGTAAGCACACCATCTCATACTCTTTCTTTTCCTCTTTCTCAATCTGTATCATTTCAGCAGTGTCAAGCTTCAAGTTTCCCATATGCTGCCCCAAATGTTGATCCCATTTCTCCATCTCCTAGTCTTCCACCTCATCTCAATTCTTTTGTCCTTTTCCCTTCCAAATCCAAATCCCCTCCACAAGAGCAAAAATAAATACCTTCCACTCCAAGGAAACAAGAAGTTTCATCTCTTCCACCACCACAAACAAATGAAAAAATGGTTGAGTCACAACCCACCCCTCCTCTTGCATTCCCAAATCCATGTTGGGAAGAAGAAATTGTAAAAATCAGTCATGAAGGATAGTAAGAGGAAGAACCAAGCAAAGAAGGAATGATTAAGATCTTAGTAAGTTTGGATCTTAGATATGGGATTGAGAAAATTACTTTGCTGGTAAAGCCTACAAAGGAGGTAAAGGTTGAAGAACAAGTGGTGGTTAGGACTGATTTTGTCACAGCAGAAGAAGAGCAAAAAGAAGAGGTAGATCAGAAATCAATTTTCTTAGAATGTAGTGTCCATGTTGGCACTCTACTTGAAGAAGATTTTGATCCAACTCAAGTTACACAATTAGCAATGGAAGAGGAAAGCTCTAAAAGAGATCTTGCAGCCCTAACTTGTCCTCGGAGTATAAGATTGAAGAGTTTGACTTGACAAACTTCATGCTTGAGGAAGAATTCAATCAAGAGAAAGATTACCTTCAAGCAACAGAGGAAGAAGAAGCTGCTCCAAATCCAAAATAAGAGGAGCATATTCTAACTATGGGGAGAAAAGTGCATATCCAAAAGCTTTGAGCACAAAGAAGGCTATAGAAGAACCTTCAGTTCTTCTTTCTACTTCATCTCTCTCAAGTTCTAGTGCGTTGAAGAAGAGTTTGATATCTCAAACTCAATGTTGGAGGATGAAAGAAACCATGGTGATCAAGTTTCAGATCAAGAGAACACCATGGGAGAGGTTGAACATTTGCAGTAGGATAGCAATGAGGTAGTTTATCTATCAGATTTGGAGGACTATTTTGATGAAGAGGAACCGGTTGAAATCACACCATTTTCTCCTTCATCATCCACATTCCAAACACTTGAGCCTGTTGTCATGGAGGATAACTTTCATTTGTAGCAGCCTGCATCTTATAGCAGCTCTTTGGAATCAAGATTGGAAGATTTAAATCTTCCATGTTCTTCATTAGAGGAAGGAAAATAGCAGAAGAGTTCCATCATTTCTTCCACACCATCCATTCAAGAAGGTCTACAAGAAGACTCCATTTTTGGAGTTGAAAATTAGAGCTATGGGCATATCAAATGGATTAGACCTTGCCTAATAAGGTATTTGGCTTCATTGGAGCCAAAGGAGAAGTCACAACCAGTCATGCTTGCTTCTAAGCATGAGGATGAGCTACAAAGTACCAAGGATCAACTGCCATACCTCTTCAATCCAAATGTAGAGAAACTAAAAGAGGTATTCAATTTGCTTTCAGCTGACACCTTGCTAATTTGGGTAGAAGACCAGCTTCTTGTTGATTTTCCACTCATCCAAGCAGCCATACTCAGCTCCAAATCATTTGCATGGCTGCCAATTTTGAAGAAAGGAAGCTATTTTGCACAACCAGTTGTAGGGTTTGTTTAGCCCACCTTTGCTTCCAGTTAGAGTAGAGTAGGTAGGTTTTCTTTCAGTAGAAGAAGTGCTTGTGCACACTCTACATGTTCCATTTGGAGCATGTATGATTTTTAGTTTTGTACATAGTTGTTTGGTGTTGTTTTGGTTGCTCTTGCACAGTCCATTTTAGTGGGTTTTGGTGAAGATCAACTCCAAGTTTCAAAGTGGGTTTCCAAGTGGCTCGAGGTTAGATTTTCATAGTTCATATTAGAATTAGTTTATTAGGCTTGACTCCATGCCTAATGGATGCTTCAAAGGCCACTGATCATTCATCTAGCAGGAAGATGACCCCTGAGAGTCACCAAATTGTTATCCAAAATGAGCCCCCTGCTTATTTTGGCTAACTTGCCTTCATTCTTCCCTTCCTTGTGCTTCAACTTCAATTTTCAAAAATTTCAAGTACTCAAGGGTTTTGGAAATGGCTCCATCAGATAGGATTTTTCTTCCCCTTTCCAGAAAGGTAAAATTTTCCTCCTAACTCCTTGTAAATTTCAAGTTATGGCTCGGCGGAGTTTTTTGGGGAAATTTTCCCTTGACATGTCTGTGGCCAATGAGAAGGTGCCACGAGGCCGGGCCGACGGAGGAGGATGAAGGAAATTTGTGAAGGCCTGTGGGCTAACGAGAGGATGACACATGTCCTACCATTGACGGAATTGGGGAGCACAGGGGAATTTTGGCAATTTTGCCAAAATTGTAAAATGCGCAAAGGGAAGAATTGGAAGCACAACCCAGAGAAAACAAATGACAACACGTGTCCATTCGGTAGCGGGGGTTGGAGGTGTAGAAGGATTTGGAAATTTTTTCCAAAGTGGTCAAAAGGTGCTAGGGTGAAAAATAGAAGCATGCCCTTGCCAAGCAACTAGGAGGTGACACGTGGCAGCGGAGAGCAAGGTTTTTGGGGAAAATTTTCCCAATGCAAAAATCAAAGGAAAAAGACAGACCTCCGGCCCACGTTCCATCAGTGAATGGAAAGGTGCCACATGGCAGTGGAGTGGTGGGGTGTGGGGAATTTTTGGGAAATTTTCCCAAATTCAAAAAAAGGGAAAATTTTAAAGTTTCGGCCCATTTGACCCGATTTTTGCCCATTTGCCCTAAATCTTCAGAGGGCCATATCTTTTGATCCAGATCTTGGTTTTTTGCATTCTTTATATCAATGGAAATTTCTCTACATGATGGAGGGTTCAATTTTAATTTTTGAAGGATATTTGTGGGAGAAAATTAGGAAAACGTCTCGCATGCAAAAATGTGGAAAACGCCCCAACCACCAAAATTAATGAAGTATGGAACTCTTTCTTGCTCTGCTGAGCAATGTACTTTCATGTATGGGTTTTTCCATGAAGCCCATCACTTTGTAGGTGATATTAGAGGGATTTTTTGGTGGTTGGAGTTTCAATTTGATTTTCCACGTTTTCCACATTTCTTTCATTCTGTTCGATGGTTTAATGCCATATTTGGCTCATTTGTAAAGGTTGTTCACCATTCTTCTCTTCCTCTCCCTTATTTTCTTCCCCAGGGTCAAAAATGGAGTTTGAACCTCATCCCTTGCTCTGTAATGGCATTTTTTCCCTCTTACCAGTAAAATGATGTTTTGTGAAAACTTCTAGAGTAATAAAAAATGTGTTTTGTGATGCATTTGTCCATATTTGCTCGTTTTACTTGTCTTCTTCTTGCCACTCTTCATTGTAGGTTTTGGAGCTATCTTCATGGAGTTTTAGAACATTTTTGTGGGAAATTTATCCTTGGTTTTGTGATGCACTTTTCCATCGTTTCCATTGCTCACCTCTTCTTGTTCCATGGTAGTTTTGATAGATGTTCAACATTTTCCTTCTCTGGTGTATCACCATTTTAGTGTAGGCTTTGTTTTTCCCTCTTTTCTCTCTCTCTCTATCTCCTTGGCATAGTTAGATTAGGATTAGATTAGCTTGCCTGCACTAGAATAACTTGTCATAGGTAGTTTAGGAAGAGGAACCAACCTTCTATGGAGAGCTTTCCCCATTTGCAAAGGTCCCACACTTTGGAAAAGCTCAATGTTGTGTATTCACACCAAATGACATTGCCTTAGAAAAGCAGATCCATAGGTCATTTTGGGGGTGCTGTGAATTTGCACTAATAGTAACCTTAGAATTTTGTTTCCAATAATCTTCTTCCTTGGCTTCTAAAGTGTGATAATCACAAAAAGTATTTTCTCCTTATCTCTAAGGTTTTATTGAAACCCATTTCTTCAATTTGTTCCTCAATTTTCCTAAGATCTTCAATAATCGGGTTTTTTGAACAAAAATATTACCAAAGGTTTCTTTATTCCAAATTTTAATTTTGGCCTTGACATTTTTAAGTTTAGCCACCAACTAAAACATAACATTACCTCTCACCTTAATATTCTAATAGGTTTGAATGAGATCCTTAATACTAGGATGCTGCAACCACATTTTAAAGAACCTAAAAGGTCTACCTTTAAACCCTTTTACATTACTCCATGTTAGACAAATGGGGCTATGATCAAAACCAACTCTAGGTAAAGCACTCAAAGTCTCTCTAAGAGAAGAAAACCATGAAGGGTTGATTAGAAACCTATATAGCTTAATATGAATGAGATTATCCCCTATTATTCTATTTGACCAAGTGAACTAAACTCTCCTTAACTATATATTCACCAGATTTCCTTCAGAGATAAAATCAGCAAACTCCCCATACTATCATTAAATCTATTTGATCCTCCTTTTTTCTCATCAGGAGTTAGAGGAGTATTAAACCCCCCAAAGAACCAATCAAAATCCTTAAATTGAGATCTAAAATGCAAAATTTGAGTCCAAAATTCCTTCTTCAACTATAAATATTAGAGCTTATCCATCAAGCTCCACTATCTTTTCCTTAAAAATAATTTCCAAATGACTATGAGAGGAAACCAAAACAATTCCCTCCCTATGAATTTGATTCTGAAATTTGTTATACCCCTGAAGCACCTATAGAGGATACACTTTGGAATTCATATTTATACCAAACTTTATTCTTTACCTAAACCATTCTATCAGTGGACATTTTAGTTTCTTGGATCAGAAGAATATCAAGCTTATTATCTTTCCTAAAATTACTTAACATACTTTGTTTACTGGGATTATTTAATCCCCTTATATTCCAAGATATTATCTTCATTTCTTCTTTTGTAAATTGGGAGATAAAATTTTAACTATAAAACATTTCTTATCTAAGTCAATGTCCCTGGGAAGCTATATTTTCTCATCCATCTTTATTGGATACATTTCCCCTTTTCGTGCTTATTTCCCACAATCAAATTTCACCTACTCTAGTTTGGTAGAGCTTCTAGTTAAGATTTTCTTTCCTTCCAAAATTTCATTCTTACCATCATTAACATTTAAAGTACATGGAAAAAATTCTGCATGATTAAAATTTCCTCCATCTTACTTTCAATAAAAGAGGATTCACCTAGGATTGGTAATGAAATCACCCTTGAGACCTCCTCTACTTCACCTTTAAGAGGTTCTATTTCAACTTTATTTTCGTCATCCCTTGTGTTATCCTATAAAATTGACAAGGGAAATTTTGTAGGTAACCATACCAAAATTTCCATTTTGGTCCGCCGTGTTCGGAATGGCATAAAATCCCTTTCCGAAAAATCTAGTTTTTAGAACTTGGTCATTTTCAACCTTTTTGGGTTGGGCACAATTTTCATTCATGTTACATCAACCAAAACTGCGCCCCTCTATTCCTTTGGCACATCTTTGGGAGTGTCAACACTCCCAATGTTGCACCTCTCAAAGCTGTGCCTAGGCACAAATGCCACCTTGTTATCACTCTCTAAAGTGCAAAGTGGGCGCTGAAAATGTAGTGTTGACACTCCCAAAGTTGTGCCATGGTGTAAATATTTTTGTGTTGACATCCACTTAAGTGCACCATAGAAAAATTTGTGGTGCATTTATTGCACCTTTTGCTATATATAGGTCGTGCTCAACTTGTCATTTTCACAATTAAAAAAACATGAAAAGTTATTCCTTTATACTTGTCAGCATTCCTGTCAGCCCCGCATGTTGCCATTTTTCACGTTCGTGGACCCCACATCATCTCCTTTATCATTATATATTCCTGGTAAGTGGCCCTTGCCCTTCTTGTGGATTTTTTGTGGTTTTTATGTTGGTTTAGGTGGTTAGGATTGATAATAAACAATGAACCTAAGAAGATAACACAATCCCAACACATATTACAAAACCCACCTTCAAACCATTTTTCACTCTCCTTCTAGATCTACTAATCTAGAAGGCTCTGCCTCAGAATGGACCCCTGCCCTTTTCTCCTCTGTCTCCTGCTTTGCCAAGGTTAACCCCTTGCTATCAAAATCTGAGCCAAAAGAGTGAAAATCATATTTTTTTGCAAACAACCCACTATTTTTCCTTCAGCGCAAGCTTCATTCTTGTTACATCAAACACAGTTACACCACAGGCACACTATCCCTGCATGCGGCATAAGCCTTCTCCGTGCCTTATAAACATTGCAAAATTCCTAGGCACAAGCACTGGTGCCAAAGCAACTACAACAACATTTGAATGTTGTGCAAACCTTTCCCACACCACGCAAACTAAACCACTTGGTGCACCTCACTCTCATGCAACATCTACCACATTTATGCCAATGACACATCCTGTGATATTGCAACACCAATCATATCTGTGCCCCACTAAAAGACTTCTAATGGCGCAAGTGCACATCCTTGACACCAACATCTAAATGTTGTGTGTAGCCTTTCCGCACCCCGTGCCCCTTTTGGCACTATTTTCTCCCATGCAACACTTTCCCAAAGTGCGCCTTGCTTTTCTAAGTCCCTGCAGCCTACAGTAAAGCTGTGCCTTACACCCAGAGGCTCATAAATTGCTAACTTTTCATTCTATAAGCTTTTATGGATGACTTAACAACTAACATGGCTCTTCTGTGATGGACTTCCCTGATTCTTCTTGCAGATCAACAACTGAACTCAGATCCACACATGTCTTCATCAAGTAAGAATCCAACCAAGTCCAAGGGTAAAGCCAAGCTAACAGAAGAAGAAATGAAATATAAATACCAAAGGGTCAGGATGCCTGAATCTCTTACAGAGTGTGATCTTGATATCAGAGATTCATAACTTGGGCACATTAACATGGAGGACTTTTGGGCCAGAACCAAGAAGGTCACAGGTAGCCCATGGATGGATAAATTGGTTGGCAAGTGGTCTACACTTTTCTACAGGGATCCCAGTGAGCGCAATCAACAATGAATTTATGATGTTGGTGGGCCATTGTTATAATAAGGACACAAGATGTGTCGAAAATGAGAAAGGAAAGGTGATAATCAACCTCACAGCCTGACATTTTGAGATCATGCTGGGTATCCCTCATCACTGACATTTTGTAGCAGTGAGCTAGGAGGACTGCATGAAGACATAGACTGAAAACAAGGACAAATTCATGTAGTTAATGAATGAGGTGTACCTCAAAAATAAGAAGGTGATAAGCAGGTGGCCACAAGTCATTCATTGTAGTGAATTTTCAGAGGAGCTGAGTGACACAATCACCTTCCTAAGCAGGGTATTTGGGCTCTCGATGCCCATTACTTTCACAAGTGGATGCTCAGGTATTTAGAAACAATGAATAAAAATGTTCCTGATCAGCGTTTTGAATGGGGAGAGATTATCAATAGCATAATCTCGGAGCAGCTTCAACAACTTTCAACAACTGGGAGGTTCTATATGAACTCCTATGTAGTATATGCTGCTACCTCAGAGAGGGACTACCCAACATTGAATCGGTATGGGGTATGGCCCCAGGTCAAAATATACGAGTACTATCTAGAGTTAAGACTAGAAAACAACATAGCCCAATTCAGTAAAGTCAACGATGTCTTCTTCTATGGCATCATCTACCTCTTGAGGCCCAACATGACTTATGGTCGGATGACCAAAAGCATGGTCACCACCACAGAGAAGTGGGGAGTGTTATTCACACAATTCCCCACTTTCACCTATCTCAGAGCTACTAACTTCTTGGGAGAGCCCACCAAATTTCCAAGGTATGCGGGACCCAAACTAATCCTATTGGAGCTGTCTAGATAGCTTATCACATACCATGAGAAGTGTTTGAAAAGGAATAAGGGTGGAACTCCATTCCCCCTCACAGTGGGTAGGTACACCTGCACTTCACAGAGCAAAGCCGGGAGATGTTTGCAGAGCTTGAATTGCTTAATTTAAAGCATAATTTCCCAAGGCAAGGCCAACCTTTGATCCTCGTGATTGCCTTCCAAGGGAAAAGATCGATCCAATTCATGTCCCTCAGATTAAAGATATCTACATCGATCTATATCACAAAGTTGAGCTCAGACGAAAGGATCACTCTCGACTGGCCCTGGTAGAGATCATTCAATATGGTGTGGCTATCATCCTAAAGGGTTTCCAAGCAACTAATCAAGAAGTTGATCAGGTTTATCTAGACATGGATGGGGAAAATTGGCTATTTACGAAATTGATAGAAACAAGGCCCCTCAGACTATTGAGGAAAGGGTCAAAGGCACTCTGCAGTGCACTGAACATTGGTGCAAGAAAAATGGTATCATCTACCTTGGGGTAGACTTTACCATGTCTCCCTTGGGTGATGCACCCACCAGCCGAAACACTTGCCAAAAGGTAAAGGAAAAGGTAAAGAAGGAGAGGCAAGCACTGCTCAGGAGGAAGTTCCTGAGAGCCCTCCTTCCACCACTGAGGAGTAGGTAGTAAACCTGGTATCCCCAAGAAAAGAAGAAGTGGCCAGTGCTCCAACGGACACATCCACTCAGGATGTTGTCACTACTACAACTAGTGAGGTCCCAACCATTCCCTCTCTCACTCCTCCTTCCCCTCCTCATGTCACTCAACCAACCACTCCTTTGGTTGTGTCTTCTCCCCCATCTTCTACCGTTCCCCCTCCCTCTTCCTCCATCTTCTCTTCCCTCGCGGATCTGTCCCCCAACATTTCTTCCCTCATCTCATAGATCCCTTCCACCCCCACGGTTTCCTCTCCTACAGTCACTCCTAACCCGTGAGCATTGGAGTGTTGGCTTCTTTCTCAATGCCACCACCAAGTGTCTCGACACATTTCCCGTGTCCACTGCAGTTGCTCCTTCCACCCCGTTTCCTCCTCTTCCTCTGGTCCCACTCCCTTAAGTCCAGAATGGATCTCCAAACACCTGAGCCAGCATAAGAGGAAAGTCCCTATTGCACCCATGGACTTCTTTGTTATTTACTAAAGGGCCTAAGAAGCAAAAGGCTATAACCCGCTTCTCTCAAAGCACTTCAGGTGAAAGGGTTATGGAGATCGCATACCTTGATCTCACAAAGAAGAAAGAAGATCTGTCTCCTACAGATTTTACAGTGACTCAGGTCACGATGGGAACATCATCAGAGAGCTTGCAAGGAGAGGCCTTATTTGCCAATGGATGCCCTTTGTAAGAAGCTTTAAGAAGCAAAGGAAGAGAAGAGAATATTAAAAGAACAAAACAAACATCTTCTCCAAGCCCTGCAAAAGATGGGAAATGCCCCTCCTATGATTGTCACCGATCCTCCTAAAGTTCTTAGTTAGGAGAAGATAAATGAGTACGCTAAGATCGGTGAGCAAGGTATAGCAGTGTCCGCCTGGAGAGAGTAGATCCTCAAAGATAGTGAGGAAGTGATTACAAAGTTCACAGAGCTCTATCAAAATATAAATCAAGCTAACAAGGAACTCCAGGCAATAGCAGGGCCTATCTCTCGAAGAGTTAGACCATGCCAGGTTGCAACACAAGACATTCCAGAAGATGCTTGACTACCCAGTCAATGACTTAGTGAAATTTGGCATCTTTGATCACCGCGAGCACCCAACAAAGTCCTTGCTGCTTTAGACTATTGGGTTGACCAAATGGAGTTTGTCTTGGAAAAGATAGACAAAATCAAGGAGGAAGCCCTGGATGCCATGCATCAAATGGAGTAGATCATCTTAAGAATGTCTCCAGGGTTGCTCGGTGCAGTGTATGCCTTGAGGAAGGTAGATGATACTATTCAGATTTTCAAGGAAATCATGTCGCAGGGTTTAGCGTCAGAGGCCACTTTTGATATAGAATCTATCAACAACCTTCTGGCCTACCGTGACTTTGTTGGATACCTGATGGAGGTAGGCAATGAATACTTCAAACTCCTAGAAAGACTTAGAGATGAACGAGAAACTTGTGAAGTCATCGGGGATCACACCAAGGGTCCAGCTCAGGATCAACGAGGTGTGATGGTCAAGCAACTTCATGGAGTATCGAGTTCGGTTTCATATTAGCTCTCTGAGAAAAAGCAAGACACTCCTTTCAAGCCAAGGGATGATGATGAATAGGCTCCTTCCTCTAGGATTAAATCTCATTTTTGTAAAAGTATTTAAAAGTATGTTGGCACAAATGATGACATCATCCATGTTGCACCATGAGATGTTGTCATCCACAAAATTGCCCTAAAGTCAACATTTGACTTTTAGATATTTTGTAAATAGTTGTTGGCTCCTTTTTGTCTTCTTTCTCCTTCTCCTTCTATAAATACTTGGATACTTGTAGTATTCAAGTGTGAGCAAATTTGTATGAAAAATAGAAGTGAGGAGAGAAAGACTTTGAGCTTTCTTGTAACAGAACAACTTATTAATACAAAAATTGAGACTTTGTGTTGAATTCCTATGTTATGTGTTAGATCTTTCTTAAGTTAGATCTGCATACTTATTCTATTGGATTCACCTATACTTTTGTCATTTGTTTAACAATATTGCTTTGTTTGTTTATGTGAGTAAGTTTGGCTCTATTTACTACCGGCCCAAAACATAAACCCTCTGACCTTTCTATTTTGGAATTCATTTCTTTTCTCCCTTCAATCCATCTTTCTTCTATTCCTTCCTTCATTCCTTTCTATTCTTCGTCAGAACTAACTCTACTAGGATGAGATCCCCAAACCCCCCTGAAGGTAGAATACTGTAAGACTTGCATAGATTCCTGCTGGTAGAATAGCAATAAACTAGTTTCGCTTTGCTGTCTCAAAGAGGGGCTATGCCCTGCACACTGTTGGCCTGTCTATCCATAGATCTGCCCACCCGACAAATTTTCGGACCAACACCTTGAAAATAATTGTTGTTGCACTTCCTTTATATTCCTTTTTTCTTCCAGATTCTGATCCAAACTTAAATACATGTTCTTCTTGAAGGGTCTCCTCCCGATCTCGTTAAAAGGGTCAAAACCTAGATACCATTTCTAAATCAACAAACTAGATCTACCCATGAACCATGACCCTCCAAAATATAATATTATTACAGTATTCACTGTTATAAATGTTGATGATAAAGAAACCATTGACATAAGAAGCGATTTCTAAAGAACCTTTTGGGTTCTATTTCCTCCTAGCCCATTCACAAAACCATTCCACATTTAGATGGGATCCATAGAAATTCCCGATCAATGAGTTGTGCATTATAGATTTAAATTTATCAGCTAATCCATCTGGAATAGAAAAACTTAAAAAACCATATTTTTCAACTAGCTTAATCTTTAAATCTAACAAATCGATAGATTCCTTTTTCTACGCACCACCTTTTTTTTTCCCAAGAGGGTTAGTGTGATAGATTTGACTTACCTCGTCTTTGGGACCTTGGGCTCCTCGATTTGTAGAACCAAAACACAACAATATTATTTTAATTAAATAATATTTCCATAACTAATAACAAAACAAATTATAAATATAAACAAGTTGTAGAATGGATATAAAGATGGGGAGATTGAATTTCAAATGCTAGCATTTGTATTAGTAAAGAAACATTGTTAGAATTCACATTACATAAAGATAAGTTACCAAATTATAGTGTCTACATTCCCCCTTTAAGTGTGTAATTAAAAATTACATTCTTTAAGGAAAAACATGCTTAAGTGTGCACACACACTTTTCCTTCGATCAAAAGAGATTCTTGATATGTTGGTATTGGCACGTATACGCACCCCATTTTACATGGTGCCGAGTCAAAATACCTAGTGATGATAATGAGGATCTCCAAAAATATGACGAGATGTTTTCAAGATCTTAGAATCATTCCCTAAAGATCTCTCAATCCTTCAACCCGTGTTAGACATATTTTTGGCTCTTTCACATCCTTCTAGATTTCTTTCTTTTCATTACTTCTCTTCTTTACAATTCCTAGCTTTTCCGGGATGGAACCACCATGACAGTTATGGAACAAGTGCAATAGTTGCGAGAACCACCATGAGAATTGTAAAACTAACGTGACATATTCATCCCCCATGATGGAAGTTTTGTTAAAGTGACTGGTAGTTATGTAAAATGCTCCCAAAAGGAACCAAATGTTCTGTCATGAGTGAGACTTATGTAACATTCCCATTTTAAGACTTTAGAAACAAGGGAATTTTTTTACATAATGTTTTTGTTCTAAATAAAGCATTATTTAGAACACACATTCCATGCCAATCAATCTCAAACAGATAACCATATGCAGTTGTAAATGACTCGGTGATCCACCGATCTATTCATTTCATAACTCGGTGATCTACCGATCTATTTATTTCATAACTTGGTGATCTACCGATCTATTTATTTCATAACTCGGTGATCTACCGATCTATTTATTTCATAACTTAGTGATCTACCGATCTATTTATTTCATGACTCGGTGATCCACCGATCTATTCATTTCATAACTCGGTGATCCACCGATCTATTTATGTTATCTTTAAGGATTGAATACTTATCGTATACTTCGTATTCTTGGTTTTCCTACCCTAAACTGAGTCTTGAGTGATTTTTTTTTATAAAAATATCTCGAATATTTATTACTGAGATATTCATCTAATATCATGTTGCTTTAAACTTGGTGACATAGGACAACACAACCAACAACTTGCGATACTTTGGCTAAAGATTATCAACATACTATGTATGTCACTATTCCTAGATGACATACTCATCATTTTAGAATACATCCTTCACCTCACTCCTCTGTTATCAAGAATGGTCTTTACTGACTACCGTCAGTCCACTTGCCCAAGGTTTAACCCTAGCCCTGGTTAGAAACATAAATTATTATAGGAAGATGCTCATAATGACTTAGGGTATATGGGCATACTCGGTTGACCTAAGTCAATCGGGTGTGCTAAGGTATCTTGAGCCATTGAAAGCTACTACCTATCCTAAACATGCCACTAACTTGACCTAGAGAGAAACTAAGTTTAAGTCCTTATTATGTGTAGATCTAGATGATCAATGCAGAAGGGTGTTGCCACATGTCAACTATGCAACGCTGAATCCTTGAGAAAACCCTTGTCTTCTCGAAGGTACAGTCCTGTAGTTAGTGTGTGCCAACATCCTACAGAAACTACCTCATCAAGATGTACATACCCCTAGGAGGTTATTAATACATTGTTAATTTGGATTATAACTTGATTACAACAACCCTGCTAAACCCTAATCCAACACTCCATAAGTTCTTTTCTAAATTTGATTCATTTAGTCATTGAAGAAATTCCTTAACTTATGATTGATTTTAATGTTTGTTTACTTAGTTTAACAAGTAGTTAACCAAAACAGGACAACAATATCATAAGTTTTCAATAAAATGTACTTTAACATTCAAGAAGGTTTAGCAACCACATAGGTCCAACTAAAGTAGACTTCATACAAAATGAAGTCTAATGATTAATAATCATATCTCCAATCCTTTTTGGTTTACATTCATTTGAGAGAGGAAGAGTCTTCCTCTACATGATTAAGTGTTAGGGTTTATCATTCACAATATCCATAGTTCTTACTGCATGTTCATTACACATCACATTACTATGTTAAATTGTTTAGATAATACACATCATCTTATGCAACTTAACAAGCTGCATCATTATAAGGGAAATTGAACTAATTCCCTTTATCCATATTATCAAAGGATAACAAGATAAGCATAATATAATATGAAGAATATCAACAAGATAGAACTTCCATCTCCTTCATAAAAGTATGAGATAATTTACACAACCAATGCAAATAAATCACAACTCACAATTCATCATTATAAACTTATAAATTTACAAGACTATGCACTTTAGGTGTACTGCATAACAACAACCTTCATTCTAAAAAGTATACAACTTTTCTTTTTCAATACAACTAAAGAATGAATCAAAATTCTTTACAAAGAATCAGACTTATATCATCCAATGCATCATATAAGTTTTTGCCTTCTTTTATCACTTACGATGTCCATCTGCAAAAATTTCTAGCACGGGTCAGTTCAATGAACTGAGCATGATAAGCACTAAGCATTAAAATGAAGTGCATTCCACTAATTGTTTCATTAAAGCAACACTGCTTTAATGAGATAATTAATATATCATACAATAAGCATAAGTGATACCAAACAAAAAAGAAGTACAATAATAAATCTAGATCCACTTTTAAGAGAAGAGAAGAATATAATCCACAACATCTGCCTAAAAACTTAAAGTTTAATTGATCCTATCAATAAATTTTAAACAAACAATAGATCTTGCCATCCCATTATTTCATAATTCTATCCTAATAGAATACAACATTTATCTTTTCTATAAGACAAAAGAAGTGTTTACAACATGGTTCATTCTAGGATGATTCATCTAAATCTTAAGCAAGAATAAGAAGAACCATTACGTACCATACCCAAACTTATAACATCCAAAAAATAGATCAGGTTCATAACATGAATTATCTATTTCCTTTCGGGATAACAATCTTATAAATTCAACATTTAAGATATACCTCTAAACAGAATTTCATAACAATCCAAGAAGGTATAGAAAATCAAAACAGTCTAACTACAATTCTAATTCTACTTCTGCATGTTAGAAGTTATCAATCAAAGATCTGAAACCAACGTTCACAAATCAAAGTAGTCCCATACAGGAGTTAATCTCTACTCGAGTTCACCCAAAAAGATAGAGTACAAGAGACAAAACCTACTCCTATCCCTCCAAATAAAGCAAGGCTTAGTCAACAACAGTCGATCCAACAAGTATGCATTCACTTATCAATAGAACCAACTTAGCTACTATCTTTCTACATCATTACAACAAATGATTTGAACAAGGTAGACCAACATACCATAAGGAAATCACCATCTCATAAGAGAATTGAGTACTGAGGAGTTCATCAATGAACTTATCCAAAAGATAGAGAAAAGGAATCTCTATTAGGAAAGGTCCAAATAAACAATCATTTCATTATCTGAACAAATGAATTTTCTGTTCCAAATCAAATCAGAATGAAAAACATATTACAGTCCCAAAAACAACATACTGATCCCAAGAGAATATATATTTTCTCTCTTTAAAAGAAACCCAGGACTCATTCATTGTATCCAACAAGAATAGAATCCCAAAACAAGTAAGCTAACAAGTTCATAATTAACCACAAACTCAAGACTGAAGACTCACAAATGCTTCACAACTTAATATGAAGAGTAAGTAGTTCATGATTCAAAAAGAACTAAACACAAAACAACTGAACGGAGAAAGTAATCCTTCCCTTAAAAATTAGTGTATAAGGGTAATAACTCAACCTTCCAATGAGACCCAAACTTATTTTAAAGGATTTGAAGAGAGAGAAAGAAACCCAAAAATGTTTAAGTCAGAAGATGTCCCATTCTATCTCCAATGCAACTAAAACAGAAATCTGAAACAAGACTTTCACAACCACAAAATTACGACAAAGGAGACTTAGTTTCAAACAAAATAGTCAACCCAGAATGCGGGTTTCCTCAAAATAGAGGGGAAAGAACATCCCCCCAAATATCATGCCATTACCATCTCAGAGAAGATGATACAGTCATAAAAATAGAAGTACCACATTCTTTTAAACAAGATGTTTCCAACTCCATATCTTGAAGAGATTACAAAACGACTCAGTCAAGCTATCACCCGTTTTTTATGGTGAGTAAGTTGCTCAATAAAAGAATTATAAGTTTTAAAATTTTAATACAAGAATAACCCAACACAAAAATACCATAACAGAATCAAATACATCGATCCAAATAAAATCTCATAACACTCAAGTGTCAAATAAGAGTACAGTGTCGAACACGAGCTTCACACAAAAGTTCAAAACTTCACAAGTAATAAAATATGAGTACAGTGCCAAATACGAACTTCAAGTAATAGCTCAGTGTTGCATAAGTTTCCAAACACTGGTTCCAAACAACATGAAGCCCCAACAAAAGTTTATATCAAAACACGAAGCCCAAAAACAAGATCAAACGGAACTCAAGGTTCCCATAAAGTTTAGAACCCAATAATGCAACAAAGGCCTGTTCAAAATACAAAAACCTTGAATACAAGTTCCAGAATGAAAAATAGAGCTACAGAAACAAGTTTCACATACAAGCTTCACATGCATGTTGTCATTGAACTTGCATAGAGAGAAAGTTTCCAAAACAACATTATTTTTGCCATGGATTCATATCCAAACATCATAGAGATTCATAAAACCCAACAAGAAAATAACTAGTCAAACATGAAAACATGAATCTCATGAGAGCAGAGTTGTTTTAATGAATCATTTAGAAGAAAGAAAATAATATTAATGGTTAGAGCCTATCATGCCTGATAGTGCTTCTGCCAAATCAAAGGAGACTTCCAGCCGAGCTTCCAACTCTTTTTCTCCTCCACGAAAGATCAACAATCAAACATATTTTCTTCCTATGCCTCATATACTTTCCTTCGATCAAAAATAGACCATAGAAACAAAAAAAGCTTTGAAGTGAAGGTCAAATTGCTGGTTTGAAGAACCAGATAGCTCTATGCAGAGAAAAATACACAATGCATGCAAAACCAAATAACCTCCTACAAATCGCCTTCCAAGTTTCCAAGATAGTTTGCACACAAAAACCGAGGCCCATCAATGCCATTAATTCCAAATTTCCCACTTATCTTTCCTTGCCACCGCCTCCTAAAATCTGGTGAATGCCAATTCCATCCAAACATACAATTCCATCTTTAGTGGAGCTTCCACGTATGCCTCCACTAAAGTTAACTAGCCCCTGCCAAAACTGGCAGTACCACCATCCATTAAACCCTATCAACTCACTTAAATGCCATTGGAACCATCACCTTAGAGACATGCGACCCTTAGGTTCCCTTTTAATAGTTTAGGATGGATCCCATAAAACTTAGGTTAGTCTAGCAATAACCACCTTAGGTCTTAAAACATTTGCCAATAGTAATTCCCACCTTAGGTTAGATTCAATTCATAACCATTTAGTATTAGGTATTAGTTAAAAATAGCCTAGCATTACTTTAGTAATCCTTCCCTTATTCATTTAGCACAATGCTTAGGTTAGGACACCAACCCAACAAAATAGAATAAGAGGCTTAGATTAGAATAAAATCCAAATAAGTAGACATAGCTAGAACATAGGTGTTCTTACCTAGCTTAGGATATTGTTAGGATAATCCTTAGGTTTTAGGACTCTAAACTCCTCCTTTGTCGTGAAATAAATTGAATTTTTGCTTACATCCTTAATGTCCTGCCAAGATCAATCACCAAAGACCCGAGCACAAACATACAACTGAACGAAAACATGTTCACATAAGACCAAGGAATTTGTAACATACAAAGTTCAATCTGTTATGTCCCTCAAACTACTGAATGTCAATTTACCATTCAGTCAATGAAGAAGATTTAAAACATTCCTTGGATCACTGAAATTGATCCAAGGATGAGTCAGAAGAAGGGATAAGTCTACAACTCTTAAATCCAGATTGCAACTCACCTTTCCAAAGTGAAAATGAATTCTTGATAGCCATACTATTTTAGTCTAATGATTTTTAAGAACAGAAATGATTTATCCTTATCAAGCATGATCTTCAACAGTCAAAAGAACACATCTTTATCTAGAAAATCACATGTCAACACTTGAAATGTAAAAGAGGAATATAACAGTTGTCGAGGGTGTTACAACTTAAGTCAAACTCTCAGTTCTAATGCGTGAATTTTTATCTTTTCTTTGGAATAAACACATTTTTTTCTTGTTTTTAATGCCCATTCACTCCAACTACCCTCTAATACTTGAATTTACTCCCGAGTAATTGAATCTAAGCCTCAAATCAATTTTTGATCTTAAGTTATGATTGGAAAAGAATTATAGGATAACTGTTAGGGAAATTTATACGCTCATTTTTGCCCCCATAATTTTGAAGGTTTTATAAAGAGCATTGCTAATTTTTCATTCTTTATCTAGAGAGAAAGAGACAAAAATCCAAAGGTGATTGCTTCAAGTACAAAGAACACTAAAGAATATTTCATGCCACCAAAGAGAGAACATAAGGTCCACTAGACCAAACTTCGCCTCCCCTTAAGCTAACCTCGGATTATTTACCTATTCTTCCTCCTAAGTGTACTAATCTCACTTCTTTCCCATTGAACACATCAACCAAAAACTAGTTCTAAAGAGATCAAATGAAGTAGTTAGTTAAGGGTACAAATACAAAGTTCAAACCAACCTTATCTAAATCAAAGGAGAAAAAGGTTAGATTTGGAGCAATTTTTTTGTTTTCATAATTAGATTAGATTTAATTTTCTTTCTTCATTAACAATTAAAAAACCAAGAAAAGAGACATAAGTTTAGTGTTAGTCTTTGTTTTATGTAAACTCCATTGTTAATTAGATTGAGATCCTCAATCATATTGCTCTAGGATTCTCCCATCTCTGGGATCAAGATCTAGTTGCTATAATAGGTAATATTTTATTTGTTAGATATAAGTAAATCTAGTTTTAGAAAACACAAGAAAATCCAAAAACAAAATCATAAATTCTGTTGTTTAGATCATAGGATTGCATCTAGTTATAGATTAGAAAACATTCAATTGCAAATTAGATTAGTCTAAATTCAAATTTCAGATCTTAATTTACACAATTTTCATCTTTCAAATCAATTTTAAGCTAGAAACCTCTAACCAAACAACATAGGATTTTCATATCTAAGTGAATTAGTCTTCTCATAAACATTGTCACTTTCATTTCTTTACATTGTAGAAGGTTTAATTTCAATAGGAATACTTATGTTTTTTTGTTGTCATTTATTTCTTCTTACATGATTATTAATTCAAAAACCTATAAAAATGCCAAAACATTATTCTTCCAAATAACTATTGAATAAAGTGAAGTAAATTGATAAAGTGATTATTAAAACACTTGAGAAACAAGCTTATTTTGATATCCAAAGCTCCCATTTCTAGCATACACTTATATTTTAGAATCACATGCAAATGTTTCTCAAACAATCCCTATAAATTCTCAACAAACACAAACCACAACCTAGAAACTAATTTTCAGCACACATACGAGGTAAATTTTAAACTCAAAAAGCATAAAAACATGCACATTCAAACTTGCGATAAATACAACACACAAACATGTCATTTCAGCTGCTAGAATCGTCGTATCTCAAACAAGGGAACTTTTAGATGCATAGGAAAATGAGTAAAATTTATATACAAATAAATTTACAAGATATCCCTAAGGCTCTAGTTTAGCCCAGGATCTCCTTAAGACAATCTCTCATCATAGGTTCACCTTGTTATTCACTCCCAATCATAGCAAGCAATACACAATGATTGTCTTCCCTCAACCGTTGATGAATCTAGATAGCCAAATGTTCCCAAGAAAATTTAGACACTTTCCTCGCATCCCAACTCCACTTGAATCCCAAAACCTTTGGGAAGACATCTTATTTGAGCTTAGATGAGAAAATCATTTGTTCTTCACCATCCTCCACACAAATAATTCCATAATTATTCATTTTATATGGTGAAGCACTACAAGACAACAACAACATCCGAAATCTCATTAAACACCTATTACGCTTACATATTTGAGTTTTGTTAATCCCATTCACTATTCATTACCTTCTTCCACATGACCACTTGATCAAGGCTAACCCATCTCAAATGACCATTTTACTCAAGTAGTGCAACATAAAATTCCTCCATTCACTACCAAGACATAGTCCTAGGGATTCATGTTGATGTTATCCTTGGTTGTACTATACACCATGATCATGTCCGGAGGAGTATCGTTTCCCTAGATGAGAAATTTTTACTTTCTTGAGAATAAAAGTAGAGTCTCTCTTTCAGCTTGTTTGTGTTCTCATACCCCCACTCCTGTCATCTTCACACCATCCATGACTCATTCTCACAATCATCCCATAATCTTATTCATCAATTACCTTGGAGTATACTCATGAGGATTCGAGTGCACACAAAAAGACCCTACACTTTTTGGCATGTACAACATGTCCTATGAAAAAACCTACAACACATATTGTATTCAATGTCTATGATATAAATTGAACTTGAACTCAAAGATTTAGATGATTATTGTAACTTTGAAAAGTGTTAAAAGTACATAAAGGAGATATAAAACATGGAAGGGATATACTTGTTTGCTTTGCAGAGGAGGGGCTCTTTTCATACTTGTTCCTTTAAGAGTTAGAATTTTCTTGTGGAGATGTCAGAGGATTGGGGTTGATCAATTCCTAATGTTGTGTCATAAAATATAGTAGAGAAGTAGAAGTATTTAGGCTATTAATAACCCATATGCTTTGATTCCTTCCCTATTTGATAATTTTATGAGAGAGGAGAAAAATCAAACTACGAAGCTAGTAGATTTACTTTTACACTTCCTATATTTGGGAATCTAGTGATAAAAGAGGAAAGAGTAGTCCATGAAGCTCTCAATTTTGTTTCAATACTTTCCACTAAACCCATAGACCACACCGCTGCAAATGGATCTAGACCTTGTTTATATTCCAACTTCGAAAAATAGATGTCGGAGGAATGGACATTGTCATGCCCTCATCAGTGCTATTATGATTAAATTGATTACGTAGAACTTTGAAACATTGAATGGGAGAAGGATACCCATTCCCCCTAAACCCAATTTTCTAAATAAATATAAATAGTACCGTAAAGGAGAAATGAAGTACTCATGTCCCTTGTAACTTGATCTGAACTGTTTCATTTTTTTTGTAATTGTATATGAATAATGTAAACAACTTATAAAATTCATAAAATTTGAAACCTTGACTGAATCTTCCCTATGTCTAAGAACGTATGAAATGGTCAATATTGTACCATAGTTGTGATTTTATTGTATAATTTTGACCATGTTTGAATTATACCCCATTTCTGTATCAGGTGACATTTTCTAAAGATCGAGGCCTATGAAAAATTATTCTTGTATCGTATAATTTGTTTGTATATGTAGAAATATTTTGATGAATGTGCTATCTTTTGAGTCATGTGTGATAAAATATTTGAGTGTGCAACTCAAAAAAATAGGTGTGTACCCATGTACCATATGCCTAATAATCTACATAGAATCACATGGAAGGTTAGATTGGTTTCTGCTTTGAGAACATGCACCTACAAAATAGGTCGAGCATGGTGGAAACCATATCCTAGAGAAAAAGTATCATGAAACAAACAATAAGAAATAAGACATGTGTAAAGAAAATAGTAACAATAGAGAAATATAGTAATAATATCCAACTCCATATTAAAACACGTATACAAATAACATAGTAAGAATGGAAGAAGCCAAAACAAAAATAGTAGTGTAATCATCAATGTAGAAACCAAGTGTATCATAAGCTAAGAATAATAGAGCAATAACAACATATAATCAAGTAAGCAATAACATATAAAAGAATAGTCGTATGTAGGCATGAAACCATAAACATGGGACACCCATAGTGTCACAAGACAAACTACATTAAAGGCACGATGTACCATAGTTAGAGACATAAGTAAATACTCACAAGATATGAACAAAGCCATAAACATGGGACACCCATCATGTTATAAGATAAGAAAATCCCTTAGGTTGTATAAAAAAATAGTCATAGCATCGTAATCAGAAAATAAAATCAAGTAAAGTAATGTAGTAAGTAACTAATCGAGTAATGATAACAACATAGACATCAAGTGTAACAAACAATAATAATAACAAATGAGATAGTAAGATAAGTTATCACCACGCAAAATACATGCATTAGTCATGTTGATATAATAGGTCATAATGTATGTAACCAAATGTGATGAGGAAGGTGTAAAGCAACATAAATGAAATAAAACACTTATATACAGTGTGGAGGGATGCCCCCGAGAAATTAATTTAAGGAACCAAATGGGATCTTATCATTGTGTAAAAATATGTGAATGTCTTGCATCAAGCTCAAAATACCTCATGAACACATGTGTGTAAAGAAATTATATTCTATCTATAAAATCAATGTGATAAAAATTGTGTATAAAGTAAAAATACAGCCAAGAAAAATAGATCAAGTCTTGATTTTGAATTTTTGCTCATATTTGAATGTTTTTGTATTATGTGAATGTTTTGAGAATAAATATGTACAAGAGAGGGGTAACACAAGAATACCCGACAAGGTCCTCATGGAGATGCATATCACACGTAGTGGGAGGAGGGGATACATGCACCACAACTATCAACAAAGATAAATGATGCTCATGAATAATTTTTTTAGAAGGTGTAGTTTGTGTCATAAGAAAGCTAGGGTAGGAATACCTATGAGAGGTAATACATATATAAGATGATCAAATTGAATAACTAGGAAAGTGTGTTTGGAAATGATTAGAATGTGCCTTAGGTGACCGATGAGGAGACCTATGGATGGAAGTAGGAAAAGATATATCATGAGACATTACCAATGAATTTATAGATCTATTAGCACTAGGGATAATCATCGTATGTTTTGGGCCAAGATGAAACAATGAAGGATCTTATAATAGAATCCCCTAATTACAACCATTTGATTGTTTTGAATTAACTTAATGAATTGGTGTAGTACAAAAGGTATAACCATAAAGGTGTGAAGCCAAGAGCAACCTAGATTCATGTCACATATTGTAAGAGAAGAGGCCACTATAGATGTGAGATCAAAGGTAGTAGGACCAATTATGAGGGGGAAAACATGCCTTATGTGCATTTTAGGATTAATGGTGACATCCTTCTCAGTGTACCCAAGAGATTGTAGTAATGTAAAAGTGCACATATTATGGGGAGTAGTGCTATCAACCAAAACATTGTGTATAGGACATTGGTCAACCCAAGAAAGTATATATAATGTATCAACAACAAAATCATGTGCCATATTAATACTATTAAAGGAAATAAATGGCTAGGGGGCATCATGAAAATAGTTCCAATCATAGTGTCAAATATTTTATCATAAGATAGTGGAGGTGGGATAACTTAGTAATAATTATGGACCTCAAGGGTAGATTTAACAACATTATGTTACGCCAATGGGTCATTGAAAATTTCAAGTTTTATATTATCATTAAAAGGATTTCTTTGAGATGTAGGCTCATATTTTATAGTAAAAACATCAAGTAGATATTGTATAACATGATGAAGCTTAAATCAATTGTTAGGGAGTGAAAAATACATTGATAGTAGTCATAATGAGCATTAACATCAAATATCTTACCATGAGGTGCACTTGTATCAACCTCAAGCGGTGGAGGGTGAGATATAAGGTTACTGATCAAGTAATTTTTGAATAATTTCTTGAGTTGCACAAGTTAAATGAGTTAATTATCATCAATAAGGTAATAATTGTAACTTCTTAGGCTAGGATACAACAATTCCTACAATTTTAAATTTTGGTTTATCATCAATAATGTTGTTATTAAAATTAGCCTTGGTTTGAAACTTGTGAGTATAGGTGATAGGAGGATGAGTAACATATTTGAGCTTATTCATGTTGAGGATCTTAGCTTCATGTTCTTTCAAAGTATGAAAAATATGATCGAATGAATGAAACTTTTCAAACATCATCGATTCTTATAATGAAACAAGTAAAATTTAAGTGAAGAGATCTTGTATTTTAGTATCAACCAATAAATCTCTTATCTTGGAAAATGTAGTCTTATAGTATATAACATAATCACTAATGGGTTCATTGGAACCTTGTCACATTTTAGCCATTTGAGCATAAGACACTTTGTCATGAATATTGATAGAATTTTTTAATGAACTAATTAGCTAGAGGGGTGACCTGTCCTATCGAATGCATGGGTAGATCATAAAACCATTATAAGGTAAAACCTTTGAGACTGCAAGGAAAAGTCTTGGTAAGAAATTCATCATTGGAAGAGTAGTTCAAGGAAGCAACATGAAATGTGTGGATGTTCTCTTCAGGATCACCCTTACCATCATAGACAGGTAGTTTAAAAGCATCAAAAATGGCAAGTAAAGGGTATTAAGCCACTTTGGGTGTAAGTGGATTATAAATTGGTTGAGTATAATCCATACTATGAGAAGAAGTATACGTGCCTTCTTGTAGTTGTAAGATTTGAGCTTACCAAATATGAAGAAGGGATTCAAAATTCTATGTGTCGAAGAAGAAGCATATGAAGCACTATGAGTATAGACAAGTGATTTAACAAATATAAAAATATTCAGAACCTTAATTACTGATTCACAACACAATGATTAACAATAAAGTACATATCTGACCTAAGAAATAAGCAAGTAGAAATTGAAACCCTAAGTACAAGAGAAGGAAAAAACACTTATCTAATTTTGTAATTGATTTTGAGCTATGTTGGGTTGGAGAACTGATAAATAGAAGGAGAAAAGTGTCACAAACAAACCCAAAAAATTATGCGATAGCCGAATCTACCTGGAATGGGGTGTCCGGATTAGAGTCGGGGGTGTTTGGACACTATAGAGTGCTTCTATGCACATGTGACTGTGAAAATGGATGGAAAGTGATTTCTTTTATGTCACTTCTATGTTGCCACCCTTTTCTCTTGATCACCTGTGTGTCGTACTATGCCCGTAGAATTCACTTGTAACCTACAAAGAGAAAGAACACTTGTAAAACCCCAAAACACATCAAATCCTAAAAATAAAAAGATGCAAATGGGGAGTTAGATTGACCCCAATGGTCACCCGATAGAGTGAACTTATAACCGAGTGTTGCACTACATCTCAAACTCCATGTAGTTCGCACGTGTGTGTGAAGAATCATTCCCTAGGTGGCTCTTGTGCAAGATGCATTGAAAAATGAGAAATATATATATTTATAAATGTAAGTAGATTTTGGATGTCAAATTGAACTTCCCCTACTATGAAGTGTATGTAAAAGAATATAGTCCCTTATCCCATGAATGACGTTAGATGGATGCTTTGATGCTTTTGAAATTCCTTTGGATGTAATCTTAGGTGATAGTAATAGATACTTAGAGCTTGGTCCCTTATTATGGTTATATAGCTTTGTATTTATATGATTCCATTATTTGAATTTCACAATTAACAAGAAAAATCCTGACCCATAAGAAAAAAACATACCCAAAAGATAAAAGAGGCCCAAAAGGTTTGAGTAAGATACAAAGAGGTCGGGGTTCCCAAGAGGACAGGGGACACCTATGGGATGGTGTCCAAAGTGATAAAAGATAAAATAGTAAAGCATCGACTAGGATATAGGGTGTAAGAGGCCAAGAAGAAGACATGAACAAAGATAAAAATGCCAAAGACAATTGTTAATTGCTAGTTTTCTCACTTAGGAATCATATGAATAGTGGTATGTGACTAGGACCTAGAAATGTACCCAAAGTGTGTGATTTAGTGTCTATATTTTCCCCCACTTTATGTTGTTGAGTGAATACTTGATAACATAAATTATATAGAATATATGTACCTAGTAACTATGTAGATTGATGGTGAAAGCATGCTAAGGAGACAAGAAAAAGTGTGGAGTGATAAAAATGAAGTGTGGAAGCTAGAGAAGAGGAAGTGACCCTAAGGGTGAAAAGCATGATGTGTGTACTATGTGCACCTATTATCATTGTTGTTTTATTGTGCTTAATGATGTGACTACTTCTTCTAATAAGGATGAACCTACAAAAGAGGAGTGAAAGAGTAGTCAAAGTCGTGTATATGAAAAATTTGATCCAAGTATGTAAAAATGTGAAAAGGAACATGTGCACCTTAATCGTGATGAGTAAAAATGATCCTAAAAATGTTGTAGAAGAACATTTTTGGGCGATCTCACTCAAGAATGAGTTTTTTAGGTGATCTCACACCAAGTGTTAGTTTTTGGGTGATCTCATGCCATGACAGAAGACTTGTTAGGGAGAAAGGTCTAGTGTTATTCTCCAACACTGATTGCTTCCTAAAAATTTATACACCACTGTAGATGGTGTGATCTTGATTTGATCCAGTTTGATCCATTTTGATCTAGTTTTATCCAAGAAAAATAGAAAAAGGAGATAACATGCATGCTGATTGCTAGAGGACTGTGCCTATTTTGTGAAAACCGTCGTGTAAACTTCTAAAACTTTCGATAAGAGAAAAAAACTGTAATTGTGCCTTGGTCATAGGTGCCTAGGAATGGTTAGGAGCACCTAGGCACTCATGTTTGGATCTAAGAACGGCATCTATGTTGTGTTGAAGACGTAAGTCATAATTTGGACCCTTTCTAAGACTGTATGCTATGCCGATAATGTAGTAAAGCGTGTTGTAGTGTAACTCGTGCTTCTACATATGGTGATTGATTAACCCAATGTATGCCCACCTTGTTTGGGGTGCATGTGACATCGCTAGGAGAATACAATCCAAAATTGATGCCTGTAGGGGGGGAATATGTTTTGTAAAACCAAGGCACACACCAACAAAGTGGCAGTAAACATGTGTTAGTGCAAATAAGACAAATACACATATAGAAGATAAAGTGTAAGCTTACAAGTAAGAAGACAATTTAGACCGCAAAAAGTGAGTTTCAAACATGGGACATCACTCAAAATGTCGCAAGACAAGTAAGGCCAAAGTGGCCAAAAGCATACAAGTAATGAACAAGAAAAACATAGGGTATAGCCCGCAAAACAATGGAATACGGAGAAAACAAGACCAAGAAAATTATAACAAACAACCATGGTGGCAAATAGTTCTTGCAAGATAAATGCTACACATGAAGCACCCATTAAGATGTTAGAAAGATAAAAGGTATGTCAAAGCATGTATGATCTCGATACGAAGTAGTGTGCTAGTAAGAGTAATATATAATGAAATAATAACACCTATGTTGTGTATGAAAAATATTCCCCAGGAGCCGCTGTGGGATTTGGTAAGAGGTAGTCATGCTAAGCATCTGTGTTGCGTGTAATAATCTATGTAAATTCTGCATTCACAACTAGAAGGCAAGTGAACATGCATGTGTATATAGAAAATATAATGACATACAAAATATCTATCTAACATAGTAAGCAAAGTGTACATGCAAGTATAAGTAAGAAAGAACAATATGCAACCAAGATATGCAATATGTTGTGAGTGTGAATGGAATGGAATGCAAAGTGAATGTGATAGGAGCAACATGCCCCCTGAGTGAATGTGAATGAGTATGCATGAGATGAGGTTTATTTATAAATTCCCCCTTAACAGTCGAGAATGAACCATAGAAAAAGAGTGCATCATTGGAAAATGGTTTAAATTGTGCACTAGAAAGATATGATAGCTAGAGCATAGAGTGTAGAGATTAAGTGATTGTGGCAAGGTTCATTTCAGATTTAGACCCTCAACAGTCGAGTATGAACTATGGAACTAGAGTGCATCATAGGGAAGTGTGTTATGGTGAATGTGTGCTAGAAAGATGTGTCATGAATGTGTCGAGTGTGAAATGTGTAGTGTGTATGATGTGAGGTTCATGGATATAGCATGTCCTCAATAGTCAAGTGTGAACTGTAGCACCAAAGTACATCATAGGGTAGTGTCTCATGATTTATGCATAGTAGCATTTAAGATGCATAACATTAAGTAGATTTTTAAGTGGCTTACCTAGGAGAGTGACAAGGTGATAGATGCCACCCCCAAGTTTGTTTGTGATGACATAAGGACCTAGTCAGTTAGGTTTGAATTTTCCCTTGAGGGAAGCTTCGAAATTCATGTTTTTCTAATTTTATTTTAACACGAGGTCACCCACATTGAAATTAAGAGGTTGAGTTTTGCGATTATATGCTTGTGCGATGTGAGACTGATATACTCAGAGATGTTCAAGATCTTGGAAATGGAAAGAGTCAAGCATTTCAAGCTCATGTAGGTGGCTTTCATGATATTCATTATCTTTTAGTATGCCTTTAAGTGAGATCTGTAATGATGATATTTTGAGTTCTAGTGGAATGATTGCCTCAATGTCGTAAACTAGCAAAAACGGTGTAGCATTGGTGGGTGTACGTACACTAGTGTGGTAAGCCCAAAGAGCATATAGGATTTGTTTATGCCAGTTGTCATCATTAGTGTCCATGATCTTGTGTAAGATTTTAACAATGGTTTTATTGGTGGCTTCAACTTGGCCATTACCTTGTGGGTAATAAGGAGTAGAGAATGATTTCTTAATTTTGAATTTTACGTAGAGCCTTTTAACATCCTTATTTTGAAAGAAGACCCATTGTCAATGATAATAGCAGAGGGAATGCCAAAGCATGTAATGATGTGGGTAGTGATGAAACGGAAAATATCAAGGCCAATGGTAGTTTGTAACAGAGCTACTTTGACCCATTTAGTAAAATATTATGTAGAAGTGATAATATACTTGTGGCCATTAGCTGATTCAATATTTATCATGCTAGTAAGATCAAAACCACATAAATAAAAGGGCCATGACAGAGCAATCGACTAAAGATCATATCTTTGGTGCATGGTGGAGATTGCCATGTTTTTGGAATTTATCGCAATGCTTAGTATACTATAGGAAATATTTCTCCATGGTAAGCCAATAGTATCCTTGACGTAGGAGCTTGTGTGACATAGCCTTGTTAGAGAAGTGGCCATTGCATAGACTATCATGTACTTGAGATATAGCGGTGGGGATGTTTGCAAGTCATAGACATCATAAAAAATGGCCATCAAATGATCATTTAAATAACTTTTCACCAATGATGACATAACACGTGGCCTCATGACGTCAACAACGAGCTTTATGAGGTTGAAGGCCATCAAGAATGGTTTGTTGATAAATTCAGTTGTAAATTAGAGTGAACCATTTGGGATGGCCATTATTGTATGTAATGGCACAAGATTCGAGAAGTGAAGTATTAGTAGAGGGATGTTGAAAGTGCCGAATGATGAACGTGGCCTTCTCATCAGTGATATCTTGGGGGATAAGTGATGTTGCACTAGTTGTAGACACCAAATTTGGGTCACACTCCCGTGGGTCCCCTTTAATTAATTAATGTAATGTATTCACCTAACCATGACCCCTTACCCCACATTCATATTAATTTAATTAATTATAATTGAATTAATGTTCATCCTCACATTATTAATTAATTTAATTACTTTAATTAAATTAATTTATACATCACCTAGACACCTCACCATGTACTTATTTCTATCCTATTAATTAATTAAGACTAGGTCCCTACTTAGCCCAACCAACTGGGACTTAGTCTAACCCTAAAATTAAAGTCCTATTCCTTCTCCAAAAAAACTTCCACTTATCTAAGCGCCAACCCTCACTTGAGACTCGGGATTAAAAATCAAAATCATGCCAAAAATAGTAAAGATCAGGCTATTTTTGGTAACTTGGACTAATTCACCCTAACCGATGCTGGTTTATCCTCGGCCGATGTCGATCACCTAAACCACCATCGGTTCCATTATATACAAATTTACAACCTTTTACCCGGGTTGGTAATTTTGAGTTTGGAGAGTGCTATTACAATTAAGTGAAGATCTTAGAGCCATTGCTTCATCCAAACGGTGTCTACCTACCACCGAGAGGAGAACATGTCAAGGATTCCCTTCCAGATCATTGGAGCATTCACGAGAACACACAAGTCATACTACCATGACACTGAACCAGATACCACCTCACCAATCAATCACTAACCTCCATCCAGCTATAATATCTTCATAGCTAGAAGTAAGTAACATGATCTTAATCATTTGTGCTTCCTTTATTGCATAGATATCTTTCCTCCTTCATTATTTTCAGTTTTCTTCATTATCCAGGATATCTCCATCTTCTCACCAATCCACCAACCCAACTAGTTCAAGCCCTTTCACCCTTTGTGACCTCTCCCTCTATATTCCTGAGTCTTCTTAGTTATATTACAAACCTAACCACACCCTCCTCACTCTCTATGCAATCAAAAAGAAGCCCAAAACCTTTTTATTAAGTTATTTCCAATTGCCCCTACCGACGTCGGTTTACCCTACCGCCGTTGGTTTCATCCTTGAACTAACCTTGGACACCTGACCAATATTGGTCTTTGTGTCATTTTATATTCTCAGACCAACAATCTTCCCACTCACCCAAAACTAACCCAAACCTTAACCAATCAGCCCCAGACCCTTACCAGGACATTTGTGCACCTATATCGAGCTGAAAAAACCCCAATTCTAATTAGATTTAGTGTCATTTTAAACATCTAGCATAAAATCTAATTATATTATGTGTATGAGAAAAATAAATCATTAAATTGAAATAGGACCTATTTATTTCAGTTTCTTATTTACCTTGAATTGTTATTTAACGGTGGATTGACAGTCTCTCTAGGAACTACTACGCTTCTTGGATCTAACATACGGTAGGGAGGTTCACTATTATATGCTATTTAATACTCTTTTTTGGTCTTGCTTTGCATATACAAGTAGTCCTTCCTAGACAAAAAGGAGTTCTCTATGATCAGCTTGGATAATGTCAACAATGCACGCATTCTACCTTCCACCTTCGCCTCACAGGTATTCCTCCTTAACCATTTACCTTCTATTTGTTTTGTGATAGGAAGCGTAAAACCTATTGGTGAAACATTTTGGCATGCTCGGTGGGACCCATTCGAGGTTCTTTGCATTATTCATTCTTAGGGAATCATTGTGTGTTTATTTATTTTTGAAAGAAAGTTCACATTAAAATATTCTCCCTTGGAAACATTCTTCTTCTCCTACTGATCTCAGTGAAACTTGTATTTTGGATTAAAAAGAACACTTCTTTTTATTTCTGTATTGCATTAGTGAAAGACATACTCTTGCCTATTCATTATTTCTCTCATCAAATTTCATTGTGGATTTGGGTTTAAAATCTTTGCATCTCATTTTTGTATGTTGCATTCTAGCTCATCTAAATTATGGGCAACCTATATGTTGGAAGTCATGCCCAAGCTGATGGTTGACAAACTAAACCATAGTTCACATTTTGCACACTCTTTATAATAAATCATTGAAAAAAACTACACATTTATTAAACAACATCTTTCCCAGAAGAAGCTGTCAATGATCACATGATCAGAGGATTGACAATGGGCTCTAGCTAGTTTTTGGCCAGTTATCATATCAAAGAAGGATCCCCATGCCAAAAATTACATGAAACTAGCCATAGTTGTTAGTTTCTATAGCGTACCTTCGGTAACCAAAAAATCTACTTTATTTAAAAGTCAGTCCTAAATGACATAAGCTACAACAAAAAATCTACATCATAGGATTTCATGTTTTTCTAGCTTTTGCTTGATTTGTGTTTTTAGGAGTGAGTTCGTTCTCTTCATTATTCTCTCCCTACACACTCCACTATAGTAGTTATTGTATTATGAATATTTCTAAGTGTGTTAGGACTGATCATTTCCATACTTAGTCTCGAGTTGGTCTTGTTATTTGACCTAAATCACAAAGAATTCTTCATAAACCAAAAAAATAGCAGCCCACCTTGTCACAATGCTCTATTACACCCAAATTAACTACAAAACTTACACCTTTGTTGTCACCTACATCCTTTCTACCTACTATACCTACACCACTTCTTGTATCCTCATCATTACCCATGCCATTCCCTTCTCCTAATCTAATACCTTCCACATTGCCTCTTATCACGACCTTCACACCTCCATTATCGCCAGCTAACCCATTCCCTTCCACAATTTGCCTTCCATTCTACATTAGACACTTCTTCTTCACCCTCACCGAAGAAGGTGCAACTAAAGCCCAAAAACCCACTACCTTCCAAAGAGGGAGTTGAACCTACACCACCTTCAATAACTAGTTCACTTGCTACACCTTTACCCAATAAGATGCAATTCAAAGCTACAACCATACTATCTACCAAACAAGTTTTCAAACTTACTCAACCTCCGATTCCACCTCCAGTGACACCTCTCCCACAAAATTCACCAACACTTCCATCAAGACCCACACTTACTTCACATTGTGATCCATTGGCAGGGTCTTACACCAACATGTTAGCTAACCTTTTGGAAAACTCTATCATCACATTGCCACCGCTTAGACCTTACGACCCACTCAAACCTAAACTAGAAGGGTTTGATGATAAAAAAATTTGTGCTTATCATCGTGTGCCAGGGCATGATGTGGAAAATGGTAAGAGTCTTAAGAATATTCTTCTCTAACTATGTTCTCTCGAAGAAAAAATTGACGACGATGATCTTTTAGATGAGGACCCTATTCCACCTACACCTATCACAACACATCCTCGTCCCTTACCTATTCAGTGACCTTCATCTCCACCTCCACAACCCTTTTATCCTCCTCCAACATTCAAGATCAATATGGTCCACATAAGAGAGCTAGCCAAACCTCTACCAAAATGCCAATGCGCTGTATTATTTTCATAAAAACAGTATATTCCCTCACCATATTTTTTCCCATCCTATCATTACACCTATCATGACTTACCTCCTCCTTTATCGTAGATCAATATGGTTCAATTTTCCACTTGAGCCTAGAAGGAAAAAGGCAAGGAGAAAACAACCCATTCATCTGTTACTCCTCTACCCAACATTCCATCTACACCTGTACCCAAAATCACCATCCGTGGACCTATATACCCTATTTTTGATGGGGTTTTCCATCGTATAATGCTTAGACAGTTAAACCAATATGCTCTTAAAATTTCTTCATATAAACTCATCTAAACCTCTGAGTCTCATCATTAGGCCCTCATTGAGGTCTTGCAATCTATTGAGGTTCTACCTAATGACCCTACACATGTTGCATCCATTATCACTCCTCACCATGTTTCCTCTCTCACCACTTCACCCCCTTCCTCTACTCCCACTACCACTCATCAAGTAGTCGCTCTCAGTTTCTATAATGACAAGATTGTACCTCTCTAATTGGATGATCCTGACCCCACCCTATTTATTTCCATCTATGTTGATAATATGTGTCCGACACATTATGATTGATGGAGGTATCAGTATCAACATCATTTCCTCCCATGTGTATAACCAAATGTGCATCCCTGTCAATTACATGCATAATAACCCAGTTATGTTACATTCATTTAACAATGCCATGAATTCCACCATCGAACCATCATTATCCACATTCTTGTAGGATCTCATACCATCCCTAAATTATTCTATGTCTTAGAGGGGGAATTCTAGTATAACATGCTATTTGGCTGACCCTGGATTCACATCATGGGTTGTGTTCCTTCAACCTTATACCGTTGTTTAAAATTTGAACATAAAGGGCACAACTATAACATTCCAACCGAACCTTCACATTTCAAGACATGTAACATGCTGTATCGAATCAGTGATGTCCTTATACCAGTTAAGGAACCTACCACCGCTACCACTTCTTCTTCAACCACTGCCTCATCCACCACTTCTACCGCTACATCTTCCACAACTAACTCCTCTATTCCCACTACTACCATAACTTTTGTAGCTGACCCATCAGACCAACCCATCTACTTCTCAAACATCCATCACTTCTTCTTCTTAGTTTTCTAGTGATTCATCCATTCCCGCTACCCACATATCAAATACCGACCCCTTAGAAGGTGGTTTTCAATGCTTCACTTAGGGGGAGTACCACCTTTATAACATTGAAACATTATTTACTCCTTATGAGTATGGTAACCTTCACCAACATCCCCACTATGATCACTATGTAGGTGAAGTTTTACCCTACGGTCCCCCCACTTTAGCACCAACTTAATGTATGGGGGACTTGATGCTTCTACGTACTCACCTGAGCCACCTTCCCAAACTCGACCATTTTCCTTCGACCTTCAACCTCTTACCAGCTAAAACTTTTCCCACACCTTCCTCCATCGTTGTGCTTGGAAGGGCTTTGGATTTTATTTCTATGAAGAAGGTCGCCATACTGTCATTCCTTGCACCACTCATACGCATAAAGAATGCAATGGTATTGAATTTTCCAAACCACTTTTTAAGAAGGTTCGAGTCGAACTCATTGAGGATGATAAACATTCCCCAACCCATTCACCTCATCCACCACCTTCACCTATAGAGTCTATGGACCTAGAATCTATTCCTCCTAGTTTTTTCCATGAACATCATTTCCCTAGGACCTTTGACTTATCAGCGTGATGGCGAGGCTCCCTCTTCCCTTCCCTTCCTATATCTTGACATGATCGATGATGATATGCCTTCTATTAACGTGTTTCAATTTCAGGATGATGAGTCTATTCTCACCTACCTTGGTGCAGAATATTCTTATATTCACTGGTCGTTACCTTCTGAGACACAAACCATGTTGAATGAATTGACCATCAAAATCAACATTCACACTCAGGATGACCCACACATTATAAAAATAGGCCAATCTTTAGATGCTACTGAACAAGAAGCTTTCACTTATTTCCTCCGAGATCATAACAACACTTTTGATTGGTCCTATGCTGATATGCCAGTATTGACCCAAACATTGTGGTCCACAATATTGTAACCATTCTTGATGCCAAAACCAGTGAAACAAAACCGTAAAAATGCATCCTCGCATTTCCCTTCTTGTCAAAGAAGAACTCTAGTGCCTCCTTTCGGTTTCCTTCATCACACCCCTAGTCATGACTTACGGTGTCGTATGAGATCTTTGGCCTTTCTCTCAATGGGGTTTGGATCTTGTCGGAGAGATTAACCCTCATTCTTCCAAATGTCATCAATGGATTATTTCCATTATTGAATATTACACTAAATGGGTGGAAGACCTCTCATTTCTACAAAATCTGAGAAAATATGTGAATTCATCAACCATCACATCATTTGTCACTTTGGTGTTCCTCATCACCTCATCACTGATGACAAAAAACAATTAAAAAACAAAACCCTACGGAAACTCTATGACACCTTCAAAATTTAACTCAGTTTTTCTTCACCTTATTATCCTCAAACAAATGTCCAAGCTGAATTGACTAAAAACCCTAAACAAGATTCTTATGAAAGTATTTGATGATACTAGTAAGGATTGGCACACACACTTAAATTTTTCCTTATGTGCTTATCACACTAGTATTCGCACCTCAACTACTGCCACACCTTTCTCTTTGGTCTAAAGTACAAAGGATGTCTTGCTCTCAAAGTCAAAATTCCATCTCTTTAGATCTCACTCAAAGATATGCTTAACGTTGATGATTTTTTCTAATAACTTGGGTTATTAGATGAATGCCGTCTAAATTATCTTGATCACCTTCAAATCTACCAATTTTTTTCAAATGTGCCTACAATAAACATGTCCAAGAATGAACCTTAATGGTTGGAAACCTCATCATGAAGGAAAATCAACATGTAACAAAAGTGGAGAAAAGTAAATGGAGCAAGTTCACTCCTAATTGGCTTGGAACCTACATCTTTACTCATGCCTATGGATCAGGTGCTTATCATTTATTTTCACTCAAGGTAAACCCGAACTCCGAGCCCCTTAATGCCTCGCATCTTCTATCATTCTATTGTTAAATCAAGTTCTATAAAAATTTATATCTATTAATTTTTCATCCCTTGAGCAACATTCACCTTCCATCTACCTATTTTAAGGACCAATGGCTACACCGGAATTGTGTGATTATCCATCACCTTTCAACCTTATCTTAAATATGAGTACCACGGCTCTACTCATGGCATGATTCTCATGGATTATTTTTATCCTTTTCAAGATGGAATCCCATGTTCGTTCATCACTTAAAATCTCTCTTTCATAACCTAACTCTGTGTACTATGGTTTTGTATTCATAAAATAAGCCTATACTCCTTTATAGTCTAGTCCATGACCTAAAAGTCAAAAGAAAAATAAAAAAATTCACAAGTAATATACGAGATTTTCAAATTCAAACTCCTTGAGTAAAACTTCTTGTAAATAGATGACTCCCTCTAAAAGGACATCTATCTTTCCATCTTTCTGCTATAAATAGATTGCTCCCTTGAAGGACAACTATAAAAAGCTAACCATATTGTACATAGTCTATCACAAAAAGAAGACTATTTTTGCAAAAAATAAAAATAAAATATTTTGAAGCTTCCCGCATCGATTAGCTTCATGAAGATCTCAAGGAGATATTATATTCATCCCACATAGACTTCCCACATTAATCAGTCTATAAAAAAGTAAAAATAAAAAGATAACTTTTTCATCATGGACTGGCCTATTTTGGTCTTGGGTATCTTGCAGAAGAGGCATGCTGTCTCACACCAAAGTTACACTAAAACAACCCATTTCACCTCACTATATTTCCTTTCTAATCTTCTACCTACTCAAGGGACATGCCATAAATGCAACATTTCATGATCATGTGACTTTCTTCACCCTTAGAACAATCAATCATGCAATTCCTTTAGGGTCTTATGTTCATAAGCCAATCTTTGGTATGATAAACTCATAATGGTTCTGACCAATTAGGTGGATTTTTTTGTCTCCTCTTATTGTTCACCTCTTTTATTATTTATTTTTCTAAATAGGACCAGACCTTCGACACCTACTTTCTGGGAATTCCTCTCCCAAAAAAATCACCCATGCCTATTCAACCTAAACTCAACCATGCCTACATGACTAAAATCAACCATGCCTATTCAATCTACACTCAACCATGCCTAAATGACCTGAAATCAACCATGCCTAAATGACCTCAAATCAATCATGCCAAAACCTACTCGACCCATTCATTTCCCTTATCATATTCTTCCCTAGTTTATGTGAGAACTACATTAGCTTTGAGGTCCCTTTCCCGAGGCTATATAGGCAAAGACTCGAGGGCATGGGGCCCTTGGAGGTTAGCTCAACCACTTTTACCCCTTATCAATTTCCCCCTTTACGTTCACATAATACCCTAGTTAGTTTCAATTTACACAAAAACTTGGAAATTAATATATCATAAAAACATACATACCTACCATTTTATCACCATAACCATATTCTACTTAAATCATTTCATATTTCCATGATATTAATTACTTGGAAATTTAAACACAACATACATACAACACATTATTTCCATAAGATCAATAACTTGGAAATTACCTAGACTCCACCATGCTTATATCTAACCAAACCATGCCTATACGACCAAAAAATACCTATACCGAACCAAACCATACATATACCTGACTCCACTATGCTTATACTTGACTCCACCATGCCTATACCTAACCAAACCATGCCTATACCTGACTCCATCATGCCTACAAGACCTCAACTCAATCATGCCTAACTCACCTAGTTCCCATGATACACAATAACAATGGAAATTAAAAATATTACATCATCCATCCAATAATAATAATAAACTATATAAAGGGAATGTCTATGTATCAATACATATGTACACATGGATACAAGTGTCTCAAAAAATCTCATATAAAATCTCACAAAATCTTTAACACAGGCTGATATATATATATATATATATATATATATATATATATATATATATCAAAATAAAAATGATAATACAATATCACATATCACAACCAATCAGCCTCACTGGGACCATCCTCTTAACTCTCACTGTCTCCTCCTCTCTCACTATCAATCGCCCTACCAACATCTCTCAACCCTCTACTGGTCCTTTCCGACCTCCATCTCTTCCTCCTTGCCCTTTGCTAGTCTTGCTCTCTCGAGAGTTGGTAACCTCACCGACCACTGTCTCTGGGGCTGATGACCCCCTGTGCTACCCAAGCTATGCATCCTAGATTTGGTCCACTCAATGACTACTCTTTGGGCCTTGTGCTCAACACAAGAGGGAACATCAATACATGTAGTGGATAAATGGTCCTAGTAATAGAAGGTATTTTTCAGGTCATCCCTAAACCTTGCCATAGAAATGGTTTGGGGTGGTACTATCAACCTAACTGTCACTTGTGAACTCTACCCTACCAATGGAGGATCATATCCTGGTGTTGGTGTTTGTACTACGAGATCCTATCCTAGTGCCTATGATGGTACCTGTGCAGCTACCTAGGCATGTAAGGCCATAACCTATGCCCGTGTGAGTGCCAACTATCCATCTAAACTAGTGACCTATACCTGTAATGCAGCTACCTATGCACCATCCCCCATAGGAGCCTATGCTTGAGAAGAAGTTTATTGACCTTGTAATGTAGTCACCTACAATGTCAAAGTAACTACCCATGCTTGTGCCAATATCAACTGAAATCCCACTACGGTCACATATCCTTATAGGGCATCCCTCTAAACCATCACTGTGGCTAAGTCCAACTGACCTGGCTATGGTGGTATTACCCTGTAACTTCACTTCCTAGCACTTTAAATATGCCAAAGTGGTCCTTGCATCATCTAATCTCATATCCACTGGTACTTACTCTTGTCCTATGGGGTCTATGGGCCGGGGCGGAGACAAAGGTCTCTCCACATCCTCCCTATAGTACTATGGGAAGGTTGGTAGCACATCCTTCTATAATCCAAACCGGTGTCGAGACTCTATCGATCGAATCATCTCGTGCTTTCAAACGTCGCCTTATATCCATAACAATAATTGTAACTCATGTAGCTTCTAAACCATCCCTCTAAAAATGAAAATCGACATAGAGCCTCTAAACTATGTCCATCGCATCTACAAGCCCTCCGGCTCATGCCTTTAATACACTACGTCATGAGCTACCTCCTCTACTCGAGGATGACCACCTACGTCCATTCCCTCTATCCCCCATGGTGCCAATATGGTACTGATAGTCCTCATGGCTACACTACCACAATATGCACATACAACTAACAATGTAGTAGGAATGTACAATAGATGTTGTAGTGTCACATCCTCTGGTAAGCCCATAACTTCTGTATAGCTAGTTGCACTAAATATGCAGGTGCCCATGTAAAGTAGACCTGATCCTTGATCATATCTCACAACACTCCCATTAATCCTCTAGGAAGTTAGCCACCCTCTGAATCAAGAAGTGCATAACACCCCACTGCTACCATCATCAATATTGCTAACCGTGTCTCATGTGGGTGTGCAACATACAAATCCCCATAAACAAGACGGCACCATGCTCGGTTAGGTCATTCACCATCTCCCCAAATACTGCAATCATCACCTTAAAGGCTTCATCTAAAGATATTGAATACAATGGATCCCCACAAATAGGTAGCCATAGAATCCTATAAACATCCTCTAACATGACCATCATCTCACCGGTGGGTAGATGGAAGGTGTGGTCATTGAATCCCATCTATCGATGAGAGCAACCATAAGACTATGATCTGTTGGATATTCGTGTAGCACCTAATACCCACCAATCTGACATCTCACATGTGCATCTAATCGTCCTTAGTAATGTTTGTATGCATCTTAACTAATAATGGTGGGACCCTATCTCGCATCATCAACTGATACTGTGCATGCATCTATATAACTTAAAAATGTCAAGTAATAAACTAATTTCCTTATTTCTTCAAACCTAACTACCCCACCCCGACCGACACCCCATACCTACATTGATCTTCCCGAGTATCTAGTCCCTAACCATTTTACCTCATCTATCATCCATTTTATCTCAACCCATACCCATACCCACCTTTTCCTAGGTATATCTCACCTAAATCCACTTATAATTACATCTAATATGTCTGCATTTAACCACCTTCTAGTTTTCTACACCCATTACACCTACTTTAACCTTTTTTTGAAGTAGGTCACTTTTTTAATGATGGCCAGACATCAATTACATTCAAGCGAAATCAGTCACCACTAATCAGCACTGTTCCCTTTCTAGCCACCGATGCCGGTCTCACGCAATCGATGTCGGTTGATGCCAAACCAATGCTAGTCTCTGGTTCGGCCCTACAACCAAACACCCATGCCCCACATTTCTATTTTGTTTTACTAAAACACCCTAAATTCTACCCCAATGCCACCTAACACGCACCCCAATTCATTTTCCCACCTATTTAACCTATATTTCACCCTCCCTATAACCAATTTCATTCATTTTACACCAAATTTATAAATTTCCCACCCCATTTTTGATTTTTATCAAATTTCAATCACAAATAATGAATGAGACCGATTCTACCTCAACCTCGGTGCCACCTCCTCAATGGAACCTCTAGTTTCGCACAAGTGGTCCTCCAACACCCTCTCCTACCTCAACCATGCTTAAATCACCCTCTTATTCCTCTGCTTAATCAAATCACTTCTAGTGATTTCATGAACATGTATTTCTCACTCCTCTAGCCACTTAGCTACCTCCAACTCATCCTGGAAAATAACATTGTCCTTTTCTCCCTCGAAAATCAATGCAAATTATCTCCATTGTCATTTTTTCTAAACATAAAGCTTATAATGAATTCATAAAATGTGGATTTTTACCTTTTTAACCAACCCCCAACTTGACCCTTATCGGTTATCCATTACCGACATCGGTTTTGTGCCCTAGTGCATCAAGCTTGGTTTCCCTTAACCAAAATTTTTGAGCAGATAAAATATGACACTAAGGAGAGGGCACACAGAAGATTCACATGCGGTAGCAAGGCATATTTGAAGGCACAAAATAATATGGAAGGAAACACATGCGAAAGACATATTAATTTGGGACTCATCGATTTTCATGGTTATGGGCTATTTTTGGAGATAGTGTATGGAGCACACAACAAGATGGAGACTTGCATGACACATAAATTCTATTTTGGGAAGAAAATATACTATGCACCATGTATGAGTTTGAGTTAACAATAATATTACTACTCGCGAGTTAAGCTGTAAGGATCTATTATTAGCACACTTATATGTGTGCATGTTATTGTAAAGGCGCATGACTATTTTTAGCGTGCGACCTATTTTTGTAAGTGCGTAAGTCATGAAGGGAAATTCCCCACCCTTATAAATAAGTATTAATCTGTGTAGATTAGAGAGACATTATGTATGAGCTCTTTACGTGGAGTTATGTTTGCAGATTTGATGCGCACATAAAATTATGATACTACTTATTGTAAGAAGCTTCTGTATTTACTATGGTTTAATATAATGGAGTGTATTGGGTGAATAATGGAGTTAAACATGAATGTAACTAAATCTTGCATAGATGACTTCATTATGTTTATCACTTAATTCATTATTCTTTTAGATCTAGATCTGGAATATGCTCTGTGGAATGTTTATGCTATTTATGGATCTGAATACATTATATCTTCATCATGTTCACATCCTATACAAGTAACTCTAAGGAGGGGCCTGGTACCTTTGTGTGCTTTGGGTGAGTGCTTAGTTCAAGTTGGGTAATGTGCTAGCATGCCTAGGTTGTTCGTGGTAAATTCTAGGCTGCATCATTGGTTCTATTGTCGGGACCTTTTTCAATTATTTTCAAAATGGTTTGCGATGAAGACGTACTAGTTGACCCTAGAAAGTGTTGAGGAGTGGATAAAATATCTAGAAGAAGAGTACGCACGAAGGTTAAACATTGGATCTGAGTTTGACGCATGTGCGTGGGTGGAAAATAATCTGTATGACTATCTGTATGAGAGATTCTTTGTTATTTTCCCAATAGAACTATACAAGTGGCTGGTTGCTTATATGTCTAAATGGAATTGGAGGTATTGCACACTTGTTTAGACACAAGAAGAATTTCAGGCCTTGTATGATGTTGATTTGATTTTGACATGCGCTATGGATACTTGGTTCTGTGGTGTTTTGAATAGCTATATCCTGGAATACTCAATTTCCACTTATTCTTTCCTAGAGGTAGCTGAGTTCTAATTTTTACGGTATCCTAGGGGAACTTACTTGCAAGGAATTCTATTGGAAACTAATATCTTGATGGTAACCCTAAATTTAGAGGAAAATCTAATGGCTAGCTAAACCCCACCATGCGTAGGGGCGGAGCAAATTTGGTGAAAGATGGTAGGCCTAGTAGTAGAAAGAAGAGCAAAGAAAGGTGACTTAAGTATAATGAGGCACACGAGAAGGATATAGACAAACAACATGATATTATAGAGTGGATGGCTTTGAGGAGAGAGATGGATCATGAATAATTTGGAGCTCATGTAGAAGGCATGAGAGTCGAGCATGAGAACTCCCCCATTTGGACAAGCATGAAAGGGAACCCTCCTTGGCCTCACACAAGATCTTGCCAGTAGAGATGACTGGGCCACATGCACGCATCGAATCTATGTGACAACCTATCCCTTACACTTGGTTTTCCAGTACCTAGTACATCAAATAATCAACAAGCTAATTTTGGCAGTAGGGAAGCAAGAGTAAATCACATAGCAAGTACATCTATGGCATGAAAAACATCTTTGTTGTTGGATGGAGGTAGATTTTCAGAAAGCACAACATCGAATAGAATTTGAGCGCACAAAATTTGGGGCTCACTTATGGGAGTAGTACCACCACGTAGTTTGTAATATTTTAGTATAGTACTAATGTTGGGACATAGGGAAGTACATATTCTGGTCCACTTCTGCTACAGGTGGAGGATCAGGGGGTGTAGGTGGCTCTAGTTCTGGTGGATTTGGTGGTTCTAGAGGCAAAGGTAACACAGAGGTTCTTGATTAGGTGGGAAGGGTCCATACCAACCCTAGAATATTTACATGGAGATGTCTCTTCGTCTTCCAGAGTATAGGGGCATAGAAGATGTTGTTGAACATGTGCACATGTGTGAGATACTATGGCGCATAAAAGGAATCACAGCTTTTGAGTGTAAGGTAAGTCAATTTTCAACTACATTGCAGGGACACACACACAATTGGTACAGGAAGTTTGACCTTGATCAAACTTGCATAGATTATGCAGCATTCAAAGATGCATTCCTTAAAGAGTTATATATCCTTGAATTTGAGTAGAAGAGTATAAATACACTCAAAGATATTAAACAAGCCACTAATAAAAGTGTCCGGGAGTATGATGCCCATTTTAAAACACTTTTATCTAAGATTTCTTATGATATTCATGCAAGCTAGCATGCAAAATGGTTTGTTAGAGATCAGATCACACCTTTTAGAAGGGCATTGTCACATAAGACATACACTGATCCGTGTGAAGAAATTGAAGAAAATTTGCATGAATCGAGGAAGTCGGTAGTATAGACACTAGAGTCAGCCCATTCTTAGAAGTAAAAATTGTAGCTATGAAAAAGTAGTTGGAGAAACTATCGGTGAATTTGGCACATGAGACATGCATTAGGATTTGGTGTACAAATTGTGAAGTGGAGGGGCACACCAAAGATAGTTTTCCCCATAGAATAGTACGTTCATTATTGCTAGACTATGAGATATGTCACTTGAACCATGACACCAACCATTGCCCATTATTACAACGTGTGATAAGGAAGAATGTATCTGTTATTGTAATATTTTCGGTCCATGAATCATGATACAAAAGACTACAGGTTGATTGGTCAGATCCATGATGTTATAGATATTGGTGTACGACAGATAGGAGTATCAGATAACTCTAAGGGTAAACGTGAGTATCATGATTGGAATCACAATCAAGTGCACTATGATTGGAATGAGGGGTGTTATGAAGGAGGATGTGGCAGAGGTCAAGGATACCATGTGGATTTAGAGGTTAAGGCCATGGTGATGGATGAATAAAATTCCCTTGTGGAAAATGCTTTACATATGGATCACTTGACCACTTCAGGTGCAAATATTCTCAAATTATTACATGTTATTTTTGTGGGAAGAATCATAGCTATGAGGAATACCCAAATATATATTATCATCTTAGAAAGTAGCATAAATAGGAGAAAAAAAGTGTAGGGATGGTTAGGATACAATATGTTGTGGAAAATCGGTGGATTTCAAAGTTGGTACCTGGAACTTGAGGTATTTCTGTGAAGATCACTACACCGCTGAAGAGAGGTGTTACCAAAAATCCAACCATCACTAAGTGTTACCAATGTGAGAGGCTCTAGATCCAGAGGGGTAGGAAGCTTTACCGCAGACGCTATGGGTGTAAAAATTTATTCTACTTTCAAGGCTACACACGCTCTTGGTATGTATATGCATAGCTACATGAGAAACTAGAAATTGGAGGATTTGATTGTAAGTATGGTCTGAAGAATTTTGACTACTTCTCTACTAAACCTCTAGTAGAAGAGACATTAAGGGTTATAAAGTGTTTAACTATGGGAGACAATGAAAAGGTGGAAGAAATCATTGAGATTTATTTTATGAGAATGAATCGGAGAGCACGCTTTGATGATGAAGTAGAGACAAATGCCACACTAATTAAGCATGCTTTCTTTGATAAAGAAAAAGGAAAGATGGTCTACAAAGTGGATGATGATAAAGTATAAAATTTGGATATAGATCATTCATATAGGTGCAAGCATGAGGTCTTAGAGAGTGTGGATAACAATGTACAAGTGCTTATCATGAACCTATGAGGACAAAGAAAGTGAATATTGGTACGGATTTTGAACCTAAAGAGGCAATAATTGATCTGAATATGAAGTGGCCAAATAAGTGGATTTTCTCTATGATTTTAAGGACTTATTTCCTAGGGGCTACCATGAATTAAAAGGAGTGCATGAATCATTATGAGAGATGAAGATAAATCTTAAGGAAGGTACATGCCCGAGTTAGGAAGAGACCCTATAGGGTGAACCCTAACCTACGCGTAAAAGTTAAAGAAGAAATTGATAAGATGTTGAAGTCTCACATCATCAAGCCCTTAGAAGAATCAGAGTGGGTTAGCCCCATGGTTATTAGTATAAAGAAAGATGGTTGGATTAGGATTTGTGTGGATTATAGAACGAATGTTGCATGTGTGATTGATCCCTTTCCTACACCTTTCACAGAGGAGATATTAGAAGGCATTGTAGGGGGTGAAATATATTCTTTTATAGATGGATTCTCTAGGTATCATCAGGTTAGATTACAAGGAGGATCAAGAAAAAAATTTCACCACTGAATGGGGAAATTTTGCATATACTGTGATGCCCATTAGTCTGAAAAAATGTGCCTGTTGTATTTTGTGAATAGTTGTTCAAGCATTCAGGATTTTATTCACATTTTCTTGTAAGTTTACTTGGATGATTAGATGGTGTATGGACTAGTTAAGGATCATTATGACAATTTGTGCTTAATATTTGAAATATGTAGATAGTTAAACATCTCTTTGAACATCAAGAAGTGTGTGTTTTTACTACACCTTTTGGCACTCTGTTAGGGCACATCATTTGCAAGGAAGGTTTGTTAGTAGATCCAGCTAAGGTTGTAGTTATTGTAGGCCTAGAAGAGCCTACTAGTTAGAGTGAGGTGTGCAGATTCTTGGGTCACATTGGGTATTATAGAAAATTTATCAAAGGATATGCTAAGGTTTATTGCACCCTTAGAAGAGTTACTAAAAGGAAAAGGGACATTTTATTGGGGAGAACCGTAGTAAACATGCATTTGAGACATTAAAGGAGAGACTTACTACAATGCCTATTATGTGTTTTCCCTCATGGGACCAACCATTTCATGTACATGTGGATGCCTCTGGCACGACCATTGGCATGGTGTTAGCTTATCCTAGAGAAGGTATTATAGATCATCCTATCTATTTTCTAGTAGAAAGTTGACTCCTGTAAAGAAGAATTATACAACTATTGAGTGAAGCCTTGTTAATGATCTATGCACTACATAAATTTAGACAATACCTTTTAGCAACACCATTCATATTTTACATCGATCACATGGCATTGAAATACTTGGTAAACAAGACTATTTTACAGGGGCACATATGTCGATGGGTGCTCTTATTCCAAGAATTTGATTTCACAGTTGTGGTAAAACTAGGGAAAAGTAATTTTGGCCTAGACCATTTATCAAGAATTCAGTTGGGGGAGGACATGCATAAAATTGAAGATACAATTGGATGCATAGTTGTATATGTTATAATGTGCACCTTCGAATTAGAGGATATTGCTATCTTTTTACATAATGTATGTGATGCTAGAAGGAATGAAATCCTTGGAGAAGAAACAACTTACAATTCATGTATGACACCTTTTATGTTGATTAGTGGTGACCTATACAAGTTAGTTTGAGATGAAGTATTGTGTCGGTGTGTGCTAGAGCATGAGTGCATGGACATCATGGAAGAGGCTCATGGTGGTATTGCAGGTGGGCACTATGTAGGTGACGCCACTGCACACAAGATTCTACTCATTGGATTATGGTGGGAGACCCTCTACAAGGATTGTAAAGCATATTGTAAGGCATGTGATCATTATCAACATGTTGTAAACTTGGGAAAAGAGATGAAATGCCTTTAAGACCTATTCTAGTGTGAGAGCCATTTGAGAAATGGGCTATAGAATTTGTGGGTCCTATTTCACTAGCCACACGTAGAACTGGATCGCGCTACATCATCACTTGCACAAATTATCTTACAAGGTGGGTAAAAACAACACCTACCAAGGATTGTATAATAGCTACAATAGCCAAGTTCTTATGGGAAAATGTTCTTACAAGGTATGGATGCCTTTGAGCTTGACAAGTGATAGGGGTACACACTTTCTGAATGAGACAATCAAGATATTATTGGATGAATTTATGATTGCGCACCATAAGACTACACCCTATCATCCTAGGAAAATGGGACTATTGAGGCCTTCAACAAGATTTTGAGCCAGACATTGACAAAAATTTGTGATGTTGGAAGGAAAGATTGGGATGATAAATTTTTACATGCTTTGGGTGTATAGAACAACATATAAGAGGTTGAAAAAAGCCACACCCTTTTATTTTGTGTTTGGCGTAAAAGCAATTCTTCCTATGGAATTCATGTTACCTTCTTTATGTATTGTGTGCTATAGGTCTAGTTGATGAGAAAGATTTGGAAGAAAGAATTGATAAATTGATATAATTGGATGAGAGGAGTCATACCATAGCACGTTGGAGTTAGAAGTAGGAAAAGGCTAGGCAGAAGGCATGGCATGATAGGCACATCAGGGACAAAAATCTTGAGATGGGACAGATGGTGCTTCTTTATGACTCTAAGTTTCTATGCCATCCAGAGCAAGCTTAAAGTGCATTGGTTGGGACTGTATATTATCACTCATATACTTGAATCATATGCTTTTCAAGTTAGAGACACTTGATGGAATACGGTTACCAATTACTTTAATGGGAGTAGGCTGAAGCCCTACTATAAATAAGTCTTCTTGGTGTTTGTAATAAGGTAGTGTTTCCATTTAGAACTAGGTTTTCATTTTGTATTTCCTTTTTCGTTTCTATGCTTTGTCAATTTAGTTGGTGTTTTGTGTAATAAGCATGTTTGTGCGCTGGAAGCTAATTACCATTTGAAGAAATTTTATGTGTCAGAGGACTGCACATACCATTGGTGTGGGGTGGCTATTTACAATTGGGTACACATAAAGGAACAAACTACTACAAGTGTTATTCAAGTTTGGAGAGGAGTTGTTAGAAAGGATATTTCTTTAAAAAGATGACCATAGATGGAGATAAATGAGGGAACAATATAACGTGAGGTAAGCAGCGATTGTGGAGACTACCGAGGAAGGTGCATTGGCGAGGTACTGGGTGCATGGAAGCACACTGAAGAGAATTTGTAGCTAGAAGGTAGGAAGGCGTGCTAGAAGGTTATAGCTGGGGTGAAGATGTAACACAAATATATTGTGAAAATGGTTAATTAATGAGAGGATTGTTGGTTGGTGAAGGAGCAATAAATGCACTAATTTTTGAAAATCTATATAAGGACATGATGCGGGTTCATTTTTACCTTTGCGATCACAAGTATTTGAGTGAGCTAAGTGTGATTGAGCCGAAGCGAGTCATATTGAGGTGTGGAGAGTGTGAAACTAGACATGGAGAGTGGATTATTGCGTGGAAGAGGCTTGCGTCCCCATTGGTGAAGGGTTTGAGCAAAGCAGAGGCATTGAAAAGAAGCTAGGGCACATGGTTTCAAGCTAGGGAATGTAGATTGAGCTAGGGTTTGAGTTTTTCATTATAGACAATGAAAAGGTGGATTTTTATGATGGCACTAAAGAAAGCACCTACAACAGGAACAAAAGGAAAGAAGAAGGTAGAAGATGAAGTTGAAATGGCTCCGAGAGTAATTTTTAGAGATGCAGTACCCAGAAGGTGTGATAGTCGAGACAAGAGTGGGATTCCCACATCTACAGTGTGCAAAATAAGTGACTACAACCACCTTACATGTATATTTGAAACAAGAAAGAGTTGGATGCATTATTGAGTACAAAGACCAACAAGTGCATTGTGGAGGATATACCAGTATATGATGACATTGGGGAGAAATTGTTGAAGCAGGTAGGAGTCTATCAGTTGTATGAGCTCCCATATTTTGGAAAGTATGAACCATTATACCAATGGATGATGAGAGGGTCCATGAGGACTTCTTCTATTTTATCGGATGAAGGGTTAGAATCATAACAACCCTGATTTCAACACTGACAGGATTGAAGGGCATAAGGGTAGACCTTACTAGTGATCTAACTGATAAAGACAACAATCATAGAGACAAGAAAGGAGTTGGGGTATACTAAGGGTCCACATGGAATGGACATTGATAAATTGAAGAAGTATCTAGTGGTGCAGGAAGAAGCATTTGGTAACCAAGTTGAATGATCAAGAGAGATGGTCATAGGTGAATACCATGTGGTTGCATGTTGTGAAGAAAATGTCTCAGGGAGTAGTCTACAACCTAGCAGGCTACATTATAGAACACCATTATTGAGGAAGCACGCACATGAGAGAAGATAAGTTTTGGCACTATCCTCCTTTCCCTTGTTTTTAGAAATTGGAGTGCCCGATGGGCCAAAGAACAAGATCTGGGAGTATCCCATGGAAAATAAGTCCCTCGCGAGAGAGGTTTGACAAATATTTATGTGAAGGATCAATGAGTGGGCCATTTAAATAGAGGGTGGAGATGTGGTATGACTGAATTCACATGGAATTTGAGGAGAGTGGTGCATTCCAAGGAGCTACCTTTGGTGGTGGGAAAGGTGGTATAGTTTGCGGTGTACCAACACTTCTGCATCACGCAATTTTCTATGAGGGATGGGGCATGGAGCCCATGGTGAAAACTTCATATGCCTTCACATGCACTACTTCTAGGCATCATTCCACCAATTTACTGATGCGCACCACCTAAAATTTAATGCAGAAAAGGTAGACTATGACTACCACACTCTGAGGAAGGCATATGTGTATCCAGGTCGGGACTACCTATATTGAAAGGCTCATCTCAGATGTCATAAGTATGAAGCCAGTAAGCTTGGCTATTGGAGACAGTGGAGCCACACTCGTATACCTTCAGCTTAAGCCTAAGATGGAGAATAAAAGTATGTAGAAAATGAGTTTGTGCTCCCAAGGGCTGCCTAAAGGCAAACATACAATGGAGAACATGCCAGCCCCACATCCTATAGAAACTATAGTGGTGGATGAGGAGGATGAAGAACATGAAGATAGTGGTGGCTTAGATCATAGAGGCTGAAGGCAGCCCACAGACAGAGTAGAGACTGAGTGTGGGTACTCCACCTTAGGTATAAGAAGAAGATAAAGACTTGGACATAGAAGCAGTCCATGGAGAGCACTACTTTAAAAGGGTATTCAAAAGAACAAGGACCCAAGGCATGGGAACCCACACAACCTGTGAGGAGATCACCATGACTCTCTCCTTAGAAAGAGACAACTAAGAGGAAGAAGAGAAAACTAAAGCTGAATGAGGAGTAAGGAGTTTGTAAAGAGCATGCCTGGAACCCTTGTATAGCCTAGAAGATGTGGAAGAACCTAAGGATGAGGATATGAAGGATGAAGAGGAAGGTGCGAAAGGAGGTAAAAGAAACAAAGCATGATATTTCTCAAAACATCGAAGATCAACTCCAAACCTTGGCACTCAAGTTCCTAAGGGGCCAAGAATGAGGAGAAACAGTGGGGAGTATGTTGGGCCAAGTATGGGCTATGTTGAGGACACAAGTAAAATTTTTCCAGTGCCTATTTCAAGAGCACAAAATGGGCCTTAAGGGGTTGTATGGATGGGATTTGATGGACCTAGACATGGCCACTACATGTGTGAGGAAATAACTATCTGGTCCATGCAAACTCACATGGATGAGCCTGATTTTGATGTATGTGAGGAGTCATGTGTGTCCTGAAGAATGAAGAAGGCACCCACGAGAGCAGGCACATGACTATAAATCCCACTCTCATGTTTGATGAGCAGGTGAGCAATGCCTTAGTTAAGGTATCTATAGAAGTGGTGTGGAGGAACATAGATAAGGTTGCCACTATTAGAGTGCTATGAGAAGATAACAAGGAAAAAGTTATAGAAATAACATGTCTAAAAGGGGAGAAGGACTTAGAACAGAAAAATAATGAAGCCTTCATTAGCATGGCATAAGAAATTGGTGATTATGTCCTGAAAGAAAGACCGCACTTAGAGTCTAAGGTACCGAAAAGTTTCCTTCAACTATGCATTATGTGTGTACGTTAGTTGATTTGGTGCTTGAGGATGGACCGATTCACATGCCATTGCAAAAAGGACCCTAAATAGGAATTAGAGAGAGCAAGGGCCTCCATGATTAGAAAGATTTCATTATGAGGCATTCTCAAACTTTACAAGATGAGATGAAGAAAGTAGATCAAGCTTTGAACATATACACAACTCAGATGTAGTGATCAAGATCAAAACTATATTGGAAGATAATGAAGTTCTGAAAGAAATGAAGGATGAGACTTTAGGGTGCAAAGAGATTGGCGTTAGTAAAGAAAAAGTGTGAAGCCCTTACTGACAACACAACATCCACATAAGGAGAGGTTAGATGAGCTTGGAAAGCTCATAGCACAAAAGATGGATCTTCTGGAGGGAAGGATGTCTATTATGGCTAATATTGTCATAGTATTGTAGAATGAAAAGGGAGAGATGACCTAGGATGAGTTGGAATCCATCACTGTAGATGTTCTAGAGAAGACCAAAAATGCTGGATGATTGGCAAGCCTTGGAGGCTAAGATTAAGGAAGAATATCCAGAGTTGATCCTTCTTGGTTGAAAGAAGAGTGTCTTTATGAGAATAGAATTCCATTCTTTGTAAAGTAATTCTTTACATTTTCATTCTTATTATTTATTCTTTGGGAACATCAGGAGGAACCCCATTTCCGGGATGACAATGTAGTTTAGTGTGGGGTAATGTTGAGAAGACATAATATGACACTAAGGAGAGGACACTAAGGAGAGGGCACACAAAATAGAAAGAAGGCATATAGAAGAAGCATATGAAGAAGAAGTGTGAAAGGATAGGGAAGGCAAAAATGAAGGAAACACACATGAAAGATAGATTGATTAGGACTTAGCCATTTTCATGGTTACGGGCTATTTTTGGAGATAGTGTACAAAGCACACAATGGGATGGAGACTTGCACGACACAAATGCTATTTTGGGAAGAGCATCTACTAAGTGCCATGCATGAGTTTGAGTTAATAATAGGATTACTACTGTTAGTTAACTATAAGAGATCTATTATTAGCACACTTGCATGTGTGCATGTTATTGTAAAGGTGCATGACTATTTTCAGCATGCGACCTATTTTGGGAAGTGCATGTAAGTGGTGAAGGGAAAGTCCCCACCCTTATAAATATGTATTAATCTATGTAGTTAGAGAGACACTATGTATGAGCTATTGTGGAGTTATGTTGCTGATTTGATGTGCGCATAAACTTATGATACTACTTATTGTAAGAAGCTTTTGTATTTATTGTTTTAATATAATGGAGTGTATTGGGTGAATAATGGTGTTAAACATGATTGTAACTAGTTCTTACATGGTTGACTTCATTATGTTTATCGCTTAATTCATGATTCTTTTAGATCTAGATCTAGAATATGCTCTATGGAATATTTATGTTATTTATGGATATGAATACATTACATCTTCATCATGTTCACATCTATACAAGAAACTCTAAGGAGGGGCCTGGTACCTTTGTGCTGCTTTGGGTGAGTGCTCAACTTAGGTTGGGTGATGTGCCAGTGTGCTTGGGTTATTCATGGTAAATTCTAGGCTGCATCATTGGTTCCATTTCGGGACCTCTTTTTCAGTTTTTTAGGATGGTTTGTGATGAAGATGTATCGGTTGACCCTAGAAAGTGTTGAGGAGTGGATAAAAGATCTAGAAGAAGAGTACACATGGAGGTTCAACATTGGATCTGAGTTTGATGCACGTGCACGTGGGTGAAAAGAATTGTATGACTATTTGTATGAGATCTTCTTTGTTATTTTCCTAGTAGAACTATATGAGTGGTTGGTTTCTTATGCATCTAAATGGAATTGGAGGTATCACACACTTTTCTTGGACGTAAGAAGAATTTTAGGCCTTGTATGATGTTGATATGATTTGGACACACGTTGTGGATACTTGGTTCCATGGTGTTTTGAATAGCTATATCTGGAATACTCAATTTCCACTTATTCTTTCCCTAGAGGTAGTTGAGTTCCAATTTTTATGGTATCCTAGGGAACTTACTTGCAAGGCATTCCATTAGTGATCAAGATCTTGATGGTAACCCTGAATTTAGAGGAAAAATGATGGCTAGCTAAACCCCACCACCACGCGGGGTAGGAGTAGGTTTGGTGAAAGATGGTGGACCTAGTGGTAGAGAGGAGAGAGAAGAAAGGTGGCTTAAGTACAATGAGGCACATGAGAGGGAGATAGAGAAAGCAGTGTGACATTACAGAGTGGATGGTGTTGAGGAGAGAGATGGCTCATGAAGGATTTGGAGCTCACGTAGAAGGCATGGAGCTAGAGCATCAAGGAACTCCCCATTTGGGAAAGCATGAAGGGAACCCTCCTCGGCCTCACATAGGGAGCGCCAGTAGAGATGACCTGGGCCATAGGTGTGCATCTGAATCTACTTGGCAACCTAGCCCTTGTGCTTGGTTTTCCAAGTACCTAGTACATCAATAGTCAACAAGCTAATTTGGGTAGTAGGGAAGTAGGAGTAAGTCACATAGCAAGTACATCTATGGCAGGAAAATGTCTTCATTGTTTTTTTGGAGGTACCTTTTAGGTGCATCATCTACATAGAATTTGAGTGTGTAGAATTTGGGGCTCACTTCTAGGAGTAGTACCACCACATAGACTACTGTAGGAGTTCAATATAATACTATTGTTGGGACATAGGGAAGTACATCTTTTGGTCCACTTCGGCTATAGGTGGAGGATCAGGGGGTGTAGGTGGCTCTAGTTTTGGTGGATCTGGTGGTTTTGGAGGTAGAGGCAACACAAGAGGTTTTGGATTAGGTGGGAGGGTCTGCACCAACCCCAAAATATTTACATGGAGATGTCTCTTCATCTTCTAGAGTATAGGGGCATAGAAGATGTTGTTGAACATGTGCACATGTGTGAGATATTGTATGGCATGTAAAAGGAATCATGGACTTGAGTGCAAGGAAAGTCAATTTGTAACTACATTACAAGGATGCACACATAGTTGGTACAAGAAGTTTGACCCTGATCAAACTTGTGTAGATTATGTAGCATTCAAAGATGCATTCCTTAAAGAGTTCTATATCCCTGAATTTGAGCAGAAAGAGTATAAGTGTGCTCAAGGATATTAAACAAGGCACTACTGAGAGTGTCAGGAGTATGATGCCCATTTCAAAACACTTTTATCTAAGCTTTCTTATGATATTCACACAAGCCAGCATGCACAATGGTTGTTGGAGGTCTGATCACACCTTTTAGAAGGCATTGTCACATAAGACATACATTGATCCATGTGAAGCACTTGAAGCAACTTTTGTGTTGAGGCAATTGGGAGTATAGACACTAGAGTTAGCCCATTCTTGGAAGCACATAGATTGCAGCTATGGAAAAGTAGTTGGAGAAACTATCGGTGAATTTGGCACATGAGACGTGCATTAGGATTTGGTGTACAGACTATGAAGTGGAGGGCACACCAAAGATAGTTGTCCCCCATAGAATAATACATTCATTATTGCTAGATTGTGAGATATGTCACCTGAACCATGATGCCAACCATTTGCCCATTATTACAATACGTGATAAGGAAGAATGTATCCTATTATTGTAAGATTTTTAGTCCATGACTCATGATACAAAAGACTACAGGTTGATTGGTCAGATCCATGATGCTATAGATATTGGTGTGTGATAGACAGGAGTATCAGATAACTCTAAGGGTAAAGGTGAGCATCAGGATCGGAATCACAATCAAGTGCACTATGATCGAATGAGGGGTGCTATGAAGGAGGACGTGGTAGAGGTCGAGGATACCATGGTGGATTGGAGGTCGAGGATGTGGTGGTGGTGGATGAAGCAAATTCCCTCATGGAACATGCTTTACATGTGGATCACCTGACCACTATAGGTGTGAATGTCCTTAGAATATTACATGTTCTTTTGTGGGAAGAATCATAGCTATGAGGAATGCCCGGATCTATATGAGCATCTTAGCAAGCAACATAAATAGGAGAACAAAAAGGCACAGGGATGGTTAGGATACAATCACGTTGTGGAAAATTAGTGGATGCCAAAGTTGGCACTGGAACTGAGGTATTTCCTGTGAAGATCACTACATGTGACGTTGAAGTTGCGTGCACTAGAGAGGTGTTACACATAATCCTACCATCACTAAGGAGGATGTTTTGCATGCAAGGTATCCGGATCCTGCACACAGAAGGAGGTTTATTAGGAGACCATGGAAGTACTCAGAGACCTTCAAGGGGAAATACAATGTTTAAAGGAGAAATCATGGAAGATGGAATAGAAGAAGGCAGCAGAGATGGTGGTCCATTAGATATTGATGACTTGAAGGAGGTATGTAGAATGTTGCGCTAGGAGAATATTATTCCATTACTAGGGAGTTGGCTAAAGGGAAACACTCCATGCATGAATATTGAGAATGGGTGTTAGATCCTGCATGTAAATCTTCCCCCATAGCTTAGATTATGACAAGGAGATCACTCTGAATGTTGTTGTCGATGGATGGCTCTTGAGTAATATATTGATTGACACAGGTACAAAAGTAAATGTGCTTACTTTAGATGCATGGGTATAGATGGGGAGACCTTCATTACAGCCATCTTCTAATGTATTATTTATGGCTAATAATCAAACTAAGGCCACTCTATCGGAGTTTTAAAAGATGCATCCATTACTATACAGGGGGCCAAGTTCACTAGGGATTTTGAGGTTTTAGCATTTGTAAGTAGACAAGTTTCCCATCTCTGCTTGGGTGCCCTTGGTGTTACACAAATAATGTTGATCTTTGGTTCAACAAGGGATATATCAGTTTTGAGAACAAGGAGGAAAGAGTTATTATCCCTTTAATAGATGGGAAATATGTGCCCTATGTTGAGCCTTTGAGTGAGGAAGATCTGAATAGGATTTATGTACGCCATTCGGGACCCAGAAGTACTCGAGCCATCTAAGGAAGGAATCCTTCAGTGGGAAGATGCATAGTCTATTAGTGATACTACAAGTATTTGCTTATGATAATTGGGCTCATGGTACTTATGAGATGGTTGGGTGCAAAGTAAGGAGCACATTTGCATGGAAAAGAAAACCTCGTTGCATCAGGAGGATAGGTAACAACTTTGTACCTCGGTACACTGGAGAAGGAGACCCTACGGTATTCCTGCACGCCATGGAGGAATAGTGGATAGACAATTGGAAAGAAGAAATATGTTAGCATATACCTGTGTGGGACAAAATGCCTTTGGTGGGTGGTTCACAGGGATAATCTTGTAGAATGGAATGAAGTCAGGATTGCTCTTACAACTGGTTTTCAGGAGCAATGCACCTACTCAAATCTACACATTATCATGGTAATCAACCTATTCAACACCACATTCAATAGTGTGAGAGGCTCTGGATAGAGGGTAGGAAGCTTTACCACCTTTACTATGGGTGCACAAACTTTATTCCACTTTACAAGGTTGTGCACGCGCTTGGTATGTATATGTGGAGCTACATAGAGAAACTAGAAATTGGTAGGATTTGATTGTAGGTATGGTCCAGAATTTTGACTACTTCTCTACTAAACCTCTAGTAGAAGAGGCATTAAGGGTTATAAAGCATTTAACTATGGGAGACAGTGTAAAGGTGGAAGAACTCATTTAAGATTTATTTGATGAGAATGACTCAGAGTGTGCATTTTGATGAAGAAGCTAGAGACAGATGCCACACTACTTAAGTGTGCTTTCTTTGAGAAAGAAAAAGGAAAGATGGTCTACATAGTGGATGATGAAGAAGTAGAAAATATGGATATAGATCATTCAAAATAGGTATGCGAGGTCTTGGATAGTGTGGATAAAATGTGTGCCTATCATGAACCTATGAGGACAAAGAAAGTGAATATTGGTATGGATGTTGAACCTAAAGAGGTAATAATTGGAGATTATTGGTCTGAATCTGAAGTGGCAAAAATAGTGGAGTTGCTCCATGATTTTAGGACTTATTTCCTAGGGGCTACCATGAATTAAAAGGAGTGCATGAATCATTAGGAGAAATGAAGATAAAGCTTAAGGAAGGTGTGTGCCCGGTAGGAAGAGACCCTATAGGATGAACCCTAACTATGCGTGTAAAAGTTAAAGAAGAAATTGACAAGATGTTGAAGTCTGGCATCATCAAGCCCCTAGAAGAATCGAGTGGGTTAGCCCCATGGTTATCAGTATAAAGAAAGATGGTTGGATTAGGATTTGTGTGGATTAGAGAACTGAATGTTGCATGTGTGATTGATCCCTTTCCTACACCTTTCATAGAGGAGATATTAGAAGGTGTTGTAGGGTGTGAAATCTATTCTTTTATAGATGGATTCTCTGGGTATCATCAGTCTAGATTGCACAGGAGGATCAAGAAAAAAAAACTTTCACCACTGAATGGGGAATTTTTGCATATATTGTGATGCCCTTTGGTTTGAAAAAATGCTCTGTTGTATTTTCATGAATAGTTGTTCAAGCATTCAGGATTTTATTCACATTTTCTTGCAAGTTTACTTGGATGATTGGATGGTGTATGGATTGTTAAGGATCATTGTGACAATTTGTGACTTAATGTTTGAAAGATGTAGATAGTTAAGCATCTCTTTGAACATCAAGAAGTGTGTTTTTGCTACACCTTTTGGCACTCTGTTAGGGCACATCATCTACAAGGAAGGTTTGTTAGTAGATCAGCTAAGGTTGCAATTATTGTAGGCTGGAAGAGCCTACCAGTCAGAGTGAGGTGCGTGGATTCTTGGGTCACACTGGGTATTATAGAAAATTTATCAAAGGATATGCTAAGGTTTCACACCCTTGGAAGAGTTACTAAAAGGAAAAGGGACATTTTATTGGGGAGAACCACAACAATGCGCATTTGAGACATTGAAGGAGAGACTTACTATACATGCCTATTCTACATGTTTTCCCTCATGGGACCAACCATTTCATGTACATGTGGATGCCTCTGGCATGACCATTGGTGTGGTGTTAGCTCAGCCTAGAGAAGGTATTATAGATCATCCTATCTATTTTTCTAGTAGAAAGTTGACTCTGAGAGAATAATTATACAACTACTGAGTGTGAAGCCTTGTCAATGATCTATGCACTACATAAATTAGACAATACCTTTTAGCAACACCATTTGTATTTTACACCGATCACATGGCATTGAAATACTTGGTAAACAAGCCCATTTTACAGGGGCACATATGTCGATGGGTGCTCTTATTCCAAGAATTTGATTTCATAGTTGTGGTAAAACTAGGAAAAGTAATTTTGGCCCAGACCATTTATCAAGAATTTAGTTGGGGAGGACATGCGAGACAATTGAAGATACAATGTCGGATGCATAGTTGTACATAGTTACAACGTGCGCCTTTGGAATTGGAGGATATTGCTATCTTTTTACGTATAGTATGGGCACGAAGGAATGAAATCCTTGAGAGAAGAAACAACTTACAATTTCATGTGACACCTTTTATGTTGATTAGTGGTGACCTATACAAGTTAGGCCGAGATGAAGTATTGTGTCGGTGTGTGTACTAGAGCATGAGCACATGGACATCATGGAAGAGGCTCATGGTGGTATTGTAGGTGGGCACTATATGCGGTGATGACGCCCACTTTGCGCACAAGATTCTACTCGTTGGATTATGGTGGGAGACCCTCTACAAAGGATTGTAAAGCATATTGTAAGGCGTGTGATCACTATCAATGCATTGGTAAACTTAGGAAAAGAGATGAAATGCCTTTAAGACCTATTCCTAGTGTAGAGCCATTTGAGAAATGGGCTATAGACTTTTTGGGTCCTATTTTTCTCCATTGCGCGTAGAACTGGATCACACTACATCATCACTTACATAATATTATCTTACAAGGTGGGTAGAAGAAACACCTACCAAGGATTGTACAACAACTACAACAGCTAGGTTCTTATGGGAAAATGTTCTTACAAGGTATGGATGCCCGTTGAGCTTGACAAGTGATAGGGGTACACACTTTCGAATGAAGATGATCAGGATACTATTGGATGAATTTATGATTGTGCACCATAAGACTACACCCTATCATCCTCAGGAAAATGGGACTACTGAGGCCTTTCAACAAGATTTTGAGCTAGACATTGAAAAAAAATTTGTGATGTTGGAAGGAAATATTGGGATGATAAAGTTTTTATCATGCTTTGGGTGTATAGAACAACATATAAGAGGTTGAACAAAGCCACACCCTTTTAGTTGGTGTTTGGCACAGAAGTAGTTCTTCCTATGGAATTCATGTTACCTTCTTTGTGTATTTGCATGCTGGAGGTCTAGCTGATGAGAAAGATTTGGAAGAAAGAATTGATAAATTGATATAGTTGGATGAGAGGCGCACCATAGCACATGTTGGAGTAGAAGCAGGAAAAGGCTAGGTAGAAGGCATGGCATGATAGGCACATCAGGGACAAAAAGCTTGAGATGGGACAGATGGTGCTTCTTTATGACTCTAAGTTTTTGCGCCATCAGGAAAGCTTAAAGTGCATTGGTTGGGACCGTATATTATCACTCATATACTTGAATCAGGGCACTTGTCAGTTAGAGACACTTGATGGAATATGGTTACCCAGTTACTTTAATGGGAGTAGGTTGAAGCCCTACTATAAATAAGTCTTCTTGGTGTTTGTAATAAGGCAATGTTGCCATTTAGACTAGGTTTTCATTTTTGTATTTCCTTAATGTATTTCCTTTTTCGTCGCATTATGCTTTGTCAATTTAGTTGGTGTTTTGTGTAATAAGTGTGTTTGCGCGTGCATTAGAAGCTAATTACCATTTGAAGAAATTTTATGCATAGAGGACTACACATACCATTGGTGTGGGGTGCTATTTACAATTGGGTACACATAAAGGAACAAACTACTATAGGTGTTATTCAAGTTTGGAGAGGAGTTGTTAGAAAGGAGATTGCTTTAAAAAGATGACCGTAGATGGAGATAAATGAGGGAACAATATAACGTGAGGTAAGAAATGGCCATGGAGACTACTAGGGAAGGGCACATAGTGGCGAGGTACTCGGGTGCATGGAAGCATGTTGAAGAGAAGTCTGTAGCTAGAAGGTAGGAAGGTGTGCTAGAAGGTTATAGGGGCGTGAAGATGTACCACATGGATATTGTGAAAATGGTCAATTAATGAGAGGATTGTTGGTTGGTGAAGGAGCAATAAATGCACTAAATTTTTGAAAATCTATATAAGGATGTGATGTGGGTTCATTTTTACCTTTGCGATCACAAGTATTTGAGTGAGCTAAGTGTGATCAAGCCGAGTGAGTCATATTGAGGTGGAGAGTGTGAAACCAGATGTGGAGAGTGGATTATTTGTGGAAGAGGCTTACATCCCCATTGGTGAAGGGTTTGAGTGAAGAAGAGGCATTGAAAAAGAAGCTAGGGCACATGTGGTTTCAAGCTAGGGCATGTAGATTTGAGCTAGGGTTTGAGTTTTTTTCATTATAGACAGTGAAAAGGTGGATTTTTATGATGGCACCAAAGAAAGCACCTACATAAGCACGAAAGGAAAGAAGAAGGTAGAAGATGAAGTTGAAATGGCTCGAGAGTAATTTTTAGAGATGTAGTACCCAGAAGGTGTGATAGTCGAGACAAGAGTGGGATTCCCACATCCGCAGGTGCAAAATAAGTGACTACAACCACCATACATCTGACAACAAGAAAGAGTTGGATGCATTGTTGAGTACAAAGACCAACAAGTGCATTGTGGAGGATATGCCAGTATATGATGACGTTGGGGAGAAATTGTTGAAGTAGGTAGGAGTCTATCAGTTGTATGAGCTCCCATATTTTGGAAAGTATGAACCATTATACCAATGGCTGATGAGAAGGGTCCATGAGGACTTCTTCTATTTTTTAGATGAAGGGTTAGAATCACAACAACCCTGATTTCAACACACGATAGGATTGAAGGGCACATGGGTAGACCTTGCTAGTGATCTGAATGATAAAGCAACAATCATAGAGACAAGAAAGGAGTTGGGGTATACTAAGGGTCCACATGGAATGGACATTGATAAATTGAAGAAGTATCCTAGTGGTGTAGGAAGAACACATTTGGTAACCAAGTTGAATGATCAAGAGAGATGGTCACAGGTGAATACCATGTGGCTGCATGTTGTGAAGAAAATGTCTCAGGGAGTAGTCTACAACCTAGCAGGCTACATTATAGACACCATTGTTGAGGAAGCACACACAGAGAGAGAAGATAAGTTTTGGCTATCCTCCTTTCCCTTGTGTTTGTAGAAATTGGAGTGCGATGGGCCAAAGAACAAGATTTGGGAGTATCCCATGGAAAATAAGTCCCTCGTGGAGAGGTTTGACAAATATTTATGTGAAGGATCAATGAGTGGGCCATTTAAATAGAGGGTGGAGATGTGGTATGACTGACTTCATGTGGAATTTGAGGAAGAGTGGTGCATTCCCAAGGAGCTACCTTGGTGGGAAAGGTGGTATATTTTGTGGTGTACCAACACTTCTACATCATGTGATTTTCTATGAGGGATGGGGCATGGAGCCCATGGTGAAAAATTCCATATGCCTTCACAGTGTGCACGCTACTTCTAGGCATCAGTCCACCAATTTATGATGATGCACACCACCTGAAATTTAATGTAGACAAGGTAGACTGTGACTACCACACTCTGAGGAAGGCATATGTGTATCAGGTCTGGGATTCCTATATTGAAAGGCTCATCTCAGATGTCATAAGTATGAAGCCAAGTAAGCTTGGCTATATTGGAGACAAGTGGAGCCACATGCTCGTATACCTTAGCTTAAGCCTAAGCTGGAGAATAACAAGTATGTAGAAAATGAGTTTCGCACTCCCAGGGCCACCTAAAGGAAAACATACAATGGAGAACATGTCAACCCCAACCTGTAGAAACTATAGCGGTGGATGAGGAGGATGAAAGAACATGAAGATAGTGGTGGCTTAGATCATAGAGGCCGAAGGCAGCCCATAGATAGAGTAGAGAACTGAGCATGTGGGTACTCCACCTCTCGAGTAAGAAGAAGATGAAGACTTGGATGTAGAAGCAGTCCATGGAGAGTGCCACTTTAAAAGGGTATTCAAGAAGAACAAGGACCCAAGGGTGGGAACCCCATAACATGTGAGGAGATCACCATGACTCTCTCCTTAGAAAGAGACAACTGAGAGGAAGAAGAGAAAACTAAAGTTGAATGAGGAGGTGGAGGAGTCTCACGAGAGAGAGCGCCTAGAACCCTGTATAACTAGAAGATGTGGAAGAACCAGGGATGAGGATATGAAGGATGAAGAGGAAGGTGTGAAGGAGGAAGAAGAAATAGAGCATGATATTTCTCAAAACATCAAAGATCCAACTCCAAACCTTGGTGCTCAAGTTCCTAAGGGGCCAAGAATGAGGAGAACTAGTGGGGAGTATGTTGGGCCAAGCATGGGCTATGTTGAGGACACAAGTAAAAATTTTGTGCCCATTTCCAGAGCACAATGGGCCTTAAGGGGTTGTATGGATGGGAGTTGATGGACCCAGACATGGCCACTACGCATGAGGAAACAATTATCTGGTCCATGCAAACTCACATGGATGAGCCGATTTTGATGTATGTGAGGAGTCATGTGTGTCCCGAAGAATGAAGAAGGCACCACAGAGTAGGCACATGACTATAAATCCCACTCTCATGTCTGATGAGTAGGTGAAGCAATGCCTTGGTTAAGGTATCTATAGAAGTGGCGTGGAGGAACATAGATAAGGCTGCCACTATTAGAGTGCTATGAGAAGATAACAAGGAAAAGGCTATAGAAATAGTGCATCTAAAAGGGAGAAGGACTTAGAATAGAAAAATAATGAAGCCTTCATCAACATGGTAGAAGAAATTGGTGATTATGTCTGAAAGAAAGACCACACTTAGAGTCTAAGGTACCTAAAAAGTTTCCTTAGCTATGCATTATGTGTGTATACGTTAGTTGATTTGGTGCTTGAGGATGGACCGATTTGCATGCTAGTGCCAAAGGACCCTGAACAAGAAGCAAAGAGAGAGAAAGGGCCTCCATGATTAGAAATATTTCATCATATGAGGCATTGCTCCAAACTTTACAAGATGAGATGAAGAAAGAAGATCAAGCTTTGAACATATACGCATGTGTAGCTCTAGATGTAGTGATCAGGATAATAAGAACTATATTAGAAGATAATGAAGTTCTGAAAGCAATGAAGGATGAGACTTTAGGGCATGCAGAGAGATTGGCATTAGTGAAGAAAAAAGTGCAAAGCCCTTGTACAATACACAACATCCACATAAGGAGAGGTTGGATGAGCTTGGAAATCTCATAGCACAAAAGATGGATCTTCTGGAGGGAAGGATGTCTACTATATGGCTAACGTTGTCATAGTATTACAGAATGAAAAGGGAGAGATGACCCCAAGATGAGTTGGATCCATCATTTGTAGACATGTTAGAGAGAAGACTAGAAAATGAAACATGTTGGATGATTGGCAAGCCTTGGAGGCTGAGATTAAAGAAGAATATCGAGTTGATCTGTCGGTTGAAGTAGAGGGTGCTATAGAATAGAAGTCCATTCTTTGTAAAGTAATTCTTTACATTCTTTCATTCTTATTATTTATTCTTTGGGAACATCAAGAGGAACCCCATTTTGGGATGAAATGTAGTTTAGTGTGGGGTAATGTTGAGTAGATAGAATATGACACTAAGGAGAGGGCACACAAAAGATTGCGTGTAGTAGCAAGGCATATTTGAAGGCATGAAAGGATAGGGAAGGAAACATGTGTGAAAAAGATAGATTGATTGGGACTTAGCCATTTTCATGGTTACGGGCTATTTTTGGAGATAGCGTATAGAGCACACAATGGGATGGAGACTTTGTGCACACACACAAATGCTATTTTGGGAAGAGTGTCTACTAAGTGCCATGCATGAGTTTGAGTTAATAATAGGATTACTACTGCCAGTTAATTGTAAGAGATCTATTATTAGCACACTTGCATGTGTGCATGTTATTGTAAAGGTGCATGACTATTTTCAGCATGTGACCTATTTTTGTAAGTGCGTAAGTGGTGAAGGGAAAGTCCCCACCCTTATAAATATGTGTTAATCTATGTAGATTAGAGAGATATTATGTATGAGCTATTGTGGAGTTATGCTTCCAGATATGATGCGCGCATAAACTTATGATACTACTTATTGTAAGAAGCTTATGTATTTATTGTGTTTTAATATAATGGAGTGTATTGGGTGAATAATGGTGTTAAACATGACTGTAACTAGTTCTTACATGGTTGAATTCATTATGTTTATTGCTTAATTCATGATTCTTTTAGATCTAGATTTGGAATATGCTCTGTGGAATATTTATGTTATTTATGGATATGAATACATTACATCTTCATCATGTAATGTGTATGAGCTATTGTGGAGTTACGCTACAGATTTGATGCACATAAACTTATGATATTACTTATTGTAAGAAGCTTCTATGTATTTATTGTCTTTAATATAATGGAGTGTATTAGGTGAATAATGGTGTTAAACATGATCAGTATGCTTGAATCTTGAATACATGACTTAATTATGTTTATCACTTAATTCATTATTATTTTAGATCTATATTTGGAATATTCTTTGTGGAATGTTTATGCTATTTATGGATCTAAATAAATTATATCTTCATCATGTTCACATCCTATACACGCACTCTAAGGAGGGCACAGTAACTTTGTGCACTTCAAGTGAACTCTTAGTTTAGGCTAGGTGATGTGTCAATGCACACAGGTTATTCACAATAAATTCTAGGCTGCATTAGACATCGGTTGGCCATAACTAATGTCGATTAGCCTTTTTCCCCATTGCACCATATTACACTACATCTGCTTTCCCAAAATATTTCCCACCTAACCCAAAGTTGACCCTAACCTTACACCTCACCCTCATGACCTTATTACCTATCACCCAACCTCACCATCAGTTGGGGCATGTTTGTGCCCCTCACGTGGCCTTACCTATGGCCTTACCTAAATCACCCAACCGACACTCACCTTTTGTGACACTCGAATTCATGTACTCACTATACCTTGTGATGTGATACTCGTGTTGTTCAGCCTATTGACCTTACCTTGCATAAATGCCATGCTATTTATCCCAACCATACCTTTGGTGCCTTGGAAAAAAACATATTGCCCATTCCTACACTGGCCGGCTAGTGTTTGGGACCATATCCTATACCTTGGATACCTGAAACACTTCAACCTTATTTGGATAAACCTATTGACCTTTGACGATGTAGAGTTTGTAATCTCTTCAACCTGGTACCTTATCATAATCTATACATGTGTATACATTAGAATGCCATTACCTATTACCCAACCCAACATTACCCTTACCTACAACCCACCTACTCTTGCTTTCATCATTTACCCATTTATCAAACCACTCACCGACTTTGTTTCACACCTCCTCAGTTCTAGTTTGAGGGGGATCACCTCCATCCATACTTGGGGTGACCTAATCTTCACTCAAAACTGTGACAACGACTTCCTTTTTTATCAACGTCACTTATCAATACAATCTACATGATAAAAATGGGAAAATATAGACACTAATTCGAGTCACTCTCCCATGGGTCCCCTTTAATTAATTAATGTAACTTATGCACCTAACCATGACCCCTTATCCCACATTCATATTAATTTAATTGCTTACAATTGAATTAATATTCATCCTCACATTATTAATTAATTTAATTACTTTAATCAAGTTAATTTACACGTCACTTAGACACCTCACCATGGACGGATTCCTAGTTTATTAATTAATTAAGACTAGGTCCCTACTTATCCCAGCACACTGGGACTTAGTCTAACCCTAAATTTAAAGTCCTATTCCTTCTCCAACAACACTCCCACTTATCTAAGTGCTAACCCTCACTTGAGACTAGGATTAACAATCAAAATCATGCCAAAAATAGTAAAAATCAGACTATTTTTGGTAACTTGGACTAATTCACCCTAAGCGATGCGGTTTATCCTCGATCGATGTCGATCACCTAAAGCGCCATCGATTCTATTATATATATTTTTACAACCTTTTACCGGGTTGGTCATTTTGAGTTTGGAGAGTGCTATTGTAATCAAGTGAATATCTTAGAGCCATTGCTTCATCTAAACAATGTCTACACACCATCAGAGAGTAACACAAGCCAAGGATTCCCTTCCAGATCATTAGAGCATTCACGAGAACACACAGGTCATAATACCATGGCACTAAACCAACTACCACCTCACCAATCAATCACCAGCCTCCATCTAACCATGAGATCTTCATAGCAGCAAGTAAGTAATGTGATCTTAATCATTTGTGCTTCCTTTATTACAGATCTCTTTTTTCCTTCATTATTTTCAGTTTCTACTGTTATCTGGATATCTCCATCTTCTCACCAATCCACCAACCCTTCTAGTTTAAGCCTTTTCACCCTTTGAAACCTCTCCCTATATATTCCTGATTCTTCTCAGTTATATTATGAACCTAACCACACCCTCCTCACTCTCTGTGCAATCACAGAGAAGCCCAAAAACCATTTTTATTAAGTTATTTCTAATTTCTGTCAGATCGACATTGGTTTAACCTCACGCGCCAACAGATTTCATCCTTGAACCGACATCGGTCACCTGAATGATATCGGTCTCTATGTCATTTTATATTCTCAGACCAGTAAGCTTCCCACTCACCCAAAACTAACTCAGACCTCAACCAATCGGCCCCAGACCCTTACCAGATTTTTGACATACCCGTTTGACCTAAAAAACCACGGTTATAATTAGATTTAGTGTTATTTTAAATATCTAGCATAAAATCTAAGTGTATTGTGTGTATGAGAAACCTAAATCATTACATTGCATTAAGACCTATTTAGTTTAGTTTCTTATTCACATTGAAATTTTATTAAACAGTGGATTGACATCCTCTCTAGGAAGCACTATGCTTCTTGGGTCTAACATACACTAGGAAGTCCACTGTCATATGCTATTTAATACTATTTTGTGGTCTTGCTTTGCATCTACAGGAAGCCCTTCCTAGACAAAAAGGAGTTCTCTACAATCATCTCGGATAACATCAACAATGCGCACATTATACCTTCCACCTTCACCTCACAGGTATTCCTCCTTAAACATTTACCTTCTATCTATTTCATCCTAGAAAGCATAAAAATTATTGGTGAAACACTAGTCATAACATCTACATGACGATTATCCTTATGGGGTTGGAAGAAAGAGACTAAGATTCAAATGTGGCTAAAATCTCCTTAACAAGATTATTATATGGTACCAGATGCTCTTGTTTTGTGTGATAGTTATCATTAACTTGATTAATAATTGGTTGTGAATCACCATGTATGCATATATTTGGAATGAGAAGATTTTGAGCGGTGGTGAGGCCAAGAATGAGGGATTTACACTCAACGATGTTATTGGTGCATAAAAATCCTAAACGATATTCAAAGGGGAGATGATAACCATATGAAGTAATAAAGATTATCCTAACCTTGTGTACAAAGAGGAAACAAGACCCATCAAAATACATGGTCCAAGTATCGTATCAATGGTGTAAGCAGTGAAATCATCGCAAAAAGAATCTCAAATAGGTGATGGATCCGACATAGGTGCCTTAGCTAGTTGATCAACAATAACTTAGCCTTTGATCACTTTTTGTGGAATTAATTTGAAGTCAAACTTTGTAAGTAACATGACCCATCATGTCAGACATCCCAAGAGATGTGTGTGGGATAAGAGGTAGTGTAGAGGATCTACCTTAGTGATTATATGAACCTCATTATTAAGAAGGTAGTGGCAACTTGTCTGACCACAAAGACTAGGCCAAGGCATAATTTTTGATGTAACTATAGTTACATTCATATGAGAGTAAAGTCTAAATAATGTAATAGACAACCCTCTCACGTTGAGAATCATTGTGTTGCGCTAGAAGGGATCCTAGAGCATGAAATGTGGTGGAAATGTATAACAAGAAATGTTGCATAGCCATAGGAGGGACAAAGACATGAAAATTTAGGAGGTATGCTTTAATAATGTCGAATTATCGACAATGATCGTCACTAATAAATTTGGTGTCTTATTTCATAAAGTGTGTGAATGGTTGGGTTTTGTTTGCAATTTGCACAATGAAATGACGAATAACCTAGATTTTTCCCTATAGCGAGCATAAATAATGAAAATTATGAGGTGGAGGCATGTCAATAATAACATGGATTTTATTGGGATCTATTTCAATTCCACATTATGAGATAATGTACCTAAGGATCTTACCATTTGTAACTCTAAAAACACACTTTTTTGGATTTAGACGTACTTTATATTATCATAAATGTTTAAAGAGTGTGCAGAGATCTTGAGCATGTGTAGAATGATGTTGTGATTTGGAAAGTATATCATCAACATAATATTTAAGGATCTTATGAATATAATCATGAAAGATATGTGTCATTTCTCACTGGTAAGTGGCCTTGACGTTTTTAAGGCCAAAGGGCATGACAATGTAACAAAATGTTCCCAAGGCGTAGTAAATGAAGTTTTTTCCTGATCTACTGGGTTAATTTTGATTTGGTTGTAACCAACAAAGCCATCCATGAAAGAAAGGATATCATATCCAACATTGGAATCAACAATGACGTCAATGTGTGGCTAGTGGAAAACTATCTTTAGGAGAGGCCTTATTGAGATCCCAAAAATTGGTGAAAAAGCAGACTTGGCCATCCGGATGCATAACTGACATGATATTAGATACCCACTCAGGATAATCCACAACACAAATAAATCCAACATCTAATAAGCGTTGTATTTCTTCTTTGACGAGTAGTGTGACCTTCAAATGCATTTTGTGGATTTTTTGTTGAACATGTTTCACACAGGGTGAAGGAAAATATTGTGCATGGCTATAAAAGGATCGATACCAGGCATATCACTATAGTCCCATGCAAATATATCAGAGAATTCATGAAGAACTTGTTTGATATCATTTTTCTCATCAAGCATGAGAGAGACCATTAACAAAACCATTTGTGGGTTGGTAGAAGTGCCGAGGTTATATTGAATGGTATCCTCATTGAGAATAGCTAACCAATATTCTATGTATGGATCGGTAGGAATAGTGTCGGGAACATCAACATCTTTAGTAAGTTTATCGACTCTCTAAAGTAGGCGGTAACATTAAGAAGTGATAGAGAGTGCTTCTTATGATGAAAATAAGGGAGGTGATCATAAAATCCCATGTATTATAAGAGATAATAATCAGTGGAAAAGGTGTCAAAATTATCCCAAGTAACAGAAGTAGAATCACTGATAAGGTCCGGATATACTAGAGGAAGCGAGGAAGTATGCAAAGCAGTATAAGCCTCTAAAGAAGGTATAGAGGGAAGATGGTATCCCAAGCCAAGATTGTTAGATTGAGTGGGGAGAACCCATGGTTCTGTGACTCCTTGACCATGCGGGCCTAAGCCATTACCAAAGAAACCATAACGAAGAAAATATTTATAGCCAAGACCATATTTGGAGAAATCTTGACTAGATGCAGAAGAGCTAGGAGTGTTTGTGGAGTGATCAATATAATTACAATATGTGAATGATGATGGATCTCGTTGGAACATCATAGACAACTCCTTGATAAAGGAATTTAAGCCATGTATGAAGAGTGGAAGGAACCGCATGCATGGCATGGATCCAAGGCCACCCAAGAAGAATATTATAATTAATATTGTTGGGCATTATGTGGCATGGAATGGGTAACATACATGGCCCGATAGTAATAGGGAGGGTGATAGTACCTAAGACACGCTTGGGGATATTGTCAAATCCATGAATAAAAATAGATGAAGAAGCTAAAAAGGCCTTAGAAAGACCCAATTGGTGGAGGAATGCAATGTTACAAATATTGAGCCCTGAGCCATTATCAAATAAGGAACACTTAACCCCCACATTATTGATATAAATATGAATATAGAGGGAGGTATTATGATCTAACATGGATTGAGAAGGAAACTCATCTGATGTGAAAGTAATGTGATCTTCATTGAGAGATAGAGTGGAAGTAAACTTATGATACACATACTCAGGTGAAGTATGAGGATGAATATAAGTGTTAGCTAGATAAGACTTGAGTTTATTGATACAATCAGGATGATCTTACAAAAAGGCATGGATGGAGACATCCATGATGAGAGGATCCAAGGAAAAGAGAAAAACAATAATAAGAGTGATCAAATGAGATGGGTTCACTAAATGATTTAATAAATACAAAAATATATGCTAAACCCTAATTCTAGAGTCACAACACAATAATAAAAATTAAAGTACATATCTAACCTAAGCAATAAGCAAGGGGAAATTGAAATCCTAAGTGCAAGAGAAGGGAAAGAATGCTTATCTAATTTTGTAATTGATCCGAATTTGTGCCAGGAGCTAGAGAAATGATAAATAGAAGGAGAAAAGTGTCACAAACGAACCTAGAAAATTGTGCGATAGCCGGATCTCACGCCTAGACTAGGGTGCTGGGAATTGTAGACTACTTATGGGCACTCGTGACTATGAAAAATGGCTAGAAAGTGATTTATTCTGTGCCACTTATATGTTGCTACCCTTTGCTTTTGATCACCTATGTGTCACACTATGCCCAAAAATTCACTTGTAACCTATACAGAGAAAGAGCACTTACAAAACTCCAAAACACATCAAATCCTAAAAATAAAAAGATGCAAATGGGGAGTCGGACTAACCCCAATGGTCAATCTTGTGAGTGATCTCACAACCGAGCATTTGGCGCATCTCGGACTCCATGTAGTTCTACGTGTGAGTGTGAAGAATGTTTCCTAGGTGGCTCTTGTGCAAGATGTACTTGAATAACGAGAAATAACTAGATGTAACAATGTAAGTAGATGTGTGGATGTCAAAATGAACTTCCCATCCTATGAAGTGTATGTAGAAGAATGTAGTCCCTTTTCCCTAAAATAAAGCTATATGGATACTTTAATGCTCTTGAAAATAATAATAGATGCTTAGAGCTTAGTCCCTTATTATGGTCACATAACTTTATATTTGTATGATTCCCTTATTTAAATTTCACAATTAACAACAAAAGGCTGACCAATAAGAAAAAAAGATGCCCAAAATATAAAAGAGGCCCTAAAGGGGCAAATAAGATACAAAGAGGTTAGGGCACCCATGAGGATGGGGGTGCATGGCGCTACCATCCTATTTGGGTGTTGGTGTCCAGAGTGATAAAATATAAAATAGTAAAGCATCAAATAGGATAGGGTGTAAGAGGCCAATAAGAATACATGAACAAACACAAAAAGTCCAAATACAACTATTAATTTCTAGTTTTCTCACTTAGGAATAATATGAATAATGGTATATGACTGGGACCTATAAATGTACCCAAAGTGTGTGATTTAGTTTCTACAACGGGTGATGTAGGAATAATCATGATATTATAGTGAATTTCAGGATTATATGCCCCAATGCAATATGCACTATTGATGTATGCATAACATATGGAACATGAGGATTTTGGTTAGTTGTAGAAGATATAACAATATGTTTGATTAGAACATGGGGATTATAAATAATAATATCCATATTGTAAGTATCCTCTTGTAAATAGGGTGTAAAATGTTGTGCTACATCATCCAATAAAATATGATTTCCATCCATGTCACGAGACCTTTCACCTTTTATGGTATAAATGGAGATCATGAACATGAATGAAAAAATATATCAACATGTACATATTTATGAGAGCTAGGAGAAATATCATCGAGAATGTGGTAGCTAATTAACATGAGTGGGATAAGGGGAAGAAGCTTTGGATAAGCTATATAAATGCTGATAACGACCCATGCAATTCAAAATGGTGTATTTTATATGACTTTAGAGCAATAAATTTGATTCAATATTTTGGTTCACCAAATGTTTACACCTTGGTTAATTTATATGTTGTGAAAATGCACAATAATAAGAAGGATGTGATGGTTTCTAATAGGTATACTATTCTTATCTAATTAACTTCCAACTTTTATTATAAACCATTTGAATAATACATTAAAACTTGAAATGATTGATAAACAATAAGTACTTAAATACAAAAGAAGAGAGCTAAAATTATTTGTTACAGTATATGAAAAAGAGGATTTGAATGTGCAAAATATAAAAATAAGAGGATCTAGAAGTGTAGATCCTACACTAGAAATTCTAGAACTAGAACTTGAGTAGGACAAGACCATATAAATTTTATATGGTTCAAGCTATAACTATATAGTCACAACATAGATTTGTATGGATTCATACCTTTGAAAATTTAGATCTACAACTTTCAATGTGATTTGATTGTCTCAAAATGATGTTAGTTGTATGCCACTCTTTCTTGCACAACTTTAGGATGATCTGTAATAACCTATAATAAAGTAGAACCCCTATTAACCTATTAAGCTCTTCATTAAAGAATTGAAAAAATAAAGGAGAAAATACATGTGCATGGTTAAGGTTCGACTACCCTTGGTGCTCAAAATCTTGGTTGTTGAACTAATCATAGTGTTAGACTACTTGCAATCATTTTGGGATCAAGTCTCATGTAGTTCTCATAGGTTCTTTTGTAAATGTGTATAACTAACTGACTCCCTAAAGGTTCCCTCAAATATCTTGATACCAAGCTAGTGGGTTAACTAACTAGTATAAAATGTACCCAATATAGTAGTAGTGAGATATGGTGGGCCTTAGATATGTGACCTGACCCTTTTGTTATTGAAACCCTTGCGTAATGCTTAGAGTGAATTTTCTTTGGCCAAAACATGAATCCTTGACATTTGCATGCTTACAAATGGATGAAGTTTCACTCTTTGACATGGTTGAGTGCTTTAGAATTATAGTAGGGACTTCCATATATGATGTGTAATTGATTTGAGCATATTTAGGAACCTTTTGAGTGATTTTGGAATGATGTTTGTAAGGATCTTATAAGAATGCCACATTAAGTTATAAAGTGAAAATTGATTACTTATATAGCCTTCCATATGTGAGATATTCTAAAAATGCTAACCCTAGGAAGATAAAACAACCCAAAGAATGATGTGAAATTGAAATCAAAGTCAGTGATTTTGAAGGGGTGGGACCGTATAGGTCTACCAAGATCGTACCCTACATCTTGACCCTTCTATGCATTTTTGGACAAGAGAGAGAAATACCAAAATTGAAAGTTGTGTCATGAATATTATATATTTTATGCTAATTTTATTAAATAATATTTCTAGAATTAATGAAAGAATATAGTATAAATATAAATAAGATGTAGAATGGTTAGAGCGATGAGGAGAGTGGATTTTGAATGTGAGAATTTTTCTTAGCAAAGGAACATGGTCAAACTTGGCATTGCATAAGGAAAAGTTACCAAATTTTAGTGTTTACTAAGGGGAACTCATTACAAAATATTTTTAATATCTAACATCTCAAGATAATTTTTACATTCGATTACAAGTTTGATTATTTTTATTTATGAATTTTATGTTAAGCATGCATTATTTGGAAACCCTTCATAATTTGAACAAATGAATAAGTTTTAATGTTTATAGACATTGAAAAACAATAAAAAACATCCACGTGAAGTGGATAAAATAATCTAACTATGGAAAATATGCAGAAATAACATATTTCCCTAACTAATCACATCTAGGAACAATAAATTAATAATAGTACAACCCCCACTAATATAGGGATGTGACAACTAGGTAATAGTTCACTAACAACTAACTAATTTAAAGTAATAAAATATAATTACTTTAACATTAAAACTTAGTAAATGATGAATTGACCTAAGTTTATTCCTACTATTCCCATCCTAATTCATCACATGAAGCTTGAAGTTAGATAGATCATGATGTGTGTCATTTTGTAGCCGGGGAGGTGATCTAATTGGCACTCAGATTTGTGGAGAGATGGATAGCACTTTGAAAGGATTTGATCTGACCCTCACTATTTTAGGTTGTGCCTTTCAACCAAGGTAAGAGAACCTATATTGTAACCCCAAATGGTGAAGGAGATGAAGATATCCCTCAATTTATGAAAATAGTATGAAAAGGCCTTGGGAAAATATGATCAACACTCCAAATCTGACTTTCACAAGTTGTCACTCCCAGATCATGGAGATATTTTCAATGCAAGGCAAGGGTTACTGAAGACATTGTATAATCTGATTTCCTTGTGCATTTTTGTAGATGGGTTAGATCCTTTTGTTGACACACAATGCAATGCAGGGGTAGTATGGGTAGGATTAGTTTGTTTGAATGAATTTTTGGTGGGGTGTTGACAAGACAAACTAGGATATATCAGATCTTTGACAACCTCTACAATACTTGAACAACTATAAGATAAAATGCTTCAAATAATCAGGATATTCTTTCAACTAGAAGAGGCATAAATGGAAGCCCAGGTTGCACTCTTCACACAATCTTTGAGAATTCACCACAAAATCTTGAAGTAAAGAACTCAATTAAACACAAAAATCCTTGATCAAACCACGCCTAAGGTACCCCCAAAGGCTTACAAGCAATCTCTGCAGTCAAGGAAGGTAAAGTGATTTTAAATTTGTTTATCTCTTTATCAGATGAAGGCTCTTCTGAACATGAGATTGCAAATGCCACTAAACTATCAACAAGAAATGGAGATTTTGTGTGATTTCTAAAGACTTTCAATGCAAGATTGCAACAAGAACAATGAAAACTATTTGCAGGCATTTAAAAATGATAACAGACATCATATTGCCTAGAAAAACATAGATTAACTCAAAAGCTTGTTAGATTCATCAAGTAGGGGAGAGTTTCATGAACAATCTCAGAGTTGTGTGATGGCTATACACTTGTAACCAACTCACATACATGAAGATCCAACACAGAAGAAATTATTTTGGTTCTTTGGTGGGTTTTTCAGAAAAATGAGCTTTCTCTCAGAATTTCTCATGATTTTCAACTTTCCCCACCCCTTTACAATTTCTCCAAAATGCATTATATACCTCATGCCACATTGGAGCCTTCTTTCCCAAGAAAAGAATATGCCATGGGATCAAGTTTATTTACAAAACAATCCTCATGATTCAATGAAAATGACATCAAACAGAAAAACATTCACAGGTTGCAGGTGTGCCCAAAAAGATTAAATCATTACAAATATCTAGATCATTATCCATCTGGAGGCATGTTTTTCATCATTGAGGCATGCAAACACCTTTTACTCATCATTTTCACCTTTTTACCTTTTCAAATTACCTCTGCAACTTTTGATTTTGTCATTTCACATTTTTGGATGGATTAGGGAAAAATTTATTTCAAAATCACCTCAAATCAAAGAATTAAGCCATGAAAGTGATGCCAATGATCTGGAAGGCCAAGACGACACAAAATCACTATAAATTTGATGAATTTTGATGCAAAAATCATGATTCCAAGCTTCCTGGAGCTCCCATGGCGGTCAAAACAAATGGATGCACAACAATCATTGATCTTATCCATCTTTTAATCTGGCCCTCCACGTGGAAGATGCGGACTTAGAAATAAGCTTGAGTTACCTTTTTAATTTTTTGGATAAGGCCGGACACGTGGCAAAAAATGATTGGAAACAAATTCGGGCTCATTTTTGACTTTTTGACCTTTTTTTGGAAAAAATGGAAAAATTTGAATTTTTCCCCCGCCCCTCTGCCTTTGAATTTTGGAGCTGACACGTGGCACATGGTGGGTCCCATTGGGATTGTGCTTCAATTCTGCATTTTGACCTTTTTGGAAAATTGGAAAATTTTCACTTTTTGCCCTGCATGGGCCCGCACCTCCGATTTCTCCCTCGCCACGTGTCTCCTTGTGATTCGTTGTGGGCAGTGCTCCAAATTTTGATTTTAAGCCTTTTTTGCAAAAGGGAAAAAATTCTCTCCTCTCCCTGTCCTCTGCCCTTGTGCCCTTTTGACCCTGACCCCTTGTCCCTTGCAAGGAAAATTCTCCATGTCGATGATTCGATTGATTGATTTGCCAGATTGGGCCAACGCTTCAAATTTTGATTTTAACTCTTTTTTTACAAAAGGAAAAAAAATTCTCTATTTCCCCCCTGCCCCCCACTTCCTTCCTTTTTGGACATGTGTCCACCTTATGATTTTTGATGGGCCACTGGCCAAAATTTTTACTTTAAACCCTTTTTTTGAAAAAGGAAAAATTCCCCATTTCCTTGGCCCAACCTCCACTTCTTGCCTTTTTTTGAATTTGTGTCCTCCTGGATTTGTTGGGGTTTTAAAAATTTTTTGAAATTTTTGGAAAATAGAAAAAAAACTCTAAGTCCCTAATCCGGCCCCTCCTCTTTTTTTGAAACTTTTAGGACACGTGTCCTCTTCAGTTGGTTGGCTGTGGGCATTTGGGAAAAATTTTGACTTAGGAAAATTTTTGTAAAATAAAGCCAAAATTTTCAAAGGAGATTTGACCACCCCCCCCCCTTCCAATAAGAACATGCCACATAGGCAAATTTGAAAAAAATGTGGGCCGTGGAGCCAAATTTGCCACTTTGCCAAAAAATAAAAAAATGACAAGTTAGAAACATTTCCCGCCGCACCTCGGCCAATGAAAACCCACCATGTTGCCAATACCTTTGAGGATGAATTTGATGGGAAAATGATGCCCGTATGACCGTCAAAACGTAAAAAAATTCAAAGGATGCCCTAGAATTCAATTTTTTCACCAAGGATGGCAGATTTTTGATTTTAAATCAACTGAAGCATGATTTTTGAACATTTTCGACCTTGGGATTGGATTTTCAATTGCACAAACAAGTATGATTTGATCAATTTGATTTTTCCATGATCTAGAAAAGGAAAAATGACATAGCCCACAAAATTGGAAAAACTAGGGCACAGAAAAGGGAAAACTTGGATTATTCTTTCAAATTAGGGAAAAACAACAAGTTTGTGAGCATTTTTAAAGCATTTCAACTGGAGGGGAAGAATTACAGACCATCAAATCAAAGGATAAAACATTTTTGAGCAGATATAGATTTGAAAATTTAGGGCAACATGGTGCAAGCTCAAAAATGGCACCAACATCGGCTCTTGCTTGGGGATGGGCACTCCCAGTGAGTGCCACAAGGACAAAACGTAGACCAAGTGCCAAAATATCCATTGGGAAAAGGAGTCAATACGCAAGGTAGCAAAAAAAAAATAGAACCATCCTTCAAAAATGAGCTGAGAAACCGACCAGAATGGCTGCCAAGAACAAGGGCAAACCACACACCAACAAAACAACAAAAACAAAGCAAAAAACAAAGACTATACAACTATACAATTGGTGCATACCTCAAATTTGGGGATTAATCCAAGAAATGCTTCAAATGTCTGCCATTAATAGGCAGCTCCAGCAATTCCCCATCTAAGTCCTTGAGAAAGAAGGTATGTTCACCAATTTTGATATCAATGGCATAAGGGCCCATCCATAATGCATCAAATTTTCCATGCTTTGCCCTTGTCTTCATGCCTACTATCCCACAACAAAACCAGATCTCAACATTGAAGGCTCTAGGAGTGACCTTCTTGTCAAACAATCTCTTCAATTTTTCCCTAAATCTGACATGCCTTTGATGGGATGCTCTTCTCTCCTCATCAAGCTCAATAATCTGATTGATCCTTGATTCATATGGGCCAAGCTCTTGATCTTCCAACTGTTGGGAAAACTGAAATGAAGATAATTGTAGGTGCAAGGGCAAAAATCTGAGTTCCATACACCAATTCAAATGGGCTTTTACTAGTAGCTCTTTTAGGAGTTATCCTATCAGCCCAAACTACAAATTTCAATTGTTCACCCCATTTCTTCTTGTTTTTCTCCAAGGTTCTTCTAATGATCTTCAACAAATTCTTATTGTTGGACTCAACTTGTCCATTCCTTGGGGTTATAGTTTGAAGAATAAGTCAGATTGATTCCATATTCATTGCACATTGCCATTAAAGGTTTGGCTCTAAAGCACATGGCATTATCAGCTACAATCTTGATTGGGACTCCAAATCTACATATGATTTGATTCAACAAGAAGTCCATAACTATTTGGTGTGTTGCTTTCTTGGTGGGGATTGCCTCTACCCACTTTGTAAAATAATCAGTGGCTACAAGGATCCACTTATGGCCAGCACTAGAAGGATTTGAAATCTCACCAATGAAGTCCATCCCCCATTGCTTGAAAGGAGCTTCAATTGATATAGGCTGCAAAGGAAGGGAGCTGAAGCTTTCAGTCTTCTAGAGAAATGTTGGCAACTATCACATTTTCTAACCAGTTGGGTTGCATCTTTGAAGAGAGTAGGCCACCAATAACCAACTCTCAAAATCTTATGTGTTGTTACTCTTCCAAAAAAGTGTCCTCCACAAACTCCCCCATGGAAATCAGCAACTATCTTGGGAGCTTCATCTTCAGTTATGCATTTCAAGAGGACACCTTTAGGGTTCTTCCAAGCCAACCCAAGGTCTGTGATGATATATTTTTGAGAAGCCAGCTTGAGGGCTCTTTTCTGATTTTTATTTAAGTGACTAGGGTAGCACAGGTGTCTGAGGTAGAAGATCACATCTTTGTACCACTCAGAACTTACCAACTTTGCAAGCACATCTACCCTTTCTTCCTCTAGCTGATTCACTTCCACATTCTACAAGTTGCTCTCAGCCATGAGCTTAGCAAGGCCCAAACCACATACCAACTTTGTGGTTTGGATGTCCATATCATACTCTTGTAGCTTGTTCACCCACCTACATCTTTTTCTTGAGATCTCCATCTCTGATAAGATGTCTTTCACCATGGTGTGGGGAACATAAGCAACAACTTTTGAACTCAATATATAAGGCCTGAAAACTTTTGTTGCTTTCACCAAGGAAAATGCTTGTTTCTCCATGATTGTATACTTCAGCTCAACTACTTGTAAAGCCTTACTAAAGAAGGCAATAGGCCTCTCAGCCCCATTCTCATCCTTTTGTAGCAAAACAGAAGCAATGGTATACTCAGAGGAAAAGGAAAAGATTTGGAAAGGCCTCTTATAGTTTGGGGCTGCTAAAACAGGTGCATGTTTAAGTGCATCCTTAATTCCTTCAAAATCTTGAATGGCAGCCTCCTCCCATTTGATAACTTGGTCCTTCTTTAGCATGCTTGTGATTGGAAGAGTCAACTCAGCAAAGTTGGAAACAAACCTTCTAATAAAATTAATTTGACCAAAGAAAGATTGGATGCCTTTCTTGGTTCTTGGGATAGGTACTTTGTTGATTGCTTCCACTCTCTCAGGGTCTATCATAACACCATATTTTGACACAATATGACCAAGCAGCTTGGCCTTTTGCATGCCAAAATGACACTTCTTTGGATTAAGAGAAATTCCATACTCCCTACATCTGATCAACATCTTCTCCAAGTGCTGCAAATGATCACCTCTCTGCCTTGAAAACATAGTCACATCATCTTGGTAAACTGCAATGAACTCATTGATGTAACCAGCAAAAAGCAACATCCATTGCTCTTTGAAAAGTGGCACCAACATTCATCAAACCAAAGGGCATCCTAACAAAAACATATGTTCCCCAAGGAGTAGTGAATGTTGTCTTAAGTCTTTCTGATTCTTTGACTACCACTTGATTGTATCCGGAGAAACCATCCAATGTAGAAAGCAACTCAGACCCTATCACAAGCTACAACATATTTTCCATATTTGGCAAGGGATAGTTTTCCTTCATGGATGCTTTTTTTAGATTTCTAAAATCCACACAAAGTCTGATGTCTCCATTCTTCTTTCTGACTGGCACAAGGTTTGCAACCCAAGATGAATATCTAGTGGGCTGAATAATACCTCCATCTCTCAACTTCTTTAACTCCTCTTGCATTTTCATGGAGAGAAGTGGATTAATTGGCCTTTTCCTCTATCTGAATGGCTTAGTCTTGGCCTCAAGAGGGATCTCATGTTGAAACAAGTCTTCTCTATATGCTTTTAGCTCGGAATAGGACCAAGCAAGGCAGTCTTGATATTTTTTCAAGAGTTGGGCATAGGACTATTTTTTCCTCTTTACTTAAATTGCTTGCCCAACCAAATCTTCCTTGGTTTACCATTAGTGCCCAAGTTATGCTCTTCCACATCCCTTGAGGTAGACATGTTTCTATTTATGATGCAATCAACATTGTTAAAATTTGACTCAAGTGCAACAAGACCTCTAGGAATGGTGTTTGTTTTCAATTGGATGATGTCTTTCTCAAACAAAGTTTCTCTTCCTTCAGTCATGCATACCATTGGCTCCCAATCAATATTCTGATTTGTAAACTCACCTTGGTTTTGTAAGAACCTTAGCACTTGAGCATCATCATTAAAAACTTGCCAATGTTTCACATTATCAGGGACAACTGGCCTAGTTAGCACTTCAATGTTGTATTCACAATAAGGTGAAATGGTGCAATTTCCAAATCTAGAACCCAGCACTGCCAACTTTTTCAGCAGCAAGCATTGAGACCTCTATCATGATACACAATGTTAAAGGAATCAAACATTTCAATTAGATCCCAAACTGCATGCTTATACTATTTCATACGCTGATTTTTTGTAGCATACAATTTTCTTATTTGTTTGACAACCAACTCTGAATCTCCTTTTGCAACAATATCTTTCACTCCATACTTCCATGCAATTCTTAACCCCAACAACAATGCCTCATACTCAGCAACATTGTTAGTGCATTCAAAATTAAGTTTGAAGGAAAAAGCAAACTCTTCCAAACTAGGAGAAAGTAGAACTATACCAGCACCATTCCCAAATTTGGAGCAAGCTCCATCAAATAGCAATGTCCATGGAGAACCTACCATATCAAGGCACTTTGATTTTTCCATCTTATTTTCTTTTCCATCAGCAAAACCAATGAAATTCTCAGCATCTACATCAGCAAATAACACTTCATAGGAAGCATTGTTGGGATCTTCAATTAGGTGCAACATCTTCTTCTCACCATAAATTTTAACAAGGCTGCCCTCAATGGGAATGGTGGAAAAAGACATATCCATTTGGACACTCCCTCCAACACTTGCAGCCCACTTTCTTGACAAAAGCATACCCCATTTGGTAGGGCAATCAACAATCACAACATCAAGTTTTAAATTCTTACCTGGATAAGATGCAAGTTGCACTACCAAACCTTTCACACAACCAACAACCAGCACTTCTCTTGAGTCCATGGTAGTACACTTTCCATAGGCTTTTGTCACTTTGATATCCAACTCATTCATGACTTCTAGAGGCATGACATTACATGATGCACCGGAATCAAACATACAATTGTGAAGTAGCTTATCCTTTATGATCAAAGTTGTGAAGAATGGATCAACATTCAATTGGGAATCAACCAAAGATGTCCCCAAATATACCTCAGGTGTCTCTCCAAGATCTTCTACTGCTGGTGGTGTTTCAAGGTCAATAATGATCTGAGGTGGAGTTTCAACAACATTTACATTTCTTCTGGAGTAACCTTCTCTTCTTTCAATCCCAAGTACTCAAATGCTCTCTTCTTATGCTCAGGAATTCTAAGCAACTCAATGATTGGAACACTCACTTTAATTTGGCTCAATACTTGGGCTATGTCATAGGGGACACTCTTTGGAAAAAAACATTGGAAGGGAGACAAGAAGATTCATTAGATGGTAGTGGATTCTTGGCAGCTTGGGCATGAGGAGGACTGTAATTTTTGTTTGGGACAATAAAACTTTTGACAGGTGCTTCTCTCCTAGGAGCTTCTTTTGGAATGCTTGTGAGAAAGGGTGTTTTAGGTTTGGCTTGAGGCCCAACTCCCTTAACAACTTTGCTTCTAGTGTTATAGTCTTTCTCTTGAGCTACAACAACATTCATCAACAATTGTCTATCTTCCTCCGAAGGGATACCACCATCATACTTCTTAATCATCAAAGCTCTTAAGTATTCAAAGTCATTGTTAGGAATTTCAAAAGCTTGCACTACATCAACTTCAAGAGCATGAGGGGGAAGAAATATTTGTACCCATTTGATGCAATCCCAAAAAGTTGCAGCTGTCCTAGCACTTATTACTTCAGTAGATGTTGCTCCTCCTTGTGAGCTTGAAGAACAACCCATCATGCAAATATCATCATCAGTACCATCATCATTATTAACTTCACCTTCTTGTTGGTCCACTTCACATGGAGGATGGGGTAGAAAACACCTATCACACCAATCAATATCAGCAACCTCTTCAACAACAACAACCCTAGTAGTTAAGGGATCAGGCAACACTCTTCCTTCACGTGCTTGAGGATGTCTATTTGTAGATCCAACAGGCCCTTTACCTTTGTCATCAAACCTCTACTCATTCCTATGGTGATTTCCAAATCTATCTTGTGCTTGTTGCCTAGGCTGACCTTGTGAAGTCTGCCCAATTCCCTTCTCAGCTCTTGCCAACTTGTATGAGATTTCTTTGACAGCCCCTGCCAAAGTTTTCACAACCTCTTCTAAATCAGCACCTTTGCTAGCTTGAGGTTTTAGGGTTTATCAATTTTACACCATCTCTCTTGAGAGGTTTCCCAATTGCTTTGATATTGTTCTCAATTTGAAGTGCCATGGTGAAAGCTTGTCTTAGATTGGTTGGGTTCTTGTCTCTTAGGTAATAGGCTGCCTTCTTATCAAATGCATCTGCATATTTGATTAGACAAGATTCATCACAAGGCCTCAAATTAACAGGAAACCTTCTCAAAGTTTTGTTAAACCTTGTGTTGAAGTCATGGACTGATTCATTAGGGTTCTTCTTGATATTCTCAAACTTAGATAAAAGAAATCTAGGATCAGTCTTGTCACCATATTGCAACCTAAATGCATTTTTCATTTCAGTCCATGAATCAATAGAATTATTAGGTAGAGCCTTGTACCAATCCCTAGCATCTTCTTCTAGTGTATGAATGAACAACTTAATATACACATCTTCAAACTCTATCTCAAAATCTTCCATCATATTAACAAAGAGTTTGAGATGTTGATCACCAGTTATTGCATTGTTGCCTTGAAATTTTGGCAATCTATTTCTGACATCTTGTGGAACAACATTTGGGTAACCATCCATTCCTCTAAAATCTATGGGACCAAAGGTGTTAACAAAAAATGGAGGTCTAGGCTGAGCCATATTGTTTGGTGGAGGTGATCTTGGAGGTGAAACAAGATGATGAGGAGTGCAAGGTCTTTGGGACTCAAGAATGTGATTCACAAGACTAGTATTCTCTAAGTGCTGACTTTCTTGGAAAGTTTTATTTGAATTAAAACACAGAGGTGTAGATTGGAGAAGGAACTTACCAAGTACAACAGAAGGACCTTCACTAGCTGAGGAAAACAAGTTTATGAGAGGATTGCTTGAATCAGAATCACTTGAAGAAGAATGATAATCTTCTACCAAAGGCTGATCTCTCTCACAATGGATATATCTTTTCTGATGTCTGACCTTTAACAACTTTCCAAACTCTTCTCCCTTCCAACTCTGAGTTCCTTGAATCTAAAAACAATTTCTTAGTAGAGTCTTTAAGGAAGAGATCTTCTTCCTTCCAGTTTTATAGAGATTAACAACACAAAAATAAATGACAGAAAGGTAAGACACTGGTATTTATTAATATCAAATCAGCATGGAGTCGCCACTAAGGCACTTTCACCCTAGTTGTGCAAATGCACTAAAATACTTCTATCAAATATTTACCACACTTGAAAATATTGCCAAACTTTATAAATCAGACCTTCTTCTTCTTGAAATTATCAACCACAAATGTAAATAAAAGTGTCAACACAATCTGGAAACTGGTAAAATTATAAAACTATATCTTCACTTAATCCTTAAAATGATTATAAAATGATGCTTCAACAACATATTTTGAAACCAAATTTTAAGGACTTTACCAAGGTTTGATATGCATTTAAATATCTCAAATTTATGCACATGGATATTGAACTAAGAAAACAAAAACTTGAATTACTTATAAAATGATTAAAAAAAACTCTCAGATTTTAAACACACAAATCACAGAAGAAGTACGGGGATATGAAAGAAATAAAGAATAATGTCCCCAGCAATGGTGCTAGAAAGTGTTGGTACCCAAATTTGTTCTCCTTTTTAGTCTGAGTAGCATCAGAGATATGGCATGAAGCTTGAAGTTAGATAGATCATGATGTGTGTCATTTTGTAGTTGGGGAGGTGATCTAACTGGCACTCAGATTTGTGGAGAGATGGATAGCACTTTGAAAGGATTTGATCTGACCCTCACTATTTTAGGTTGTGCCTTTCAACCAAGGTAAGAGAACCTATATTGTAACCCCAAATGGTGAAGGAGATGAAGATATCCCTCAATTTATGCAAATAGTATGAAAAGGCCTTGGGAAAATATGATCAACACTCCAAATCTGACTTTCACAAGTTGTCACTCCCAGATCATGGAGATATTTTCAATGCAAGGCAAGGGTTATTGAAGACATTGTATAATCTGATTTGCCTTGTGCATTTTTGTAGATGGGTTAGATCTTTTGTTGACACACAATGCAATGCAGGGGTAGTATGGGTAGGATTAGTTTGTTTGAATGAATTTTTTTGGTGGGGTGTTGACAAGACAAACTGGGATATATCAGATCTTTGACAACCTCTACAATACTTGAACAACTATCAGATAAAATGCTTCAAATAATCAGGATATTCTTTCAACCAGAAGAGGCATAAATGGAAGCCCAAGTTGCACTCTTCACACAATATTTGAGAATTCACCACAAAATCTTGAAGTAAAGAACTCAATTAAACACAAAAATCCTTGATCAAACCATGCCTAAGGTACCCCAAAGGCTTACAAGCAATCTCTGTAGTCAAGGAAGGTAAAGTGATTTTAAATTTGTTTATCTCTTTATCAGATGAAGGCTCTTTTGAACATGAGATTGCAAATGCCACTAAACTATCAACAAGAAATGGAGATTCTATGTGATTTCTAAAGACTTTCAATGCAAGATTGCAACAAGAACAATGAAAACTATTTGTAGGCATTTAAAAATGATAACAGACATCATATTGCCTAGAAAAACATAGATTAACTCAAAATCTTGTTAGATTCATCAGCAGGGGAGAGTTTCATGAACAATCTCAGAGTTGTGTGATGGATATACACTTGTAACCAACTCACATACATGAAGATCCAACACAGAAGAAATTATTTGGTTCTTTGGTGGGTTTTTTCGAAAAATGAGCTTTCTCTTAGAATTTCTCGTGATTTTCAACTTTTCCCACCCCCTTTACAATTTCTCCAAAATGCATTATATACTCTCATGCCACATTGGAGCCTTCTTTCCCAAGAAAAGAATATGCCATGGGATCAAGTTTGTTACAAAACAATCCTCATGATTCAATGAAAATGACATCAAATAGAAAAACATTCGCAAGTTGCAGGTGTGCCCAAAAAGATTAAATCATTACAAATATCTGGATCATTATCCATCCTAGAGGCATGTTTTTCATCATTGAGGCATGCAAACACCTTTTACTCATCATTTTCACCTTTTTACCTTTTCAAATTACCTCTGCAACTTTTGATTTTGTCATTTCACATTTTTGGATGGATTAGGGAAAAATTTATTTCAAAATCACCTCAAATCAAAGAATTAAGCCATGAAAGTGATGCCAATGATCCTGGAAGGCCAAGACGACACAAAATCACTATAAATTTGATGAATTTTGATGCAAAAATCATGATTCCAAGCTTCTGGAGCTCCCATGGTGGTCAAAACAAATGGATGCACAACAACCATCGATCTTATCCATCTTTTAATCCTGGCCCTCCACGTGGAAGATGCGGACTTAGAAATAAGCTTGAGTTACCTTTTTAATTTTTGGATAAGGCCGGACACGTGGAAAAAAATGATTGGAAACAAATTCGGGCTCATTTTTGACTTTTTGACCTTTTTGGAAAAAATGGAAAAATTTGACTTTTTTTCCCCGCCCCTTCGCCTTTGAATTTTGGAGTTGACACATGGCACATGGTGGGTCCCATTGGGATCACGCTTCAATTCTATGCATTTTGACCTTTTTGGAAAATTGGAAAATTTTCACTTTTTTCCCCGCGGGCCCGCACCTCGATTTCTCCCTCGCCACGTGTCTCCTTGTGATTCGTTGTGGGCCAGCGCTCCAAATTTTGATTTTAAGCCTTTTTTGCAAAAGGGAAAAAATTCTCTCTACCTCCACTTTGACCCGACCCACCCACCTTGTCCTTTGCCACGTGTCACTCGATGATTCGCTAGTGGGCCAACACTTCAAAATTTGATTTTAATCCTTTTTTGCAAAAGGGAAAATATTCTCTCCTCCTTTTGCCCCCTGCCATGACCCACCTTGTCCATTTTAGCCTACTTTAACAAAAGGGAAAAACATACCACATGGCCTCCTTTTTGATTTGCCAAGTCCCTTGCTTGATTGGAATTTTTGAAAATTTTTTTAAATTTTTTAGAAAATAGAAAAAACTCTAAGTCCATTTGATTCCCTTTGACCTTTTTGGACACGTGTCCTCCCCGCTCCTCCTTTTTTGAAACTTTTAAAAGGACACGTTTTAGGACACGTGTCCTCCTTGGTTGGCTATGGGGATTCGGGAAAAATTTTGACTTAAAATTTTGCAAAATAAAGCCAAAATTTTCAAAGGAGAGTCGACTCCCCACCTCTCCCTGGCCAATAAGAAACATGCCACATAGGAAAACTTTGAAAAAATGGGCCCTGGAGCCGAAAATTTGCCACTTTGCCAAAAAATAAAAAAATGACAAGTTAGAAACATTTTCCTACACCTTTCAGCCAATGAAAACCCGCCACATTTCCAATACCTTTGAGGATGAATTTGATGGGAAAATGATGCCCGTATGACCATCAAAATGTAAAAAATTCAAAGGATGCCCTAGAATTCAATTTTTTCACCAAGGATGGTAGATTTTTGATTTTAAATCAACTGAAGCATGATTTTTAAACATTTTTGACCTTGGGATTGGATTTTCAATTACACACAAGTATGATTTGATCAATTTGATTTTTCCATGATCTGGAAAAGGGAAAAAAATGACATAGCCCACAAAATTGGAAAAACTAGGGCATAGAAAAAGGGAAAACTTGGATTATTCTTTCAAATTAGGGAAAAACAACAAGTTTGTGAGCATTTTTAAAGCATTTCAACTGGAGGGAAGAATTTGAAAAGACCATCAAATCAAAGGATAAAAATTTTTTGAGTAGATATAGATTTGAAAATTTAGGGCAACATGGTGCAAGCTCAAGAGGATTTCACCAATGCTCTAGGAATTGGTCCCTCTCGCATGAATGGGGAAGCTCTATTTATTGAAAATAAGGAAATATATATACAATAATTTAATTTCCGAGGTGGCCTTATGACTGGGGATCACACATGAGTACTTCCCTACACTGTGGAAAATTTCTTGTGTGAAACAAAAGGGAGGAATTGTGAGGGAGAAAGGTGAGGAGAGAAAGTATGAGAAGGGATTTTATATTGAAAATAACACATGCAAAGTTTTCCAACATAAAATCAAGAGTAGTTACATGCATTCAATGAGAAGAAACTATGGAAAGATAAGAGGAACAAGATACAACCAACACAAAGTTTGCTTGCATGATATTACACAATTACAATTGTTCATAGTATGAAGTTGAGATGGAGATATAATTTTTAGATAAGGAACATAAGAATATGATCACTTGTTCCTAGAGAGAATATGGGAGCTGGTAAAAAAGAATAACCACCCCTTTACAATGAGGAGGCCATCTCTTTTTATAGCTTTACAATCCATCTCTTCATCTCCCCCTCACAACTCTTAATGTTCCTATTCAATCTTTGACTTTTCATTATCCTAGGAGAGAATAAATAAAGTACCCCTCTTATAATTTGAGGAAGTAATTTTACATCTTGAAAATATTACATTGTCACTTAAATTAATAGGACAAAACATCATGATCATGTACAATGAGGAATTAGGAGGAGAAAAGAAGAGGAAAAAGAATGAGAGAGGAGAGGAAGGAATGCTCCAAAGCATGGATGAAGATGTCTCCAACCTCGATGTAGATATGATCTGAAGAGGTTAAAGATGAAAAATTGACCCATGATGACCCTCCATTGTGATGCATTGACAAAGAAATATGATGAATACCTTTGAACACTTTGCTTCCTTTGAAAATTCTTGAAATGATGAACCTTTACAACACTGCTTAAACACACTAAGAAGAGGAGTGATGAGCACTTGAGAAGTATACCACTGAGAAAATTGGAGGATGAATTACCTCATTGAGAAAATCATTCTGATCCTTGAGACACTGCCACATTTTTGTGATCAATCATTCATATGGGAGAAATTGGTGCATTTTTCTCATATAAGCACGATCATGATTATACCAATGTAGGAGCAATTGATGATGAATGAGACATGAGACAAAATCCTTATGATTATAGAGTAAGGAAAGAAGAATGAAACAAAAATCAATTTCATCCACCAATTGATCATGCATTCCATGTGAAATGAATTGAAATGGCCTTCGGGAAAAATTAGCTTTTTTCTCATTTTGACACTTTAAGCTCACCGCATCAGGGCATGTGAGAATTTGCTTGAAATTTGAGTGGAAGACCTTGTGAGTTACAAAACCATTGTAGGATGAGTGAAGGAATGAAATGTGATAATTTTTATCTCATTTCACCCATTTAATATTTTTATAAAGTCAGTCCTCACCCTTACTTTCTAAATTTAGCAATTTTTTCCCAATTTTGACAATTTGTAGTTTTGGAGTCCTAGACTTGAAATTTGCGCAAGGGGTTCAAGACGATTGCTTAATTATTATTATAATTTGATTATTAAGGATCAAAGTAAAACTTAATAAAAATATAAGTATGCCTTCTGGTTGTTTGATTGGGATGAAAATGGTCTTGTTAGATTAGGCATTTTTCCATGATCTCCTCCTCCAAAGTTTAGGGGTTTTTATCCTTGAGATTTCTCTCGAATCGAAAAGAAAAATTATTTGGGTAGAAAAATTTAGGTGGTTGATATCAAAAATGAGAGGTTCACTGGGGATGAGTTTTGGATCATCTCAAATGCATTCACCAATGGAGTGCTTAGGAAACATTTTGGGGAAAACAGGCAACAATGAGTGAGATATGAACATTTTTGTGTTTCTAGAAATGGTGTTTCTTGGTGCAGATGGAGAATGAACAAGTTAAAAAAATGAGGGAAAAATACATCAAAAATATCTCCAAAAATCATAAGGAGGATTTTAATATTTTAAATTTAACTCTGGTTGAGAAAACTCACCTCTAGGTTCACTTTCACACCGTTTGCTTAACTCAAAGTTAAAGGTGAGTTAGCACTTACTAAATGGGTTTAGGAGCCTCCATTGCACCTTACACATTTATAATGAGGTGAAATGGTGAAAATGTGCATAAATCCTTGAAAAATGTGCAACAGGTCATGTTTATCATGGGAAGTGGGCCATTTGACTTGGTGAGTGCATAATTTGAACCTAACACCCCATTTTGTCACTTAAGTGACGAAAAGGCTTATCCCCTTGGTGGCACATATTTTTGCACCCATTTAAATTTTGAACCAGGTAAAATTTAAATTGATTCTTTCCTAGTATGCTAAGGGTGTGTTGGATTATGGAGGGGGGGTCTATTTAAGCTACGAGTTGTTAACACTCACCTAACACTTAAAGTTACAAAGTTGACAAAACCTTACAGTGACAAAACACTTAAAAATCATCATCTCTCCATGGTGGTTCATGTTTTTACACCACATGAAAATTTTAACAAAGTGAAAAGATGAAAAAGTGTATGCAAGGTGTGTAAACGTGCATTGGGATGATTTAGAAACCTTTCCTTCACCAATAACTACCAAAAATATACCTTGGAGAGTGATTTTCTACCCCTGTAGCATCCATGTGAGTTAATTAGGAAAAATTATATATTTTTACTCAAAAAGTTATTCCAAGATCATTACCATAGGTTTTAAGAAGCAATTATTCTTGAAATTTTAAATTTACCCCCTTTTATGATTCTACTCAAGCTTGTGCAGGTGAAAGTGACTGCCATTGAAAATAATGATGATGAAAAGGGAAACCAACACATTTTGAGTGAATATGGAATTGAATATGTAATATTGGTCTTTGTATCAAACCTCAAATATTCATAGAAATCTTGGAATGCTCATTTGAATCTCCACCAGATTAGGGATCTTCATCTGCACTGTCGTGCCAATATCTCAAAATCTTGATAATAGAATCTCCTATTTTTTTGCAACAGGAAGTATACATCCTTAAATTTATGATGATTAACTATTCACTTTATAAAAATATCTGAGGCTTCCGTAACATCCATAACAAGCTTACTAGTTTTTTACTTTTTTCATTTACCTGCACAATGCTATAAGTAGCCTGATGTTGCAAAACTTGTTTCTCCTTGTAGAATTTACCTAAACTACCTCTGATGATATAATAGCTTAGTCACACACTATTTTTAGGTATTATCTCTTCTTGGTTCATCTTGATAGGGTGTTCGTTAGGTGCCAAAGTGCTGCAAATAGGCCTTATTAGGCCTCTGGGAGTAACTCCTTTAAAGTGGATCAAAATGAACCCATGAAATGCTTCCCACCAACTTACCTGAATATGAAACACACTTAAAAGTTTTTGTTATCACATCCATATCAGCCATTATGGGGTTTACATATTCAGCATTTAGACAGAGGGAGGATTTACATTACCCAGTTCAAGGCTTTTTGAGTGTGGGATTAATTGTCAAGGGAAAAAAATGCAATTTTTTATGCTATACATTCATACTCGCACGACAACACACTAAGATGCTAAATTTTGTTGACATATTGTCTATGGGGCACATGGTGCCACTTTTCATTGATCATTTATTGTGTTATGATGATATCATGATTTTATTTGGGCATGATCTTGTATTGTATTGGATCCGAACTTGATGCATGGTTGTAAATCGTCTCATTATGTTGATGATTCATTTTATGATATACTGCTTAGTTAGCATGACTAGTTATGGATGATTGATTGTGATGCATATGGTATTATCATATTTTGATTATCATATTGGGAAAATATGAGGTTTTCCTTGAGTTTGTAGGTGATAGGTAATTGGTCATGGGAGAATGTGGGATTTAGGGAACATAGTCCAACTAGCACAAAAAGGCCCTAAAGGCCAAACCTTTCTCTCTATCGATTACAACATCTCATTTCTTCATGTCGTACCATGTCGTATGTTGGATTCCTTGGTCTTATGATTGTTAGTCTACTCCTATCATTGTGATGTATGCTTATGTTGTATAGTTATATATTTAAATTTATAATCCATCTTGGTTAATGTTTCTAGTGTTTCATGTTACATTTTTGTGGTCCCTTAGCGTATCTTGAATATTGGGATGTAGTGTAAGGGTTAGAGAGGATTAGGCAACCTAATTATTGATTTAGTGAGTCTAATTGCCCCTCCTAAATGCAACATTTTTTCCAAACTCGGATTTGGGAAAAATGTGCCATTTAGGAAGGGTAAATGGTAAACAAATGAATTCATTTGCATTAAAAATAACCCGTATCCCCCATTACTATGGGGGTCGGATTTTCTAATGAAAATGATGCCCATTGGATCATTTTCCCCATTTCCACACACTTCAAATTGATGGAGTTTTTATTCTTGGGAGTGTTATAGGAAATGGGAAAATTCTCATGATTTCTTGGAGTCTATTTTTAATTTTCTTTCTTGTAATTTTGGAGCATGGTTATTGAATGGAGTTTTGGTAGAGGGTGACACTTATCACCCTCCCATTGGTTGGATTGAGTGGAATTATTTTCTTCTTAAATCCTCATGTTTATGATGAGGAGGTTATTTTTCTTAGGACATTTTTGGGAGACCTTGTTGTTGGAAAGATTGGAAAAGCCTTTGGAATTCTCAGTGAAAATTTTGGATTGGACTTGTGTTTGAGTGTAAGATAGGATATTTCACACCATATTCTTAATTTGAATTATGTTTTTGAAATTGTGTATATGGTTTGAATTTTGTAAATGAAATAATTTAAATGTTTTTTTTGTTTTCTTTTGGTTACTCCACCCACCCTTGAGGGGTGTGGGTTTTGGAGATAGATGGGAAGAGGGGGAATTCCTCCTTGTCACTTTCTATGCTTATTGATAAGCTTGAAAGATTCTTCTTTGTTTTAACCCACCTACATTTGGCTTGTAGGTAGGGATGGGTTTCCATTTGGTTTGGGAATCCATCCCTACCCCCATTGAAGGAAACATGGTGTTTGAAAAGCCTTCATGGGGAGGGACATGGAGGGATAAGGGGATAAATTTTGGAGAGATAAGGGGTGCTTGTTTTATGGAGAGATAAGGTGGAAAATTTTTGTTTTACATGGAGTTTTTGGCTACACAAAAATGAATATTCATCCCCTCTTCCCTAATAAGAAACATGGTGCTTCTTAGTTGATTACCTTGGTTGAAATTGTGTTTATTATGTTGAAACCAAGCATTAGAATGTGTTTATTTGCATTTATTTGTTCATAAGTGATATTTGGTTGTGTTGCCTCTTTCACATGGGCTTGGGGGGAGGCTAGTATGCCACCTTAGATCCTTTGGTGGAACTTAATGATGTTAAATGGTTAGGTGGTCAACCAGGACCATTCTCTTAATATTTGGAAGATTTTATTATTGTTGTTTGGATTTGGATGGAGCTGATTAGAAGGTGCATGTTGTCATTTTCTTCTTGTAAAAGATTTCTTATTTTGGCAAAAAAAATGGATATGTTGTCTCTACTTCAAGTGGAGGGATTTTAGACTTGCATTTTTAGTTATTATTTCTTAGTACTAATTTTATCTTAAAGATGCTAAATTATTTTCATAATATGTTTTGTTTTAGAATTGTAAATTTGTTGGAAATGTCCATTAAAGGACTTCTTATTGATGGAAAATACATCTAGTTGTTGATAATAATTATGGAAACTTACTCCTTATTACATGGGCTAGTAAAGCTGAAATAAAAGAACTATGTTTCTTACTCTTGAAGAATACTTTTGGATATGAAAGAATTTATTTTATTAAGTTAAGGAAATAAATTATAAGGTTATGTAATAAGAATCTAAGCAACAAACTACTCTATTCTTCTTATTCCTTGTGAAATCTGAAAACTTTGCACCTTATCTCTTCATTAAAGGGAATTTTGATTTAATGGATTTGCTGGTTTAGAAGCTCCATATTTATTTGTTGTTTACTTTATGTAATTGAGAAAGGAAATAGTAGTAGCAATACACATTTAATTGTTGTTGTTTATTTAGTGAAAAATATTATTGTTGTAATTGTGGAATCTTGAGAATTTCCTCTTTTCAATCTGATGGTATAAGCTTGTTTAAGTATTTCATTATTTTTTGGGCTTGAAATCTGAAATTTCCATATTATCTCAGAACAAAAAACAACATACTATATTTTCATGTTTGTATGAAATGAAAAAATATCCTTTATATTAAACAAAACTTCATGTTGAATATATATATATATATATATATATATATATATATTCTCTAATACACACACACACACACACACACACACACACACACACACACACACACACACACATACACATATAAATCCATATGTTTGTGTATATAAAAATATGTATTACCAAGTAGAAATGGAGTTCTGAGATTAAAATAAGTAATTATTACATTATTATCTTAAAATAAATATATGCATGTACGTGTGTGTGTGTATGAATTATTTATATATATTTTTGTAAATAAAAGTAAATGGAGTGAAATACCATAGAAGAAATTTTAGACAAACCAAAATAAGCTAAGTATGTTTTTGTTTAAAAAAAAAACTCGCTCAAACCTTATTAAAAGGTTTTAAACGAAATAAAAAATACATTATGAGTGGGGGAGAGGCTAGGGAGTGGGATGACTATCCCGCCCATCCCCATAGCCCCACCTACTCGCTCTCCCCTCAAGGACTATGGCTGCCTTTGACCTCCCCACCACCACACAAGCCTATGATCTGCTAGGAACTCGCCACCCATTTTGGGCTCTTTAAACATGTTTCCGCCAACATTGCAATCTCAAATATAATACACACACATACATATATAAACACCATAGGTCTGTAACTATTTGTATGTTTTTATCACAATATGAGCACTTAGCAAAAAAAGAATGGACAATGGAACCCACAAATCCATTGGATAAATATGGAGAAGAATAGGATACTAAGAAATTGAAACCCTTAATGAAAGATTCAAATTGTGTGCACCCAAAATGGAGTAAAATAGTTAAATAAATGAATAAGGAGTTGAAACCCTCCTTCAATATATTTCCTTGGCTCCTCCATTGCCTTCCCCACAAAACAAAAGTAAAGCAAATCACCCGAATGAAAATGAAAAGGGAAAACGAAACAAAAGAGTTTAGGTTAGAAAATATATCCTCACAAGTTTAATTTCTAGGATTTAACCCATCCTACGGTGGAGCTTGATTTACATCTTAGGGCTATAATTTAATGTGATAGTGACTTAAGTCTTATAGTCATAGTTATAAGAAAATTTATGATTGCGAGATCAAATACTTCAACTCTGTTAGGGTTTTTCATGCATTCACTTGCCATACAATATTGTGTGAACTATGCCTCCTTAGCCTTCTTAGGGTTATCCCAATGGTCCTATCATAGTGAAACCTGACTATTTTCCCTCCACCGTTAAGGTGGAAAGTTACCTTTAAATGGATGTCTCTCCTTCCATTGCAATGATTGTTGCAACTGAAGGTGGAAATGGCTCCCAAACGTGTGCAAAAGTTTGTTCTAAAAGTTTACAATGAGGTATGGACTCTAAATCCTCCTCGGATGTTATTATTTCTATTGAAAGTTTAGACTCTATGGTCAAGTGGTATAAAAAAATGGCCTTATACTTATTTCTATGGCCACATTCCTTTAGAATCCTACCTTCAGAATTGGATAAAAAACCATTAGGAGTCCAATGGTATCGTATTTTTAGGTATTCGTAACCTCACCAAGGGGTTTTATCTATTCTCCTTTTGTGAGCCTTCCTAAATTCAAGCCATCCTTCTTAAGGTGACTGTTGGTATTTGGGGAATACCTTGTTAGTTCTCTAGGTGGATGCATGATTTTAACCCCACCAATTAGGTTTCGTTAAAAGTTCCCAATTGGATCAAACTCCTAGGTCATCCTATTCATCTCTGGTCCTTTTTGATAGAGATTGTAAAACCCATTGGCAGGGTGATTTTCCATGAACAAGAGAATTTTTTTCGCTCATCCTAACAAGCGTGTGTGTGTCGAAGTTGACCTTGTGAAAGATCTGCGGGACCACTTGGATATTCAAGTTGGGTCCCTACATATCTCTCAAAAGGTGATTTATTTTAACCTCCCAAAACATGTTTTTATTGTCATGCCCTAGACCACCGTATTTGTGATTGTCCACTACTAGCTGCGTTCCAAGTCCACAATGTCACAATATACTATTTCCAATCCCAAGGCTATCCCTCCGAATGATGGTTGGAATATAGTAGGGAATAAAAAGGGATCTGGTGAAAAACTTCTCAAGAGGTTTCATATACCCCTCTCCTTCGCCTCCTCCATCCAAGGATGAGTTGGGATTAGAGCCATCTCACATGTTGGTTTCCATTCTTTCCAAACCCTCGCAGAGCCATGTTTTTATTTCAAGCTCTGGAAATTATGGGAATCTTGATTCAATCTCCCTTCTCTCTGCAACACTCTCATAGTCCACCATAGGAGGTGTTCCACAACTGTGAAGGGATAGTGGGGCCAAATGCTGCTCCAATCAAATCAAGATTCCTAATTCAGACTAGATTCCACTTGCCAATAATTTTTCCATTCTCACCTAGAGGATGGATTTGAGATGGACAGAGGGAGTTTGATATGTCTAATTTTTCATGCATTTCACCTCTTAGAATGTTTAGGGTTTGTGAGCCCTCTAAAAAATTATTTTTTCATTTAGCTTGCTAGGGTATTGATAGTTTAGATATTATTTGTTTACAGAAAATTAAAAATCCTGGTTTTTTGCTTCAGAATACTCTAACTTACATTGCCCTAGATTTCACGCATTTTCACATGTAACACATTGATGATAAAGGTGGTGATAGCATTTCAATTTCACCAATACTTTCAGACTTAATCATCTCCTTGGGTCGGGATATTGCTAATCAGTACATCTGTGTGGGTGATTATGATAATTAATGTTATCACTTTTGGTAATCTCAATGTTTATGCCCCTAATGATGGCTGAAATTCTTTTTATGGAGATGGTAAGGTGATAACTTACCTCTTGCTTATTGGTTGGTGTGTCATAAATTTAATATGATAGAGCATCTAGATGATAAATGTGGCATCCTCCCTATGTACTTGGTGTGTCATCAAGCATGCAACCCGATATTTCTTTAAAAGCCTTTGGGGCCTTTCCGATCCATTGTTCGAGACGGTGGTAGGAGTTTAAAGCCCAAGCTTGGTATACTTGGACCAATCTTTGAGAAGGATATGATCGGGTTTTAAAATTCCTTGACCGTGCTCTTATTTCACAATAAACCTTTTTGATTTTGACATGTAAGACTCCTATGTTATCAATGCATGGTCTTACGTGATTTTTTTAGATCACCACCCGATCACATTTAAGGTTGTTTGGTGGGGGGGCTCTCAAAGTTCCCTCTAATCAATTATATCTTAATGTCACTTTCATGAGTAGCTTTGGGGTGGTCACACTCATTGCTATGTTTTGAAACATGATGTAACATCCACTCATTGCTTCTTCTTTGGGTCTCATGGTGGGAAGCGGTGATTCAATGCACCACCCGATTTCTCCACCGATTTAGAAAGAAGGTGGCCCGAGTCTGTGAACAAGCTAATTTGACCCTACGTAAATAATTTAGATGGATCTCATTGTTACTAGAGGAAAATCATTTTGATATTCCTCTCCAGATTTAGGTAGTTGAAACCCGACACAAGCTCAAGCTCATCGAGTCTCATTCATCCCGTTTTCTTAGATCTAGTCGAGGTTATATTGGCTCAAGGTGGGAGAAAAAGCCTCTAAAATATTTTTCAAATCCCTCCACACCAAGCATGCTTGTCAATAGATCAAAGCTATCTATGATTCACATCAGTGACTCACAGAGCTTGCGCAGAGATCACTGATGATTTTTTTGAGCACTATTGTCTAGTTTTTCAAGCTCAAGAGGATTCAATGGAGTGAGCCGTTTGCTTCCTTATAGAAATGTGTTTATGTGGTTCCTATTAAGATTTTACCTAAAGAGTGGGCTCGCTAAAATTCTCCAATCAATCTAGAGATTTCCATGTAACCTTGCTATGCTTATCTCGATGATCACACTGGTCTAGATGGGTTCCCATGCAAATTTTATAAAGCCACTTGGTCTTTTGTGGAACTTGATCTGCTGCATGTTTATAATTAAGCCCTTTAATGCAATCATCTTGGGAGTTTCATCAAATAAGGCAACATAAAGTTCATCCCTAAAGGTGATGACCCAAAGCAAATGAATAATTGGTGTCCCATCACCTTGTTAAATGTCTCTTATAAAATTATTTCCAAGGCCTTGGCTCTTCACATAGCTGATATGTTGTTCAAAATTTTTCATCCTAAACAAACCAAATTTGTTAAAGGTTTTTTAAATTATTGATAATATTATAATTGTGTGGGAAGGCATGGAATGGGCTCAGGTGTCTCTACAGAGGCCTTTATTTCTCAAAATTGATTTTGAGAAGGCTTATGATTATATTGAATGGCCATTCATTTTGGCCATGCTCAAATCCCTTGGCTTTGGTGACTTCTTTAGATCATTGTGTCAACACTGTTTTCTAATGCTTCAGCTCACCTTACCATCAATGGTCATTAGTCCACTACTTTTGGCCTCTTCCATTCTATTCTTCAAACAGGGGTACCCTCTTGCGCCAACCTTGTTTGTTCTTGTTGCTGACACCTTAGGGTATCTCATTGTGCATCATGCAGCTCAAGGTCACATTCATAGGATTATCTTCCTAATCATGCTATGTAACTCATCAATAAACACTTTCTTTGATGAATCCTTCCTTACCATTACCGAAGTCGAACGTAATGTTTCCAAGGTTTTTACTACCTCGATACGTTTTTTCTTGCCTCTAGATATAATAATGAAATGGCTAAGATTTTGAGCTCTTGTCAAAGTTGTTTACCTATCCCAGACTAGTTGAAACCTTACCCCTAGAGATGGATATGAAGTGGTGAGTAATTCAAATTTTTGGGCATTCCTTTTTCCTTTGATAGTGACTCCGCCACTTTGTGGTAGTATGTTATTAATATAGTGGAGCTTAAGGTGGCCCGGTGGTCTTCTAGACCTCTATCCCTAAGTGATAAATTACAAGTTTATACTAAGATTCTTGCTGCCACCCATGTGTATTACTCTTCTTATTGGTTCCCTTATTACTCTTCATTTTCCAAACTTGCCAAGTTTTTGCGGGACTTTTTATGATGTAAAAGTTCTAGTTCAACTGGATTTCACAGAGTGGTCTAGGAGGTCTATTTTCTCCCTCAAGAGCAAGGTGACATGGGAATCATCAATGTCTATGGGCAGTGTGGATCTTTATTATAAATGGGTGGTTCGTTGTTTGATAGGTAATAGGCACTGGAAACTATTGATTTGACACTACATTATGTCCGAAGCTCCTTATGGAAATAAATGTTAGAAAAATATCAGGCTACATACCCTTATTATCACTAAAGTTTTTGTCAAAATCACCAAAAATTTTGTTGCCAAAAGTATTTAGAAATCCTTTGAGATGGTCAAGATATGGATGCAATGGTTTTCACACATAGATTTCATTTGATTTTCTAAATATTTGGCGGTCTCTCATCATCACCGATGATAATCTTCTACTTGTGGAAACTCCATGCATCAAAGATCTCCGGATTGATCACAAGGGTATTCATACCATTTAAGATTTGGTTACACGTAGAGATTGAGTGCCTTGTTATAAAGTTAAATTAAAATTCAATATTTCCAATTCAGACCTCCCCTCAATATGTAAAATTCAGGAACTTATACATGATGTTATGCTCCACAAGTTGGGGCTTAAACCCTCGGAAGCTTGGTGGTGTGATTGGCAATGGAATCAGGAAATTAATTTCCTTCACTATAATGCTAGAACAACCTACCATCTGTTGAGCCCACTCTTGCCTGCCATTGACAAGATCAATTCCTGATGGGGTTTACAATCTACACATTCCACTTGGCTTTGTAGGCTTTCCCATACTTGGAATCCTCTCCTTGAGCCCAAAGTTAATCAATTCCTTTGGTGTCTGGTCTATCAAGGTTTGCATGTGGGCAAATGTCTCAGTCATATTGGCATCCCTAATCCTAAATGTCCCTTCTTTTCTAGCCCGAGTCATTTAAACACATATTTTGGTCATGTTCTTATGCCCAAGCCATATGGACTTGGATCCACTCATTATTCCATCCCTACCATCCTGAATTATTTCATTGGCATCTTGCTTTATTTGGAGATTTTAGTCCTTGGCCTCATTATATTGACACTCTTTGGCAATTGTTTCGTGCCTATATTTTGTTTCATATTTGGAAAGCTCACAATGCTTTAATCTTCTAACATGATCAATCTATTACTTTGTTTTCACTAATGAAAAAGTGGTGATATTGTCTACTATTTACATACTGATTCAAGCTAAAGAAACGAATGTTTCCTTAGAGTTTTCTCATTAAGAGGAGCTTTTTGATAATTGGGGGAGTGTACCCTACACTATGATTTAGGTCACACTGGATTCTCTGCCACCACCACCTGTGGAACTACGTCATATAATCCACTCACACAACCACTATTTTGCCTCTCCTCGGGGCCTCCCTTCAACTTCATACTCATCTAGACCTGGTGTGAGCCTACCATGAGGGGGAAGGGCATTGATAATTCTCTCGTGGTGGGACTCTCCTCCACCGGGCTATCAAACTATAGCTGGTTTGCCTACCCTAGATGGGGAATTATGGTTCCTTTATAAATGAATATGTCAGACCATGATGGATGAAAGGTGGATGCTCCTTTGGATGAACCCAATAGTGGAGTGTTCCCTCCTTAGGATGACCCTCCTCCTCCTGGTGCTACAACATGTTCTTGATTCTGTTGGTGTGGTTTGTTTCTTGTGCTTTCTACCAAAGCACTATGGGCATTTTGATGTATCCCACGTAGCATTTTTCTATTTTTTTGTTTCCCTCATGGCGTTTTGTGGGACCGCGAGTCATCAAGCCACCCTTACTAATGTAACTATCTTTAATTTAATATAAAGGGAAGTTCCAATAGTAAGTCTTATAGTTGCACATTGCAATGAGTCTTAAAATTAAAATGCATTATTATGGGAAAGGGACTTAAGTTATATGGTGACAAATTATTAATTAAATGTATCAACTAACCTTACACTTTTTGAACCATGTTGTGATTTTATTCTTGGTCACCCATAATGTTAAATGTTAATTGATGGAATTTCATTTATATTGGCCTTATTATCACGAGCATGATAGTTTTATCGCTAACGGATATTGTAACCTTATCGCCATCACAATATAACTATCATTGACATTGCTAAAAGTTCTTGATCGTAAGATTATCCTGACTGTGATAGTGGTGTGATGCCAACTCTTTACATGTAGTTTGAGTTTGTGATGCGGTCGCCATAACATGTTTAGTGTTATTTCTCACCTTGATGTTTCGAGAATGTAGTTTGGTACTAATTCCCCGTTCTTATGACTTGAAAATATAAACCACCCTTAAAAATTATTATACCTTTAAAAAAATTATTACTGTTATTATTACTTTTAATATCGGATATAGATTATTGTTACCCTTTTTATCGATTTTGGAACTCACACTTTGAGTGAGGTGTGACATCTTCCTGCTAGATTTGGAAGGTCCCACTAAAATTTCCTCCATTTTTAAAGAAATATGAAGTTGGATTTGGGGAGGTTGACCTCCTAACCTACCTTCCCCAAAATCTCCCACTAACCAAGTGATCACTATATGCCCATATCAATACAAATGGAGGAATTTGTATTAAATGAAGATCTAAAATTGCTTACCTTTCAAAATGACAATTCATTTGATGTTTGTGAAGCCAAATGTTAGGAGCTGGTGAGAAATTGGTTTAGGGTTCTCCTAAAACTCATCTATAAAGTGAAATGCCTCTATTTTCTCTCATCCACTTTTGCTTTGGCCATCGGTTGTTTTTATTTAATCCCACTACTCCTTTATTTTCCTTTTTGTATTTTTTTGGCTACTATATTTTTCCTTCGTTGCTTGTGATTGTCATGGATGTTTGGATTTGGAGATCCTATATATTGGTTTACACCAAGTTTTATAGGTTTAGGCATGCAACTTTGGGAGGTTGCTCTTGCTAATAAATGGCTCAACCAATAATGCTTTATAGGGTATGGATCCTGCGACGGGGGTATGGAGAGTGAGAATTGAATTTTTCTCAACTCCGTAGGTCACTTTGGTGATGAAGACTCTAAGTTGAATGGTGTGAAAAAAATCTTCTCACCCTAATAATTCGTGGGATTTATTTTATCATCTTGTCCCAACAATGAACTAGGTTTTCTCTGTTATTTGAAACAGGGTGTAATAGATCCCAAAACAACTCTCGGCCAGGACATTGCAACAAACAACTCAAGTAGTGAACTCTCTTAAGTTGGAACGTTAGTGATGTAGTTTGGAACTCACCTAGATTGATACAATCTTGTCACAATACAACTCATCCTCAGTCCAAACCTTTGAATAATTCTTCTAGGAACTTAAATCTCCCAACTCGTCAATGCTTGCCTGAATTAATGTGGATCTAGTTTACAGGAGTAGGGTCATTTGACAATACAATGATCAACTCACACAATGTGGGATTCAATGGTCCTTTGTAACTCGGATACAACCGAGATCGGTTGGTATACTGTCTTAGTGGTGTGAAGAGTAACTCACTTGCTAGCTCGATCGTGTGTTGTGGGTCGATTTTGTAGTTCTTGGCCAATGCATGTAGTTCCTGTAGTCTTATTTTTACCCACAACATCCCAAGGCGCACTTTGAAACATCACCCGGGAAGAACTCCGAGCACTCACCCGAAGTGTGCAAGGGTACTAGGTCCTCTTTTATGGAAGCTTTGTCAAGAAGCTAGCAAGAACATATAAATATTCCAGATCCATAGCAGATAATCAAGTATATTGCATAACATAAACTGGATCTAGATCCTAACCAAGTGTAAGATTTACTGATACAAGAATCAAGATAAAATTTACCATGCATGAACTAGTAAAATATGTGTAAACAATCAATATCCAACCACAAAGATCCATCATATCAATTCTTTGTAAAACACATGAAGCTTCATACCTATATAATAATGTCACCATAATTCATGAGTGCCCATAAATCATCAACGTAACTCTATAAGACATAGATGATGATCTATAAACTGTGAAAATCAATACATATTTATAGGGATAGGGAATTTCCCTTCACTACCTATGCATCCTCAAAATAGGCTGCATGCTAAGAATAGCCATGCGCTGCTACAAGATAATTACAAAAGCATGCAATATCGTTATTAATAGATTATATAATAATAACTATAGTTCTAATCCTATGAAAATACCAAAACTATGCATAGCGCTTGATTTAACACTTGCCTGAAATAGCCTTTGTGTGCTCTTCAAGTCTTCATACAAAATGTGCTCTCCACTCCATGTCTATAATTAGCCTCACACTAAAAATGGCTAAGTAATAAAGTCATACTTTTCCTTGGGCATGCCCCTTTTCCACTACATATCCGTGTGCATATACACGCCATATGTCCAAACACCTACTCCTTATGTGCCTTCAGTACTTAGGATACAATCTATCATCCCAACATTACCCCACACTAGTTTCATTACTGCCCCCGATAATGGATAATCACAACTTATCTCTCCACCAATAAAGAATAAAGAATGAAAGAATACTACATAGAAAGAATAAAGGAATATTCAGGCATGCTATCCCTCTATAGGTAGTATCAATTTGGGATATTGAACCTTAATTTATACTTCAAATTCATTCCAATCATTCAGCGCCTTATTTGTTTTATCACGGATGTTTCTAGTACCCCGTCCATTTTATCTATTGTCATGTTTTGTCCTTCATTCTATAGTACCTATAGAAAATTTCCATGCTCGAGATCATCCCTTCTATGACATCCATGCACCGTATGATCAATTTCCCAATCTCCTTTATCATTTCTTTGTGAGGTTCTTGGGCTGCTGCAAGAGTATCACACTTCTCTTCTACTAAGGTAAGCCTCTCTTCGTGCCCAAGTGCCTCATTATTTACCACCTTGAGTACCTCATTATATTCTTCAATGGTGCTTATATTTATTATTATGTCAAGGTATGTGCATATGTTTAAAGCCATATCTACTTTCTTTAGTTAATCCTTTAATGTCTGCAGTATAGATTCATAACTTGTGATTTTCTGCACAACCACTACCCTGGCCTTCTCTGCTTGTCTCGCATCATATTTTGGTCTACGCATGCACACTGGTCCTTCATCTAATACTAGGTGAACTAATGTGTGTAAATAATGTAGTGCATAAGGGAATTCCTTAGCCACATTTTCCTCATATTTTGGTCTCACTTTAAAAATATCATCCCCAATCTATTTTTCCATTTGAAGGATTTTCTATGCCTTCACATCAGATTTTTCTTTCTCTTCTATTTGGTGCTTGATTTTAGTATCCTTATCTTTTCTATCTTCTAATAAGGCTCGAATAGTCATTTCTTTATCAATATTCTAGTGCGCAACTTCTGCAAAAACCTTATTTAAAGCATTACTAACTTGTTCATATGAGAATTGAGTTGGATTGATGGTGATATGGTGATAATGTGGTGCCCTCTTCATTCTTCATGACACACATGATTCCTCAAAAAAATAAAATAAGGCTCATCCATGTGAGTGTGCATACTCAGTGAAAATTATTTACGAGTGCGTGTAGTTTCTATTTCTAAATCCATCAAGTCCCAACCATATAATTGTTCCTTAAGAAAATTACCCTGGAACCTAGCGTGAATTATCTTGTTCACATCATCAGCATAGCCAAGGTTTCATGTTATTAAAACCTCATCTTCCTTAGGCTCACTGGTGCACTCTCCTACATGCTCCTACACTTTAACACCCACATTCCGATGTAATTATTCCTCCCCATCAATCTCTTTTTCTGGCATGCAACATGTTCTACCAACTATGTATCCCCACCAACGAAACTCTCTTCTTTTGGTTCATGTGTACCTATAGTAGGTACATCCTCATGATAAAAAGGTTTCTCGATGTTTATCTCTTCAACTTCTCATACTTCTAGGATTGGGGTAGCAACATAATTTTATGTGATATTGAGTGAAGACTTCTCGTCATCACTATCCTTAATAAGAACATACCTTCGATGCTTCTTTCTTTCTTTCTTCCTTGACATTCTTCATCGGTGTCACATGTGGTGATATTATAATTAGATATGATGGCCCAACACCAGTATCCACACTCATACGCCTCTTATGAAACACTCTTATAGTATGATATAATCGATGTTGTCTTTTTTATTTTATTTTGGTTTCTCCAAAAATTTTTGAAGGCCTTCAAAGAATGGATCTTCCCCCTTCAGTGGTGTTTGCACTAATGACCTCCATGTGCCCACTGTCTATTTCCCTTTTGGAGGTCTTAGAAAGGATATATCCTCTCCTATAAACACCTTCCCATATTTGAAACATGACCTTATATACACATAGATGCATGCAGCTCAATTTTCCCCACAACTAGATTCTCTAAAGTTATATCAATATTGTCGTCTCCAATGTTTCTACATACGCTTCCCGATTCATCCATACAATTTTTTTATGCAAGATATGTATATCCACATCTACCTTGTCAAAGATAATATTGAATCTTTCACACATTATGTAATTTTTCATTGAATCCATAAAATAACGCATGGTGAAAGTGAAGAGTAACTTACACCAAGGGATATTTTCACCCGTCTTCATAAAGAACCTCCCGGATGAAGTCTTTGGCCGGTACTGCGCAAAATCATCTTGTCAATCCAACACTATATGAAGCTCACGCATTATGCGCAACTCCCCTTTAAATTTATGGTGCATCTCTTTAAAACATTTCTCTTGGTGCTCCTTGTAGGTGTTCGAGATGGAACCATGATGTATACTTTGAAAATTTATGCGACGCTGATTTATTTTTCATGGGATACTCCAAATATTTCTCCCTTGGCCCATCGGACATGCTGATTTAACTGAATAAAATTAAAAGCAAAATATCACCCCAAGTTATTTTGTCACCTTTATCAGCTTATATGCACGCCTCCATTACTAGGCTCTCTGTAATATAACTAGTGATGTTGTAGTATGTATTGCTCACCATTTTATGTGCTATGTGAATCCAACACTGGTTGACATCTGTCCACCTCTCTGAGGCCCCTAAATTGTAACCTACGAACCACACTGAAACCCTTGTGGCCATAACATCTATGTTTGTTACTTTGAATTCTCGTCCTCCCTTCTTATACTTGAATGTAGCGGTTGTCACATCAACTCCCTCATTATCTCTGTTAGATCACCAAGTAATATCTAAACTAGAATCACGCAAACCTATGACCTTGCCAACTAGTTTGGTGGTAGTGCACATCCTCCTTCTAAGAAAATAGAAATAATATTTTTGTACCACGACATCAGCCACTAGTATAATTGGTCAAGATTTTCAAAGTATGTTAATTCAAGGAGCTGCATGACCCCAACACTTCAAAAAATATCTTCACTAAATCATCTAGAACCCTTGTTCCATCTACATTGCTCTTGTTTGTCTTCTCGGATGGTCTCTGTAATGATATCCTTAATATCTTATCGGTCATGTAATTGAAATCAGAAATTTGCACCTTGTTATTTTTGTTGCCCATGGTCTCCCTTTGATCACCCCCTCAGCATACAACATCTTTACCAACCATTCCTCTCGCCACTTTTTTAGCCTCCATTTCAATGAATAGGGCTTATCTTGGTGTCATATTTCCTTTTAAGTTACAAGGATGTTCTATAACTTTAACTTTGTCACCATCTTACCTTGTACACCATGAATTTGAACCAGACTCTTCAATCCCATGAAACCCTAGTTGTGAATTTTTATTCCTCAAACCCTAGCCACACAAACCCACCTTTGAGCACACGCATAACCACCTCAATAACACTTCTACGTGGAATGCTACCAAAATGTGCCTCAACCTCACTTGGTTCGTTGTTTTTACTGATTACTCGTCACACTAAGCTCTTCTTCAGTTCATAATTTGATAAATTAAATAATGCAAGGTAACAATAACGTTACACTCACTAAATTTATAGCCCAATTCAAAAATATTCACATTAAGTTCTCCTAACCACCATCGTACATGACAATAAAGCTGCCTCTGTGCTTTTCCATGCATTACGACATGTATTCGACTCCTATCTTTTCCTCACCTCATTCATAACCTTCAGGTGCACCTATTACTTCTTGGTCACACATTTCCTTTACGCGTGCTTTCTTATGCCAAAGTACCTATCCAATGTGACTCTTCCCAAGTAGTTCCCAATCCTACAACCTACCTCACATTATACTGATCATCCATCCTCCTATGCGTGGTCTTCAATCTAAGCAATTTTCTTGAAATCAACATATTCTCTTCTCTCGAGAACCTCGTAAGTTTGTTTTTGCCATGCACTATGATATGAAACAAGGCATAAGTCAATCCTTCTTCATCTATCCCACACTAAAAGTATGCATGGTCCTTTGCACGGGAGTTCAATAGATAGTAATCTATAGACACCTATAATTTAACCTGAGAAATTTAAATACTTAAATTGCACTAATTATCATCTTTCTTGCAAATTTACAACATATCGTCAATATAGCATACTTTCTCTTCTATCACCGTTAATTAGCTACATTACACTAGTTAATTAACTCTTCTATCCAACAAATACACCAATTAATGACCTTCCGTTAATAAGCTCCCATTTCTATCTAGATTAATTAATTAATTATAATTAATTAATACCCCTTTCTATCTAGATTAATTAATTATTCTTAATTAATTAATTATCTCTTCTATTTAATCAATAAATCGTCACTTATTTGATTAAATCCCTCTCATAGTCTAAATCATGCTAATTATTCCTCTAAAAAGCTTCTATAAGCTTGCACACCTATTAATTAATCACTTTGGTTAATTAATAAAGCCCCTCAAACCCCATGGGTCACTAAAGGACAAACTAAACTCTCCTAAGGTTGACTTAACCCTTTCTAAACCTCCCTTATCCACAACTAACCCAACCTCTCCATTTATCCCACATGAAGAGGGATGTAGAGATTCCTCTATCCATTGGGCTATATAAGGAGCCCTCCTCCTACCTTTCTATTTACACCTTTACACACCTAAATGAGCATAGAGCATACACTATAGCCATTTATCATCTTAGAGGATTCTTCATTAGAGGAGCTAGCTACTTTCATTTCTTATATTCATCCATCCAAGTTTTGAAGTCATATGGGGATATGTCAAATGGTCTTGTAGCCATGGATTGACAAGACTCCATTATTGAAAACCTTGGGATTCAAACATACAATCAAACCTTTGATTACTAAGGATATAAATAGGTTCATTTCATTTGATTAGCATTCAATAGAGATATGGATTAATGGATTAACATGTTAGTTTGAATATTTATTCATGTTCTAATGTAAGGATGTTGGTAGATTAGTCTTGTTTAAGCTCTAAGCATGATGGTGCATTGATTTTGATTTAGCTTTGTTTTAGGACTACTAGGTGTTAGTTATAATTATTTTTGCATTGCTAACAAATTCATGTACACCTAATCAACTTCTGGTGCATAAGTGCGCTTATTACACATAACATCGAACTAAATTGACAGAGCATATCGACGTTGAAAGAAAACATATATAAAGGAAAATGCATTAAAGGAAATCTAATCTAATGACAATATTGCCTTATTAAAAACACCCAAAAGACTTATTTATAGTAGGCATTCAGCCAACTCTCATTGAAGTGATTAGGAAACCATGTCCCATTCATCACCTGCAACTGACAGGCACTTGAATCAAGTATGTAAGTCACAACATACGGTCCTAACCAATGCACTTTCAACTTTCTAGGGTGGCACAAAAACTTTGAATCATACAAAAGAACCATCTGTACAAATTCAATCTTCTTATCCTTGATATTCCTATCATGCCAATCCTTCTACCTAGACTTTTCTATCTTCCGACTCCATCGTTTATCAATAAACTCTTCAAGTACTTTCTCATAAACCAACCCTCATGTGTGTGCAATACATAGAGAAGGTAACATGAATTACATGAGAAAATAGCCTCTACGCCAAACACCAAATGAAGGGGCGTGGCTTTGTTCAATATTTTATAAGTTATCCAAGATGCCCAAAGTACAATAGAGACTTTATCATCAAAGTCTATCCTTTCAAAATCACAAATATTAGTCAATGTGTGGCTCAATATATTTTTGAAAGCCTCAACAGTCCCATTAGCTTGTGGATGATAAGGTGTCGTCCTATGGTCTACCACCATAAATTCTTATAACAATATCCTGATAGTATCATTAAAGAAATGAGTGCCCCTATCACTTGTTAAACTCAATGAGCATCCATACTTGCTGATAATGTTCTCCCACAAAAACCTTGTTTGTCTGTAGCTACGTGTAATCCTTTTTAGGTGCCACTTCTACCCACCTTATAAGATAATTTGTACAAGTTATAATATAACACAATCCAATCCTACACGTGGGTGGGGAAATAGGACCCACAAAGTTAATTTCTCATTTTTCAAAAGGTTATGCACTAAAAATAGGCATCAAAGGCATTTAATCTCTATGCACAGGATTTTCAAGGCACTGAAAATGGTCACGAGCCTAACAATACTCTTTACAATCCTTATACAATGTTTTCCACCATAAGTCACGCAATAAAATCTTTCCCATGGTAGCATATTCTACATAATGTCCACCTACAATCCCACCATGATCCTCCTCCATAATCACTTTGTGCTCATACTCTAGTACACACCACCGCAAAAATTCATCCCAACCTAGTTTGTATAAATCTCCACTGATCAACATATAGGGCGTGACGCGTATAACAATCTGTTTCTTCTCTAAATTATTCTTCCCTCATGCGGCAAAACAAATACACAAAAATACAAGTAATATCTTCTAAGTCGAGGGCACATGGTTCAATATGAATACCTGGGCATCGATGTTGTATCCTCAATGCTCTACATGTCCTCACTGAATTAATCCTAGATAAATGATCTAGTCCGTAATTGTTCTTTCTTGGCTTAGCTACTATTGTAAAGTCAAAATCTTGAAACAAAAGAATCCAATGACATATGCACCCCTCGTAAAATAGGATTGTTCACCAAGTACTTAAATGGGGTAGCTAGTAAGTACTATCTAAAGTTATACAATGTATAGATCATGGACAAGGCTTCGCGCTTTGTAGTTTTATAATTCGTCTAGCCTAGGTTAGCTTCCTTCTTGCAAAAATAGAATGATCAACAATAACTTCTATAAGTGGGCTAATACCACGTCAATGGCCATGCCAGAGGCATCTACATACACATGAAATTTTTGGTCCATGAAGGAAAATGTAGAATAGGTGCTTTGTAATAAGACTTCCCTTAAATATCTCAAATGCGTCTTTGTTGCACTTCACCCCAATGGAACTTTCCTTTACTCTTTAACAATTATTCCAAGGGCATGCCAACATTATCATAACCTTTGATAAATTTCCTATAATATCCTATGTGCCCCAAGAATCTACAAACCTTGATCGGTTAGTAGTTTCCTCTAAGCCCAAAATATCAACAACCTTAGCAAGATCCATGAGCAAGCCTTCTTTACTGAGATAATGTGTCCTCGTAATGTCCCAAAAGGTGTAGCAAAAATGAACTTCTTAATGTTTAAGGAGATTCTCAACTTATGGAACCTATGAAACATGAGCCTTAAATTATCATAGTGATATTTCATTATCCCATAAACCGTCCAATCCTCCAAGTAAACCTATAAGAACTTATGAGTAAAGTCTCATAATGCTTGCAAAATAATGTGCGATAAGACTACATGTGCATTTTTCAATCCAAATGGCATAACCGTGTATGAAAAATTTCCCAACTCAGTGGTGAAAGTTGTCTTCTCTTTTTCCTCTTTAGCTATCCTTACTCGATGATAATTAATAAATCCATCGGTGAAGGATTAGATCTCACACCCTGTAATGCCTTCCAAGATTTCTTTAGTAAATGGTGTGAGAAAGGGATCTATCAAACATGAAACATTAAACTCCCTAAAATCCACATAAATTCTTATCCTTCCATCTTTAGATATACTTATCATGATAGAGATAACCCACTTTGACTCCTCAATGGGTTCAATGATTCCTAAATTTAGCATCTTATTAATTTCTTCCTTCACCTTGACGTGAAGGTTATGATTCATCCTGTAAGGCCTCTTCTTAACTCGGGCATACACCTTCCTTCAAATTTGATCCTCATCTTACCTAACGAGTGATATACCCCTTTTATTTCATGATAGCCTCTAGGAAATAAGTCCGGAAGTCACAAAACTCAATTATTTTAGCAACCTCGCAGTCAAACCAATAATTACCAATGATGGCCTCCTTAGGTTCAACATCCGTCCCAATGTTGATAATATTTGTTTTCATAGGATCATTATATGTCATCCAAACTATCTAATATCTCACTCATACCCTAAGTATGCTTAGCATCTAGATTCTCCACTTCTTCATCATCAATTACATAGACCATCTTACCTTTTTATTTTTATAGGAATTCACACCAAGCTACTTTGCATTTGTCTCTTCTTCTTCAAAACACACCTCCAGCATTTGACTTACCTAGTAACTCCCGAATAAGTTCCACATCCTTTGTAATATCTCCTAACGTCAACTAATTTAGGACCTATAATGCCTCATTCAATGGAGATTTAGTGGAAAAATATTCAAAGGTCTGAATCATACATGCAATGGGCTTCTTGCCAATTTCTGTTTCCTATTTCTCCGATCAAAAGGATGAAAATAAACTAAGCACCACTTGGGTAGAGTTTCTCCTCGTCTGAAGGTGAGAAAGAAACCAAGCTAAGTGAGAAATTGTTTAGTTATGTGATGAAATAAACTTAGTTCAAACTTACTTGGGTTCTTTTCCTTGTTTGAGACACAAGGTTCAGAATCCAAGTGAGTCATCACTTTGTGATGGCTTGACGTAAAAATAAACTAGCAAAGTGGGCTCCAAGATAGAATGGCTTCCCTAATAGGTTCTCTCAACTAGGTGTTAGAATATTATCTAATGTGAGAAATTTTTTCCCAAAGAGTCGCAATGACTGATTTGGGAGTATCTCAAACTTTAATCTGTACCCCCTTCCGATACAATGAGAAACTAGTGTGCTTAGTCAGTACCACCACCTGGAACCACAATACATAAAATATTTGACTCTAAATCACATTTGTACTGGTTAAGTGGGTAAGAAGAGTGCTTCTGTTTCATCCACGAGGTTATTCAAATGGCGGTGGATTACTTTAGGTTCCTAGAACCACCCCCATTGTTTTATCTTAAAGCATTATACCAAAAGGGTTATGTTCCATTGAGCAAATAGGGATGTACCCTTTTCCCAAACTTGTAATATAGTGTGAAGTGAAATGGTGTTTTTTATCTTGTTTAGCTTAATGTGGTTTTAAGTAACACAATTGTTTGGAAACTCGTATGAAAACTTGTGTATTAGAAGGTTTGTGTCTCATTTTGAATCCTCCTTTATTTGACAAGCATTTAGGCCCTATATGTGAAGAGTTAATAATTTTCCACAACCAATCATGATATTAAAAAAATATCTTGCGTGTTGTTTTGATTCCTAAGATCACCAAAAGGCACGAAGGAAGAGCATACGCAACATGAAAAATCCACTAAAATAAGGCTTTTGATGGAAGATACTTTAAGTGTGGTTTACAAAAGGTAGAGTTATTTTTAACCAATTTTGAAAGGTTAATCCAATTATGAAGCGTAAAATAAGTATTTTTTGAAAGTGATAAGAGGGTTTTTAGAAGTTTTTTTGATCCCCAAGATCACCTAGAAGGTGTAAGGAGAGAGCATACACACTTCAAAAATCCCTTTCTAACTAAGAAAATGAAACACTTGTTAGAAAATGACTAGTTATCTAATAATTTAAACAATAAATTTTATGTAAGTCAAAATACTTTGCCAAATGCATGCAATGGAAAATTTGAAAATCTATGGAATGAGGCTAAAGAACCTCAAATATTTGATAAACTCAACCATGCACCATGAGATAAGAATTCAACAAGAAACTATCTATTTACATGTAGGATATGAAATGTTATCTCTTATGGATGGATTTTTAGGCTACAATTAGATCAAAATCATAGATGAGGATCAACACAAGATGGACTTCACAACCCCTTGGGGGACTTTTTGTTATCAGGTAATGCCCTTGGCCTTAAAAACACATGAGACACTTATCAAAGGGAAATGACCGTGATTTTCCATGATATGATTCATGACATCATGGAAGATTATGTGGATGATATCCTCAGGAAATCCAAGACAAGAGAAATATACATGAATGATAGTGTATCTTCGAATGCCTATGGGAATACAAAGTTAGATTGAATCCAAAGAAGTGTGTGTTTGGCATACTATCAAGAAAGTTGCTTAGATTCATTGTATCACAAAGAGGGATTAAGGTAGACCCAACTAAAGTTACTGCCATTATTGAAATGCCTCCTCCCAAAACATCAAACAACTGCATAGCTTGCAAGGAAAGATATAGGCCATTCGTTGCTTCATTTCCAAACTTGCTGATAAATGCCATTCATTCACCCATCTACTTAAAAAGGATGTTTCCTTTATTTTGGGACCAAAGAAATAACATGACTTCTCCTTACTTAAGTAGTACTTAGCCAATCCACTTGTTCTTATTCCTCCAACTCTTGGTGAGCCAATCCCGTTGTATACTCCTACTACGTAATTTTCTATTGGTGTGCTACTTTCCCAATATGACCTCAAAAATAAAGAAAATTTTATGTACTATCTTAGTTGTATTCTCATTTATTATGGGCTCAACTGCCCTCAAATTGAAAAATATTGTTTAGCTATAGTTTTTACCTTCCAAAAGCTTTGCTATTACCTATTGAATGCTAAAACCAAGCTCATTTCCAAAGTTGACCCACTTAAATACCTGTTTTAAAACCCTCATTTACAGGGTAGAATGGTTAAATGTATCATTATACTATATTAATTTGACATTGAGTATATGCATCAAAAGTTAGTAAAAGGACAAGTACTCACCGATCGGTTAGCGAAGCATCGTTACTGTGGATAGAGCCCGTAAGTCTGGAGCTATCGAAACTTCATTATTATATATGGAGGAATATATCATGTGGAAAGTGCACTTTGATGGATATTTTACTTTTCATGATTCGGGGGTAGGTGTGGTATTAATTGCTCCTTCAGGCAACCCTATACCTCAAGCTTTTTTCCTTGGTTTTCCTTGTACAACTAACATTATGGAATATGAAGCACTCATCGCAGGGATGAAACTGGAAATCAAATGGGATATCCATCATGTTAAGATTATTGGTGATTCACAATTGATCATTAAGCAAGTTAACGATGAATATAAAGTTAAAGATGAGAAAATCATCCCCTACAAAAAACTAGTGGAAACCTTGAAAGAGTATTTTGTGCGTATCACATTCGAGCAGATTCCAAGGGCATAAAACAGATCCACAGACACTATGGAAACCATAGGTTCTATGCTATGAATTCCACCAGAGAGCAATGACATGTTGTTCTTTGTTGAGAATCTACGCCAACCTACGTATGATATGCCCAAATCATGTTTGGCTTGTGAAGTTGTTGGTACCTATTCCCCATGGTATGTGCACATCTACGCCTATCTTAAACACAACACCTTCCCGTCTAACATCTCTCATTCGAAAAATAAAGCCTTATCCTCCAGACATCCCTTTACACCCTCTTAGGAGATATGCTCTATCATCGTGGCTATGATGGGAATCTGTTACGTTGTCTAGATGTAGCAGAGTCAATCCAAGTGATTAAAGAGGTAAATGAAGGGGTGTGTAATGCCCATACAAAGAATGGTTCCAGCTAAGAAATTGTTTAGAGTAGGATACTATTGGCCTATTATGAAAACAAACTACTGCAACTATGTAAGGAAATGCATATTATGTAAAAAGTATGGAAATTTCATCCATGCACCATCACACCATTGCAACCAATCACAACCCCATGGCCATTATCCAAATGGGGCCTAGATTTAATAGGAAAGCTCACCCTTATCTCATCTGAAGGTCATACTCACATCATCACAGCTATAGAATATTTCACTAAGTGGGTGGAGGTTGTTCCTTTGACTTGTGTTACAGGAGCTCAGATTTCAAAGTTTATCATGAATCACCTCATTTGTTGGTATGGCATTCCTATGGCCATAGTTACTGAAAATGGAAAATCATTCAAGAATAAGATAGTGAAGGACCTTTGTCATTGATTTCAAATAAAATTGAAGTGTTCTATGCCATATTATCCACAAGGTAATGGGCAGGATGAAGCCACTAACAAAACATTGGTTTAAATCATGGAAAATATGGTGAGTAAGATAGGTCGTAATTGAAATTTACAAATTCACCCATCCCTTTGGGCTTATAGGACCTCCATTCGCACTCCTACTAGTGTGACACCCTATTCCCTAGTATTTGGAACCAAATCCATCATCCCATTGGAAATCGAGCTTCCTTCCCTGAGAATATCTCTTAGTGATTACCTGGACAAGGATGAGGATTACAGAGTGGCTAGGCTGGTAGAATTATAACTCTTGGATGAAAAGTGCATATGCACCCTTAACCATATCAAAGTGTATCAGAATAAAGTATCTAGAAATTACAACAAAAGGATCATACCTCATTAGTTTGAGGTAAGAGATTTGGTCATGAAATAAAATTAGTTCAACACAAGGGTGGAAAGAGATAAGAAAGGCAAGTTCGAACCACATTGGTTAAGACCTTACATCATTGTGGACAAATATGGTACAAGAGCATATAAACTTTCCCATCTAAATGTTGATGAGCTTTGTGAAACTATGAATTCCATGAAACTTAAGAGGTTCTATGCTTAAACATGGCACAAAAATAAGAAAAAGTAAACCAAAAATAGGGTAAAAATGATCAAAATACAAAAAAATTAAAATAAGAGAAAAATAAAAAGAGAAAAAGGTTGTCCATATGTGAAAACCATGAAATTTTGGCACATTAGATAGGTCCTTGGTGGAAATCGAGTTTCCGATGTCTTGGGAAGATTCATTGTTCACAAGCATCTTACATATTGAGGTTACTTTTACTTAGCTTAGGGCTAGTTCCACGCTGCATATGAGATTCCCGTGAACCTATCTGTCAAGCCTTGATTTGGATTTTCTCCTCTTATTGATCTATGAAAGGATGGTCTTTGCATTTTTGCCATCTAACACTGGGGAAATTCTGCGACTTCACCTTCCTCTTTATAGCATGTGGCACCTGCCCCTTGTATATTATTTTCCTAATGCTAGGGGTATCCATGTTTCTCGGTTACCTATGCATAGCTTTGGAAAATTTTAGAAAATCACAAAAAATAGTAGAAAAGTGTTTCACAAAACAATCTTGTAAAAAAATAACTTTAGTTTACTTACTTTATCTTGTTTCTTTGTTTGTTTGTGTACATTGTTTTCTTGTGTTGTTGTTTGTTTGTACATTTGTATAATTTTTTGTTTAGACATACTTTAATAAGATTCATCTTTTCTTTCTTAGATTAGATTCTCTCTTACTTGTACATATGCAGTGTGTTTTTGCATGCTTGTAAATAATTGTACATAGTTGTGTTAATTCATGATTGTTTGGCACTATGTATTTTGTTAACATTTTATTGTGTTTTCTTGTTGCATGTACATAGTTTTTATCACATCATCATATATCCATCAATATCATGACATCTAACATCATCTAACATCATATGAATAAAAAAGCTAAGTATACATCATACATGAATGCTAAGCTAATCATCACATATCGTATCATCAAATAGGGCAAGAGGGATAAAAAATATAAAAATCTATCCCCCCCTACACCAATATCATCATGTCATCCAATCCACTAGTCTAGAGCATCACATGTATAATACAATTGATATCATCTATGGATCTCTCATATCAAAATCAAACACATGTGGTACAAACATCTCAACTATCATCATGATACATACACAATGTGAAATCAAATCATATAACATCATGAAACATTCATAATCCATACAATCAATCATCAAAACCGATCAAAATCCATCATCTCATAACAATGGTGCCACGGAAAATGTCCATTTATAAAAGTATAAAATGTCTTTGTCACAAGAGATATACATCATTGATATAAAATGGGCCATCAAAGGGTACAACTCATAAAAATTCCTTCATCAGAGGCATACATCAACAATGCTATACAATGATCAAAAGAATAAATCCTTCATTAGAGGTGTGCATTAAAAAATTGGTACATCATATACATCTGTTAAAGTATAACACCTTCATAAGAGGTCTGTATAACATGATACAAATACAATCAAAGAATACAATGAAAATCAAGGCTGACTAGAACCCTTAGAAGGAGTGGTTGGTCTATGTAATGGAGGGTCCATAACCTGTGTACCACATGATCTTATAGGCTGCCCTTGTGGCTACCCCACTTATACCCATGGCCTCTCGATATCATCAATCCAATCAACTTCTGACTATAGGTAGGTGTGCATTGATCAGCTAGAACTACCTCATAATAGAGTGACCGATAATATGAGGCTCTACCCTCCACTGTAGCCAAGTCTCAATGAGTGTGGGTTGTCACTACTATCCCATCTATGCATCAAAATGATGCTACCTCTAGTGCTAGCCAAGTAACCTTGGCCTCGACCTTATTGCTCGCTCCGTGAGAAGCCGATCTCTCTCGACTATCACTTTGGTCAGAATCGGTGGAGTCTGGGCCTGTTGTAGTAGGCTCATCACCTGAGCCATCTGAGAGGCCATCTGACTTATCTAATGAAAATGTGTAGAACCATCTCCCCTAACCGTCATGGGCTCTAGCCTAGTCCTGCTCTTCTTTTACAACTAGAATGTGAGATCAGGCCAGATATCTCTTCGCTGTAAACTACCACACCTGCTCTAGTAGGGAAGCTAGATATGCCTTAACATCTCCACCCTGGGCTCAGGCTAGCCTTAGAGGAACCACCAAAGCATGTCCCTATCCTTGGCCTTGTACCTATCCATAAGCCTGACCCTGATCCTGTAATCTAGGCCTTAGACCCTCTACATGACCCTGGCCCTGTGCCTGTCCTTTTCCGAGCACTTGCTACCTCTATCTAGGATTCTATACTAGACCCTTCCCATCATGTAGCTGCCCATCAAATAGATCATCACCTGACCTGTAGATACAACCTCATCACTACTTGTATGATACCTTGGATGGTGCTCACACACCTGCTCCCCATGCCTCATCTAATATGGTCAGGTGTTGTGGCAAAATGGTCACATACCAAGCCATGTAATCTAGTGTGGTGCCGGGGTCTCTAACCTATCAAGCATGGTCCTAAAATTGTGGTACCACCTATAGGAAGCTATCCTTGGCTCGAGCTACCTATATGTATGGCCCCATAGTCTACCTCTCTGCATCCCAATGGGCATACCACATATCAGGTTGAGGGACACCTTGAACTCTACCTAGTTGTCACTGACATCACTCCACCATGTATATCTTAAAAATATAGCTGTGACTACCAAGAAGGAAGTTCTCTACCACACAGATGCTAAGCTCCACTCCATCCTTGGGCCACTATATATGTCTGTAGGGCCTCCAAATGATGTCTCTATCTAGTAGCTCATCAAACTCTCAACGGTAGTAGTAAATGCTACCTAAGTTCCCTCATACAACATCCCCCATGGATACCCATGCCATGAATGTTAGCTCATTTGGTGCTCGAGTGTGTAATGCACCCTGGTGGTGCTCGATCGCTATAAGTTCCCAAGACCATATACGTGGTAAAGACATTGGCCCCACCGTCTTCTGATGGTGGTAAGTAATTAGGTGTAAATCCTAGTATAGATGTTCCAATATGCACTAGCCCCAACCAAGTATCGATCACCACTAAACACTATGTACTAATGTAATCAACCTCATCAAAAATGATGTCCCTGTCTTCTTAGTGAATAAAACCCATTGATAAGAGCCATCAAGTAAAGTGGTCCCTGGTGAAGAGTCAGATCAGCTATGCAGTCGTGAAAGGATATTGTCATACCCTTGTGGGGTATCTCCTGTAGCTGAGACATGTCATTGATCTCCGTGATAGTCCAACCAAATTCACTTGTATACTTGATCATTGAGCCTACAATAGGAACATGTAAAATCTACCACACGTCCTTGAGTGTGACAATCATCTCTCCTATAGGAGCACGAAACATTATCTCTCACTGTGTCACCACTCAATCAAAGTGGTCAATAGGCCATGGTCTAAGGTAATAGATGACATCTATGTTACATAGCCTAGGCCAATCACCTCTAATAGGATTGCCATCAAGCAATGGTCTCATCGGCACATGCTCCCCTCCATCTTAGCTATGTGAGTGTGTTGATCTCACATCGCAACACTGTAATCAGTGTATCAGTAAAACATGACATGTGTTAGACACTAAAAATTTCTTTTAGGTTCTTCTACTATTCTTCTATCCTCCGCTAATTTTTCTCTTTCTTCTAAGTGTCATTTTTTGACACTTTCTCCTCTTATTCATCTCTTCTAGGTGATTGCACACCCTTTTGGGAATGTGCACATGCGCACACACATGTGTGCACCCCTTTTTGACATGCACACATGCGTGCATACACCTAAGGGTGCTTGCACCATGTTTTTCATCTCCTACGTGTGTGTGCTTGGGTTTTAATGCCATGTGCATGTGTGCACGTGCCATGTGTATGTGTGGGGATGCACATATGCCTTTTTGGGGTGTATACATATGCATGTACACATGTATAGTACATGTGCATGTGCACATGCACTTAAGGGGTACCTTCGCTACTATAGGGGTGCTTGACCCCGTGCATGCATGCCTACGCTATACCCTACCTCTATCCTACTATTAAAACTATTAAATGCAACATTAATTGTAAAAATTGACAAAGTAGGTCAAGATACTTAAAAAGAAGCCATCGTTTGTGTGCATGTGGGCATACTCCGAACTTGGTTGGCATGTCTCCTACGGGCTTGTCCTCTCACCATCATCTGCATCACTATCGGGTGTCTCACGGTAAAATTTTGGTAGTGGTTGGTAACAAATGAATTGGTCTCAATGATTTACCCCCTAGGATGGGGTATATTAAACCATTTTCACTGGCCGTGATGCTTGGAAGCTTGTTTCGATTGTTGTTGTTGCTTTAATTCTTCTTCTACTCACCATGAATAATTATTTTATTTAAATAATTTTTTTCTTTCATTTTCCGTCATGTTGGGGCATTCTTTGCCACCTAGTACCCCTTTCTTCTCACTAGGACAATTTTATTGCTCCTAGGTGATATCCTTTCTTCTACACACTCCATTGAATAATTATTTTTGTAAATAATTATTTTATTAATTTTTCGTTATGTTAGGGCGTTATTTGCCACCTACTACTTCTTTCTTCTCCTGGGAATTTCTTTTACATCTGGGAGATTCTTGCTGATTCTTCCACTTTCTTATATGCATACAAAGCATCCAAAAAATTATTATATATATATATATATATATATACCCATCCAAAATCCATTTTTTTTTCAAAAATCTCCAAAAAATCCTAAAAATTGTAAAACTCACAAAACTAGGTAAACCAGCTCATACGAATTTGAAACTTGTGTCTTACGCATGGTATTCTTTTCATATCTTTCTAGAAATTACACATCTTCATGAATCCAATGAATCGTAGATTGTCAGATTTACAATCATCTATAAAGCTAGCCTGCTTGCTTTGTTAGTACTCTGGGGCACATATAGTTGCTTGGTACTATTTTGTAGCGCACTACACTTTCTCATTGGACCTAGTTTCCTTCATCATCTTCCCTTGCATGTATCCTTTCTTGGGGCATCATTTTTAACCCTTGTCATTAATCATGAACATTTAGGGATCTTCATCTTGATAACAAAACATTTTTACAACCATCTTGACCATTGTTGGTTGGAATATGTGTGTTTGTACTTGTTTTCCTTGTTAAATGAGCTTGTTTCCTTCTCATATTGCATTGATTTTTGTATGTTGCATTGAGTGGGAATTTCAGCAATGGACAACTATTCATAGTATGGATTTTCATGTCATCCTAATTTTGTCATATGCTTACATTTTTAATAAGGACCGATGATGTAGATCTTTGGAAATATGATGACAATAAAGTTGTTTCAATACACTAGATGAAATCTTGTTCTTTCCATCTTCATTCCTCTTCTACATCATTCTCCTATCAACACTATTCTTCTTATTCACTGGGGCATCTTGCTCCCGACCATTCTTCTATTTCCTTTCTCTCACCTTTTTGATCATTGATCACCTTCTTTCATCACCCCATTAAAACTTGAGGGGCATTTCTCACTTCTACTAATTTTTCTTCTACCTCTTCAAATTTTTTTGTCTCTAATATCTTTCAAATGGTGTCACTTACACCACCTCAAAGAGGGAAAATGTAGACACCTATAATATAACCGAGCAATTTAAATACTTAAATTACATTAATTATCATCTTTTCTACAAATTGATGACATATCATCAATATATCACACTTCCTCTTCTATCACCATTAATTAGCTACATTACGATAGTTAATTAACTCTTATAACCAAAAAATACACCAATTAACGACCTTCCATTAATTAGCTCCCTTTCTATCTAGATTAATTAATTATTTCTAATTAATCAAGCTCTACTTTTTATCCGTATTAATTAATTATTTCTAATTAATTAATTAATACCCCTTTCTATCTAGATTAATTAATTATTCCTAAATTAATTAATTCTCTCTTCTATTTAATCAATAAATTGTCACTTATTTGATTAAATCCCTCTCATAGTCTAAATCATGCTAATTATTCCTCTAAAAACCCTCTATAAGCTTGCACACCTAATAATTAATCACTTTGGTTAATTAATAAAGCCCTCAAACCCCATGGGTCACTAAAGGAAAAAACTAAACTCTCCTAAGGCTGAATTAACCCTTTCTTAACCTCCCTTATCCACAACTAACCCAACCTCTCCATTTATCCCACATGAAGAGGGACGTAGAGATTCCTCTATCCATTGGGCTATATAAGGAGCCCTCCTCCTATCTATCTATTAACACATTTACACACCTAAATGAGCACAGAGCATTAACTATAGCCATTTATCATCTTAGAGGATTCTTCATTAGAAGAGCTAGCTACCTTCATTTCTTGTATTCATCCATCTAATTTTTGAAGTCATATGGGGATATTTCAAATGGTCTTGTAGCCATGAATTGACAAGAATCCATTCTTGAAAACCATGGGATTCAAACATACAATCAAACCTTTGATTGCTAAGGATCTAAATAGGTTCATTTAATTTGATTAGAATTTAATAAAGATAGGGATTAATGGATTAACATGTTAGTTTGAACATTTACTCATGTTTTAATGAAAGGATGTTGGTAGATTAGTCTTGTTTAAGCTCTAAGCATGATGGTGCATTGATTTTGATTTAGCTTTGATTTAGGAATACTAGGTGTTAGTTCTAATTCTTTTTCATTGCTAACAAATTCATGTACACATAATAAAATTTGGTGCACAAGTGTGCTTATTACACACAACATTGAACTAAATTGACAAAGCATATCGACGTTGAAAGGAAACACATGTAAAGGAAAATGGATTAAGGGAAATCTAATCTAATGACAATACTCGTGTTATTAAAAACACCTAGACGACTTATTTATAGTAGGGCTTTAGCCTACTCTTGTTGAAGTAACCGGGAAATTGTGTCCCATCCAATGCCCGTAACTAGCGAGCACTTGAATCAAGTATGTAAGTCACAACATATGGTCCTAACCAATGCAATTTAAACTTTCTAGGGTGGCACAAAAACTTTGAATCATATAAAAGAGCCATCTCGTACAAATTCAATCTTCTTATCCTTGATATTCCTATCATACCAAGCCTTCTACCTGGCCTTTTCTATCTTCTGACTCAATCATTTATCAATAAGATCTTCAAGTACTTTCTCATCAGCCAACCCTCTTGCATGAGTAATACATAGAGAGGGTAACATTAATTACACAATAAAAATATCCTCTGCACCAAACACCAACTGAAAGGGCGTGGCTTTGTTTAATATTTTATAAGTTGTCTGGTATGCCCAAAGTATAATAGAGAATTTATCATCAGAGTCTTTCCTTTCAACATCACAAATATTAGTCAATGTGTGGCTCACTATATTTTTAAAAGCCTCAACAATCCCGGTAGCTTGTGAATGATAAGGTGTTGTCTTATGGTGTGCCACCATAAAATTTTCTAACAATATCCTGATAGACTCATTAAGAAAATGAGTACCCCTATCACTTGTTAAACTCAATAGGCATCCATACTGTTGATAATGTTGTCCCATAAAAACCTTTCTCCCGGAGCTACCATCAATCCTTTGTAGGCACCGCTTCTACCCACCTTGTAAGATAATCAGTACAAGTTTTAATATAGCATGATCCAGTCCTATCATGGGTGGAGAAATAGGACCCACAAAGTCGATTGCTCATTTTTCAAAGGGTTATGTACTAACAATAGGCCTCGAGACATTTCATCTATATGCCCGAGCTTTCAAGGCACCGAAAATGGTCATAGGCCTTACAATACTTGTTACAATCCTTATAAAATGTTTCCAACCATAAGCTAGCCAATAAAATATTGCGCACGTTAGCATCTTCTACATAATGTTCTCCTAAAATCCCACCATTATCCTCCTCCATAATCGATTTGCACTCATGCTATAGTACACACCAATGCAAAACTTCATCCCGACCTAGTTTTTATAAATCTCCACTGATCAACATATAGGGAGTGATGCGTATAAAAGTTTTTTTCTTCTCCAAATTATTCATCCCCTCATGCGGCACACCAATACACAAAAATACAATAATATCTTCTAAGTCGAGGTCACATGGTTTAATATGAATAGTTAGGCATTTGACATTGTATCGTTAATGCTCTACATGTCCTCACTTGAATTAATCCTTGATAAATGATCTAGTCTAGAATTGCTCTTTCCTGACTTAACTACTATTGTAAAGTCAAACTCCTGAAACAAAAGAATCCAATGACATATACGGCCCTAAAAAATGGGCTTGTTCACTAAGTACTTAAATGGGGTAGCTAGTAAGTCTTGTCTAAACTTATATTGTTTCACCTGATTCTAGATCATTTCTTCTAATGTTGACAAAACAGATAAGGGTAAAGGGCTAGGAAGAATACTTGTAGAAATGTTGGTTATAGGTTGTTGTGCATGTATGACTCTGGATCCACAACCCGATCATGAGAGCTTCCTTTTTGGTTGGAGGAACTACCTGAAATGGAATACAAGACCACCAAATAACAATTAAACAGTATATGTAGTGGACGCTTAGTGTGTGCTAGATCTGGGAAGTGTGATACTTCCTAGATGGCTGTCAATCCACTATTTAAAACAACTTAATGCTAACAATAAAGGAAATCCTACTGTATTTAAAATGATTTAGGTATCTCATTCATCTACAATAAGCAAATTCATTCACAACAAGCTAAGCTATGATTGAATCTGAAGGTCAAGGTCTTGGTTAGGGTACTGGTATGGGTCAAGGTGAGATTCTGGGTGGTTTTGGGTATTTGGTGGAGGTTTAGAAACTTTGTTCTTGGTTTCTGGTAAAAGACACAGAGACCAACATTGGTCTAGTATGACTGGTGTTGGTTTAGGTTAACCAATGATGGTTGCGGGTAACCAACGTCGGTATGGTCGAGGTACAAGAAACTCAATAAAACTTGGAAAGGTGATAGATTTGGTGCTAAATGAGAATGACAGGGCAATGACAAGGTTCATGTGGGTCTTAGGTATGCACAAGAATGATGAAATTCTGGATATGGGTAGTTCAATGGTGTGGGTAAAGGGATGGTCAAGTTTGCATGGAGGTAAAATGGTGGGGAATGGGAATGGGAGTAGAAACTAACAACAAAAGTAAAAAGATATACTCAAATGATAATGAACCAGTGTTGGTTAACATAACTCACTACTTGTACAAGCTTAATGTCTAGTTGGCAATGGTCCGTGATCAAATGGAATGAACTTGATATAGTCTTTGGTGCTTCCCTATATACTCCTTTGAAGGTAGATGGATGTGTGATTTATTTCAGTGTTGGTTATGGATGCTCTGATGTGTGTACTAATGTTAGTTCTACTTGCATGCAGCTCTGGTTTTCTCACTTGTTCTCAAAAGATGTGATTATCTCTCAAAAAATGTGTCAACCTTGAAATAAGGTTGTTTTGGGGGTTAAATGGTAACCAACAGTGGTTCCGGCTTAATCGGCGGTGGTTTAGGGTAACCAACATTGGTCGCAAGGGGATTTCCTAGGTTTACTAAACTAGGCAGATCCCCTTGATTTTCTAGGATCTCATTTGTTTGCTCCACGAATTAGAATGGAAGCTTCCTTCTAACATGTGGGAATATGGTTAGAGGGAATGTAGGCTTTGATTTTTAGGGTTTGGGTAGGTCTTAGTTAGTTATGGCAACTTACTGAGAATAGGTCGTAGTGTGAGGTGGCTAGATGAGGTGTCTAGGTGAGGTGGATATGTGGGCATTATCCCAATTAGGATATTTAAATAATAAATATGGTGAGGATAATGAATTAATTTAATTAAATTAATTAAATTAATATTATAGTGGGGTGAAGGGGGCCATGGCTAGGTGGATGTGTTCAAGGTGTTTATTTTATGAGGGACCAAGGGGAGTATGACCTAATTTTAGTGTCTACATTTTGCCTTTTTATTTGCATAACTTGTATTGGTAAGAAATGCTGACAAAAATAAGATGTGGTTGCCCCATGTGTGGGTGAAGGTGATCCCCCTTAAACTAGGAACTGATGAGGGAGAAGGCGGAATTAGTGAGTGGTTTGATAAAAGGTGAATGTGATGAAGAAGAAGTGGGGTAACGGGTAAAAAGGGAAAAAGGTCCACTCGGGTAATCCAGGTAACATGTCGGGTGTCAAAGGTAGTAACAGTCAAATGCACACACATGTATAAACTACAACATAGTACCAGGTTGAAGAGTAGGAAAACTCTACATTGTCTAAGGTCGATAGGTTTATCCAAACAAGGTTGAAGTGAGTCCGGTATCCAAGGTATAGGATATGGTCAGAAACACGATAGAGGTAAGGTGCAGGAATGTTTAGGTATGTTCCAATACACAAAGGGTTGGGTCAGGATAAATGGTTATGACAAGAGGCAAGGTAAGGTTAGAATGTCCATCAACATAGGTAATAGTGCCATAAGGTATAAAGAAACACATGAGGTCAAAGGTCACTAGTAATGTTCCACATCCAAATATCTAGGTTATGACACATGTGCTATAGGTAAATGTTACGAGTCCCCGAATGAGAATGAAGTGAGGTAGAAAATGATAAGGTCAAGAGGATATAGTGAAGTGTCCAAGTGAGGTATGGGTGAGGTAAAAAGGATTCAGGTCAAAAATTGGGGGTAGAAGGTAGGAAAAATACTAAGCAAGTAAACCGATGATGGTTAAAAGGATCCGATGCCGGTTAAGAGGGACCGACCATGGTAAACTAGGGCACATGACTAATGTCGGTCAAGGTGAAACCTGTCTTTGGTAAAGTCGGGTAGGTTATAAAAAGAAAAATTACCACATTTTTCAAATCATTTGTCTTTTAGTGAATTGGGAAAATGACAAGAGAGATAAGAAAAAGGTGAAAAGTGATAGAGTGAGGCTAAGGATTGAGTTGGCGAGCCACATGGCTGGTGAGAGTTGGTTGATAGGTGGATCCACGAGCTAGGTTGGATCGATTTGATTAGATTGAGTGATTGGAGAGTGAGTGGTCATTTGGTGATGGCAGAGGCAGGAGAGGGATCGGGGGGACCACTAGTGCAGTGGCCAAAGGTGCCACCACGTAGATGGTAACGTAATGAGGTAGGATTTAATCTCACTTGGTGTTTTATTTGTTAGATTGAATTAAAGGTTAGGTGGGTAAAAATGGTTTTTTTTTTGTGGGGAGAAATAAATTTTGAATTATGGGAGGGAAATCCAAGTAAAATAGGAGTGGGGAGGGAGGGGATTAGGTGAAGAAGGGGTAGGGAAGGGTGTAGGAGGGATTTGGGTAGGATTGGGTGGGTAGAAGGGAGGAAAAGGGAATTAAAAGGAAAAATGGGGGTTAGGTGTCGCATGTTTTTGATGCGCAGTGATCGATGTCGATTGGAGGGTAGCCAATGTTGGTGCTAGTGCGCCAGTATCGACCACAAAGTGAGTGATGCCGGTTGAAGGGGACCGGGGTAGGTTAGGGTAACTAGTACCGATCAGATTTGGAGATAAAATTTGGGCCAAAAGGTGCCCGAGGCTAGGTGGGTGAGGTAGATAGGGGTGAGGAAAGTGGTTTAGGTGAAAATCATAACATAGGTAAGGGGTAAAAATAGGTAAGGGTGGAGTTGTTAGGGAAAAAAAGTATAGATGTGTGGGAAAATAGGTAAGGTTAGGGAGTGGGTCAAAATGGAAGTAGGTGAGGTGTGCGTGTAAATAGGTAAAGTGATAATGGGTTGGGTAGGTGTAGGGTAAGTAAGTTGGTTGGTTAGGGTTAGGTTGGGGTCGGTTGGGGAGAGTTGGGTTAGAATGGAGGGTAGGCCACAGGATGAACAGGTAAGGAGAAAAGTAAAAGAGGTAGGGTAATGGGAATGGGTATGGGTGAATGTAGATATAGTATTGTTTAAATGATGTGATTGTTTTTTGGATGCAGGTGAGAGATCACCTGAGGATACAAGATATGGTGCCACCCCCGACTCGTGATAGTTCACGGCGCCAGCAAATGACACCTAAGGATTTGTAGCATGTGGAGGATGTGGGCCGAGTGGGGTTCGATGCTTACCAACATGTAGTCTAGTAGCCTATTTTGATGGTTTCCCTCATCAATAGATGGGATGTTGTGACCAACATGTTCCACCTACCGACAAGTGAGATGACAGTCACCCTGGAGGACGTGTTCAGGATCCTATGGTTACCCATATTAGGGGACGCAAGTATATTCGATCTCCTCATAGGCATTCGAGGAGTTGATGCTGATGGTATTTGGGGAGGATGGCAGAGTTGACATTCCACGGCGCCATTCTTAGCTATGGAGAGATGTACCTATCCCATCTAGAGGAGACGAGGCTAGTAGTATTACTGATGGAGGTAGTCTACTATTTTGCACTACTAGATGTAGAGGGTGGGAGATTCCCACGATCACTAATGGGAGTCTTACATGACATGATGATGGCAAGGACATGCTCTTCTTAGGCACTAGCATTCCTGTTATAGCTTTATAGAGAGCTATAGGCGTATGGTCGGCTTTGCGGGTTCATTATATGCAACACTTTTATTCTACACTCACTGGGCCTATGGGCACGTTGTGTGTGCATTCGGTGGGTATGCTTTGAGTAGATGCATTTGAGTTGGGTTTGGTGTGGGTGGGGTACAAGATATGGGTTCCTGTTATTAGATAGCGGTGATTAGATAGGGCTACACATGATGTAACATACTACCGGTGGCTATTGGAGGGATTGTCTAGGGTAGATATTATATAGAGATACTATGTGGGTTATCCCTCATATGACAGAGATTTGAGGAGGTAGCTAGCCTCGTAGCTACTCAGATGGATAGAGGGGCATCGTGTAGGAGAGCACAAGATGATCCCCATTAACAGGGTCAGACGGTAGTTGGGATTACAACAGGATATACCTCCACCCTTCCCACAGTACCAAAGGGATGATGTGGAGAGACCACTGCCACTTCTATAGCCGACAGTACCTACAAGGGAGGAGGAGCAGGTGATAGACTGGTGGATCAATGATGCTTTGGAGTGATCAGATAGATACAAATAGTGGTGGGCAGCTCATTTATGAGTAGTACCACCAGATCAAAGAGATGGATTTAGCTACTATCATGGTGTAGAGAGACACCTTACAGGGGTAGGTGGTGACCCTAATTACCCTGGGTTGTGGATGGTGTAGGGGCAATTATCCAGTTCAGAGGTGGAGGTGGCCGAGTTACATGCACAGGTGGCCAGTCTTTAGGCCTAGATGGCCCAGGGTGGAGATGGAGATGGTGATGATGGTCAGGTGGCCACCCTACGCAGGCACATGCTACAGGTTTGTAGGGCCAATTAGCCACTACATAGGCATAGATTTAGGCATTATAGGCATAGGTACATGCACAGGGTGCGAGGTCGATGACACCTCTACAGCACCGGACCGGGTCCCGTTCATAGGTAGGGGTTAGACAGTATTGGGCCGAGGCCTATGGGGCCACCATAGACCATACCCATATCTAGGTTACGGGATGCCCTAGGTGAGGCTAGATACTACCAAGATCAGTTGATGGTAGCCGGGATAGATTTTCTATCCTATGGAGAGTACATGGCACAATAGGCCTCGAGTGAGAGGACTAGATCCCAGACTCATAGTGTAGAGAGCACAGGGGGCCATTAAGCTCCAAGATAGGATTAGGGAGAGGCCACTAGCTCATGGAGACCATCTCCAGGTGATGTGCCAGCAGGGGGCGACCACAACCTATGATGGGCGGTGAGATGATACCATGCCGTCAAACAGAGCCAAGGAGGAGATCTGGCAAGACTGACATGGAGGATGTCGGCAAGATGAGGTCTGATGCCCATCCCTATATTTTGATGTATTGTAGTCATTTTTTTGATATATACCAGCTTGTGTGCTGAAGATGGTGAGGATGTACTAGAGTTTTGTATATTTTGATCATATACTAGCTGCGCACCGAAGATGGTGAGGCTGTATATGAGAGTTTTGAGAGATTGGATTATATACACTAGCCTGTGTGCAGAGACATTAGATATTTATGGATATGGATATTCTATTTATAGAGATGATGATGATTATGGTCATTATGTGTTTGTGTTGATAGCATTTTATTATTATGCATAGATGGATTCATGATAGGTGTGTTAGGCATGGATTGAGTTAGGTTTGTGGTCTAGGCATGGATCAAGTAGGTCATAGGCATGGTTGAGTTAGGTTGTGGTCTAGGTATGGATCAAGTTAGGTTTTGGTCTAGGCATGGATTGAGTCAGGTCATAGGCATGGTTGAGTTAGGTTTTGGTCTAGGCATGGTTGAGTTTAAAATTGGTTGAGGTTGTAATTCATTAATGTGTGTAATGAATGATGATATAGGTCATGTATAAGATGTTTTATAATACATGCATGATGATGGTAAAGAAATGGTATTCATAACAAATGTATGTTTTGATGATGATAAAAATGTGAAGCAACTTGTTGTTTGTTTGGTTTAATTTCCAATTTTTGATATAAAAAGGAAACTAAGTAGGGTAAAATGTGATTGGGGAAAATGAAAGATGAATTGGTTAGGGTAGATAGTGGCTGAGCTAACCTCCAAGGGCCCCATGCCCTCAGAGTGCTACCTACATAGTCCCGGTGAAAAGGGACCTCAAGCCGATGTAGTTCTCCCATTAGCTAGGGAAGAATGTGAGGAGGTATGAGAATGAGTTGGTAGGTTTTAGGCATGATTTGAGTTTAGGTTTATTAGGTATGGGTGAGTTGGGGGAAAATTGGTATAGGTGATTTTAATTGTGGTGGAAGAAGAAGATTACCTAAAGGTAAGAATCGAGGACCAGGTCCTATATAAGGTAATCAATACATAATTAAGAACGTTAGAAGATAAGATGGGGCAAGAAAGCCACCTAATTGGTGAGGATCACATTTGGTGGACCATACCGTAGGTAGGCTAGTGAACATAAGACCCTAAAGAATTTTCATTATTGATTATCCTACCGGTGAATAATAGTCACATGATCACCAAATTTCATAGTTCCAAGAGGTCCCTTTAGGTAGTAGGAAATGAGAGCATGAATGGTGAGAGGGTGAAAAGTGGATCATTTTTATATGGTACAAGGTAGCATGCCTTTGTGGTAAGAGATCCAAGGTCACAATGGGCAAGTCCATGACTAAAAGGTTGTTTGTTTTAACTAATGTTTGAGATAGACTGATCGATGTAGGAAGTCTATATGGGATGAAGAAATTAACTCCCCGAGGTCTTCGTAAAGCTAATCAATGCAAGAAGCTTCAGATTCTATCTCTCTCTCTCTCTTTTGAAAGATATTTACATAGTTTTCCTTTGAGGGAGTAGTCTATTTATAGCAACGATTGTAGAGAGAAAGATGTCCTTTTGAGGGAGTCATATTTTTATTAGAAGTTTGACTCAAGGAGTTGGATCCCATGTGAGGGATTTTAAGTCATGGACAAGACTAAGGTGAAGAATAGGATTCTTATTTAGAAATCAGGGTGAAATGACCATGGGATCTCATCTAAAGGTAGATGAAAAGTATCCATGAGAATCATGCTATGTGCAGCATTGTGGTACACATATTCAAGAGAAGATAAAAAGTGATGGGTATGCACATGATTCTTGTTTAATTGTTGGTGAGGTGTAAGAAGTGGATAGCACTCAAGGGACGAGCATGGAAAGAGACAAAAGATGAGGTAGGACTAAAATTCAATAGTAGAATGGTCGAATATGTAAGGCATTAAGGGGCTTAGGTTCGGGTTTACCATCGAGTGAAGATAAATGATAAGCACCTGATCCATAAGTATGGGTCACGATGTATGGTCCAAGCCAATTAGGAGTAAATTTTCCCGTTTACTTTTTTCTACTTTGGTGACATGTTGATTTACGGACTTTGAAGGTTTGTTCATGGACACGTTTTCATAGGCACGTTTGATACATTTTTGCTAAACTTGAAGGTGATAAAGAGTGCTAAGATGAAATTCGTCTAATAACTCAAGTTGTGCTAAACGGTCCTGATGAAAGTCATCATCATTGAGCATGTCATGGAGAGAAATACAGAGTGAGGGAATCTAGACTTTGAGAGGTAGAACAACCTCTATACCATAGACCAGAGAAAAGGGTGTGGCAACAGTGGAAGTGCAAATACTAGTGTGGTATGCCCACAGAGCAAAAGGAATGTGCGTATGCCAGTCCTTCCCAATATTGTTAACCACTTTCATGAGAATTTTTTTTAGGGTTTTATTAGTGGATTCAGCTTGGCCATTGGTTTGTGGGTAATAAGGTGACGAGAAACTTAGTTGAATGCCAAAGGCATCGCAAAGTTTTCGCAAGGTTTTATTTTTGAATTGTTTTTCATTATCCTATAATAGGTGACATGGAACACTAAAGTGACAAATGATGTGATGATTGATGAACTCACATATTTTCTTGGCTTTCATGGAGATGAGAGGTATGGCTTCAACCCATTTCATGTAGTATTCGGTAGTGGTGATGATCCATTGATGTCATTGGGAAGAATGGGGATTGATCTCTCTGACAAGATCTAAACCCCATTGAGAAAAGGGCCAAAGTTCATAGATGACCTATAAGGCATGACTAGGTGTATGATGAAGGTTGGCATGTTGTTGGAATTTTACACAATGTTTAACATAGTCGCAACAATCATGGTTAAGGGTGGCTAGTAATAGCCGGGAAAAAATACACTTAGAAATAGTAAGGCCACCAAGTGACCTCCACATATGCCATTATGAACTTCCTTAATGGTATAAGGAATTTTAGAACTCGTGAGGCATTGTAAGAGAATACCATCAAAGCTGTGCTTATAGAGGAGGCCCCCATGATGACATAACGAGAGACCTTTTTAAGAAAAGCACGTTGTCCATTACGAGTGAGGTTGGGAGGTAAGACGGAGAGAGAAAGATAGTCTGAGTATTGTTTATACCAAAGGTCACTCGGGTCGGGGCGGTGGTCTCGATAGAGTAAACGCGTTGCAAGGTAAATAAGAGGGTGATTGGAGTCATCAGTACGGTGATTTTTTAGAATTGGTGGGTGAAGCGGGTATTTGAGAAGGCAAGTAGGCCATGGTATCGGCAAATTTTTTGGTTGAACGTGGGATGGTTTGAAGGGTAGTAGCGATCGAAGTTGGTCAAAAGTATGTATACGTGATTGTTTGTACTTTTGAAGTGTCTCATTATGACATTGGTATATACCATTGACTTGGTTTACAACCAATTGGGAATCACCAAAGATGTTGATGGATTTGAAAGCCAAGGCATACGCAGATTTGGAAACCTAATACAAGTGCTTCGTATTCAACAATATTGTTTGTACAATCAAAATCTAGTTTAAAGGACAAAGGCATAGGTTCACCATCAAGCATAATGAGGATAAATCCTTCCCCACCCCCACGTTGACACTTGGAGCCGCCAAAGAAGAGTGTCATTTGGTAATCCTGGCTCGTTTAGGGAAAGGGTGGGAATTGAATCATCTAGAAATTCAAAATTAGAGGGTTGATCCCCAAAAATAGGTGAGTCAGCCAATTTTTTAGTGATAGCTTGGCCCTTGATGGATGAATTCAAGGTCAAGGTCAGCCAGAAGCATAAGCCAACATGCAGCACATTTATTTTGGAAAGGTTTAGCATACATGAAGTGTAAGGGGTCGGTGTTGGTCACAACATTGGTTTTGTGGTTGAGTAAGTAATGAGGAGTTTTGTGGCAACGAAAACTAAGGCTAAGAAAAGTTTTTTGGGATGGGTGTGTTGGGTTTCGTAGTCCAAAAGAGTACAAATTATGTAATAAATTGCATGCTCCATGTGATGTTCATCTCAATGAGCGAGTATGGCTCCTAAGGAGTGATTGGTAGTTGAGATGTATAGGTAGAAGGGTTGATCGTCTTTAGGTGGGATGAGTACGGGTGGTTAAAGAAGGTATTGTTTTAAGGCCTCAAAATCTTTGTGGTAGTCATCATCCCATTTAAAGGAGACATCCTTCTTGAGAAGGTGATGAAATGGTTGACACCGATCAAACAATTGTGAAATGAAACGATGAATAGATTGTAACTTACCTTGCAGGCTATGGAGTTTCCTAAGATTAGTGGGTGGAGGCATCTCAAGAATGGACTTGACTTTAGTAGGGTCAACTTCTATACCACATAGGGAAATGATAAATCCCAGGAGCTTTCCTGAGAGAACCGCGAAGACATATTTCTTGGGCTGAAGGTGAATGCAATATTTAATGAGACAGTCAAAGATGCTTTTGAGGATGGCTAGGTGTTTGGAGTGGTTTTTTATTTGGCAAGGAGATCATCCACATAATCTTCCAATATACAATGCATGATGTCATGGAAGATGTAAGTCATAGCTTGCTGATATGTGGCACCAGTATTTTTAAGGCCAAAAGGTATGACTCGATATTAAAAGGTCCCCCAAGGGGTGTTGAATGTGGTTTTATGTTGATCCTCTAGGGAAAGTAAGATTTGGTTATAACCCAAGAAGCCATCCATGAGTGATAACATCTCGTGACTAGCGGTAAGGTCAACCAGCTGGTCAATACTAGGTAGGGAAAGTCATCTTTTAGGCAAGCTAGGTTGAGGTCATGGAAATTTTTGTAAATGTGGAGTCCCCTTTTTTGCTTAGTGATAGGGACAATGTTAGAAATTCAATGAGGATAATCAATGGGTAAGATGAAAGAAACCGAAAGGAGGTGTGAAGTTCTTCTTTGGTGAGTAGGGCAATGCAAGGGTGCATTTTCCTTAGCTTTTGTTTGATGGGTTTAACATTGGTAATGGTTACGATATTGTGGACCACTATGGTGGGGTTAATACTGGGCATGTCTGCGTAAGACCAAGAAAAAGTGTGGTTATGATCTTTGAGAAAAGAAGTGATGGCTTCCTGTTCAGCAACATCTAAAGATTGACCAATCTTTAGGATGTGCAGGGCATCCTGAGTATGAATGTTGATTTCAATAGTTGATTCATTCAACATTGTCTATGTCTTAGATAAGTAACGATTGATGAATACATGAGTCTTCAACACCAAGGTAGGTGAGTATAGATACATCATATTGACATTGAACAATGCTAATTGAAGGTGTATTGTCGTTGATCATTTCAGGTACAAGAAAGGAAGAGAAGAGGGAGCCTCACCCTCATGTTGATAAGTCGAGGCCCCAAGAAAATGGTTTTATGAAAAAAGTTAGGAGGGATGGATTCTGGATCCATCGAATCCGTTGGTGAACTTGGCAATGATAGCGACATAGGTGGAGAAGGGTTGATGTCTTCAATGAGTTTAATGCGGGCATTCTTGGTAGGTTCTTCAACAAAGATGATACCACTATAGTTGTTATGCTTTGCAAGTAGTACATGGAATAAAAGTATGGCAGACTTGCTCGTAAAATCCAAAACCAAAACCCTCCCATGCACATTGGTGTAGGAAGGTTTGGGAGAAATGACAATTGGTGATTGACTGGAGGTCAACAAAAAGTGGGCGGGTTTGTGATGGTGGTTTAGGTGTGCAAGTTGTAGTATCAAGTCCCCCATAGGTTAGATTAGTACGAAGGTAGGGAGGACCATAAAGGAGGCACTCTCCTTTACGGTGATCATAGAAAGGGTGCTGGTGAAGACTTCCATACTCTTGTAGAGTAAGGAATGTGTTGACACTATATAGGTGATACTCCCCCAGAGTGAGGCGTTGAAAAATTCCCTCCAAGGGATTGGTGGTTGGTATGTGGATAGCCAAAATAGTTGATGTGTGGAGGTCATCTCGGAGGTGGAGCTGATAGATTGGGAGGTTAACGGTTCGACCGTGGAGGTTGTGGTAGTGGTAGGAGTATAGGAGGCATGTGCGGTTGAGGTAGTGGCTGTATTGGTGAGTGGAGATGGAGGTGAAGAGGTAGTGGTTGTGGAGGTAGATGCTTTAATGGGTATAAGCACTTCATTAGGTCAGTAAAGCATGTTGCAAGTTTTGAAAGGTGATGGGTAAGCCAGAATGGTATAGGTGTGTCCTTCATGCTTGAATTTCACATAATGATGAAAAGTGGAAGGGATATAACCCATGACACAAATCCAGGTCTAAAAAGTAACAGGTTATATTGAAATTCCCCCTTTAAGACATAAAATAACTCTAGAAACGAGACGGGGCCCACGCGAATGTGGAGGTTGAGATCCAAGTGTAGAGGTGATAGCATCATTAAATGAATGCAACATGACAGGATGTTTATGCATGTAATTTTCAGGTATGCGCATTTGAGTGAATTCATGGGAGGAAATGATATTAATGCTAGCACTCCCATCGATCATAACATGATGTACACGTATATAAATCGATGTGGAAAGAGATGAAGAGAGTGGGTTTGGGTCATCGGTTTGGGGTGGTGTGATCTCTTCCTCCGAGAAGCTAAGGGAGGCTACTTTGTAGGGGAGGTGGAGGCATGGATAAAGGTGGTAATTTGGTGAGAGAGGCTACATAATGGGGTGTGATAATGGAGGCTATGGGTGTAGGGTCATTGGGAAAACCTCAATATATTGTAGGACCTCCATGAGAGCTTGACGATGGGATTACAAGGTTTGGATGAGGTTATATAAGGAAAATTTGAGGGGGATTGGTGTAGTTGTTTGATCATTGCATGGTGTGTGAACCCATTAGAAATAGGATATGTGGGGCCACGGATAGTGTTTTTAGGTGTGGGTGCACATGGTATTTTGGGTATAGGGTTGGTCGGTGGGTCGGTTTCCTTTTCTTTGCCTTTGTCTTTCTGAGCATGGGTAGCGACGTGGATCATGTTGATCTAAGGTGGGGAGGTAGGTGAGGTAGGTGAGCCATGAAAAGTATAGTGACATGAAGGGAAAAATCCTAATGTTAGGAAGGAACCTTGTGAGATGAGTGGGCACATCGACATTTGGGTGGAGGTTTGGCGAGGTCGTTGATGTGAACCATGTTAATTTCAAACCTTGAAGGTGGTTCCAAGAGATGTGGGGTAAAGGTCTGGGTCATTGAGTAGGTAGTGAGGGGAGAGCTATATGAGTGGGTGTTGGTGAAATAAGGTCCTCATTGAGAAGGTCATCATCACAAAGTTTTCTTTGGGAGGACACAACTGGATAAGAACAATTTTTAAAGATTTGTAGTTCTCTACATTGTGCCCTAACACACGATGGTAGGCACAATTTTTTTGTCATCGAACCCTTTGGTTTAGGTTTGAGTGGGTCATAATTTATGAGAGGTGATAATGTGATGAAAGAAGTTTTAAGGAGGTTGGTTAAGATTTTGGCATAGGACCCTCCTAGTGGATTGCAATGGGAAGTGAAGGTAGGCATGGCGAGAATGTAGAGGAGTAATCTTTTACGAGGGGAGTAGGTCAAGATTTGGTTTTAGGTGTTGGTGTGGTCTTAGGCGTTGGTCATGTTTGTTTGGGTAGGGGTATGGTAGATGAACTGGCAGGAGAGTGTGTGGTTGTTTTGAATACCTTATTGGAGGGTAGCAGATTTTTTTCCTTAGGTTGTACCTTCTTGGGTAAAGGTGATATGGGCACATGAGATCTAGAGGGAAAGGTGGATGGTGGAAGAGGGTGCATTACCCATGGGGATAACGGAGGTGCTATGAAGGTAGATGATGTAGGTCATGTCGGAGGTGTGAGGGAAAGAGACTGAAGTGTCGTGGGTAGTGAAGGAGTGATCGATGGTATTAGAGGTATGGGTGGTAAAGATGTTACAGATGTGGGCGGAAGTCATGGCATGTACTTGGGTATGTTTGAGGTTTGTGATGGAGGAATGAGCTACTATGTTTTTAGTTTACTGGCAAGTGGAGGTTTCTTAAGCGTGTTAGAAGGGCGAGGTCCTAAGATGGATAAAAGGGTAAAGGTGTGATCAATGAGGTTGGAGTATGAGATTTATGGGGTTGGTTCTTCTATTTGGGTGTCAGATTAGGTTTGGTATTGGCCTTGGAGGATGTAGCTAAATCTAATTTGATGGGTGGATGAGTAAGGCTGGTGGTTAGGATGACCCCTAAGGTAGTGCTGGGTTTAGGCGAGGAAGATGATGTAAGTGTAGGCTTGGGTGTAGATGCATGTTGGGTTATGGGTAGGGGTGTGGTTTGAGCCATGAGTGGTATCGTGGTGGAATTTGTGATAGTTTCTTGTATTTGGTTTGATTGGCCAAAATATTTTTGGGTAGATAGTGGAAGTGTCAGTAAGTGACATTTGCATTTGTGTGGAGATAGGAAGTAGAAGATGCCCCCAAAGTAAGGATCTATCCACATAATCTAGGTGATCGTCTAGGCATGAAAATGAAACCATTGTCAGAGGTGAGGTTGATGAAGATCCAATGGCAATTCCCGTAAAATGTGTCTTAGAGATAGGGAATTTGCTAGCTTCACTTACGTGGGTAAGAGAGCCAAAAGTAAGTCTCAGTAGAATCTTAAGTAGCAGATGGAGAATGATCACCTAGAGGTAAAGGTATCTCTACTAGATCCTTGATAGGTGGAGGAAAAATGGGTGCTCCTCGGTGGGTGGAGGAGATGGTGGGTGCTCCTCTCGTGAGTGGAGAATATGGACAAGTATCCTCCAAGGACCTGGAGAAGCATTGTAAGTGACGGTTCTCTAGGTGGAGAATTCAAAGGTGAAGTATTTTGATGTCAGCAGGAGTCTCCTTCATGGGTGAGAGAGGAGATGAAGGATGTCCCTATATGGGTGGAGGAGTAGGTGAAGTAAGTTCAAGTGTAGGTGGAGGACTTCGGGCTAAGATTTCCTCTATGGAAGGAATATGAGGTAATTGGGCAGCAACAAATGTATCACTTAAAATAGCATGAACCTCGCGGGTATGGCTATCATGAGTTGAGGACTCTCCAGTTTGATTGGAAGAAGGGGCATGATTAGGAAAGGGTTTCTTGAAGATATGTAGGTTTTGATTGGTAGGTGCATTAGGATTATCCAAGGTTAACTCACCTTTCTCGAGCATTTCTTGGACAATATTTTTGAAAGTGATGTAATTTCCATCACTATGACCCTTCACTCAATGATAGTTACGAAGTTGTGCTCTTTATACCATGCAAGTGTGGGGTGAGCAGGGTCAAAAACCAATGTGTGGTTTTATGGGAGGAAGGGTGATGGCCCCAACTTTAATGAGCTTTTCTAAGACAAAAGAATAAGGTTCCCCAATTGGGGTATATTTCCGTTGTTCCCATCTGAATTGAAAAGTCTGGACAGGAGAAAGATTAGATGAGGGACTAGCCTGATTTGATGGATGAGTTAGGCCGGCCTTGAGTACCACTGCGTTAGCGGTTCCCTTGGCTTTTGAATAATTGTTCTGTGGTTTTGGAGTAGAAGAGGCATCATTTGATTTGAAGGCCAAATTATTATTGCGTAGTTGGATTTTCTTCTCTTTGATGGCCCAAATCTCTAACTTTCGTGCCATGGTGAATGCCTCATCAAAGGTTTGGAAAGTCTGGACCTACAGGGTCGGAAAAATATGTCTAGCACAAGCCCATGTGAAGAGATCTATGAGTTCGGCTTGTGGTAGTTGGAATGTGAGTTGATTGATCAGACTACACCAACGAGCAACAAAATATGTGATAGATTCATTGTCATACTGACGCGTAGAGTATAGATCAGTAATGGTAACCTTCTAAACAATGTTAATGGAGAAGTGATCCAAAAAGCTTGGGCTACCTAATTAAATGAGAAGATAGAGTGTCTAGGTAACCCACTATACCAATCTAATGTGGGCCTAGTTAGAGACATGGGAAAGGTCCTCAAAAGAAAAGCGTCATCATGGGTGATTAGATAACACCCATGTTTGAAAGACCATAAATGTTGTTGCAGGTCTTCTTTGCTATTGAAGTGGTTAAATTTAGGCATTTCCCAATGCATGGGATATGGGTGGATAGGAATGGATGGGTGGATAGGCTCATTACAAATCTCATCATAGGTGAGAGTGTTGCGGGAGCTAGAAACCGATGCTTCCAATGTTTGCATCTTATCCATCATTAACTTGATTAGGTCATTGGTAGGTTGTGATGGTTAGGTGACTCCTGTAGTGTAAGAGGGTTGGTGTTGGGCATATGACGAGGGTGGCATTCTAGTATATGGTGCTGCCATATAGGTAGATTGAGAAGGAGGGAATGAAATAGGGGGTACGTACCCAGAATGAATGATAGATGAAATGGGAGGATGCTGATAGTATGTATATGGAGGTGGAAGGGTCGTGGTGACCTTGGTGGCAATGGGGATAAGGATTATGGGATAGAAAGGACAACTTTTTGGAAAGGGGTAGGGGTCACCGACACCGGGGTGGTTGTGTAGCTATGGGTATATATGAAATAATAGGTGCAGATGAGGTTATGTTCTGGGTGGTTGGCGAAGGTATAGTGGATGTGGTGGGTATAACAAATGTGGCAGATGTGGCGGTTATAACAGGTATGGGGCCCAACTATGAAATGATTGGGGGTAAGGTAGATACAGGTAGCGCAGAGCTAGTAGAGGTTGGGGAAGAAGTAGGAGTGAGTGTCGGGGGATAGATATGGGCATGCCATATATCAATTGACCCGAGGCATCTCAAGTGGATGAGTGGGAAAGATAAAACTACAAGGCGATAGGGTTCTGGTCAAGGAGTCATGTGAACTCCTTGTCTCTTGTGGTGATAGTGATAGGTTGGGTAGGATCCATGGGTGATAAAATAGAAGGTGGTGAAGGACTATGTGGGAGTGATTGACGATACCGCGTGGAATATGAGGGAATTTTCCTAGCTTCGGGTCAACACCATGTGACCAAGAATTGATGAGGCAAGACTGATTTTTGTAAATGACACAGAAATACAACAGAGACGGGATAAATAGGTGGTGGTGGGTGAATTTGGAATAAAATGTTAGCTGGAAAATTACACAAAGCTAACCGGTGCAATTAGGTAAACTGATTTCAGTCATAGGTAATCATGGTTTGTCACTGTGGAAAGTTAACAATTGGTCAAAACAAGGAAAAGGCAAATACTTTGCCAAGTATGCAAGAAGCTGATGGAATTACCGGGTTAGTGAATATGTTAAGAGTGACAGAGACTCTGAATAGTCAAAGAAGGTGAATTGGTGTCCTTCTAGGTAGGTTAACCAAAATAATGGTGAACTAACACCGGTTGAGTGAAACCGATGGTGGTCAGAAGGTAACCGATGAAGGTCACTGGACCGACACCGGTCATTGTGAAATTGAAATAGAGATGAAGAAAATGTGGTTGTGAGTTAAAATTAGATGTGGAATCAAACCCAAAATTCTTAGAATGATGAGGATATGGTCTAGGCATAATCAGATGAAGTTGGAATACACCAACTGTGATGAGGAGTGTGCAAGGGGAAATGAGAAAAATGAAGAATGTGACCTATCACCTTAAAATGCAAGACAAACAAAAACACTAAGAAAAATATGATCCTAAGAGTGCTTTTTCTATTATGTTTGTTTAGCTTATGCTATTTAAGGACTAACTCATGAACTTTAGAATATAATTTTTGGTGAGGATGGCTTCTTATAAAGAAGGAGATCTATAAGGAGAAGTTTTAGATATGTTATGGTGGGGGCGGGTTGTCCTTTGATGGGGTACTAGATAGAGATAACCAGCGGGGTGCCCACTGTGTCGTGATCGTGTGATCACCTACAACTTCTTCCGGTGAGATGTTGTTTAAGAATGTGTATATATTTTAAATTTGTGATGTTTTGGTAAGAATCAGAGAGAGAAAAAGAAAGGAAGTGTTTTTATACGATTCATTTGTCAACCATCAGTTGGGAATGACTTCCAGATATAGGTTGCCCTCAATTAATGTGAGCTAATGCAGAAAAGTAGAATGAAATGAAATGATTTTTAAACCCAAATTGAAATGTAGAATTCGATGCCAAAATAGATGAACAGGAGAAGGGATTCTCTTTCACTAATGTGATACTAATGAAAGGGAAGAAATGTTTGTTTTAAGAACTAAAATACGATGGCTTTTAGACAATAGAAGAGAAGACGGTTCTAGGGAAGAAAGTTTAATGTAAGAACTTTTAAGAAAAGAAACAAACATACAATGTTTTCACCTAGAAATGAAAGAATGAAAAGAACCCTGAATGGGTCCCTCTGAGTGTGCCAAATTTTTTCACTTGATTCTAGATCATTTCTTCGAATGTTGACGAAATAGATAAGGGTAAAGGGCTAGGAGGAATACTTGTTAAAATGCTAGTTGTAGGTTGTTGTGTGCGTATGACTTCTGGATCCATAACTAATTGTGAGAGCTTCCTTTTTGGTTGGAGGAACTACCTGAAATGAAATACAAGACCAATAAATAACAATTAAAAAAATATATGTAGTGGACTGCCTAACATGTCTTTGGATCCTGGGAAGTGAGATACTTCCTAGATGACTCATCAATCCAAATATTTAAAACCACTTAATGCTAACAATAAAAGAAATCCTACTATAGTTAAAATGATTTAGGTATCTCATTCATCTACAATAAGAAAATTCATTCACAATAAAGGCTAAGCTATGACTGAATCAAGTCAAGGTCTCGGTTAGGGTACCGGTACGGGTCAAGGTGAGATTCTAGGTGGTTTTGGGTATTTGGTGGAGGTTTAGAAGCTCTATTATTGGTTTCTGGTAAAATACATAGATATTGACATCGGTCTAGTATGACCGGTGTCGGTTTAAGTTAATCGCCATGCTTGTAGATAACAGCATCGATATGGTCGGGGTACAAGAAACTCAATAAAAATTGGCAAGGTGATAGATCTGGTGCTAGATGAGAATGACAGGGCAATGACAAGGTTCATGTGGGTCTTAGGTATGTGTAGGAATGATGAAAGTCCTGGATATGGGGAGTTAAATGGTGTGGGTAAAGGGATGGTCAAGTTTTCATGGAGGTAAAATGGTGGGGAATGGGAATGGGAGTAGAAACTAACAATAGAAGTAAAAATATCTACTCAAATGATAATGACCCAGTACTAGTTAACAAAACTTACTGCTTATACAAGCTTGATGTCTAGTTGGTAATGGTGGGTGATCAAATAGAATGAACTTGATGTAGTGTTGGCGCTTTCATGGATACTCCCGTGAAGGCAAATGGCTATGTGATTGCTTCCAATGCTAGCTATGGACGTTCTAATGTGTGTACAGATGTTGGTTACAGCTTGCATGCATCTCTGGTTTCCACACTTGGTATCAAAATATGTGATTATATCTTAGAAAATGTGTAAACCTTAAAATAAGGTTGTTTTTGGGGTTAAATGGTAACCGATGGTGGTTCTGGCTTAACCAAGGGCATGCCAATCTCAAAGATAACCTTTGATAAATTTTTCGTAATATCCTGTGTGCCCCAAGAATTTGCAAAACTTGATATGGTTAGTAGTTTCCTCTAAGCCCAAAATAACAACAACCTTAGAAGGATCCATGAGCAAGCCTTCTTTAAAGATAATATGTCCTAGTAATGTCCTAAAAGGTGTAGCAAAAATTCACTTCTTAATGTTTAAAGAGATGCTTAGCTACCGCCACCTCTAAAACACAAGCCTTAAATTGTCATAGTGATATTTCACTAGCCCATAAAATGTCCAATCATCCAAGTAAACCTATAAAAAATTATGAATAAAGTCCTAAAATGCTTGCAAAACAATGCACGATAAGACCGCAAGTGCATTTTTCAATCCAAATGGCACAACCTTGTGTATGCAAAGCTTCCAAAATCAATGGTGAAAGTTGTCTTCTCTTGATCCTCTTTAGCTATCCTTACCTAATGATATCTAGAAAATCCATCAATGAAGGAGTAGATCTCATGCCCTGTAATGCCTTCCAAGATTTCTTCAATAAATGGTGTGGGAAAGGGATCTATTACACATGTAATATTCAAATCCCTATAATCCACATAAATTTTTATCTTGCCATCTTTTTTTATACTTATCACCATAGGGATAACCCACTTTTACTCCTCAATGGGCTCAATGATTCCAGAATTCAGCATCTTATTAATTTCTTCCTTCACCTTGACGTGAAGGTTAGGATTCATCTTGTAAATCCTCTTCTTAACCGAGCATGAACCTTCCTTCAAATTTTATCCTCATCTTACCTAACGATTGATGTACCCCTTTTAATTCATGATAGCCTCTAGGAAACAAGTCCTGGAAGTCACACAACAACTCAATTATTTTAGCAACCTCAGAGTTAAACCAATAATAACCAATGATGGCCTCCTTAGGTTCAACATCTATACCAATGTTGATAATATTTGTTTTCATAGGCTCATTATATGTACAAGAATTCTCATCCAAATTGTTTAAGATCTCACTCATACCCTCAATATGCTTAACATCTAGATTCTCAACTTCTTTGTCATCAATTATGTTGACTATCTTACCTTTTTATTTTTATAGGCAAGTGCACCCAAGCTTCTCTCGCATCCGTCTCTTCTTCTTCAAAACATGCCTCTAGATCTGACTCACTTAGTAACTCCTAAATAATTTCCTCATCCTTTGCAATATCTCCTAACGTCAAGTGCTTTAGGACTGTAATGCCTCATTCAATGGAGGTTTAGTGGAAAAATATTCAAAGGTTTGAATCATACCCGCATTCAATTCTTGCCAATTTCCTATTTCCTATTTATTTGATCAAAAGGATGCAAATAAAATAAGCGCCACTTGGGTAGAGTTTCACCTTATCCGAAGGTGAGAAAGAAATAACGCTAAGTGAGACATTTTTAGTTTTGTGATGAAATAAACTTAGTTCAAACTTATGTGGGCTCTTTTCCTTGTTTGAGAAACAAGGTTTAGAATCCAAGTTAGTCGTCACTTTGTGATGGCTTGACGTAAAAACAAAATAGAAAATGGGCTCCAAGAAAAAATGGCTACCCTAATAGGTTCTCTCAACTAGATGTAATAATATTGTCTAATGTGAGCGCAATTTTCCCAAAGAGTCGCATTGATTGATTTGGGAGTATTTTAAATTTTCTGTACTGCCCCTTCTAATACAATGAGAAACTGGTGCATTTAGTTATACCATCACCGGAACCACGATACGCATAATCTTTTACTCTAACTCACAATGCGTCTTGGTCAAGTGGGTAAGCTGAGCACTTCTGTTTCATCCACGAGGTTACTCTATGGTGGATTACTTTAGGGTTCCTCGAACCACCCCCATTATTATAGCTTAAGGTGTTATGCCAAAGGGATTATGTTCGAGTTGAGTGGATAGGGCGTACCCTTTTCTAAAACCCGTAATACAAAGTGTGAAGTGAAACAGTGTTTTTTTTTTATCTTGTTTATCTTAATGTGGTTTTAAGTAGCACACCATTTGGAAACATGTATGAAAAAACATGTATTATAAGTTTTGTTTCTCATTTTGAATCCTCCTTTATTTGACAAGTGTTAGGCCCTATATGCGAAGAGTTAGTAATTTTCCACAACTGATTATGATATAAAAAAGAGCTTACGTGTTGTTTTTGATTCCTAAGATCACCAAAAGGCACAAAGGAAGAGCATATGCAACATGAAAAATCCACTAAAACAAGCCTTTTTATGAAAAAACAAGCCTTTTTATGGAAAATACTTTAAGTGTGGTTTACAAAAGGTAGAGTTCTTTAACCAATTTTGAAAGGTTAATCCAATTAGGAAGCGTAAAATAAGTGTTTTTGAAAGTGACAAGAGGGTTTTTAGAAGTGTTTTTGATCCCCAAGATCACCTAGAAGGTGCAAGGAGAGAGCATACACACTTCATAAAATCCCCTTCGAACTAAGAAAATCAAACACTTGTTAGAAAATGACTAGTTATCTAGTAATTTATACCATAAATTTTCTCAGTAAGTCAAAATCCTTTTCCAAATGTATGCAATGGAAAAGTTGAAAATATATGGAATGAGGCTAAATAACCTCAAAGCTTTGCTAAACTCAACCATGCACCATGAGATAAGAGATAAACAAGAAACTATATATTTACATGCATATGTAAATTTGAAACAAACATTCAAACCCTAGCATATCTAAATATCTCTCTAATCCATGAAAGCTTAATGAAAGTGAACCTAGTTAGATTCTAAGAAATCAAATTTATGTGTTGTTTGCTCCCAAAAATAGTGAAGAGATCTCTCCAAGTTGGCTACATGGCCAAGCTTTAGATCTTCCCTTACTAACTATATTTGGAGTGGATGGATGCAAGATGGAGGAGCTCTTAACAAGGGAATATGGCCAAGATCCAAATGTTCTATAGCTTAAAGCTATCAAAAATTATTTCTAATGCCTTTCCAAAGTGTTTGAGAGATTTTATTATGCAAACAAGGTGTAAGGTTGAGAGGTAGGGGTGACCCTTCTATTTATAGTTTTCCACTTGGGAGATTTTTTAATTTGGGTGCATGTGGAAATAAAGTCTAAGAATGATTAGGTTAGTTAACCTTGGTTTAGGCTAGTTAACTAGGGTTTAGGCTAGTTAAGCTTGATTAGTGAGTGATTAGAGACTCATTGAGAGTTGGGAGGAGTCTGATTAATGATTTGTGACTCGAAAGATAGCCTAGGAAGCCAATAGAAGTGATCTAGAGAGAACTAGGAGGCTCAATGGTCAAAAGGAGGAATGTTTATCTAATAAGAGAGATATTAGCAAAATAAGCTAATTATAGGACAAATACAAATGAGAAGGTGTCATGAATGGGCATTCAACAATGGAGTGAAGAAGGGTTGATTAACGAAGTGTCATCAATTGGTTGAATAAGAGGAAATGGTAATCGTAAGAATATTTTAGGTGTCTAAATTTTCCCTCTTTGGGGTGGTGTAAGTGACGTCACTTCAAAGAAAGTAGATAAGTATAAACAAGTAATTTTTTTGAAGGGATAGAAGAAAAATGAGTAGAATGAAGGATGCCCCCTCAATTGTCAATGGGGTGATGGAAGAACTCGATTGATGATTGAAAAGATAATGTAAAGAAAACAAAAGAAAGAATACTATGAAGAAGTACAAAATAAAGGGGATATAAGAAAAAAGAGTATGAGGAAGGGGAATGAGCCAACATCCATTCACCGCCTTTTAAAAAAATTTATTCGTCATCATATTGCTAAAGATCTTCATCATCGGTCCTTATTAAAAATAATGAAAAAAAGTGTAGTATGATATGAAAATCCATATACGAAAAAAATGTCCATTGCTAAAAACACAAACTTTATGCAACATACAAAAATGCAATGCAATATGAGAAATTAAAAGATGCCTAAATCCATGCAACATACATAATGCAATGCAATACAAGAAAGTAAACAAGATAACCTAACAAAGAAACATAATGTAATTTTTTTACTATCAATATTTAGTTCCAACCTATTTGAATTAATGACAAGGGTTAATGATGGTTCCCAAGAAAGGATACATGCAAGGGGAATAACGGATGACACTTCAGTCCTATGAAAACTAATATGCACTATGAAATAGTATCGACAACTCGTTGTTCCCTAGAGTATAAACAAAGTAAGCAGCCTAGATTTTGTTAATGAAGGTAGATCAAAATGATCCACGAGTCAGACACATGAACAAGTGAGAACCAAAGAGTGATGTTTTGTAGAATGATTTATATTTTTTTGACATTTTTGAAACATGTTTGAATGTTTTGATTTTTCTAACATATTTGAATGCTTTTTATTTTTCTAACATATTTAAATGTTTTTGATTTGAAATTTTTCTCAAGCTATGTATAGGAAGACGAGGAAGCATGGATTCCCCAACAATAGATGGGATGTACAAGGGCAGAAGGCCATGTGTGTGCACAAGAAGGTGAAGATGCAAAAATGCCCCAACAAAGTAGGTGGGAGTATTTAAAGGAAAACTCTTGATGGGTAGAAGTAGGGCCCAAGGCCATTATGGATAGGTTCAACATGATGATGAACGTAAACCAATGAAGTGTTGGGAAGAAGCCAGGATTCCCCCAATGCAAGTTGGCCTAAAATCACATGATAGAAAGGAAGGATGGATTTGTTTATGAAAGGGGACAAAGGTATCTACAAACATGTCAAAAAAGTAATCTTATACACATGGATGTTCTGAATGAAGTAGAAGAATAATGTGAATGATATGATTGTCGCTTAGAAGCCTCACGATGAAGGAGTGATTAGCTAAAGGCACAAATCATGAGACGAGATAAGGACTAGAGTAAGAGTCTGAACAAGGTCCAAAAAATGACACTTGGTAACATACTAATCCTTCCTACTCATAGAGATCCAGTGTGTGTACGTGGAATTTAATTACCTCTTAAAGGGAATATTTAATAGAAAACAAGTGAATACACCCTAGCCAATGTGTAGGAACGATTTATTTTGATACGTGATAGGTGATTTGCGAATGGAGGGTGGATGGATAATCGTACATTACTTCAATGTCATCTAGGAATCCATAGCCCGAAGAATATACATTTGATTCTAATCACAACATTTATCTACTTCCAGTCAAGTGTCCATAGCCCCTAGTAGAGATTATTATAAATACCTAAAGAGAGAGTAATATATCAATTTACTTTTGCTTTGTAGCTTTTAGCTTTTGATTGATTGATTTTGATTCTTTTGCTTTCTAAAAACTTATGTCAGCTCTCTTGTTTAATAAGGGGTTAAGAACAATATATGGCTTGATGGAAGGATGTGGAAGTGTTTGTGATGATGACATTGGCTAGTGTCAACAAATATGTCCTAAATTTCTTCACAACAAGTTTATTAGATGTTGATTGTGATAGGATCTCCATGAGGTCAGTTGTTCTTTAATTTAACAAGGTGATAAAAGACCGTGGTCAAACAAATAACATAGATATAAACGTCCCCAAATTTTTGCAAATAGAATAACCAATGTATAATTGAAGGGATGAAAATGGTAGGAAGACTTTCACAATTAATAGCATGGAATGGAAGAAATAAACATCCATGTGTACGTAATACTTGATTGCAATGTTTTATATTTGTACCTTTGATTTTTGTTGTGTTTTCTCATTTTTTTGGTATTTTTGAATAGTTTTTAGAAAGGGGGGAATAAAAAGTCACTCTGCATGGTAAGATCCAACAAAAATGTTTGCAATTTCTTTGATAAGGGAGACTAGGCACGTTTTCTTATCAAGAGTCATGTTATCCCCAATCTTGAATTGTGGTGAGCTCAAACTCAACAAATGACTATGATTTATCCTGAAACATGGATTTTTATGTGGTAGCTTCAGTTCCTTATCCATAGTTTTCTCCACTTTGTGCCATACTTGATGGTTACATTTATGTGCATTCTCAAATTGTGCTTGATTTACAATTTTGAGATTGTTTGAGTTGTTGGGGGATTTGGAGCTCTTGGAAGTTTTGACCTAAGCTTGATTAAGAAACTATTTGGGTTTCTTATAAGCTGATGCGTGACTTATCTGATCTCAAGAATGAGAAGAAAGAGAATGTGGATGTGTAGAAATGATGTGAGAGATGACCATGGGATTGCCACAACCATTGATAGAAGAAATATGTGATGGATGAAAAGGATATAGTCCAAGAATTGAAGAGGATGGGCTACCAAGAGGTGAGCCACTGATAGAAGATGATGAAGGGATGCTAGAATATGGCCCTAAGATGGAAGAAATTGGGCTATGAGGACATGGCCCAAGAATAGAAGATGATGGGATACCCGGAGGTTTCCCATAGATAGAAGAGGATGAAGGGCTACTAGGATGCAACCCAAGAATAGAAGGTAATGGGTTACCCCAAGGTGACTCATATATGAAAGATAATGGAGGGATACTAGAACGTGGCCCTAGAATGGAAGAAGATAACGAGGGAATACTAGGGGGTGACCCAAGTATAGATGAGGAGGGACTACTTGGAGGTATCCCATAGATAGAAGAGGATGAAGGGATACTAGGATGTGGCCCAAGAATATAAGGGAATGGGCTACTAGGAGGTGACCCACAAGTAGAAAATGGAGGGCTACCGGGGTGGCTCCAAGATAGAAGAAGATGATGGGCTACTTAGTGGTGACCCAAGGTGAGATTTTGATTGAGGAATGATGATAGATAATGAATGATTTGGTAATAAAAAGATAGGCTATAGATCAATGCTAGACCTTGACATCTCATCATGCTCAAGAAGGTAAAGATGGAATGCCAGAAGAAGAGCTAAGTTCCATGACCTTAGGCTCCTCATCTATATTATGACAAAAGGGATAAAATTATTTTCCCCAATACATGAGTGTATCGAGTTCTAGAAATAATACTTGTTTGCAATCCTCTAAAGGGACATCTTCGTGTAGTGTAATTGTTCCTTCATTATGAGAGAAATCAATTAGTAGAGGTTGTTGTTCTTTGGCCATAGAAGGTTGAATAGAAGAAATAGGTCCGATAAGCAAGGAATATTGATTGACAGAAGAAGATGAATCAAGAGAGGAAGTAGGATTGGAGGCAAGTGTCTCATGAATGGACGATTTAGATCTGGTCTTAGATCATTTTTCTAAAAGATGACTTAATGTGGAAGAGAAAATAGGATCGTATAGCCATCCATTGAGTTGCGATGTAGGAGTCAAATTAGATGATTGACTAGACAAAATCTGATTTGTGGAATTATTCGATTTGAGGAAGAGGTCATTAATGTGACTGATAAAGGTGGTCTTACAAAGAAAGGGAGGACCACGACTCAAGAACCAAATTAGATGTTTGATCGACAAAATTAGAGTAACACGAGTCTTCAAAGGAGGAAGACATCATTGAGGTGATTTGGAAAAATGTCAAGCAAAGGAATGGAGGACCATGATTAGAGATTTGATCTAGGGGTATCCGAATTATAGTTAGGATCGAACATTAAGAAGAAGAGAGGGAGTCCAAATAGTAGTTTGGATATGAATTAGAAGAAGAGTGAGGGGAACCCAAAAATAATTTGGATCGAAGCATGCAAACCACACCACCGACTATGAGTAAAAGGTGGGGAACAGGGTACCCGAGTGGGCCCTCTAGTGTGAAGAACCAAATAAGGCTTAGTCATAATGGGCATATTTTTATGTGAATGCTTAAACCTAGGTTCCGTATTGTTGTAAATGTGAGAAACTGCGTGATAGTCAGTCATTGTTGGCATCATTTAAGCACAAATTTCTAGACCTAGATAGTGTGATGGAACTCCTTCAAAGGGAAGGAAGTGACATTTTGATTCAAGGAAGCATGATGAAATCCAATTAGACATTTCATATGTATGGAGATGCGTGAGTGATTTTCAAAAAAAATTCTAAGGAAAATAGACATCGTGATGACGTAATATCGATGAGATCAAAAAGGATTGTCCAAGAAAAAAGTTTTGTAGATGAGTGATCACAAGGAAAAATCATGCAAGTGTGAAACAAAAATCCAATCAATAAGGAAATAATCCCTTTGTAAATGTGTGTGCAAAATGATAGTTCGATGCAAATATGATCAACACAATGTAAATACTTATGTCAAGCATGAAATGAACAAGGTGTAAATATTAAAAAGGGTAGATGTGACTCCCAATCAAAGTATACCATGACAATTTTAGCATCCAACAAGGCCTAAATGTCAAAGGGAGAGGATTAAAAATGTAAGCCACGTAACCACACCTATTGGACACGTTAATCAAGGTTCACGAAGCGGTGAGATATTAGTGCCAAAGTGGTATTTAAATGACACAAAAAGTAAGAGACACTCTTAAAGATTTTGGACAATGTTTGAAGTATAATTAAGTCAAAGTATACTAAGGATGTGTTAAAATGTGGGCAGCGTAACGACGCACAATGCTTGATACTTAGATCACATTTATGAAAAATATGACATAAGTATATTAATTATGTCGAGACAATGCAAATAAGGTAACACGTCAAAGGGAGATCAATTGATGAATTAATCTTAACTATGATGATGATCTTGAAATCAAGATTAAAGGACAATCAAAGATATTAAAATTTACTTGCACACTTTAGACATTTAAAACCCAACCACAAACATGGATGAGAATAAAAGGACAAAAAAGTGGCGAATATTGTCTTTGATAAGACTCGTGAGGTATGCTTCCTTCTCACTCTAAATGGGAAGCAAGAATGCAAGGGTATAGATAAAAAGGATGAAAATAAACTAAGCACCACTTGGGTAGAGTTTCACCTTTTCCGAAGCCAAGAAATAAACTGAGCTAAGTGAGACGTTGTTTAGTTATGTGATGAAAGAAACTTAGTTCAAAATTACTTGTGCTCTTTACCTTGTTTGAGAAACAAGGTTCAAAATCTAAGTGAGTCATCACTTCATGATGGCTTGACATGACAATGACAAGGAAAGTGGGCTCCAAGAGAGAATTGATTCCTAATAGGTTCTCTCAACTAGATGTCGAAGATTATCTAATGTGAGCACAATTTTCCCAAAGATTTCACTATGAATGATTTGGGAGTATCTCAACTTTTATCGTACCCTTCTAATACAATGAGCAACTACTATGTTCAATTGTACCATCACTGGAATCACGATATGCATAATATTTGACTCTAAGTCACAATGCGTATTGGTCAAGTGGGTAAGTGTAACACTTCATATTTCATCCACGAGGTTACTCTACGGTGGATAAATTTAGGTTCCTCGAACTACCCCCTTATTGTAGCTTAAGACGTTATGCCAAAGGGGTTATGTTCCATTGAGTGGATAGGGACATACCCTTTTTGAAACTTGCAATATAGTATGAAGTGAAATGGTGTGTTTTTTTATCTTGTTTAACTTAATGTGGTTTTATGTAACACACCATTTGGAAACCTATATGCAAACTCATTGATGAGAAGGTTTGTGTCTCGTTTTGAATCCTCCTTTATTTGACAAGCGTTTAGGCCCTATATGTGAAGAGTTAGTAATTTTCCAAAACTGATCATGATATAAAAAAAGATCTTGTGTGTTTTTTTGATTCCTAAGATCACCAAAAGGTGCAAAGGAAGAGCATACACAACATGAAAACTCCACTAAAACAAGCCTTTTTTATGGAAAATACTTTAAGTGTGGTTTGCAAAAGGTAGAGTTCTTTTTAACCAATTTTGAAAGGTTAATCCAATTAGGAAGTGTAAAATAAGTGTTTTTTGAAAGTGACAAGAGGGTTTTAGAAGTGTTTTGATCCCCAAGATCACCTAGAAGGTGCAAGGAGAGAGCATACACACTTCAAAAAATCCCTTTCTAACTAAGAAAATGAAACACTTGTTAGAAAATGACTTGTTATCTAATAATTTAAACCATTATTTTTCACTAAGTCAAAATCCTTTGCCAAATGTATGCAATGGAAAAGTTGAAAATCTATGGAATGAGGCTAAATAACCTCAAAGATTTGCTAAACTCAACCATGCACCATGAGATAAGAGCTAAACAAGAAACTATATATTTACATGCATATATAAATTTGAAACAAACATTCAAACCCTAACATATGTAAATATCTCTCTACTCCATGAAAGCTTAATGAAAGTGAACCTAGTTAGATTCTAAGAAATCAAATTTGTGTGTTGTTTGCTCCCAAAAATAGTGAAGACATCTCTTCAAGTTGGCTACATGGCCAAGCTTTAAATCTTCCTTTACTAACTATATTTGGAGTGGATGGATGCAAGATGGAGGATTTGTGAATAATTGAGTATGGCCAAGATCCAAATGTTCTATAGCTTAAAGCTATCACAAATGATTTCTAATGCCTTTCCAAAGTGCTTGAGAGATTTTTTTATGTAAACAAGGTGTAAGGTTGAGAGGGAGGGGTGACCCTTCTATTTATAGTTTTACACTTGGGAGAGTTTGGAATTTGGGTAAATGTGGGACTAAAGTCTAAGAAGGATTAGGTTAGTTAACCTTGGTTTAGGCTAGTTAACTAGGGTTTAGGATAGTTAAGATTGATTAGTGAGTTATTAGAGACTCATTGAGAGTTGGGAGGAGTATGATTAATGATTTGTGACTGATATATAGCCTAGGAAGCCAATAGAAGTGATCTAAAGAGAACTAGGGAGGATCTGAATGGTTGAAAGGAGAAATATTTAGCTAATAAGAGAGATATTACCCAAATAAGCTAATTATAGGAGGAATACAACTAAGAAGGTGTCATGAATGGGCATCCAAGAATGGAGTGAAGAAGGGTTGATTATCGAAGCGTAATCAATTATTTGAATTGGAGGAAATGCTAAGTGTTAGCATATTTTAGGTGTCTACACAATTCACCAACATATTTATGAGGAAGCTAATCTAATTTGGCTTGCTCTAGATTCCATGAATGCTCATTCAAACAATGTATCTCACCCTGTAAATTCCTAATCACCTCCATTGTCTCTTGATAAACTTCTTTTTGATGAGTAGGGTTTGGATACTTTATATGCAATACCTCCTCCTTTGTAATAATAGGATTCTTCTTTGGAACTTCCCTCACGTGTGCATCCTCAACACGTGTAGTGACTAACACAGGTACCATCTCAGGATCAGGTGTTAACTTTCGCATCCACTGATCTTCCATAATGCATTGTACCCTAACCATTCCCATGCCCTTATCCTACTTGTAATTATTACTCAGATGTTCATAAAAGTATGGGAATTATTTATAATTGTGGTTCTTTCCATAGAAAGAACAAATAATATTCTGAGGGTATTCACGCTTGTAATGATTAGGGGATCTGCATGTATAGCATGTTCCTCGTGGAAATTCACTTCTTCCACCGTTGCGACCTCAACCTTTGAATCCTCCATGGTATCCTCGACCTATACCTTGGCCTCCATCAGAGAACCCTTCATTGTGATTGTGATCATGATGCTCACCTTTTCCTTTGAGTTATTTACAACACTAGTCCGACACATGCCAAAGTATCAATTATATCATGAATATGATCAATCAACCTAGAATTATTAGTATCATGAGTGGTAGACTAGAAAATATTACAGTAACATGACATGTTCTTCCTTATTGTGCATTGCAACAATGGGAACCTACTTAAATCATGGTCTAAGTGACATATCTCATAGTCTAACAACATGGTGCACATTGATTTACAAGGGAAAATATCCTTGGTATGTTCTTCTTATTCACAATCCATGCACCAAATACCACTACGTGTCTCATGAGCTGAATTCGCTGAAAACTTCTCCAACTACTTTTCTGTAGATGTAATTTGAGCCTCCAGAAATGGGCTAACTCTTGTGTTTATGCTCCCAACTACCTCAACGCACAAAACAACTTCCAAATCCTCTTGTGGGTCTATAAATGTCTTATGTGAGAGCACCCTTTTGAAAGGTGTGATCAGACCTCTGACAAACCATTGAGCATGTTGAATTGGGTGAATATCATAAGATAAATTTGATAATAAAGTTTTAAAGTGAGCATCATAATCCCTTACACTCTCACCCATGCCCTACTCAATGTACTTCAACACACTTATACTCTTCTTCTCAAAATCGTGTATATGAAACTCTGTTAAGAAAGCATCACACAATGCAATATAATCAACACAATTCTAGTTCGAATCATATTTTATGTACCAACTATGTGCACGCCCTTGCAAAGTAGTTACAAACTGGCTTGCCTTATGCTCTGGATCTATAATCCCCTTAGCTCACCATAGTATCTCACACATATGCATGTGCTCACTGCATCTTTAATTCCTCTGTATTCTGGGAGATGAAGAGACATCTTAAAATAAAATTGCTGGGGTTGGTGCGAAACCTACCCACCAAACCCTAAGAACCTTTATTATGTCCTATGTTTCCTCCACCTCCAAAACCACTAGATCCACCAGATCTTGATCCTCCTGATCCTACTCCTGTAGTGGGAAATGAACCATAGGATGCACTTTCTTGTGTTCCAAAAGTTGTGCTAAACTGAACTCACATAATATGTGAAGTTATACTACTCCCAAATGTGATCCCAATGTTTTGTGTGCCCACATTCTATGTTGATGATATGCTATAAAATATACCTCCAATCGGACCTCCAAATAACATAGATGATAATTACGCCACTATATATGAATAATATACCTGATTAACTCCTAAACTTGATCTGTAAATTAAATCTATATGTCACTACTCTACTACACACACTAGCTTGCTTATTGATGACTATTGTAGAAATTGGAAAACCAAGTGCAAGGGCTATGTTGCTAGGAGGGATCAATTATGTGCCCAAAATCTATGCATTTTCCTTTGGTGAGCTCTCATATGAGGTTAAAGATGGTTCTTTGCAATGCTTAACCAAATGGGAGAGTTCCGGATGCTCGACTCTGTCCCTCCGCATGAGCTCCAAATACTTCACGAGACATCTCTCTCCACAATGTCATTATCTCCAAAAATTCACGCTAATTCTACAAATCCATCTCATGTGCCTCATTAAACTTAAGCCACCTTTCTTCTCTCTGCCTTTCTACCACTAGGTCTACCATATTTCACCACACCTACTCCTTCCCCGTGCATGGTGGGGTTTAGCTAGCCATAGGATGATGTTCCAAATCTAAAGTCACAATCAAGATCTTAATCACTAAAGGGATACCATGCAAATATGATCCTCTGGGTTCACACAAGAAATGGAACTAAGCAACCTCTAGGCATGTATAAGTAAAAATATATACTAAAAATATAGCTATTTAGGACACCACTCCACCAATGATCTACAACGTGCGTCCAAGTTAGATCCATAACATGCAAAGCGTGGAATTCTTCTTACATCTAAATAAGTGATCTAAAGCTCCAATTTATATTTGATGCATAAGCTACTAGCCACTCATACAACTCTATGTGAAAACAAGAGAAAAATGTCTCATAGAGCTCATGATATAGATTCTGTCCAACCAATGCGCATGCATTAAAATCAAGTCCATTGCTAAATTTGTGAGTATAATATTCCTCTAAATTATCTAACCACTCTTTAATACTAGCCAAAGTCAACCAGTACATCTTCATCATGTAACATCCTAACAAATAACTAAAAAAGAGGTCCTGGAAATGAAACTAAAATGTAGTTTTTTTACCCACAACAACCCAAGGCGTGCGACAATTCACCAGTAGAAATTGAGTGCTCACTTGAAGCACAAAAGGGTACCAGTCCCTCTTTTATGGAATCTTTTTAAAGAAGTTAGCAAGAACATACAAATATTCTAGATCCATAGTAAATAATCAAGTATATTGTATAACATAAACTAGATCTAGTTCTTCACCAAGTGCAAGAACTAGTAATAGATGTGTCAAAAATCAATATCCAACCACAAATATCCATCATATTAATTTTTGTAAGACACAAAAGATTCATACATACATAATACATCGTCACTATAATTCATGAACGCCCATAAATAAACAACATAACTCTATAAGACATGGATGATGATCCCTAAACCATGTAAATCAATACATATTTATAGGGATATGGAATTTCCCTTCACTGCCTATGCATCCTCAAAATAGGTTACATGCTAAGAATAGCCATGTGCCACTACAAGATAATTACAAAAGCATGCAAGCTCACTATTAATAGATTATCTAATAATAAATATAGTTCTAATCCTATTAATATCCCAAAACTATGCATGGCACTTGATCTCCCACTTGTCTAAAATAACCTTTGCATGCTCTTCAAGTCTTCATACAAAATGTGCTCTACACTCCATGTTTATAATTAAACATCGATAATGGCTAAGTCCCAAAGTCATACTTCTCCCGGGAGTTCCCTTTTCCACTACATATCCACTCACATCTATGCGCACTATGTTCACGTGCCTATTCCTTAGGTGCCTTTAGTACTTAGGATACAATATATCAGCCCAAGAGTTCCCAACTTGATCAATGATCAATTCATTTCCAATAACTAGATCAATGGGTGCAACATTATGCATAGCTTATTTTGAAGCTTTGATGTACACTTTATCTTCAATGCGAAGCACAAATATGTCATGATCCTCCTTTTCTTGCACATACCTTCTCTAAATCAGTGCATATCCCGATAGATTTATTATGCAACTAGATTTATTTGGGACTAAATAAGTCACTATATTTAGTGATAAAATCCCTTATGGGAAAAATATATATTTTTATTTTTTAAACTCGTAAATTTTCTATCAGAGCAAATAAATCTACATATGAATCTACAACACTATGTGCGAGATCTGCCAGAGGATGTGAGGTTGCTTAGAAACAGGATGTGAATGGGCTTAGAGGCGCTATGGCTCTCCAATGTAGCTCAACTTCCTTGATTGCTTTAAATCCTTCGCAAAATATTTTCTTTCCTCCTTGGTGATTTAGGGATCATCATAGTAGCTCAAAAGATGGGATTAACCAACTCTAATACCAAATGTTAAGAATGCAATATCTGGAAACCCTTCATTCTTTGAACAAATGAAGAAGCTACAATGTTTATAGACATTGAACAACAATAAAAACATCCATGAGAAGTGGATCAAATAATCTAACTATGGAAAATATGCAGAAATAACATATTGCCCCTAACTAATCACATCCGGGAACAATAAACTAACAATAGAATAGCCCCCACTAATCTAGGGATGTGACAACTAGGTAATAGCTAACTAACAACTAACTAAGTTAAAGTAATAAAATTTAATTACTTTAACATTACAACTTTGTAAATGATGAATTAACCTAAGTTTATTCCTAGAACATTTTAAACATCTTATTGTATCTTGTGCCATTGTATTTAGGGGATGTCATGTAGTTTTGTATTGTTTTCGCATGTTCTTGCACACTTATAAGGAGGTATAAATACACTAGTCTCAGGCCTCTTTAGAGTATTTCTATGTAAGTAGTACTAATCTCAATCGGGGTTGAGGCAACTCGAAGGTCCTCAAATTGGAATAAGCCCTTTTCAAGTCACAAGGCAAGGATATAAGGTTTTTACAAAATGATAAGCCATTTATAGTCACAAAAGAATTATTAAAATATTTTAATCACAATTTATAGATTTAGGGACACAAGTGCATCAAGTGTCAAAGTTGATGTATTGATCATAACAACAAAGGGAAAAATAGGCCACATACAATTTTTTAAGGTCTTTATGTATATTTCGAGTGAAACTACCATGTGGTCATTTTTGGACATCCATTTTTACAAACATGTTGAAAAAATCTACATAACACACTTCCACGGTTTCATACCACTATCATACCATCAAAACTTATTTGAGGTGAATATGTTCTTAAATCCTCACCCTAGTTAATTTATCTAAATTTCAAGAGGTGTTTTGACTGCATTTTATCAAAACGTAGTTTATAATTACTATACTTATTGTATTCATTGTATTTATATTTTGAGTCATCATTTTCATTGATGTAATTACACTTAAATATACTAGCACCTAATTTGGTGATCACATATTGGTGAACCATCTTTATTTATCAAACACATTAACATAAGGCTTAGTGCCTCATCCTTAAGGTTTCAAATTATCCCCTTAAGATTATAATTTAATTTTCATTTTCATTATGATAATCTTTGTTATCAAATTTCCTCCACCGCTTGCTGAAATTAGATAACAAACAGATTCCTTCTATGAATAATCAAGGTAGTTCTGAGAGTCTTGGAATGAATACAAAAGGAGTCAAGCCTCCAAAAATTTTGGGAGGGACTTAGCCAAATCATTATGAAAAAGCCAAGCCTAGAATGAGTCGGCTCGAAACAATGTAACAGACTCACGAGAAGGTGTCATGTGTCATCCCACTGAAATCCCAAAAAGAAAGGAAAGAATGAAATCTCAAAACCCCATGGGACTTCCATGTGGAGTCAATGATAAGGGGCCCACCAAGGAAAGGATCCTCGTATTGATGTATACATGAGTCCCATTGCAAACTCAAGAAAAATAGGAGCTGCGGAAGATGTTGCGTGTCAGCTCAATGCACTTTCAAAAGAAGTAAGAAAAGAAGAGACCCTGGAGATGTTCTTGGCCTCTACGTGGAGCTCGATGCAAATGGAATCCAAGCCCTATGCGGGTTGTAAAATATTGGTGACAAGTTAATACCACGTGTGAAGCAGTAATAAAGACCACCTACAAGTTTTAAATACTTAGATATTTCAAAAGGTACGAAGGAGATGAAATTCCACTTACATTCAAAGGGCCACAAATGGATCATTTCTTAATGAAACACCCCAAAATAGGTGTCAGTAGAACAATGGTCTAGAATCCAATGCAAAAAAATCAAGGAGTTCAGATATGTAATAAATATTTGAGGGTGTATTCCTTAAAATATGAGCCCACTTCAAGGGAAGAGGTTGGAAAGTAATTGAGAATGTATTGAATGAATATGGCTCTCATTTCTTGAAGATAGATCATGTGGTGGTGTTGTTATCCTGTAAAATTGATGAGGGCAATTTTATAGGTAACCATATAATTTTTTTTTTCTGGTTCCTTGTCGAGGTCCCTCAGCGTTTGGAATGTTGTAAAATCCCTTTCCGGAAATCTAGTTTTCCGAGCTTAGTCATTTTGGTCCTTTTTTGGCTGGGCGCACCTTTTATCTATGTAACACAAGATAAATTTGCACCCCCTTTATTTCCTTTGGCGCACCCTTTGAAGTGTTGACACAACAATTGTTGTGCCTTCCCGTGATGCACCATTCTTACCTGTGCCAAGGCACGTGTGCCTTTTGTCATAAAAAAATGTTGTGCCATGTTTTGGTGTGCTAAGGCACTCAAAATCCAGTGTCGATAGTCCTAAATTTGCACTTAAGGTGCAGATAATTTCATGTTGACAAAAACATATCCGCACCACTGGGCACAAAGTTTTCCATGTCGACATGTGTTTTGGTGCACCCTTTAAAAAGTGGTTGGCGCATTTATTACACTTTTGGCTATATATAGGTGCATCCACCTTGTCACTTTCACAATCAAAAACACGTGAAAATATTTATTCCTCTAGCACTGTCAGTGTGCCCGTCATCCTCGTGTCACATTCGTGGACCCCACTTCGTTTCTCTCATTCTATATATTCTCAGGTAAGTGGTCCTTGCTTCTCTTGTGTTTTTGTTTTTGTTGGTTGTTTGTGAAGTATGATGAAATGAATATGAGGAAACCATAAACCCCTCCTGCCCATTTTTACAAATTTTCCCTCCCAAGCCATTTCCACCCTCTTTCCAGATCTACTGGCCAAGAGGGCTCTATCTCAAAAATGAACCCAGACCTCTTTGTTATGTTCCCCTCACTGTCGAATCATGTCGAGAAAACCTAAAAAATCACAAACTCAAGAGGCAAGAAACCTAAAAAGTTATCTTTTCCACCCACGGTTTTCCTTTGGTGCAAATGCCATTCCTGTTACAAAGAACACAGTCATGCCAATGGCGCATTGATCCCGATTACAGCACGCACCTTTCTTGCGCCATGCAAAACTAGAAAAAACCTATCTCAGGCACTTGTGTAATCCCGCTTACAATAACAAGCTGTTATGCAATCTTTTCCTGCGTCGCGCCAAAGGCCCCCTTTGCGCACATAAAGTTAGTGCTACATGCATTTATCCTGTGCCCTCACGGTGTGCCAAAATTCTATGTTACATGTTAATTACCTGTGCCATTGGCGCATCCTGCTCCCATGCAACACCAAACTTATTTGCGCCTAGTATAAAACTTCATGTAATGGCGCAGGCGCACATCTGTCTACAACAACAAAGATGTTATATGCAAATTTCATATGCCTTGCGCCCTTTGGCGCTGATTTATTCCTTGTAACACCCCGCTTCAGTGCACCATACTTTTGACCCTGCAGCCTACAAATTTCTGCTATTTGTGTGCCTAGAGGCTTTTAAATTGCTAACTCCTCGTTCGTAAGCTTTAATGGAATATCTAATGTACGGCTAACATGGCTCTTCTACGTTTGAATTCACTCCTTCGCAGATCAGAAAATGAACTCAGATCCACATATGTCTACATCAAGTAAGAAGCCAACCAAATGAAAGGGTAAGGCTAAGATCACAAAGGAAGAGATGAAATATAAATATCAAAGGGTAAGAATGCCCGAGTCCCAGGCGAGAATGTGACCTAGATATCGAGATTTCGAACTCACCACATCGACAAGGATGATTTTGGGCCGAGAACCGGGAGGGTCATAGGTAGCCCTTGGATGGACAAGCTGGTAGGCGGTGGTTTGCATTTTGCTAGGGAATCCCCATCAACACAGTGAATAATGAGTTTATGATGGTGGTGGCCCCTGTATACATAACAAAGACACAAAGTGTGTCGAAAATGAAAAGGGTGAGGTCATAATCAACCTCATTTCCTCGGCACTTCGAGATCATGCTAGGCATTCCCCACCATCGAAATTTTGTGGTGTAAGCTAGGAAGACTGTATCAAGGCGTGGGAGGATAACGAAGACAAATACATTCAGTTGATGAATGAAGTGTATTTAAAGAATAAGAAGGTGATAACCAGGTGGCCACAGGTTATTCACCGCAACGACTTCTCCAAGGAACTGAGCGATACCATCACATTCCTAAGTAGATTTTTTGGGCTTTCTGATGCCCATTACTTTCACAAATGGATGCTCAGGTACCTGGAAACCATGAATAAGAATGTTCCTGATCAGCACTTTGAGTGGGTAGAGATCATAAGCAGCACCATCTCTGAGCAGCTCCAACAACTCACCATAATGGGGAGGTTCTACATGAACTCCTACGTAGTCTACATTGTAGCCTCAGAGAGGGATTATCTAGCACTAAGCCGATGCGGGGTTTGGCCTCAGGTAAAAATATATGAATACTACCTAGAGTTGAAGCTGGAGAATAACATCCCATAGTTTACCAAGATCAATGATGCTTTCTTCTACGACATCATTTTCCTTTTGAGGCCAAATATGACTCATGGTAGAACGACCAAGAGCATAGTCATAATAAGCGAGAAGTGGGGAATTATTTACCCAATTCTCCACCTTCACCTATCTCGAGTAGCTAAATTCTTGGGGAGCCCACCAAATTTCCAAGGTATGTTGGCCCTAAGCTGATCCTGTTAGAGCTGTCTAGACAGCTCATAACATATCATGAGAAGTGCCTGAAAAGAAAGAAGGGTGGAACTCCTTTCCCCCTCACAGTGGGCAGGTACACTTGCACTTCTCACACCAAAGCCTGGGAAATGTTTGCAGAGCTAGAACTACTCAATCTAAAGCACAATTTCCTAGCAAGGCCCACCTTCGATCCAAGAAATTGCCTCCCTAAGGAAAAACTCGATCCGATCCATGTTCCACAGATCGAGGACATCTACATCGACCTGTATCATGAGGTTGAACTCAGAAGGAAGGATCACTCTCACGCCCTGGTAGAGATTATTCAATATGGTGTGGCCATTGTTCCAAAAGGTTATCAAACAACTGATCAAGAAGTTGATCAGGTGTATCTAGACATGGATGGGGACACTGGCCGTTTGCTGAAATAGATAGAACAAAGGCACCTCAGACCATTGAGGTAAGGGTTAAGGAAACATTGCGGTGAACAAAACATTGGTGCAGAATGAATGGCCTTATCTACCTTGGGGTAGATTTCACATCGTTCCCTTTGGGCAACACACTGTCAAAGCTAAAACATCTTCCAAAGGAAAAGGAAAGGATAAAGAGGGAGAATCAAGATCCGCTTAAGAAGAAGCTCCTGAGAGTCCTCCCTCCACCACACAGAACAAATTGTAACTCTAGCACCCCCGAAGAAAGAAGTGGTGGAGAGTGTTCCAATGGGCACATATAGTCAGGATGTTTCCACTGCTACAACCATGGAGGTTCCCACCGTCCCTTCTCCCCCTTCTCATGTGGCTCAAGTGACCATTGCTTTTGTCGTATCCTCTCCCTCATCTTCTATTGTTCCCCCTTCCTCTTCCTCCATTTTCTCTTCTCTTGCAGAGCTGTCCCCCACCATTTCTTCTCTCATCTCTCAGCTCCCTTCCATTCCCATGACTACTTCCCCTACAGTATCTCCCCCTCCCGTGAGCACTTTCTTGGCCTCTCTCTCGATGCCGCCACCAAGTGTCTCTACGCATTTCCCCTCATCCAATGAAGCTACTCCCTCTTCCACCTCTGGTCCCACTCCCTTAGGTCCAGCATGGCTTTCTCAGCACCTAAGCTAGCATAAGAGGAAAGTCCCTATTGCACCTATGGACTTCTCCATCATCCCAGCAAAGGGGGCTAAGAAGCAAAAGCCGATAACCCACTTCTCCCAGAGTGCATTGGGAGAAAGGGTAATGGAGATCTCGTATCCTGATCCCTTAAAGGATAAAAAGGATCTATCTCCTATAGATTATACAGTGACGTAGGTCACAATGGGAACATCATCCAAGAGTCTTCAAGGAGAGGCCCTATCTGCGGTGGATGCCCTTTGCAAGAAGCTCCAAGAAGAAAAGGAAGAGAAAAGGCTATTAAAAGAGCAGAACAAGCATCTTCTCCACGCCCTGTAGAAAATGGGTAGTGCACCTCCTAAACCTGCCACCTAAACTCCTGAGGTCCTAAGCTAGGATAAGATAAATGAGTACACTAAGATTGGCAAACAAGGTATGGCAAGTATCACCGAAGAGACCATATCCTCAAAGACAACGAGGAAGTAATTGTCAAGTTCACTGAATTATATTAAAACATTGGTCGGGAAAACAAGGAACTCCAGGAAATTGCGGGACCTATCTCTGAAGAGTTGGACCATGCTAGGTTGCAACATGAGACATTATAGAAGATGCTCGACTACTCGGCCAATGATTTATTTAAATTCGGTGTCTTCGATCACCCTAGGGTACCCATTAAAATATTTGCTTCTTTGGACTACTGGGTCAGTCAGATGGAATTTGTCTTGGAGAAGATAGACAAGGTCAAGGAGGAAGCCCTAGATGTAATGCATCAAATGGAGAAAATTGTCCTAAGAATGTCTCTCGGGATTGCTTACTCCTTCGTTCACCTTGAGGAAGGTAGATGAAACTATTCAGATCTTCAAGGATATCGTCTCACAAGGGCTAGGGCCAGAAGTCACTTTTGACACTGAATCCATCAATAACCTTCTAGCCTACCACGATTTTGTGGGGTACCTGATGGAGGTAGGTAATGAATATTTCAAGCTCCCCGAAAAACTCAGAGATGAGCGAGAGACTTGCAAGGTCATCGGCGATCATACCAAGGGTCCTTCCTAGGATCAAATTCAGCTGATGGTCAGTAAATTCATGGAATATTGGACCTAGTTCCACATTACCTCTCCCGAACAACAGCAGAAGCAAGATACTCCCTTTCAGCCGCGAGACGACTACGAATAGCCTTCTTCCTCTTGGCTTTCTTTTTGTAAATATCTAAGAGTATGTTGGCACAAACAATGACATCATCCATGTTGCACCATGGGATGTTGTCATCCATCAAGTTGCCCAAAGTCGACAATTGACTTTTAGATATTTTGTAGATATTTTGTACTTAGTTGTTGGTTTCTTTTTGCCTTCTCTCTTCTCCTTCTTCTATATAGAATTGAATACTTGTATTCAAGGGTGGACACTTTTTAGATAAAAAATAGAAGTAAGGATAAAAGGCTTTGTACTTTTTGTAACAGAGGAAAATATTAATACAATATTGAGACTTTGCGTTGAATACCTGTGTTATGCATCAGAAATTTCTTATGTTAGATCTGCATGTTTATTCTGTTGAATCTACTTCTACTTCTTTTGTCATTTGTTCATCAGTATTTCTTTGTTCGTCTATGCAAGTAGGTTTGGCTCCATTTATTACCAATCCCAAAACATAGACCTTCTGATCTTTCTTCTTTGGAATTCATTTCTTTTCTCCCTTCGGATCTATCTTATCTTCATTCTTTCCCTTCTCTCCTTTCCTTTCACAGTTGGAAACACCTCTACTGGGATGAGATCCCAAACCCCGAAGGTAGAATATTGTGAGACTTGCATAGATTCTTGCTGGTAGAATAGCAATAAACCAGTTTTGCTTTGCTGACTTAAAGAGGGGCTATGCCCCACACACTGTTGGCCTATCTATCCATAGATCTACCTAAGCGATAGATTTTCAGACCAATATTTTTTGGCGACTCTACTAGGGATCGAAACAGATCTATGGTTGTGGTATGCTAGAAAATCAGTAAAAATAAAAAAATCACTACCTGTTTGCAAATTTTAACTTTTTCTTAAAATCTATTTTTTTTTGCAAAAATGCTCTAAACTGAAAAATTTTCTTCAGGGATCTGTAGATCGGGACTAGTTAGAGATCTTTAGTTCACTGAGTTTTTCAAAAAAACTTGTATTTTTCCGTAGATCTGAGATTCTGACAGTTTACAAAAATTTCAAACCCTTGCAAAAGTCAACTCTAAGATCTGAAAATCAGCTTGCTAAGTTTTACCATCATTTTATCCTCATTGATCTTTGTCATTAAACCACAATCGGTTTTCAAAAGAGGGATAAAATTAAATATTTAGAAAAGTACATACTGCTGATTTTTGTCAATAATTTTAGAAAATCAGCAAGTACAATAAAAAAGAGTTCTTTAATCTGCTCCAAAATATTACAGATCTGAGAGATACACTGGCGGGTGAACCATTTACTCATGGTAGGAGAGCTTATGGAGAAGTTGATCCTAATTTTGATCTACTTCAAAGGCACAACTTTAGTGTTACACTAGCACGCTTCTCGTCGCTGAGTTCAACTAATCGGTCAACTAGAAGTGTCTCACCTCCACAAAGGAATCATTCTTTACAAGGAGCATCCACATCACTTTACAATGCTTTGTTGCTCAGTGGAACTGTCCTCCCAACACACGTCCTTTTTCTAGCTTTTCAAATGGCAGTACCATGGGGAAATGCTATGGGCCCTCTTGCTTTGCCACATCTTGTTCACGCGCTCCCTCATGGAAACCGAAAGAATTTCCCAAGATTTGATGGGAGTGGGAACCAAAGTATGGATTCACACATATCTACATTCATCATGTCATGTAGCATTCCTGGATGTGACCCATGAAGATGTGTCAGTTCACCTCTTTCTAGAGACCTTGCAAGGACCTGCAGCGGAATGGTTTCAGCATTTGCCGGCCGGATCTATCACTAGTTGGGCCACATTATGGACTGCATTCGAAGACAGGTATAAGCCTTCTGAAGATGCGTTTGCGTTATTGTCAAAGATCACTCACCTAAAGAAGCATTCTGATCACAAGGAAAAGAAGCGGATTCGCCAAGATGCGAAAGAGAAGGCCATGTCAAACACGCCTCCAACCATCGCTAAAAGAGGTAGTCCCCTTCTGCTCAACCTTTGTTATTAAGTATTTTTCAAAGAAATATTTTTCCCCTCTCTCCCCTTCAAGTAAACCCTCTCATATTCCTATCAAGACCAGTAATCCTACCCTATCATCGTGAAATGAGGGACTCATTCCTTCATCGACGTAACCCTTGACCGCATTTGACATAATTGATCATGCTAAGAAGACCAAGATCCAAATGTATGAAGCCGAGTATCTTTAGTCAAACCCCGAGCAACTTGTAAGGTTGACTGAATACATTCAAATCCAAGCTGTCATAATGGATCGAGTTCCCTGAGAAAGGAATTCTTTCTACTCCTCTGCATCTCACATAAATGTTGCTTCAACTTCTACATCAGGCAAAATAGAACCTTTCTATCTCTCCCTCCTAATCAATGGTCACAAACTAAGCAACTGCATAATTAATTCTGGGGCTTCCGATAATGTCATACTGGCAAAAGTAGCCCATGCTCTGGGCCTCACCCTTACCAAGCCTTTTGGCAGATGTTACTCCTTGGAAACCAAACAGGTTCCGTTGATTGGTCAAATCAAAGGCACACAATTTGAATTCGTAGCATTCCTAGAGAAGAGAGTAAAGATGACTGTCCTCGTTGCCTTTGATATTTAAAAGATACGGAATTATACTAGGAAGGAGTTTTTGTAGTGAATTTGGTGGAGAGATTCATATGGACTGGTCTAAGGCTAGAATCCCTGTCAAAGGCATAATGCAAACGTTGGAGCCAGAATCTCAAAATAAATACTTGGTTACCAATTCCGACGACCCCAAAGCCCAAATTATCTTTGAATCATTAGGGATGGGGAATTATTTATTATCTACAGAGTTTGATAGAATGGATGTTCTGTCTCAGGAAGAGGATCTTAACAAGATATGGACGTTGCAGTTTGATGGCAGCTGTGCAACTAGTGGATGTGGTTCCGGAGCCATGCTAATATCCCCGAGGAGGAGATTACTCCTCTCTCTTTCAAGTTATAATTTTTCAACATGAATAATACTGTTGAGTATGAATCTTTACTACTTGGCATGCAAGCCGTAAAAGAAAGGGGAATCAAGAACCTAAAAGTACAGGGTGATGCAGAGCTAGTCGTAAATCAAGTGAAAAGGATATACCAAGTGAAAAATGAAAGGCTCGGGCATTACCGCAATGCGGTATGGGACAACATTGAGGAGTTTGACACTTTTTCAATAAAATCCATTCCAAGAGCTCAGAACGACATGGCCGATTCATTAGCCATCTCGGCATCCCTCATGCTCCCTCACCCAGGTTTGAAAACAAACACGTATACCATTGAGGTAGTTTTCCACCCAAGTGTGCTGACAACTCTCAGCACTGGCAAGTATTCAATGATGACAATCAACTTATTGCCTTCCTAGAAAAGGCAGAAAATTTCAGCGAGCTTCATTTTGAAGGATCTACTTCTACATGCCGTGAATCTGATATTGATCAAGATGGTGAATCAAAAGGAAGTGATGGCATATGTCAGCTCAAAGGAAATAAAATTCCAAAAGGTCTGGTTTCTCTAGAACGTTTGTTCGATAGACACAATCATTTTGTCAAGAGGAATAAGCAAGATAATCCTAAATCCTCTCCAGAAACCGAATCGGTCAATCTAGGTACTTGTGGAACATCCGAATTTTGTGAACATTAGAAAATGTTGCACACCGAAGAAAAGTGGAAGTTTTTCAAATTTCTGAAGAAATACATGGATGTATTGGCATGGTCCTATGCCGATCTAAAGTATTTCAAGCCAAAAGATGTCCAACATGACATCTCGTTGAAAGAGGGTGTCAAACCCTTTCGCCAGAAACAGAGGCACTATAATCCTAAGATCTCAGGTACCATCCAGCTGAAATATAGAAAATGCTAGATGCAAGGATCATTTTTCCTATCCATCACAGTACCTGGGTCATGAACATTGTGCCAGTATGCAAGAAAAATGGTGAGATATGCATATGCATGGATTTTCATAACTTGAATCAAGCATCCTTGAAGGATAACTACCCACTTCCCATAATGGATCAGGTTCTGTAGGTAGTAACTAGTTCAAAATGTTGTCCATGCTTGATGGTTTTTCGGGCTATAATCAGATTGAAGTCTCACCTGAAGACCAATTCAAAACAACATTTACTACCCCCTAGGGCACATTCTCCTATAGCAGGATGCCTTTTGGCTTAACCAACACTGGCAACATGTTCCAGCGGGTGATGGACTTTACTTTCAAAGGTATGATGGGGAAGGTCATCATAGTTTATTTGGATGACTTAACTGTGTTCTCTAAACAGCGAAATGATCATTGTGATCATTTGGAGCAAGTATTGACTAGATGCTGAGATCACAGGATCTCCCTGAATCCAAAAAAAACCTGTTTTCGAGTCATGAAGGTAAAGTTCTTTGGGACATGTTGTTAGAAAATAAGGGACAAAAATAGATGCCAAAAGGGTTAGGGCTATTCAGAGCCTTACTTTACCCACAAGCAAGACCGGTGTTCACTCTTTCTTATGAAAAGTGAACTTTCTTAGACGCTTCGTTCCCGAATTTGCTGAAAAGACTAGCCACATATCAAACATGATGAGAGGGTCACCAAATTTCTAGTGGAGCGAAGAAGGAAAGGCATCATTTGAGGATATAAAAGCCTCCATCACTCGCACACCAGTCTTGGTATGTCCCAATTTCTCCAAGGATTTTATCATGTATAGCTATGCATCTGAGCATACCGTATCAGCCATCCTAATGCAAAAGAATTCTGAGGATGTCGAATCCCTGATCGCATTCATGAGCTCTCCCCTAAAGCCTCATGAATTGAAGATGTCTCAGTTGGAAAACATGCCTTCGTCATTGTCAAAGTAGTCAAGAACTTCAGATATTATATTCTAAACTCTCATACAGTAATGCTAGTCCCTGACATGATAGTCAAGTCAATCTTAACTCAACAGGAGTTAGGGAGTTTGCGAGGAAATTGGATTACAAAGGTTCAAGAGTATGATCTAGATATAAAACCAACCAAGCTAGTAAGAGGCAAGGGCCTATGTCAGCTCATGGCTGAAAACCAAGATTCAGGAGACCCTGAGAAAAAGGATGATTGCATTGATGGAACACGAGGTCAGCTGGAGAAAGCCGATTCTCTACCCATGGTTCTATTTGTCGTGACTAGTGATGAATGGTTTTCTAATATCGCTTTCTTTCTCACTTACGGTGAGTGCCCAGCTCATCTAACTTCAAAGGAGAAACATGCTATAAAGCTCAGAGCAGCTAGATATGTCATCTGGGATGACTGTTTATACAAACGCGGAATAGATGGCATCTTCTTGCGATGTGTTGACAAGCCACAACAAATAAAGCTACTTGAGAATTTTCATGATTCAACCTGTGGTGGTCATTTCTCCTCTTCGTGACAAAGCACACAAGATCATCTGGGCCAGGTACTATTGGCCAACATTGTTTCAGGATACAACCACCTGGGTAGCAAAATGTGGGCTCTATCAACAGTTTGTCGGCAAACCAAAATTGGCTGTAGTTCCCCTCAGGCCGGTCGTTATTGATGAACCATTTAAGTAGTGGGGAGTTGACTTTATCGAAGAACTCCATCCCCAATCGAGTGCCGAACATAGTTATGTCCTGACAACAATAGATTACTTCGCCAAATGGGTGGAGGCCATTCCTGTCAAGAATGCCACCTCTAAAGTTATTTGTAATTTCATCAAAGAGAATATCATCGTGAGATTTGGCATTCCACACAAAATCGTTGCTGATAATGCTTCCAACTTCTCCTCATGAGAGGTTGTTGGTTTTTGCTATGAATACGGGATAATCTTGGCCCACACCTCAGATTATTACCCCCAGGGAAATGGTCAGGTAGAATCCAGTAATAAAAACTTAGTAACTATCATATGGAAGCTAGTTGATGAGAATCAGTGGACGTGGCATAAGTCATTGTATGACACTTTGTGGGCAGACCGTATTACTCCCAAGAGGTCCCTCGGTATGTCCCCTTTTCAAGTGTTATATGGAATCAATGTTGAGCTTCCCATTTCTGTAGAACTTCCTACTCTGCACTTGGCACGAGCAATTGAAGATGAGACTTTCCAAAATTCTCTTGAAAAGAGGATCATGTATCTAGTAGATCTCAAAGAAAAAAGTGTAAGAGTGGTTGACAGGATCACCAAACATCAGAATCAAGTTAAGAGATTGTTCGATAAAAGGGCTAAGCAAAGAGACTTTCAGGTGGGAGATCTCATCCTTTTGTGGGACAAACAAAGAGAGCCAAAGGGCATGCACGGGAAATTTGATTCTCTATGGAGAGGACCTTTAAAGATCAAGTAGCTCAATAGAGAGAATAGCTTCTATCTCTTGTATCTAGATGGAACTAATCTCCCGCTTCCCTATAGCGGGTAGCATCTCAAAATATTCAGGAAGTAGAGCTTGCTCTCTTCTTTATAAAGTTCACTTTTCGTTGTGTATTTTATTTCATCGTGTGTTTGCTTTCATCGTCACCCTTGTTTTTGACTCTGTAACCCAATGGATAGGCACATGTTGATCTAGCAGTTCTCTACCCTTGAGCTTTGCTTAAAGATAGTCCCCAGAAAGAGCCAGCTATTATCCTGTAAAATTAACGAGGGAAATTTTACAGGTAACCATATAAAATTTTTGTTCTGGTTCCTCATCGGGGTCCCTCAGAGTTCAGAATGTTGTAAAATCCCTTTCCGGGAAATCTAGTTTTCCGAGCTTAGTCATTTTGGTCCTTTTTTGGATGGACGCACCTTTTATCTATGTAACACACGATAAATTTGTGCCCCCTTTATTTCCTTTGGCATACCCTTTGAAGTGTTGACACAATGATTGTTGCGCCTTCCTGTGATGTGCCATTCTTCCTTGCGCCAAGGCGCGTGTGCCTTCTTGTCATAAAAAAAAATGTTGTGCCATGTTTCAGTGTGCTAAGGCGCTCAAAATCCAGTATCAATAGTCCTAAATTTGTGCTTAAGGCGCAAATAATTTCATGTTGACAAAAACATATCTATGCCACTGGGCACAAAGTTTTCCATGTCGACACGTGTTTTGGTGCGCTCCTTTAAAAGTGGTTGGCACATTTATTACACTTTTGGATATATATAGGCGCATCTGCCCTGTCACTTTCACAATCAAAAACACATGAAAATATTTATTCCTCTATAGTTATCAGTGTGCCCATCATCCTCGTATCACGTTCATGGACCCCACTTTGTCTCTCTCATTCTATATATTCCGGGTAAGTGGTCCTTGCTTCTCTTTTGTTTTTGTTTTTGTTGGTTGTTTGTGAAGTTTGATGAAATGAATCTGAGGAAACCATAAACCCCTCCTGACCATTTTTGCAAGTTTTCCATCCCAAGCCATTTCCACCCTCTTTCCAGATCTGCTGGCCAAGAGGGCTCTGTCTCAAAAATAAACCTAGACATCTTTGCTATGTTCCCCTCACTGTCGAATCATGTCGAGAAAACATGAAAAATCACAAGCTCAAGAGGCAAGAAACCTAGAAAGTTGTCTTTTTCACCCACAGTTTTCCTTTGGCGCAAACACCATTCCTGTTACAAAGAACATAGTTGTGCCATTGGTGCACTAATCCTGATTATAGCATGTGCATTTCTTGCACCATAAAAAAATAGAAAAAAACCTGTCTCAGGTGCTTGCACAATCCCGCTTACAACAACAAGCCTGTTATGTAATATTTTCTTGCACCGCACCAAAGGCCCCCTTTGCACACATAAAGTTAGTGCTACACGCATTGATCCTGTGCCCCTCGGCACACCAAAATTCCATGTTACATGTTAATTACCTGCACCATTGGTGCATCCTACTCCCATGCAACACCAAACTTATTTGTGCCCAGTATAAAACTTCATGTAATGGCGCAGGCACACATCTGTCTACAACAAAAAAAGATGTTATATGCAAATTTCCTGCACCCTATGCCCTTTGGCACTGATTTATTCCTTGTAACACTCCACTTCAGTGCACCATACTTTTGACCCCATGCCCTACAAATTTCCTACACTTTGTGCACCCAAAGTGGCTTTTAAATTGCTAACTCCTTGTTCGTAAGCTTTAATGGAAGATCGACAGCTAACATGGCTCTTCTGCATTGGAATTTGCTCCTTCTTCTTGCAGATCAACAACTGAAATCAAATCCACATATGTCTACATCGAGAAAGAGGCCAACCAAATCAAAGGGTAAGGCTCGGCTCACGAGAGGAAGAGATGAAATACAAATATCAAAGGGTCAGAATGCCCGAGTCCCAGGTAGAATATAACCTAGATATCAGAGATTTTGAACTCGGCCACATCGACATGGATGATTTTTGGGCCAGAACCAGGAGGGTCACAGGAAGTCCTTGGATGGAAAAACTGGTAGGAAGTGGTCTCGCATTTTCTTTGGGGGAATCCTGTCGGCGTAGTGAATAATGAGTTTATGATGGTGGTGGCCCGCTGCTACAACAAAGACACAAGGTGTGTCAAAAATGAAAAGGGTGAAGTCATAATCAACCTCACTACCCAACACTTCAAGATCATGTTAGGAATTCCCCACCACCGACATTTTGTGGCTGTAAGCTAGGAAGACTACATCTAGGCGTGGGAAGATAACGAAGACAAATGCATGTAGCTGATGAACAAAGTGTATTTAAAGAATAAGGAGGTGATAACTAGGTGGCCACGGGTTGTTCACCATAGCATGACTTCTCCAAGGAACCGAGCGATACCATCACATTCCTAAATAGAGCTTTTTGGCTTTCTCGATGCCCATTACTTTCACAAATGGATGCTCAGTACGGAAACCATGAATAAGAATGTGCTTGATCGGTGCTTTGAGTGGGTAGATATCATAAGCAGCACCATCTCGAACAACTCTAACAACTCACCACAACGAGGAGGTTCTACATGAATTCCGACGTAGTCTATGCTATAGCCTCGAGAGGGATTATCTAGAACCGAGCCGATGGGGTTTGGCCTCGGTGAAAAAATGTACGAATACTACCCAAAGTTGAAGTTAGAGAACAACATCCCACAGTTTACCAAGATCAATGATGCTTTCTTCTATGACATCATTTACCTTTTGAGGCCAAATATGACTCATGGTAGAATGACCAAGAGCATAGTCATAGCAACTGAGAAGTGGGGGGAATTATTTACCCAATTCCCCATCTTCACCTATCTCAGAGAAACTAACTTCTTGGGGGAGCCCACCAAATTGCCAAGGTATGCTTGCCCTAAGTTGATCCTATTGGAGCTGTCCAGACAGACTCATAACATATCATGAGAAGTTCCTGAAAAGAAAGAAGGGTGGAACTCCTTTCCCCCTCATAGTGGGTAGGTACACTTGCACTTCTCACACCAAAGCTCGGGAAATGTTTGTAGAGCTAGAACTACTCAATCTAAAGCACAATTTCCTAGCAAGGCCCACCTTCGATCTAAGAAATTTCCTCCCTAAGGCAAAAATCGATCCGATCCACATTCCATAGATCGAGGACATCTACATCGATTTGTATCATGAGGTCAAACTCAGAAGGAAGGATCACTCTCGTCTGGCCCTGGTAGAGATTATTCAATATGGTGTGGCCATTGTTCCAAAAGGTTATCAAACAACTGATCAAGAAGTTGATCAGGTGTATCTAGACATGGATGGGGATAGCTAGCCATTTGCCAAAATAGATAGAACAAAGGCACCTTAGACCATTGAGGTAAGGGTTAAGGAAACATTGTGGCAAACAGAACATTGGTGTAGAATGAATGGCCTTATCTACCTTGGGGTAGATTTCACCACGTCCCCTTTGGGCAACGCACCTATCAGGCTGAAACATCTGCCAAAGGGAAAAGGAAAGGATAAAGAGGGAGAATCAAGCTCCACTCAAGAAGAAGCTCCTGAGAGTCCTCCCTCCACCGCATAGGAATAGATTGTAACTCTGGCATCCCCAGAGAAAGAAGTGGTAGAGAGTGTTCCAATGGGCACATCCACTCAGGATGTTGCCACTGCTACAACCATGGAGGTTCCCACCATCCCTTCTCCCCCTTCTCATGTGGCTCAAGCGACCATTCCTTTGGTCGTATCCTCTCCCCCATCTTCTACTGTTCCCCCTTCCTCTTCCTCCATTTTCTCTTCTCTCGTAGAGTTGTCCCCCACCATTTATTCTCTCATCTCTCAGCTCCATTCCATTCCCATGACTACTTCCCCTACTAAGTATCTCACCCTCCTATGAGCATTTTCTTGGCCTCACTCTCTCTCAATGCCGCCACCAAGTGTCTCTACGCATTTCCCCTCATCCACTATAGCTGCTCCCTCTTCCACCTCTAGTCCCACTCCCTTAGGTCCAACATGGCTTTCTCAGATTGAGCCAGCATAAGAGGAAAGCCCTTATTGCACCTATGGACTTCTCCATCATCCCAACAAAGGGGGCTAAGAAGCAAAATCCAATTACCCGCTTCTCCCAGAGTGCATCAGGACAAACAGTAATGGAGATCGCGTATCCTGATCCCTCAAAGGATAAAAAGGATCTGTCCCCTATAGATTATATAGTGACACAGGTCACAATGGGAACATCATCTGAGAGTCTTCAAGGAGAGGTCCTATCTACGGAGGATGCCCTTTTCAAGAAGCTCCAAGAAGCAATGGAAGAGAAGAGGCTACTAAAAGAGTAGAACAAGCATCTTCTCCACACCCTGCAGAAAATGGGTAGTGCACCTCCTACAACTACCACCAAAACTCATGAGGTCCTAAGCTAGGATAAGATAAACGAGTACGCCAAGATTGGTGAACAAGGTATGGCAGTATCTTCCTGGAGAGACCAGATCGTCAAAGATAGTGAGGAAGTAATTGTCAAGTTCACCAAATTATATCAGAACATTGGTCAGGTGAACAAGGAACTCTAGGTGATTGTCTAACATCCTCATTATTATACATTAGAACAAGTAATTTTTTTTTTTTGATAAATGCTTCCTGGTTCTAAATACATAATTTAGAACTCACAAATCAAAACAACCATTCTTATAACAGATAACCATATGCAGCTGTAATGACTCGGAGTACCTCCGATCTATTCATTCCATGATTCGGTAATCTACCGATCTATTCATGTATATTAAGAGTTGGCATTTTTATTTAACACAACACTCTTGCGGTTCTCTTCCCTAATCTAGGATTCAGAATGCTCTGTCTAAGGAACCTATCTGAATAATTGTTACCATTATTCATCGGCATCTCATCCCTTAGACTAGGTGACTTAGGACAATGCAATCAGCAGCTTGCGATACTTTGGCCAAAGATTTGAAACATACTACTTATGTCTCGTATTCCTTGATGACATACTCGTCAATCTGGAATACATCCTTCACCCCATTCCTATGTTATGTAGAATGTCTTATACTGACTTCTGTCAGTCTCTCCTATCCCAAGTTATTCACTCGGGAGTGGATCAGTAAGGTGACAACGTTATATGGATGCTCCCGAGGACTAGGGATACGCTGACATACTGGGTCAACCCTAGTTAAACCAGTGTGTCAAGATACCCCGAGTCTCCTAAGGCAGCCTTATAACGTGACCACATTCCTAATCAGTCCCAGAGTAACTGGTTCGAGTTTAAGGTGTAAATCTTAACGATCAATGCAAAGGGTGTCGTCATAAGTCACCTGCACTGTTGTATCTTCGAGAAGATCCTAATATTCTCAAAGGTACAACCCTACAGTTGACTTGTGCCGTCAACCTATAAATCCACCTCAAAAATATCTACTTATTAATAAGTGCTACATACGTTGAGTTAAAATTATACCATAAGACGCTCCCTTAAGGGTAGTCTTTCCCAATCCCTGGGTTCCTCACCTTAGAAATACTTTCCTTAGTAAAACCCATTACACAAGAGAAGTTATTAGGACTAGAGGTTCCTTCAAGGAGTTCATAGAATATACATAATTCTTAAATCAACGAAATTGGACAATAACCCATAATCTTTACATGAGATTGCCAACCAAACCCTTTTTAGGTTTATATCAGTTCTCATAACTGAATTTATATCTTACTTATTAATATCGAGATATAGTGATTAAGAATCCAATTAAACGTCGTCTTGACTTAGATCAAGACTAGGAAGTAATAATTTATTCAGCTTGTTTAGCTTCCTGCTCAGGTTTATTTTAACCCTAGCTTCCAGAAAGACAGTGATCTAAATTCCAATTTAGCTTTAGATAGAACATACTAGAACTACTAAACAATTATAAGTATTCAGTCACATATTCTTACAAGCTTATATTGATAATCACAAAAGTCTCCAAATTATACAATAATAACAATGCTCTCAAGATCATTTGAACCGAAGAAGGTCAAACTATCAAGATACGAAAACAAACACATAAGTAACAAATATCTCTTTTCATTCCCTTCAAGCTAATCAAATACATTTTATGCATTCAGCATATTTGATACAATACTCATCAGAAAAAGAACATCTTTCCTCATATAGTACATTTAGAGAATCAAGCTGTAATTCATCATAAAACCAAATTAAACAATCTGAACATCCTATCAGATCTGCGTGCTTTTACCACTTACGGCAACCATCTGCAAAAATTGTCAACATGGGTCAGTTCGATGAACTGAGCATGATAAGCACTAACTCTTAAAACAATTGCAATCCATCAATTGTTTTCATTAAACACCCTGTTTAAATGAAATCAATTCACCAAACATGTAAACATATTTCAGATTATGCTCTTGTAATCCAAACATGACTATAAACGCGTAACTCATATTATCGTTACTAAATAGTCCTAGATACTTTTTAAATATTTCATCAAAAATATTAGAGATCAAGAAGAACAAAAGTATCCAAAACAACTATCCATCAGAATCCCAAGGACAACAAACATCAGACAGACCATTACATTCAACATAGTAAAATGAATATCATAACCATTCATGATTCCATCAGTAGGTTGAATCAATTCCAACAGTTAGATAAAAATATATCAACATATACTTTACAACAGAAGAGAAAGAAAACGAGTCATTCATATTTCCCTTCAAACAAGCTCACGACTAGGTATTCATGCTAATGAAGACGTAATCATGTTCAAACACAAGAACAATCCCACTGAGTCGAAACTCACATCAACATTCAGTTCAATTTAATCCCTACTAAAACACAGCAAGGACAAAAATCGAGAATCGAGCCAACATACAACATAACATGGGCTCCAACAGTGTCAAATTCAACCAATACTTATATTAAAGGTTTCAATTGAAGTTGAATTCGTATGACAACAAATCAAGAATACTAAAAGTACTCACAGCAAGAACTCCTACAAATGTTACAACATAAATTACTTATCAGCGTCTCCACCGGAGTTGATAACATTTAGTATTCATAATAACAACAACATTCATAACCCAGCTTTGAATGAAATTAAAAATACTAGACACCTTTCAAGGACTCTCACTGAGTCAGTATCGACCGAAATCATAACAGGGCTTACACAGAAGTAGGAACACCAGTCACATATCAAGGATTCCAACTGATTCCATAGCAACAGTATCCACAACTGAGATTATTCAGAAAGGAAAACATAATATACGCCTCCGGGATTAAAAGGAGTCTTACCCATGTGGTATTCTTCAAATAAACTTTTACAGAAGTAGAAAGATACAAGTTTCATATCAAATTCAAGAATTCTAACTATACCAATAACATACAGTATTCACGATTGAACTTCTTCAAAGGTAGAAACGCATATTACCTTTCCAGGACTCAAAAAGGAATCGAACCCGTATAGTATTCTCAATTAAACCTCTGCAACAGTTTAAAAGAAAAACTCTATCTATTCAAGGATTCCCACCATATCCAAAATCATACAGTATTCACGATAAAGCTTCTACAGAAGCCGATATACAAGATAAATATATATATTCAGTATTCCAACCGTGCCAATAATGATAAATATTCACAATCAGGCTTATACAGAAGCAAAATACTGGTTTCGTAACAAAGATTCCAACTGAGCCCATACAATAAGTATTCACAACCAGGATTATACAGAAATCCAAAATATGCGAACAATCCAAGGACTCCACAGGGTCATTTCATATGTATATTTATCTTGCAACTTTCATCGAATTAAATCCCATAATTGCAACACAGGGAGAACTTCTACAAAGTCACATTCAAATACTATAAACACAGCAAGTTATCCGTTCAAAAGTAACTTAAGTATTATAGCAAAACCCAACAAGATTCAGTAACCACAACTTATATAACCCACGACAAAACTTATAAAGAAGTCGAAATATACTGAACATTCAAACAAAAATCCAACAGTATCCTTTTCGACAAGTTTCGACAGCAAGTATCGACTGTAGCCTGAACCCAACAAGGAAACAATTCATGGACTCCCACAGAACTGATTTCGGGTATTTTCCTTGCAAGCATTTCCACAACTTTATCTGAAATGCAAAATACAGCGAGATAGTATAACAGTTCGAAACACAATACACACCCATCAAGGGTTTACTTGAAAAAATCGAGCCAGTAAGAAGATACAACAACCAAATCACACAAGCTACCATAAAAACCAACTGAACCCAAAAATCATCTGAACAGAGTTGTTCTAATGAAATCATTTGAAAGAAAGCAAGATTTTTAAAGGTTAGGGCCTAACATGCCTGGTAATATTGCTTAAAAATCTGAAGAAGACCACTGAAAGAGCTCGAGCCTTCTCCTCTTTTTCCACGTTAGATTCAGCAACAATAATTTGTTATTTCCATGCCTTATAAAATTTCCTTGACAGAGAAAAGAGCTAGTTACACTCATTTTTTCCATGCAACTCCAAGTAGACTGGTGCGAAGAACCAGTGATCAAACAGAGAGAAAACCGGAGCGCATGAAAAACCAAACAAACTACCAGTTTTCCATTTTGCATGTCTTCCCGAGAAACCCGAGCTCGAAGACCGAGTTCATTAATCGCCTTAACTCCAAAATTCCCGCTCAATCTACATTGCCACCGACCGCCATAGTTGGCGATGGATAAAAACAATTCAAAGACCATTTCTAACTTTGGCGACTCTGCCACGTCGGCTTTTGCTAGCCATTTAAAACTTCCACTAAATCCCTGTCCTTCATGCTTATCCTTCCCATTTAATGCCATAGAAACTACCGCCCATGGCTCGCACCCCTTCATAGGTCCCCTTTCTTCCTTGTTCATTAGTTAGGTTAGAAACATAGGTTAGGATTTAAGATAATACTTAGTCTAACCTCCTTAGCACTAGGTTACTAACTTAGAACATTTAGCTTATAGCTTAGGCCTAGGTTAGATTAACACTAATCTAACCCATAGATTATAGTTTAGGTTTAGGTTATTAATCTTAATAAATCCAGTTTAGGTCTAACATTTAGAATGTTCAGAATAAGAACCTACAAACATACATTCACGAAAAGGATTCACTCCTGAACTGCCAATAGGCTAGTTGAATAAATGTATCTGAATTTATTACCTGGCCCACGATCAAGACCTTCCTGATATTACGATATCGGGAACCAATTCATTTAACACGATCCATCTGAGTTAGACTCCGGAATAGCTTATTCAACGCATTCAGACCTTGCAACCTGCGTAAGGTCTATAATTTTTGTTCATCCCGAATAAACTTAAAGCATCTCTTGGATCAATGCCACTGATCCCAGGCTGGGTCTTATAGATGGATAACTCCATAATTCATTCCGAGATCAGATTAAACTCAGGTGCAAAAATGAAAGAAATAAAAGAGTCCAATCATATTCCGACTCAGTCAAAGATCTTCAATTGCAAAGAAGATACAGTACATATCAAGCATGACTTCACAATCAAAGGAACACATCCTTTTACAGAAGAAATCATATATCAACACTTGAATGCTCAGGAGGAAGTAACAATAGTTCAGAGTGTTACAGGATTGCGGGACCTATCTTCGAAGAGTTGGACCATGCTAGGTTGCAACATGAGACATTCCAGAAGATGCTCAACTATTCGGCTGATGATTTAGTTAAATTCGGTGTCTTCGATCACCCAAGGGTACCCAGCAAAATCCTTGCTACTTTGCACTATCGGATCGATCAGATGGAATTTTTCCTGGAGAAGATAGACAAGGTCAAGGAGGAAGCTCTGGATGCAATGCATCAAATGGAGCAAATTGTCCTAAGAATGTCTCCAGGTATTTCTCACTACTTTGTTCACCTTGAGGAAAGCAGATGAAACTATTTGGATCTTCAAGGAGATTGTCTCGCAAGGGCTAGGGCCAGAAGTCACTTTTGACACTGAATCCATCAATAACCTTCTGGCCTACCATGATTTTGTGGGGTACCTAATGGAGGCAAGTAATGAATATTTCAAGCTCCTTGAAAAACTCAGAGATGAGTGGGAGACTTGCGAGGTCATCGGTGATCATACCAAGGGTCCTGCCTAGGATCAAATTCAGCCGATGGTCAGTAAATTCATGGAATATCGGACCCAGTTCCACATTACCTCTCCCGAACAATAGCAGACATAAGATACTCCCTTTCAGCCACGAGACGAAAATGAATAGCCTTCTTCCTCTTGGATTTCATTTTGTGAATATCTAAGAGTATGTTGGCACAAATGATGACATCATCCATGTTGTACCATGGGATGTTGACATCCATCAAGTTTCCCAAAGTCAATAATTGACTTTTAAATATTTTGTAATTAGTTGTTGGTTTCTTTTTGCCTTCTCTCTTCTCCTTCTTCTATATATACTTGAATACTTGTTGTATTCAAGGGTGGACACTTTTTAGATAAAAAATAGAAGTAAGGATAAAAGGCTTTGTACTTTTTGTAATAAAGGAAAATATTAATACAATATTGAGACTTTGTGCGTTGAATACCTATGTTATGCATAAGAAATTTCTTATGTTAGATCTGCATATTTATTCTGTTGAATCTACTTCTATTTCTTTTGTCACTTGTTCATCGGTATTTCTTTGTTTGTCTATGAAAGTAGGTTTGGCTCCATTTGTTACCAATCCCAAAACATAGATCTTCCGATCTTTCTACTTTGGAATTTATTTCTTTTCTCCCTCTAGATCTATCTTATCTTCATTCTTTCACTTCTCTCCTTTCCTTTCATAGTTGGAAGCACTTCTACTGGGATGAGATCCCAAACCCCTGAAGGTAGAATATTTTGAGACTTGCATAGATTCCTACTAGTAGAATAGTAATAAACTAGTTTTGCTTTGCTGGATCAAAGAGGGGCTATGCCCCACAGATTGTTGGCCTGTCTATCCATAGATCCGCCCAAGCGATGATTTTCGAGACCAACAGTGTGAGAAATATTTCACAAATATAATTCTATCACTTCATGTAACATCTTTGAAAAACTGTTAAAAATTTTCCTCTTTGCACTGCAAGCGTTGATATGTGATTTTTCCTAAGAAGGTGTATTATTTTGACTATTGGAAATCATGCTTGTAATGGATAAATTATTTTATTCTTGGATTCATTTTTCTGAAATGTTGTTTGCAAATTTATCTCTATAATAGCAAAACCCTAGATCAATTCCATTGATCCAAGGTATGATTTAATTCTTCTTGTCTGATCTGTATGAAAAACTAACATTCAAAAATTAAAGGAAGTAAGGGACTGAGTCCTTAAATGTACACAATTTTATTGATCTTTCTTAGAGGTCCTTGCTCTGCATTTTGTTGTAAATAGTGTGCTTTGAGATCTTTTTGTTAATCTCTTAGGACGTTGAATGGCGTAAGAAGGATAGAGGTCTACTTCAGGACTATATAAGGTAAAACCTAAGTCCTATATCTTTAAGATCTATCCTAATGGGATTCTAATCTAAGTTAAGCTAGACCTACCTTAGATCTATTCCTAACTATGCATGTTGCACCCTAATCTAAGTTGTATACTCTATGGGTGTGGGGTGTGAAGATCACCTAAGGTAAAGAGAGGTCTATCTCTAACCTATTACCTAATATTGAACTATTATGGGATATGGTTTAATCTAAGTGGGAATGTTTATCTAAGGAAATATAAAATGCCTAAGGTAAATGCTCTTTATCTAACCTAAGGTTAGATCCTAAACTAATGTTATCTAGCCTAAACTAATGTTAATTAAAAGGGGACCTAAGGGGTTGCATGGCAAGTGTAAGGTAGTGGTGACGATTTCTAAGTCATTTATGTGATTTGATTTTTGAATTTAAAAATGTGGTACTATCAATTTTGGTAGAGGCATGGAAATTAGAGGGAATCCTAGTTGGCATCATCACTAGAGTTAAGTGATGCATGCTATCGTTGAAATTGGACTCACCAACTTTAGATGGTAGTGGCGTGGAGATATAGGTAGGAAAGTGGAGTTTAATGGCATTAATGATCATCGGTTACGTGAGCAAATCACCTTGGAAACCATGTGAGTGGATTTCTTGGGGTTTTTGGTCTTTCATGCATTTCAATTTTTCTCTGCATGGAGATATCTGGTTCTTCAAACCAGTAGTTCTGTTTTCAATTTGTTTCTATTTTTAGCTCCTTTGGACTATTTTCAATCCAATGGAGGTATAAGAGGCATATGAGAAAGAATTTTTTGGTTGTTGACTTCATTTGGAGAAGAAGGAATTGTGGAGGCTTGGCTAGAAATCTTCTTTGAATCGACAAAAGCACTATCAGGCATGATAGGCTCTATCCATTAAGTTGTTCTACTTTTCTCTAAACGTCTTCATTAAAACAACTCTGCTCTCGTGAAATAAATGGGTTTTTATTTTTTTTATGGTTACCATGCAATCTTGCTTGAAAATTCTTTGTATTTCTTCTAAAAATATCTTGCTTGATAAAGTAGGAAATGGGTTGTTTTCCTGTTTATTTAATGGTGAATCACACCTTAAATCTGGTTGTGACTTGAGTAATGTTGAACATGTGTGAACCCTACTTGTCTGCTCAAAAGGGGGTTTATGGAAATATAATGTTGCTTTAAGTTTTGAACTGGGTTTGTTTGTTTTGGTTGTTAGAAGGTAAAAGAATATCCTTCTCTGTCGCATCTTTGTTTTGTTGAAGTTTTGTTACTCTGTTGGAACTGTATTAATATGGATACTTTGATTTAGAGTTGTGTGAACTCAAATTTGTATAGAGAATAGTAAATGAGTGACTTCTTCTTGAACTTATTGTATAAACTCTCATTTCTTCGAATCGATATTCGATGGAAGCTGGGTTGATAATGGGTGTTTGGATTTTTTGTTTTTATGGATTCAACTTGTATGGAAACAAGAATGAATGTTTTATTAATCCTCTTATCCTTTTTAGTTAAAAATGGGTTGTTCGGATCTAGTTATTTTATGGAAACTACGTGGAAATGGTTTCTGGGATACTTGGATTTTGGAATTATTTGTTGAATATAACAGTGTGTGAAGTCTTCTCTTTCTGAACTTATATGTATTGGGTCTTTCTTTAAGTCTTTGGAAGACTGAACTAAAGGTTGATAGATGAAGTCCTATTTGGTTGAGGATATTTTGAGAGTTGGCTTTGTCTAAGTTGATATTTGGGTTATTCATGTAGCTCTGATTGAACTTTCTTGAGGATGATCTTGCTATCTACTTCACTTTTGAGTTAGATGTTGTTGATTAAGCATACCCATTCCTGATCTGGGTTAACCTCTTAAGTAACTTGCTAGAGTAAACTTGTTAAATCCTTCCTATTGTGGTATCATGAAGCTTTAAGGAATGTATATTCAGATTTTTGGTTGACATTTCATGATTTGGAACTAACCAAATCGGTTCAGAATAAAGGGTTTTCTAGACTCTTCAATTTATTTGATCTCTGAGTAAGTTGGAAGGAATAAAATACCTTGTCGACTTAGTAGAGGTGTGTAGTTGAACCTATCCATAGAAATGTAATGAAAATAATTTTATCATCTCTATTGATAGCTTGTGCACCTGTAGCTAAGCCATGTCAATCTTGTGTTGCACCTTCTTTGAAATCGAATCACGATGGATCTTTCTCTGTCCATTCATAAGATGTATTTCCCTCACCTCTGTGAGGATTCGAATGTGAGTATTTCTCACCGATTGTTGCACTATCATCTTGAAGGAATGGAAATACTATGGTTCCTTTGACTAAAACTTGACGATTTTGAATGACTGTTGAAGGTTGTTAATTCCCTGTAAGTTGTTTAGCAATTCTTGTTATTACATCTTTCTTGATGAGGATAGTAATATTGTTACTGCTTTTTCTTTGTGTTGGGTGAACCTTATTTAGAAACCTAACTTGCATTTTGCGGTCGCATGATTCAGTCTAATAGTTTTCGGTGCATGATTTCTACGTTTAAAAGAGTTAAAGGATGTTATGATTGGGTTTGTACCAATCCTTTTATGACCTTCTTTTCTTGTGAAGGAATGTTGGAATCCTCCTCTAATCATGTCGATTGACTCCTTTCTCTTTTATTCTCTGAGGTAAAGAGTCATCACTACCTCCTTTGGAAACTATAAGAGATTATGTGTTGTATTCTCTTTTCTGAGTTGTGAAATGATATTCAGATTAACCAAATTAGAAGGGAAGTTCTAATTTGTTTATCTTAGTTTGTCCTTCCCTCTTTTGTGTAACTTGTATATAGATTGGATTGGTCAGTTGCATTACTTCCTAGAATGCATCAAGTAGTTGTTGATACTTCTCTCTTATTCACTTGATTTGTATTGAAGGAATTAATGTTGTTTTGGATCATTAATGTTATATGCCTTTTATTGAGTGAATACTTTCCTAATTCTAAGGTGTGACCTAACTTGAGAGCTTAGGTTATATCATGGACTATGAATTTGGGTATAGCATCTGAAATGGGAATCTCTTATTTTTATGTTGTAGATGATTCATCCTAAAACCTTTCAAGAAGCTAGAATTTGCTTGGCTGTAGATGTCTTTTTATGGAATTTTGTAATGTTGAGTTTGTTGGTTCCACTTCATAAAGTAACTCTATGTTTGGAAAATAGTGGAGTTAGTTTTTGTATTACTAATTCAGATTGAATTATGTAAGAAATAAGTAGTAAGTACTTTTATTTGATGTAGATAAGTAATTTGGTTGAAATATTACTTATCTAATATAATGTTGTAAAGTGCTGATTATACCATGATCTTTTCTTAATGTTATTTTAGGTTGATCAACTGTTCTTCTTTTATGGTTGTTATTACTTATGATTTATCTATTTTCTTGGCTTTACTGTTTCATAAAAGTAGAGTTGGTTTTATGAAATAGTTAGTTGAAAGCACATCATTTTAATGCTTAGTGCTTATCATGCTCAGTTCAATGAACTGACCGTGTTAGCAATTTTTGTAGATGGACTTCGTAAGTAATAAAGGAATGCCATAACTTATATGATGTATTGGTTGCTTAAAGTTTAGATATTTTATAGAGAAATATGATTCATTATTGAAATGTATTGAAAGAAGAAAAGTTGTATTCTTTAATGATCTTGATGTTGTTTGACATGAAATATGTCTAAAATGTATGGTCCTGTAAAATATGTATTTTACCATGATGAATTGAAAAATATTTGGAGTTACTTAAACTTGTTATGTCATTTCTCTTGTGCATTATATGAAGGAAATTTGTAATCTTATCTTCGTTGTTTCCATTCTTACTTGATTGGATCCTTATTTTCGGTTGTCATTAAATGAGTTGGAGGGATGGGATTTAATTACAATATCCCTTAAATTGAATGTAACTTGTTAAGTTGGCATGCATGGATGTTATTTTATCTAATTTGTATGGTTCACTAAATGATGTTAATGAAAGTATAACTTAACTATCATGAAGTGTGAAATGAAAAAGGGTATAATAAACCCCAACACTTAAACAAGAAAGAGGAAGGTTCATCACCTCTTGAGCAATACCTCCATAGGTTTTAAACAAATGTATGGTACATAAGATCGTTAATAAATATGACTTCATCTCTATGAAGTCTACTATAATGGAACCTATTTTGGATCTTAAACACACCATGAATGGTTGAGTTGTACTAAGTAAATCATATGATGGATGTTGTTTCTGTTTTCAATTAACTGAATGTTAAGCAAAAATTTAATGAACATAAAAGTAATCCTAAGTTTATGAAGTTCCGTATTACCTTAACAACTCAATTAGGGATGAAAAACTTAAGGGTTGTTGGAATTAGGGTTAAGTAGGGTTGTTATAATTTGAATCTTAATTAAGATATAAATGGGTGTAAATGACCTCTTCTCGAGGTGTGTACATCAAGATGGGTAGTTTTGTCGGATGTTGGCACACACCAACTGTAGGATTGTACCTTCCTGAAGGCTAGGGTATTCACAAGGATGTAGGGTTGCAGCTGATATGTTACAACATCCCTTAGCATTGGTTCATCTAGATCTACACAAATCTAGACTTGAACTTAGTTTCTCTCTAGGTCAGATTAGGGATATGATTTTGCATAGGAAGTGACTCATAATGACTTAGGGTAACTAGGCACATCCAATTGACTTAGGTCGATTGAGTATGTCTATATACCCTAGGTCATCGCGAGTGGTTCCCTATACCAAATTATATCACTAACCTAGGTTAGGGTCAAACCTTGAACAAGTGAACTGACAGAGTCAATGAATACCATTCTAGATAACAAATGAGTGGGGTGAAGGACGTATTCCATTAGACAAGTATGCCATCTAGGAATAGTAACATGAACAATATGTTAGAAATATTTGGCCAAAGTATCACAAGCTGCTAGTTGTGTTGTCATATGTCACCTAGTTTAAGAAATGGGATTTCATATGAATATTGGTAACAAACATTTAGATAGGTTTCTTAAACAAAAATCAATACCTAGAATAGGGAAGAGAACCAGGTATACTTAGTATACATGTAGTATTCAATACTTTAAGTTAACATGAGAGATCGGTTGAAAAACTGAGTCATGAAATGAGAGATTGGTAGTTCACCGAGTCATTTACAACTGCATATGGTTATCTATTATGAGATTGATTGGCATGGAATGTGTGTTATAAATTATGATTCTTTAGAAATCAAAACATTATGTATATTAGATTTCCCCCTTGTTTCTAAAGTCTTAAAATGGGAATGTTACACTTCATCTCATTTACTATAACTTACGGTGGTTGGGAAAGTAGTTCCGGGATTATTCTCTTCTCTTCTTCTCATTTCTATATATTGTAATCTAGGGGGCTCATAAAAAGATATATCGGGAGTGATAGGCCCTATGACATATTACTTACATTACTTAACAAGATGAATATTGGTAACAAACATTTAGATAGGTTTCTTAAACAAAAAATCAATACCTAGAATAGGGTAAGAGAACCAGGTATACTTAGTATACATGTAGTAATCAATAATTTAAGTTAGCATGAGAGATCGGTTGAAAAATTGAGTCATGAAATGAGAGATTGGTAGTTCACCGAGTCATTTACAACTGCATATGGTTATCTATTATGAGATTGATTGGCATGGAATGTGTGTTATAAATTATGATTCTTTAGAACTCAAAACATTATGTATATTAAATTCCCCCGCCTTGTTTCTAAAGTATTAAAATGGGAATGTTACACTTCATCTCATTTACTATAACTTACGGTGGTTGGGAAAGTAGTTCCAGGATTATTCTCTTCTCTTCTTCTCATTTCTATATATTGTAATTTAGGGGGCTCATAAAAGATATATCGGGAGTGATAGGCCCTATGACATATTACTTACATTACTTAACAAGATGATGACTTGGCTACCATATAATTATCATCTCCTTCTCATAGGATTGAACGTGAGAAGGGTCATCAATTTTGCAACTTTTATTGCATTAAAAAACATTGCAACAATAATTGTTATGTATTATATCATAATCTTAAGCTCTTAGAGGAAAAAGGTATCATCTCTTATGAGACACGATATGTAGATAGATCTACTTAACCTCCTCCATGACATAGACCCAAAGACAATGTTACACTCGATGAACATGTTTTTACTTCTAGTCATATTTATTACATAAAAACTATTCCTACATAAGAGAAATATAGAACAATTTACAAGTGGATCAACAAGGAACAAGGGTTTATCCCAACAATAGTAGACATGACTTGAAAATACCCTTTAATTCTACCCACTATTCATCCCTGTCAAGTTAAATTTTCATGTATAGTTTCTCTAGCGCACCATTTCATCCCATACATACCTCATACATCGTAAGTACTTATTTGTTATATCACATAGTATAATCTACCTTTCCTTATACTTGTAACCTTCACACTTAGTCTATTATGAGAATATTCAAGGATTACCCTTCCTTAATTCTTACAAATATGTTTCCTAACTTTATATGCACATGGGGACTTGAGGGTCATGAGTACATTTTCATATAATATTCTCAACATATCACTATCAAAGGTGTTCATTTCATATATAGGCTATATCACATTGAATAATTTCCTACAATTAACATGCATACATCATCACTACACATCATAAATTAATCAAAATAATATACATCATATTGTATCTCAACACAAAAACTACAACTAACATATATATCGACAACATAAACAAACTATCTAAACATCAATGTTGCACAACTAACATAGACCAAGGCATACACAAAGCAATGGAATCCAAAATCTCAAACACACACACATATTTGTGTGTGTGTGTGTGTGTGTGTGTGTGTGTATCTCGTACCAAATGTTATATAAAAAAGGTGTAGAGAATGTAGATCTTCATATACATAGTGTTAATCACTATTAGTCTATACATATACTAGATTTTGTGAGCTAAAGTCTCCTCCCATATCTCATTGTCATCTAGATCATGACCTAACCCGATAGCATGAAAATTTCTCTCACAATGGCACATTCTCCATTAGTGCTGTGCATATTGTGCATGTGACTCTACTGATATTTCCAATAGAATCTCTAATAACTCACCACTAGGATGACCTATGGTCCACCTCACTAACTCAACTCGGTTCCTTTGGCATTGTAACACCACACGAGGTGGCCATTATAACTATAATCGGGTCAAATAGATAGGTGTGCTTACCTGCAATATCACCCACTCTCTCAAGAAATCCACGAGTAACAAGGTCCCCTGGAACATTTTGGAGAAAAATACAAACTAAGGCATCTACAATGGTGGTTGGTTAAAAATTGTATTCAATTATCAACATACATAAATTAGCAACAATCAATCTCTACAAATGAATAACATGCTATAGAAAAAACTCAATCACAGTCTATACTTATGTTGTGTAATTGCCATTGCCACTACATACCAGTAAGGGAATCTCCCTCTCCTCCCCCACTGGTGGGTGTAAGTTTTTGTGGTGATTTTTGGTTCGTCAATTATAATGAAAAAAACCAAAAAACTTAGAGGATGACGTGGTTTAATGATACTTGCATTGGTAATGAAATGTCGGGATGAATGAATGCACAATTCATGAGAGACTCCTTCTAGTGGATGAGATAACTTGCATGCAAAGACAACTAAACAAGATAAATGTTAGAAAAAGAGATGATGATTTTCTCAACAAAGGCTGATCCTAGGAACCAATGGGCTTCCTTGAAGGGTGTTAACTCATTTTGCAATTAAGTGATGATGATAATAAGATAATTGACAATGAAGGAATGACTAGAATTCCATAGGGATAGAGAGATCCTATTCTGCATTATAAACAACCCAAACGAGGGCTACAACAATCTCAAACTTATCAAAGTATTTTAACTAGAAATGTTGAAGCATCATATTATTCTTGTATGACTTTGAGTTGATCTTTGATGTCCTCAACATCTGGTGTCAAGGCGATGGCACAAAGGATGAGTTTGTGCACAATGTCAAACTACTTCCAAATGAAGGGTTATTACGATGGAAATGTCATATATATTTGTAATTGGACATGCCGACCTAGTACAATCATCTATAGAAAAAAATAGATTGGAAATAAGAAGATTATATAGAAAACATATTGATAATGACAATAAATATGATAAATATGACAAAAATGCTTAAATGATAAGGATCATTGTAAACTTTGGGGAATCGCTGGTGATTTTGATAAATCACTGGCTATTACTGTGTACAATGTTGGTTTCTTAATAAAATTCAAACTAAATGTAAAGTGAATGATCTAAGGATTGATATGTTGTTTTATATGATATTTTGATCATTCGAAAGAGAAAACAAAAGATAGAGACTTATCTTAAATGAGAAATGTTTGAACATGGTGTTGTAGGGAGTTTATAATGTTTATAGCATACGTGGGATTGAAAAGGGTGTTAAAGGTCTCAAAATGATCCTAACGAGGTCGTATAAGTATCTAAAGTAACAAAGTTGTGTTATAATTCCTAAGGATCCTCAACTAGGAGGTTTGAGGTTACTTTTATAATCTCAAAAATTCTTTTAAGATCATTAGTTGAGAAGATTTTTAAGGAGTTAGGAGGTTAAGATGTTGGGTTTATAATGGGATAGAATAAGTTTTAGGTGGTTAGGGGGTTTATGATATATAATTAAGTTTTACAAGGGTAAATTGTGTTTCTATGGGGGTGAGGGTATGACTTAGGATAGGTTTATGATTTAATGATAGGATTAGATTAATATTTGAGATATGGATGTGAGGGATGTAGGTGGGTCAGCTAAGGTGTCAAAAACCCGATGTCTACATTTTCCCCTTTTTCAAGTGGTTTGTGATGGAAAATCAACTAGACAAAAACAAGTGAAATGGTCATATTTGTGTTGGATAGGTGGTCCCCCTCAAACTAGGGGTTATTACAATGAAGTTCAATGATCATCAGTTTGAATAGGTTACTAGATAAGGTAGGCTTGTGTGATGTTGTGTTTCTTTTATGATGCCCCAATATTAGGCATGAAAATCAATTTCCACAAAGGTGGACTTATGTGACTAAAGAATTAAGTGATAGGGGAGCCAATGAGTTCTCAACCTATAAACATATGACTCATAGGAAGTAGTTATGGGAAAAGTTTCTCGAAAGCATATGGTATCCATGGTGTATTGGGAGATATAGTTTGGATAAAGGATTTTACCACAAAGGTGGGCTTACATGACCATGAAGTCAAGTGATAGGGGAACCAATGGGTTCTCAACCTATAGACGTATGACTTAATGATGGAAAAATAAAATTTTCCCTAATGGTTGTGAAATACAAAATGGATTTGATAAAGGAAGGATTTATATAGATTGATTGATTTTGATTTTTAGAGGGTCTTGAGGCCCAAAAAGGAAGCACATACTTGAAAAATGTGTAATTTTGGAAAGGAATGATGAAAACAATGATCCGATAAGGCTCAAAGGACAACTAAATAATGTTTTGAATAAAGAGAAGACAATCGATGGAAATTTGAAAAAATTGTCCACAATCTAATCACTGGAAAGTAGGTGGAAGATTTTTTTGATAAAAATCAATTGTAGAAAAGGGAGGATCAAGAGGATTTGTTTTGATTTGGTGATGGTTGATGATAGTTTGAATTATTTCGGGATGTGTTAGAGGCAAAGCAATGGCTTATCGTGGGATAATGCGAGAAGACAAATGTAGCTCTTCTAACTATTTAAGAGGTGGTTGATATAGATGATGAGGAGGGGTTAGGTGTGAGCATAGATGCAAAGGGAACATTGAAATGATATGATGATGTTAGAGTGATGGATGCCTACATTGCGTGGTGGTAGGGGTAATTAGATGGGTTTGAGAGATAAGTGTGGGCACATATGGAGGATGCACTTCAAAAGGGTAGTGGTGGTGGTGAGGGTGGAGATGAGGAGGATAAAGTAGAATTTTTAGAGGTGACTATGGAAAGTTTAGAGGCTAAGAAGGCCGTATTATTGGGTGAGAGATCCACCGACTAGTGAGAGAGATGAACTTAGCTATCAACTTACTACTAGATAGGTAGAGCTCACACTGAGGCCATAACTGACATAGATAGATATAGGTGAGACATAAAGGCCTTGTGAAAGGAATTTGGGGTTACAAGCCCTTTGATTTTAGGAGCTGAGCTATAGACTTCTAGGGCTCAGATGAGTGGATAGATGGGACCACCTGTAGTTTGGGTATGGCCAACTACACACCACTTTACAAGGAGTTACGATATTATTAGGATATAGTGCGAAAAGGCTTATAGACGAGCCTCGTTATACGGTGTTTTTAGAATGACAATAGACAAATCCATCAGGTAGTGCTATGAACATGGGTTAGATGCCACTAGGTCTAGAGGGAGGATAAGATAGAGGGCCGAGATAGATATCGGGAGCCGTCTAAGGGGGAGTGTTTGTTTAACAAACATTTAGCTTACCCAACATTTTTGGATATGATTTTGATGTATGAGGATTTTCAAAGAAATTATTGATGATGTATATTTTTGATACACATGGTTTTCAATCCCTTGATGATGTATAGAAAATTTATATATATATATATATATATATATATGATTTTGTCTTTGCATTATGTTATGTATTTAATTTGCAATGTGAAGGATGTAGATGTAATTGATGATATTTTAATTAATGATTTATGTTATGATATGATGAGTTGTTGAAATATTTGACATGTAGTATTTAGATTATAGATGCATGTGTTATAGTATGATTTTGATGATTTTAGACGTTGTCATGGAAAATGGTAATCTTATTATATGATTTACGCACTTATACGATGGATAAGAACTTATTGTGAAATGTTTTCTTCTTTACTATTCTGGACACATATAGTGTATGATGGTAAACTAATTTATACGTATATGATTTAACAAAAATAGAATTTATTTTATTAAACCTTAATATCATAGTAATCGAATGTAAAATATGATATGCAACTACTAAATACAATTGGCAAATAAACAAGCAAACAAAGTACAAAAACCTAAGCAAAGAGGAAGGAGAGAGGACTTAGCTTATTTACATGTTGTCTAGGATTGGTATGAGCTGGGAAAATACTAAACATGGAGTGAATAATGTCATAAATTATTAGAATAAATTACAGATTTGCAATAATATGGCCAAAACGAGTGCCTAAGGATGGACAAGGGTGATGGAGACCTCCGCACGACACTGTGATTGCAAAAATGGTCAGAAATTAATCTTTATTGTGTCACAAAGTGTTAAAAATATTATGTCTTGATCACTTGTGTGTTGCAATATGATCATCAAGGTAATTTTAACATATAAAATAAAGATTCACTTGCAAAACCCAAAATACTACATCGAATACAAAAAAATAAAGATGCAATATGGGGACTTGGGTGACCTCGACGGTCACCTAACATAGTGAGATTCGAGAAGCGCACTATATCTCAGACTCCATGTAGTTCTATCGAGTGTGTGTAAGAATCATACCCTACGATGCCCTTGTGTAAGTGCACTTGCTAGTGGGTTGTAGCTAGATGTAACAATATAGATAGATGTATGGATGGAATAAAGAAACTTCCCCTTCCCATGTAGTGTATACAGAAAATATACTCCCTTAACCCTTGAATGGATGCCTAATGGATGCTTTGAAGTGATTTAGGTTCCTTTTGGATGCAATCTTAGGTGATGATAGTAAATTCTTAGAGCTTGGTTCATTATTTTGAGCACATAAATAAGTATCTATATGATTCCCTTGTTTGAATTCATAATTGACATCTGGAAGGTAGAACCATAAGTGAAAAAGGTTCCCAAAAGATAAAAGAGACCCAAAAGAAGTAAGTAAAGTGGAAATGAGTCGGGGCTGCCCAGAGGTAATAGGAGCTCTTGGACACTCTGTCCTAGTTGGGTGCTAGTGTTTGGAACTATAAGAGATAAATAAGTGAAATACCAACTAGGATGTGGGGTATGAAAGACCAAATAGAAAGAAACAAACAAACATAGTAAATCAATTACTATTTTCTTGCTTATGAATCGTATCAATGCTAGTATATATTTCAGAGACCTAGAAATGTACCCAAGTGCATGATTTTGTGTCTACATTTTTCCCAAATTTATGTTTTTGAGTGAATACTCGATAAAATAAAGTAGATAAGAGATGCGTACCTTTTGTTCCTATAGAGTGTGATGGAAATAATGTGTGAAGAAACAAGTGAAGTGTGGAATGAATGTAAATTGTAGCATGGAGACTAGGAAGAGAAAGTGACACTAGGGTGTATGTGTATGTGTCATACCATTTTATCTATTGTTGTTGTAGCTTTGTGACTTCTTCTTCTTGTAAGGATGAACCGTAGGAAAAAAAAAGAGAAAGAATGTAGTTAAAGTTGTGTATATGATAAACCGAGTAAAAAATGTATAAGTATAAAAATGTGAGAGTATGTAAAAAGTAAAGTGTGCATTGATTTAGAAAAGTGTAAAAGGGATAGAAAATGTCCTAAACATGCTATCTAGGGTGAGTTTTTGGGCGATCTCATGCCAAAGAGAAATTTTTGGGGAGAGAGGTATAGTGTTACTCTCCTTCCATGACTCTACCCGATATACACCATTGCAAATGGTGTGGTATTTCTTTGTCCATGTTGCCCCGATTTGTTCTGAATGTAGTAATTATTTTGATTGAAAATGGAGATAGAATGAATTCTTTTTACTAGAGGAGTGTTCATGTCTTGTGAAAACTACTATGTAAACTACCGTGAACTTGTGATGATATGAGAAATTGATTATGTGTTCCCCAAGAAATCAACACCGGGGAGGACACAGGTGCTCCTATCTAAGCCAGGAACTAGTGTTTGTGTTGAGCTAAGGACCCAAGTCAAATTTTGGGTCATTCTCAGAACTTTGTTTTTGTTCCCATTCAGTAATGTACTATGTTTTAGCTTTGAGCTATTGTATGGGGTGATTTTTTCAACCAATGTAAGCCCCTCATTTGGGGTGCATATGCCATCAATAGAAGTGTGCATCCCAAAAGTGAGGCTCGATGTTGAATTAAACTATAATCCTACAGGGGAAGAGTATGTTCATGGTAAAAACCAAGGCGCATGCAAACAAAGTGGCTATATATGTGTTAGTAGAAAAAGGAGCAATCATGTCATAGAAATATAGCATAAAAAAAAGTGTGCATAAAAGAAAGACCATGAAAAGTAGGTGTCAAACATGGGACATTACTCACAATGTCACAAGATAATGAGGGATGAAAAGTAAAAAACATACAAATAATAAGTAAACAAGACATAGGGAATAACTTGCAAACAATGACAAACAGTGTCAAGAAAAGTATCAAAAACTATAGTGATAAATAGTCCTGTAAGGTAAATGCTGCACATGAAGCACCCATTAGCATGTTAGAAAGATAAAAAGTATGTCAAATCGTGTATGTACTAATAGAAAGTAGTGTGATAGGAATTAGAAGTAGTAAATAATGAAATAATAACACCTGTAATGTGTAAGAAAGTGGATGCCCCTAGGAGCCTCGGTGGGATTGGTAAGAGGTACATTACCAAGAATCATTGCATCGTGTAAGGATATTTTAGAAGTTTGCATTCAAAAATAGAGAACAAGTGAATGCACATTTGTATATAAAAACATAATGACATACTAAGTATCCATCTAGCATGGGAAACAAAGTGTACATGTAAGTATAAGAAATAAAGAATAAGTGCAACCAAGATATGCAATATGTTATGAGTGTGAATGGGATGAAATGGTATGCAATGTGAATGTGATAGGAGCAGCGTGCCCCCTATCGAAGTGTATGAGATGAGGTTCATTTATAAAATACCCCTTAACAATCAAGAATGAACCATAGAATAAGAATGTGTCATCGGGAAATGGTTTAAAACGTGCACTAAAAAAGAGATATGATGAAGCATAAAGTGTAAAAAGTGAATGAAGATGAAGTTCATTTCAGATGTAGACCCTCAATTGTCGAGTATGAACCATGGGACTAGAGTGCATCATAGGGTAATGGTTTGAAACTGTGCACTAGAAAGAGAGACGATGAATCACAGAGTGTAAAAAGTGAATGATGGTGATGTTCATTTCAGATGTAAACCCTCAGTAGTTGAGTATGAACCATGGAACTAGAGTGCATCATAGGATAATGACGATACAAGGTATGTATCAAGATGCGTAAGAGTACTGAGAAATATAGAATGTGTAGCAAAGAGCGTGATAGTAGATACCATAGAAAACTAATGATACTAGGGGAAGAAAGCGTGATGCCCCCAAGTGTGTATATAAGGAGCTGCTAGGAAATATATATGATCATGGTGAGAAAAAATAGCCAAAGTATGTAAATTACACTAAATGATGTGTATCGTATATATGAAGTAGTATGTGTGCCATGAATAGAAGGATCCATAAGTAAGCACAAGTAGAAAAGTACATATGGAGTAGTATAGGAGTGTAGAGAGATATAGCAAGGTGTGCCTACATATATGAGAAAGTGTTGCTAGCAATATTGACATGAATTACAAAGCAAGGGTCATGCATAGATGCGTATGTGAATCAAAGGGATATGAAGCTATTTGATTAAAACATATGGCTATGAGGAGGGAAAGTTTTATGCCCTCCAAGTGTGTAAGGGGATCTATGTGATGATGTGAGAGAGATCATGCCATGGTGGTGGAATTAGAATGGGTAGAAGAGTGCAAAATCTACCAAAGAATAGTGTCATCATGGTGAGGGAAAACTGATAGAGTCTAAGATCCAAACTGGATGAATAAGAAGTGTATAAGCAATAAGAATGTACCCATGAGGGGAAAATAGAATAGGTGTAGAATTGTGCGTGTTGGCAATAGTGGAAAAAGTAAGTGCAAACATAAGGAACAACATGTGAGCAAAAATATGTGTAATGTATGTTATGCTAGGATACTCATCAATAGTAATGAAAAGCAATAAGTGCAATTTGTGAATATTATAAGAAATAAAGCAATATGAACTATCCCTTATGATCATAAAAAAATGTAGAAAGAGGGGAACAGATGATCCCCATGAATGTAAAAAGATAAGGTTTAGCCATAGTAAATGAATCATGCATAGTATCGTGGAAAGTACATGGATTTGGAATTAGTGTAGAACCAACATATAATGTTCTAACATGTAATGAGGAATATGTGGAGAGAGATGTAAAATTGGAAGCACAAAACATATGATCAATATAAGTGCATCGAGAGTGAGACATAATGGGAGGAGTATCATGGATTCCAAATAGAAAATTGATCATGTAAATTAGTAGCACTAGGGTGCATCCCAAGAGGAGAAGGATGTACAATGTAGGTAATGACATGAACATCATATATAAGATCAATATCACAAGGAGTAACAACATGAGGTGTTGAATCTACTATAACAATATCCATAGAAGAAGGTAGAGCAATTCAATTGTGTATATTAACATGGGTAGAAATAAGTGTATGCATAGTATGTAACCAAGGATGGCGTAGAAGGATATTTTAAGGAACATCACGAGGTATAATGTGACATGGAACATTAAGAGTGTAAGTTATTATAGTAAGGGGAAGAGATATTGTGCCTAACACTTACTTAGGTGTATTATCAAATCCACAAATACAAAGAGTATATGGATCGAGATGAGTAACAAAAATTCCTATTTGATTAAGAAAGGAAATATTGCATACATTAAGTCCGATGATCTAGGATTAACTAGAAAAAATTTAACAAGGATATTACAAAGTTGAACCTAGGTATAGAATGAGGAAGTATTGAAATCAAAGACATGGAAAGCCATTTAATATCCGATAATGGGCATGTAAGGAATGAGTTCTCCAAATGATTTAATTTAATTTGAATTTGTTGGAGCATAATGATTAAGTGGTCTGCACCAACCCTTAATATATATGGGTTCATCAGTAATATATAAGTTAATATTTAATACTATGAAATATTTATATTTCTATTATTAAATATGCTAACCTAGGTATATAATTTAGGTTAAATATTTAATATCATGAAATGATTATATTTATAATATTAAATATTATAAACCTAGGTGTATGTGTCAACCATTTTAGGTTGAAAAGGTGGGTCGGGAGACATACCCGGTCACCTTATATAAAAAGGACTTTAGGTCCTCATTTGATATATTTAGGAAATATATCAAAGGTGTGTAAATCAAGTGATTTGGTTTTATCCTTGGTATATAGTTTTAAAGGAGGAGGTGATCTTACTGGATGTAAAATAAGTTCTTTGAAGTAAAATGTTATTTTCAAAGTGGTTTTTACCCTATTGGGGTTTTCCACTATAAATACTATGTCACATGTGTTATTTATTTCATGTAAGTATTTCTTTATTTACTTATGTTATGATGTAATATTTATTGTAACATTATATAATATGTAAGTTGATTAAATCCGTATTTATTAGAATCCTCAAATTCTAACATGGTATCAGAGTGAGGTAAATTAAATAAATTAAGATAAAATGTTTTGTATTTTATTTATTTAATTTGTACGGGTTTTTTCAACTAACCGAAAGGGTATTTAAAAGTATCCAGTCCCCTTATTTTTTTCCCAATTTATTTTGGCACTACATTTGTGCAATTAAACTCTCGGTAAAATTTTTAGGGTTTTTCAATTTTAAATCCCTAATTTTTGGGGGAGATGTAATATTATATGATTCTTACTTTAATTTAGATTTTGTAAATTATATGGAATTAATGTTTGTTTGGAGATTAATGTATGCACAGATGAAAGGGGCTTCAAATATTTACCTGTGTGAAAATCACATATAGAAAAGGAAATGATTTATTACTATATGAAATAATTTTCATGTTTTCTATAATTTCAAATGTTTGCAAGTTAAATATTTCAGAAGATAAATTCATACCCATGTTCTTTGGACCCCTCTAAAAGAATTGGATTTGAAAAAATATAGTTTATAGTTAATCTATAACTAGTGGTGAATGGTGGGTAGTTGAAGGTTGGTGGCCTTAGTAATCAATATTACTAAGTTTAATCCTATACTTGTTCATTAAAAAAACAAAAAAATGGACACCTAAACCATAAAAACTACTTCAACTCTAAAGCGGCCCATTCTTTTTCTAAGTGAGATATAAAAAAATTAAACTTAAAACCTAAGTAGTTTTTAAATCATATGGCATTTTCTTAGGTTTTTCACGTGGCATTGGTAAGTATGACATGTTTAATTAAAAAAATTAATATCCTAACTTATGTTTCCAAATTATCATGCCATATTAATGTGGGCTGCCTTGGCATAGTTTATGTTTATAAAAACTTAAAATAATAATTACATACCAAGTGGCCGATATTTTTATTTGGTCATTGTGTTTTTTTATAAAAAAATACTATAGTTTATAATTTTTATGAACTATATATTATTTTTTATTTACATTCTATAAACTATATGTTGTTTTTATTATCGATAAATATGTGTCTAACTCTGTGATACATTTTATATTATAATGGGGTTTGTTTTAGAGGTTTAGGAAAAAAATGGCATCCAACTATTTCTATCTTGACAAAACCCAAATCCTGAATGAAACCAACTACAATAGTTGGGTCAAAACAAAATTTATGGTGATGAAACTTTGGATGATTGTTTTTGGATCTGAGGTCTCTCCCACCGGTCATAAAAAAACTATAGATAACATGAATGCATTCTTACAACGAATAAAAGAGACTCTTTCAATGATTTTATGCAATGTGAATGATGAGTACCTTCTACACATTGGTAATATCAAACATCTGAAAGAGGTATGGACACAACTAGAATCCATGCACAAAGGATACTTGGTATATCAAAGATAATAATGAGAGTATAATAGCTGAAAGAATTCAGAGAAATGGTTTATATATTTTTGATGATTTCTCTTCTACATCTTGTTTTATATCTCGAGTTTAAATAATTCAAAACTATGTCATGAAAGGTTAGGACGTATTAATTATCAAGCTTATATGAAATGTATAGATATAATCTAGTGAAAGGTTTACATGTGTTGTCTTCTTCTCTTAAAGTTACTTCATTAAATGCTTTCAAATGATAGTTTTGATTCAGATTTAGTAAATAGTCATGATGATGTTTTGATGCTATATATGTTTCTGAAACTCTAATCTTCCTAGATAAGAAATTAAATTGGGCTCAATCTATGTTAGAAAGTTCAAATCCTATTAACCTTAGGAAAATGACTAGAAGCCATCATATGTACCATGCATTAATTACCTTGTATGAACCTGAACCGTAAATTATTATAGGGTCTAGATGGATATACAAAGTAAAGTATAATGTTGATGGTAGTATTAATAAACATAAATCTAGACTTGTTGCTAGAGTTTTCAATAAAAAACCTTATATTAATTATGTTGAGACATTTTCCCCTGTAGCTAAAATGAGTACTGTTAGGGCCTTATTTGCAATTGCTGCTCAATTTAGGTGGAAAATTCAAAAAATGGATAAGAAAATTGATTTTTTGAATTAAAATTTAAAACAAGAACTTTACATATTACAACCTAAAAGATTTGAAGAAAGCTGGTAAAGAAATATATGTTTGTAAGTTGAGAAATCCTTGTATGGTTTAAAACAAGTTCTTAGAGCTTGGTATGTAAAAATTGTTTCCTTATTTAAACTATTAGTTTTTGTTAATTGTTCTTCTAATAATGATCTATTCATTAAGTAATAAAGATCACATATTATCATTGTTTGTATATATGTTGATGATTTTTTTATGTCTCGTAATAATCTGCTTTAATTTGTAGAATTAAAGAAAAATTAGAACAATACTTTGAAATGACTGATTTAAGTATCTTACATCATATTCTTGGCATGGTTGTATTTCAAGATAAACATTCTATTGTTGTTTATCAAGCACAGTATGCAACAAATTTATTGAAAAAGTTTAACATGATTGATTGTAAACCAATTTCTACTCCTATGAAAGTTGGATTGAAAATTGATCCTAAACCTACATGTGAAAAATTTGATCCTACTTTATATAGATAGTTAGTTGGTATTTTGATTTATCTAACGATCGTGAGACTAGATATTTCCTATGCAGTAGGAATTTATTCTAGGTTTATGTAGGAACCTTATAGAGATCATTGGAATCTTGTAAAAATGATTCTTAGATATATTAAAGGAACAATCAAGTATGGGTTGCATTATACTGAGAATGAAAATGCTAACTTATATGGATTTTGTGATTATGATCATGTTGGTGATGTATTGGATAGAAAATATACTTCTGGTTATGTGTTTAAATTTGGTGCAGGTGTCATAACATGGTGTAGCAAAAAAACCTGCTTTTATCTCTTAAATAAAAGCTGAGTATAGAACTGAAATGGAAGCTGTAAAAGAGGCTCTATGGCTAAAGAGGTTATTCGATGAGATAAAGATGAAGGATCTGGGAATTGTTCCTTTATTATGGGACAACCAAAGCACCATAGATCTTGCATATAATCTTATACATCATCAGAGGATAAAGCACATTGGGATATATACACTTCATCCATGAGAAGGTGCTAAGTGGTGAGATAGATCTCAAGTTTGTGCCGACTGAAGAGAAGGTTGTTGATATCTTCACAAATCCCCTGAGTGCTACAAATTTTTTTCACTTTCATGAAAATGTTGGATTGTCAGAGTTTCCATTAAGGGGAAGGTTGCATGACAATGTAATCTCCTAATGGAACTTGGTTTTTGTAAAAAGACCTTCGGGCATGTATACCTCATCGGCTTAATTTTTAGAAATAAGTGTAGATATATCTTAAAGGTGGTCTTCAGTAAAGTATTTAGTGCTATTGAGTTTACTGGTAAACATCCAGTACAAGTATATTGTTAAGGAGGTCCTTGGTTGTAAAAGGCTCCTATATGCTTGAGTTCAATAACCTTTTAGGAGAACCCGTGAGAACATGTAAAACTCACAAATCATACTTAACCACTGATTATGGGATGATCTTTGGGATACCAAATCCTTTTGTACCAAAATGTAAATTGAGTATGATGAAGGTGTTATAATTCCTTCAACCGATATGCTAGCCTAAAACCTTTATGGTTTAAGGATTGTAAATCTTGTAGTGTACCATGGGCAGGTAATCTATTGGCATATGTTATTTTATCCCACTTAACATTAAGGGGGAGTGTTGGAACATAATGATTAAGTGGTCTGACCAACCCTTAATATATATGGGTCCATCATTAATATATAAGTTAATATTTAATAATATGAAATATTTATATTTCTATTATTAAATATGCTAACATAGGTATATAATTTATGTTAAATATTTAATATCATGAAATGATTATATTTCTAATATTAAATATTATAAACCTAGGTGTATGTGTCAACCATTTTAGGTTGAAAAGGTGGGTCGGGAGACATACCTGATCACCTTATATAAAAAGGACTTTAGGTCTTCATTTGATATATTTGGGAAATATATCAAAGGTGTGTAAATCAATTGATTTGGTTTTACCATTGGTAAATAGCATTTTAAAGGAGGAGGTGATCTTCTTTGGATGTAAAATAAATTCTCTCGAAGTAAAGGTTATTTTTAAAGTGGTTTTTACCCTATTGGGGTTTCACTATAAATATTATTTCATATATGTTATTTATTTCCTATAAGTATTTCTTTATTTACTTATGTTATGATGTAATCATTATTTAAATATTTATTGTAACATTATATAATATGTAAGTTGATTAAATCCGTATTTATTAGAATCCTCAAATTCTAACAAAATTAAATCTAAATATTTCAGAGTCACTACTGAACCAAATGATGTATAAATGCTGAAATATGAAAATGACACAAGAAAACTATGATGTAATATTTTAAACCCTAAGAAAAGAGGAAAGAGAGAGGAATTAACTAATTTATACACTATCCGGGACTAAACGAGATGGGAAAATTGCTAAACAAGGAGTAAAGAATGTTGTAAATGCTCAGGATAAATTACACATTGTAAGAATATGGCTGAGACATAGGTGCCTACAATCTGGACAAGGGCACCTAGGAGTTAGAGACCTCTCATTGGGCGCTAGTGACTGCAAAAATGGTCACAAATTGATCTTCACTACATCACACAAGTGTCACAAATATTCTGACTTGATTACCCGTGTGTCATAATATGATCTCCTAGATATACGTAACCTGCAAAACAAAGATTCACATGTAAAACCCAAAATACCACATGAAATAAAAAAAATTAAAGATGCAATATGGGAGTTAGATTGACTCTGGTAGTCACTCGAAAGTGTGAACTTATAATAAAGAACTATAATACATCTTAGAATCTATGTAGTTTTGGTGTGTGTGTAAGAATTGTGCCATAGGATTCCCTTTTGCAAGTGCACTTGATAATATGTTGTAACTAGATGTAACAATGTAGATAAATGTGTGGATGGAATAAAGAAACTTCTACTTCATATGTAGTGTATGCAGTCCCTTGTCCCTTGAATAGATTCCTAATGGATGCTTTGAAATTCTTTAGGTGCCTTTTGGATGAAATCTTAGGTGATGATAGTGTATTGAGAATAATTTTATTTGCATTCTTGAGCATCCTCTTGATCTTTCTTTCTCAATTTCTTCTCAAGAAGGGTGATGTGTTTTTCATAGGATTTTATGTAGAATTTTAATTTCTTGTTTTTCTTCCTTGAATTGTCTAATTCTTCTAGTGCACTATCCAACTCAGCTTCTAGATTGACCTTTTCTTCCTCATCATCTGAATCATGCATGGAGCTACTACAACCTCCCATTTCCATCAACAACCTCTCTTTGTGGGCTTCATCTTGATGCTTCTTGTGAGTTGATCTTGCCATTTTGAGTCTTGAGAATCACCTTCAAGCTATTAGGATTGTCAAGAAGGACCACACTATGATACTAATTGTTAGAATATTTAGGACTGAGAGGGGGTGAATCAGTCCTTACTCAAAATTTTCAACTCTTTTGCAAGCTTATCCAATGGTGCATTTCATGAGTTCAACACAACTAAACTGATAACAATGCAACACACAAGATAGAGAGATGAAAAAACATAAAAAAGACACCTCATTTAAGTGGGAAACCCATCAAGATGGGAGAAAACCCACTAAAATTAGAGCACTATATGGGATAACTATCCCTAGATTACAATGATCTCTTTAGTTGAGCCACCACTCAACAAGGAGCTACAACCCCTAGTTTAGCCTAGCTACCACTAGACAAGGAACTACAATCCCCATTGGCCCAAGCTACAACTTAGACCTATTTAGTAAAATAAAAATTGAATGGAAGATACAAATCCCTATAAATACCAAGCAACCACTTGGTTTACAACAATTTTTACCATTTACAAACACAAGTTGCTTAACTCAACAAATATGGTCACTAGATCAATGCTTCTCTCGTTCTCTCTCTCTCTCTCTCTCTCACACACACACACACACACACACACACACACCCCTTTACAAAATAAAAGTTTCACACATACAATTTCTCTCATTTTCAATCAAATTGATACTCTATCAACATATACAAACATAATTTATTTCACACAAAACACTCTCAAATAATCACCTAATTTAAATCTTGATCTCTGTTGCACCTTGATCTTCCATGGCTTCTCTTATCTCTGATTTTTCAAGATTTGGATAATCAATTTTACAACCTCCATGTGTGTATATGTTCTCAATATTTTATCCAATCTCTCACATGATCATACAAATACTCACCCCTCAAAAATGTGTTCATATGAAGGAGAGAATACCAAAAACAAAACTGCTAAAAAGTAATCATTACACTGCTGACATTTTCAGTTATAAACTCCTTTCCATTATTGGCCTTTATCATGTAACTCCTAGCTTAAAATTTGATAATGAAGAATCATATAATATTACATACTTAAAATGACATCTTAACCACCTGAAAAAATTGAAATATCTTACACAAATGACCTCTGTAAACTGACTTGTAATTGCCATGTCAGTTTTTTCATTCTCTAGTGCACAAATGAGATCACCTTTTATTTTCAGATCCTAAACTTGTACAAATGAGTTAAATTTTTTTGTGAAAGTATAAAGGGGTCAAAAATTCCAAATAAATCATAAAAATTTCATAAACTTAACATATCATAAAAATAAACAATAATACTCCTAGGTGTTCTCAAATCAACATCTACAAAATATAGTCCTAAAGATCATGCTAATTGAAGTGCTTCCACTCACCTTCAGAAGAAAAAAAATATACCAAATTTAATATTGGGAAGTATAATTAAATAAAATCATTTAGAGCCAATTAAAATCATAATTCATACAAAAACATTTTTCCCAAAACTTGCACGCTAGTTTTAGGTCTTAGAATTTGGTTTGCCAAACTTGAGCTGATTCACACCTCAAAACTTAACCTCATGGGTAAAGTAACATATAAATGTAAATATATTGAATTATAATAAATCAAAAAATAATTTTAATGCTTCAATTCATGTCATAATGCCTTAAAAAACTTGAAACTCAGATATTGGTCTAGCTGATCTTGAGAGTTCAAAAACTAGTCTTCCATGCAATATGTCCAAACACCTCCAAAAAAACTTCTCATGGATTCCTATCATCTTGGAAACTTAAATATATATATACAAATTATTCAAGCACTAATAATCATAGGTCAAATGGAGAAACACTCACCTTCACACCCATTTGGACATGCTTCTTAAATAGGCCTAAAAGGGCAGTTTTGGCTCAATCACCTTTAAGAAAGAAAATACCTTATCAAACTGAAACAAGAAATTATACACATCATATGACACATGAAAATAATTATAAAGGTAATAAAAAACATTAATACAATGCAATTCAACATGGTTACCTTAATTCTCCTTCACTAGCTTCTTAAAATAAGCTCCTTTTGCTGGTAAGCTCAAATAAATAACCATTTCTTCAATTTTATCCAAATGAGTAACCAAAGTGACTTACATAAGTTGAATAAAACATCCCAAAAATCATCCAATTCAAATTTTAGCAGGGATCCTTTGTAAGTTTCTCATGTACACTAAAATATTCACAAAACACCTATTTTATAGTGGGCCCCACCAAGCATCATGAACCAAAAATATCATGGAAATGTACCCTAATAATTCCTCTACATGTTAAAATAGTTTTAAAATAAAAAAAAATGAGTTAAAATACCTACCCAACTCAATTTTCAAAACTAGTCTAAATCGGGGTTTGGAGAGTTCTAAACAAGCTCACAAAAATGGATATAACTTCTAAAATACTCAACCAATCACCGAAATAATTTTTTGACCATTATTTTATATAAATTTATCCAAAAATTTCTATTATTATTTATCTGAATAAGGTTCCAAAATGTTTCTTGATTGCTAAGAAGTTTGGTGCTCAATTTGCATACCTTAAGAAACCCAATTTTAGAAAAACTTGCACAACTTGTAAAATATAAATTCTAAGATTCTTAAATTTTTCTCACACCTTAAGGAAACATACCTATAACACCTCTAATTCATATTTTCTCTATTTAATCCTTAATATTTCCATCCCATCTCATCTAGGTGACCTTTGGTTTATGATTCTAAGAAGTTGTACTGTACTAACATGTAGAAGTGCCCAAAACATATAAATAATTTTTTGTGAATCCTCGTAAACACCATATATAATAATTAACTGCTAAAACCATGTCATTTTTTCATCATATCACCTTGGATCAACATTTCACACCTTTCTTACTTATGGATTGGCTTAAGAAAGATCTTTACTAACTTGTTTCATCCTCATGCACCTAGTTTTCCTCTTGTAGATATTTATACAAATCTGTTCCACCTCATAGTGATATAAAATTTATTTTACTTATTTGGTTTGAGTGAATTATCATGTTGGTTTGATTTACACCATGTACGTACCTAGTAGAATGACTTGACTTGACCTATAAAATTCATGATTGGACCATGTTTGACATTCATACCATACCACCATTTGAAGAACCCTAGATCACCTATCCAACACACTTGGACCACCTAGATCATATTAAAATTAATGGAAATGAAATTAATGACAACACATGTGACACACACTTCCTAAAAAACTTCCCCTTTGTCATTGATGACAACCATCCTATAAACATTGATGAAACCGTGAATGCACATACACTTTAATGACCTCATTTGTATGTTTCTTAGGACACTTATCCCCCTTTGAAATCTATGAAAAATTTATGAATGGAATGGACATGGAAACCAATGACTCATAATGATAACCAAGCTCATCAAGAGAAGATAAATTCACCTTACATGAGCATAACCCCCTGGGTTTAGACTATCCAACTCTTTCCTTAATTTGTTAGTGTTTATAAGCTTCTTTGAAGTGGTCTAATAACTTGCTTAGTCAAGAATATTATTCCCCCTTGGAGTCGCCATAGTAACATAATTTAATTGTTCATTTTGAGTCTTCTTATCATCATGAACACTTGTTTAGGTAACATCACTAGCTTCCCTTGTTCATCTATAACGTATTCATCTAAGGTCTAGTAGATGTCCATTGGATTATTAACATGCTATCACAATGTTATACATCTCAAATGATTCCTAGTTCAATAATTTAGTCACTTACTCTTCTTGGCTAACTACCTGCTCTTATACTTTTACTAGTCTAATTCAAACTTGTAGATATTCCTTGCAATGTTTTGATAGTATTCAACATTTTAGTGCAAAAGTGTCTGATACCTCAAAATTTCTTATCACAGAGAAACACCTCGGTTTAATTTAAGGCCAACTCTCATAGCCTTTAGATCCAAAATATCATTTTTAGACCAGTTATTATGCACTTGATTAAAGAAATGATCTTTAAAACCACAACATGCCTATGTAAAGACTTTACTAAAAGCTTAAACTTTTAAAGGCTCACCCTTTTTGTCTTGTATACCTAACAATGTTACATATTCGAACCTTATACATCCTTCGGGATACATATACTTGATTGATACACTTTATAAAAGATCTTAGAGATTAAGACACGCCATGAGATATTAGACATAATATTCATACGAGGAAGAACCCTTTTCTTTTACATTTTATATAATTATTCAATCCACTTAGCTACACTAGCATATATGACTATATTTGATAGGGATCCTTTATTCAACACATCTTCTTGCTTTTGGATGTTAAAAATTATACTAACACGAGACACTTAGATATTATGCCTTTTTCATGCTTTGATGGCTATATTCAAATCCTCATAATGATATTTCAATCCTAAATACCCTGTAATACACCTTTTATAGCCCAAGAAGGGAATTACCTATATGATATTATACCTTCCTCATTTTTTCTTCAAACCTAGTCAAGGCTTGTACTTGAAGACTATCTTCCCTTTGCCATCTTGAAATATGATAACTCATTTTGTAGATTGCAATTCTCATCCTTTGGAAGAATATTATGGAGAATTCCAAAAATTGGATGCCCCATCACCTAAATATTTATAATCTAAACAAGTCTCTTGTTTGGAAGATAAGTGAAGAGTTTCAAGTTCCAATTCTGAGAGAGAACCCATCAATGAGTAGGATCTTGTTAGGCCCCGAAAAAACCCTTAATCTTCCCTAAGAGTAGAATTTTCTTCATCATACACTTTGTATATGGTTTTAATGCTTCTACACCTTATAGATTGTTCTATAGTGTACATACATTCATGAAATCAATCCTCAAGATGGTTATGGCAAGAAAAATCATTAAAATATTACAAGGTCCATAATAATAGTTTTCACTAGATCTCTAATGGTCACCTACAAGTCTCGTGACTTGTTTTTCCTCTTTCATTCTCCATCGTGCCCCTAATCTTAAAAAAACATTCTCAAATATGGTTTTGGAATCCATGGAGGTGTTATACTCAGGTTCTCAAACTCTTAGGTTGATGATAATGTTTTATATAATCTCAAAAACCTAAGAGGAATTTATTGGGAAGAATTTTTTTCCATAAGATCCTTTAAACTTGTTTATAAGATCTAAAATATTTCCTTGAGGTTTGTTACTTTATCTGAATGTACCTTTTTACAAGTGGATCTCAATGAATCAATAACATAGGATCATCAAATGCATTCCAACCTAATTACAATATGTATATTGCTTTGCAAGTTCTCAAAGCGAGTTCTCACATAGTTAACGCTATGAAATCACGTTTAAAACTCGATAAGATCCTCATTCTAGCTTTGTAAGTACTATGATATACACTTTTGTACTTAATTCAACAAGTTTTAGATACCATGAATCAAAAACCACCATCAACATCATTCAAACTCACTGTTACACTCTTGTCATTTTGTCTTATGATCATTCTATAGGCTTAATATTTGTGATACACTTGTGCCTTTATGTAAGTAAAATTAGTTCATGAAGAGTTTAATTTTCATAATTTTAAAGTAATTTGATGCCATTTTATAAATTTAAAGCATTAGTTTTGAGTTATAGTCATTCATAACTTGATTTTACACATAAACCCTGAGATAGCTACCAAATTTGTCACATAGAGGATCCTTATCCAAATGTGATTAATAACCCAAAAATCCACCTTAAAAACTTGAACTTCTTCTTAAATCATCTTATTTACCTCTCCACTATTGTTAATTCCAAGTTTTAGGAAGAAATTCATTGGTTTGAGGGTCTAAATTTCATACCCTAGTTGCACCTGGGCATGTAGAACACGGTCTAACATGAGAAGTAGCATTTAATAAAAGAACTCATTTTTTTGGGTTCAATGTCCTAGAATTTGTAGGGAGGATTAATTTATCGGTGGACACGTTTACTAAGAATTTATTGCACACTAGTATGAGTTTTTATTCATGTATGCATACCAAACCAATTAGAAGAATCTTCGCACATGTAGACAAGTTCTCTTGAGGTTTTCCTAATCATACATTGGAATTGTTTATTTTTAGTTTGATCATGTATGGGCTTCCTTTGATGTCCTCTAAATATATACCTTCATGCATTTGAACCATCCTATCAATTGTACACTCACTTGAGTTTTGCAACAATGTTTACCTCAAAGGGGATATCATCAAAATCTTGGAAAACATGAAACTCTACTTTTTCTATAATCATTACACCAATGCTCCACACATTTCATAATACATGCACTATATATATTGCATAAATGATCAAAACTATCAAAAAGTATCCAAGGTGGTATTCACATGTATTGAAAACACACAAAAAATAAATCAAGCAACTCATCATGATAAACTCTTTACATGACACATAATGTACATGCACCAAACCTAGACTTGATGATACAAGTTATAATATTTGATGCATACATAAATTTAAGTTCTTCATGGACTATAAAGGTTTGAATCAAACAACTACTTTTAGACAAGCCCATTACACAACCTCCATAGTAATGCACCTTTGTCCTAGAATTGCTACCTTTGATTAGTAATCTACACAGAAATATCATGAAGATCCAACTCAAGACTCTTCCAAGATATCTTCTAACCATTCATGCACCTTTATACATAAAATCCATCATTCTAAATGTTTGATAAAGGATTGTATAATCATGGTACCTTGCCAATATTCAAGAAACCTAATTTATTTTTGCCTTGAGTATTTTTACTAAAAACTTTAAGCACTTATTTGCAACAAAATAAGGAATTTTATCTCATTAATATACCTTCATGAAGTCTGAAACCTTGACACCTTATTCTTGACTCAAAACCTCACTAGATTTGTTGATCATGACATTACCATTTCACATACACTAAGGGTTATTTTTAGGGTTTAATCTATGTACTTATTAGACATGTATAGCTTCATAACCATCTTGAAAGAAAAATAAAATTGGAAATTCATCTCAAATTCATTATCTTGACCAACAACATGTCAATAAAATCAAACCAACTTGTTTTTCTCAAAACTATGCAAGAGGGAGGGTTTTGTCACACCAAACCCTAATCATGCCTTTTAAATAATTTAGCACATGTTTATTCATTTCTATGAAAATATAGTTGTGTGATCACTTGAATGTATGACCTTAACATTGATTCCAACCATTCATATGTATTTGATAATGAATATTCTTCATGAATTGCATAGAATCACAGTCTCACTTAACTGTTACAAGAGTCTAGAACCTAGTTTTCAAGAGCTTGATGTTCAACCTAATGAAGACTCTACTCAAGTTATCTAAAGTCATTTTGAGAATCCTTCAACCATATTTCAATTAGTCATACTAAACCAACTATTGTTTCAAGAGACATAATCAAAAAAAGTAAAGAACCTCAAGGCTGCTTCCTAGGGCTATTAAGAACCTAGTTTAGATGAGAGCACATCATGAAAAAATAACACATGATTCATGATCTTGGATGAGTTGGTATATTAAGTTACCATTTTAAATCCCTGAAACCAAGAGTTAAGATCATTCTCGCTTGTTTTCCAAAACGGTCAAGAGAAAGCACCTTGTTTCATTGCACCATGACCCTGTTTGGTGAATCTATCCAACTTCTCTTGATGCCTATTTACTTCTCCAACCTATGGATGTCTTCAAGAAGCATAGTGAATAAATTCCATGCTCCTTGGAGACTAGAACAACATGAACTCATCTAAGGAGTTTGTTGAATCCATGTTTTCTTCCTTGTTCTTACTTTTGCATTTTGAATTTCTTGTGTACTATTTTGGGAAAGGATTTTTGCCTTCATTTCTTGATTCCAAGTTCACCTTAGGATTCTCTACACATGTACTATCCCCACATTTATCAAACATTCCTTCTTCCATTATGAATTGATTCAGGTTGATCTCACTTGTCTTGGTTTTCACCTTGTCTGTCTTGAGTCATCCATCATTGTGGCTTTTCCTTTTTCTTTCTTGTCTTGAGTTTTTCTATCTAACTCCACTAGGATTTCCTTTAGTATTCTCTTGAGGTTTGAATTTTTCCACTTCCTTCTTCTTATAAACATATATATTAGTTTTTCATTGTTTGGCATAGTGTCTAGGTTTTAGACATTTGAATAATGATATGTTTGTTGTTTCTAGGAGATCCATTTGTGAAAGATTGATTCCTAGGATCTTCCAAGCACCACCTAGCTTCATGAACTCTTTCATGGAAATTGAAACATATCCTATTCTTCTCAGACTCAGGTCTTCAATCCCTCCATGGATGTTCTTTGTCTACCTTAATCCATTTGCATTCTCTAGCCTTGTGACCAAAACCATGACATGAAAAACATGAACCATAGAACTTACTTGGTGTTCTCATTACATTGGGATGTTTGATTATCTTATTGGGCTCTTTAAATCCTCCATTTTTCTTGGAATGTCTTGTTATAGCTTCATTATTTTCCTTGTTCTTCACATTTAATTTCTTTGCTTGGTTCAGGTCCTCTTGAAGTGTCTTCATGGCTAAGCTCAATTTATCACATTCTTTAATTTTGTCCTTGAGAGCCTTAGAGATCAGTTTGACTTGTTCCTCAAGCTCCTCTACCTCTTTCTCATGTTCTTTATCCTTTTGGGAAAGAACTTCTTCATGGTGTCTAATTTGACCTTCTTGTTCCATCACCAAGGTTCTCAACTTGGTAACCTCTTCTTCCTTGAGTTTGAGAGTCTAGCACCTTCTCTAATTGAGAATAATTTTATTTACATTCTTGAGCATCCTCTTGATCTTTCTTGCTCAATTTATTCTCAAGAAGGGTGATGTGCTTCTCATAGGATTTGATGTAGACTTTCAATTTCTTATTTTTCTTCCTTGACTTGTCTAATTCTTCTAGTGCACTCTCCAACTCAGCTTCTAGATTGAAATTTGCTTCCTCATCATTTGAATCATGCATGGATCTACTAAAACCTCCCATTTCCATCAACAACCTCTCTTATGCTTCTTGTGAGTTGATATCAGCATTTTGAGTCTTAAGAATCACCTTCAAGCTGTTAGGCTTGTCAAGAAGGACCTCATGCTCTGATACCAATAATTAGAATATTTATGATTGAGAGGGGGAGTGAATCAATCCTTACTCAAAAATTTCAAATCTTTTGTAAGTTTATCCAATGGTCCATTTTATGAGTTCAACAAAACTAAAGTAAGAAATGCAACACACAAGATAGAGAGATACACAAACACAACAAGGAGACATCATTTAAGTGGGAAACCCATAAATATGGGAGAAAACCCACTGAAATCTGAGCACTATGTGGGATAACCAACCCTTTATTACAATGATATCTTTAGTTGAGCCACTATTAAACAAAGAGCTACAACCCCTAGTTTATCCTAGCTATCACTAGACAAGGAAATACAATCCCCTTTATCCCAAGATACAAATTAGATGTATTTAGGAATATACCACTTTCAAGGAATCTAAAATCCCCATAAATACCAAGTAACCACTTGTTTTACAACAATTTTGACCATTTACAAACACAAGTTGCTTAACTCAACAAATATGGTCACTAGATCAACTCTTCTCTCTCTCTATATCTCTCACCCCTTTACACAATGAAATTTTCACACATACAATGCTCTCTCATTTTAACTCATATTTAAAATCTATCAGCATATAAAAACATAATTTATTTCACACAAAACACTCTTAAAGAATCACCTAATTCAAATCTTGATCTCTGTTGCACCTTGATCTTCCATGGCTGCTCCTATCTTTGATTTTTCAATTTTTGGATCATCAATTTTGCAACCTCCATGTGTGGAAATTTTATTAATATTTTATCCACTCTCTCACATGATAATAAACCTACTAACCTCTCAAAAATTTGTTCATATAAAGGAGAGAATACCAAAAACAAAACTGCCAAAAAGTAATCATTACACTGCTGACATTTTCAGTTATGAACTCTCTTCCATTCTTGGCCTTTAGCATGTAACTCCTGACTTATAATATGATCATGAATAATAATATAATATTAAAAATTTAAATGACAGATTAACCACTTGAAAAACTTGGAATATCTTACACAAATGACCTCTGCAAACTGACTTGTAACTGTCATGTCAGTTTTGTCCTCTAGTGCACAAATGAGATCACCTTTTGTTTTTAGCTCCTAAAATTTTCCAAATGGGTTTAAAATTTGTGTGAAGGTATAAAGGGGTACCAAAAGTAAAAATAAATCATATAAATGTTAGGAAACTTGACACATCATCAAAAATCAGCAATAATACTCCTAGGTGTTCTCAAATCAACATTTACAAAATACAATTCTAAAAATCATTCTAGTTGAAGAGATTCCACTCACCTTAGAAGAAAAAAAATATACCAAATTAAATCTTGGGAAGTATAATTTAATGAAATAAAATCAGTAAGATCCAATTCAAATCATAAGTCATCCAAAAACACCTTTTCCCAAAACTTTCTTGGCTGGTTTCTAGGTCTCAAAATTTTGGTCTACCAAACTTGAGCTGATTCACACCTCAAAACTTCACCTCATGGGGAAATTAACATATAAATGGAAATATATTGAAGTATAATAACTCAAAAAATAATTTTCATGCTCCAATTCATGTCATAATGCCTTCAAAAACTTGAAACTCAGAAATTGTTCTAGCTGATCTTGAGAGTTCAAAAACTAGTCTTCCATGAAACATGTCCAAACACATCAAAAAAAATTTCTCATGGCTTCCTATAATATTTTAAACTTATATTGAGATGTATATAACTTGTTAAAGCACTTATAACCATAGGTCAAATGGAGAAACACTCACCTTCATACCCATTTAGACATGCTTCTCAAATAGGCCTAATAGGAAAGTTTTAGCTCAATCACCTTTAAGAAATAAATGACCTTTTAAAATTGAAACATGCACTTTAGAAAATCATATGACACATGAAAATAATTATAAAGGCAAGAAAAAACATCAATACAATGTAATTAAACATGGTTACCTTAATTTTACTTCACTTGCTTCTCAAAATAAGCTCCTTTTGTCGGTAAGCTTAAATAAGTAACCTTTTATCTAATTTTATCCAAATGAGTAACCAAAGTGAATTACAGAAGTTGAAGAAAAAATACCAAAAATCATATAATTCAAATTTTGGTAGGGGTTCCGTTGCAAGTTTCTCATGTACATTGAAATATTCACAAAACACCTATTTTATGGTGGGGCCCACCAAGTATCATGAACTAAAAATATCAAATAAATGTAGCTTGAGGATTCCTCTACATGTTAAAATAGTTTTACAAGAAAAAAACTAAGTTAAAACACCTACCCAACTAAATTTTCTAAAACTGGTCTAAACGGGGGTTTGGAGGGTTTCAAACATGCTCACAAAAATGGATAGAACTTCTAAAATACTCAACGAATCACTAAAATAATTTTTGCACCATGATTTTATACAAATTTAATCCATTTTTTCTCTTATTATTTATCTGAAGAAGGATCCATATTTTTTCTTGACTGCTAAGAAGTTTGGTTCTCAATTTACATACCTTGAAAAACCCGGTTTTGGAAAAACTTGCACAACTTGCAAAATATCAATCCTAAGCTTATGAAATTTTTCTTACACCTTAAGGATACATTGGTATAACACCTCCATGTCATATTTTTCTCTATTTCATCCTTAATATTTCCATCCCATCTCATCTAGGTGAACTTTGGTCTCGATTCCAAGCAATTGTATTTATGATGACCTGTAGAAGTGCCCAAAACATCTTAATAATTACTTATGAAGCATTTTACACACCATATATCATCATTTCATGCTCAAAAATGTTTTTTTGCATCATCTCACCTTGGGTAAACATTTCACACCTTGCTTACTTATGGATTGGCTTAAGAAATCTCTATACTGAATTTTGTAAGTCTCATGCACCTTGTTTGCCTATTATAGCTATTTCTACACATATTGTTCCACCTCATAGTGATCCAAATTTTATTGCCATATTTTGGTTTTAGTGAATTTTCATGTTGGTTTGATTTACACCATGTACTTGCACTAGGCCAAGGCCTAGAATGACTTGACTTGACCCATACACTTCATGACTAGACCATGTTTTACCTTCATACCACCTTTAAATACCACTAGATCACCTAGCCAACAAACCTAGATGACCTAGATCATATTGAAATCAATGGAAATACAAGTGACACACACTTCCAACCTGTGTGCTTTAATAATGGGGTAAAGATCACGATTATTGTCAAAGGCACACCCTGATTTCTTCATGGACTCCTTGATCTCTTCGATCAATGCCTCATACTCTTATGTTTTATGCATAACTACATCCTTATTTATTTCTTATAGTGTGGCCAATTACCCTATTGATTACCATGACCCATAATTTTTCTCATGTAACAACATTCACACCAATTTTTCAAAGTAATGTAACTATGAAGGACACTCATCTTGAGCGTTCTGCACTAGGTTTGGGTGCATGGTTGTGATGCCATTTATTATCTGTGTAACCTTGTTATAAGCATATTTAGTGCGCTTATTTTCTTCTTTGAATTCCTCTATAAGTTTTCATACCTCCTTCTCCTTATCCTTCTTATCTTCAAGCCACACCCTTATTGTGGCCCCTTTTTCTAGATTCGAAACACAACTTTGGTTGCCATCTTGGTGGGCACATTGCTTGCTAATTCATCTGTTATCTTTGTGGGATTAATTGTCATGAGGACCGTACCTGGTTCCTTCTTCATCTTTGTCATGCATTATACCTTGTTATTTATTTCTAATTCAGGACACTCCATATGTGTTTGCATTCTCCATGAAAGCATCTTTTTACGGTGCATATTTGCTCCTTACGGATAAATAAACTCCCAACAAAAACATCATTAATTGCACGGTGCTTTGGAACCTTAACCATAGCACATTCATATGATCATCAATGTAGTTCATCTAGGGGTTGAAGAATTTACTTCTTCTTTTTTCTTCCTCTGTTGCGCTTCTTCTTGAGAATATCCTACCCAATGTTCAGCCCCACGCCACATGCATCTCCTCCGTAGTGTCTAAATATTCCCTAATAGGCTGTTCCTAATCATTCCCCTACTCATATTCTTCATCTCCTTTAGATCCTTCTTCATGCACATCACACATCTCTTCATTATCATGAACATTTTCATCCTTAAGCTCTTCAACATCCTCATCCAAATTACACAAACTAGTTGGGGGAGTCTAATGTCTTCGACACGCACTAATGGTATTTGCGAATCTAAGGCAAAGAAGGCCCTTCTAACTTGGTGGTGTGATAGATCGATCGGCGAGGATGGCTGCTCGAAGGCTCAATCAATATCGAGCTCGGCGTGATTCGATCTATGGGTTGTGGGATGCGTGGAAAATGACCGGGATGGTTTCGTGTATTTCTCTGATAGGGTCATATGGCGAATATAGTCAACTCTATGGACGATTCTCGGCCTAGTCCAAAATTCTCTAGCTTTGTTAGGTTGTGGTGTCTAGTAGGGACAAGCTGTTGAATGATGATAGGTGGAATCGGAGTAGGCTGAAATACTAATGTGCGTAGGCGAGTGTCATATCTAAGCGACTTGTGGATTCGTTAGGCTATGGGATTTGTGGATCACAATAGTAGACTCTTGGTTGTTGCGGTCTGTTATGGTCATACGTGAGATCAAGTTCTAATCCCTAGTATCCAGTAGTCGTAAGCTTTCTCAGCCTCTACGTTTAGAATCAGTAATTGTGCGATTTTCTCAGAATACCTCACAGGTGTTCTAGCAACTTGAATTCTTAAGCTGGTATCTATATCTACGAGGGTGTCTCCAGCGTCTGGCTGTGGAACTAAAGGATCGCACCCAAATATTTGTTCTCTTTCAAATCCTTCTACAGTCATGCGGATGTTTTCTAGGATAACCTGTAGTTTGGTTGATTTGACCAAAATGTGTGTGCTTGGTCGTCTTCTACGTTTAACCCTCTCAACTGTGACCTGATCTGTTGGAAGTCTGTTGTTGTTTGGAAGACTTGTATCCTAAGGTTTTGGTCAATGTCAGTTACTGCCACTACGATATTGGGTTGGGGCACAATTGGCTCGAAAATGTATTCCCTGGGCTCCCTAGGTCCCGTAATTGTCATGCAAAAGCAGTAATGAAACAAACTATAATAAAGTAAAATCTAAGTACACTTCTAGCATATATAATTCCTTTTTTTGTATTTTCTGGCAATTTATAAGAAAGCAGCTATCTAAAATATTTAGAATTGACAACTAAACTAATAACGTAAAACAAACAAAATAGCCGAGTGTAGCTATTTTATGCGTGCAATTTTGTATATCTATTCTAAACAACGAAATAACTAATCTATTTGCGAGATTCTCGATCCTACCTTAGAAGTGAGGAATGAATCATAGTTTCTCAGAAACTATCAATCCCCACAACTTCCCTGGCAATATCGAGAATGGAAATAACTGTAATAAAGTGATTAACTACTTTATTTGATAAGTTCTAACTAAAACTTTGAAAGATGGAACCTGGATTTCGCAGAACAGTGGCGAATCCGACGGTGTGTGTGTTCTTGTCCCCTCAGTATGATCTCCTCGTTCTTTGTGCTCACGTGAATCTAGAAAAGCGTGTAATGCTTGCATCAATAGGAATAGATATTTGGATCAATGGACAGCCTTCAGAATGCAGACAGAATAGAATGCGGATAGGAGAGGGATAGCGCTTGAGAGTACGAGCTTGGCCTATGCGATTCCTAGCGGGGTCTCTGCGAATCATGCAACAAAATGCATCAGGAACACGAAACTCATGCGTATGAAGAGCAAAACCTGTAACTTTAATGGCTGCCTAAACTATTCTACTCAAAAACAATGATCTTGTTTGCACAAGTTGATTTGTGGCTTACCAACAGCTGAGTAATGCAACCAAGCATGTAAAGGATTTAAACTATCAAACTTAAGCAAACTAGAAGACTGAACTACTGAAAATGGTGAGTTTGAAACAAGAATGAGGGGCCCAAATAATGTTTGCACTTGCACAAGTTGGATGTGGCTTGGCTTACCAACAACACAATACTAACCAAAGCACTCAATGAGAAAACTAAGAATTCTAAGCAAAGGAAAACTAAATCTGCTGTAACAAGAAATTCAAAAGCAAACTTTGGAGCAAAACTCAGAGCCCTTTGCTTGAGTGCAAGCAATCCATTTATAGGAATTCAAACACCCAAAGATCAAATCCAAACTGAACTCCTAAACAATAAACAAAGGAAAAACACTATTCCAGGGGACCAAAAACATTAATGCATGCTCAAGTCGGCAAGAAAAGCTGGTGAAACATGATATTTCACGCGGGTCGTGCCAAAAGAGCGTTACGGAAAATGTGCACAGACCGCCATTTGCCTTGCTCGGGCGCGGCGGTTCTGGACCGCCACCTGTTCGGGGCGGCGGTTTCGTTACTAAAGGTTCAGAGGCCGAGGAAAGAGGGAAAAGGGGAAAACAAAGGACACGGGGGCTAAGCGGGGCATGCGGGATGTTAACGCATATCGAAGAGAGCTCTTTACGGATCCCGAACACCTTTCGAGGAGACCTGTATCATCATTGGGGCATTTATTACACCGTTCGCGATCTGAGTACCTTACTGATTTTGGGTGTACGTACATATTGCCCCCTCGGAGAAGCGTTTTAGCCATGAAGAGGCATAAAGCGGTGGGTCAGAAAGTATGGCCGTCCCGAAATGGGAAGTTAGAAGTTATACCTTACACGTCAGTGTGTGTCGAAATGACGCCATCAAAATTCCGCCACTGCTGCAAAATGAAAAGAGAACTCAAGTGCGAGATAGATCTGATAACTTGGAAGATAAACGCTAAAATAATAGGGAAGGAGAACGTACCATTCGTGCGGGGATAGAAACTTACCTCCATCAGCGCTCCAAACCTGCGAAAAAGTCATTTTAAGATGAAATAGAACAATATATATATGAAAGTGGGCCCATTTTCCTATTCATTTGCGCGAGTTGATTTGATAGATTTTGAGCTCTGGGACCCACGGTGACGGTTTCTTGCGTGAATAGAGTCGAAACGTCCGGAGCGAGATCGTGATCATGCCTCCACGTGCGGAACGCCACCCCGCGAGATCACAGGTTGGTTTTCTTCAATTTTGCATTTTTCCCCTTTCAAATTTGAAATGGCAAATTATTTGTAATGGGGGGGTTATTTTTGAAAATGTTCGGTTCAAAAGGTCCATCTAGGGGGGGCGCCTACTGGGTAGGTTCTTTTTTTAGCTAAAATGGTCTATCTTTGCGTTTTTTGGACTTTTTAGGGTTAAAAACCCGCGCGGGTTTTCGGACCGTGACCGCCGCCTGGCCCTGGCCGGGAGTGGCGGTTACTGCGCCGCCTGATCGGGCGGCGGTTCTGACCGCCGCCTTTAAGGCGGCGGTTACAAAACCGCCCCCCTGCTCAGGGCGGCGGTTTTGCACAGAATGCAAAGAAACTTGTTTTGGAGACTTATACTTATATTTTCTTGCATTTCTGTACGTTTTATGACTCTCCCTGCATTGATTAGATACTAACTTGCTCTGTTTGGTGTGTTTTTGGGTGTATGCAGGCGAGGGAGGAGTACATTAGATGGAGCCGGGAGAGAGAGTGTGATTGGTTGCCGGGGTATTGGATGCCCTTTCGCCAGATGAGGAGGACACATTACAGAGGGCCGGTATATTGCGTATATCGCGCGTGCCCCATGTTACGCCATCGAGTCACATCCTTTGTGACTTATTTTCTTATTGGGATGCAGATCGGAACACTTTCCGACTGCCAGGGGTCCGCGGTGAGTGGACTATTACTCTAGAGGACGTTTACCGTATCTTGGGGGTCCCGATCATCGGGAGGAGACTCACATTAGAGGCAGTGCAGGTCAGGAGCACAGATTGCACGCAGTGGGCGAGTTATATGGGGGATGCGGCTATTTCCACGGGGCCGAAGAAGGGAGTGAGAGTTAGATCCATTCCTTCTTTGCCCATCCCCGTATTTCGGACGAGGCTATCATGGGGATCCTTGCCTCGAGCCCGATCGGGGACAAGGGAGGGGACACTTTGTTATCTTGTTGGGCCCCCATCATTGCACGAGATAGAGGGCATGGCCGGATATATGCACAGGGGCGAGACATTTTGGGGACCACCTATCATGACTTATATAGGGTGGTCCGTTTACGAGGACGATCTTTGAGTCACCCTACTCTAGTTATGAGTTGGGTGTATGCGCTTCATTCCTATGGCGAGGCGTGGAGGTGGCGAGATCACGGGGCCGTGTGAGGGCAGCCGGTGGTCAGATATGTCGGTGCTTAGAGCACCTCACCAGCCAGTAGCCTCCCTCACCATAGCAGATATGGAGGCCACACCGTACCAGCTTATGGCCGGCGTATGGGGAGAGGAGGCCATGACATTGGTTTCCTGCTCCATTACAGGGCAGCTTATTGACCGTGTGGGACGGGTGGAGGTACATCCTTTCAGCAGGGTTCCTCAGCAGTTCGGCCTCCCATATGTGGGCATGCTTCCTCCAGTAGCACCAGTTTACAGATCAGTTCGGGAGGCTAGAGGGGGGCCTAGAGGCCGTGGTTGGACAGTGGTTACCCCTGGCATTCCTATTGCAGCCAGGGGGATAGTTCGGGCCAGAGGGAGAGCTGGTGCGCCTCGGGCACCTTTACTTCAGATTACCGCGGGTCCTGCTCATAGTAGCGATGACCCTATAGATATTGACTCCGATTCTGAGGAGTCCGCAGAGGGAGGGTCGGAGGAGCAGACGGATGAGAGTGATCCTGAGTGGCATGATACTCAGGATATCATGCAGGCGGAGAGGGAGGAGCAGAGTGCAGAGAGAGAGACTCTGGTTTCCGAGGAGCCACTCTCCCGGGGCCATGGTGGAGATGATGAGTCCGTTGCGGGGCGTCATGTTGCCCCAACTACAGGAGCAGCTCCTCAGTCGGCGGCGGCATCTGCAGCGGGTGCTGGCCCTAGTGACCCATCTTGGAGGCCCGGTGACCCGAGTAAGTTATCCTCTCCTCTTTTAGTGTTAGTTTGATTTAGGACTTGTTTTAACTGCTATCTCTCCTTATATTTGTATCTTGTATATTTTAGCCTCTCGCCTAGTTTCTAATTTGTCTTTCTTCTTTGTTTTGCAGAGACTGTTGACGAGTGGCGGGATCTAATCCATAGGGTATGTACTGATTCTCTGATGATCCCTATGGATAAGACCCGTGCAGAGTTATCTGTAGATGCCGGGGAGCCCTCGGCGGCCGGCGGCTGCACAGCGTCTTCGCTCCCGTTTGGCATGTGGCCAAGATGGTGTCGACTCTCGTCACGAGTTGGCAGGCTATAGGACAGCCGAGCATCTTATGAGGAGCCACTCTCATGGCGAGACCACGGCTGCTCCTCGGGACCCTGAGCCCTCCGTCCATTCAGAGCGCCAGCGTAGCCGGAGTCCTAGGCGAGGGCGCGCACCTTCGGCGGGATCGCGCAGGGGTTGAGAGGCCACTTAGCTCTCTGTATTTTTGTATTATAGATTCTTTTGTGTATCACGGGCTCTTTGAGCATTTTGACCATGCCTAGTGCATGATGGCATTGTATACAAATATTGATTATTTATATATATGCGTCGATTTTGGATCAAAACTTTGTCACTTGTGTTTTCCCTTTCTGTTTCCAGCTTATTCGTGTATACTACGATGTATGTTTTATATGCTTTCTAGAATGTATGCAATGGAAAACAGATGATGCAAATGTTTGCTTTCTTTTTGTGTTTCATGATGCTGATACATGATATTGTAGATATATTGTGATCTTGAATCTTAACTTTTGTTTAGCAATTTGGATACCTCATGATTTGTTTTGGCAAAGTGATGAGAACAACCATGATGATGAGCAGTTGACTTGCCCCACCCTTAACTCCACGCAACTAGTAAGATGCGAGAGCTCATCACCAAGAGCCAAGAAGGGCGCAAGTTATGAAATATGGTGAAGTGATAGTGATGAAAGACAGACGAAGCTTTGGTGGAACCAAATTGAAAACTACAAGCTTACTCTACCTGAATGACTTCAAAGTTTTGGATGTAACTTACCTTGCGGTTTATCCAGACTTAGACCCGTAGATGGCCACATAGTAGACAAAATCTGGGTTTTTAGGATTTTTAACTCTTTTTGGAATTTTGAATATCTGATTCATTCGTTTTTGACTCAAAGTTTGAATTGTTTGTTTATGACCTTTTAACATTTACTTTGTCTAGAGGACCCCCTACACTTTGCCCCGTGCTACCTGTAAGAAGCATGGGTTTATCACCGTGGGCAAGGCATAGGCGAGTAAGGGCATTTCCATCCTTTCCCAACCCTACGTCACTAGTAAGAGACGCAAGCTCATCACCGAAGGTTGGTGGGGCAAGGAAATGTGTAAAATAAAATTTTCTATTTAATCACTTCTTGACTTGTTTGTTTGAGTAAGATGTCAGTATATTCTTATTTCCAAAGAGATGTGCATATGGGATAGATGTGACACCATGAAGCTTCTAGAACAGACCATAGGCAAGACACCTATCCTAAGAAGAAACCAAAGCGAGAACAAACTTGCAGAGCTTGGTATGGTTACCGTTAGGACTTCGTCATGTCTGATTTTATTAGATAAAAGATTCTGAATTGATTGATGATATCGAAGATGGAGAGGTATGATTAAAGAACTTTATGCCAGAAACATCACGAGTTTGTAATAAATTGCTTTGAGAATAGATTCCTTGATCACAATTTGTGTAAGAACAAGTGGACAAAATGATCCTAATTTATATGAAAATGCGATGTAGATAGTTATATAGGCAGCGCTTGCTGCTTATGCGTAGAAACGTTTGAGGTGGAGGGAATTGACTGTTTCGCCAAACTCCTCACCTTCTAGCGTGCATAAGAGATAAGCGCCATTCCCGTAGTCTTTCATGACTCGGTATGGGCCCAACCATTTGGGCCGGAATTTCCTTCCTTCGCCGGTCTTCTTGTCGATCCGGCTGTCTAACCTCAGAACTAGGTCACCTTCGTATATGTCACGTTCATAGACTTTCTTGTTATACTGCCGGCACATTCGGTCGGCATAGACTCTATGTCGTTGTTCAGCATCTAACCTAGCTTCATCCAGGCTTTCTAATTGAGAAAGACGTGCTTCTCTGTAAGCGTCCTCATCCAGAATCCCTTGTAGCGAAATGCGGAGACTGGGGATTTCAACTTCGAGTGGGAGAAGCGCCCGACCCAAATACGGCGAGAAAGGAGTTGCTCTGTCGGAGTTCTTATTGAGGTTCGATGGGCCTGAGGCCGGATATAATTTCAAATGCCAATCCCGCTTGTTTTCTTTCACTGTTTTAAGGAGAATGGCTTTCAGTGTTTTGTTCGTTGCTTCAGCCTGCCCATTGGCTTGGGGATAGTACAAGGAAGCCGTATGATGGCTGATTTTAAATTTGTTGCATAGCTCACGAACTTCTTCATTCTTGAAAGAAGTTCCATTATCTGAGATAATAATTTGCGGGATACCGTACCTGCAAATGATTTGGTTCAAAATGAACTTAGCGATTACAGAACCAGGTACAGTTGTAAGAGGCATGGCCTCTACCCATTTAGTGAAATATTCAGTGGCCGTGATTATAAAATTGTGGCCGTCTGTGGAGGAGGGAGAGAACTTCCCTATCAAGTCCAGGCCCCATGTAGAAAAGGGCCATGGAGTAGCGATTGGTTGCAGAGCCTGTGCTGGCATGTGGATCTCGTGAGAGAATTCTTGGCACTTATGACACCTGCGTGCAAACTCTATCGCGTCATGTTCTAGAGTGGGCCAGAAATAGCCCATTCGATGTATTTTTCGAGCAGTGGCATGGCCGCCGAAGTGGCCTCCACATATACCGCTGTGAGATTCATGGAGAATCTTCTTGGACTCTTCTGTGTCAACACACCTTAAGAGCATTCCATCGAATGCTTTCCGATAGAGCACTTGCTCTATAATGACGTATTTAGCTACGATAATGCGTAACCGCCTTCTTTGTTGAGGTGTAGCTCATACAGGTATCTATGGTCCATGATATAACTAATGATATCAGCGTACCAAGGGCACACTCGAGATATAGCAGTCGGGTTTCGGCGTAATACACGCATTAAATGCGGAAAGTCTAAGTCTACTAAGTCGCCTCCGTCTAGCGGGTTATCAGCTAACCAATCTGCGATGATTTTGCCCTTTAAATGACTTTTGGTTTACAAAAGTTAATTCGAACTCTCCCATTAAGGTTATAAAGCGTCCCGCCTTTTTAGACAGGGACCCTTGTGTAAGGAAGGTTCGTAAGTGGTCAGTTTTTACCATGACCCTTGTCTCTTGATTTAGCATGTAGTGTCTTAGGCGTTTGGTTGCGAAAACTATGGCAAGACATTCTCGCTCTGCTTGTGTATAGCGTGTTTCATAGTCGAGCAATGTTCGGCTAATGAAATAAATTACGCGTTCTCTTTTGTCATCGTCTTCTTGGGCTAGCATGCAAGCTAACGAAACATCGGTAGCCCGTGAGTATAGAATTAACGGGCGATCTAGCTTAGGTGGCATTAGCGTAGGTGGTGACAGTAAGAAGCGTTTAACTGCGTTGAAAGCTTCGTTGCAGTCTTCAGTCCAATCAATGCTATAGTCTTTCTTGAGTAAATTATTGATTGGATGAATAGCGAAGCTTAAGTCGGGATGAATCTCGGATTTGCCCGACTTCGAGAAATGATCTGATTCCAGATTCACTCGAAGGTGGGGCCATTTCGAGGACAGCCCAAATTTTGGTTGGATCAACGTCGATCCCTCGTGACGATATGATGTAACCTAGGAGCTTTCCTCCTGTTACACCAAAGACGCATTTTTCGGATTTAGCGTAACTCCGTATTCTATTAAACGTGAAAGAATGACACGGAGTACTTCGGGATGGTCACAACGCTTCTTGGCTTTAGCCAACAAGTCATCTACGTAGGACTCCACGATTTTATGAATTAAATCGTGAAATATATAAGTCATAGCCTGCTGGTACGTGGCACCGGCGTTCTTGAGACCGAATGGCATAACAGCGTAGCAATAGGTTCCCCAAGGAGTTATAAAGGTGGTTTTAGCCTGATCTTGCTCGGATATTCTGATTTGATTGTATCGAGAATCCATCCATGAGAGACAAGAGCTCAAACCCAGCTGTTGCATCAACAATGACATCGATAGATGGCAATGGGAAGTCATCCTTAGGACATGCTTTGTTAATGTCCAGGAAATCTATGCGAGATGCGTATCTTTCCATTCTTCTTGAGAGCAGGAGCGATGTTTGATACCCATTGGGAGTAGTCAATTGGCTTGATGAATCCTACCTGAAGGAGTTTTATTACCTCCTCTTTTACCATAAGGGCTACCTTGGGCTTCATAGGTCTTGATTTTTGCTTAATTGGCTTCGCATCTGATCTAGTGACGAGGTTGTGCACCGTGATGTGGGGTGCGACTCCTGTCATCTCTTTGTAATTAAATGCAAATGCCTTCGATGTTCTTTGAGAAACTGAGTATGTATTTCTACTTCTTCCGGGGTTAATGAAGAACCTAGTTTTAATATCCTTGGTTCATTCTTCTGTCCCAATGTTGACATCGATTGTTTCTTCGATTAAAGAGGCGTTACCCTCTTCGAACTCAGGTGGTGCTGGAGGTAGATCTATATCATCCCCATTTTCTATTGCGTATATGCTAGATTCCCTTTGCGAGGGAAGATCCGTTACGGGATTTCCGAAGTAGGAAGATGAATGCGGGATCAGAGATAAATCTAGTGTGTGACAGGAGCGATGTAATGCTGCATAGGCATTTAAGTAATCCAAAGTAGCCGCATCATTTCCAACATGGTCTAGAACGGTAGATTCATTTCCGCTTGAAAGAGGATTTGTCATTGTTTTTATCAATGGTTCGTTACGAATGGATACTGTGAAGTGAGTATCTTCTAGCTCATTGCTTGGAGTGAAGCGTGATGCTTTGAAGTTTCTTTATTGAATCGGCGAGAAGATTTTTCTCTCGTGGGATTGCTTCAATGGATATGAAATTAAACGCCTTGCTTAAATCTAATACAGCGTTTTTGTAGAGTTGTAAATGTTCGGCTTTAGTTTCATATATTTCAGAAACTTGGTTTGTTACTAACTGCGAGTCTCCGAGGACTCTGATGTTATCAATACCGATTCTTTTGGCTAAGGTAAGGCCAAGGAGGAGAGCTTCGTACTCAGCGCCGTTGTTTGTGCATTCAAAGTTCAACTTAAAAGAGAATGGGAGGACCTTTTCCTCGGGCGAGGTAAGAATTATACCTGCCCCCGCTCCATAGCGGCATTTAGCTCCATCGAAATGGAGAGTCCAATACTTAGCCGGGAGTATGGATGTAGGTGTATCTACTTGTGTTTGCACACTCTACTTCTACCATACGAGAGATCTTCTGTTGTGAGGAACCAACACCTAGGGAAAATCCCATGCCTGTCGAATCAAATGGTAAGAACATTGGTAAATCTTGTTCTATTAATTCAACGATTTTCGCAGTAGTCCCTAATGATACAGTTTCTTTAGTTTTACCGCCAGGAATTGGGGTTGTTTTGGCTACGCTGATGGTTTCAAGATCCGTCGTAGGTATCAACTTTTCCTCTGGCTTTGGGTCAGAGGGTTTATTAAGTTGATTTGTTGGCAGTTCGAATTCTGAGTGCACCCCTGGTCTTTTCTTTAAATCAGCTAGGTGTACGTCAAACGGCTTTGGATCACCTTTGGCTACAAATACCTTTCCCAGATGTAAGAATCTTACTTCTTGAAATAGCGTGGAAGGGATTGCCTTCATTCGATGTATCCACGGTCGGCCGAGGATCATATTATAGTTAGTTTCCCGATCTATAATATAAAACTCAGTCAGGATTGTTTTAGGTCCCAAAGTGACCGGTAGTATTATGGTTCCTATCGACGTGGCTTTAAGGCTATCGTAGCCTCTCGAGGTATTTGAGTAGTGGAGCGAGTTTGTTTCACCATATCCCAATTTTTGGAGAAAGAGAAAGGGACTATGTTAACCGCAGCTCCATCATCAACCATTGCCCGTTTTACATAATTATTATAAACTGTACTTGCAAGTGTGAAATTTGGATCGCCTCGGCGTGCGATCTCGGCATCGTAGGCATTTTACTTATTTCGAATATGAATTCGACATCCCTATCCACTTTGTCCAGGAGGATAAACATCAAAGTCTATATGATTTACTTGTGCTTGGTGGTGGAGTGATACTAATTAAATGACCCAAACCTAACGCCTCTAAAAAGCAGCCCTGTGAGCGGGGAATTCTTTAGTAAATCAAGGAATGAAATATGCGAGAAGGTTTTGTTAGATCATTAATTAGATCGTAAGCCGATAGGTTTTGCTACGGTTTCTTTGGATGTTATCATTTCGGTGAGATGGCTTGGACTTGGTTGAGAGAAATACTCTCGTGTCCTCGTAATTGCTTCAACGGGTAATTCGGAGTCTAACTCCACTAATCCAACTACCTTAGGTCGTGGTTGACTTCTAGTTGTGGCGCGACTAGCAGTTTAGCGAAGTTGAGGCCTCGTGATCGTTGTTTCTGTTATTGCGCCTTTGTTTGTTCGGTTGGATTCAGCCTATTGCTATCATGATTTGGGAGCGGATCGCTAAAGATCTGAGGGGAGCATTACGAGGGAAGCGCCTGTGAGAGTATTTGGTGATGATGAGGCGGGATACGCAAAAACAAGTCGTGAAGAAGCTGTCTTTGTTCTTACGGAAAGCGTTGCATAAATTTATTGTAGTCACGGCACGTTCTAGTGTCGTGACCATGAATTTTATGGAAACCACAATAAAATTGGGATTATAATTCCCGTTTTGTTGGTTTGGTGTGTATTGTGGCCTAAAATTCGATCAAGCTGTTGCTATTAGGACCAAAGTTTTGAAATTGTTGTTTTTGGTTTTGACTTTGGTTTTGGTAACCAAATGAGTTTTAGCTTAGCCCTTGCATGGGATTTCGCCGTTGTTGTTGTGGATTATTAAAATCCACCGTATTGACCATCGGGGTAAAGTTGTTGTTTCTTTGGTTGTTTATTTGTGATGGAGTATTAACGACATTTACCCTTTGGGCTGGTCGAGTTACCCCATCGTTGTTACCCCATGATTTTTGTTAAGGATTTTGGGTCCTTGATTGACATTTGTGGTAGTTGTAGTATTTTGAGTGGAGGTGATTAACCTCCCATTTGCTCCATACGTCTTACGACCACTATCTATTGCTTGCTTGATCAATTCGCGAGCGCTCTCAAGTACCTCATCATAAGTCCTTAGTGGGAACTTACGGACTTCTTCCTTCACTTCTCTCTTGAGAGAATGAAGGAATAAATCACATAGTTCCATCTGATCCATGTTTGGAGCACTTGCTGATGAATAAAGAACTGTACGCCACCTCTGGATGAAATGGGCGACAGATTCGTTGTGTTCTTGTTTGATATGCAAGAATTCCCTGATTCCTGTTCTTAATAGTTTGTTCATGTCGAAGGCTTTGATGAACTCAGACACGAGTTGTTTGAATGAATGTATGGAAGCTTCAGGTATTCTATAATACCAATCGAGAGCGATGCCTTCCAAGGTTTTGGGAAATATTTTAGCAACAACCCCGTCCCAAGGGAGTAATTCTCGTATGGCTGTAGCGTAAGCTTTGATGTGCGCGTTTGGATCTCCTTCACCCTTGAATTTGGGCAAATCGGGAAGAGGCCTTGGAAGCATAACGCTTCTTATGGTGAAATCTAAGGGCTCCTTTAAATATTCTGAATAAGTCCCTATTGCATACGTCTCAACCATTGATGGTGCCTGTTGAGGAGGTGGTGGCGGAACGGGTTGTTGATATGGCATAACGTACGCGTTGGCAGGGGCATAAGGAGGTCCCTGCGTTGGAGCAAACATGCCGGGGGATGAGTACATATCCCCTTGTGGCGATTTGGAGTACATGTTTAAGTACGAAGGGGTACTATCCAGGAATGGATTGCTCTGTACCGGACCAGGAGGAACTGTGCTAGCGATAGTGGGTCTAGTTGGTACTTGTTGTGAATACTGAGGAGTCATACCTAACGTGCCTACTCCTGTGAGGAGATCTACTTGGCTAGGATGGTGCGGAGGATTGGAACTCCCTGTTTGTATGAATTTGAATTTTGACTTGCTTGGGCAAGTTCTAATCCTCTAACCTTTTCTATTAGAGTTGAAATGACTTCGTTTGGTGAAGTCACGATATCGTGCCTTGGTGGCGTTTGTTGTATAACATGGCTTTGCGGAGGTATGTGATATCCTGCTATGAACTGATCACTATCCTGCCAAGCATTTCTGAGAGTATTTTCTATATGTGATGGCATAGAGGTATTTTCTTGAGGAGAGAACTTGGGCTGTATTTACAAAATTCCTACAGGTGGGTACATGCCTTGAGAGCGTTGTTCATTCCTAGGATAACGTATTGAGTACTCATCATCTAGAACTGAGTATGGATCTGATTGTCTGCTAATATGTGGTCTAAGTAGCACCTGAGGAGATGAAGCAGATTCTCCAGTCAATGTCATATTGTTTGAGCCTGAAGGCTTTGTTTGTGTTTGAGCGAGTTGATCTAACTCCTCAGTTTGAAAAGATGAACTATATCTGATTCTTGGGGTTTGTGTTGACAATTGATTAGTTGAATAGTTGTCACCCCATACTGAGAGCGAGGGTGATGATTCCCTATTCTGTTGGGCGTAGTATGCCTCAAGACCCAGGAGGGGTCTGCCATAAGCATCAAATCCCGACATATTCGGGGGGTATATGAATACCCGCAGAATAATGGGAAAGAGCGAAGGTGAAAGAGAGAAGATGAAACTTCTCAAAGAGAAGGTGAAATAATTGTTTGGTTCACGTCGGGTTCACCAATTTTGTACGTCGGAAAAGCAACAGGCGAGCGTGAGAATCAACAAGTGACTCTTCCACGTACCCGACCTCCGAGGTCATGCGAGACAGCCGTGTGGGGTAGAATATGCGAGACAAACTAGTTGGGAGTCTAATGTCTTCGACACGCACTAATGGTATTTGAGAATCTAAGGCAAAGAAGGCCCTTCTAACAGGTGGTGTGATAGATCGATCGGCGAGGATGACTGCTCGAAGGCTCAATCAATATCGAGCTCGGCGTGATTCGATCTATGGGTTGTGGGATGCGTGGAAAATGACCCGGGATGGTTTCGTGTATTTCTCCTGATAGGGTCATATGGCGAATATAGTCAACTCTATGGACGATTCTCTGGCCTAGTCCAAAATTCTCTAGCTTTGTTAGCTGTGGTGTCTAGTAGGGACAACTGTTGAATGATGATAGGTGGAATCGGAGTAGACTGAAATACTAATGTGCGTAGGCCAGTGTCTATATCTAACTGACTTGTGGATTCGTTAGGCTGTGGGATTTGTGGATCACAACCGTAGACTCTTGGTTGTTGCGGTCCTGTTATGGTCATACGTGAGATCAAGTTCTAATCCCTAGTATCCAGTAGTCGTAAGCTTTCTCAGCCTCTACGTTTAGAATCAGTAATTGTGCGATTTTCTCAGAATACCTCACAGGTGTTCTAGCAACTTGAATTCTTAAGCTGGTATCTATATCTACGAGGGTGTCTCCAGCGTCTGGCTGTGGAACTAAAGGATCGCACCCAAATATTTGTTCTCTTTTAAATCCTTCTACAGTCATGCGGATGTTTTCTAGGATAACCTGTAGTTTGGTTGATTTGACCAAAATGTGTGTGCTTGGTCGTCTTCTACGTTTAACCCTCTCAGCTGTGACCTGATCTGTTGGAAGTCTATTGTTGTTTGGAAGACTTGTATCCTAAGGTTTTGGTCAATGTCGATTCTTTGCCACTATGATATTGGGTTGGGGCACAATTGGCTCGAAAATGTATTCCTGGGCTCCTAGGTCCCGTAATTGTCATGCAAAAAAAAGGTAATGAAACAAACTATAATAAAGTAAAATCTAAGTACACTTCTAGCATATATAATTCCTTTTTTTGTATTTTCTGGCAATTTATAAGAAAGCAGCTATCTAAAAATATTTAGAATTGACAACTAAACTAATAACGTAAAACAAACAAAATAGCCGAGTGTAGCTATTTATGCATGCAATTTTGTATATCTATTCTAAACAACGAAATAACTAATCTATTTGCGAGATTCTCGATCCTACCTTAGAAGTGAGGAATGAATCATAGTTTCTCAGAAACTATCAATCCCCACAACTTCCCTGGCAATATCGAGAATGGAAATAACCGTAATAAAGCGATTAACTACTTTATTTGATAAGTTCTAACTAAAACTTTGAAAGATGAAACCTGGATTTCGCAGAACAGTGGCGAATCCGACGGTGTGTGTGTTCTTGTCCCCTCAGTATGATCTCCTCGTTCTTTGTGCTCACGTGAATCCAGAAAAGCGTGTAATGCTTGCATCAACAGGAATAGATATTTGGATCAATGGACAGCCTTCAGAATGCAGACAGAATAGAATGCGGATAGGAGAGGGATAGCGCAAGAGTACAGAGCTTGGCCTATGCAATTCCTAGCGGGGTCTACTGCGAATCATGCAACAAAATGCGTCCAGAACCTGAAACTCATCTGTATGAAGAGCAAAACCTGCAACTTTAATGGCTGCCTAAACTATTCTACTCCAAAAACAATGATACTGTTTGCACAAGTTGGATCTGTGGCTTACCAACAGCTGAGTAATGCAACCAAGCATGTAAAGGATTTAAACTATCAAACTTAAGCAAACTAGAAGACTGAACTACTGAAAATGGTGAGTTTGAAACAAGAATGAGGGGCCCAAATAATGTTTGCACTTGCACAAGTTGGATATGTGGCTTACCAGCTGCAACACAATACTAACCAAAGCACTCAATGAGAAAACTAAGAATTCTAAGCAAAGGAAAACTAAATCTGCTGTAACAAGAAATTCAAAAGCAAACTTTGGAGAAAAACTTAGAGCCCTTTGCTTGAGTGCAAGCAATCCATTTATAGGAATTCAAACACCCAAAGATCAAATCCAAACTAAACTCCTAAACAATAAACAAAGGAAAAACACTATTCCAGGGGACCAAAAACATTAATGCATGCTCAAGTCGGCAAGAAAAGTGGTGAAACGTGATATTTCATGCGGGTCGCGCCAAAAGAGCGTTCTAGAAAACACACACAAGACCGCCACCCGCAGGTGGTGGCGGTTCTGGACCGCCGCCCTGCCCGGGGTGGCGGTTTCATTCTTAAGGTTCGAGGAGGCCGAGGAAAGAGGGAAAAAGGGGAAAACAAAGGACACGGGGGCTAAGCGGGGCATGCGGGATGTTATGCGGGAGAGCTCTTTGATCCCAAACACCTTTCGAGGAGACGTATCATATGGGGCATTTATTACAAGAGCTCAATTTTTTACGGCAAATTCTTTGAAGTCGCCACCTTTCGAGATGAAGGTCCCTTATATAAATATACTTTCCATTATGCATTTTGGGCCTCATATATATATATATATATATAAATTCACCCGATTTGCTCATTCATTTATACCATTTATCTATTTTCAATTTATATGGGTTCATGATTTCCCCATCACATATAATTTCAGAAAAATTTACCATGAGAGACTTTTTATCTACTGGGTAGATCCATTTTTGTTTTTTAGCTTGTCTGGGACCCCTATCTCCCAAAATACTATCAAAAGTAATATAGCACCCCAAGTTATTTTATCACCTTTACTCACTTGGACCCTTTCTTCTTCCACTATTCCATCAATAGTGAAAGTGACAATGTTGTACATGGTCTTTTGCACCATATTGTGTGCTATATATAGCCATTTCTTATTTACCGAGACCATCTCTTATAAATGTCCAGTTTACAACTTACGAGGCACATTATAACTCTTGTTCTCATGTCAATGATACTTGTAATATCCATTGCATGATTTCCCCTTTGATAACTAAACTTTGTGGCAATGGCCTCTACTACCTCATCATCTTCAAGGTCCTATCCAATCTCAATGCCTAAACCTGCACAAACCTATAACCATTCCAATCAGCTACGTGTTAATGCACATCCTCCTTTTTGCAAAGTAAAAGAAGTATTCATGAAATCTTGACATCAGCCCTTTGGTAGAGGAAATATAGTATCCCGAAGTAAGTTAACTCATAAATTTACAACACTCTTACACTCTCTAAGTCCTTATTCACCGTATCATCATAGACCAGTTTCCTTGCTTCCATCCTTTTTGTCAACTATGTCATAACATCCTTCCTTATCTCTCCTTCACGGGCCTTCCAATGATGGTTATAATAGCTGATTTTCCAATTTGTTAGATGTGAAGAACATGGCTACCCTATTACCACCTCTCGTGGAAAGCGCATTTCTGAAAAATAATTCTTCCTATGCATCATCAACAACCAACTTCTTCTTTTTTGTTACCCTTTCCTTGGGTTATTATGTTTTGGTGGATGCCTTCTTTGGTGCCATATCTTAAATTTATTTTTAAAATACACAAACCCTTAGCTTGAAAAACATATGTTCACTTCTTACTAGGAATCAAACACTTACTATAATCATGTACCTGGTGCCAAGTGTTTAAACCTTTGCTTGATTCTATACATGCCTTAGTTTGACTTCCACATCCCTGTGCCCTAGTTTCATTTTCAATCCATGCCATAGCTCTGCAAATTCAAACTCTCAAACCCCAATCTTTGTGTATCTCCTACCTCCATGCCTTCTTTCCACACTTATACTTCCACTAAAGGAGCTCTCAACTTAGGCCATGTATATTTTAATTTGGTTCATCTCTATTTTATCCTTTGTATAAGCTCTTCATACTCACATATAATTTCACACTTGTTTTTTTCTCTTTAATCACTCAAACTCTTCAATAGGTAAGGTAATAATGAAATTCACCCATGCCCTATTTATAATTTTTTCCAATTTCTCCAAATTTATTACCCTCACCTACCACATAATTTTGATTTAAAAGTGATTTTTTATTTTCCCACATTTTTTCTTGCATTCTCCCATGCTTTTCTCTTCTACACATGTAAGTTGTAAACTTTTGGTGTGCCATTACTTCATAGTCTATAGTTATCCTTGTGCATACCTCCCTACACCACACCTAATCTTTCTCTACACCACTTACCAAGTAGGCTATCCTAATTCTTCCTCCCTTGTGTTATACTACACAACCCATTTTTCTCGTGTGGTCTCCAACTCTAAAAATTTCATAACCTTCCAGTACCATGATCCAAAAACACATATAATGTTTCCTTTCATGCATCCCTAATACATATTTACCAATCACTCTTCTTTCAGATTGTCATGCACACCCTTCTACCAACTCTAAAAGACATACCAACATCACATAGTTTCTTGTGTGGGAACTCATATTTGCTTCACTCCACACTAAAAGTATGTGTAGTCCTCTATGCATCAACCTAACAGATAGTAATCATATCCTAAGTACAATCACACTTATTACAAAAAAAAAATAAAAATAAACAGGAAAGAGAAATCTAATATAAGTTAATCCTACCTTATTACAAACAAAAAGAAAACTTATTTATAGTAGGCCTTCATTCTACTCCCATTGAATTAACTGGTTAACATGGTACCATCGAATGCTTGTAATTGACATACATCTGATTCCAGTATCTTAGTCACTACAAAGGGTCCCAACCAATGAAATTTCAGCTTTACTATATGGCACTCAAACTTGGAGTCATATAGAAGAACCATATTTCCCATAAAAAAAGAATTGTTCTTGATGTGTTTGTCATGCAAAGCCTTCTATCTTTCCTTTTATGTTTTCTAAATCTAACACATAATGGCACGCCACTCATCCATTACATTAATTAGTCAATGTGCTCATCAACTACATGTTCATCATCCAATCCTCCTACATGTGTAATATGTAGGGATGGTAACATAAATTCCATAGGTAATATAGCCTCTGCTCCAAACACCAAATAAAAATGTGTGGCCTTATTCAATCATTTATGGGTTATCCTGTATGCCTAAAGAACATTTGATACCTTATCATACCAATCCATTCTTCCAACATCACATATCTTTGTTAGTGTCTAACCCAATATCTTATTGAAATATTCTATAGTTCCATCATCTCGTGGGTGGTAAGGGGTATTCTTATTTTGTGCCACCATAAAATATACCGAAAAAATTCTAATAGTCTCATTTAAGAAATGAGTCCCCCTATCACTTGTAAGGTTCAATGGAAACTAATACTTGCTGATGATGTTTTCCCATAAGAACTTGTTTTTGTTACAATAGTATAATATTTTTAGGTGTAGCCTCTGCTCATCTTGTCAAGTAGTTAATACATGTGATGATATAGTGTGCACCTATCATGCATGTGGGTGGTGCAATACGTAATGCAAAATTAATTTCCCACTTTTGAAATGGATTTGTACTCGCTATAGGTACAATGCCATATCATCTATGTTTCAGATCTTTTCGATTCTATGAAAGAAATCACATGCTTTGAAAAAGCCTTAGTGTCCTTGTATAATGTCTCCCATGATAGACCTACTAAATTGATCTTATGATCTAGGAGATCTCTTGTATACTATCCTCCTACATCGCTCCTCCATGGGCTTCCTCCATGATAGTGTCGCACTCATTCTCCAGACACATCTACGCAATACCTCATATCTACCCATTTTATATAGGTCTCCTCTAATGAGCTAATATGGTGCCACAAAAATAGAAAGCTACTTATTTTCTAAGGTCTTCATCTCTTTCAATGCTAATCCAGTACTACTATTTCTTCCAAATCTGTTGGTGCATGGTGTAGACACCAAAATTGGGTCATACTTCCATTAAAACCCCATTCATTAAATTAACCATATCCTACCCATTCATATCCCCTAGTGCACATGTTAATTGAATTAATTATCTTAATTAAATTAATTAATATCCTCACTTAACCACCTCACCCTAGCTAATACACCTAGCCACTCACTTAAATGATCCACTCAAACCTCATTAATGACCTAAGACCAAGTCTAAGCCAATCCTAACCAACTAGGACTTAGTCTAAACCTAGACTTAACTCCTATCAACAAACCTAAAAAGACTCCCACTTATATTTCCATGATCCATCACTCAAGACTCAAAAGAAAATTGGAGATCACGCCAAATATAGAACAATATAGATATTTGTGGCCAACCTAGATATTCCCGCCTTACTGCTATTCGATTATATCTCAACCGCCACCGGTCACCTAACCGTCACTAGTTATGTTAAATAGATTTCTAAAATCCTTTGCACTGACAGGTTGGTCATTCGATTTAGGATCTCATATGAACAGAGACTTGGAGCACTCAAATTTCTCGAAGAACTTAGGAAAAAGAAAAAAATGAGAACACTACCAACAACCATTTGACATTCATCATCTTCTCCATGATCACATCTTCACATAGAGAAGCACGAAGGTTTGAACTACCGTGGCATGAATATAATGGCTCTTCTCTCTAGATCTCTTCCCTCACCATCTTTATCACCTATGTTCTCTAAATATCTTTGTTCAGTAAGTACCTAACACCTCTTCATTTACCTTTGTTTTCTTTCGGTAAGATTTATTATTCATCTCAAATTATTTTATCTTTCTCCACACCCATTTACTTCCTTTGTCCCACCAACCTATCACTTTACCATACCTAGCCCTTTCACTTGTCTTTACCCTCTTATAATCATCCCCGAGTCTTTAAGACCATTTTATGACCTCACCCAAACCATTTCCAACCTCTATGCAATCACATGGAATCTGAAAACCAATTTTAAGAACCTTCGTTAATTTCCCCTATCGATGATAGTTAGCCAACCAAAATCGGTCATATAATCGACATCCATCGTGGTTCTAGTAATATAGCTTTGAGACCAGAGAGCTAATACTCACTTCCCAAAGGATGAGTACCAGTTCTAATATTTACCAAACCTTACCCAAATCCTACACAAGACCCGCCACATAACACCAACCAATCACGACTTGTTTTGACTGAATTACCTTTTACCGAACTTTCTTATTATTTTGTATGAGATACCCAAATCGTTTCAATTTTAATAGGATCATTATTTCATGTATATTTTAAATAACATTAATAATGTGATATAAAAGTGGATTAATGACTGCTCAGGGAAGCATCACACTTCACGGATCTAGCTTCGCTAGGCAGTCCACTCATTATTTTTTTAACTCTATCTGGTGGTATTGTTTTGCATTTATAGGTAGTTCCTCCTAGCTAAAAGGGAGCTCTTGCAATCAACTTGGATCAGGAAATCATAACATGCACATGACCTTTAACCAACATTACAAACATGTATTCCTCCTTGGCCTACTACCCTTATATATTTCATTAATTTGTTAAGAATATGGTGAAACATTTTTGCACGCCCGATCGGACCCATTTGGGGTTCTTGCATTTATTCATTGTTAGGGAACCATTTTATGTTTGTTTCTTTTTCAAAATGAAGTTAACATTAAATTCTCTCCCTAGAAATATCCTCTTTCTTCTACTTGTCTCAGTGACATTTGTATTTCGGGACTAAAATGAATCCTTCTTTCTTTTCTTATCTAATCTAAGTCACAAAAATCAAATTTTTTCACCTTTTCAAATTTCATGGTGACTGGCATCGCCTAGTGACTATAATTGGTTGTCATCGACCATCATCGGTTTACCTAATCGTTGTCAGTTTCTATCTTTTTGGTTGTTTCACCAAAAACAACATTCACCACATTTTTGTTCTTTTACGAAGTCTTCAAACACATCATCATACCTCCGACCATTAAAATCACTATAAAATCCAGTTTTTATTTCATTTTCATCGCTTATTACCTCATTTGCAAAAAAATGATTTCCCATAGTAACGGTGTGGTCACCCCACATTGATCATCATCGGTTACCCTCTTACCATCATTGGTTAACCTAACCATTGTTGATTCCTAATTAAAAGAATGACCAATTTGACCTCTCGGAACCTATTTTTCTTCATTTATTCTTTTTTTGTGTCATTTATAGAGAACAGTTACCAAGCCTACCTCAACTCACATGGTTTTGAGTCGTATTCAATCCAACACCCTTGTATTCCACACAAGCCTTCAACCACTCCCACCTAGCCCATCGCCACCTTCCATCCTATCACATATGGATCCTACTCAGCCCATTATCATCAAGATTAAATGACAAGGAGTTTTCAAGACTCCTTAACCACAACCCCACTTCCTTACAACATTATCTCGCCCATTCCTCTACTTGCAATTCATCGGGAAAAATGGTATATGGCATGGTTATGTCCATCCCCTACCCTCGCCCCCACTTTTGTGTCGAGATAGTAATAACTCAGCCTTAAATTCTTCCACCTTACCACACGTAGTATCCTAACTTGACCCCACACTATCAATACCTATGGCACCTACAACATTAGTCACACTTTTGATGTTAGTTGCACCCATGGTGTCAACCATTCCTTCATTAGCCACCTTGAGCATAGCCCCATCTGCACCCACCACCTTGTATATACCTATTACATCACAACCACCTATCATGTCAACAACCCATACCCCATTCCAAAACATTGTCCTCTCCATCCCGCAGTCTTTACCTCCAATCACTACAAGGATTGCTACATCCACCCCACATAATTACACATATAACTAACAACCCCTAATCTTGTCTATCACCTATTTGGGATATTTTCCACCGGCATCTATTCCCCCTTACAGTTCTCATACTCAAGCACCACCATATACTTTGGGATGTTGTCCACATCATACATTCTTCATCAAATTCCTTAACCTATGATAAAATATGCAATGAGCCCATTCATCCATCTATTTCCTTTTGCCCATACCCTATGCATTAGGAATTCCCAAATTTAATCGGTTCAACAACAAAGAGGACCCACAACAACACTTGCGGTCTTTTAAACATGGGTGCTATCTAGTCACTCATGATGACACTCTCCTCTTGCGGACATTCCCCATGTCCTTAATAAGACATGTGTTAGATTGGTATAGTGGTTTACCTTGACATTCCATTTACTCATTTAATCAAGTGGCTCAAGCCTTCTGGACCATTTTTCAATCAATATCGTCAAGAAGGTCACCATGAATGACTTTTACTCAACTCGACAATACAATGATGAGTCTATCACCAATTTTTTTGCTCATTGGCGGAGCCTCATCAACTAACTAACTTTCCAATCACCTCAACCCTAGCTTACAGAGTTGTTCACTAGAGCTTGTGCTAGGCACATCACACAAACTCTATGAGTAAAAACTTCTGTACCTTTGACAAAACATTTACCATGACACAAAACTGGAAATTCGTGCCATTGAGAGAAGAAAATTCAATTACGAAACTAAAACACCACCTTTAAATCAAATGATACCTCATCCTCTTCAAAGCCACAAAATAATTATTCCAAAGTAAAAGGATCTCGGCAATGTGGTAGTTTTAATGATTTTTCATCTCACCCATCTAATCAATCAAAACCTTCTTCCAACCTTTCTCTCATTTTAACTTTCTAGTTTAGGTGAGAGAGCAATGAAAGTACACTCTAATCAGGGAGCCTTATTCTTCAGTATTAGAAAAACTTCTTAAGGCTGGAGTCATTGATCTTCCACCCAAAAAACCACATAATAGTTTTGACCCTTCTCATCCTATGCCTACATGGTACAAGGAACATGATTATTATAACTATCATTCCGTAAAAGGCCACAATGATGGTAATTGTATAACCTTCAAGAACATTGTCCAGAAATGTTAGATAACAAATATCTCTACCTAGAAAACTTGAATGCACCCATGAATAAAAAATTGCATATCTTCAAGAAACCATTCCCTAATCATACCCTATCATCTAACCAAAGTGATGAACCTTCAAATACTGACAATAATTTCCATGAGGTCCATGTTGTGTTTAACACTGTACCAACCCTTCCGTAATTTCCTTCTCTTCCCTCCACTAAAAAGATCCTAACACAAGCTCCTTTATCCACAGATGAACCTACTTCATTTACTCCTTCACCCATAAAGGATTCCTTTTCATCTCCCCCTTCACCCATAAAGGAGTCAACAGCTTATGCCAATACCATTTCACCACCCACCTCGCCACCTAACAAATAACCTATGGTGTTAACTCTCCTACCCATGGGATATTCATACTCACTTTCCTCTCCCCCAAAAGAGGAACCTACCTCATCCCACCTACTATCTCCCCTACCCATAGGGGATATTTTTGAAGCCACTTCTGCTAGGGATAATTCCCCATTAACATTCAGGATCATGTTGATCTTCTCTTAGCTCTCTTACCCATAGATTCCAAAGCTATCCATGTCTCACAAACATACTTTACAGGATTGCTACTAAGCCGATGTCATCTTCTCTTACAATAGTGTTGTTTCACACTGGCCGACTGATTGGATTATGTTGATAATTCCATGCTTTGGGGATGCCTTCACTACCCTTTTCAACCTAAATGCAAATGTCACCTACGGATACCTCCACGATCTATCTGAAGGTATTTCAAGCAACCCAATCAACCATGACCATGCTTGTTAAAATGACCTCTTCTTCATCACCCTTACCTACATCCAAACCTTTACCAACAAATAAACTTGTTCCTATACCTAAGAACCTACCTACACCTACACCTCCTCCCACATATAGACCCATTAGCACATTGGGTGTCATACCAACTCAAGTCTAGTTTATCCTCTTATCAAATTAGATTTAGCCACATCTTCCCAAACCTGCACAAAAACCATTATTACACCTAAAAGGAAGACCCAACATTCTAGGCCACATACACCGGTTTCACCCATGACACCTTTGCCACCTTCACCCCTTCCATCTATCCTAGGGCCTCACCTATTGACCTTGGCCAAGAAACTACCTATCAAAGGCAAATCAAAAGTGCAACAACCCAATTCTTCATCATGATCCTTCATTACACCTAACCTACATGCAAAACATACACCGTTGCCATCACCTCGCATCTTTCTTACCACCTATATCCCCACCACCAACAATATCCTCATCACTACCTATGATATTTCCTTCTCTTCAACCAATACCTTCAACCTTTCCTCTACCAACAACTTTCACCATGCCTCCTTTATTACCTTGGATAAATCGTCATCTACTACCATCGCCTTCCCCTTCTACATCACATATTCCTCCCTCACCTTTACCTAGGAGGGTGCCACCTAAATTGAAAAAACCACTACCCTCCAAAGAGGTCATTAATCCTATAACAACTTTCATCACTAGTTCATCTACTACGCCTTTACCTAGGAAGGTAAAACCCAAGCCTAAAATAGTACCACCTACCAAACCGGTGGTCAAACCTATCCCACCTCCAATTCCACCTCTTGTAGCACCTCTCCCACCATGATCACCCACACTTCAACCTAAACCCACACTCACTTCACACTGTGATCCATTGGCAGGATCTTATGCTAATATTCTAGCCAACCTTTTAGAGACCTGTTGTCATCACATTACCACCGCTTAGACCTTATGACCCACTCAAACCCAAACCAAAAGGGTTTGATGAGACTAAAATTTATGCCTACCATCATGTGTCAGGACATGATGTAGAAAACTATAAGGCTCTGAAAACCGTTCTTCTCCAATTATGTCCTCCTAAAGAAAACTTTGATGACGATGATATTTTAGACAAGGACCCTATTTCACCCACACCAATCACCACATACCCTCAACCCTTACCTATTCAATGACCCACATCTCCACCTCCACAACCTTTTTATCTACCTCCAAGATTCAAGATCAACATGGTCCGCATAAGAGAGTTAGCCAAACCCCCACCCAAATGTCAATGTGCTACTTTCTTTGCACAACACCAATATATGCCCTCATCCTTCTATTTCCCATCCTATTGCTACACATATCATGACTCATTTACTCCCTCACCCCATATTAATATAGTTAGCATTGATACTCACACCCGAGAAAGACAAAATAAAAGAGAAAATGAGTAACCCATCCAGATTCACCTTTTCCCGCTATCTAATATTACACAACCGCCCCATCGACCCCTTTACCTAAACCTTTTCTAAAACGCGTTGCCCAATATTACACAACATTACCTATCATCACCTTATCCTACTTTACCCTATGGGGGACTCAACATTCCCTCTTCTCCTATTGAACACCTCTCATCCAAACCGGACCCTCGTCATCTACCTTACCTAATCTACCCACCACCTACCTCAACCTTGCCTCAACTTTTCCTAAACCTTGCCTAAACCTTTCCTAACCTTTCCCAATCAACCTTACCCAATATTACACAATGACACCTATCATCACATTATTATTCCCTATACCCATGGGGGACTTTTCACTTCCCCTTTTTTATTGAATATTTTACCAAAACCATACCTTTTACATCTTACCTTTCCTTTTATCAAAACCTTCTAGGTTGATGACCTTGTCTTGAAGGAAAATACACATATAACAAAGAGGAAAAAAAGTAAATAGGGAAAATTTGCTCCTAAGCGGCTTGGACCTTATATTGTTACTCATACCTATGGACCAGGTACTTATCATTTGTCTTCACTTTAAGGTAAACCCAAACCTGAGCCCCTCAATGCCTTGCATCTTTGACCATTCTACTGTTGAATTAAGTCCTATATCACCTCTTGTCTATTAAGCACCCATATCTTGAACATCGTTCACCTTCTATTTTACCCATTTTAAGGATTAATGACTAAAATAGGATCATGTGATTACCCATTACCTTTAACCTTTCCTTCAATATAAGTATCACATATTTAGTCATGGCATGATTCTCATGGATACTTTTCATCTTTTTCAAAGATGGAATCCCATGGTTTTTCATCAATTACACTCTATATTTCATAGTTAACCTCTATATCTTATGGTTTTGTCTACAACACAAGAGCCTTCAACCTTTATAGTCTTGTCCATGACCTAAAATTCGAAGGCAAAACAATTTCCAAAGTAAAATGGGATTCAAATCCTTGAGTCAAACTTCCAAAGAAAAAGATGATTCCTCAAAAGGAAATCTACGATTTCTATCTCACTACTATAAATAGACTTCTCCCTCAAAGGACAGCTATACCAAGCTATCCATATTGTACATAGTCTATCATAATAAGAAGACTATTCTTACAAACAATAAAATAAAAATATTCTGAAGCTTCCTGCATTGATTTGCTTCAAGAAGACCTTAAGGAGATAATATACTCATCCAACATAGAATTCCCACACAAACCAGTCTATTGAAACAAAAACAAAAAGAAGAAAAAGATAACTTTTTCATCATGGACTTGCCTATTTTGATCTTGGGTCTCTTTCCAAATAGGCATGATGTCTCACACTAGGTTATGCTAAACCCAATTTTTTTCACCTCTTCACCTTTTTACCCTAATTTTCTACTCATTCAAGGGACATGCTCCAAATGCAACATTTCGTGATCTTGTGAATTTTTTTCACCCTTCGAATAGTCAATCAGGAAATGCCTTTAGGGTCTTAAGTTCATAAGCCCATCTTTGGTATAATAGACTTGTTATGGTTCTTTCTAATTAGGTAGCTCTTTTAGTCACTTCTTACCCTTCACCTTCTTCATTAATTGTTGATTCTCCTATACAAGACTAGACCATCAACACCTACATGTTAAGAACTCCCTTTTACCAACATCACCATGCCTAACTAACCTAAACTCAACCATGCCTAACTTACCTAGACTCAATCATGCCTAAAACCTACCAACCCGTCCCTTTACCTCATCATATTCTTCCCTAGCTTATGGGAAAAATAAATTGTCCTAAGGCCTCTTTTCTCCGAGGCTATGTAGGCAACACTCCGAGGGAATGGGGCCCTTGGAGGTTAGATTAGCCACTCTCTACCCTAACCTATTTCCATCCCTCATTTTTCTATTCACATTATACCTTAGTTAGTTTCCACCTTATACACTACTTGGAAATTAAACGAACATACAAGTATACAAATATGTATACCTACCTATTTCTTACATCATTATATCATACATTAATCATTTCACATTTCCATGATATCAAATATTTTGGAAATTTACACCATAACATACATATTCATCATCATTCATTTTTTCCATGCTACTAAAAACTTGGAAATTAAATCAAACCCATAAACATAACCAAAGCATGCCTATACCTAAACTCAACCATGCATAAATGACCTATATTCAATCATTCCTAACTCACTTAGACTCCACCATACCTAACTTACCTAACTTGATCATGCCTACATGACCTAAAATCAACCATGCCTAACTGACCTAAACTCATCTGTACTAGCTGACCTAAAATCCACCATGCATAAATGACCTAGACTCAATCATGCCTAAGTGACCTAGACTCCATCATGCCTACATGACCTCAACTCAATCATGCCTAATTCACCTAGTTTCCATGACATAAAAATAACAATGGAAATTAAAACATAGATACATTATCCATCCAATAACTCTCATCATCAATATAACTGGGAAAGTCTGTGTATCCATACATATGTACACAGATACAAATAAATACAAGTATCTCAATCACTTAGATACATCCTCACTATCTTCGGCATGCAGGCTGGTATAAAACTCAAAATCTTGAAACTCTCATGTATAACCTCACTATCATCGGCATGTAGGCTAGTATATATCAAAAAAACAATAATCTAATCATATTCGGTGACTAATTGTCACCCCACCTAATATCCATACCTATCTCATCTGTCTCCTCCTCTCCTCCAATCTGGTGCCTTGCCAATATCTCTCCACCCTCCATGGGTCTCGGTCTAATATCTACTTGACCCTCACCTAGGAATGGCCTCCATGAACTTGTAGCCTCACCCTAACCCTATCTCTAGGCTCACCGGTCCCCTATGCTCTTAGTATTTATAAGTGTAGGATCTAGTCCACTCACTCATTGTCTATTATGCCTTGTACTCGCATAGGATGAGACATGTATTCTAGTAGTAGTTAGGTGATCCTGATAGTATCAAGAATTGTTCAAGACATCCCTAAATCTCATCATAGGAACCATATGTGGTGGTGCCATTGGTCTCACAGTAACTTGTGATCTTTTCCCTGCTAACACTGGCCTCAATCCCTATCCTTGTGATCCCTGTCCTCATCCCTATACTATGGGACCCTATCCTGTTGCTGCATGTAGTATGGGACCCTATCCCTGAGCCTATGGATACGCCTCTGCTACAACTTGGGACTATGGGGACACTGACACGAGCTTTGTGTAGTGGCTAGTTGGCCTTGTAACCATGTTATCTTTGTTATCCAAAATTCACCCCCAGGGTAATTTTGATAACATGCATCGAGAATATTCAAGTCCCAGGAAAATAGATTGATTAAGGCCCAAAATCATGTTTAAGGGTCCTCTCGGGTGCCTTCTAACTCTCCTTTCCAAGAATAAAACCCAACGAGTTAGAGTAAATGGAAGAAATGCAAAAGCCGAGCTTGGTGCCGAAATACGAGAGAAAATCAGCTAAGTCTGTTGTCATAGGTGGTCCTTGGGATAGTTGGGACGTCGGGGCACGAATCAGCCGAAGAGCTTTCGGGTGGTGCGGCATCTCGGGATAGTTGGGACATCAGTACACGAAGGACGCGGATCAGCCGGTTTGGTGCAAGTCAGTCCATTTTGGGTGGTTCAGAGAGATTTGTCCCAGGCAATCTGGGATAGTTGGGACAAAAGTATGCGGAGGACACGAACCAGCCCGATTCGTAGGAACAAGAGACTTTAAATGCGGGGACATTTGGGCCAAAGGGATGCATGGGATGCGAAGAGCCAAGAGCCAATCAGATCTCACCACGTGTCTTCACCGCAAAGAGGGACAAGGAATCCCGAATCGGGCGGTTCGGAGAAATTTTTCCTAGACAGTTTGGGACATCCGGGCCAAAAGTATGCATGGGACACGAAAAGCCAAAGGAGTGAGAACGAATCGAGCATGCCACGTGTCAGAAGGAAAAAAGTTGCTAAGTGGTCGGTAAAAGTTTCAAAGGGGAAAATGGAACAGAGGGCCCATGTCTAATAAAATCATGCCACGTATCCTAAGGGGGGGAGTTCGGAGCCAGGGAAAGACTTGGGAAAATTTGACAAAAGTCTTGGGCCAAAAAAATTAAGAGATAAGGATGACCCTGCGCCCTGTCCTCCAACTAGATCACGCCACGTGTCCCAAGTGGTGGGGGTGTGGGGAAAAAATGGAAAATTTTCCAAAGTGTAAGAAAATTCAAAATTTTCAAGGAAAACCCATGGAAAGGGGAGGAGAGAGAATTGCTCATCCAATCAGATCCCGACACGTGTCATCCAAGTGGCAGAGTGCGGGAAAAATTCAAAATCCGTTTTGGCCTATTTTTTGCCCTAAATCTTCAGATCGCCATATCTTTCGATCCAGAGCTCAGATTTTCGTGTTCTTTATATCAATGGAAATATGGAAAAATTCTCTACACGATTCCAAGGTCAATCTTGCATTTTGGTTCAGTTTAGAGAGAGAAAATCAAGAAACATCTCTGGCGCGTGGTAATGGCCAGAAGTGACGTTTCAACAACTAGTTTTAATGCACATGGGTCGCATTCTTCTTCAGCATGGCCAGAAGTGATGTTTCAACCACCGATTTTAATGAAGAATGCGTTTTGGTCAATGGTTGGACTGCTTGCACATTTTCCCATGTTTCTCTCTCCTGGGCTCGACCCATGCATTGTAAAAAGCCAGATTTGGCTCATTTTTAATGGGAGTTGTTCATCTTTTCTACTCGGCCCTCCCTTATTTTCTTCTCTAGGGTTGAAAATGGAGTTCGAACCTCCTCCCCTACTCTGTAATGGCATTTTTCCTTTTACTATTGAAATGATGTTCTGTGTAAACATGGAGCAACAAAAAATGTGTTTTGTGATGCATCTGTCCATCCTTGCTCATTCTTTTGCTTGTTCTCTTCTTGCCTCTCTTAAATTCTGGTATTTGTCCATGTTCTAATGTTCATTGCAGGTCCGGAGCTGTGTTCTGGGAGTTTTGGGACATTTTACGTGTGAAATCTATCCTTGGGCCTGTGATGCATCTGTCCATCCTTCCCATTGCTCACCTCTCTTGTTCCATGGTATTTTTGATAGATGTTCAACATTCTCCTTCTCTGGTGTATCACCGTTTTAGTGTAGGATTTTGCTGTTTTCCCTTTCTCTCTCTCTCTCTATCTCCTTGGCATGGTTAGATTAGGATTAGATTAGCTTTCCTGCACTGGAATAGCTTGTGGTAGGTAGTTTAGGAGCAGGAACCAACCTTCTCTGGAGATTCCTTTCTCATTCTTGCAAGTCCCACACTTGGAGAAAGGATTCAATGTTGTGCAATCACACTGGATGCTAGAGTGATCAACCTAGAAATCTGATCAACATCCAGGGGTGCTGTGATTTTGCACTAACAGTTTTGGCACGCCTGGTGGGACACTGAGGTTAGATTATTTCATCTTTCCAGAGGTGTCTCATTATCAACAGCAAAGTTTAAGCCACCGTGCGCTTGCACTAATAGTTTTGGCATGCCGGTGGGAGCTTAGAGGTCTTCCACTTCATATTTTGTAGGTTGGTGTGTTCTTGTGAAGATTTCAGCCTTTGGAGGCACTTGCAAACACATCTGGCGACTCCATATGATCAATAACTCATCCTCTAAGTTGTAGACCCGTTTTCCATCCATTCCCATCCATCCTTCTTTCCATCTCTTTCATTCTTTTCCATTCCATGAATTTGTGCAATCATGACTTCATTTCCATCATGGAACTCACATTTACAACAGTAGTATATTCCACCTCCAACATGCATTACAACTCCTCCAAATCAGCATTTTGAACAAATTCAAAATCAGCATACATACCCATATGAGCAGCAATGCCAAAATCAGTTTGGCTATGGAGCTTTCCAAGAGCAAGAGTATGCATATAATGAAGACAATCAGATGCAAGATGCTGGTCTATTGGAGAAAATCCAAAAGATGGAGGTAAAGATGGTGCAGTCCAGAGCAACAGCTCAAATGAGAGCTTTCAGAATTGGTTGCAGGACTCCTTGTCCATGGGGAGGCCCTTTTCCAAGACACTTCAGCCCTCAGGAGAAGTTGGACTTCATGATGAAGATGCTGCCCCAACTTGCACAATGGACAACAGAAATAGAGGCCTATACACTTGTTGTTGAACAACCTTGTCAATGGGTAAGTTCTACACCATCATCTGGTTTTTCTCTTCCCATTACTCAAGCAGCATCATCTCATTTTCTAAACTCCCCATCTGCTGTCCCAAATGTTGATTCCATGTCTCCACCTCTTAGTCTTCCACCACACCTCAATTCTTCTTTCCTTTTTCCTTCCAAATAGTCATCCCCTCCACAAGAGCTAAAAGAAATACGCTCTCCCCAAAGAAACAAGAGGTTTCACCTCCTCTACCACCATAAAAATTGCCAAATCAATTGAGTTACAACCCATCCCTCCTCTTGCATTCCCAATTCCATGTGGGGAAGAAGAAATTACAAAAAATGGCCATGAAGGACAGTAAGAAGAGGAGCCCAACAAAAAAGAAATGACAGACAACTTGAGGGTTTGGGCTGCCAAATTTGGGATGACAAAGATCCCCTTGATGGTTAAACCTACAGAAGAGGCTAAGGTTGAACAAATGGTGGTTAAGACTGATTTTGTGGCAGCAGAAGAAGAGAAAAAAGAAGAAGCGGATCGTGTAGTCGGTTTGCTCAGAAAGTAGTGTCCATGTTGGCACTCTATTTGAAGGGAATGCTGATTCAATTCAAGTTGCACAATCAGCCATAAAGGAAGAAATCTCAGAAGAAGTTCTTGCAGTCCCAACTTGTCCTCTAGAGCAGCAGATTGAAGAGTTTGACTTGACAAACTTCATGCTGGAGGAAGAGTTCTATCAAGAGCAAGATTGTCTTCAAACATTGGAGGAAGGAGAAGCTGCTCCAAATCCAAAATAAGAGGAGCACATTCTAGTTGTGGAGGAGAAAAGTGCAGATCCAAAGGCTTTGAGCACAAAGCAGGCTATGGGAGAACCTTGGTTCTTCCTTCTACTTCATCTCTCTCAAGTTCTAGTATCTTGAAGAAGAGTTTGATCTCTCAAACTCAATGTCGAGGGTGAAAGAAACCATGGTGGTCAAATTACTGAGATCAAGAGAATGCCATGGAGGAAGTGGAGCATTTGCAGCAGGACAGCCATGAGGCAGTTTATCTGTTAGATTTAGAGGACTGTTTTGATGGAGAAGAGCCGGTTGAGTTTCCACCATTCTCTCTTTCATCATCCACATTCCAAACACTTGAGTCTACTATCATGAAGGAGAACATTCATTTGCAGCGTGCTTTGCATCTTATAGCAGCTCTTTGGAACCAAGATTGGAAGATTTTAATCTTTCATGTTCTTCATCAGAGGAAGAGAAAGGACAAAATAATTTCACCATTGCTTACACACCATCCACCCAAGAGGGTCTACAAGAAGACTCCATTTTTGGAGTTGAAAATTAGAGCTATGGGCATATCAAACAGACCATACCTTGCCCAATCAGGTATTTGGCTTCATTGGAGCCAAAGGAGAAGTCACAACCAGTCATGCTTGCTTTTGAGCATGAGGGTGAGCTATAAAGTACCAAGGATCAGTTGTCATACCTCTTCAATCCAAATGTAGAGCAACTAAAAGAGGTATTGAATTTGCCTTTAGCTGATACCTTGATGATCTAAATGGAAGACCAACTTCTTGTTGATTTTCCACTCATCCTAACAGCCATGATCAGCTCCAAATCAATTGCATGGCTGCCACTTTTGAGAAAGGGAAGCTATTTCTCACAACCAATTGCAGGGTTTGTTTAGCTTGCCTTTGCTTCCAGTTAGAGTAGAGTAGGTAGGTTTTCTTTTAGCAGAAGAAGTGCTTGTGCACACTCTGCATGTTCCATTTGGAGCATGTATGATTTTTAGTTCTGTACATAGTTTTTGTGGTGCTGGTTTTGCTCTTGCACAGTCCATTTCAGTGGCATTTTGGTGAGAACGACTCCATTTCAGTGGGTTTCCAAGTGGCTCAGAGAGGAGGTTTTCAAAGTTCAGATCAGTTGCAGGTTATAACTCATGACTCCATGCCCAATGGATTGCTTCAGGCTACTGATCATTCATCTAGCAGGCAGATGACCCCACTGAGTCGCCAAAACTATTATCCAAAATTCACCCCAGGGTAATTTTGATAACATGCATCAGAATATTCAAGTCCCAGGAAAATAGATTGATTAAGGCCCAAAATCATGTTTTGGGGTCCCCTCGGGTGCCTTCTAACTCTCCTGTCCAAGAAGAAAACCCAACAAGTTAGAGTAAATGGAAGAAATGCAAAAGCCGAGCTTGGTGCTGAAATACAAAGAAAATCGGCTAAGTCTTGTCCTAGGCGGTCCTTGGGACAGTTGGGACGTCGGGGCATGAATCGGTGAAGAGTTGTCAGGCGATCTATGTAGCATCTAGGATAGTTGGAACATCGGTGCCGAAGGATGTGGATCGGCCGGTTTGGCGCAAGTCAGTCCATTTCGGGCGGTTCGGAGAGATTTGTCCCAGGAAGTCCGGGACAGTTGGGACAAAAAGTACGCGGAGGACGCGAACCGGCTGATTCGGTCGGAACAAGAGACTTTCATCCGGGACATTTGGGCCAAAGGGACGCGTGGGACGTGAAGAGCTGAAAGATTCGAGAGTCAATCAGATCTTGCCACATGTCTTCACCACAAAGAGGGACAAGGAAGCCCGAATCGGGTGGTTCGGAGAAATTTGTCCCAGACAGTTTGGGACATCCAGGGCCAAAAGTACATGTGGGATGCGAAAAGCTGAAGGAGCAAGAAGCGAATTAGAGCGTGCCATGTGTTAGAAGGAAAAGAGTTGCTAAGTGGTTGGTAAAAGTTTCAAAGGGGAAAATGGAACAGAGGGCCTGCGTCCAATAAAATTGTGCCACGTATCCTAAGGTGGGGAGTTCGGAGCCAGGGAAAGACTTGGGAAAATTTGACAAAATTCTTGGGCCAAAAAAAATTAAAAGACAAGGATGACCCCCACGCCCTTTGTCCTCCGACCCGAGATCACGCCACGTGTCCCAAGTGGCGGGGGCGCGGGGAAAAAATGGAAAATTTTCCAAAGTGTAAGAAAAGTCAAAATTTTCAGGGAAAACCCATGAAAAGGGGAGGAGAGAGAATTTCTCATCCAATCAGCACCCAACACGTGTCATCCAAGTGGTAGAGTGCAGGAAAAAATTCAAAATCCGTTTTGGCCTTTATTTGCCCTAAATCTTCAGATCACCATATCTTTCGATCCAGAGCTCAGATTTCTGCGTTCTTTATATCAATGGAAAGCTGGAAAAATTATCTACATGATTCCTAGGTCAATCTTGCATTTTGGTTCAGTTTGGAGAGAGAAAATCAAGAAATTTCTTTGGCACGTGGTAATGGCCAGAACTGATGTTTCAACAATTAGTTTTAATGCACATGGGTCGCATTCTTCTTCTGCACGGCCATAAGTGATTTTTCAACCAACGATTTTAATGAAGAATGTGTTTTTCTCAATGGTTAGCTAACTTTGCTTGCATGTTTTCCCACGTTTCTCTCTCTTGGGCTCGACCCATGCATATAAAAAGCGATTTGGCTCATTTTTAATGGGAGTTGTTCATCTTTTCTCGCTCGGCCCTCCTTCTTTTCTTCTCTAGGGTTGAAAATGGAGTTCGAACCTCCTCCCCTACTCTATAATGGCATTTTTGCCTTTTACTATTGAAATGATGTTTTCAGGCAAACTTACGGAGCAACAAAAATGTGTTTTGTGATGCATCTGTTCATCCTTGCTCGTTCTTTTGCTTGTTCTCTTCTTTCCTCTCTTCATTGCAGTGCTGGAGCTATGTTCATGGAGTTTTGGGACATTTTCGTGTGTGAAATCTATCCTTGGGCTGTGATGCATCTGTCCATCCTTCCCATTACTCACCTCTCTTGTTCCATGGTAGTTTTGATAGATGCTCAACATTCTCCTTCTACGGTGTATCATTGTTTTAGTGTAGGATTTTGCTTTGTTTTTCCTTCTCTCTCTCTTTATCTCCTTGGCATGGTTAGATTAGGATTAGATTAGCTTTCTGCCTTTGGAATAGCTTGTGGCGGAGTAGTTTAGGAACAGGAACCAACCTTCTCTGGAGATTCCTTTCTCATTATTGCAAGTCCCACACTTGGAGAAAGATTCAATGTTGTGCAATCACCTTTGGATGCTACGGTGATCAACCTAGAAATCGATCAATGTCTAGGGGGTCTTGTGATTTTTCACTAATGATTACCTATGCCCGTAAGGAGGTAACTTTTCCTCCATCACCATCACCACCCTATGTGGGTGCATTTACTTGGGGTAGTTGAACCTATAAGGTTGTAACCTAGGCTTGTAAGGTGGCTACTCGCACATGAGATGTTGTTAGCGACCCTACACACCTATGAGATATGTATGAAGAGTGGTCACACCCTATAAGGCATCTCTCTATATTATCATGGTATCTAGATAAGAATGCCTTAGTCTCGGTGGTACCACCAAACATTGTCTGTAACCATTGGTGAATACAACATCATCAATCCACCTATCCACTGGCTACTCCTCCTACCCTGTCAGCACACTCGGGTGTGGTGGAGACATGGGTCTCTCCATGTAATCTCTATAGTCTTGTGGGAAATCGGAGGCATATCCTATAGTAACCAAAAATACCTTCTAACCTTATCTAAAAGAATCATCTCATGATCACCGACACGCCACCCTTGTATCACACCTCAGCGGTGAAGCTCTTATAACCCCTCCATCATACCCTTGTATGAGGGATAGCCAATATAGGGTCTCCACACAATATCAACCCCTGAAATCCCCTCTAGTAACCATCTATAATATAAAACATCATGTGTGGCCCTAGTCACTATGTGTTGCCCACCAACTAGTACCCACCATTTGTATCCAACTCTGACACGACCACCCCTAAACCAATCATTTTGGGGTAAACCAACTGGCCGCACACATATGATATGCTTGTATGCCCATCAATATAATAGAAAGGTGTAACATAAACTAAACCACTAAAATATTCCATAAGTCCACAACTCCCGTATAGTTATACCGGGAATTATGGTGCCAGGGAAAAGTAAATCCACTCCTCCATCATATCTTGGATCAATCCCATCAGTGCTTGTGGGAATATCCAACCCTTAGCATCTGGTAAGGTGAAGCAACATACCACCTCCATCATCAATACAACCAGCCTCATCTCCTGAGGATGGGCTACATACATATCTCCATAACTCAAGCTCACACTATGATACCTCAGCTTTCCCATCACCTCCCCAAACACAGCCACTATTGGCTCCATTAATGCCTCCAACAAAATATAATACACTGGATCCCCAATAATCGGTATCCGTAAGATCCTCGTACATGCCATCTAGGGTGACAGTCATCTCATCCTTTAGTAAATAAAATGTGTTGGTCAATGAATCCCATCTATCGATGAGTGTGACCATCAAAATAGGATCTCGTGTTATACGCCTATAACAATGGATTCAATCAGTCCAACATCCTTCATATAATCCCACTCATGTGTAGTCATTCTATACCACATCTACACTAACAATGGTGGTACTCTATCCCACATTCGAACTAGTCCCTATCTTGAAACATCAAACACACCATTGTCAAGACTTAACTACCCCAAAATTACATCTTACCCACTACACCATACCCAACCACCTCAATCATCCCTACCCTATTGAACTAATTTACCTACAAACATTCCACCCTTTACAATCGTGACCCATCATCTTAACATTATTTAACCTACTTACCTATCTTATCTGACCAAACTCACATTTTACCCTCATCCCTCTACATACACCTTTCACGTACCCCTTCCCACCTATTTTTCTTTCCAAACTAACCCTTTTTACCCCCTTTTGTTCTTTAAGCCTAACCAACACTGATTACTTTGACCATCACCAGTTTTTCCATGAGTGTCATGAGTTCCCTTTAAGCGGTGTCGGATCACCTTATCCCTCATCAATGTCAAAAAAACCTAGGGCGATGTCGGTCTCTTTCACGATAACAAAAAACCTAAACCCGTCCCCCCATTATTCAAAAACTCCACAAAAACACCTAAATACTTACACACACCTACCCAAAATTTCCCTACCCTCATGCCCCAACCTATTTTACCTACTTATGTTATTCCCACCCTTCATTTCATTCCATTTTACCCACAAATTTCCATTTACAAACCCCACCCAAATTTACAATAAACAAAAACATTTACAACACACTTTTCAACCAAATGAACAATTCAAATTTCCTCCTACCTCATCTCGGTGTCATTTCCTCGGTGGCACATCTAGCTATTGTCTTTGGTGGTCCACTCGAATCCTCTCTCGCCTTTGCCATGTCCAAATCAACTACTTACCTCTAAATAAATCAAATCAATCAAACCGATCTTGTGGACCCACCAATCACATGCTAATCACCCACTACAAGGCTTGCCAACTCAACTCAAACCCTCATACTATCACTTTCCATGAAGGCACTATCTCTCTGTCATTTTCCCCAATGAAAACAAGTTAAAATGAAGTCATAAAACACATATTTTTTATATTTTAACCATAACTCGACATGATCGGTGTCAAGTTATACCAAGCGACGTTGGTACCTTATAACCAACATCAGTCACCTGTCAGTACCATTTCACCTACCTTTTTCCCATTTTTACCTACAAACGTTACTACCCAAATACCTCGTAACTTCACCAACACCTCTTACACCTCATCCACAAGCCTAAATTACCCATACATTTCCTTAATTACATTTATGTACTTGTTATTTTACCTATACCTCTGCCTTACCCATACTAGGACCTATATTCCTTGATCTAAACTAGTTTTTGTGACCTTTGAACTTGTGTACTCGCTATACCTTGTGTTGTTACCCGTGTTGTTTAGCCTAATGATCTTACCTTGTCTATTACCATGTTTTTTATCCCGACCAAACCTTTGGTGTATTGGATCATACCTAAACATTCCTGTACCTAACCTAAGTTGTGTTTCTGGACCATATCCTATACCTTGAATACCTAAATCACTTCACCCTCATTTGGATAAACCTATCGACCTTGGACAATGTAGAGTTTGCAAGCTCTTCAACCTGGTATTGTGTTATAGTCTATATGTGTGCATGCATTTGATTTCCATTACCTATTACCCAATTTGACCATTACCCATTACCCAAAGTGCCCATACCCTTACCTACAACTCACCTACCTTCACTTTCATCACTTACACATTTATCAAAACACTCACCGATTTCATCTCACACCCGATCAAATCCTAGTTTGAGGGGATCACCTCTAACCATACTTAGGGTAACCTCACTCCCACTTATATTTGGGGAAACCACTTCCTATTTTTGTCATCATCGCTTATCAATACAAGCTATGTGACAAAAAGGGGCAAATGTAGACACCAAAATTGGGTCATACTTCTATTAAAACCTCATTCATTAAATTAACCATATCCTACCCATTCATATCCCCTAGTGCACATGTTAATTGAATTAAGTAATATCGACTTAACCACCTCACCTAGCCACCTCACTCAAATGACCCACTCAAACCTCATTAATGACCTAAGACCAAGTCTAAGCCAATCCTAACTAACTAGGACTTAGTCTAAACCTAGAATTAACTCCTATTAACAAACCTAAAAAGAATCCTACTTATATTTCTGTGATCAATCACTCAAGACTCGGAAGAAAGTTGGAGAACACACCAAAAATAGAAAAAATATGGCTATTTTTGCCAACCTAGCTATTCGCCTTAATCAACACCGTTATATCTTAATTGACTCACGATCACCTAACCATCATTGGTTAGGTTAAATAGATTTCCAAAAGCCTTTTCCTAGGTTGGTCATTCGATTCATGATATCATATGAACAAAGACTTAGAGAAATCAAATTTCGAAGCACTCGGGGAAAAAGAAAACACATGAGAGCACTACGAACAACCATTTGGCATTCATCATCTTCTCCATGATCACAGATTCACATAGAGAAACACAGTGGTTCAAATTTCCATGGAACAAATATAATGAATATTCTCTCTGGATCTCTTCCCTCACCATCTTTATCACCTACATTATCTAAATCTACTATTCATTAAGTACCTAACACATCTTTATTTACCTCCATTTGCTTTGAGTAAGATTTATTATTCATCTCAGTAGTTTATCTTTCTCCACATCCGTATACATCCTTCCTCCCACCAACCTATAAATTTACCATACCTAGCCCTTTCACATGTCTTTGCCCTCTTCTAATCATCCTTGAGTCTTTAAAACCATTTTATGACCTCACCCTCACCATTTCCAACCTCTGTACAATCACAGGGAGTTTGAAAACATATTTTAAGAAGTTTTTGCTAATTTCCCCTCGACGCTGGTTAGCCAATTGACGTCGGTCATACTACCTAACCAACATTGGTCATACAACTAACATCGTTATTGTGTCTGGTAATATACCTAAGACCAGTGAGCTAATACCCACTTCCCAATAGCCCAGAACCATTTCTAATATTTTCTAGACCTTACCCAAAGCATGTACCAGACCTACAATGTAACACCAACCAATCACCTAACCCATTTTGACCTCAATCACCTTTTACCTGACCTTTATTATTATTTTTTACGAGATACCCAAATCATTTCAATTTCAATAGGATCATTATTTCATGTTTATTTCAAATAACATTAATACTATTATATAAAAGTGAATTAACAACTGTTCGGGAAGTATCAAGCTTCTTAGATCTAGCTTTCATTAGGCAGCCCACTTATTGTTTTGTTTAACTATATATAGTGGTATTGTTTTTCATTTATAGGTAGTTCCTCCTATCCAAAAGGGATCTATTGTAATTAACTTGGATTAGGAAATAAGAACACATGCATAACCTTCAACCAACATTACAAACACATATTCCTCCTTGGCCTACTACCCTTATCTATTTCATTAATTTGTTAAGAATCTATTGAAACACATGGTTCAATCTAGAAAACTATGCATCGGCATAAAATCCTCAATACTATGCACGTCCTCTCTAGAGTCGATCCTTGATAAGTGATCAGGTCCTAGGTTGCTCTTTCCTAGATTTACTATGACTGAAAAATCAAACTCCTAGAACAAAAGGATCCATCGATAGATGTGCCCTTGCAAAACCAACTTATGTAGCAAGTAAATCAATGAAATATGATTATATAAAAGATAAATGATGTGGCCAATAAGTTCGCCTAAACTTTTGAAGCATATAGATCATAGATAATGCTTTGCACTTTGTAGTTATATAGTTCTACTTAGCTGGTGTCAATTTCATACTTGCAAAACACATAGGGTGATCAAAATTTCCTTCTCTTGGTTGCACTAAGACTACTCCAATCGCCATACTAGAGACATCCATATATACATAAAAAGGATTGTTCTAAAAAGGAAAACACAAGATGGGTACATTGGTCAACTATTCCTTCAAGGTTTTAAATTCTGTTATTGTGCATCCCCCCAATAAAAGTTTCCTTTAGCCTTCAACAACTTTTCTAGGGATGCTTAAATTTTGGCATAACCCTTAATGAATTTTATATAGTAACTAAGTGTGCCCTAATAAAGCGCATACTTTAGTCTAATTTTTAGTTCTTCTAGCACCAAAATCACTTGTAATCCTAGATGGATCTACTAACAATCCATCCTCACAAATAATGTGCCCAAGTAATTTACCAAAGGGGGTGGAAAATATACACTTCTTAATGTTGAGAGAAATTGATACGACTTAGAATTTACTAGAAATAACCCAAGTGCGCTAGCACATCACTCGGCCTAGGCGAGTGCTCACCGAAGCACGCAAAGGTGTCGGGACCCTCTTTAGGGTTTCTTGTGGAGGATGTTAGAAAGATGAAGAGTTTATGAATTTAGATCCATAAATAGTTTAAACATTCTACAGAGCATATTCCATACCTATATCTAAGGAGTAATATACTTAAGTAATAGCCATAATGAATTATACTATACAAGATCTAGTTATAATCATGTTTAACCCTGAATCAGTCAATACACTCCATTATATTAAACACAATAAATACACAAAATCTTCTTATAATAAGTAGTACCATAAGTTCATGTGTGCATCATATCGACAACATAACTTCATAATAATTCATATCCAGTCCTCTATACTACACATATCACTATATATTTATAAGGGTGGGGAATTTCCCTTCACCGCTTACATAATTCCCAAAATAGGTCACATGCTGAAAATAGCCATGCGCCTTTACAATAATAGACACACATGCAAGTGTGCTAATAATAGATCTCTTCTAGTTAACTGGCAGTAATAATTATATTATTAACTTGAACCCATGCAAAGCACTTAGTAGATGTTCTTCCAAAATAGCCTATGCATGTCGCACAAGTCTTTATCTAGTTTGTTTTCTCTGCACACTATCTCCAAAAATAGCATGTGATCCTAAAAATGGATAAGTCCCAAATCTGTCCTTATCCTTTGCGTGCATGTCCTTCCCTATCCTTCTATGCCTTTGAATGCACCTTGTTCTTATGCATGAACCTTCTGTGTGCCTTCTGATAAGTATCATACTTTTTTGCTCAAAATTACCCCACACAAAACTATATTACCGCCCTAGAAATGGTTACCTCTTGATAATTTTACAGAATAAAAGATAAGGAATGGAATAAAATTAAAGAATTAGTATACACAAAATGACTTTCACTTTGTAAAATCTCTCTGTCTCAACTGGAAGAATTAACTCTATATAATCCTCTTTGATTTCATCCTCTCGAGTGCCAATTAGTCAACGTGGCTTCTACATTTTATGGAATATCGGCGACGCAATAGAGTCTAACTTTTCCTTCTCAATCTCTTCCTTCTCATTCTGCAATACTATAACAATGTTGGACATTACAATCACCCTTCCTTCAAGAAGGTCCATATTTTTTTCCTAAGTTTTCTAATTTCTTGTAGCCTATCCTTATGGGGGTCTTGGGATGTTCCAAGTGCCTCAAACTTTAGCTTTACTAGCACTAATATCTTTGCATGCCCTAAAGTCTCATCCTTCATTTCCTTTAGGACTTCATTATCTTCTACCATAGTTCAAATTCTTATTCACGCCTCCGGAGCTGCACATATATTCAATACTTGGTTTGCTTTCTTCAGCTCCTCTTGCAAGGTTTGGAGAAATGCTTCATAAGATGAAATATTTCTAACCATTAAAGACCTTTCTCTCTTTGCTTCCTTCTTAGGGTCCTTTGGCATTGGCATTGAACTGGTCCATCCTCAAGCACCAAATCAACTAAGGTAAAAAATAATGCATAGTCAATCTCCTCTACCATGCTGATGAGAACCCCATTCTTATTTTGCTCTAGGTATTTTTCTCCTTTCAGATGCACTATTTCTACATCTTTAGCTTTGATATCTTCTCTTAGAACTTTAATAGTTGTAGCTTTATTCACATTCCACTATGCCACCTCTGTATATAACTTCACCAAGGCACTACTCACCTGTTCATCGACCTAATAGAGGGCTTGATAGTTATGTACCTATTTTGTGGTGCCTTCCTCACTCTTCTTGACACACAGGACTCTTCACACACATCAAAATCAAGATCATCCATGTGAGTTTGCATGGACCATGAAAATTGTTTCCTCGCATGTGTGGTTTCCATGTCAGGGTCCATCAATTCCCATCCATACAATTCCTTGAGGACCATTATATTCGGAATCATGCGCGTGAGACAATTTTACTTGTCTCCTCTTCATTTCCCTCTTTGTTCTTGGACCCTTAAGAACTTGGGAACCAAGCTTTAGAGTTGGATCCTCTATGTCCCTGAGTAGTATCTTGCTTTGTTTCTCTGGATTATTTACTCCTTCTTCATCCTTAATTTCTTCATCATTGGGTTCTTCCACATCCTATGGTTGTATAGGAGTTCTAGGTGCACTCTCTACGAGACTCCTCCACCTCCTCATCTAGCTTCAAATTTCTCCTTTTTTTCTCAATTGTCTCTTTCTATGGAGAGAGTCGTGGTGATCTCTTGATAGAATAAGGAGTTCCCATGCCTTGTGTTCTTTTTCTTCTGAACACCCTATTGAAATAGTACTATCCTTAGACTACTTCCAAGTCCTATTCTTCTTCTTGTTCTTATGGTTGGGTACTTACGCGCTTCGTATCCATTTTTTATAGGTTGCCTTTGGCCTCTATTTACCAAGCCACCACTATCTTCACGCCCTTCTTCCTCATCATCTACCTCTATAGGTTCCGTGGGCTTTGGAGCTGGTACATTCTCCATTGTATGCTTACCCTTAGGTGGCCCTGAGAGCATGAAATCATTCTCCACATATTTGTTACCCTCCAACTTAGGCTTAAGTTGAAGGTATATAAGTGTGGCTCCACTATCCCCAACAACCAAGCTTATAGGCTTCATGTTTATAACATCTAAGATAAGTCTTTCAATATAGGCAGCCTTGCTTGGGTATACATATGTCTTCCTTAGCATGTGGTAGTCACATTCTACCTTATCTACAACAAAATTCAGGTGGCGTGCATTAGTAAAATGGTGGAATGACACCTAGAAGTAGCACACTATGAAGGCATACAATAGTTTACACCATGGGATCCAAGTCCCATCCTTCATAGCAAATCACACGATGTATAAGTGCTAGTACACCATGAATTATACTACCTTTCCCACCACTGACAAAGTAACTCCTTAAGAATTCACCACTCCTCTTCAAATGCCACATGAAGCCTGTCATACCACATCTCCACCCTCTATTTGAATGGCCCACTCATTGACCCTTCACATAAATATTTGTTAAACCTTTGTGTAAGGGATTTTTTCTCCATGGGATACTCCCAAATCTTGTCCTTTGGCCCATCGGGCACTCCAATCTCCAAAAATACTAGTGATAACAAGATAGTGCCAAAATTAATCCTTTCACAGTACACGCTTCCTTGATAATGGTCTCTACAATGTATCCTACTATGTTATAGACTACCCCCTATGACATCTTCCTTGTGACATGGAGCCACATTGTATTCACCTGCGACCATCTCTCCTGATCATTTAACTTGGTCACCAGATGCGCAATTTCTTGTACCATTGGGTACTTCTTTAGTTTATTGATGTCTATTCCTTACATGGACCTTTTATATACCCCAGTTCCTTTTGTGTTTCCATGATTTCTACCTTATCAGTTAGGTCACTATCAAGATCCATATTTGTTCCCTTTAACCCTGTTAGCATTGAGATTAGCGTTGATGTAGTCCTTATCCTTATTTTGAAAAAATAGAAAAATTCCTCATGGACTCTGCTCATTAGCCACTGGTAAAGAGGTTCATATTTTCTAAAGTATGGGAGCTCATACAACTAGTACACTCCTACTTGTTTTAAAAAATTTCCCGACATCATCATATATCGGCCTATCCTTTAACATGTGCTTGTAGGTATTTATACTCAACAAACCGTCTAACTCTTTATTATTATCAGAGGTGCGGTGGTTATAATCACTCACCTTGTAGATGCATATGTGGGAATCCTACTGTTGCCTAACTATCATGCCTCCCTGGGTAATGCATCTCTAAGAAACTACTCTTGGGAGCAATTTCAACTTCTACCTCCACTTTCTTCTTTCCTTTGGCTCCTGTAGCAGGTGCTTTCTTTGGTACCTTCTAAAAATCTCACCGATCTATCCTTTGTGGTGTGTAAATACGTCTCCTTCTATCACATATAGCGAGAAAGTCCAAACCCTAGCTTGAATCCACATGCTCTAGTTGAAATCACATGCCCTAGCTCTTTCATAATGATCTGCTTCATTCAAACCTTTCACAAATGGGGATACAAACTTCTCTTGTGCACAAATCTACTCTCCACGTTTGATTTCACACTCTCCGCACCTCAATAATCTTCGCTCAACTTGGTCACACTTATCTCATTCAAATTCTTGTGATCAAAATGGTAAAAATGAACTCACATCACATCCTTATATATATTTTCAAAATTTTGGTGCATTTATTACTCCACCTACTAACGACTCTCATTAATTGACCATTTTCACAATTTCTACATGGTACATCTTTGTGCCTCAACTATAACCTTCTAGCACACCTTCCTACATTCTAGCTACAGAATTTTCTTGATGCACTTCAATTTACATGAGTACCTTGCCACTATGCCTTATCTGGTAGTCTCCATGGCTCCGCTTACCACACGTTATACTATCCCTTTGTTTATCTCCATATATGGTCCTTATTTGGAAGAAATATTCTTTCCACCAACTCTCCAAACTTGAAGAGCACCTATATAATTTTGATCCTTTATGTGCACCCATTTTTCAATAACCACCCCACACAAATGGTATGTGCAGTCTTTTGTGCATAAAAATACTGTAAATGGTAATTAGCTTTTGGTGCGCAAACACACTTATTTCAAAAAACACCAACTAAATTGACAAAGCATAGCGATGAAAAATGAAATAAATTAAAGGAATACATAATTGAAAACCTAATCTAAATGGTAATACTACTTTATTACAAACACCAAGAAGACTTATTTGTAGTAGAGCTTCAGCCTACTCCCGTTGAAGTAACCTGGTAACTGTATTCCATCAAGTACTTCTAACTGACAAGCTCTTGTTTCAAGTATGTAAGTGATAACATATGGTCCTAACCAATGTACTTTGAGTTTTCCTGGATGGCGTAGAAAATTAGAATCATAAAGAAGCACCATCTTTCCTATCTCAAGATTTTTGTCCCTGATGTGCCTGTCATGCCATGCTTTTTGCCTAGATTTTTCTTGCTTCTGACTCCAACGTGCTATTTCTCATTGCTCATCTAGCTTAATTAACTTTTCAATTCATTCTTCTAATGCTTGTTCATCATCTAGACCTCCAAAGTGCACACAATATGCAAAGAAGGTAACATGAATTCCATAGGAAGAACTGATTTTGTGCAAAACACCAATTGAAAGGGTGTGGCCTTGTTTAACCACTTGTATGTTGTTCTATACACCCAAATCATGATAGAAACTTTATCATCCCAATCCTTCCTTCCAACATCACAATTTTTTTCAATGTCTGGCTCAAAATCTTGTTGAAAGCCTTAGTAGTCCCATTTTCCGAGGATGATATGGTGTAGTCTTATGGTGTGCAATCATGAACTCATCTAATATAATTCTGATTGTCTCATTCAAAAAATGTGTGCCCCTATCACTTGTCAAACTCAATGACATCCATACCTTGTAATAATATTTTCCCATATAAACCTGGCTATTGTAGCTCGTTGTACAATCCTTTGTAGGTGTTGCTTCTTCCCACCTTGTTAGATAATCTGTGTAAGTGATGATATAACATGATCCATTCCTATGCATGGCTGGTGAAATAGGACCCAAAAAATCTATAGCCCATTTCTCAAATTTTCTACACTAGGAATAGGTCTTAAAGGCATTTCATCTCTTTGTCCTAGTTTTCCAAGGCATTGATAGTGATCACAAGCCTTGTAATATGCCTTAAAATATTTATATAGGGTCTCCCACCATAATCCAATGAGTAGAATCTTACACGCAGTGGTGTCACCTACATAGTGCCCACCTGCAATACCACCATGAGCCTCTTCCATGAAATTTTTGTGCTCATGTTCCAGTCGACATAAAACTTCATCTCGGCCTAACTTATATAGGTCACTGCTAATCAACATAATTGGTGCTGCGTGAATGGAATTTTTTTTCTTCTATAAGGATTTCATTCCTTCTACCACTATACCCATATGTATAAATACAAAAATTTCCTCAAATTCCGATGGCACACATTGTAACTTTGTATAAGCATGTGTATCGGGAATAATATATTTAATTTCCTGCATGTCTTCTCCTAACTGTATTTTAGATAAATGGTCCGGTCCAAAATTAATTTTCCCTGGTTTTACCACAATTGTAAAATCAAATTCTTGGAATAAGAGTACCCATCTGCATATGTGCCCCTGTAAAATGGGCTTGTTTACCAAATACTTCAATGCCATGTGATCAATATAGAATACAAATGGTGTTGCTAGCAGGTACTATTTAAATTTATGTAGCGCATAGATCATTGACAAAGCTTTGCACTCTGTAGTTGTATAATTCTGCTATGCAGGAGTCAACTTTCTACTAGAAAAACAAATAGGATGATCTATAATACCTTCTCCAGGCTGAGCTAACACCGCACCAATGGCTATGCCAGAAGCATCCACATGTACATGAAATGGTTAGTCCCATGAGGGAAAGCACAGAATAGGCACTGTAGTAAGTTTCTCCTTCAATGTCTTGAATCCACGCTGCTATGTTTCCCCAGTAGAATGTCCCTTTTCCTTTTAGTAACTCCTCCAAGGGTGTGACAACCTTAGCATACCCTTTAATAAATTTTCTATAATACCTAGTGTGACCTAATAATCCACACACCTCACTTTGACTGGTAGGCTCTTCCAGGCCGATAATGACTGTAACCTTAGCTGGATCAACCAACAAACCTTCTTTGTAGATGATGTGCCCTAATAGTGTGCCAAATGGTGTAGCAAATATACATTTCTTGATGTTCAAAGAGATGCTTAACTGGAGAAATATTTCAAACATTAAATATAAATTGTCACAATGATCCTTAACAAGTCCATACACCATCTAATCATCTAAATAAACCTGCAAGAAGTTGTGAATAAAATATTTGAACACTTGGATAACTATGCATGAAAATACAACAAGTGTGTTTTTAGACCAAAAGGCATCACTATTGGGCTAACACATTCTAATTTGTCCGGAGGCTTAATGATTCCAGACTTCAACATTTTGTCAATTTCTTCCTTGACCTTTTCACACAAGTTGGGGTTCATCCTGTAGGTTTGCTTCTTGACCGGGTGTGCACCTTCCTTAAGATTTTTCTTCATTTCTCCTAATGATTCATGTACACCTTTTAGTTCATGGTATCCCCTAGGAAATAAGTCCTAATAATCTTGTAATAACTCAATGGTTTTTTCCACTTCAGAGTTAGACCAATAATCCCCAATTATGGCCTCCTTAGGCTCGGCATCCGATCCAATATTCACTTTTTTGTGTTCATCGGTTCATGATAGGCACATGTGGTCTTATTCAAAGACTTGTCCAAAACCTTACGCCTACCTAGTTAATGATCTACATTGATATTTTCCACTTCTTTATCATCCACTAAGTAGACCATCTTTCCTTTTTCTTTCTCAAAGAAATCACACTTAAGTAGTGTGGCATCTGTCTCTATTTCTTCAACAAAACACACTCTTGATTCATTTCCATCAAATAAATCCTAAATGAGTTCTTCTTCCTTTGCATTGTCTCCCATAGTTAACTACTTTATAACCCTTAATGCCTCTTCTCTTTGGAGGTTTAGTAGAGAAGTAGTCAAAAGTATAGATCATTCCTACAATCAAATCCTACCAATTTCCAGTCTCTCTATGGAGTTTTGCATATACATACCAAGCACGCGCTGCAACCTTGTAAAGTGGAATAAAATTTGTGCACCCAGAGTGAAGGTGGTAAAGCTTCCTGCCCCTCTGTCCAGAGTCTCTCACACTACTGAACATGGTGCTGAACATGTTGATTACCATGATAAGTGTAGATTTGAGTAGGTGCATTGCTCCTAGAAAATTGAGTAGAAAGAGCAATCCTGATTTCATTCCATCCTACAAGATTATCCTTGTGAACCACCCACCCAGCGCACTACTGTCCCACATAGGGTATATGCTAGCATATTCCATCTCTCCAATTGGTCTATCCATTATTCCTCCATGGTGCACAGAAATATTGTAGGATCTCCTTCTCTAGTGTATCGAGGTATCGAGTTGTTACCTATTCTCCTAATACAACAAGGTCTATTGTTCCATGTAAATGTTCTTCTTACTTCATGCCCTACCAAATCATAAGTACCATGAGCCCAATTATCAATAGAAATAATTTTAGTATCACTAATAGATCGTGTATATTCCCATTAAAGGATTCCTTATTTAGATGGTCTCGAGCACTACGGGTCCTAGATGACACGTACATAAATCCTATTTAGATCATCCCGAATCGTAACACCCTTGACAATTCTTTATATTCCTCTTTTGCATTTCAAGTGTTGACATGTGATTTTCTTGATAAAGATGTGTTCTTTTTACTATTGAAGATCATGCTTGATATGTATAAATCATTTCTACTCTTATATTGTAGGGATGATATGCTTTTGCTTGCAACAATATATTTCACTTCTTATGAGTAAGTTGTAATCTAGTTTGAATGGTTGTAAACTTATCCTTTGCAATTGGAGTCATCCTTGGATCAATTCCATTGATCCAAGGTATGTTTTAGATCTTCTTATCTAAACCTGAATGAAAAATTGACATTCAATGATTAAGATACTTAATGAGACTAAACTTGTATTTTTGTTACAAATTCTTTACTATCTCGAAAGATTGTGCCTACATTCTATTTTGTGTTGTGCTTGTTGAGATTAGATGACAACCATTCCTCTTCTGGTGGATCAAGATCCTATTATTCAGCTTGTTGTTGTAACAAGACAGCTTTAGTTAGAATATGGATAGGAACGCATTAATGAATTCAGTTTTGTGAGAATGCTATAAATCCGTGTATGCCCATTGAGGCTACACACAAAAAAATAGAGTTGTAAGAGGAAGAGTTGTGCTGATTGTAATTTCTAGATTTGAACAATAAGAGAATCGATACCGTTGCTCCGTGGATGTTTCCCTCTTGAGGGTTTTACCATGTAAATCTATGTTTATGGTTTGTTTCTTTTTGGCTATTTAATTTCGTTTACTCACTTTATATTTTGTTATGCTTAATATTTTCGTGGCTATATAAGTTTCCAATAAGTGGTATCAGAGAAAGGTTGGAGGGAGGCCACGAGGGGTGATTTTGAAGGGTGAATTCATTTGCTACATTGAAGTGTGATGGTAAAGACACAGAGTGCTAAATTCAGGATCGATAAATTTGACGGTAGCAATAACTTCGAGTTATGGAAGGTCAAGATGCGGGATATACTATGTGTGCAGGGAGTTGTGAAGGTGCTCGCAGGAAAGGAAAAGAAATCCGTGAGTATGGAAGATGATGACTGGGACAAGATGGAAACTTTTTCTCTCAGTTCTATTCACCTATGCTTGGCTGACGATGTATTATTCAACATCGTGTCTAAAATAATAGCAGCAGGACTCTAGACAAAACTGGAAAGCTTGTATATGACTAAATCCTTGACGAATAGAATCCTCTTGAAGCGTCAGCTATATACCTTGCATATGAAGGAAGGTATGACAATTTGAAACATTTAAATACTTTTAATACTCTTATTTGTAAATTGGACAAAGCATGGGTGAAATTTTTTTGAATGAAGATAAGACGGTAACATTATTAAGTTCTCTACTTGAATCTTGGGATCATTTCATAACCTCTATTAGTTTTAGTTCTAAAGAGGTCATTAGCTTTGATGTTGTTATTGGAGCTATGATATCTGAGGAAACTCGAAAGAGATCTTCTCTGGAAACTTTGACAATAGAAGTTATGATGGCCAGAGGTAGAACTACTGAGAGGGGACAGCATTCGAAGGGCCCAGCTAGATCCAAGTCGAAGGGCAAAAAGAGCAAGTTGAAGTGTTGGTTCTGTAACAAATCAGGACACCTCAAGAAATATTTCTGGAAATGTAAAGAGGCGTCTAAGGAGGACTCTACAAAGGAGGCTAACATAGCCGAGAAGGACTCAGGTATGGTTGATGAGGTATTATCTACATCTATTGTCTCACAGTACCATTATGACTGGTTAATTGATTCTGGGGCATCACATCACATGTATATCGCATAGGAATTGGTATTCTACATATCAATCTATTGATGATGTGGTATTTTACATGGGTAATGATGTTACATGTAAAAATGTTGGGATAGGGAGTATCAAAATTAAAATGTATGATGGGATTGTTAGAACACCGATAGATGTGGGACATGTGCGACTTGAGAAAGAATCGATATCTTTGGGAGTTCTGGATTCTAGTGGACATAAGGGTTCAGTTCATGGTGGAGTTTTGAAGATATCAAAAGGTATCTTAATAGTCATGAAAGCTAACAGAGTCAGGAACCTGTATAAACTTGAAGGAAGGATAGAAATTGATCAAGCAGGAGTCACATCAGAGGATGCAGGTGAATCCACTCACTTATGGCATCAACGACTGGGTCATATCAGCGAGAAAGGAATTAAGGTACTTGCTGATCGTAAACTTCTTCCTAGTTTAAAAACTATAGATTTAAAGTTCTGTGAGCATTGTGTTTATGGGAAACAAGCTAGACAGAAGTTTAAACCTGGAAAACATACAAGTAAAGGTATCCTAGACTATATTCATTCAGACCTATGGGGTCCAGCTCCGAAACTCTCATTTGGAGGATCATCATATTTTGTTAGTTTTATAGATGATTACTCGAGGAAAGTTTGGATCTATTTGTTAAAGAGGAAAGTTGATGTATTTAACACTTTTAAACAATTTAGAGCTTTGGTTGAAAAGAGCACAGGTAAATCCATTAAATGTCTTAGAACAGATAATGGAGGGGAATTTACTTCTAAGGAGTTTGAGAATTATTACAAGAATGAAGGGATCGACAGGCATAAAACCACTGTGTACACTCCGCAGCAGAATGGCATTGCTGAATGCATGAATAGGACTCTTCTCGAGAGAGCAAGGAGCATGCTCAGTAATGCAAAGTTGCAGCAGGAATTGTGGGGAGAAGCTTTGCTTATAGCTTGTTACCTGGTTAATCAATCACCATCGACAACAATTGACTGCAAGATTCCACAAGAGGTATGGACAAGTCAACCATGTAATTATTCTAGTCTTAGAGTTTTTGGTTGTGATGCCTATGCACTTATTCCAAAGATTCAGCGTTCCAAGTTAGATCCTAAGTCACAGAAATTAGTCTTTATTGGATATGGTGATGGTGTGAAGGGGTATAGATTATGGAATCCTACTACCCATAAGATCATCATAAATAGAGATGTTATATTTGATGAAATTTCCCTCATGAAATTGGATGGAGAGAATGTTATGAAACAAAAGTTGATGTACCACGATCACGAAAATTCAATTTGATATACATTCATCCACGGGTGAAAATCATGAAGATGTCCGTGAGCAGGATATTCATGAGGAAATCACTCAGGAGGATGAGTAGATTGAAACACCTCAGGAAATTGAGGAAATACCACAACAAGCTCTACGAAGGTCTACACGGATCAGATCAGTTCCAAGCAGGTATGATGATTTTGTCACTTCTGTTGCTTTAATTTCTAATGAAGGAGAACCAAGTTGTTACGAAGAAGCAATAGAGGTTTCAGATAGTGACAAATGGAAACATGCCATGAAAGAGGAAATTGATGCTTTGATTAAAAACAAAACATGGGATCTGGTGGAACTTCCTAAGAACAGGAAATCGGTTGGTTGTAAGTGGGTATACAAGTTGAAGAAAGGTGTTGATGATGTTATTTCAAAGTACAAGGCGAGGCTGGTCGCAAAAGGGTTTTCTCAGGAAGTAGGTATTGACTTTCATGAGATTTTTTCTGATTGTAAAAATTGTTTCTATTCGTATGGTGTTAGCACTAGTTGCATTGCATAATTTTGAATTAGAGCATCTAGATGTTAAAAATTCATTTCTACATGGAGATTTAGATGAGGAAATTTACATGGAATAACCGGAAAGGTTCGTTCAAAATTGCAACAAGAGGTTTGTTTGCAAACTCAAGAAATCATTGTATGGCTTGAAGTAGTCTTCAAGACAATGGTACAAGAATTTTGATTCCTTCATGGTGAGCCATAATTTTACCAGGAGTGAATATGATCATTGCATTTACTTTAAAAGGTTAGATAATGGCATGTTCATTATATTGGTATTGTATGTTGATGATATGCTTGTTGCAAGCAAGAGCATGGTTGATATCAGCAGGTTAAAGGCTCAGTTGGCTAGGACATTCGATATGAAGGATCTAGGAGCAGCAAGACAGATCTTGGGCATGGAGATACACAGAGACAAGATGAAAGGCAAGTTGTGGTTATCACAAGAGAAGTATGTGGAGAAAATACTTCAGAGATTCGATATGGATAAAGTGAAACTAGTGAATATCCCTTTAGCTTCACATTTTAAACTTTCTTCAGGTTTGTGTCCTAGTAATGATGAAGAAAAGGAGTATATGTCTCATGTACCATATGCTAATGCAGTAGGAAGTTTGATGTATGTGATGGTTAGTACTAGACCAGATATTTCACATGCAGTTGGTGTTGTCAGTAGATACATGGCAAAGCCAGGTAAAGAACATTGGGTAGCAGTGAAATGGGTGCTTCGGTATCTTAGAGGCACAAGCAGTTATTGTATCACTTTTGATGGTTGTAGTGATAATGTTTGTGGTTATGTTGATTATGATTTTGCAGGTGATTTGGACAAAAGAAGATCTACTTCAGGTTATGTCTTTACTCTTACAGGTGGTCCTATTAGTTGGATGTCAAAGCTTCAAAGCATTGTTGCTTTATCCACTAATGAGGTAGAGTATGTATCTGCTTCACATGCTTACAAAGAGGCAGTATGGTTAAAAGGTTTATTGGGTGAGTTAGGACAGTTTCAAAAAAGTGTAAAATTTTTTTGTGATAGTCAAAGTGCAATTTATTTGGCTAAGAATCCAGCTTACCATAGTAAGTCGAAACATATTCCAGTTAAATACCATTATGTAAGACATGTTGTTGATGAAGGACAGGTGATTCTTGATAAGGTCCACACTCAAAAGAATTGTGCAGACATGTTCACGAAACCGGTTATATTAGAGAAGCTGCGGTGGTGCTTGGCTTCTCTTGGCTTGCAAAAAAGGTGATGAGCAATGAGCAAGGTATCAGGTTAATTGTTGTCAAGGTGGAGATTGTTGAGATTAGATGACAACCATTCCTCTTCTGGTGGATCAAGATCCTATTATTCAGCTTGTTGTTGTAACAAGACAACTTTAGTTAGAATATGGATAGGAACGCATTAATGAATTCAGTTTTGTGAGAATGCTTATTGAGGCTACACAACAAAAAATAAAGTTGTAAGAGGAAGAGCTGTGCTGATTGTAATTTCTAGATTTGAACAATAAGAGAATCGATACCGTTTCTTCGTGGATGTTTCCCTCTTGAGGGTTTTACCACGTAAATATGTGTTTATGGTTTGTGTCTTTTTTAGCTATTTAATTTCATTTACTCACTTTATATTTTTTTGTGCTTAATATTTTTGTGGCTATATAAGTTTCCAATAGTGCTCGACTCTTCTTGATTGACCTTTGCAGGGTGCCTAATGACGTTAGGGGAAACCTACTTTGGGATTCTGGTGAAAGAGAGAAAAATGTTCCCTATATCTATAAGGTCTATCCTAAAGAGATTCGGGACTCAGGTAATTTACCTAACTCTTTCTACACCACTCTACGTGGGATGACATCCTAACCTAAGTTGTTAACACTAAGTTAGTATAAAGGGAAATAACCTAAGGGATTCTAAGTTATTTCTAACCTATTGTATTTGGTTAAACTAAGACCTAACCTAAGGTGACAATCTATTGTTTGAAGGTTATATATTGTAAATTAACCTAAGATCTAACCTAAGAAAATTCTATCTATCCTAAACTAATGGGTAGGAAAGGGAACCTATGGGTCGATTGGCAAGTGGAGCTAAGCGGTGGTTCCTAAGCTTTTAATGTGATGTGATTTTGTTTTGATTTGGCATTAAGACATGGAAGTACTACCAATTTGGTAGGGGCTAGTTAAATTTTAGAGGAACCTACGTGGAGGTATCACTAAGTTTGGAAATGCAAGTGGAAGTTAAACTTAGTCTCGCCAACTTTGGATGGTGGTGGCAAGGAGAGATAGGTGGGAATATGTAATTTAATGACATTAATTTGCATCGGTTTTGGTGAGTAAGCTATCTTGGAAGGCATGCCGCAAATTTTTTTGGGGTTGTTTTGTTTTGCATGCATCATGATTTTTGCTCTACTGAGGAGCTATCTAGTTTTTTTTCGAACCAACAGTTTGATCTACACTTAGTGGTTATTTCGAATTCTTTGATCTATTTTTGGTTTTAGGAATGTATAAGAGGCATTGTGGAAAAATATTATGGTTGTTTGATCTTGTTTGGAGAAGAAAGGGTGTTGGAAACTTGGTTAGAAGTCTTCTTCGAATCGGCAGAGGCACTATCAGGCATGATAGGCTCTACCCATTAAGATATCTCACTTTCTTCTAAATGATTCATTAAAAAATTATGTTCACTAGAAAATTATATTTGCATGATGTATACAGTTATTTACTTGCAATGTTTCTTGAAAATTATGTGGTTTTTAATGGTAGTTCTTTGGAAATTTCTTTGTACTAGTTGTTAGAGGTTTACATATGATTTGTATTGGAACTCGTAACTTTGTACTTGAAGCTCTATTAAAATATCTAGCTTGTATTCAAAGATTTGTTCTAGCATTCGAGGCTATGTTGAATGAACTAGTTAGTTTCTTGTTGGGTTCTAACTCTCTGTTTAGTATTGTGTTTTGTGAGTTAGAAGTGGAGCTCCGTGGTTGTTATAAACTTGTATTGAAGCTTCGAGATCCCTTATGAGTTTTATTGGGACCTTGTGTTTATTTCAGAATGTGTTGGAACTAGGTTTAGTTCTAAACCTATGGTTGAATATTTGTATTCAACAATAGTACTCGTGCACTATTCTTTTGAAAATGGAACTTACTATTGAGTTGTTGCATTGTGACCTGTACTTGAGCTCTGAATTGGAATTTTACCCTTCCTTAGGGAGCCGGAAATGCTTGAACCCATAATAGAGTGTTGGTGTTTATTCGAACTTGTATTAGGGCCATGGGTTTTATTATAGACTCGTATTTGAGCCTGTGTTGTTAGAACTTATGTTTGAAGCTCGTACTTGACTCAGTATAGGTGATTCCATTGTTGGTTGTTTTGATCTTGTATTGGAATCGACGTGTTGATTTTATACAGGTATTCTAAACTGGGTTTTGGCTGGTTTTGGTTTTGTAAAGCTTTATTCTCATGAATATAGTCTTCCCGAAGGGGCCTTTGGAGTTTTGTACTTGTTGGATGTAGTCTGAGTATCTTCTTTTGAAACCTCCTTTGTCTTGCTACTTGTGCGAGAATTATTGTATTACTTCTATCTTGCAGTCGCACGGTGTTCTTGAATATGACAAGGGTGTGAGTTTGAAGTAAAACCTTTCCCTCTCTGCCCTATGTAATCTCATGCCTTATGGGAATCTTGACTGTTTTATTCTTGAATTATGGACTGGAATTGTGATCTGTTGTGGGAAAGTCATATCAGTGTAGAGGTTTATGGAATGTATTATTTATTTACTACCTTTCTATCTTGAGGTTAAACAAATCCTTACCAGTCTTAAGCTTTTAAGTGAAACTCGTGAGGCTGGTGTTTATTCTATTCAGTCAAATGGAGGAAGACAGGGGTAGTACTTGTCTTGAGCAATTTTCTTAGTTCCTTACTCTCTCCAAATATTGCATTTGATGCATGAGGTTTTATTGAACATGGAATTTAAACTTATTTTCAATGTGTGTTGTTTGAAGGGAATACGGTATCCTGTCTTGAATGCTTCGTGAAAATCAGTCCACAGGACCGTGATTTTCATCGACCCTTGTCTATCTTGCACTGTTGCATTTTTCTATTCCTTGTTGGGATCTCGGAATGGACCTCTGGGTTTTTAACAGAGAAGTGAATAGGATCACTTGGGGGACAAAATACTGTTTAGAAATGATATTGTTTGAGATTGAAACTAGATTTGAGCTTGGTGAATGAGATTAGGTAAGTAGTTGTAAGTTTTGTGATGAGTGTTGGTAATGTGCATCCTTTGATTGTGCATTTTGTTTGAGTTCTCCTTTGGGAATTAGCTAGGGAATTTCTATGTTGTATTTTTTAAAGGTTTTCATTTCATAGTATAAATGAAATGAAACATGGATTGGGTCCATTTTGGTTTGATATCCTTTTATGTTGATTGATAAGTTCATTGATTGAACTTCTCGTTATTTGATTCTCTTCTTTGTCTATATGGAAAGATGAAACATACTAATATGAGATATGTTGTAACTAACTCCTTTGCAGATTGGAAAAAGTTAAATGTGTCTTTCTATCCTTATGAATTTATGAAATAATTTAATGAAAAGACTTGTTGACTATTTAAAGTGATTGATAGGATCAAATAAGTCTTGTGATATAATTCTGATGTTACAAATTATAATATATTATTTTCTTAAAAGTAAATTCAGATCTTCTTAATTGTACTTCTTTCTAGATGTTATTACTTATGATTATTTGCATGATGTTATTTAATTGTTTCATTAAAGCAAAGTTGTTTAATGAAACAATTAGTGGAATGCACTTTACTTTAATGCTTAGTGCTTATCATGCTCAGTTCATTGAACTGACCCGTGCTAGCAATTTTGTAGATGGACATTGTAAGTGATGAAAGAAGACAAGAACTTTCATGTTGTATTGGGCTTATTTAATTCTAGATCTTCTGTTAAGAGTTTTGATTTATTCTTTAGTTGTATAAAAAGAAAAAGAAAATTTGTACTCTTTTTGGAATAAGGGTTGTTTGTTATACCACATGCCTAAAATACATAGTCTTGTAATGTATAGTTTTATAATGATGAATTGAAAGTTGAGATTTACTTGTATTGGTTGTGTAAATTATCTTGTATTTATGAAGAAGATGGAAATCCTATCTGGATGATATTTTTCCTATTTGTTATATGCTTAATTCGGATAAACTTGATCAGTTGGTTAAAAGGGAAATATATTGGATTCCCTTATTAAGATGCAACTTGTTAAGTTGCATAAGATAACAATCTTATCTAAAAAATTCTAACATAGTATTGGAATGTGTAATGAATATGTTGTAAAACTAAAAGAAATTGTGAAAGATAAGATGGGTATGACAAACCCTAACACTTAATCATGAAGAGGAAGATTCTTCCTCGCTAAAAGAAATGTAACCCAAATAATGGTGATATGATTGTTAATCATTAGAATTCATTTCTTATAAAGTCTACTACTAGTTGAACCTATCTAGTTGCTACACCTTCTTTGAATGATTAAGTTACATATAATGGAAATTATGATGTTGATGTCCTGTTTCTAGATATTTGTTTATTAAGCTTTGTAAAATGAACATATAAAACAATCATAAGTTAAGGAAGTTCTTTAATGGCTAAATGAATCAAATTTAGAAAAGAACTTATGGAGTGTTGGATTAGGGTTTAGGAGGGTTGCTGCAATCGGTGTAATAATCAAAATTAATATTGTATAAATAACCTCCTTGGGGTATGTACATCTTGATGAGGCGGTTTACGTAGGATGTTGGCACATGCCAACTGTAGGGCTGTAATTTCAAGAAGACTTGGGTCTTCTCGAGAATACAATGATGTAGTTGACATGTGGCAACACCCTTCTACATTGATCATCTAGATCTACACACAATTAAGGACTTGAACTTCATGTCTCTTTAGGTCAAGTTAGTGGCATGTTTAGGATAGGTAGTAGCTTTCAATGGCTCGGGGTACCTTAGCACATCTGGTTGACTTAGGTCAACTGAGTATGCCAATTTAACCTAAGTCATTGTGAGTGCCTTCCTATAATAAATTATGTTTCTAACTAGGGCTAGGGTTAAACCTTGGACAAGTGGGTGACGGTGAGTCAATAAAGACCATTCTTGATAATAAAGGAGTGAGGTGAAGGACATATTCTGAAATGATGAGTATGCCATCTAGGAATAGTGACATAAACAATATGTTTAAAATCTTTGGCAAAAGTATCACAAGCTACTGGTTGTATTGTCCTATGTCACCTAGTTTAAAGCAATGTGATATCAGATGAATATTGGTAACAAATATTTAGCTATGTTATTTAAACAGATCACTCAAGACTCAATTTAGGGTAAGAAAATCAAGTATTCAAGGAATACGATAAGTATCAATATTTATAGTTAACATAAATAGATCGGAAGATCAATGAGTTATGACATAAATAGATCGGTAGATCATCGAATTATGAAATAAATAGATCGATATATCACCAAGCTATGAAATAAATAAATTGGTAGATCACTGAGTTATGAAATGAATAGATCGGTGGATCATCAAGTCATTTACAGCTACATATGGTTATCTGTTTGAGATTGATTGACATGGAATGTTTGTTCTAAATAATGCTTTATTTAGAACAGAGAACATTATGCAAAAATTTTTTTCCTTGTTTCTAAAGCCTTAAAATGGGAATGTTACATCTTGGTATCAGAGCTGAAGGTTGCAACTCTTGGACCTATTGTGTCCATAATCTAATGAAACTTAAATTTTCTTGTTAATAGAAAATGGCTAGAACAAGAGAAAATTTTGCAAATAACCCTCCGCCTGAGGAAGGAGCAACAACTGCCCAAAAACTAGATGAGATCCTTGTTACCTTGTTGGACACAAGAGATCATTTGGCTATACTTGAACAACAAGTAATGGGAAATGAGGAGGAAGATGAGGATAATAACAACAATCGGGCACCTCCTACAGGGGATAATGCCAATGTAGGTGTTGATATAATAATGGGAACATACATTCGGACCAATGAAAAAAAAGGCTAGGCTCGCAATTTGAACTCACTAATGATATAAAAAGGATAAGTCCACCCAAGTTTGATGGCACCCCATTAGGAGATGGAGCTAAGAATTTTCTCAAAGCAAAATGGAGAAATGCTATGCAATAAGGAATTTCCCGGAAGAAACAAAGGCAATATGGGGAGCATATCAGCTTTCTCATGAAGCATATTCATGGTGGGACAAATGTGTAAGGCTGAGTTAAATATTGATGAAACTAATATCACATGGGATCAATTTACAGGATACTTTAGGAAATGATGGCTACTGCAACTTTATTATGATAAAAAAGTGACTGAATTCCATATATTCTCATATATTCTACAAGTATTGATGAACACCATGAGCATTTGAAGATAGTTTTGGAAATATTAAGAAAGAGACGGTTATTTGGTAAGCTGTCTAAATGTTCTTTCTATGACACAGAAGTACACTATTTGGGACATGTGATAAGTAAGAATGGAATTGTTGTAGATCCTTCAAAAATTGTAGCTATAATTGAGTGGCCTACACCAAAGAATGTACATGAAGTTAGAAGCTTCATGGGACTTGTTGGCTACTATAGGAAATTTGTAAAAGACTTCTCTAAGGTGGCTACACCAATAAATTCTTTACAGAAGAAAGATAAAAAGTTTGTTTGGAGTGATAAATGTGAAATTTCATTCAAAACCTTGAAGGAATAGTTAACTTCAACACCTATTATAGTAGTACCAGATCCTAATGGAGATTTTAAGTGGTAAGCGATGCATCGGTGAAGGTCTAGGAGGTATTTTGTTAAAAATGGTCATGTAATAGCTTACGAAAGTAGAAACTAAAGTTACATGAGTTGAATTATGCTCCACATGATTTAGAGCTTGCTACCATTGTTCATGCATTGCAAAAAAATAGGAATTACTTACTTGGTAAACCTTTTGAATTGAAAACTAATCATCTTGGGTTAAAGTATATCTTCACTCAGCCAAATCTTAATGCAAAACAATGAAGGTGGTTAGAGGTTTTGTCTCAATATGATTTTGACATCAATTATATCAAGGGTAAATAAAATAGAGTGGCTGACGCTCTAAGTCATAGGAAGCACATTTCTGCTCTTATAACATTGAGAACTCAATTTAAGGATGAAGTAAAAAGTGTTATGGAATCGATTCTTATTATCAAGAAGTAAATACATTGCTTGTTGTAGATCCTAGTGATCGAGGTATAAAGGTTTTCACTTCGATAATGAAGGAATCTTATGATTTGAAAATAGAATATTTGTACCTTCACTAAATGATTTGAGAAAGAAATTGTTAGCTGAATTTCATAATTCACCTTTTTCTAGACACCCTGGTATTACAAAAATGCTTGCTGATATAAAACAACAATATTTCTTGAAGGGAATGAAAAAGGATGTTATAGACTTTGTGACACATTGCCTTGAATGTCAACGTGTTAAAGCGGAACATATGCACCTGACGGTTTATTGTATCATCACAACATACAAAGAGATACAAATGGCAAGTGATAAGCATGGACTTTGTATAAGGGTTGCCTATGTCAAGAAATAAACATGATGTTATTTTAGTGGTTGTGGATAAACTAACAAATGTAGCATATTTTATTGTGGGTAACTTTGAAGGATGATTTTCTCATGTTAGCTAAAATATTTATAGACAAAATTTACAAATTACATGGAGTACCTGAATTAATCATATCGGATAGAGATCCTAGAATGACGTCAATATTTTGACAAATTCTTAATTTAGCACTAGAGGCCGAGCTGAATTTCAGTTCTGTGTATCATTCGAAACGTAAGGACATACGGAAAGAGTTAATCAAGTTTTAGAGGATATGTTATGAATGTATTGTATGGATCAACAATATAAGTGGGAAGAGTATCTTCCACTAGTTGAGTTTGCATATAATAATACATATCATGCCTCTCTTAAGATTACACATTTCAAAGCATTATATGGAAGAAAATGTAGAACCCCTATTATTTGGGACAACATGGAGCATAGAGAGGTAATTGGACTTGAAATTCTTACTGAAATAGAATAACAAGTTTAATTGATTTGTGAACGCTTGAAAGAAGTAGTAGATATTAAAAAAAGTTATGCTGATTTAAAGCAGGTTGATAGGAAATTTGAACTTGGTGATAAATTCTTTCTTTGGGTCAAACTGAAAAAGAGCTCTATACCTTTTGGCAAGGCTACCAAGTTATCACCTTATTATGTGGGACCTTTTGAGATAGTTGAAGTAATCAACCCTGTAGCTTACCGTTTCGCATTACCTCCTGCTTTGTCACAAATGTATGATGTTTTCCATATTTATTTTCTTAAGAAATATGTTTCAGATTCATCACATGTGTTGAATTGGAATTCCTTACAGGTCCAAGACCCAGGAATAATCATGGTTAAACCCATACGAGTGCTTGAAAATCACCAGTTGCATTTTAAAAATCATGAGATAAGACAATGTAGGGTCTAGTGGGACTAGTTTAATGAAGAAAGTGTAACTTGGGAAAACCTTGAGGATATGAAAACTGCTTTTCCATATATATTTGAATGAGAATTGATTACATTGGTGATAAAAATTGTGATTTTATCTTTATAATACAATAAGTATGCCAGTTTTGGATAGATATTTATTTGTTTTGAATAAACAACTATGTAATGCTGATTTATGGAACTTAAAAACTCGATATGTTTTTGACATATGATAAGAAAAGTGAATAAGTTGATTTTCCTAGATGCAAACTATGAAAGTGAGGTAATCATCGGGATGATGATTCTTTTTAGGAGGGAAGCATGTAACACCCTTGATAATTTTTATATTCCTCCTTTGCATTTCAAGTGTTGACATGTGATTTTCTTGATAAATATGTGTTATTTTGACTATTGAAGATCATGCTTGATATGGATAAATCATTTTTGCTCTTTGATTGTAGGGATGGTATGATGTTGCTTGTAACAATCTATTTCACTTCTTATGAGTAAGTTGTAATCTAGTTTGAATGGTTGCAAACTTATCCTTTGTAATTGGACTCATCCTTGGATCAATTCCATTAATACAAGGTATGTTTTAAATCTTATTATCTAAATTGAATGAAAAACTAACATTCATTGATTAAGAGACTTAACAGACTAAACTTGTGTTTGTTGTAAATTCTTTACTATCTCAAAATACAGTGCCTTCATTCTGTTTTGTGTTGTGCTCAGCTCTTCTTGATTGACCTTTGCAGGGTGCTTAATGGCGTTAGGGGAAACTTGCTTCCAGATTCTAGTGAAAGAGAGAAAAATGTGCCCTATATCTATAAGGTCTATCCTAAAGAGATTCGGGACTTAGGTAGTTTACCTAACTCTTTCTACACCACTCTACGTGGGATGACATCCTAACCTAAGTTGTTAACACTAAGTTAGTATAAAGGGAAATAACCTAAGGGATTCTAAGTTATTTCTAACCTATTGTATTTGGTTAAACTAAGACCTAACCTAAGGTGACAATCTATTGTTTGAAGGTTATATCCTAAGGTTATATATTGTAAATTAACCTAAGATCTAACCTAAGAAAATTATATCTATCCTAAACTAATGGGTAGGAAAGGGAACCTATGGGTTGATTGGCAAGTGGAGCTAAGAGGTAGTTCCTAAGCTTTTAATGCAATGTGATTTTTTTATTGATTAGGCAGTAAGACATGGAAGTACTGTTAGTTTGGCAGGGGCTAGTTAAATTTTAGATGAACCTACATGGAGGTATCACTAAGTTTGGAAAAAATAAGTGGAAGTTAGAATTAGTCTCACCAACTTTGGATGGTGGTGGCAAGGAGAGATAGGTGGGAATATGTAATTTAATGGCATTAATTCACCTTGGTTTTGGTGAGCAAGTTATCTTGGAAGGCATGCTGGCATATTTGTTTAAGGTTGTTTTGTTTTATATGCATCGCAACTTTTACTTTGCATGGAGCTATCTCGGTTTTTTGAACCAGCAGTTTAGTAGTGGCTATTTTTGAATTCTTTTATCTATTTTCAGTTTGAGGAATGTATAAGAGGCATTGTGGAAAATGATTATGGTTGTTTGATCTTGCTTGGAGAAGAAAGGGTGTTGGAAACTTGGCTGGAAGTCTTCTTTGAATCGACAGAGGCACTATCAGGCATGATAGGCTCTACCCATTAAGATTTCTTGCTTTCTTCTAAATGATTCATTAAAACAATTCTGCTCACTGGAAATTTATATTTGCATGATGTATCTAGTTATTTACTTGCATGTTTTCTTGAAAATTATGTGGGTTTTGGAATACGAATCCTTGGTTATTAATGGTAGTTCTTTGGAACTTTCTCTATACTAGTTGTTAGAGGTTTGCATGAAATTTTTATTGGAGCTCTGTAACCTATACATGAAGCTCTATTGAACTCTACAGGTTGTATTTGAAGCTTTGTTCTAGCATTCAAGACTATGTTGAATGAACTGGTTAGTTGCTTGTTGGGTTCTGAATCTCTGTTTAGTCTTGTGTTTCGTGAGCTGGTTTTGGAGCTCCGTAGTTGTTCTAAACTTGTATTGAAGCTTTGAGATCCGTTATGAGTTTTATTGGGACCTTGTGTTTGTTTTGGACTGTGTTGGAACTAAGTTTAGTTCTGAACCTATGGATGAATATTCGTATTCAACAACAAGTACTCGCAATCTTTGTTCTTTTGAAAATGGAACTTACTGTTGAGTTGTTGCATTGTGACCTGTACTTGAGCTATGAATTGGAATTTTACCCTTCCTTAAGGAGGAGAAAAGCTTGAAAGCTGTAATAGAGTGTTGGTGTTTATTTTGAACTTGTATTAGGGCCATGGGTTTTATTATAGACTTGTATTTGAGATTGTGTTGTTAGAACTTATGTTTGAAGCTCATACTTGACTCAATACAGGTGATTCCATTGTTGGTTGTTTTGATCTTGTATTGGAATCGACGTGTTGATTTTATATAGGTATTCTAAACTGGGTTTTGGCTAGTTTTGGTTTTGTAATGCTTTATTCTCATGAATACAAGTTTCCCGAAGGGGCCTTTAGAGTTTTGTACTTATCAAATGTAGTCTGAGTATCTTCTTTAGAAACCTCCTCTGTCTTATTGCTTGTGTGAGAATTGTTGTATTACTTACTGTCTTACAAGTGCTGCACGAAGTTCTTGAATACGACAAGAGTGTGAGTTTGAAGAAAAACCTTTCCAACTCTGCCCTGTGCAATCCCGTGCCTTGTGGGAAGCTTGACTATTTTATTCTTGAAATTTATGGAATGGAATTGTGATCTGTTGTGGGACAGTCGTATCAGTGTAGAGGTTTATGGAATGTATTATTTACTTCCTTTCTGTCTTGAGGTTGAACAAATCCTTACCAGTCTTAAGATTTTAAGTGAAACTCGTGAGGCTTGTGTTTATTATTATTTGAACGGAGGAAGATGGCGCGCAATACTTGTCTTATGAAATTTTCTTAGTTCCTTACTCTCTCCAGATATTGCATCTGATGCATGAGGTTTTATTGAACGTGGAATTTAAAATTATTTTCAATGTGTGTCATTGAAGGGAATACGATATCCCTGTCCTGAATGCTTGGGAAAATCAGTCCCTAGGACCGTGATTTTCATCAACCCTTGTCTATCTTGCACTGTTGCATTTTTCTATTCCTTATTGGGATCTCGGAATGGACCTCCGGGTTTTTAACAGAGAAGTGAATAGGATCACTTAGGGGACATAATGCTTTTTGAAACAATATTGTTTGAGATTGAAACTGGATTTGAGCTTGGTGAATGAGAATAGGTAAGTAGTTGTAAGTTTTGTGATGAGTGTTGGTAATGTGCATCCTTTGATTGTGCATTCTGTTTGAGTTCTCTTTTGGGAATTAGCTAGGGAATTTCTATGTTGTATTTTTTAAAGGTTTTCATTTCATAGTATAAATGAAATGAAACATGGATTGGGTCCATTTTGGTTTGAGATCCTTTTATGTTGACTGATAAGTTCATTGATTAAACTTCTCTTTATTTTATTGTCTTCTTTGTCTATATGGAAAAATGAAACATACTAATATGAGATATGTTGTAACTAACTCCTTTGCAGATTGGAAAAAGTTAAATGTGTCTTTCTATCCTTATGAATTTATGAAATAATTTAATGACAAGACTTGTTGACTGTTTAAAGTGATTGATAGGATCAAGTAAGTCTTGTGATATAATTTTGATGTTACAGATTATAATATATTATTTTCTTAAAACTAAATTCAGATCTTCTTAATTGCACTTCTTTCTAGATGTTATTACTTATGATTATTTGCATGATTTTATTTAATTGTTTCATTAGAGCAGAGTTTTTTAATGAAATAATTAGTGGAATGCACTTTACTTTAATACTTAGTGCTTATCATGCTCAATTCATTGAACTGACCTGTCTTAGCAATTTTTGAGATGGACATTGTAAGTGATGAAGGAAGACACGAACTTTCATGTTTTATTTGGCTTATTTAATTGGATCTTGTTAAGATTTTTGATTTATTATTCGATTGTATAAAAACAAAAAGAAGAGTTATACTCATTTTGGAATAAGGGTTGTTTGTTATACTTCATGCCTAAAATACATAGTATTGTAATGTATAGTTTTATAATGATGGATTGAAAGTTGAGATTTACTTGTATTGGTTGTGTAAATTATCTTGTATATAAGAAGAAGCAGAAATCCTATCCGGATGATATTTTTCTATATCATTATGTGCTTAATTGGGATAAAATTGATCAGTTTGTTAAAAGGGAAATATATTGGATTCCCTTATTAAGATGCAACTTGTTAAGTTGCATAAGATAACAATCTTATCTAAACAATTCTAACATAGTATTGGAATGTGTAATGAATATGTTGTAAAACTAAAATAAATTGTGAAAGATAAGATGGGTATGACAAACCCTAACACTTAATCATGAAGAGGAAGATTCTTCCTCGCTAAAAGAAATGTAACCAAAAGAATGGTGATATGATCGTTAATTGTTAGACTTCATTTATTATAAAGTATACTACTAGTTGAACCTATCTAGTTGCTACACCTTCTTTAAATGATTAAGTTACATATAATGGAACTTATGATGTTATTGTCCTATTTCGGCTATCAATTTACTATGCTTTGCTTGAACATATAAAACAATCATAAGATAAGGAAGTTCTTTAATGGCTAAATGAATCAAATTTAGAAAATAGCTTATGGAATATTGGATTAGGGTTTAGGAGGGTTGCTGCAATTGGTGTAATAATCCAAATTAATATTGTATTAATAAACTCCTTGGGGTATGTACATCTCAATGAGGAAGTTTATGTAAGATGTTGGCACATGCCAACTACAAGGATGTACTTTCAAGAAGACTTGGGTCTTCTCGAGAATACAACGATGCAGTTGACATGTGGCAACACCCTTTTGCATTGATCATCTAGATCTACACACAATTAAGGACTTGAACTTCATTTCTCTCTAGGTCAAGTTAGTGGCATGTTTAGGATAGTTAGTAGCTTTCAATGGCTCAGGGTACCTTAGCACATATGGTTGACTTAGGTCAACCGAGTATGCCCATTTAACCTAAGTCATTGTGAGCGCATTCCTATAATAAACTATGTTTCTAACTAGGGATACAGTTAAACCTATGACAAGTGGTGACGGTAGTCACTAAAGTCCATTATTGATAATAGAGGAGTGAGGTGAAGGATGTATTCCAAAATGATGAGTATGTCGTCTAAGAATAGTGACATAAATAGTATGTTGAAAATCTTTGGAAATAGTATCGTAAGTTCTTTGGTTGCATTATCCTATGTCACCTAGTTTAAAGCAACATGATATATCAGATGAATATTGGTAAAAATATTTAGATATGTTCTTTAAAAAGATCACTCGGTGAAATGGATTAGGGTAGGAAACCAAGTATTCAAAGAATACGATAAGTATCCAATACTTATAGTTAACATAAATAGATTGGTAGATCACTGAGTTATGACATAAATGGATCGGTAGATCACCAAGTTATGAAATAAATAGATCGATATATCACCGAGTTATGAAATGAATAGATCGGTGGATCACCAAGTCATTTAAAGCTGCATATGGTTATCTGTTTGAGATTGATTGGCATGGAATGTTTGTTCTAAATAATGCTTTCTTTAGAACAAACAACATTATGTAAATTCCTTGTTTCTAAAGTCTTAAAATGGGAATGTTACATCTTGGTAATGAGAGTGAAGGTTGTCGATCTTGGAACTATTGTGCCCATAATATGATGAAACTTAAATTTTCTTATTAATAGAAAATGGCTAGAACAAGAGAAAATGTTGCAAATAACCGTCCACCTAAGGAAGGAGCAACAACTACCTAGAAACTAGATGAGATCCTTGCTCACTGTTGGAAACAAGAGATCATTTGGCTGTACTTGAACAAGAAGTAATGGGAAATGAGGAGGAAGATGAGGCTGATAAAAACAATTAGCCACCTCTGGGGAAAATGCCAATGTAGGTGTTGATAATAACAATGGGAACATACATTGGTCGGACAACAAAAAGGCTAGGCTTACGGCTAAACTCACTAATGATATAAAAGGATAAGTCCACCCAAGTTTGGTGGCACCACATTAGAATATAGAGCTAAGAATTGGCTCAAAAAAATGGAGAAATACTCTGCAATAAGGAATTTCTCAAAAAGAAACAAAGGCGATATGGGGAGCATATCGGCTTTCTCATGAAGCATCTTTATGGTGGGACAACCTGTAAGGCTGAGTTAAATATTGATGAAACTAATATCACATGGGATAAATTTATAGGATACTTTAGGCAATGATGGCTGCTGTAACTTTATTATGATAAAAAAGTGACTAAATTTTAGAACTTAGCTCAAGGAAAGCTAATTGTAACTGAGTACTGGGAGCGATTTACAAAACTTCTTAAATATGTACCTCAGTACCAAATTGATGAGAAGTTCAGGATATGAAAATTCATCATGGGATTGAATCCTATTATAGGAGGAGAGGTGGATGTTCACAGCCCAACCATGATGGAAGGGGTTGTTGAAAAGGCCATAAGGCAGGAACAAAAATTAAAGGTAATTTCTGCTCATAAGGAGGAAGTAAGGAAGAAAGTTCCCAACTCCTCTTCATCATCTCTTGCACCTAAGAAAGGACCATGAAAGAAATTCAGAATGAAAAGTAAGTTTTCATCTGATACTAATAAGAAATCAACAATAAACAAGTTTGTTGGTAATGCACAAAACAACTTTGCTAAGAACAATAATAATAAATAGAAGTCTTATGGGGGTCAGAATGATAACTCTAAGGCTGGAAATAAGCTCGAGCCTAGGAAGGGACCTATAGGAGGCTGTTATAACTGTGGCAAAGATCATTACGCAAATAAATTCCCTTTAAAAAGGTATTTGTAATTAGCGGCACAAGATACACCTTCTGATAGCGACAAGTAGGATTAGAAACAAGCCATGCCTATAGAAGTTTTAGTTAAGTTATTTGGTTTACCTATAACTATTATTTTAAATCTTTGGAGCTACTAATTTTTTTATTTCTAGTAAATTAGCATCAAAATTAAAAATAAAAGCTGGAAACATGGATAAAACATGGGTCGTAAAGTATGGAAACAATGTTGTTCATACAATTAGTATGTGTCTTTTTGGAGCAATCCTTGATTTACCTAACTTTTCCACTGAAGTTGATCTTTATGTTGCACCTTTGGGGTCTTATGATGTAATCATAGGTGTTAATTAGTTAGCGAGCATAAGGCTAAAGAGGATTTTTTTGAGAAACACATTAGTTATTTAGATGACTTGTAGAAAATAAGAAAGATTCAAAGGCTATGAAACATGAGATTTCTGTTAGAAAACTATCAGCTATGCAACTTTAAAAGGCAAAAAATAAAGGTTTTAACTTATATGTAGTGAAAATTACTAAAATAACTCGAAGAAAACAATGATGTCATGGAATGATATCCATTCTTACTGAGACTTCAATGATGTATGTCTAGAAGAATTGTCGGGTCTTCCACCCAAAAGGGAGTTTGATTTCACAATAGAGATCAAGCCTGGAACCGAACCTATTTCTAAAACACCATATTGAATGACTACTATAGAATTAATAGAGCTTAAGGATTAGTTGTAATAAATTTTTCTAAAGGTTTGATTAGACTAAGTGTTTCACCTTGGGAGCACTGTAATTGTTGTGAAAAATAAGGATGGAACACTTAGATTGTGCATTGACTACAGAATGTTAAATTAAGAAACAATCAATAATAAATACCCACTCCCTAGGATTGATGATTTATTTGATCAGATTCATGGAGCATCGGTATATTAAAAGATATATCTTCGATCTGGATATCATCAATTGTGGATTAAGGATGAGGATATTCATAAAACAACTTTGAGAACAAGGTATTGACATTATGAGTTCACGATTTTACCTTTTAAATTAACCAATGCACTGTAACATTTATGAATTTAATGAATAATATCTTTCAAAAATACTTGGACAAATTTGTGCTTGTATTCTTGGACAACATTCTCATATATTCTACAAGTATTGATGAACACCATGAGCATTTGAAGATAGTTTTGGAAATATTAAGAAAGAGATGGTTATTTGGTAAGCTATCTAAATTTTTTTTTCTATGACACATAAGTACACTATTTGGGACATGTGATAAGTAAGAATGGAATTGTTGTAGATCCTTCAAAAATTGTAGCTATAACTGAGTGGCCTAGACCAAAGAATGTACATGAAGTTACAAGCTTCATGGGACTTCTTGGTCAGCTACTATAGGAAATTTGTAAAAGACTTCTCTAAGGTGGCTACACAAATAACTTCTTTAAAGAAGAAAGATAAAAAGTTTGTTTGGAGTGAGAAATGTGAAATTTGATTCAAAATCTTGAAGGAATAGTTAACTTCAACACCTATTATAGTAGTAAGAGATCCTAATGGAGATTTTAAGGTGGTAAATGATGTATCTGGTGAAGGTCTAGGAGGTATTTTGTTAAAAATGTTCATGTCATAGCTTACTTAAAGTAGAAAACTAAAGTTACATGAGTTGAATTATGCTCCACATGATTTAGAGCTTGCTGCCATTGTTCATGCACTACAAGTTTGGAGGAATTACCTACTTGGTAAACCTTTTGAATTGAAAACCGATCATCTTGGGTTGATGTATATCTTCACTCAGTGAAATCTTAATGCAAAATAATGAATTTGGTTAGAGGTTTTGTCTCAATATGATTTTGACATCAATTATATCAAGGGTAAATAAAATAGTGTGGTTGACGCTCTAAGTTGTAGGAAGCACATTTATGCTCTTATAACATTGAGAAAATTTATGGATGAAGTAAAAAGTGTTATGGAATATGATTCTTATTATCAAGAAGTAAAGCAGTGCTTGTTGTAGATCATAGTGATCTGAGATAAGACAATGTAAGGTCCAGTGGGACTAGTTTAACGAAGAAAGTGTAACTTGGGAAAACCTTGAGGATATGAAAACTGATTTTCCATATCTATTTGAACAAAATTGATTTTGTTAACTGATAAAAAATTGTGATTTTATCTTTATAATACAATAAGTATGCTAGTTTTGGGTAGATATTTATTTGTTTTGAATAAACAACTATGTAATGTTGATTTCTGGAACTTAAAAACTCTGATATGTTTTTGACATATGATAAGAAAAGTGAATAAGTTGATTGTCCTAGATGCAAACTGTGAAAGTGAGGTAATCATCGGGATGATGATTCTTTTTAGGAGGGAAGCATGTAACACCCTTGACAATTGTTATATTCCTCCTTTGCATTTCAAGTGTTGACATGTGATTTTCTTGATAAATATGTGTTCTTTTGACTCTTGAAGATCATGCTTGATATGGATAAATCATTTTTGCTCTTTGATTGCAGTTTGGTATGATGTTGCTTGCAACAATATATTTCACTTCTTATGAGTAAGTTGTAATCTAGTTTGAATGGTTGCAAACTTATCCTTTGCAATTGGACTCATCCTTGGATCAATTCCATTGATCCAAGGTATGTTTTAAATCTTCTTATGTAAACTGAATGAAAAATAACATTCATTGATTAAGAGACTTAATAGACTAAACTTGTGTTTGTTGCAAATTCTTTACTATCTCGAAAGACTGTGCCTGCATTTTGTTTTGTGTTGTGCTCGACTCTTCTTGATTGACCTTTGCAGGGTGCTTAATGGTGTTAGGGAAAACCTTCTTCAGGATTATGGAGAAAGAGAGAAAAATGTGCCCTATATCTATAAGGTCTATCCTAAAGAGATTCGGGACTTAGGTAATTTACCTAACTCTTTCTACACTAAGTTGTTAACACTAAGTTAGTATAAAAGGGAAATAACCTAAGGGATTCTAAGTTATTTCTAACCTATTGTATTTAGTTAAACTAAGACCTAACCTAAGGTGAAAATCTATTGTTTGAAGGTTATATCCTAAGGTTATATATTTTAAATTAACCTAAGAGCTAACCTAAGAAAATTCTATCTATCCTAAACTAATGGGTAGGAAAAGGAACCTATGGGTTAATTGGCAAGTGGAGTTAAGAGGTGGTTCCTAAGCTTTTAATTTGATGTGATTTTTTTTGATTTGGCATTAAGACATGGAAATACTACCAGTTTGGTAGGGGCTAGTTAAATTTTAGATGAACCTACGTGGAGGTACCACTAAGTTTGGAAATGCAAGTGGTAGTTAAAATTAGTCTCACCAACTTTGGATGGAAGTGGTAAGGAGAGATAGGTGGGAATATGTATTAATGGAATTAATTCACCTTGGTTTTGGTGTGCAAGCTATCTTGGAAGGCATTCTAGTGGATTTGTTTGAGGTTGTTTTGTTTTGCATGCATCGCGACTTTTACTCTGCATGGAGCCATCTAGTTTTTTTCAACTAGCAGTTTAATACATACTTAGTGGCTATTTTTGAATTCTTTGATCTATTTTTGGTTCGAGGAATGTATAAGAGGCATTGTGGAAAATGATTACGGTTGTTTGATCTTTCTTGGATAAGAAAGGGTGTTGGAAACTTAGTTTGAAGTCTTCTTTGAATTGCCAGAGGCAATATTAGGCATGATAGGCTCTACCAATTAAGATATCTTGCTTTCTTCTAAATGATTCATTAAAACAATTCTACTCATTGGAAATTCATATTTACATGATGTATCTAGTTATTTACTTGCATTTTTTCTTGAAAATTATGTGGGTTTTGGAATACGAATCTTTGGCTATTAATGGTAGTTCTTTGGAACTTTCTCTATACTAGTTGTTAGAGGTTTGCATGCAATTTGTATTGGAACTCTATAACCTGTACTTGAAGCTCTATTGAACTCTGTAGCTTGTATTCGAAGCTTTGTTCTAGCATTCAAGACTATGTTGAATGAACTGGTTAGTTGCTTGTTGGGTTATGAATCTCTGTTTAGTCTTGTGTTTCGTGAGCTAGAAGTGGAGCTCCGTAGTTGTTCTAAACTTGTATTGAAGCTTTGAGATCTGTTATGAGTTTTATTGGGACCTTATGTTTGTTTTGGACTGTGTTGGAACTAAGTTTAGTTCTGAACCTATGGTTGAATATTCATATTCAACAATAGTACTCGTGCATTGTTCTTTTGAAAATGGAACTTACTGTTGAGTTGTTGCATTGTGACTTGTACTTGAGCTCTGAATTGGAATTTTACCCTTCCTTAGGGAGCCGGAAATGCTTAAACCCATAATAGATTTTTGGTGTTTATTCTAAACTTGTATTAGGGCCATGGGTTTTATTATACTTTCATATTTGAGACTGTGTTGTTATAACTTATGATCGAAGATTGTACTTGACTCAGTACAGGTGATTCCATTGTTGGTTGTTTTGATCTTGTATTGTAATCGACGTGTTGATTTTATACAGGTATTTTAAACTGAGTTTTGGCTGGTTTTTGTTTTGTAAAGATTTAGTCTCATGAATACAATTTACCGGAAGGGGCCTTTGGAGTTTTGTACTTTTCGGATGTAGTCGAGTATCTTCTTTCAAGCCTCCTTTGTCTTGCTTCTTGTGTGAGAATTGTTGTATTACTTTTGTCTTGCAGGCCACATGGTGTTCTTGAATATGAAAAGGTGTGTGAGTTCAAAGTAAAACCTTTCCCTCTCTTCCTGTGTAATCTCGTGTCTTGTGGGAAGCTTGACTATTTTATTCTTGAAATTTATGGACTGGAATTGTGATCTGTTGTGGGACATTTGTATCAGTGTAGAGGTTTATGGAATGTATTATTTACTTCCTTTCTTTCTTGAGGTTGAACAAATCCTTACCAGTATTAAGCTTTTAAGTGAAACTCATGAGGATTTTTATTCTATTCATCGATTGGAGGAAGATAGGGGTAGTACTTGTCTTGTACAATTTTCTTAGTTCCTTACTCTCTCTAGATATTGCATCTGATGCATGAGATTTTATTGAACGTGGAATTTAAAATTATTTTCAATATGTGTTGTTTGAAGGGAATACGGTATCCCCTGTCCGAAAGCTTGGAGAAAATCCATCCCTAGGACCGTGATTTTCAATGACCCTTGTCTATCTGGCATTGTTGCATTTTTTCTATTCCTTATTAGGATCTCGAAATGGACCTAAAGGTTTTTAACAGAGAAGTGAATAGGATCACTTGGGGACATAATGTTGTTTAGAAACAATATTGTTTGAGATTGAAACTGGATTTGAGCTTGGTGAATGAGAATAGGTAAGTAGTTGTAAGTTTTGTGATGAGTGTTGGTAATGTGCATCCTTTGATTGTGCATTTTGTTTGAGTTCTCCTTTGGGAATTATCTAGGGAATTTCTATGTTGTATTTTTAAAGGTTTTCATTTCATAGTATAAATGAAATGAAACATGGATTGGGTCCATTTTGGTTTGAGATCCTTTTATGTTGATTGATAAGTTCATTGATTGAACTTCTTGTTATTTGATTCTCTTCTTTGTCTATATGGAAAGATGAAACATACTAATATGAGATATGTTGTAACTAACTCCTTTGCAGATTGGAAAAATTTAAATGTGCCTTTTTATCCTTATGAATTTATGAAATAATTTAATGACAAGACTTGTTGACTATTTAAAGTGATTGATAGGATCAAATAAGTCTTGTGATATAATTCTGATGTTACAGATTATAATATATTATTTTCTTAAAACTAAATTCGAGATCTTAATAATTGTGCTTCTTTCTAGATGTTATTACTTATGATTATTTGCATGATGTTATTTAATTGTTTTATTAAAGAAGAGTTTTTAATGAAACAATTAGTGGAATGCACTTTACTTTAATGCTTAGTGCTTATCATGCTCAGTTCATCGAACTGACCCATGCTAGCAATTTTACAGATGGACATTGTAAGTGATGAAGGAAGACAAGAACTTTCATGTTGTATTGGGCTTATTTAATTCTGGATCTTTTGTTAAGAGTTTTGATTTATTATTTAGTTGTATAAAAAGAAGAAGAAAAATTGTACTCTTTTTGGAATAAGGGTTTTTTGTTATACCGCATGCCTAAAATACATAGTCTTGTAATGTATATTTTTATAATGATGAATTGAAAGTTGATATTTACTTGTATTGGTTGTGTAAATTATCTTGTATTTATGAAGAAGATGGAAATCCTATCTAGATGATATTTTTCCTATCAGTTATATGCTTTATTGGGATAAACTTGATCGGTTTGTTAAAAGGGAAATATATTGGATTCCCTTATGAAGATGCACTTTGTTAGGTTACATAACATAACAATCTTATCTAAAAAATTCTAAGCTGTAGACACTAAAATTAGGTCACACTCCCTTAGTACCTCGACCAATAAGTACCATTCATACTTTCACCTACCCATGGCCCCCTTCACCACACTAGTATTAATTTAATTAAATATATACTTTACCCTCACTATATTTATTATTTAAAAATATTATTTAAATAATATCTACACATATATTTCACTTAGACACCTCATCAAGCTAACTCACCTTAAGACCTATTCTTAGCAAGTTACCATAACAAACTAAGACTTACCCAAACCCTAAAAATCAATGCCTACACTCCCTCTAACCACATTTCAACATGCTCATAGAAGCACCTAGTCTAATCCATGGGATAACGACATGATATCCAAGGAAATCAGGAGGATCTCCCCTAAGTTTGGCAAACCTAGAAAATCCCACCTTGAGCGACGTCGGTTACCCCTAACCGCCGCCGGTTAAGCTGGACCATCGTCGGTTCCCCCTTTTTAATACCTAAACTACCTTATTCTCAAGGTTTGCAAACATTTGGAGTAAGAAAATTGACCAAAAAGAGTGATATCTCAAAATATAGCACATCTTCGAGAGAGTCGATTCCAAAGAAAAATCACATCCAAAGAAGGAGATTGAACATCTTATCCTACGCGACCATCCCATCCAAATTTAGATCTACCCAAGCAAAAGAGGAGTGCGCATGCAGCCCATGCAGAAGATTTTTTCCAGTTGGTGATCACTTGCAGCCTCTAAAAATCATCATCAACCCCTCCATCCTTCACATCCAGGACTTCCAAAATGACATCCAAGTAAGTATAATATCATACTTCCTGGTTAATTCATTTCATCATTGTTTTACCACTTATTGTCCATCTTGCTCCTCATTAACCATATCCAATGTGTTGTACCTTCATATACCAGTCACAACCTTGTAAAAACCTACCCTTGTCACCTAATATCTCCTCCCAACCAACTAAATCCTTTGTGCAATCACAAAGGGGACCAAAAAACCCCATTCGTGACATTCCCGGATCTTCTCACGAATGTAAGCGGTCTTTGGTTGTACCTAACCATGGTCGGTCACCCTGACCGATGCTTTGGTCTTTTGTTTGCCCACATAGCCTTAAGCAGAGACCTATCCACCCCATTTTACCTTACCCTCCCTCACCTGTGACTTACCTAACACCTTCATTAGACCTGCAGAACTCAGAACCAACCCTTTGACCTGTGGATTCTATTCTAGCCTAGCCTGTTAGATTATATCTATTTCTTATTGTGTTTTAAGTGAGATACCTAAATCATTTTAAAATAACAATAGGATTTACTTTGTTTTCAGCATTAATTTGTTTAAAACAATGGACTGAAAGCCATCTAGGAAGTGCCATACTTCCGGATCTAGCTCATGCTAGGTAGTTCATTGCCCATATTGTTTAATGCTTTTTGGTGGTCTTGCTTTCATTACAGGTAGTTCCTCCTAGCCAAAAGGAAGCTCTCACGGTCAGTTGTGGATTCAGAAGTCATACGTGTGTAACAACCCATCAACCGACATTTGAACAGGTATTCCTCCTACACTGTTACCCTATCTGTTTCATCAACCATTCAAAGGAACAATCTAAGAAAAAGGTGAAACATTGTGGCAGGCCTGCTTTGGGACCCATCCAGGTTCCTTGAATTTCATTCATTCCTAGGAAAAATTGTGTTTGTTTCCCTTCTAAAAGTGTACACACTAATTTTCTTCCCTAGTAATCCACTCCTTTTTAGTTTCTCTAAAGGAAACTTTTCTTTTGGTGTATTTAAAAGGAATCATCTCTTCATGTTTTCTACATTTTAGTGAAAGAGCATCCCTCTTCCTATTCATCTATTTTTTGTCATCGAATATCATACTTTCGATTTGGGTTTAAAATAAGTGCATTTCATTCTGATTTTCGGCATTAGCTCACATTAATTGAGGGCAACCTATACATTGGATGTCATTACCAGTTGATGGTTGAAAAACAAATCGTAGAAAAGCACTTCTATCTTTTTCTCTTTCTCTGAGTCTTACCAAACTGCACAAAAATTCAAATACATACATTCTTAAACAATGTCTTACCTGGAAGAAGCTGTAGGTGATCACACGATCATGGCACAGTGGGCACCAGCTCACTGCTCTGTTGAGTCATACTTCAGAGCGTAGCCTGCCCCCACCATAACAAACCTGAAACCTCACCCTTTAGATCTCTTTCTTTATAGGAAGCCATCCTCACCAAAAACTCTACTTCACAATTCATGTGTCAGTCCCTAAATAGCATAAGTTGAACAAACGTAATAGAATAGGCACTCTAGGAACATTCTTTCTTAGTGTTCTGTCTGATTTGCATTTTGAGGTGAGAGATTTCAATCATTATTTTTGTATTTCCTTGCACACTCCCCATCATAGCTGGTGTATTCTAGCTCCACCTGAGTGTGCCTGGGCCATATCACCATCATTCCCATAATTTTGGGTCTGATTCCACTTCAAATTCTAATTCACAACCACTTTTTCTTATCACTATTTCAATTTCACAGTGACCGTCATTAGTTACCTCTGACCACCATCGGTTATGCTCAACTGACATTGGTTCCAGGTCCTTTTGCTAACCTATTCAAAAGGACAGTTCTCACTTCACTTTTCTCCATTTCCCATAGTCTCTCTTACTGTCACCTTTTCCATTGACGTTTTACACATCCCCAGATTTGACATACTTGTCGATTTTTCCTTCTACCTCACTGATTACTCACTGCCTATTTCCCATAGTAACCGGCAGTGGTTACCCCGACCGATGTCAGTTTTCCCAAGCTGGCATCGGTTACCCTATTTCACATTCCACTCACCATTTGTTACTTCATCCATTTTTATCACCAGATTTACCTATTCCTACTATTTTTGTATTATTTACAGAGAGCACCCCCTGATCGATGCACGGTTCACATGGTATTGACCCGAAGAAAAGCGAATGCCCTCGTGTTTCATGCTAGTCACTAGCCACTCCCACCTAGTCCTTTACCACCCTCTATTCTATCACCAGCCATGGATCCCATCCAGCCTGCCAATATCGCTATCGAAGATGAGGAGTTCACATGACTCCTTGACCGAACCCCGTTTGCCTTGCGTTTTACCTCTCCCATTCATCCACTCGAGATTCCTCGGGTTAGTTGATATACGACATGCCGGTATCTATCCCCCTGACACTTGCACCCACTCCTGCCTCAGCCCCATCTGGCTCTGGGCTACCCACTTCCAATTTACCCCCAGTCGTTTCACGGTTAGTTCCTATACCCCATTTATGAAGGCCGCGTCATTACCCATGTAGCATCCATTACATCTACCTTACCCTCGGTGACAACCCCAAATACAACTTCATCTACCCCTCATGTCTCATACATAATCGTAGCTATGTTCCCACCTCTAGTGTCAGTGACCCCTACCCCATTTCAGAATTTAGTTCTTTCCATTCCAAAATCACTAGCCCCTATTGCCACTAGGGTTACTACAACCCTTCCTCCCCCATATACATACTACCAAGTAAATGCCGATTTCATCTATTGTTCATTCTAGGTATGTACCCCCTATTTCATTGCCTTCTTCTTCACCACCTTACATGGCAGCCCCACATACTGGAATGTCACACCCACTATACACCCAAAATTAACCTCCTCATGCTATAAGAGGCATCCAATCATCACAACCCACCAATGACCTAATTAAATTGATGATGGATAAGATGCAAACACTAGAGGCATCGGTTTCCAGCTCCCGCAACACTCTCACTTATGATGAGATTTGCAATGAGCCTATTCACCCATCCATTCCCATCCATTCATACCCTGTGCATTGGGAAATTCCTAAATTCAACCGCTTCAATAGTAAGGAAGACCCACAACAACATTTGCACTCATTTAAACATGGATGTTATTTGATTGCTCATGATGATGCCTTACTTTTGAGAACTTTTCCCATGTCCCTCACTGGACCAACATTAGATTGGTATAGTGGGTTACCCAAACATTCCATATTTTCATTCAATCAGGTAGCCCAAGCTTTCTTGGATCATTTTTATATCAACATCGCCAAGAAAGTTACCATGACCGATCTATATTCCACACATCAATACGAGGATGAATCTATCGTAGATTTTGTCACTGCTAGCGCAGCTTGATCAATCAACTTACCTTTCAACTGCCACAAACTGAACTCATCGAGCTCTTCACTCGATCTTGCACGGACATATCTCCCGACCTTGCAGGTCCAAAATTTTAGAACATTCGATGAGGCATTTACTATGGCATGAAAGTTAGAAATTCAAGCTATTGAAGAGAAGAAAATCCAATTACAAAATAAGAATTCAACATTCAAGTCGACTGAAACCTCTTCTTCTTCTAAACCACCAACCAATTATTCAAAGGCTAAAGGTACCGCTAATGCAGTGGTACTCAAGGCTGGCCCACTCATCCATCCAATCAAGCCACACCCTCATCTAATCTATCACATGTACAGGATTTTCGATTCAGACAAGAGTAGTGAAAATATACCCCAATTGGGGAACCTTACTCTTCTATTTTAGAAAAGTTGATCAAAGCTAGCACCATCACCCTTCCACCCATAAAACCACACACTAGTTTTGACCTTGCTTGCCCCATGCCCGCGTGGTATAAGGAATAAGATTTCTGTAACTATCACCATGTAAAGGGTCATAGTGATGACAACTGCATCACTTTTAAGAATATTGTCCAAGAAATTCTCGAGAAAGGTGAGTTGACTGTGGATAATCCCAATGCCACCCCTAATCAAAATCTAAAAATATTTAAAAAACCATTTCCCAATCATGCCCCTTCATCCAATCAAATAGGTGAGACATCCACTCACGATACCCATACTCGTGAGGTTCATGCGATCTTTAACGAGGTACTTGTCGCATCTCAATTACCTCACATCCCTTCCATAGAGGAAATCCTAGCCCGAAACCCTCCTTCCACATCTGACCTAACCATCACTGTTCCTTCACCAATAGAGGAACACCCTTCATCTCCTACAGAGGAGTCTTCTACTGACATTGAGACCATCTCTCCCTAAATTCTCCACGCAATGAACCTTTACCTACTGTAATTCCTCCACCCATAGAGGAGCACCCATTACCTCCTCCACCCATAGAGGAGCTCCCATCATCTCCTCCACCCATCATAGACCTAGTAGAGATACCTTTACCTCATGGCAAACATTCTCCATCCACTACCCGACATCCAATAGACCTACTTTCAGCTCTCTTACCCACGGAAGCTGAAGCTAGCTGATTCCCCATCTCCAAGATTCATTTTATAGGAATTCCCATGAGGTCCTCACCAACTCCACCCACAAATGTGCCATTCTCATGTTTGGCTGATCACTTAGAGTATGTGGATAGAGCCTTGTTATGGGGGCACCTCTTACTCCCTGTCTCAACACAAATGCAGAAATCCCTCGATGACACCTCCACCATCTACCCAGGCACACTTCCACCCATCAAACCACATACAACCACTATTGTTGTAACCCCTTCCATAATATCTGTTAACACTCACACCACATCCTTACCCATAACCCAAGTTATGCTTAAATCTAAACCGATACCTACAACATTTACCTCCACTAAACCTATTACCACTTTAGGGGTCACCCTAACCACCAGCCTTACCCATCCGCCTATTAAAATTTATTTAGCTACATCCTCCAATGTTAAAACCACACCTACTCTGACACCCAAACTAAAGAAACAAACTCATCAACCTCATACCCCTACCGCATCAATCACACCCACACATGTCCCATCCGCCTTCGGACCTCGGCTACCCACGAGGTTAAACACCCCTCACCCGGTCATAACCCAATAACCCAACCACCCATTCCGACCTCATAAATTTCTAACCTATGCAAGCACATAATATGACTCATACCCACACCTATAGTCTCTTTACCACCAATACCTCCGATACCTTCAGCCATTGCTTCACTACCTACTACACTTCAGTCATTGTCCCTCACACCCTAAGCACAACCCGCATCATCTACCTTCATAGCACCCCGTTATCCCCATGGGTAACTCGCCCTCTTCCTCCATCTGCTTTCCCTCATAGACCTTGTATGCCCACATCACCTTTACCCAAGAAGGTGCACCCCAAAAACAAAACCCCATTGCCACACAACAAGGTAATCAAAACAAAACCACACCCTCCTACCCATCCATCTACTATACCCCTACCCAAACGAACCCGACAGATACCTCAAACCACACCGGCACCTAAATCCATAGCTCGACCCCTTCCTACAAATCCACAAACAATTCCCCAACAACTAACCACACCTACACCCAAACCCACGTTCACTTCCCATTGTGATCCACTAGTAGGGTCCTATGCCAAAATTTTAAACAACCTCCTCAAGACTTCTGTTATCACATTACCACCACTCGACCTTACAACCCCCTCAAACCCAAGCCAAAAGGGTTTGATGATAGCAAAATTTTCGCATACCATCATGTCCCAGGACACGATGTGGAGAACTATAAGGCCTTGAAAACTATCCTTATCCAATTGTGTCCACCTGAAACCAACTTTGATGATGATGACCTTCTTGATGAGGACCCTACTCCACCTACACCCCCTCTCACATTACCCACTCAACAACCATAACCTCCACCCTCACAGCTCCTAGAACCACAAATAAAATTTTAAATTAACATGGTTTACATCAGAGAGCTTGCCACACCACCACCTAAATGTCACTACACCCAACTGACCTCACAAGGATTTTCTCCTCCCGTAGGTTTTTTCCCTTCATGTCGTTATACCACCTACCCTACACCCTCTACATTTGAAAAACTCCCTCAAATCAACATGGTACATGTCACCACATGTGTGTAAAAGGGTAAAGAAAAGGTAGCTGACCCACCAACAAATCCATGCCCGACATACCATCTCGCACCCATACCTAAGATAACAATCCGTAGCCCCGCATACCCCATTTCTAATGGCGTCACACATCACACCATGCTCAAACAATTACACCAATTATCCACTCAAAATTTCCCTATCGACCTCATCCAAACCTCAAAATCCCATCGGTAATCCCTCATGGAGATTCATCAATCCATCGAGGTTTCACCCAATGACCCTACACCCGTAGCCTCCATTATCACACCCCATCATGTAGCACCCCTCACCAAATTACCACCTTCATCTTCACCTCACCTTTTTAACCAAGTGGCCTCCTTAGCTTCTTAGAGAAGGAGATTGCGCCATACAAAAATGAGGACCCGAACCATCCCTCTTTATCTCTATTCACATTGATGACATACGGGTACACCGTGTGATGATTGATGGTGGCGCTAGCATTAACATCATTTCATCCCATGTATTTTCTCAAAAGCACATACCTGACAATTACATGCAAAAACATCTAGTCAAGTTTCATTCATTCAACGATGCTATCACCTCCACACTAGGCATTATCATCCTTCACGTTCATATGGGCCCCTTGCAATGTTCGAATTATTTTATGTTTTGGAGGGGAATTCAATATAACTTGTTGCTTGGTAGACCTTGGATCCATGTCATGGGTTGCGTTCCTTCCACTTTCATTTATTGTGTAAAGTTTGAACATGAAGGACACACTTATACCATTCCAGCTGACCCATCACCTTTCAAAACATGTAACATGCTTTACTGACCCAATGATGTACTCATACCTATCACGCCATCTACCTTTGCACCTACTACTGCTTCACCTATACTTCCACCTACCAATATAGTCACTACCTCAACCACACATACCTCCTCTATTTCTATAGCCCCATTAGCTCCCCAATTTGTTAACACCACCTCTGCATCGACCTCTAACACATCATCCATACCAGCTACCCACATACCAACCACTGATCCCTTGGAAGGTGTTTTTCAACACCTCACTCTGGGGGAGTACCACCTATATAGCGTCATCACATTCCTTACTCCACACGAGTATGGAAGACTTCACCAACACCCTCGTTATCATCACCGTATCGGAGAAATCCTCCTTTATGGTCCTCATCTTCATACTAGTATCACCTATGGGGACTTGATACTACTACCTACACACCGAACCACCATCACAACCCATTTTCCATTGACTTCCAATCACTTACCAATATCCATTTTTCCCACACCTTCCTACACCACTGTGTGTGGAAGGATTTTGGTTTTGGCTTCTATGAGCAAGGCCGCCATATCTTGTTATTCCATGTACTACCCACAAACACAATGAACGTAGTGGTATCGGCTTCCCCGACCCTCCTACTAGACAAGACCACATTGAACTCATTGCAGACCCTAGCCCTTCTCCACCTTCATCACCACTCTCACCAACGGAGTCGATAGATCCTGAATCTATCCCTCCTAACTTTTTTTTTTCATAAACACCATTTCCTTGGGGCCTTTGACTTATCAACGTAAAGGAAAGTCTCCTTCCACTCTCCCATTCTTGTATCCTAAGATGATCATTGACGACACACCAACCATTAACATCATTCAATGTCAGGATGATGAATCCATACTCACCTACCTTAGTGCAGAAGACTCATATATTCATCGGTCGTTACCATCTGAGATGCAAACCATGTTGAATGAATCAACTATTGAGATCAACATTCATACTCGGGACGACCCACACATCATAAAGATCAGACAATCTGTAGATGTTACTGAGCAGGAAGCCATCACTTCTTTTCTCTGAGAGCATAAACACGCTTTCACTTGGTCTTACATAGACATGCCCGATATTGACCCCACCATAGTGGTCCACAATATCATAACTGTTCCGATGCCAAACCTATCAAACAAAAGCTAAGGAAGATGCACCCTCACATTTCCCTTCTTGTCAAAGAAGAACTTCAACATCTTCTTTCTGTTTCTTTCATCTTACCCATTGATTATCCCCAATGGATTTCTAACATCATCCCTATCACTAAGGTGATAGGGGACTTTGTATTTGCATGGACTTCTATGACCTCAACCTCACCTATCCAGAAAGATGAATTTCCCTTGCCCGGTATTGATCAATTGGTAGACCTTACCGCGGGTCACGAAATGCTTTTGCTCATGGATGGTTTTTTGGGTTATAACCAAATTTTTCTTGCCCCAGAAGATCAGCACAAGACCGCATTCATTACCCCTTGGGGGACCTTCTGCTATAGAGTCATGCCTTTTGGCCTTAAAAATCTTTGGTGCTACATATTAGTGTGTTATGAATTACATCTTCCATGATATCTGCATCGCATATTGGAAGATTAATTAGATGATATCTTGGCTAAATATAAACGTCACGCCAAGCACCTCGTTGTCCTCAAAACTATATTTGATCGCCTTATTAAATATTGTGTCCACCTGCAGCCTAAAAAATGTGTCTTTGCGGTTCTCTCAGGAAAGCTCTTGGGATTTATCATTTCCTTACGTGGTATAGAAGTTGACCTAGCTAAAGTCAAGGCCATTCTGGAAATGCCTCCACCCACTAACCTTAAACAACTCCATAGCTTGCAAGGTAAATTACAATCCATTCACCGTTTCATTTCACAATTATCGGATCGGTGTCAACCATTTCATCATCTACTTAGGAAGGATGTCTCCTTTAAATGGGATGATGACTATCATAAAGCTTTTGAGGCCTTAAAACAATACCTTCTCCAACCACCCATCCTTATCCCACCTAAAGATGACCAACCTTTTTACCTATACATATCAGCTACCAATCATTCCCTGGGAGCCATGCTTGCTCATTGTGATGAACAACATAGGGAGTAGGTGGTTTATTATATAAGCCGTACCCTTCTAGACTATGAAACCTGATACACTCACCCTAAAAAACTTTTCTTAGCCTTAGTTTTCGTTGCCACCAAACTCGCCATTACCTACTCAACCAAAAAACCTATGTCATGACCAACACCGGCCCTTTACACATCATGTACGCTAAACCTTATCAAAATCAGCGTACCGCATGATGGCTTATGATTTTATTTGTTCTTGACCTCAAATTCATCCACTAAAAGTCCATTAAAGGCTAGGCTATCACTAACCAACTAGTTGACACACCTATTGTCTGGGACCAACCCTCTAATTTTAACTTCCCGACGATTCCATTGCTAACCTCTCTTTGGATGAAAACCCTTACCAAATGACCTTATTCTTTGACAGTTCCAAATGTCAGCGTGGGGTGGTGCATGCATTATCCTCATTCCTCTTGATGGTGAACCCATGTCTTTATCATTTAAACTCAACTTCGAATGCACCAAAAATGTTGCCAAATACGAAGTGCTCGTATTGGGTCTCATGATTGCCTATGCCTTAGACATTAAGTCCATTAATATCTTCGGTGATTCTCAATTGGTAGTATAGCAAGTCAATGGTGTTTATCAGTGTCATAATGAAATACTTCAAGAATACAAGTGTTACGTCGACATCATGTTGACTACCTTTGACCGCTATAAAATCCAAACCGTTCTGCGATCCACCAATAAATTCACGGATACCATGGCCTACCTCACTTCTCAAATACCCGCTTTTCCGAAAATTTAGACATCTTAGTTACCATAAAATGCATACCATGAACTTCTTATAAATCTTGTTGTATTAACCTCATCCACACTACCTTTACGAACACACAGATCTTTGGTATACTCGACTTGTTAACTACCTTTCCCTCTCCATCTTGCCTCCTGATCTCACATGTAATGGACAACGCGCGTTTCTCAAACAGGCCTTTTGTTATGTCATCATAGGTGGCCTTCTCTATAAATGTGGCTTTGACGATATTCTCTTATGATGCTTCACCAGCTCTGAAATCCCCTACACCATTAAAGAAGTTCATGATGGCATATGTGGAGGCCACTTTAGTAGTCTTTTTATTGCTAAGTGTATTCTTCACCTCAGCTATTATTGGCCGACCCTTAACCATGATTGTTGTGACTATGTCAAATGTTGCATGAAATTTCAACAACATTCCAACCTTCATCATACACCCAGTCATGCCTTACAAGTTTTTCGTGACCTTTGGCCCTTCTCTCAATGGGGTTTGGATCTTGTCAAAGAAATCAATCCTCATTCTTCCCAATGCCATCAATGGATTATAAATGCTACCGAATACTACACCAAATGGGTAGAGGCCATACCACTTATCTCCATGAAAGCTGAGAAAATATGTGAGTTTATTAACCATCACATCATATGTCACTTTGGTGTCCCTCATCACCTCATCATTGACAATGGAAAACAATTCAAAAATAAAACAATGCAAAAACTTTGCGACGCCTTCGGCATTCAGCTTAGTTTCTCCTCACCTTATTACCCACAAACCAACAGCCAAGCTGAATCCACTAACAAAACCCTTAATAAAATTCTCATGAAAGTGGTTGACGATACTGGGAAGGATTGGCATACGCACATTCCTTTTTCTCTATGGGCATACCATACTAGTATTCACACTGCCACTACGGCTACACCCTTTTCACTAGTCTATGGTACAAAGGTTATTTTTCCTCTCGAAGTCTAGATCCCCTCACTCCACATTTCTCTCCATGACATGCTTACTAATGATGAATTTCGTCAGGACTACTTGGCACAACTAGAGTTATTAGATGAACATCATCTTAATGCTCTAGATCACCTCCAAGTCTATCAAAAATGCATCAAGTGTGCCTATGAAAAACATGTTCATGAACGAACCTTTCAAGTGGGTGACCTTGTTTTGAAATAAAATCAACACATAACCAAAGTAGAGAAAAGAAAAAGGGAAAATTTGCTCCTAATTGGCTTGGACCCTACATCGTAACTCATACCTATGGATCAGGTGCCTATCATTTGTCCTCACTTGAGGGTAAACTTGAACCTGAGCCCCTCAATGCATTACATCTTTGACCATTCTATTGTTGACTCGTTGTCCTACCTCACCCTATGTCTCTTTATAGGCTCACCCTTGAGTGCTATCCACTTCATACACCTCCCTAACAATTAAACAAGAATCATGTGAGTACCTGTCACTTGTTATCTACTCTTGAATACGTGCACCACAACACTGCACATAGCATGATTCTCATGGATACTTTTCATCTATCTTTAGATGAGATCCCATGGTCATTCCACCTTTCCTTTTGAACAAGAGTCCTATCCTTCACCTTGGTCTTGTCCATGATTTCAAAGACCTCCAATGGGACCAAACTCCTTGAGTCAAACTTCTAATAAAAGATGACTCCCTCAAAAGGACATATTCCTCTCGACAAAATTACTACTATAAATAGATTGCTCCCTCGAAGGAAAGCTATGCAAAGCTTTTTAAAAAAAAGAGAGAACGAGAGAAAATGAAGCTTCCTGCATCGATCAGCTTCATGAAGACCTCAAGGAGTACCATATTATTTATCCCATATAGACTTCCCGCATCGATCAGTCTATCACAAGAAACAAAAATTTTTAGTCATGGACTTGCCCATTGTGCCCTAGGACCTCTTGCCCAAAAGCCCTATCACTCAAACATATCAAATTAACTACCTTTTCCCACTTACCATTTCTACCCTCATTTCCTCAGTTGCCTCAAGGGACATCTTGGAATTTAGACATTTGGTGATCCTGTGACTACCTTCATTATAGAACCATTAATCATGTGGTGTCTTTTGGGTCTTGTGTTTATCACCTCCTCCAAGGTATGATCTACTCGGTAGGTTCCTACCCAATCAGGTGGCTCTAAGGCCCCTCTTATCTTTTAAACTGTCTTTGTTTACATTTTGATTACCTTATACAGGACTTGGTCCTCATCGCTTACCTTTGGGGGTAGCACTCCCCTTTCGCCATAATCACCTTCACCTACATCATTTTACCTATAATCTACCCACACTCATTAAACCTAAAACCCACTACATGCCTAAAAACCTACTAACTCATTTTCATCTTTCTTCCCTAGCTTATGGGAGAACTACATCGGTCTGAGGTCCCTTTTCACCGGGACTATGTAGGTAGCACTTTTAGGGCATGGGGCCTTAGAAGGTTAGCTCAACCACTCTTTACCCTAACCATTTTCCCCACCTTTTACCTAATTTCCTATTCATATAAAAACCTCAATGTCCGAACCATATACCACATAAATTTTACCACTTATATTATTCCACATTTTCATACATAACTAACATTTTCCACATTTTACACGATCTCATAGATTTACATTACCCTTTGTTATCAAAATACCAACATAAACATCTATGCCTATCACCTGACTCTATCCATGCCTAACACCGACCTGACTCAATCCATGCCTAAACTGACCTGACTCGATCCATGCCTAACACTAACCTCGACTCGATCCACACCTAAACCAACCTGATTTGATCCATGCCTAAACTAACCTGACTCAATCCATACCTAACAATGACCCGAATCGATCCATGCCTAACACCAACCCGACTCGATCCATGCCTAACACCAACCTGACTCGATCCATGCCTAACACCGACCTAACTCGATCCATGCCTAACATCAACCTAACTTGATCCATGCCTAAACTAACCTGACTCGATCCATGCCTAAACTGACCTGACTCAATCCATGCCTAAATTGACTCGAATCGATCCATGCCTACACCGACCGACTCTATCATGCCTAGCTCATCTATTTTCCATCCATATCATTAGTACAAGTAAACCTCATACACATCACAACAACATCACCTGAATATCATCTATTACCTCATATATACATGTGTGTCTCCATACAATGTACACCTGTATCACATAGATGTGTATCTCAATAAACATGCCTGTCTCATCATGGCTATCATCTCAAAAATGTTAGCACATAGGCCAATATACTATAAATAATCATCATCGGCTCGCAGGCGATATCATGAACAAAATATACATACAATATCTCTTTGGCTCACAGGCCGGTATACATCCAAAATCCAAAAATACAAATATAGGTGACATACTGTCCCTCATCTACCACTAGACAGACCGACATCTGATGTTGACCCCCATACAATGCTCGATGTCCTTTGCCTTAGAGTACCGCCGCCATCGGTTACCCTACACCGTCATCGGTTCATTACGACCGATGTCGGTTACCCTGCCTACTCATTTACCCTCACATTTACCCCATTTTCCTTACCTCCTTTTTCTTTTTCCTTTCATACACCTACCTGGACCACTTTACCTTCACCTCTGGCCCTCCACCCTCTTCACCCTCCTCGCATACACTGTTCACACCTTATTATTTTCCCCCTACCTTAGCCTTACCCATGTCGTGATCTCGTAATTTGGACCTGGACCATCGTTAGTGACCTTTAACCTCATGTGTTCGCTATACCTTGTGGCATTGTTACCTATGTTGTTGACCTAGTAACCTTACCTAGCCTATTGTTGTGACCGTTTTCCGACCCTACCTTTGGTGTAACGAAACATACCTAAACATTCCCGCACCTAACCTACGTTGTGTTTCCCGACCTTATCATATACCCGGATGATACCGGATTCACTTCACCCTTGTTTGGATAAACCTATTGACCTTAGATGATGTAGAGTTTTCCTTCTCTTCAACTCGGTAGCGTGCTACATTTTATACGTGTGCATGCATTTGATCTGCTACCTTTGATCTTGACCCATACCTAGATTTCCTAAGTAGTCCTTTCATCTTCTTCCCTACACCCATTTACCTTTTTCTTCACAGTTACCTTTTATCAAACCACTCACCACTTCAGCCCGGCCGCTTCATTAGTTCCTAGTTTGAGTGGGATCACCTTCACCCACACATGGGGCAACCACATATTATTTTTTTAGCATCACTTACCAATACAAGCTACGCAACAAAAGGGGTCAAAATGTAGACACTAAAATTAGGTCACACTCCCCTTCTGTACCTTGACCAATAATTACTCTTCATCAATTTCACCTAGCCATGGTCCCCTTCACCACAATAGTATTAATTTAATTAGTTAATTTAAATTAATGCTTTACCCTCACTATATTTGTTATTTAAAAATATTATTTAAATAATATCTACACATATATTTCACTTAGACACCTCATCAAGCTAACTCACCTTAAGACATATTCTTAGCAAGTTACCATAACTAACTAAGACTTACCCAAACCCTAAAAATCAATGCCTACACTCCCTCTAACCACATTCCCACATGCTCACAGAAGCTCCCAGTCTAATGTGGGATAACAACATGAGATCTAAGGAAATTAAGAGGATCTCCCCTAAGTTTGGTAAACCTAGAAAATCCTACCTTGACCGACGTCGGTTATCCCTAAACGCCGCATTTGGTTAAGCTGAACCACCGTTGGTTCCCCCTTTTTAACTCATAAACTACCTTATTATCAAGGTTGGAAAAAATTGGGAGTAAGAAAGTTAACAAACAAAAGTGAGATCTTAAAAAGATAGCACATCTTTAAAGATCCGATTCAGCAAAGAAGAACTCACATCCAAAGAAGGAGATTAAACATCTTCTCCTACACACACCATCCCAACCACATTCGGATCTACCCAAGCAAAGAGGAGTGTGCATGCAGCCCATGCGTAAGCTTTTCTCTAGTTGGCGATCACTTGTAGCCTCCAAAAACATCATCAACACATCTATCCTTCACATACGGACTTCCGAAATGACATCCAAGTAAGTATAATATCATACTTCCCTGGTTAATTCATTTCATCATTGTTTTACCACTTATTGTCCATCTTGCTCCTCATTAACCATCTCCAACATGTTGTACCTTCATAGACCCATCAAAACCTCATAAAAACCTACTCTTGTCACCTAATATCTCCTCCCAACCAACTAAATCCTTTGTACAATCACAAAGGGGACCAAAACCCCATTCTGTGACATTCCTAGATCTCACAAGAATCGGCACTTGGTTGTACCTAATCGCGGTCACGATCACCCCCGACCGATGCCGGTCTCGTGTTATATGACATAGCCTTAAGTAGAGACCTATCCACCCCATTTTACCTTACTCTCCCTCACCTGTGACTTACCCGACACCTTCATTAGACTTACAGAACTCATAACCAACCCTTTGACCTGTGGATCCTATTCTAGCCTAGCTTGTTAGATTAGATATGTTTCTTATTGTGTTTTAAGTTAGATACCTAAATCATTTTAAAATAAAAATAGGATTTAATTTATTTTCAGCATTAATTTTTTTAAAACAATGGATTGACAACCATCTAGGAAGTTCCATACTTCCCGGATCTAGCTCATGCTAGGTAGTTCACTGCCCATATTGTTTAATGCTTTCTGGTGGTCTTGCTTTCATTACAGGTAGTTCCTCCTAGCTAAAAGGAAGCTCTCACAGTCAATTGTGGATTCAAAAGTCATACACGTGCAACAACCCATAAAATGACATTTGAACATGTATTCCTCCTACGCCTGTTACCCTATCTGTTTCGTCAAGCATTCAAAGGAATAATCTAAGAAAAAGGTGAAACACTAACATAGTATTGGAATGTGTAATGAATATGTTGTAAAACTAAAATAAATTGTGAAATATAAGATGGGTATGACAAAACCTAACACTTAATCATGAAGAGGAAGATTCTTCCTCACTAAAATAAATGTAACCCAAAGAATTGTGATATGATCATTGATTATTAGACTTCATTTCTTATAAAGTTTACTACTAGTTGAACCTATCTGGTTCTTTACACCTTCTTTGAATGATTAAGTTACATATAATGGAACTTATGATGTTATTGTCCTGTTTATAGATATTTGTTTATCAATATTTTTAAAATGAACATATAAAGCAATCATAAGTTAAGGAAGTTCTTTAATGGCTAAATGAATCAAATTTAGAAAAGAAATTATGGAGTGTTGGATTAGGGTTTAGGAGGGTTGTTGCAATCGGTGTAATAATCCAAATTAATATTGTATTAATAACCTCCTTGGGGTATGTAAATCTCGATGAGGTAGTTTCTATAGGATGTTGGCACATGCCAACTACAGGGTGTACTTTTGAGAAGACTTGGGTCTTCTCGAGAATACAACGATGCCGTTGACATGTGGTAACACCCTTCCGCATTGATCATCTAAACACACAATTAAGAACTTGAACTTCGTTTCTCTCTAGGTCAAGTTAGTGGCATGTTTAGGATATTTAGTAGCTTTCAATGGCTTAGGTACCTTGGCACATCCGGTTGAATTAGGTAAACCTGAGTATGCCCATTTACACTAAGTCATTTTGAGTATCTTCTTATAATAAATTATGCTTCTAACTAGGGATAGGGTTAAACCTTGGACAAGTGGATTGACGGTAGTCATTAAAGAACATTATTGATAATAGAGGAGTGAGGTGAAGGACGTATTTTGAAATGGAAAGTATGCCATCTAGGAATAGGGACATAAACAATATGTTGAAAATATTTGGCCAAAGTATCGCAATTCTTGGTTATGTTGTCCTATGTCACCTAGTTTAAAGCAACATGATATCAAATGAATATTGGTAATAAATATTTAGATATGTTATTTAGATAGATCACTCAAGACCAGTTTAGGGTAGGAAAACCAAGTATTCAAAGAATACGATAAGTATCCAATACTTATAGTTAACATAAATAGATCGGTAGATCACTTTGAGTTATGACATAAATAGATCGGTAGATCTTTGAGTTATGAAATAAATAGATCAGTAGATCACCGAGTTATGAAATGAGTAGATCGAAGAGATCACCGAGTTATGAAATGAATAGATTGGTGGAACACCAAGTCATTTCTGACTGCATATGGTTATCTCTGCTTGAGATTGATTGGCATGGAATGTTTGTTCTAAATAATGCTTTATTTAGAATAGAGAACATTATGTAATTTTTCCCCTTGTTTCTAAAGTCTTAAAATGGGAATGTTACACACTCAAAGGCTTAACATAGGGTGTAGATTTTGCATCGATTAAAGGGATAATAACCCCTTCCTCCTTACTCTCAAAACTGATATAAACCTTGTTGAACCGAATATCAACATTATTTGCATAACACAAAGGGTGCACAAGTAGAGATGGGAAGCTTTCTACTTTCGCAAGTGCCAAAACCTCAAAGTCCCCAAGGAACTAGGCCCCTTGTATAGTAATGGATGCATTTTTAAAAAATCCAATAGGGGTGTCCTTGGTTCGGTTATCCATAAACAACACATTAGACAATGACTGTAATTGGGGTCTTCCCATCTGTACCATGCATATAAAGTAAACACAATTACTTCCGTGATCAGTATCAATCAATATATTACTCAAAAGCCATGCATCCAAAACAACATTTAGAGTGATTTCCTTATCATAGTCTAAGCTATGGGGGGAATATTTACATACAGGATTTTCCATCCAGTCTCAATACTTGCGCGCAGAGTGTTTCCCTTTATCCAATTCCATAGCAATGGAATGATATTCTCCTGGTGCAACATTTTACACACCTATTTAAAGTCATCAATATAAAATTAGAGCGTCTATGCTTCTTTCTTCTATTCCATATTTCGTGATTGCTCATTTAAATACTATATTTAACCCTAAAGATTTCTAAGTACCTCTATGGTTTCCTGATAAACCTCCTTCTAATGGATAGGTCTGGGTACCGTGCATGTAGAACATCCTCCTTAGTGATGGTAGGATTCTACTTTGAAATGCTTCTTTGGCACATGCCACTTCAGCATGGGTAGTGATCTTTATAGGAAATACCTTAGATTCTAGTTCCAACTTGGGCATCCACTAATTTTCCACATCGCATTGTATCCTAACCATCCCCGTGCCTTTATTTTCTTGTTTATGCTACTTACTAAGATGCTCATATAAGTCTAGGAATTCCTCATAGCTATGATTCTTTCCACAGAAATAACATGTAATATTCTGAGGACATTCATGTCCATAGTGGCCAGGAGATCTACATGTATAACATGTTCCATGAGGAAACTCACCTCATCCACCACGATACCCTTGACCTCTACCACAACCTCCCTCAAAATTCCCTTTATTCCAATCATAGGGTGCTTGATTGTGATCTTGATCCTGATGCTCATTCTTGCCTTTAGATTTATCTGATACTCCTATCTGTCACACACCACTATCTATAACATCATGGATCTGACCAATCAGCTGGCAGTATTTTTTGTCATGAGTAGTGGACCTGAAAATTTAACAGTAGCAAGATACATTCTTCCTTATTATGTGTTGGAATAATGGGAAATGACTAGCATCATGGTTCAAATGACATATCTCACATTCTAGTAATAATGAACACACTGATCTATGGGGAAAAATATCCTTGGTGTGCCCTTCCACTTCACAATCTATACACCAAATCCCCATGCATGTCTCATGTGTTGAGTTCACCGATAGTTTCTCCAACTACTTTTCCATAGCTACAATCTATGCTTTCAAGAATGAGATGACTCAAGTGTCTATGCTCCCAACTGCCTTAGCACACAAAGCTACCTCAAGTGCTTCATGTAGATCACTTTATGTCTTATGTGAAAAATCCCTTCTAAAAGGTGTAATCAGACCTCCAACGAACCATTGTGCATGCTAGCTTGCGTGAATATCATAAGAAATCTTAGATAAAAGCATTTTGAAATGGGCATCATACTCCCTGACACTCTCAGTTATACGTTTCTTAATATCCTTGAGTGTGCTTATACTCTTCTACTCGAACTCATGGATATGAAACTCTTTAAGGAAAGAATCTTGTAATGCTACATAGTCTACGTAGGTCTGATCAGGGACATACTTTCTATACCATCTGTCCGCATGCCCTTGTAACGTAGTGGGAAATTGACTTGCCTTGTGCTCAAAAGGCATGATTCCTTTGACGCACCACAATATTTCACACATGTGCACATGTTTAAAAACATCTTCAATGCCTCTATACTCTAGAAGATGAAGAGACATCTCCATGTAAATATTTTGGGGTTGTTGCAGACCTTTCCCACCTGATCTAGAACCTCTCGTGTTTCCTCTGCCTCCAGAACCACCAAATCCATCAGAAATAGAACCACCTATACCTCCTAATCTTCCACTTGTAGTTGGAAGTGGAACAAAATATGTACTTCCTTTTTCCCAATAATAGTACTAAAGCTGAAGCCCTACGGTTTGCAAAGTGTTACCACTCCTAGAAGTGAGTCCAAATTTTTTCACACTTGAATTTTGTGTAAATGACACACCTGAAAAGGTACCTCTAAAAAAAAACAAATGCATCTACCCTTCCATTAATGTAATTGATATGTGGCTTAATCCTACTCTCCTACTACCTAAATTAGCTTGGCGATGACAGGTTTGTCATACTACATACTAGAAAACCAAGTGCAAGGGATAGGTTGCTAGATAGATTCAGATGTGCACCTATGGCCAAGGTTGTATCTACTAGAACACTTCCACATGAGGCTGAGGGGGGTTCCCTATCATGCTTTCCCAAATGGGGGAGTTCTTGATGCTTTGACTCTACACCTTCTACGTGAACTCCAAATCCTTTGCGAGACATCTCTCTCCTCAATGCCATTAACTCTACAACATCCTGCTGGTTATCTATATCCCTCTCACACACCTCTTTATACTTAATCCACCTTTCTTCCCTCTACCTTTCTGCCACTAGGTCTAACATATTTCACCAAACATGCTCCTGCCCCCACTTGTGGTGGGGTTTAGTTAGCCATAAATTTGCTTTCCAAGTTCAAGGTCACCATCAAGATTTTGATCGCTAGTGGAATGCCTTGCAAGTAAGTTCCCCTGGGATATCGTAAAAATGGAATTCCGCTACCTCTGGGAAAGAATAAGTGGAAATTGAGTACTCCAGAATATAATTGTTCAGAACACCATGAAACCAAGTATCCATAGTGCGTGTCCAAATTAGATCAACATCATAAATATCCTAAAATTCTTCCCACATCTAGACAAGTATGTGATCCCTCCAATCCCTTTTATATGCATAAGTAACCAACCAATCGTATAGTTCTACTAGAAAAATAGCGAAGAAGGTCTCATACAAATTGTCATATAGATTTTTCTCCACCCATGTGTGTGCATTAAACTCGAGATACAATGCTGAAACTCAGTGTGTATTCTTCTTCTAGATCTTGTATTCACTCCTCAACACTTGCTAGGGTCAACCTATATGTCTTCATCATGAACGATCCACAAAACAATCAAGAAGAGGTCCGAGTAATGGAACCAATGATGTAGCCTATAATTTACTAGAATGAACCCGGGCGTGTTGGCACATCACTCATCCTAGATCGAACACTCACTTGAAGTGCGTAAAGGTACTGGCCCTCTTTAGGGTTTCTTGTGTAAGATGTTAGCAAGATGAATAGTTTATGCATTCAGATCCATAAATAGTTTAAACATTCTATAGAGCATATTATAGATCTAAATCTAAGGAGTAATATACTTAAGTAATATCCATAATGAATTTTACCATGCAAGATATAGTTATAATCATGTTTAACCCCTTGAATTATTCAATACACTCCATTATATTAAACACAATAAATACACAAAAGCTTCTTACAATAAGTAGTACCATAAGTTCATGTGTGCATCATATATGGCAGCATAACTTCACAATAAATCATATCCAATCCTCCTATACTATGTAGATCACTACATATTTATAAGGGTGGGGACTTGCCCTTCACCGCTTACATAATTCCCAAAATAGGTCGCATGCTAAAAATAGCCATGCGCCTTTACAATAATAGACACACATGCAAGTGCACTAATAATAGATCTCTTTTGGTTAATTGACAGTAATAATTCTATTATTAACTCAAACCCATGAAAAGCGCTTAGTAGACGCTCTTCCAAAAATAGCCTATGCATGTCGTACAAGTCTTTATCCAATTTGTGTGCTTTGCACACTATCTCCAAAAATAACCCGTAATTTTAAAAATGGCTAAGTATAGAATATGTCCTTGTCCTTTGCATGAGTGTGTCCTTCCTTATCCTTCCACACCTTTGAATGCACCATGTTCTTATGCATGAACCTTTTGTGTGCCTTCTGCTAAGTATCATACTTTTTCTACTCAATGAAATGATAAGCTACCTATATCGTTCAAACATCAACCTTAGGTTATCAAAATGATATTTCACTAGCCCATAAATGGTCCAATCATCCAAATAGACTTGCAAAAACTTATGAATGAAGTCCTAGAATGCCTGAACAATGATGCGTGAGAACACCACTGACACATTCTTCAATCCAAAGGAATGATAGTGTATGTAAAAATTTCCTATTCGATTGCATGAAGGTGATCTTCTCTTGATCCTCATGCACAATGCGTACTTGATGTTATCCTAAGAATCCATCAGCGAATGAATAGATTTCATGCCCTTTAATACCTTTAAGTATCTCCTTAGTGAATGACATAGGAAAAGGATCTATGGTAAATGAAACATTGAGTACCATGTAGTCAACACAAATCATGATCTCGAACATAATTATTTATACCATGGGGTTGATCCATTTAGATTCCTCAATAAGCTCAATAATCCTTGACTTAAGCATTTTTTCAATCTCCTCTTTTACATTCACACATAGGTTCAAATTCATTGTGTAAGCCCTCTTCTAAATTGGACACATGTTTTCCTTCAACTTAATCTTCATCTCTCCCAACAAATGGTGCATGCCCTTTAACTCATGATAACCCCTTGGGAATAAATCCTAGAAGTCATGCAATAACTCAATGATCTTAAAATTTTTGGTTCGAACAATAATATCTAATAACAGCCTCCTTAGGTGCATCCTCTATCCAAATATTCACCTTTTTAGTCTTCATAGGCACATGGTATGTGTGCATCTACTCATCCACAAAACACAATACCTCACACGCACCGTCTATGTGATTGATATCCAAATCTTTAACTTCTTCATCATCAATGAGGTATACCATATTAAATTTTTCTCTCTTTCCATGTGTTTCCTAGTAGTGTCTCTTCCATTTCTAGCACATATTCATGTGCCCCAACCTCAGGTTCTCCTAAGAGCTGAATCATAAGTTCTTATACCTTTTTACTATCTCCCATTATGATGTGCTTTAGGATCTGCAAGGCTTCATGGACTACTAGTTTAGTTGAAAACTAGTCAAAAGTATGAGCAATACCTTCCGTCATGTCACCCCAACTTACACTTTGTTGCTTTAATTAAACATGTACATATCAAACATGCACACATCCTCATAAAGTAGAGTAGAACTTATGTACCCAAAGGGATGGTGGGCTAGCTTCTTGTCCTTGCACCCATTGTCTCTTGCAATTATGGATATGTACCAAAGCAGGAGGATTCCCATCATACTTATGTACAAGAGAAGAAACATTTTTTTGAGTAAACCTTGTTAAAAAGGATACCCTTACCTTGCATCAACCCAAGAGATTGTCCCTTTGTTTCACCCACCAGAGTGTTTCTATACTACATAATGTATAGATTATCATGTTCCATTTATCTCACTCATTTCACCTTTGGTCTTCCATCACACACAATAAAGATTTGAGTTTCTCTTCTCCAGTATACCTTGGTAACTAAGTCTTGCCCAAGTGCCTAATCATGTGCAACCTAATCATCCTAGTAACTCTTCCCTTGACTTCACAACCTACCATCTCATAAGTTCCACATGCCCAATTATCACAAATAACTTTGGTAGTATCATTGATAGATTGCATGTCTTCCTAATGAAGTTCCACTTCTTTTAATGGTTCTATATTTTTTGAATCGCATACTATATGTGCATATATTATGTTAAGCTCTTCTTCATTGATATAATTTGTATAAGGTGAAATATTCACATCATCCAAGGGTATGAAAACACACTCCTTGATCTCAAAAACAATATATATTTTTTTGAAGCAAAAATTTACATTATGAGCATAACACCAAGGACGCCCAAGCGATGACGGGAGATTATCGGCCTCAAAAGGTCAAACACCTCAAAATCACCTGTAAATTTTGCACCTTGAATAGTGATAGAGGCATCTTTGAGTACTCCAATGGGCATGGCCCTTGTCTTATTATCCATGTACAACACATTAGAAGATGGCTACAATGGTGGCCTTCCCATCTAGTTCCAAGCATCTAATGTCAAAACATTGACCTCGCTTTGTATCAATAAGAATATTAATCACCAACCAACCATTTATTACTGCATCCACTATGATATTTTTATGATACTCATGGTTCTATGGTGATAATTTTACATGAAGGATATGGTGCTCTCATTTAACCCCGACATGCAGTATCTTCTCGCATAACCACTTTCCTAATAAAGAAATGATGTTCTCTATTTGAGAATCCTACACACTTCTTTCAAATCATTCACATCCTTTTGAGTAAGTTCAGCTCTCTTTTTCACATTCTATCTCATCCACCTACTTCTTTAAGCACCGATTCTCACCTTGTAGCTCACAGATAACTCTCACGGTATCCTGATAGACCTTCTTCTAGTGAGTTGTGTCTGTATACTTAACTTGTATAACCTCCTCTTTTTTGATTAAGGGTAAAGGTTTTGGACTAGGATCCTACCAGTACAAAGAGGCCAATTCCTAGGTTTAAAATGAAATATCATATTAAAAAAAAGTCTAGGGAAAGAAACCAAAACAAAACATCATAAAAAAAACAAGATATCAACAAAAAAGACAACATAAAGACAACATTTCCACAACTCAGAAAAAGTAGAAAGAAGTCAGCCAGATTATAGACCAAAATCAGTTGGAAGTCAACATGAAATCAACCACCATCCAAAAAAAGGTGAAACACAAATCAAACTATTTCAAAATATTCTTAAAACTCTTTTTACATTCTCTAGGTTCTTTTTCATATCTCTAAAAGTTGTACCTTTGTTGTTTTTGTCCTTTTTGAGTATGTCGAATTGAAGTCAAAAGTAAAAGTAAATCAAGATTAATCTTGTGCATACTAAGAAAATCACACTTTTTATTTTTGATTCCTTCCACCTCTTTTTCCATCTTATTAACCTGAATGAGTAAATCAAACACCGAATTCTTACCATACAAAGTTCTCACCACTAGCTATTGCTTCAATATTGCTTTTCAAGTTTATGATTTTCTCCAATTAAGTGTTAAGCTCATAACTAGTGTTGAGGTCTTCAACAAAGATGAATTTTCCTTTATTTCCCATTATCATGAGACCAAGAATAATATCTCCTTCCCTATGAACATGGAAGGCATTGGGAAATGTCCTTCCTAAAAAAATTAGCCCTCTTACTCCTAATGGGCATGTAGAAAGTGGAGTCACTCGGATGCTTGTTGGAAGAGGGGCCAGGAAGAGATGAGACAATAGGTGAAGTAGATGAAGGGAGGGGAGGTGGCATGGGAAGAGTGATATGAGCCAAAGAGAGGGGGAAGAGGGGGAGGCCGGGAGTAAATGGTAGGCGGGGGGTAAGGTTGAGGTTGTAGGAGGGGTTGGGGGCACAAGAGAGGCCCGAAAGAGGAGGTTAAAGGATGAAAGGGTCAAATTATTTGAAGATTAGGAGGATACCATCATGGTGGAGTGGGTAGACACTTTTTCCCCTTTTAACCAAATATACAAAATTCTTGAGAGAATGAAGAATAAAAATGGGAAACTAACAACATATCTTCCCCTAAAATGATTAAGGAAAACAATGTGGTAAAATGGAATGATGGAGTACCTACCCTCCACTAGTAATAAATTTCATGATTTCCATCACCACATTGTTGAATGGAGGAGGTAGGGAGTCATGAACAAACCCTCCTTTCTTACGAACTAGAGAATCTCCCTCATTCAAAAATTTATGCTCCTCTTCTTCAAAACATATCTTATTTTTATAGAAATTAAGCCCTTTTCTATTAAACCCAACTACCTTTGAAATAATTTATACATTTATAATCTCATCTTACCTAATAAGGGTCTTTCTTTAATATGCTCACATGCACATGCACACTATTTTTGTAAATGTAGTGACTAACACGAGTTGAATCCCAATATTATCCATCTTCTTAGATTCCCACTATCCATGCTTCACGCACTCTACCTTAATCATCCTTGTGCCTTTGTCCCCCCCTCCCCCCTTTTTTACATATATGGGCATATAGGTATGGATAATCCTTAACCTTGTACACCTTTCCATAGTATGTAAAAATATAGCTTTTATGAAAATCATGTTGGTAGTGATTTGGTGATCCATGAGTATAACATGTACCCCATGTGAACCATCCTATACCACTGTGGCATCTACTATGATATCCACCTCAAAATTCACCATTTTTACTATTTATCCTTTCATTGTCTTAGCCTTCTTGCACCTGAGAACTACTTGATATAGTGGTTTATTGTAATCATGTCTCATAAGCCTCATGAATATGATCAATCAAATGGTAGTTAACTATATCATGGGTATGTGCATCATAAATCTTGTAGTACATAGAGATGTTATTTTGTGTTGCATGCTGCAAAATTGGAAATTCTATACATCATGATTCTTTTAGAAAATATCAAAAGATGTTAAAAATTCATGCACATTCCTGCATGGTTAACTATCCATCATGTATCCTTCCACTTTTTAATCAATGCACCATAACCCATTGCATGTCTTATACGCTGAATTAGATGAAAAAATCACTAATTATGTAGTCATTGCTACTATTTACACCTCAAGAAACAAGCTTACCCCTATATCCACACTCCCAACTACTTCAACTCACGAGAGATGCTTCCAAGGCATCATGTGGATTGGTAAATGTCATATGTGACAATGCTCTTTGAAAAGGAGTCAACAAGCCTCCAAAAAACTAGTGTGCATGTTGGATCTTATGAATATCATAAGAGAGATTATACAAAGGGTTTTAAAACATGCATCATACTCCCTAGCACTCTCTAATAAACCTTTCTTTATATTCTTGAGTGCAATAATGCTTTGTTTCTCGAAGTCGGTGATGTGAAACTTAGCTAAAAAGGAAGTGCACAATGCATCATAATCCACCATAATATGATGTGGATCATACTTTCTATACCAAATGTGAGCTTTCCCTAAAGTGTGGTGGAAAATTAAATTTCCTTCCTATCAGGAGTTTTTATTCATGTAGCTCTCCATAATAAATCACACTTATGCACATGTTCAATTGCATATTCCACACCCCCATACTTTGGTAAGTGAAGATACATCTAAAATAATATTTGAGGTGTCTTCTTCCATGGTTTCTAAGGTTGCAATAGTTGTTGTGATGGATACTAGGGGCCTTGTCTTAAAATGGCGCAAGATCCTAAAAATAAACCTTGTTGGACCCTAGAATATTGACCAAGTATGAAGGTGCATAGGCACATAGGGTCCTAGTTATGAAAAGGCATGCAAGGCAAAAGTGCACGTGAGAAAGGTTTAAGGAAGCACATAGCACATGTGATGTGTGAAAGGAGGCTCAAGACTTAGTCAATTTGAGTGCCCAAGGTAGAACACATGAAAAGTGTGATCGGTTACGTGTGGATAAGATGCCATCCTAGCGATAGGCTGGCCCAGGAAAGAGCATGCCTTGGATGGAATCTTCTAGAAGAACATCATGAGATAAAGTGGAAAGCTCAGGCCTGGAGAAGCATGCTTGCATGGACCACATTCGACACTTGGCACCAAATCTAAGGATGCTGGAAGATGAGCTGGTAGTGTAGGAGAATTATAAATACAAGTGTCTGTAGAGTAAAAGAGATACAAGTACGAGGTATAGTGGGTTAGAGAGTGAGTGGAGTTCTGTAGATTTATTGTGAGTGGATATTTGTGTTCGAGGTGAAGGAATGTACTAAGCATGAATTTATAATTTTTATTTTTCTATTAGCTTAGTTACATACGTTCAAAGTGATAAGCATGACTGCATTCTACTCTCTGTGACACTCTGTAATGAATCATTGAATATAATGAGGTTACCTGTTATAAATAGACATAGATATCAATGGTTTTAATGCATATTTCTCTCATATGAGTTATCTTTCCTTTTATGTTATGTATGAATGCTTGTATAGTTCTTTCTATCATAATGCATTTTCTAGATTCTATTAAAGTACTTAGTCTAAGGTGACTGCAAGGATCTAGAGGCCATTCGAGCCCTATGGTCCTTGTATGTTTCAACATCCCTCATAAAAAACTCTCACACTAATCATAAATGATGCTTCCCACTAAAATCACATAAAGAGAGACTTGGTACCACACATGCCTCGGGTTAGTGCTTAGCTTTTCTTTGGGTAATAGGCCGGTACGCATGGGGTTCCTTCCTTTTGTGATAGGAGTAAAAATGACTACATCTTGGTTCCATTTCGGGACCTCTTTTCAAAGTTGTAGTGGGATATAACATACATCATGATCTGTGTAGTGAGGAATGACAGAGTGGTTAACATTGGAAAATATTGAATCATGGTTCAAGAGCATGGAGGATGAATTTTCCGAGAGATTGAAGACTTTGAACTGAGTTTAATGCACATAGATGGGTAGAAGAGAACCTCTACCATGATCTATATGAGAACTTCTTCTACTACTTCCTAGTAGAACTATATGAATATCTTTCATCCTATGCATCTAGATCAAGTTGGTGTTATGGATCGCATGTATGGGCTGAAGAAGACTACCAAAGGTTACAGGATGAAGATCTGATGTGGACTTGTGCTATAGATCATTGGTGGAGAGGAGTACTGACTAGTTACACTCTGGAGTACTCCATTTCCATGTATTTTTGTATGGAGGTTACTGCGTTTGAATTTCTGTGAGAACCTAGAGGAATGTTTTTACGTGCTATTCCTCTAGCTATGAAGATATTAATGGTTACCATGAGTTTAGAGGATTTTCCAATGGTGGCTAAACCATTTTGAGTGCTAGGTAAAGGGAGCTTGAGTGGAGGAAGATGGTAGATATCATGACAGAGAAGGAGAGGGAAGAGATATGGCTCAAGTATAGTGAAGCACATGAAAGGGAGATTGCTAAATGATGCGAGGCTACTAGTGTGATGGATCTATGGAGACAAATGTTACTGGGGAAGAATTCGAGGTTCATGCGAAGACATAGAACTGAGAGCATTCTATGCTACCCCATCTTGGCAAGTGCATGAGGGAGACCCTTTGGCTTCTGGTGAGATCTTTTCACATGGATAAAGGAGAGTCGTTGGCACATATATAAACCCACCCAGTGACTGAGCCCTGGCACTTGGTTTTCCTAAACCAAGAAGAGGTGTTGTTGACCTAGTTGATATCGGTGGAAGAGATAGATCCATGCCTAGGAGATGTAATTTTTAAGTCCCTTCTTCTATGGATACACACATTCCGGTATTTGGAGGAGTCTTTAGACAAGGAGCAAGTGTACAAGATTTCAATCTCACATCAGGGAGTGGCGCGGGAAACAATAGTGGGAGCAGAGCGCTATCATAGACAATCGACGCATAGTTCAGTGGGACTATGGGGGTGTTTGGCACAAATCCTATATGCCCTATTGGACCCAGTGGTTCTGGTGGATCTAGTGGTTCTGGAGGTATAAGACCTGGTGGACCTAGTGGATTAGGCGGTGGAGAAAACACCAGAGGGAACTAAGGCTCTGGCTCAGGAAGACAGGGACCCCTACCATTACCTCAAGTATTCTTTGAAATGTCTCTACATTTACTAGATTACATGGGCATTAAGGATGCTGCAGAACATGTTCACAAGTGTGAACTACTATGGTGCACGAAGGGTATCACAACCCTAAAATGAAAGGATAGTCAGTTTGCAACCATGTTGCAAGGGTGCGCACATAGTTGGTATAGGAAGTATGACCCTCATCAAATGGTGGTGGACTATACTACCTTAAAGAATACATTCTTGGTAGAGTTCCACATTCTTGAGTTCGAGTAGAAGAGCATCAGTGCTTTGAAGGAGATTCAATAAGGAATGACAGAGAGTATGTAGGAGTATGATGTGTGCTTTAAAATCTCTTGTCTAAATTATCATATGATATCCATCCTTCTTAGCATGCACAGTGGTTTGTTGGAGGATTGATCACCCCTTTTAGAAGGGCCTTGTCTCATAAAACTTTTACAGATCTGCGTAAAGCATTGGAAGCTACCTTGCGCGCTAAGGCTATTAGTAGTATTGATACTAGTGTTAGCCCATTCTTGGAGGCTCAAATTGCTGCTATGATGAAATAGTTGGAAAAATTATCTGTGAACACAACCTATGAGACTCACAGTGGTTTGTGGTGCACAAATTGTGAGATAGAGGGACACGTTAAGGATAATTTCCCCCAAAGGACGGTACGCACTTTGACAGTGGATTGTGAAATTTGTCATGGGGACCATGATGCAAGTAGATGTCCCTTGCTGTAGTGCATGATCAGGAAGAATGTATCTTGTTATTACAAAATTTTCACCTCTACAACCCATGATACTAAAGAATATAGGCTCATTGATCAGATCCATGAGGCCATTGATCATGGGGTGCGCCAAACTAGCATTTCTAGTAGTTCCAAGGATAATGATTGCTGTTATGAGGAGCATGCAGAAGGAGGCACACGTGGAAGAGGTTTTCGAGGAGGATTTTGTGGTCAAGGTAACCACGGAGGAAGGAGTGAGTTCCCACACAGAACATGTTTCAATTGTGGATCTATAGAACATTACAAGCGTGAGTGCCCAGACCTATTGCAGTGCTCATGGTGCGGAAAGAAGCATAAGTATGAGGAGTGCCTGAAATTATTTGAGCACATGAATTAGAAGCACCGGAAGGACAAGGGCACTGTAATGGTTAGTATTAAGAAGCAGACATATAGTGGATGCCCTGTAACACGAGATGAAGGTTTGGAGCCTGTCTTGGTAACAACAAGGGTAGAAGCCATGCACACGAGAGAGGTACCAAGATAGAAAACCTTGGTTTCAAGAGAGGAGGTCATTCATGGAAAATATCCATACCCCGCGCATCACAAGTAGATATATCAGGACACCATGGATGTTATTCAAATATTACAAGGGGAGATCCATTGTCTAAAGGATAAATCAAGGAGGGAGGAACAAGGAAGGAGAGTTGAGGTGCAAAAGGATGACTGGATGAGGTAAAGTAGGTGTGTAAAATGCTAAGGTAAGAGAATATCATTCCCTTGCTAGGATCCGGTTGAGAGAGAAGGTACCATGCGTCGGAGAAGAGTGTGATAGACATGTATTGCACGTGAACCTTCCCCCGCAGCCTCAACTATGACAAGGATATTACGTTGAATGTAGTTGTAGATGGATGGCTCCTCAATAATATCCTCATTGACACAGTGCAAAGGTTAATGTTTTGACTTTGGATGCATGACATCGAGATGGGAAGACTTGAATTAAATCCATCTTCGAATGTGTTGTCAATGGAAAAAAGACTAAGGAAACACCCATCGAGTGTCTTGAAGGATGCAACTATTACTATCTAGGGAGCCAAGTTTATGGGGACTTGAAGTCTTGGCGCTCACCGAGGTGGATAATTTCATAGCACTTTGCTTGGGTGCCCATGGTGTTATAAGAACAATGCAGACTTGCGGTTCAACAAAGGGTACATAAGCTTTGAGAACAAGGAGGAATGGATCATTATACCCATGGTTGATGGGAAGTTGACACCCTATATTGAACCACTTTGGGAGAAGAAGTTCTAGATGAGATTTATGTGTGCATAGATCAAAGACTCGAGATGATACACCCTACTAACGGGGTTATCTAGTTTGAAGATGCTCGACAAGAAGTGATACCACCGGTTTGGCATGTGACAATTGGGTGCATGAAACTTACAAATTAATGAGATGGAAGTTGATAGGGTCGGTGACCAAGGTAACAAAGGCATGCATGGTTAGGTGCCTCGGAGGAAAAGAACTACCTAAGTATTCAGGAGGAGCCTTCCCTGAGATATTTTTGTAGGAGGTAGAAGCTCAGTGGAAGGATGAGAAGGAATGGAGGAGATGTTAAGTTATGTCTTGCTCGGCACAGCAGCTTGGTGGTGGGCCACACATTAGGAGAGCCTTTTAGAATGGCGCAAGGTAAGAATTACTCTCTCTATCAAATTTTCTAGGAGCAATGCACCCACCATCATCAAGGAGTACCATGGGAAGGAGCCCACCTATTTCCATATCCAGGAGTGTGAACGGGTCTAGAGAGAAGGCATAAAATCTTTTCCACCATCCCTCTAGGTGCACAAGT